>OX243846.2:2400000-4800000 GCA_945859575.2 Herminia tarsipennalis | reverse complement strand
GTCCATTGATTTGTACGTTTGTAAAGTCCCACACAACACAAGAGCTTGCAACCTAGTGAAGGATTTGTCTCTTTTTGTTAAAAAAACAGTAATAATTAACACGCCACTGTATCATTATGCTAACTATAAATTAATATAATTATTTGGTGTCTAGGCAAACAGAATCCCAGCTAGAAAAAAGACTGACACGCCAGCAAAACCGAGTACTTCTAAAAAGGACAACAAAGACACGGAAGCTAACAAAAGCGAAGAAGTGCAACTACCAAATCATTTGCAGCGGTTAAAACCTAAAGAAGTCACGAAGAGTATTCCACAGGTATGTACTGTTTAAATTATTCGTTCTAAAGCGTATTTGAAAATAAATATGAGTAAGAGTCCGGCCATAAATACTGTTACATAAAAACTTTTCTTTTTTTCAACTTTTTAATTACTTTGAATTTGGCACGCGTTTATTATTTTTTAAAGTTCTTTCGATTTCGCGCCATTTCACATATTTTTTCGTGTTCATTATCAAATTACAATATAGATTGGGGTGTTTATGAAAATAGGATTGCGGTGATCAAATGCACAAAGTGGGTATGGAGCCGTCGGTCATATACCAGACACTTCAAAAGCTTGGTATCAGTCGTATGTTCGTATATCGTACTATCAACAGATACAACAACACTTCCTCTCCTCGAAGACCATAAAAGACGGGGGCGGCCGCGTGCTGTTAGAACTACAAAGGCTGTTAATGCTGTAAAAGCCAGAATTCGTCGAAATACCATTAGGAAGCAAAAAATCTTATTGCGACAAATGAAGATTCCCGCTAGGACTCTGTCGCGTATTATAAAACAAGACCTGAAGTTCGGTGCTTATCGTCGATATACAGGACATGCCAGCAGGACTCTTCACCTGGTCACAAGGCACGAACTACCCAAGCCTGGCTTGAAACCAACGTTTCGGACTTTATAAGAGCTGAAGACTGACCCTCATCTAGCCCAGACCTCAACCCTTTAGACTTGGCTTGCTCTTAACGACACGGCGACATTGAGTCTCTTAAAAAATCTCTGGAGCAAGCAGCGGCGAAATTTCCCATGGAAACAGTGCGTAAATCCATAGATTCGTGGCCAGACAGATTAAAGGCCTTTATAAAAGCCAAAGGTGGCCATTTTGAATAGAATATTGTTTATTATTAATAGAATTTTACTGAGACTTTAATAACATGTACATATAAGTTTTAGTAATTACAGGATTTTTGAAAATTCACCCCCTAAGGGGGTAAAACGGGGGTTCAAAGTTAGTATGAAACTTTGCTGTTAAAATATTTTGGTAACAATCTGGCATCCACGCGGGCGAAGCCGCGAGTTATAAGCTATTTACTTATAACCATAAATCGGAATAGGTAGTAGGTAAGGATCCCTAGAATATATTTTATAGTGATTTATATGAAGCTGGAATAGTCATGGTAGCTATTATTTGACGAGACGCCTAATTTTATATATACGACAAGTTTTTATAGGATGCCTTTAAAATCAGTGGACAAATTGATAGGGGAATATCGATTGTATTATATGTGCATATAATACATATAATCGTTTTACATATTGCCAATGAAATTAAAATAGTTTATTGGCAATATGTAAAACGATTGACAATTATTGACAACAATTTACTAACTTTAGCAATTGCAAAATTTATTAAAATATTGCCAATTAATTATTTTATGGTACATTGATAAAAATGTAACCAAAGTCATTATGAAAGTTAAAATTAATAAATAAACTGGTTGACTGCTAAGCCGGATGTCGTAGGTTCGATCCGCACCCATAAAACTTTGTGCGATGAGCGCGCTGATTTATTCTGTGTCTGGGTGTTATTTATTTATTATATGTATGTATTTAGAAATATATAAGTATGTTTATCAGTTGTCTGGTTTCCATAGTACAAGCTATGCTTAGTTTGGGATCAGATAGCGTTGTGTGAGTTGTCCCAAGATATTATAATACCTAATCAAATCAATTAACAATTAAATTATCCGTTTAAACCGGTGCCCATGTAGTATAAAAACCAAAATTATTTTTGTAAGTACCTAGCAAAAATGGCTCCAATTGATGTTTGCTGAGAAAATAAAATGTGCAACATGTATGGAGGCCCCCCTAAAAATATTAATTATTATTATTATATAACCATCAAACTAAGTAGTGGTTTTACAAGACACTTATGCATCAAATTTCATCAATATTCAGTCTTTGAGTAAAATGCCTGTGGCATATGGATGGACAGACAGACGGTTATGACGAAACTATAAGGGTTCCGTTTTTGCCATTTTGGCTACGGAACCTTAATTAATGAATTAATTATTAACTGCCCACCAATTTTCATAGTTTAATTTTTTTTATTTACATGACATTGACTACTGTACTTATATTATTCACTAGCTGTCCCGCGCAACTTCGTCTGCGTAAATTTTCCCCGTTTTTGCAACATTTCTCATTGCTGCTCCGCTCCTATTGGTCGTAGCGTGATGTTATATAGCCTATAGCCTGCCTCGATAAATGGGCTATCTAACAGTAAAATAATTTGAGAGATTACCGCTTTCAAACAAACAAACAAACTCTTCAGCTTTATAATATTAGTATTGATAATTATTTAGTTTATTATTAACCACGTATCATTTGCAATGTATTGGATATCGTTATTTTATGCGAATAAATAATTATAATCGCCATAATAATATACATATATCAAGTTTCGATAGCACAAATTTTACATTTATTTCTAACGAATTACTAACACTTCTCAACAAAAAATTTGAAACATCTCGTGAGTTAAGGTTTTGTAAAGATTATTAAAAAAAATGTGTATATTTTTTAATAAATTTTGAATGTCATTTGATAGTGGGTAGTATAAGGTTTTCAATTCCTAATGTTAATGTTCCAAATTCAAATATTTTTTTTATAAATTTCGTAGAGTCATTTTTATACTGTATGAAGTCTAAAGAAAATAAGTAAAACAATACGTGTAAATGAAAAAAAGCTTAGAAACAGTTTATTAAATAACTGGTATTCCATCCCTAGTATTGCTTCCATACGGTCCCTTCATCGAACAGATGAGAGTCACGATCACATGTTGTGGAATTTTCTCTCAGTCTTATGGGTGTTGTAGCTGGCTAAGAGTATCTCTTGCTCTAATTCGTCTTTTTAAATCATTCCATAGATGTACTATGGGATTCATGCCAGGGCTTCTTGCTGGCCATTCCAACAGAGATACCAACTTCTGTTTGATAATCTCATATTATGGCCGCAGTTTGAGCCCTAGCACTATCGTGCATGAATACGAATTCGTCGCCAATAAAATGTGAATAGCGCATCACATGAGGCTTGAGGCATTGTTCGACATAACGATGAGAGTTTAATGTAGACAGAGGAGGTCCAGATATGAAGACAAGGTCTGCCTCACCGTTGTTGGTGCTAATGCCTCCTCCACTGTCCACTAACCGCCACCATAGCTCACTTTTTGGTGAAGGTATTAATGTGCATAGCGTTCTTCTTTTCGTTTGTACACCTTGTTCCTTCCGTCATTACTATGTAGCATAATTTTACACTCATCCGAATAGAGAACGTTGCTCCACTGTGACCAATAAGGTGCTTGCAAGCAAAATTAAGGCGCGATCTTTGATGTTCTGCTGTGAATTTCGGCCCATTTGTTGGCTTTTGAGGTACCAGTCCACGTTCCTTCAACCTTCTTCTAATCGTAAAGTCATTTACAGCTACACTTCGTACAATACGAAGAGCATTAAGACGTCGATTTCGCAAAGAAACTGTCGCGATATATCGATCATCTCGCTCAGAAGTAACCCGATTCCTAACAGATCCTGGACGGCGCATGAATAACCTACTCTCCCGATAGCGTTTAAATTATCTTTGAACAAATGACAAGCTTAAATGTAATCTTGCAGCCACTACACGCTGGCTATGCCCAGAATCCAGCACCGCTAACACTTGGTCGACTTCTGGGGTATCCGTGTGTTTTAGAAAAAAAACTTTTAATCAGATGAAATAAAAGCAAAGTGAAAAATAAAAACATAAAATTTTAAAGTTAAGCGCAAATTTTTAGTTTTTACACGATAAATGTACTACTTAGATCTAAACACACCTTTATCACGAATAATGTTTTAGTTCCTAGAATAAACAACTGAAAATTCAATTTTGAATTTGGAGTTTTTGATACCACTATAAAGGCCAAACTGCCAGCTTTAAAATAAAGTATTTTTTTATGAAATGAAACCTCTTTTGTGTTAAACTTTAACAAAAACGATAAAAAAAAGAAGTGTTTCGATTGTTTTGATGAGAAGTGTATTTACCTACTTACCAATTTAATACCTATCTACTATTAATACGTATGTTCTATCTACACGCGCATTTATAACCACCATGTTGACACGATTACCAAACAACAATTTTAATAGAAAAAACAAAGTAAAACATCATCATGCGTTAGACGGTAGATTAGTTTCATTCATATCACAAATCAGAATACAAGACGGCAACACGGCTCTGCCACAAAATACCGCGAGTACAGACGGCAACCTTCATGTGACTGTACCTCGTTCGAGCAACGCACACATTGACATCGTACAATGGACACGGAATTACAGACAACTTCAGGCACTTTGGAGTCGTTCATTAATCACGAGAGACTCGAAGGCGGAGGTGGGTTTGGGAAAAATCACGAAAGATCACCAGGGAAGACCCTACGTTTGACGTTGTTTCTATGTACAGTTGGATCAACGTAACTCGGCCGGATTGAAGTTAGGTTCATGTCACTTTCGCGCATGTCATAGAGATGCGATCCTGAACTACTAACGATTAATTATGTTTAATCGATTAAAAATACTAACGAAATTTTAATTCAACAATATAAAGGTGATTCGGCAGAGAACCAAAGTTATCGACATATTATAGAATTTTATAAGCTACGGGTCTTAATCGCGTAAATATTTTATTTTAAGGCTTAATACCTTTGTTTATTTCCCGACGTTTCGACCGTATTGCCGTGGTCACGGGTAGACTCAACGGTAGAAACGTCGGGCAATAGGATCGCATCTCTATGACATGCGCGAAAGTGACATGAACCTATTCAATCCGGCCTTTTAAAATTCTATAATTTGTACAAATCGCGAAAGTTTACTAACATATATTGTTATCGACATAGCCTACAGGATTAGAAGCTGAAGTGGTAGTGGGCTGGCCATATTAGCCGAAGAACCGACAACCGTTGGGGTAAACGAGTTCTTGTGTGGAGACCGCGTCTCGGCAAACGTAGTGTAGGACGCCCTCAGGCCAGGTGGAGTGATGATCTACGCAAAACAGCTGGCAGGAGCTGGATGCGAGAAGCCGAGGATAGAACAAAGTGGCGTGCAATAGGAGAGGCATATGTCCAGCAGTGGACTGCGATAGGCTGATGATGTGATGTGAATATAAAAATACTGTTTATACGAGTTCATAAAAGTTTAAATTTAGAACAGTTACAGTAAATACTGAAGAAAGTTTGAAAAACAATTTCTTTACGAAAATAATCACAAATGTGTTAGTAATACTAATTATGACAATGTAATGCGTAATAGGATCTCTAATTCTCTTGGTTTAGTTACCGCCCCTATCCCCCGCTTCCTGTCACCGTTTACTTCCTTAAAATGCATCTGCGTAACTTGTCGCCAACTTTATGGCGCTTGCCCGTGCAAAACCTAGCGCAGATAGTTCCACAAAAGTGCACAAAAAACTAGCCGTTTTTTGTGCACTTTTGTGGAACTATCTGCTCTTTAATCCAAAAACTCACTAATAAAAATACATTAAATTTCTACATAATGATGACTCCAAAATGGTAGCTAAATCTACTATTTTTTTGAGGAGTATAATGTTTATTTAATCTCGTCACAACGAAACCACAGAAATGAGAAATAATTATTGATAAAATGCATCTCCTCGTAAAGTATAATTTTCTTTGATTTTTTCTTTGATTTACACAAGTGGATAGGAAATTTAATATAAAACATTATGCTAGAATTTTTTTTTTACAAACGACCAAAATTTTATTTTATAAACATTTTATTCCAAAAACTGAGCGCATTCGCTAGGGTGCGGCGAAGAGGGAACTAATGCTCAAGGTTATTTGGTTATAATAATAATAATAGATATAGTTTAATCTTGGAATGATGGATTCGCGAAATGACTACAGAGTCTATAATTGACCAGTTTTTGGAATGTACAATTCTACAAACGACCGATTCTACAAATTACGGTTTTTTTAATTATACTTAGGAACAGTAGTCTAAATAAAGCTTCTGTTTCCGACTATTTTTATAAGCATTTGAATATTTGAAGATATTTTTTTTTTATTCAGTGATATTTATGTATTTAATAATAGATAAAGTACTCGTAAGTCAGAGCAATTACTGCCCAAACAGAGTGTTTTGCTTTTTTTTTTATAAACTTGGTAGTTTTTTCAATGATTAAGTTATTATTAAATCGGCTCAGCTTTAAGCGTGAACTACTCTAACTATAATAGTTGTTTGGGTGTACTCCGATTTTATCGTCGCGCGTTGTACGAAGTTTACATTCTGTACTTTTATTATTTAGTGTCTCAGCTAACAGGGTTCTGTTTCATCAAGCAAAAGAACTCGTTACGTCATGAATAGCCTCACAGATGAAGTTTACACTTTTGATGGAATATATTAGCGTCTGTGTGTTCAACACTCGCCGGATTTGATACAAGTTTTTTAATTGCAGCGGAATTTATGTGTGGCCTTGTGCCGGGGGTGTTTGAAGGGTATTTCGGTGGTTTTTGTGAGCTTAGGTCAAAGGTTAGGTGGTTGGTTCGTTTTTTGATTGTATGACGTGTTTTGACGTACAGGAGGTACGTTATAAAACTTATATTATAAGCAGATTGCGGTCCACGTAAATGAATTGTAAAAAAGATTACGAAAAATCTAAGATATTGTTCAATTATTAATCTATACTAATATTATAAAGCTGAAGAGTTTGTTTGTTTGGTTGAACACGATAATCTCAGGAACTACTTACTGGTTTGAATTTAAAAAAATCTTTTAGTGTTAGTTAACCCATTTATCAAGGAAGACTATAAGATATATAACATCACGCTATGACCAATAGGAGCGGAGCATCGATGAAAAATTTTGCAAAACAAAAAATTGCGAACGAAGTTGCGCGGGTCACCTAGTAGGTACATAATACTATAGACGCTTTTTTAAAAGATTTGAAGTCAGAATAATGGAAAAATAATAATTTAAGTGCGAACCTTTGTTTACATAAGTACGTAAACGAAGGTTCCCACGTTGGAACTATGCACGTCAAGTACCGTGCATAGTTCCCGTACTATACTATTGATACTTACTATTTGACACCTGTCAAAAGGAACTTGGTCAAAAGGTACCTGATTGGGATAGAGAATAAGTTATTACCATGATCGATACTATTGGATATAGTTAATAATGTAATTTCTATGTGGTTCCCCGTTTTTGCAACATTTATCATTGCTGCTCCGTTCCTATTGGTCATAGCGTGATGTTATATAGCATATATCCATCCTCGATAAATGGGCTATCTAACAGTGAAATAATTTTTCAATTCGGATCAGTAGTTCCTGAGATTACCGCGCTCAAACAAACAAACTCTTCAGCTTTATAATATTAGTATAGATATATTCCATCTTATAAGTAGTACAGATAAGTAAAGCACAATATTTATAGCGAGTAATAGGCCGCGAACGAGACATAACGTAGGAAGCACTCCGCGAATCTCGCTAATTAAAACTGTGTTTGCTAAATCCGCATCGCGTATTGTGAGAGCGTGAAAGCGCTTCAAAACCAACTTGCCATAGATTCGTTTGGTCTCAGAGGGGACAACGATGAGCTCAATATGCCTAACACTTCATAATGTAAGAAGGAGTGGTACATTGGTAACGGAATGAAAATTTACGAGAATGAATGAAATGAGATTAGGCGTTCAGTACCTACTGTGCGCCTTAACGTGCTCTCCGAAGTTTGTTGTGTGATAATAGCGCAAACGTTACTTAACTTCGCTGATTTCAATCTCCTTGGTCGCCACTGAGGACCTAACTTTTTTTTGAAGTGATGACTTCTTTAGCGGCGTTGTGCACTTTTTGGGATGGGTGCAAAACGTTAAAGTCGCGTCAGGACACGTGACCTGATCGAAAATCCGTAAGACGGAGGGAAAGCAATGAAAAACTGCTACAATATCATTATACAGAATACGAAGATAAATTTCGCCACCATCTACAATGTTATTATAGCTCAGGTGGGAAATCGGGCGGTCCAGAAACCAGAAGACCCCAGTTCGGGTCCGAGTAACGATTATTTTTTTCCCTTTTTTATTTTGGTTTATGATTTGTGATTTATTATTTCATATTTTTTTATTGTCAGTAAGATCGAAAAATATTATTCAAATTTCATCAATATGTAGTATAATGGTCAAGTTTTCACTTCTGCCGGCACTCCCGTAGTGCAACCCGTTGTTATTTTTTATACTACGTAATGAGGAGACGAGCATGTCGTGTACCTGATAGTAAGCGTTGCGCTAGCCCATAACATTATCAGTGCCACCCAAATCCTTGTTTGGCAAAGATCTGGATGTCACCGCACCGCGCTCCCCATTTAAGACATTCATACAGTGATGTGTTAACATCACTATTTCACGAAAGAATCTGACACTGTTGTGGTACCCACCAACAATCTATAGCGTAGACCGACCTACGAGTACCTTGTATAAATAAAGGTGTAATTATAATTTTTATTCCTCACAGAGGCACCTACGATTCTCCATATACTGAAAGTCACAACTGGTGATACCTGTTCTCGTGTAAACACGTTGGTAGCGCGAAGTCACGTAATCACAGCAATCTCGCCGAGAGGCCGCACAAAAAGAAATAATTAACCCATCCGACGAGCGCACTTGTCACTCTGATGCGACGCTTGTGTGCTATCGATGTACCTGTTCTGTGAATTTTAACTTGTTGTAGTGTGCATTTTAGAAAGAAGAATAATAGACCTATTAGCCATCACCTCTTGCTAGTAATTTTGGTCAAAATTTCATCCAGTTGTTCCAGAAATTAGCCCAAACAATACCTACTTAGTATTATTTTTGAAGTGAAAACTTCTTTAGCGGTGTTGTGGACTTTTTTTGGTATGGGTATAAGATTGGTGGTAACCGAAAGATTGGTGGATTAGTGGGAAGACAGGTGGGAAATCTGCCGGTCTAGAAATCAGAAGATTCGAGTCCAAACGATTTCTTCCTTTTTTTTTTATAATTTTTGTTTTTTAATTTGTGATTTATATTTCATGTTTTTGACTTAATTGTCATGTCATTTTTTAAATTGTCGTGTTTGTGTGAAAAAATACTTAAAAAATAATTTAAAAAAGAATGTTTTCACTTCTGCCGGCACTCCCAGAGTGCGACCCGTTTTTATTGCTCATCGTATCATCTCACATATGTGGCTGTCGTTAAGGCGACTAAAGGATGTCACACCGGAGGACGGGCAGCAGCGTCCTTTGCGTAAGCCTTACTGTGATCGCCAACCCGCTCGCCAAACTTACCTATCATGGCAAATACCCCCAGGATCTATAATAAGTAGGTTCTTCTGGGGAGACCCACGGTCAGCAGTGGGACATCATATGGATTGTTCTGGGATTATGACTATTTTTTTTTAAAAAGCAAGTTTAATTTGTTTTTATTGTAAACGAACACTCATTTTATTCCCACCTTGATTTCGATAGCCTTTTATTTAATGTTCGTATAGGTTACAGTGCTGAGTTTCAATACATTTTCAAAATGTATAATTGCTATTAGTAGATTAATCGGGACCCCTTTTAATAACATTACATTTTTTTTCGGCCAAAGCGTATAATTTTAATAAGTTTCCAGTTCCTACAGTATTTCACAAAGTTTAATTCTTATTTTACGTCTTACAATAATGAGATTGACTTATAAATATCGAGTAAAAGTTTCATGAAACAACAAAATTCAAAAATACATTTTGAATGTCAATTCCTTGACTCAAAAGCGGATAGTCAAGTTGTACTAATTACGAATCGTCCATTATTTAAAAAGGCCCGTCAAAAAAGAAGCGTAAATCAAAAATTTTCGTAAAGCCCTCAGTGTCAAACCAAAAAGTTATCATTTTTTAATGTTGGGCCACAAAATTCGCAATTTTCCTGCCGAAAGCAAAAGTTATATAAGTATAATATTGATTTCTATATATTCATGAAAATGTGTAGAATATCCTTCTATCCTTAAAGGTATGAAAGCCTGTAAAAGTTATCAAGATAACTTAATGATGTATATCAATATACATAATTAAGTTATGATCCGCGTGGTGACTTATATCAACCAATATGATATCCCACTGCGGGCACTGGTCTCCCCAGTAGAACCTACTTATTACAGATCCTGGGGATATCCATACTAATATTATAAATGTGAAAGTAACTCTGTCTGTCTGTCTGTCTGTTACGCTTTCACGCTCAAACAGCTAAACCGATTTAGATGAAATTTGGTATGGAGATAGTTTGAGTCCCGGGGAAGGACATAGGATAGTTTTTATCGCGATAACCGACATCCACGCGGGCGGAGCCGCGGGCGAAAGCTAGTTTACCATAATCGCCACCCTTTGGGGTTGGTGATCGCAGTAGGCTTTAAAGTACGCAGAGGACGCTGCTGCCCGTCCTACGGTGTAAAATCCCTTAGTCGCCTTGACGACACCCATGGGAAGAGATGGGGTAGTACTATTCTTAAGCCGGTACCACGCGGCCGCGTGGTGACGGAGTAAGAATACAAAGTGTCATTACCCCATCTCATTCTAAGGGTGTTGTAAAAGACGACTAAACATCATAAACAGTGCTAAGTCCCGTAATACACGAGTCAGGTCCTGCAACCGATCTGGCGCCGCACGTATTGACTAGTCATTCCTGTGGGTCGTGTCAGTTAGGTTGAGAGGGTGACGCAAGGTCCCAGGCGATACTGCGTCCGTGGAGAGGGTAGTCACCAGCGAAAATGCTGAGACTCTTGTGACGCTGTTTTAATCATCTGATCAGGATGGTATAGGCCAATGATGATGATGACACTTCCGTAACTCACATATCGGAAGGTGAAAAGGAAAGTACACACACACACACACACACACACATTTATTTCGTTTAAAAACGACAATATTACAGTAAAGAATAATATAAATATTAGTATTTATACATATACTCACTATAATTTCACATTGTATGGTAGTCGTAGTTTTAACTGCTACATAATAGACTGCGTCTGTGGCGCGGTGGGAGTGTATCTGACTGCTACGCAAGAGGTCGTGGTTTCGATTCCTACACGGGACACCGCTTTGTGTGATCCACAAATTGTTGTTCCGGGTCTGGGTGTACTTTGTGTCCGTGACTTGTATGTTTGTAAAGTCCCCCGCAACACAGGGCTTGCACCCTACTGCGGGAATTGTCTAAAAAAAAAGCAAAGAAAATCCAACTTATGACACATTATGACCCTGGTGTTTTGATTATAAACAAATTTATTACCTAAATACTTCTAATTTTTTTGTAATCAACTCGCAATTTTCATGTCCCTACAATAATTCCCATTAAGTTCTCCGTCTGTTTCCGTCAATACCCGGTCCGAGGGGCCCTCGTAAATACAATAACTAATCACAATAAAAGGGTTGCGTCCGTCTGATGTCTCTCTATTAAAAACTCGCTAAGAATTTACACTGAAGGGGCGCGGGAGGTTTGGGCGCACCGCGCACTTACTGTGCTGTCTTTAATAACTTTAGAATAGTTGCCTGTGTAACTATTATGAATTTGTACTACTGTTGTAAAATACTAACACCATTATTATACAAACATATACCCATACGTATTTATAATAACACTAGCTGACCCGCGCAACTTCGTCTGCGTAAATTTTCCCTTTTTTCTTTTTTCTTCCTTTTTTTACAACATTTTTCATTGCTGCTCCGCTCCTATTGGTCGTAGCGTAATGTTATAACCTATAGCCTTCCTCGATAAATGGGCTATCCAACAATAAAATGTTTTTTCAATGCGGCTCAGTAGTTCCTGAGATTATCGCGTTCAAACAAACAAACAAACTCTTAGGGGTATGAAAAATAGATAGTAGCCGATTCTCAGACCTACTGAATATGCACAAAAAATTTCATCAAAATCGGTCAAGCCGTTTCGGAGGAGTATGGCAACGAAAACTGTGACACGAGAATTTTATATATTAGATAATTAATAAGTATAATTAACAAACATGTACACATATATAATACATATTATAGAACCTTCAATGTACACCTTTTAATTATTGTACTCTACTATGTTATAAGCCTTAACAAACATGCGTTCTTTTTACACAAACGTTTTCCAACAAATCTCACTCGTACCTACCCTTGAACATTTTTATTTTATAATTACCCTACTAACGACGCTTATTGGCTAATATTTTTTGTTAAGAAGCAATTTTCGGTGATACGCAAAATTCTGTGAAATTTATTGCCTTTTAATTGGACATCAATTAATTTTTCTGTGATAATTAACGAAAATAATATTATATTACGAAAATTAATAATATTATATTTAAAGTTTTTTTTTATTATAACAATAAATAGGTACATATTCTACAATACTATGGTGATAGGTTTACATTGTTTTCGCTCGATAACAAGCCTGCATGACAGTACAAAGTTTTTTTAAAAAAAAAAAACATCAGTTCACTGTACGCCGCGTATTACAATAATCATTTTTCTCGAGTTTTCCTACCGCTAATGGCGTTGCGGCATGCGGTTGCCGCGATTTGTTGCGTCATGCGCGAACCCTTCTTTTTACATCGTTGTGGTGTGTCATCACCCTTATCATGGAGATGACCAGCTTTACTAATAGATTGTCTACATTAATATGATGTTTATTTGAAATTGGATTTTTAGCTTTTTAGAGAGGAAGGGATTGTGGAATTATTTGCTCATATGTACATATATCATAGTGTACTATAAGCACATGTTACTTTGTGAACAAAGGGTTAAAATCTAGGCGATTTTACAGCTCCAGCACAAATTATCAAGTGTCAGATAAATACGTCAGGGGGTTAAAAGGTTTACTTTAAAAGAATATGATAAATACTTAATTTCTTGAAATAGCGGCAACAAATTGCAAATTGTCATTATTTTCACAAAATCAAATACGGAGCCTATTTAATGTATGAAAATACATTAAATACGTGTAGAATAAATATATTAGTCGTAGCGTTTTAACTGACGAATTTTGTTTTGGCTTTGTTCTCATTTTATTTATCAAATAGCGTAGAACAAGACAATATTGAAATACTGTCACTAACGTATGAAGAACTATCTGACCCACGCAACTTCGTTTGCGTCATTTTTCCCTGTTTTGGAACATTTTTCCTTTATGCTCCGCTCCTATTGGTCGTAGCGTGATGTTATATATACACTCACAAATAACGTGGCTTTCTATTGGTAAAATAATGTTCAAAATCGGTTCAGTAGTTCCAGAAATTATCGCCTACAACCTCACAAACTTTACCTGTTTATAATAATAGTATAAAAGTAAATACTCGACACTTGCAGAAATCAGCTGAACAATCGCTATCAATGGGGATGTTAACTGTCAAGTCAAATCAGTCTCTTTTTATAAAATGTCAAAACGACAAGCATGCAAATGTGTATGGAATAACAAACTATGACGTCACAAGTTCCTATCGTTAAATCATTACTTTTAGTATTCGTTTTTATGCTTTTAAATTCAAAAACATGCTAAATTGTAAAATAACACTTATTTTCAGAGCATTTTAAAATCTACTATTACCTGATTAGTATAAAATAATTTACTTTTATTGTAGTCAGCTACCCAATTCAAAAATAACAAGCAAGTATACTTACATTTTTGGAACAGAAAAATGTTTACACCAGCACTTAACTAAACGAAATCCCTTTTATACAGTTTATTAACATGTATTAGTACCCTCGCCGGCCATTACACTGGCGAACACAAAAATGCGTTACGCCCACCTAATAAATTTACTGGCAGTTAGATCGCACGCGACCCAAAGTGGAGGTTTAGTTGAGTGCTTCTAAGGATTTTATGTTCCACTATTAGAGCGACTGGGATAAACTGGAACAATTAGGTTCGGCTAAACTGGAACAATTAAGTGTATGTCGTTAGTGCGATTGCTTGTCTCGATGATATTAGTCAAGGTTATCTATATGTCTCTTTATGTTTGTTTTTTTTCTGTTCTATTTGATTTTTGTTTAATCCAAGTTGTAATTAATAATTTAATTTAACTTTTTAATTTTTATCATTTTAATAATTATCGTAAAAAAATAATGTATAATTGTAAGATGGGTTTTCACCTGAAATAAATAAATATTATTAAATATTATATTATTATTATTGTATGGCCGATTTGTTCGAATTTTCGAATTCATCTTTAGCACAAAATCTAAAAATGTAAGCGAGTTGACATGTTGTGGTCTATAGGTAATTTTTAAAGGCACATGCCGTGACCTGTGTAAGATTCAAAGTTTTATAAGTGGGGGGGATATAGCTTTGTGTGAGTGCAGGTAACTGATATTTTTGTAGGCTTAAGTAGTTGTTGGGTGACCACTTTATAATAAGACCCATTGAGTCAGATTCAAAATGGATGATTAGCTGAGGGTTTGTTAGGATTTTATGTTCCGCTGTTAGGACGATTGTGTATGACGTTAGTACATTCGTACTAACGTCATGCTTGTGTCTCAGCATGTCTCGGTGACATCAGTAAGGTTGTCTTATCAATATGTCAATTTTATAAAGTACATCAGACGAGAACTGGTGCAGACTAAATACCTTATTCATAAAACTATCCATACCAATATTATAAAGCTGAAGAGTTTGTTATTTGAACGCGATAATCTCTAACCTGTGTCCTGACGCGAGTTTACCATTTTTTACTCATCCCAAAAGAAGTGCACAACGCCGCTAAATATTTCACTTCAGAAAAAAAAGTGCAAAATTGCTTTTAATGAGCGATAAATAAACTGCGCTCGTTTATTAATTACTGATCCGAATTGAAAAATCATTTTTATATTGTATCGCCCATTTATCAAGGAAGGCTATAGGCTATATAACGTCACGCTACGACCAATAGCGGGTCAGCTAGTACATAATACTTTTGTGACAACCCAACTGCATTTTAACTAACGTATATTTTGACTGTTAGAGAGGAAGAGGCATGCTCGGAATCAACTACAACAACAAATAAAGAAGAAGATCTGTCGAGAATCATGTTGTAAAGAAAACGTTATTGACCAAGATGTATGAAAGCACCTGCATCAGTTTCATTGGCAAGAACACGCCTCTTAAATGTATGAAGATGATACAATAATTGCATTTTTGAAAGATTAAAAAAAAATAAGTCGGGCCCACGCTTGCGCCATCTAGCCGCTAGTTTAAGAACCATGACAGATTTTTTTATATGGCCTATAGCCTTCCTCGATAAATGGGCTACGCAACAGTAAAATATTTTTTGAATTCGAACCCGTAGTTCCTGTGATTATCGCGTTCAAACAAACAAACATATAAAATCGGATTGCACTTCGAGAGTGCCGGCAAAATTAAAACATTTTTTTAAATTTAATTTTTGATAACCTGTCTTCCACCAATATTACGTGGTCACGTGATCCTGACGCGAGTTTAACATTTTATACCCATACTAAAAAAGTGCACAACGCCGCTAAAGAAGTATTCACATCAAAAACTCTTCAGCTTTATAATATTAGTATAGATAGATAACATAAGATGATGGGTGCTGCGCGGGTATATGACTCAGATCGTCTTGGACTTCCTCGTCTAATATCATATCCTGATTCCGTTCTCGACTGTCGCGGTCGACATTTGGCTCAGGATAAGTCAGGATCAGGTACCTACTTTAAAAGCCATTTTGCACCCAATATCCAGGGGGTGACTATACCACCTTCATTACCCCCAAAGAATAGTTGTTTTACCACAAGTTGGGAGGGACCAACCGGCAATGTCGATATACACTTAAAACTTAAAAAAACTGCAGGTCAATTCACGTATTTAAAGCAGTGCAGTTGCAGTTAAGTTTCGATTAAAACGGCCATTTTCGTATTCTTGTATTTTTTAAGATCGATCCCAAAGTTACAAGAATACGAAAATGGCCGTTTTAATCGAAACTTAACTGCAACTGCACTGCTTTAAATACGTGAATTGACCCGCTGTATTATTTTGGAGACTGCCTAAACGATCGATCAAAAAAACAGGTATCTGCAGTCTCAATTCTACATCTACCATCAACTTTTAACTTTCATTAAAACCATACATTAACAACTTGAGTTAAACAGTTAAAGCATTCACATGGTGGTAGGTAGCGCCATAAATATCTTGGCACGTTAGGCGCCATTGCGGCTAAGTGCTGCGTCTCACTGCTAATTGCTACAACTGGCGTGTACTGTCTATATGTGTACTTATACAAAAGTTAAAGGGGACGAATACTAGCATTACATATCCTATTAATATTATAAATGTGTAAGTTAGATATAATATATGTCAAAATTTAGATGTTTGTTAGTCACTGAAATTTGAGATTTGAATGAATTTTGGAATACTGGTGTACTTTGCACTCGATTCGTAATACCCTTTAAATAATATACTAGCTGACCCGCGCAACTTCGTATGAATATCCTCGATAAATAGGCTATCCAACAGTAAAAGATTTTTTCAATTCGGACCGGTAGTTACTGAGATTATTGCGTTCAAACAAACAAACTCTTCAGCTTTATAAAATTAGTATTCGTAAACTTTCGCGACTTGTAAAATATATTATATTAACATTTGTTTTATTGCCCGACGTTTTGACTGTATTGTACGATAATGCGAATTAAAAGGTACAATAATACGGAAAGGTAGCTTATAAAATTCTATAAAAGCACCCTGTTTCGGTTCACTGCTGGAGTTAGGCCTCCTAATAACCACGCCACAACACCTGGTCCCCCACTTCCCGCATGCAGTTCATCCCAGCGGTCTTGTTAGAAAGGGCCAATGCCCGATAGCCATTGGAGCAAACGAGTCCTAGGCTCCAACGGCCATCTGTCCTTCGTTAAATATGGGCAGCCCATTGCCACTTTATCGTACTTAACCAAACAAATTAAATTTAGTATGTCAATCAATTTTGATTCCAACTAAAGACTTAACAAGTCCCCACGTACCTACAAAACTCCACTAAAACAAGGTAAACCACTAAACTCCCTATTCCACTCCACTAACAGGCCGAAAGAGAAAAAAAATAGCATTACATTACCTCCATCAGTAACTTATACCGGGCATTAAGCACTCGACTCGCTCGTAATAAAAGCAATAACACTAGAATAGGAAAGAGTGCCTCTATAATGCGTCGGATAAACGAATATGCGGGGAAATTGCTTAGAGCAAGCTCAGATGCGATTGAGGAAAGACGGACAGTGTTGCCATTCCAAATTTTAAAATTTCCACTTTTAGTCCTCGATGAAGCATGATTTTATTATATAAATTACTCGGAAACCCCTAATTTTAAGAAAATAATTATAATTAAAAACGCTTGATTAACCATAAAGTTGTTTGAAAATATTCATGAACGATAGTTTTATAAATATTTTCACCTTGAATGACCTTTAAAGCGAGTAGGCATTAACATATTTTTCTTTCTGAAAAATATTTATTACTCTTAAAAATCTCGAATACAAAACCATCTAATAATAAAATATAACGTTCAAATCTTAATAAGCCGTCCAATTCTCCCCAAATTGTAACAGAAAGAAATACCTTAAATCGAAAAACACCCTGATTTTCGGGTAAAATCCCCAAAAGTGGGGACACAGGGGCCGGATACGAGCAATCATCAATCTGCTCCTACCCCCCTTTACGTCGAGTCGTATATCACACGTACAATAGCCGAGGGAAGTTCTTAAGAAGAAAAACTATAGGTTTATATCCTTCCGGGGCAGCGGCCAATCGGAAGCCGGCGCGACGTGCCAAGAGGAGGGGAGGTAAGGGTTAGCCCTGGATCGCGTTAGGGGAGATACGATGTAATTGGCGTCATGACTTGGATTTTTTTACTTTAAGAGTGTTGGTAAAACCTTGTGGAAGGATTTCCGATCATTGTCTTTTAAGCTTTAATTATACTTGCTATTTCCCATGACTTTGGCTGCGTTACGTTTAATATTTGTAGCCTACGTGCTAATCTGATGTATGAACGTCATTAATTGAAATTTTAATCAAAATTTGTTAAGTGGTTTTTGCGTGGAAGTACTCACAAAATTTCGGATTTATCGCGATGAAAAGCAGCGTCATTCAAGCTGCCAACTTCTACACTCTATTTCTCCAAAATCTGTTTATGGGTTTGGCTTTTTAAAAACTTGCAAACAAATAAGCATATTTTTTAATAGGCATCAGTATAAGGCACCTGTCTGTTATTATTATTTTGTAGATCCCGTCCATGTAAACAAAAGAGATGCAGTATAGAGCGAGTACTCACCGGGCAGTGGGAACACTCAGCGATAAACTATTAATATCTGTATCTCTTTTGTTTACACAGGATCTACATAAGTATGTGTGTCGAGTGATAAAATCGCTACTCGCTACTCTTTTTCTCGCCGTTGGTCGGACAGAAGCCTAACTGGTATCAATAGATTAAGACTTGATTGCTGGAATATTAGTCAAGATACATAATATATTTTGACCGCCTCTGTGGCGCGGTGGAAGTATATCCGACTGCTACGCAAGAGGTCGTGGGTTCGATCCCCACCCAGGATAAAACTTTGTATGATGAGCATGATGGTTTATTCTGTCTGGGTGTTATTTATCTATAATATGTATGTATTTAGAAATATATAAGTATGTTTATCAGTTGTCTGGTTGCCATAGTACAAGCTATGCTTAGTTTGGGATCAGATAGTGTTGTGTGAGTTGTCCCAAGATATTATTATATTTGTGATCACGATGTTTTCCTAAAGACCTCCTTACTGTTTTCGTGTATTACTAGGTATATTATATCACTGAATTAATTTTAATGTAATTTTACTTATCTGAGAGAAGCAACCCTTTCAATACATCTTCACATATTAATATTCGCAAACCCAAAATCTTTAGGCCTCATAGGCCCCTTCACCCCCGTCTCCCCTATCTTCCAAGTTATTCGTTTAGAGGTAAATTCCGCTCGGCTCGTCCGTCATCCGCCAGGATTACTGGTAATCCTCCAGCGGCGATAGCGTAATGGATCGTGATGTGACGGCTCGCGAGAATTATTTATATTCATCTACCCGCAGTTATCCGACAAATTGGTTTTTTGGGCCTATTACTTTGTAATGGTGAAAGAATTGAATTGGTTTTTTAAGGTGTAGGTGAGATGAAATATAAGCGTTATTTTTTTTCTTTATGTACCTACTTAATTGTTATTTGGAACTGTGTTCGCGATTTTGGCATTATTTTTATATACCTACTGACATTTTTTTCAAGATAATTTGCAATGTGTGATTGTGGGACCCACATTACTAGCAATCATGTTAACCCCTCCAGCTAAGCTCCATTGGCTTCTGCTAGGAATGGGTTCACGTTGGTAGTGTAATGGGTACGATTCGAACCCGCGACCTCACGATTGCGAGACCGATGCCTTAGCTACTAGGCTACTGCCGCTTCCGGCAATGATGTTACTGTGTGCTACCGGGGTATTGCGTTTTTTTTTTTTTTGTTGAACCAAACAAAAATGCAGCATGCTGTTACTTATTAGTCTTTATCGAAGGAGGTGACATTGATCAGCAAGTTTAGGTAACAACGTTTTCATAGTTACCATTTTCCTAATTCCTCTTCATATTATGTATACCTAATCTAAATCAATCGAAACAATGTTATGTAGTCCCCACAAAATGTTAACAAAACGTTCAAAAACCTGATTTTAAATCCCAATACAATTGGAACTTAATTAATAATTCCAATATCATTTTAAAACGATCATAAAATTACATAGACGAAAATTTACTTTTTCCAACGAATTCATTTGCGGCCGAAACACGTTGGCAAAATTTGAATTTAGAACGCGTTCGGGGAGCGCGGGCAAATTGTGAATTAGACCGCCGCGGGCGCACGGTGCTTGTTAGCTAGTTTTTACGCGCCAACCCCTTTGTCAGTGAAATTGCATCAATGCGGTATTGCACTGTATTCTGTTCTGTATAGCGGGTTATTTAGACCACAAAGATTGGTTTTTCTTTTTATTGTACATTATATTTTATGGTTTGTATGAGGTAGGAAATATGTTTGCTTGCTTCTTAAGTTTGTTTAAGCGATAGTGTTTGACCATTGACGTATAGAACAGGACTGCGCAATAACCTCAAAAAATTGACCACCTCTAAAAAGAGACAACGCTACTTTGTGGACAATACCTGTCAAAGTCACGAATTTTTTCTCTCTTTCACGCTTTGCAGTAAATTTTTACTTTTTAATTAATAGGGAGACGCTGTCCTGGTCTTTATGTCAATGTGTTTGACGGTTTATGCTTTTTTTTTCTCTGCGTCGGCTGCGTCACATTTTGGGTTTATTAGGTACCGATTGTTACTGTCCAGTAAGAAACTGACGAGAACTTAGCTACCGGACGGTCCTGGGTACTAATAAATTCAAGACTGTTAATTTTTTAAATCTGTACTTTCTAACTGGCAGGCAAAGGAATCCCATTTTTATCCAAGTTTTTTTGTCTAGTGCCTTCTAATTTTTGCTCGACAACTTTGTAATACTGTTCTAAATAAAAAAAATGCTTTAATACTTTTTGTAACTAACTAGTGACAATTTGCCCCCAATAAACGGTATCCCGCGGGTAGTGGGCCGTTCGTATTCAAACTTGGAACAATATACCGCCCTCTACCGGCCCGTTTGGCCTCCTGTTGCGATGCAATCATACTGCTAATGATTCCCTTAGCACTAATGCCCGGATATATTCAGTTGTAAATGTTTAGAATGCTTTTTGTATATGTGTAGGTAGTTTTGAATTTTGTTTAGTTATCTGTATAGGCTTTCTGAGTAATAGTGTCCAAAAAATAGAATGATGATACTTATTGTTTAATGGTAAGCTTTATCCTTGTCGCACTTCAAAGCTGAATATAAAACCACCTAAATTCCATAAATTCGGCAAGATTGTCATAAATTAAGATATTTATTTTAAACGGTACCATTAATCTAGAGTTGTGAAAATGGTGATAAACTAATCGGTCATTATTTTTACAGCTCCGATTTAAACTTGTGACAAAAATACGTGTTAAATAAATAAAACCAAGTCTTGTGGTGCAGTTAGTGTAAAGTAGGTATATGATAATAAATTTGACACTAGCAGAAATTAGCTGAAAAGTCGGTCAAGTAGAAATGATATAATAAACTAGTAGCTAAAGTAAATGCAAAATCATTAACAACCTACAAATATACATATCAGATATCCCTTGTTGAATTACCCGAGCACCGTAATTATCATTTCACTCGGCATTACGAGGATTACAGTCCCAATTTCTTTACCCCTCTCTATTGTAACTAATCTTGTCACTAAACCATAGTCCGATTACTGAACGAACCAAATACGCTCAAATAATGCGGTTCCAAATTTAAACACGCGTATAATTTTCAAAATTGGAATGTGCGGGTGCCATGTGCGTTGCCCGAGGCTTCTTTTTTTTGGCGCCATAAAGTCGTACCCGTTCGGATACACAGTTAAACGAGCATTAAGAACTCAAATGTATTCAGTAGTGGGGTGGCGTATAATAAACGGTTTTATTCGCTTTATCCCGTTGTGTCTGAGTCTGAGCCAACAATGTTACCAGTTTTCTTTTACCATAAAGTAATTTGAATATTTTATTAGCTTTTTGGCTTGTAAAATGTGTTCGTTATTCGGAATTTGGGTTATAATTTGTAGTCTTATACTTTTGGAGTATATTATGTACTAGCTGCCCACCCTAGCTTCGCACGGGTGTATTAATGAAGAAAATGAGACCAAATGAATTCTTTATAGTACGACCATGTAATTAAACCATTGACTATAGACCTAGACTGCGCCATAACCTGTCAAAGAAACAGGGCTGCACGAGGTTTTCTCTTTTTCACGCTTTGCAGTAAATATCTACTTTTTAATTGAAAGGGATGGCGCGGTCCAGGTGTATACGTCAATGAATTAAACATTTTCTTTTTTTTTTAATTTTTTTAAATAGTCTTATAGCACATTGTGCAGCCGTTCGTAAGTGTTCCGTTTTCATAATATATTCGGTAATTGATTTTTATTTATACCTTTACATTAATGATTTAATTTTATACCTACATATTTATAAAAGTACCTAAGCGGACAGGAGTGTGATGTGGTCGATGCTTCAAGTCAGAGTTTATTAGATTAGCAGAGTTAAGATCTAAGTCCCAAGACTTTTTCTTTAAAAACAAAGATAACTAGCAATGTGGTATTGGGTCCCACATTACTAGCAATCTTGTTAACCCTTTCAGCTAAGCTCAAAGACTTGTATAAGAAGTGGGTTCATGTCGGTTGTATAATGGGTAGGATTCAAACCCGCGAACTCACCATTGCTAGTCCGATGCCTTAACCGATAGGCTACCGCCGCTTCTAAGTTTATTGTATAGTCTAATTTATTGTATAGTCGGTAGTAATAAAAGTTATGACGTCTAAAATTCCTAATTCATACATGAGTGGACCAATTTTTCGTTGTAGACTCCGACACATGTCTTCCTATTATAACCCGTAAATCTGATATCACCATCTTACAAAATGAATTGAATATGTTTTCAATAAAAGTACCATAAATGTTCTTTGACTATCAAATCACAACATATGCCTATTCAACCAACTATTACCACGACGCACTACGACGCAAAGCAAACAGCACTAAGCACTATAATGACCCAAGGCTATCAACACAAAACCACACCGTAAAAGCACGACATTTGCTTGCAAAGCCGTGAGGTAATCATCTTTTGTCCATAGTACAAACATGTGGCATATTGCGGGGCCCTATCTGATTAACGCAAACAATTTGTAGGGGCTCCCTGGGCCCTGCGCTTTGACTAGGCCAGCTTCAGGCCAAATGACTCACCGTTCAAAATGTAAGGGTTAATTGCGATTTGTTTGAGGATACACCCTCTTTATGTACGTTTTTTAAACGCAGATTGGTGTGACAGGTTAAGCTCTTTATATACTTAGACTTGAGTTATGCCATTCTTTGTTACATAAAATGAGTTAATCGATCAATATACTAATAATTATTGATAGTACCATCTCCAGTGGGTGTCGTCAAGGCGACTAAGGGATGTCACATGAGGACGGGCAGCAGCGTCCTCTGCTTTCTTTAAAGCCTTATTGCGATGGCCAACCCACTCGCCAAGCGTGGCGATTATGGCAAATACCAGGATCTATAATAAGTAGGTTCTACTGTGGAGACCCGTGCCCAGCAGTGGGACTTTTTAAAAGTATACTTGTTGGTTATAATATTTTACCTAGACTGTTGCTGTCTAAAATTATTGAAATCAAAAACAAGAAAATCGCAGTCATTTATTTTAAATAGTGTGCTATTTTTCATATATCATTCCATCGTCAGACATAATTTCGAAAAAAAAAATATCCTTAGTTGAAGCTGAAAATGCTGTCATGCATGTTAACTAATTTTATTACTGTAATCGCATGCCATTAGACATGCATTTGAAATTTACATCAAGATGAATAAATTAAAAAATAACTACAATTTATACAATTTTTTATTAGTTTGGTAATAATTCAATTCAAAAATAATATTTTTTGTAATAATTTAGTTCAATAGTATTTTTTTAGCCTGTAATTTATGTATTTTTAATTGTATTATTCTAAAAAAGTTAAACCGTTAATTTTACAAGTTAAAGTAACCCGCCAATACCGACTACCAAATTCACCTACTTTTACAAACTGTACATCAACAAATTACCTACAAAATTACATCTTAGCCGTTTATTGACAGTGATAGACGATCGATCACATTCTCTAAGGAGTATCAATACAATTTTAAGTTTAACAAATCGTTTGGCGGGAATGTAATTTGCGTGAGAGCATTGCCGCAGCCTCGTTTATTATGTATTAGAGGAAAGAGCTTATTTGAATATCTTCACGGTGTAATCTTTACTCTAGGGGGTGGTAGGCAGCTCTTGTTATGTTAAATGTTAGTAATTTGAAGTAATTTTGACGTATGTAAGTGTCGCTTTGTTTTAATTGGTTTGTAATGTGAATTTTTAATTTAAAGTCAGTTTCTTGAATCTATACTAATATTATAAAGTCGAAGAGTTTGTTTGTTTGTTTGAACGCGGTAATCTTAGGTACTACTGATCCGAATTGAAACATTACTTTACTGTTGGATAGCCCATTTATCAAGGAAGGCTATAGGCTATATTACATCACGCTACGACCAACAGGAGAGGAGCAGAAATGAGAAATGTAGCAAAAACGGGGAAAATTTCAACGACAGCTAGTCGGGTATAAGACTACTATAACAATAAGCTATTATAAACTAACTATTGAGTTAATACGTCATTAAGTGTTATATAAAAACGTGTAAGGCAACTTAGTGTGTTTATGATTTTTCTGTCGTGAAATAAAATAAAGTTATGTCGTAGGAAATTACTTCATATGTTTGCATTGCATGTACGAAGCATATCGTATTTGACGTTTCTTAAAAAATACTTTTTTTTTAATGTTAACTAACAATCTGGAATTGGGTCTCACATTACTAGCAATCTTTTTAACCCGTCCACCTAAGCTCATAGACTTGTGTTAGGAGTGGGTTCACGTCGGTAGTATAATGGGTAGGATTTGCACTCGCGACCTCACTATTGCTAGCTTTAGCCATTAGGCTACCGCCGCTTCTATAAACTTTTGCGATTTGTATAGGTCAGTGGTTCTCAAACTTTTTAAATGACGGAACCCTTTGGGAAGCAAAATACTTGATGGAACCCTACAATAAAACAATTATTTTTATAAGTGTATTCTTTATTAATCAGCATAATAAAAGTACAATGTATCAGTTACTAATTATTATTTACTTCACCACTTGGTAAGGACAATAATAGAAAACATTAAAAAAGAAAAAATCTAACTAGTGGGAGGTATGAAACTGTTTTTTATTTTTCATCAATTGCTTGATATCAGGTTTGATGGAAGAAAGTTGGAGTCTCATATCAGCTTCGGCGTCCAGTCTATTGCGATATTTTGTTTTCGTGGCTGCGTAGGTAGAGAATCCTGTTTCGCACAAATATGTAGTTGGGAACGGGAGAAGAATATCCAGAGCCATTTGGCCAAGCATTGCATATTCATCTTGGATTCTGCACCAAAAATCATTAAGAGGCGTCGTTTTGAACAATGACTCCATACTTGTGTCTGATGACATTTCTAAAAGAGATTCATATATCTCATTTGACATGTTTTCAGGCTTTTCCAAGTTGGGTAAAAAAGGATTATGAATCCAGGAGTTCACTTTAATTTTTGTATTGTGTTCTTCGGGAAAATACTTTTCAAAAGATGCGCGCATCGAACTGAGATATTGGACCAATTCTTCAAACACATTATCTTCAAACATTTCTGAGTCGTTTTCGCTAACAAACTCACTGAGTAACGTAAAACTTTCTATTTCTTTCTTACCAATGCAAATGATCCAAAAATCTAATTTTCTTTTAAAAGCAGTTATTTTATTATAGGCCTGAAACACTGTTGTCTGTTTACCTTGCAACGATAAATTTAATTCGTTAAGTTTTTGAAAGATATCCGCCATAAAAGACAATCGGAACAACCAAGTTTTATCATACAAACGGTCCTTCAAATTAAAAGAAGTATCTGCTGAAAGAAACATTTGTAACTCGGCTCTAAGTTCAAATAGCCTTGTTAAAGTTTTTCCCCGAGACAGCCATCGCACTTCTGTATGGAGCAGCAGTGTTTTATGTTTGCTGCCATAATCTTCACACAATAATGAGAACAATCGGGATTGTAGTGGTCGTGATTTGATAAAATTAATTATTTTTACCGCTTCATCCATAACTAATTTTAGATTAGACGGCATTTGCTTCATCGCAAGTGCATGTCTATGCAGAATACAATGACTGGAACTACAATTAGGCGCTTTATTTTTCATTCGTGACACTGCTCCTGCTGTTTTACCTGTCATCGCCTTGGCCCCATCTGTACAAATGTCAATGCAATTGTTCCAACTGAGATTATGTTCTTCAAAAAATATATTTATTTTATTAAAAATTTCTTCCCCGGTAGTGTTTGTAAGCAGCGATGAACACATAAGCATGTCTTCTTCAAAAGAACTTTTATATGGATATCTCACAATAACCAGCAGGATAGCCAAACCAGCGACATCAGTCGACTCGTCCATTTGCAAAGCGAATCGTGTATTTTGTAGACGTGTAACTAGTTCTTGTTTGACGTAGCTTGCCAGATCATGGATTCGTCGTGAAACAGTATCGTTTGATAGCGGAACAGTAGAAAGATGCTTTGCAGATTTTTCATCAAGCATACATTTTGTTATGTCTAATACACATGGTTTTATTAATTTCTCAGCGATAGTGTGCGCTTCACCTGCTTGTGCAATGCGATAGCTAACTAAATATGATGCCTCCGTGGCCTTTTCGTTGGTAGTTTGTGTTACATGCATCATATTTTTTTGACTTTCTAATAACTGATCTTTTTTGCGAACAAAAAATTCTTTATTCTTGTCTTTAGTCTCGGGGTGTACGGTTTCTAAATGTCGACGCAATTTGGCAGGTGCCATGGAACTATTAGGAAGCAGTTTACTACAGAGCATGCAGAGAGGTGAGCCGTTGGAATCAACAAATCCGAAACTGATATAAGATTCATCATACTTCCTTTTTTTCGTCTTTGAAACCGTCGAGCTTGACGTCGTGGCACTCGTGGCATCATCTTCTGGATCGGTGATTGCTAAATTCTCCGCGCGCATTGCTTTTGAACATTCAGCGTCATTAGAAGATGTTGTTGGAACACGTTTAACACCTTTAAGCCAACGTTCCATTCTTCTTTATTTATAATGTTACAAGTCAGGATAGTGGGGTTTAAATAATGCACAATCGTTACTGCGTATAAGAGACTAAATTTAGAACCTACAGGGAAGAAATGTATAAAACTGAGACAACAGAATACAGCAGGCAGTAAAACAATGAACACTAGTTTCTCGCTAGCGAGCTTGTAAGTAGGTAGTAACTTATCGCTCCGAACGCTAATCATCAACTGACGACGCCAACGCGCGATCGCCGCTTTTATACTTAGTCCTAGACTCGATCTCAAATATTCTCGAAAATACTCGAGTCGGCACCTTTGATAAACAAAAAGCAAAAATAAAAACAGAAATTTAAAAATAGCGTTGTAAACAATATCGACTTTATCCTTTGAAGTTAGAGACGAAAGTCGCTTGTTGACAACTATAGCGTCTAATTCAGAGGCGGCTTTTATCAAAGAGACTGAGCGCTTACAAGTATACTACCCGCTCGTTTTAAGTTTGCCGCTGGCGATAGGTATGAGTGTATGACGTTCGAAATTTTTTATTTAATTGTAACAATAAAAATTGTGTACGGTAGATATTTGGGTAAAACTATGACACATTATAAGTTTTGTTGTCACGTGGGGGAGGGTACGCGCATTCCACAGACCGGCAAACTTAGAGCGAACGCGTTGTACAAGTATAAAATTGTTGAGACCAAACTTATAAGATATTGTACCAGCTAATGTAACACAAGCTTATACAAATACAAATAAATAAATAAATAACATTCATAGCGTTTTGTCTCCGCGCGGCCGCGGAGTCCGCACAGCCGCGGAGCGACCAGAGAGAGTTGTTTTGATTTTTTTATTTCTAAATTCTTGCGGAACCCCGACAGAGGTATCACGGAACCCTAGGGTTCCGCGGAACACACTTAGAGTATAGCTGGTATAGGTTACAAAATGATATATACAACGGGTCTACCCGTGACCACGGCCGTTGCAATACGGTCGAAACCTCGGGCAATAAGAAAGATATTTACCTTAAAATATTGACGCGATTAAGACCCGTATTACGAGGGTGGATCGAAATATTCGCGGCCTACCACATAAATACTTGACTTATTTTAATGTAACTGACCTCATTCGATTTGTTTACTCTCTGGTTGTCACATTGTAAAATTCTGTCACAATAGCATTATCTGTTTTTAAATTAGACTGAATTTTGTGAGCCTAAGTGCAGCGTTTTTAAAGAATGGAGAAAATTGAGCAACGTGCGGTCATCAAATACCTGTTTAAAAAAAAACTGACTCCAAAAGAGATTCACGAAGATATGTCAACAACATTGGGGGAATCTGCTCCATCGTATACGACTGTGAAAAAGTGGGTTACAGAATTTAAACGCGGACGAGAGAGTATTGAAGATGACCCTCGCTCTGGCCGGCCTACGACGTCTACGACTGAAGAAAACATTGGGAAAATCTGTGATCTGATATTGGCAGATCGGAGATTGACCATCAGGGAGATTGCTGACACTATTGGCATCTCATATGAACGAACACAAAACATCATAGTCAATGAACTTGGATTTTCTAAGGTTTCTGCGCGGTGGGTCCCCAGATTGCTTTCAGTTGAACAAAAACGAATACGGCTCACGATTTCTCGCGACAGTTTGGAAATGTTTGAGACTGATCCACAAGATTTTTTGGACAGATTTGTTACAATGGATGAAACCTGGGTACACCACTACACCCCAGAGTCAAAACAGCAATCCAAGCAGTGGAAAAAACCTGATGAACCGACTCCAAAAAAAGCCAAAACAATTTTGTCAGCTGGCAAGGTGATGGCGTCAGTTTTTTGGGATGCTAAGGGTGTCATCATGGTGGACTACCTTGCAAAAGGTGAGACTATAAACTCTGCTTATTACTGCACCCTTTTACGTCATTTGCGTGAAACGATCAAAGAGAAAAGGCCAGGACTACTCAGCAAGAAAGTGTTGTTCCATCAGGATAATGCACGCGTTCACACGTCTGTTGAATCAATGGCTCAAATTCGTGATTGTGGCTTTGAATTACTGCCCCATCCCGCCTATTCCCCTGATTTGGCACCTTCGGACTTTCATTTATTCCCAAACCTTAAAAAACACCTTGGAGGTCAAAAATTTTCATCAAATGAGGAGGTTGAAACCGCGGTGGGTGACTTTTTTGAAGGCCTTGAAGAAACTTTTTTTATGACCGGCATACAGGCGTTGGAAACCAGATGGAAGAAGTGCATTGAGTTAAGTGGAGATTACGTGGAAAAATAAAATTACTTTTGTTTATATTTTATATTGTTTTCTTGCTGAGGCCGCGAACTTTTCAATCCACCCTCGTACCTAACGACTAATTTGACTTGCAGTTCCTTACACCGCATCTACACCCGGTTTACCAGGCTTCAACTATTAGAACTCAAAATTTTACAGTGGTGCTTAAACTAACCAAATTTAAAGTAGTCAGTAGTCAAAAACGTGATCTGTCTAGAAGCCGACTACATACGGAGTCCGTCAGCATCTTTAATTTTAATGACATTCAAAGTCAAAGTCAAAAATACTTTATTCACTTAGGTTACATAATGCAACGCTTATGAACGTGAAACAAAATTTGGAATATAATGATTCTATTCGCAAGAGTAAAGCCGTGAGAAAAGAACTTGGCAATAAAAACTCATGGCCACTTGTTTAAATGCCAATTATTATAAATATATTTGTACACAAGTTATGCCAGTAAAGTGCTGCAACCATTACACCATGAAACTCACGTAAGCAGTGACCATAGTACGTAAAGTGGGTATAATCAAGTTTTAAATGTTTTTTTTTTTCTTTTTTAGAAAAAGACGACTCTCGCATTAGGGTACAAGTCCAGTGTCACGGGGGACTTTACAAACATACAAGTCACGTACACAAAGTACACTCAGATTCGGAACAACAATTTGTGGATCACATAAAGTAGAGTCCCGTGTGGGAAACGAACCCACGACCTCTTGCGTTAACAGTCGGACACACTCCCACCGCGCCACAGAGGCAGTCAATTGCCCAATTTCAAACTAAAATTTTATAATAATCTACCGGCCTACATAGGCAGAAGTATATATGAAACAAATGCCAAACGACACATAAAGAATGACCTAAGGTATCTTTTTCAATTCACTGCTAGTCTACTCATATCACGTTCATTTAAAACAAACGAAGTGTCTACAAAAGTATTATATTCTACCCTCACGACAAAGACCTTTCTTGAATTGTTTATGGGCTTATAGACTATTTATTCAGTGTCCTGCCGTTTTTATTACTGTCCTCGCTCTCGATGCTATGAAATAAAACTAAAACCACTATCATTGTAACAATATCAATAAGGCTTTTCTTAGAACAAAGGAAAGGCAATGATGTTGTATTCCGTAGTGTTCTATTTAGATTTATAAGGAGTATTGTTTAGAATTTGCAGTAAAAGTTGTGATTATTTGTAAATAGGTAGGTTGGGTTGTAACTACAATTATAATAGGTTAATAAATTATGAGTGTGGCTTTACAATGTGGAAGAAGAAAGATAAACGATTGGGAGGTCTAAGCTATAGACAGTCTTGGTCGGTACTACAACAGTTCAGCTGAATCTCTACAATGTTAACAACTTATTCGTTTATGTGTATATAACTATGTATAAATGTTGATAAACTTTCACGATTTGTACACATTACGAATATATATATATATTACGGTGTCTACCCGCGACCACGGCCGCTGCAATACGGTCGAAACGTCGGGCAATAAACAAGGTATTTTACCTTAAATTATTCACGCGATTAAGACCCGTAATATATACCTATATTTTCATAATGTGTACAAATCGCGAAAGTTTATCAACATTGGTATGTTTATGTTTATTTATTTTTGTATATATATATATATATTTATATAATACCTTTTTTTTATTTCCCGACTATTTATATATTTATTATTATTTATATTTATCTAGCTTTCTACAATCTGCACCTGCATATTTTTATCTTTACATCACTCAAAGGTAGACTTGTAGAGAATGCTTTTAGCATTAAGTCCGCCTTTGTACACTATTTGTACATTAAGTGTTAAATAAACGAACGACAGTGTCAGTTATTCTTCCATGTAATAGTAATGTTGACACAACACTGCGTTTTGGTCGAAGGGCAGTGTATCAAGTGTAATTACTGGGCAAATGAGATTTACAAACTGATGAGGAACGCGGTGCGGTGACATTCAGATCTTTGCCAAACAAGGATTTGGGTGGCACTGATACTGTTATGGGCTGGCGTGACGGTTACCATCAGGCACATGACCTGCTCGTCTCTTCACTTCGTTGTTTAAAAATAATTATTATAAACTAGCGTCTGTTTGCGACTTCTTTCCTGTTTGTTCAACCACTAAGAGCTCGAGTTTCTTAAAAATAGTTTCTTATCCTTAGCGTAATTAACAAAAGAAACCTCTGTACAAAAATTTCAGCTTTCTAAATCTATGAGTTTAGGCTGGGCGTTGATGATGAAATAATAAATTATTCAGGACTTTCATATTTATATATAAGATTAGCTGACCCGCGCAACTTGGTATATTTTCCCCAGTTTTTTTTGCAATTTTTCATTGCTGCTCCGCTGCTATTGGTCGTAGCGTGATGTTATATAGCCTATAGCCTTCCTCGGTAAATAGGCTATCCAACAGTAATATTAACAGGCTATTAAACAATATTTTTTCAATTCGGACCCGTAGTTCCTGAGATTATCGCATTCAAACAAACTAACTCTGCAGCTATAATATTAATATAGATCTGGCGTTAGTTGTCTGATTCAAAATAAATTCATGAATTTTCGTTTACTTAAATTTCTTAAGTTTACGGGGACTATTCAAATTAATTTCCGCACAAGAAGTGAACCCATGGTCAATTTTCTGGAACGAGTAGATTAAATAGATGTATTTTACCACCACCTTTTTGATCGAAACTTCATTTTCATTGAATTAAGAGTTCCTGGATTGAACGCGGAAATCCTCCTAAAAAAAAAAAACCTAATCAAACTTTATCCATCAGTATGGAACTCATACATAACCGTAATATAATGCTACACCTCATAACCTAATCTTACTTCCATGCACGTACATGTAGGCCATTAAATAAATATAGTATAGGTTACCGTTGGGCAGACGATGTATGGCCGGTACTACGGTATAAATGGGCAATTTGTACGTAAATATATATCTGCCAACATGATATATCGTGTTGGGATATATAAGGGGTATAAGTAGGTAATGTAACAAGGGATAACCTAAGATTAATATCGGGGTTTGATAGACTCATTATTAATAATATACTGTAGGTATGTGTTGGATAAAGTATATAGAATTAGGGGTGCGTGATTGGTCAAGTCTAGTGAATTATACGACGTTATTTTAGTCAGTAAGAAACATAGGTGGATATTTTTTTTTTATGATGGCTCCCGCTGTAAGGTACAAGCCCTGCGTCGCGGGGGACGATTGGTTTCTAAAAATCTTTTTATTTTCAGTCAGATCTAATTTATGGTAGATTCAGCAATGGCTGCGTTACTGGAACTGTAACTAAGCTGTGCCTAGTTCAGATTGTACTAATTTAATATATATAAACGAAATCCTGAAAAAAAGACATCACGAACTAACCTTTGCTTGTCCTTAAATAGTGTAAATAAATAAATGCGTCTAAATCCAATGTCTGACTAGAATCTTGAAATCCTAACAATAAATATCTACAGACTGATTATAATGATATATAAATTGGATAAAAATAGAAAAAGCTTCGATAAAAAAGCGGCGGCAGCCTAATGGCTAAGGCATCGGTCTCGCAATCGTAAGATCGCGGGTTCGAATCCTACCCATTATACTACCGACGTGAACCCACTCCTAACACAAGCCTTTGAGTTTAACTGGAGGGGTTAACAAGATTGCTAGTAATGTGGGACTCAATCCTACATTGCTAGTTATCTTTAAAAAAAAAATCTGTAACGCCGTCTATAGACATTAAATCTAAATTTGAGGAAGCTTCGTACTCTTTAAAGTTAATAGTTAGTACACCTATCAAAAGATTGACAAATAAAAATCCCGAAGCCATATCGCTTACCCTGATCCAACAAGCTATCATAAAATAAAGCCTCGCAAAGTATTTTCTATCTCATATACAATGCCGTATGTGCCGTAAACACCAAGTCTCAAGTATACCAGTTATCCTTGCTCTATTTACGATAGTGAACAAATAAGTATTGGTAGGTAGAAGGGTGGAACAAGTCGGAACAATGAGAAATGACCGGCGGAAAATTGCGCGGATTCCGAGCGGAATCCGACCGGGAGACGACGCGATCACTGCTTAAGAAAATACGCAGATACGGACTTGGGGTTTGTTGAAAAGAAAGAAAGAAAATATATTTATTTTGGAATCAACACACGGGACAAGAGTATTAGGTACTCTTGTCTCGTGTCACAGACAATATAAAAAAAAAAAAAAAGTGCAATAAATAATTAAAAACTATTCAGATAAATTATAATTAAAACATACAAATTATAAATAAATTATTAGCAATAAAAATAACAAAAACAAACAAATAATAATCAAAAATTAGGAAAATAAATGGGTGTCTCGGCTGCACCAAAATAGGAACCCAGTTCAGCTTATTGCCGTGCGCATATTATATGCGCCTGACGCTGGTTGCGTAAGGTATTTTGCTGTGTACTAGGTTCTCAGGTCTTCTGCTACTGTATTCCATTCTAACTCGTCCATGGTTCGTATCAAACCCGTTTCATACAAGAATGTTTTGCTACAATTTACTTAAAAAAACAGTGACGGCATTAGGCTTATTGGTACTTTATAAATTAGGTGGCAGCCTGTGTCCTGTTTTACATTATATTATTTCTCAGGAACTACTGAACCGAATTGAAAAATTCTTTCACTATTAGATAGCCCATTTATCGAGGAAGGCTATACAACATCACGCTGCGACCAACAGTAGCGGAGCAGCAATGATAAATGTTGCAAAAACGGGGGAAATCATGCATACGAAGTTGCGCGGGACAGCTTGTCTATACTAATATTATAAAGCTGAAGAGTTTGTTTGTTTGTTTGACCGCGATAATCTCAGAAACTACTGGTCCGAATTAAAAAAAACGTTTACTGTTGGATAGTCCATTTATCGAGGAAGGCTATAGGCTTTAAAACATCATGCTTCGACCAATAGGAGCGGAGCAGTAATGAAAAATGTTGTAAAAACGGGAAAAATTGAAGTTGCGCGGGTCAGCTAGTTAGCTAATATTATGTGTGAAAATTCAGAAATTGGTATAGAGATAGATGGTATTCGAGGGAGGAACATAAATCATGGCAAAAACTTGAATCGTGATATTATGCACGAACTCAATGTCATCAAAAGTTCAGACCTGCAATGATCCATTATAGAATTTTATAAGCTACGGGTCTTAATCGCGTAAATATATTATTTTAATGCTAAAATACCTTTGTTTTATTGCTCGACGTTTCGACCGTATTGCAACGGCCGTGATGACGTGACGAGTCTACCGTATACGAATACGGTCCAAACGTCGAGCAATAATACAAAAGTATTTAGCCTTAAAATAAAATATTTACGCGATTAAGACCCGTAGCTTATAAAATTCTATAATGTGTACAAATCGCGAAAGTTTACGAACATATACTGCAATGATCCATTTATAGTACCACCCTCCTCTGGAACATAATTTGTCTATTACTTCTCTCAAATCCAAAAATGAAGCTTTAATTACCTCTCCCTCAAAATGAACCTCATATTGCTGATTTGCATAATACCTACGTTACCATCAGTATACTTCTTACGTGGCTAATGCCCGCCTGTACTATCGCCTAAGGCGACCCTGTGTTGGCGCGCACTCTATTTTCCTATTTGAGCGGCAGATTGGTTCTGATTGTATTGTTTGCGGCGGGGCGGGGCATTGATACCACCACCCAACCCCCGCACCCCCCACGGGGTGCAACCAAGCGGAAAAATGTTATCTACAACGTGAAATATCGTATGTTTGCGATAAATATTTGATAGGGGAATGGATTTTTAAATTTGTTTCGTTTGGACATTAGTTTTGTTGTCTTGGGGAGTTTTCGATTTGTGTTTTGTGTCTGTTTTTGTCAGGTTATTTGTATATGTTTGTTGGTGATGACTAGATAAAGTGTGCACTTTATAATCCCTCCACACGTAAATAATAGCTAGTATTTTTTAAAAACAACTCAATAGATTTTTGTCATACGTAATTATAATTATGAACCATTCTACTAAATACCGTAATAAAATCCCCAAAAAAATATCGCATTATGTTGCTCAAATATTCATATTAGATTGAAACAGAGGTAAAAGAAGGACATCTTATTTTATAGTAACAATTTGTGTGACTTAGAAATTAATTTAAACCTTTATGGTGATTGATTATCTTACTCCATTTAACCCTAAAGTACATAATCGAATACAAACCCAATACCCATTATTATAAACACCAGTTACAACAATCACAAACAAATCAAATACCTCCATGATCAAAAGCAATCTTTCAATCACACCATAATCACAAATTCCCGGCGTACTTTGATAGAGTAATAGACAATATCTAGAGTGTAGGTGAGTTCGAGTTCGTTCAGTAACGTGTCACCCGACGATAACTTTTATGAGTGCGAAATTGTGTTTATGCGGGAGCTCGGCGCGATTTACCGACGCCGCGCGCCGCGGCGACACCCGCCCGCCGGCCGCGTAATCGGAAATATTGCACGAGAACTTAGTTAGGGTACAGTACAAGGATTAGGAAGTAGCGGGGCTTTAATATTACTACCTACTACGGATCAAAACAATACATAAAAATGTGTGGCACTCGGCGACTGCCGCGGTAAAGCTATGGCATAGCATTTTTTATAACTTGTGCAATTATAATAATTTATTTATTTTTTATACGCAGTTTTTTTTCTTTTTATTACATTTCGGAGCAGCTCGTCTCGATCCGTACGAGCTTCGTACAGTCGCACCATATACATATACGTTAAGCGAACGCTCGGCCGAACTACATGGTAGGCGACGTGGGGGTGTTAGGTTTTATTTTCAACCGACTTCAAAAAGGAGGAGGTTCTCAATTCGTCTGTATGTTTTTTTTTTTTTTTTTTTTTTTTTGTATGTTTGTTCACCGATTACGCAAAGACGGCTGGACCGATTTGAAAAATTGTTTTTGTGTTTGAAAGGGTATACTTCCAAGTTGGTCCCATTGTCATCAGATCACAATCTGATGATGGGATCTTGGAGAAATCGAGGGAACTCTTAAAATATTAAAGGCACACCTACAGTGATTTAGGTATATTTCATAGTGATTCGTGCATTTACTCTTAAAAAATACCAATTGGTGAAGTGGAACTGATGATGAAGACCACAAATGACGAGCAGACCTATTCAATATTTCACAGTTTGCGATTCAGTTACTTTAATATGGTATTGAGTAGCACTTTATTCTTGTTATACTACTATTCCACAATGTAATAGAGCTGATAGTGAACTCCTCAACAATTAACGGACCTGCATCAGGGTAAGCAATATTTTGTAAAAGGATTTTAGCAGTTGACATAAGCCTATTGTAACTTAAGTGAATTACAAACCAACCCACTAAAAAGTGATTAAATAAAAACTTTTTTACAAAAAAATATCACCGACTTCTAAAATAAATACAAAGCAACTAAAAAGCAATAAATAATATACCTAGAATAACAAAAACAAATTAAACATTTTGAAGTTGGTGCCGAATTAAACATAAAGACTACTATTTCATGGCACCAACTTCAAAATGTTTAATTTGTTTTTGTTATTCTAGGTATATTATTTATTGCTTTTTAGTTGCTTTGTATTTATTTTAGAAGTCGGTGATATTTTTTTGTAAAAAAGTTTTTATCGTTACGGAATTTCTTGATTCGGTCGCCGTGCTCAAAGCCCGCAATAAAAGCTATGCAAAAGCTTAAAAATACGAAGCGAGGAGATAAGACAGAAAACAAAGCCAAAGGTTGGTCATATCACACACTACACAGATAGAAGATGGACAATAGAGACCACAAAATGGAAAGTGCCATCAGGCAAACAAAAAGTCGGCAGACCAAAGCAAAGATGGGTAGACGACACTTTGCAGGCGGCGGCGGGGAGAGATTGGATCGACCAGGGCAAGGACGGAAAGGGGGATAAGGTTGGCAGAGGCCTATATCCCAGATTAAATAAACTTACTTCAATTACTTATACTAATATTAGATATTATAATAAGTATCTATTTAATACTAACAACGTTTGCAATTAGTTCTGGAATTAATGGCTTTATTATTATTGTTAATATTTTCTTAAAAGTATGGGATCAAGACAAATGTTGCCAGTCAGGCTTTAATAGAATGGCCAAAACGTGGTTTTTAAATTATTTTTTTTGAGAATAATTATATTTTCCGAACAGTTTCTAGACTTAACAAACATACCACATACTCTAGATTCGGAGTATAAATAATGTACGTAGAAAGCGTATTACATATTCTAGAAAATTGCAAACTTACTGTCGACTAGCCAACAAAGGTCCTTGGTTTAATTTGACAACATTAAGTAGAGTTTAAGTCGAAAAATAGGAACTAGTTCAGCATATGCCAGGCAAGATGCCTGACGCTGGTTTTCAACTAGCCCCTTTTTATAAATATACTTACTAATAGTATACATAGATAAAAATTATAATAAATTACAGAAAAGATAAATAAAATAATAATTTATAGTAAGAATAAATAAAAATAATAAATACCATATTGATACCTACATAAATAATACCTTTTAAACTACTATACACCCAATATTAATATACACCCGTCTTCTGTTCTGGTTGGCTTAAGGATATTATAAAATAATATATACTACGGGTCTTAATCGCGTGAATAATTACTTAAGGTATAAATAATTTAAAGTAAAATACCTTGTTTATTGCCCGAGGTTTCGACCGTATTGCAACCACGGCCGTTGCAATACAGTCGAAACTATAAAAACCATATAAAAAAATAAAATGAAAATATTGAAAACTTGCAGAGTTTAAGCCATTATAGTTGTCTTGTGTTCTTCGCGCTATCGTGCTCATTGCGTCCCGTAGTACGTAATCCATGATTATTACTGAAAAATAAGCGATGATCACATTTCACATCATATTGTGAACATAATTTGGACTGTTAGAATGATTAATTAATTAAATAAAAAATATAACATAGTCCAAAAACTACCCAATTAGATTGTGTGATTCTGAGCAAACTACTTTCAGTTTTACACTATACCAAGAATAACGGTTTATCTCTTTTAACTTGTCGCATGAACACATACTCCCACGGTCCTCGCATCTCTGTGTTATTGTCGATACAGTTTCACCACGACTCTATATAACAAACTAGTAATTGGTTTGCTATTGCCAGCGCTCATACTGTTTGTACGTATTTGTATCGAAATATATATTTTATTTGATGTGTTATCTAGAATATTGGGAAATCAATAAGAAGTCTTTGATTGATACTGGTATTATTTGCTGTATCAAATTCTTATTAACATTTAAGTAAAAAGGTTTTTACTAAATGTAATTATTTGCAATGTTATTATAATAAAAATAAAGCGGCGGTAGTCTAATGGCTAAGACATCGCAATCGTGAGGTCGCAAATTCGAATCCTAAGCCTTTGAACTTAGCTGGAGGGGATAACCAGATTACTAGTAATGTGGGACCCAATCCCACATTGCTAGTTATCTTTAAAATAAAATAAAAATTATGTTAAGGTATACGCTACGGGATTTCGTAGCGCTACGAAATTGCTACGAAATTTGATTACGATACAAAATAATATAGTTTCATGTCTATTTAGTCAGTTAATATATAAGTATATTATCAATGTTGGAATACTGAAAATAGTGAAATATTTAAAAATAACTAACTACTATATATCGTAAAATTTTCGGTTTTAACTGACCATGACAATATAAATACTTCTAAGCTTAACACAAATATACCTATTCAAACGTACTCTTTAGTACCAACATAACCAAACCTTCACGGTGTTTCAGTGTAGTGATAGCAACATAACAACATCGTGAAGTAGTCTGTTCGTCTTAATGACGTATAGTCGTACAATCATCGCTAACGACGTCGCCTCTGCAACAAGCGCGCTAAGCTTCAAACTACCACTTGTGGTGCAGTTTAACATCAGACAAATACGTGATGTTTCTTCACGTTACACTCGAGAAAATAACAAAAAACGTGGCATTTTTTTTTCTTCTTAAAATTAGAGTTCTACCATGTAGATTTTGTTTTGAAACTCTACATTTTTAGGGTTCCGTGGCCATAATGGCAAAAAAAGAACCCTTATATTTGCGTCATGTCTGTCTGTCTGTCTGTCTTTCCGTATGTCACAGGCATTTTACTCAAAGACTCCACAATAAAAAAATTGGTTAAAAGGTGTCTTGTAGTAGCCACTACATAGTTTGATAGCTAAATAATAATAATAAATAGTTTTAGGGTGGAACTCTTCAAACATCAAAGTGTGGCATTCGAGAGATTTTTTTAAAACATTTTAAGGTTTCAAATAAACTTTTTTGATTAAGTGAATATTTTTGGAAAGAATCGCTCCGAAAGTTGCATAAATCGTATTCGTATTAATCTTATGAACCGTGTGACCAAAAAAAAAAATGAAAAAAAAAAACAGAAAGATGGCGCTTAACAAATATATAAACTTTCTTACCAAATAAATAAATACTAAAATTATTTCGAACATGATCGGATATACCTTTCATTGAGTTATTGCCGAAAAACTGCGTTTCTCAACAAAAGGGCGTAATTGCCATGACCAATACGCTCTTCTGCTGGGGCAATTATTCAAATCGGATTTTTTCATACGGCAACGGCTCCGGAACCCTACACTGACCATGGTCCAACATGCTCTTGCCTGGTTTTACAAGCTTTTATTTAACTTGCAATGTTTGTGTGCTCGGTACGAATCTTGGAAGCTAAATTAGAACTAATTGGGTTGGAACTAAATTTGACAATACAATAATATGTTATCATTCTGAGAATGGAGGCGGAAGGTAAGAACTATAAGAACTTCTGAATTAAACAAGATAAATTGGGTTTGTGCTCGATTGGCTCGTTTTGAGAGCTCTAACTTAACCAAATCCACACATAAAAGCTTGTTTTCACAATTAACTTTTACACTTATTACTTTGTCTCGCATCGACTTGTGACGATCGAAGCAATTCCATCGAAACGTCGGGTAAATAAATTTTCAGTAGCCAATGGAACTCTGTACTAAGGTACTGTTTGTCCGTCCATCCGTTCGTCTGTCACAGGGCTGTATTTTTGGTAGGCTATTGAAATTTTCACATTATCATTAGTTTTGTCAAAATTTTATTACTGTTTTATTTAGATTTACGTTCCTAAAAATTTCCAATGCAAATTTGTATGCCAATTACGGCGAAACATGCAGATCTGCGTTATATCAATAACATCATATATTCCAAACTTTGTACATGTACACATGTTTTACAAATAAATAAAGAAATTATTATTATTAGCTGACCCGCGCAACTTCGTCTGCGTAAATTTTCCCCATTTTTGCAACATTATTCATTGCTGCTCCGCTCCTATTGGTCGTAGCGTGATATTATATAACCTTTCCCGATAAATGGGCTATCCAACAGTAAAATATTTTTTTCAATTCGGACCAGTAGTTCCTGAGATTATCGCGTTCAAACAAACAAACAAACTCTTCAGCTTTATAATATTAGTTTAGATTATATATACAAAGGCCGCCGCAAATTGAAAATAAAGCTAAAAAAACGCGCTTTAGTGTATTTATTTCAATAATATTATAAGTATAATATCAATTAACAAGATGTAGATATAATACGTTTATTGAAAGGCGTACTTACCCTTTTATTGTTGACATCCCTTATCCACTAATAAAGTCATCAGTAACCAAACAAATACAGTCTCTATGTTATACACAATAAAGCCTATTGCTCCGAAACACATCCATATTTGCAAGTGTCGCTTCTAATTGGAGGTAGGTGAGATTCATTTCGCGGCTCAACAAAATGTTGTTTTATTTTTTTAATTGTCAAGTCGTTCTCAAACCGGTAATGATGATTGTTAACGTTGGAAAAACTTTTATTTGTTTGTACGAGTATTAACCGCTGGTGTGGATAGTATCGGTACTGCTATCATTTGGTTAGATGCGTTTTTTTGTCATTAGTTTTTTGACTAAGATAATACACATTTAGTATTTAGTAATTACACACGTAGTAGCCATTTCTAGGGTTCCGTAGCCAAAGGGTAAAACGGGACCCTATTACTAAGACTCCGCTGTCCGTCCGTCTGTAACCAGGCTGTATAGACAGTTAAAAGTTTCACAGTTGATGTATTTATATAGTTGCTATAACAACAAATAAAATAAATAGAATAAAACACAATAAAATAAATATTTAAGACACGATTTTTTTGCGCGATATTATACCTAATATTGTTTCTAATGTTGTATAGATAATGGTACGTATAGCGAGATGATATAGAAATGTGAGTCAAATAAGAGACGAGACCATATGTTAGTTATTGATTGTTTATTAACTCACTGGACTGACTAATTCCATATAAAAATATTTCCCCTTATATACTAAATTATAACAACAGATTTACAATACAAATTGTGGGGTCTTAGACTTGCTTAGCTAGCAGAACAAGTACATTTGTTTTAGCATCAACTTCCTAATAATTATAATATATTTAAATAATCTTATTGTCAAGTTGTATAATTGTAAATTCCTACATTCCTACGGCTACACGCCATAGTACGGAACCCTTAATACGCGAGTCCGGTTTTGTAGATGTTGTATTAGGGTTTACTAAAAGTAGAAGTCAACTTATGTAATGTTCCAAGATCCCAGCCGTGCCAGACATATTTTATTTTTTATGTACACCCCTCTCGGGTAAAAATCATGCTAGCATTTAGCTAGCATGATTTTTACCCGAGAGGGGTCCTAACCATTAATTGCCTAGTGAATTAGTTCGTTTTTTTTTAAATGTTTTGGTTATGGAATTTTACATAAAGAGGCTTTTTATTTTATTTATTTTAAATGCTAGCATACCAGCTAAGTTGTATAGACAGCCAATTTTCAGGTACCAAATGAGATAGCTAAGAAAAAAATGGACTAAGTTTTAATTATTTACTGATTTTTCTGGTTGATTTTCATTTACTACAAGCAATTCCTTGCTTAAAAAGCGATTTCATAATCTAATCTAGATAAGTGAAACAGTGTAATGACAATAAAGTTTTTTTTTTTTATATATAATGTAAAAATACTATCGTCTATAGTCACCTATTTTTGGCCACTTTAAAGCGTCTGGCAGAAGTGATGGCCGGCGGGAAGTGTCTGGCAATGTTAAATAATGTTTTTTTGATAGTATTTAACAACATATTTTTGAAAGTTAACTGTCAGAAAATAACAGTAATTTAGTTCTATTTTTTCTTACTTTTCTCACTTGGTACCTGAAAACATATTTTGTGTCCATTAAACAAAGATTTTTGCCTTTAGAAGCAACGATTGCCGAATCCCCATCTCGTGCTCTAGAATGATCGATCTTGGTTTATACGGGACTTAGTTATTATTTGTTAACGTTGACTTCATATTATGTAATAATAATTAAAATCAAATAAATTGTAGTAAGTAGAGGTGATTTTACTTACATAATACGACCTATATTACGAGGTGATTTTTAATTGAAATTTATAATTGATTATTACTTTTCATCTGACAGCGAAGCACTCTTATAAAATTTGCTATTTTAAAAAGGTTTTTAAAATAGCAAATTTTATTTTATTTAATTACTTGTCCTTTTAACCTTTTAAGGTTAAAAGGACAAGTAAATAAAACAGGAAAGCTTAAGGGAACATTATATGTTGTTTATTTATTTTTATATTTTTATTTTTTGTTGATTTTTTTTGTTGCAGGTCCACAAAGATTTCTTCGGAAGAATAGTTCCAATGGCACAGGTTCAACGATCAGGTGAGATTAGAATCTTTCGTTTTTTTTTTATTAGCTATAGTCTTTAAAAGATGATACATGGCGGAATAGTCTAAAAAAATATGAACTAAAAAGCGGTTTCCTTTTCACTATTGTAGTATAGTATATCTAAAATCAAATACCTATTTGCATTTGTATGAGAAAAGTGTTATTTTGTTGCTACACACCTATTTTATATATAACTAGCTGACCCGCGCAACTTCGTATGCGTAAATTTTCCCCGTTTTTGCAACACTTTACATTGCTGCTCCGCTCCTATTGGTCGTAGCGTGATGTTATAGAGCCTTTAGGCCTATAGGCTATCCAAGAGTAAAATATTTTTTCAAACCGGACCCGTAGTTCCTGAGATTATCGCGTTCAAACAAACAAACTCTTCAGCTTTATAATATTAGTAAAGATGAAAATGGTAACTTGCAGATCAATGCTCATAATTACTGTTTTTTCTTTTCTTGTATTCTTTTTTTCTTTCTTTCTTGCCTTAGATCTTAACCATCAGCACAAAAACCAAAATCCTTGCAAACTTTACAAATATCATAACCAGAGTTATTCTAACTTAAGTATTTATCTCTCAACCCTTCTAATGCCCACAGTCGCAGCCCACAACAACGTTATCACATAACGTTAATCACGTGTCTGCCCGCCGCTATTATTTTCAATTACTACCGTTCTAAAGGGTTGTTAATATTAATTTATGTGACGCGCCCGGGCTTCGAACACCTGTACCCACTAGATGTGATAACCTACTGTCTAACATTCCAATATTAATCGCGTTTAATCTAGTCACGGATGGGAAAATTTTAATAGATTGTGAATTGCGTTTTGGTTAGGTTGTGTTTATCATTGAGCGCTGGTTTTTAATTTATTTTATTGTAGACTAGCTGCCTTGGTGTCATATCGTAGTTTTTATGCCTTGAGTTACTTTATTGCAATTTTTGTCGTGATCTCTAATTTATTTGACATCAAAATAGGGCCTATGTTACTACCCGATAATGTAGCTTTCTAATGGTGAAAGAGTTTTTCAAATCGGTCCAGTAATTTCGGAGCCAATTCAATGCAAACAAACAATGAAATCTTTCCTCTTTATAATATTTGAACAGATTACTTGTGGTTATTAATCGGTCGTAATAATGGTGATATTGTAGGGTTAAACAGTTATTTGTTCTCTGGCAGTTTGACTGAAGAACTATATTTTACCTAGCTGTTGTCTGACTACGTTCGAGTGAAAATTAAAAAAAAACATCTATTTCAGGGACCCTGTATTTTTTTTGGATTTAAAGTTACTAGGTTATAATTTATCTCCTGACGGCGTACACAATTCTAGCCATCCAAACTCTCGCCTCTATAATAGTAGTAGGAGTACGGGCCTCCTTCATGTCAAGTCAAAATAATGTTTGCATTTGAAAAAGCCCTGACTCGTGAGATTGAGAGAGGCGTTGATATACCTTCGCGATTTGTACACATTATAAAATAATATATACTACGGGTCTTAATCACGTGAATAATTTAAGGTAAATTGCCCGTCGTTTCGACAGTATTGCAACGGCCGTGGTCACGGATAAACCATTGCAATACGGTCGAAACTTCGAACAATAAACAAGGTAAGAAACCTTAAATTGTTAACGCGATTAAGACCCGTAGTATATACAATTTTATAATTGAGAGAGATATCCCGTTTCAACCATAAAAATACCTTTTTTTTAAAATATACCCAAACCAATATACTTGGAAGAACCTCACACATTTAATTACATCTACAGTCACAATTAAACCCATCATCATAAGACAGCCACAAACCCTTCAGTATGAAGTCACCCTAATTCACAATCGTCTCACAGCCACCCTACCGCCCTCCCCCGACCACTTCCCAACCCCTGCCGTCACAATTCTCGTTAAGGTGACTGTTTAATAATCTCAACGCGATTTGTAATGGGATTGGGCAGAAATTCGCCCGAGACGTCCCTAAAGCTATATTATTGTTTCTACAACTGAGTACCGTTGGAATCTGATTTTATATTATTCAAATTTACTTTAATATTAAAATGGATGGAGACGGTATTGAGTTTTCTGTGTGTTATTACAGGCTAGAGTTATATCGCGGGTTTGCTTCTATAGACTTGGGTTAACATAATGTCTATCTTTTTTATATATCTAAATAATGATGCGCCTGGTGGTTAAGCGTCCATAACAGTATCAGTGCCACCCAAATTCTTGTTTGACAAAGATCTGATTGTCACCGGACCGTACTCCTAATTTGAGACATTAGTTCGTAAGTATCATTTGCCCAGTAATTTCGTGACTGGCCTGTTGGTCTAGTGGTTAGTGACCCTGGCTGCTAAGCTGAAGATCGTGGATTCGATCCCCACCCAGAATAAAACTTTGTGTGATAAGCACGATGGTACATTCTGGGTCTGGGTGTTATTTATCTATAATATGTATGTATTTGGAAATATATAAGGATGTTTATCAGTTTCCATAGTACAAGCTCTGCTAGGTGTGGTATCAGATGACGTTGTGTGAGTTGTCCTAAGATATAATTATTATTATTATTATTACACTTGCCTCTGTGCCCGTCAACCGAAACACAGTGAACAGAAGAATAAATGACACTCGTGGTACCGACAATGCATGACCTACCTATTAAAAAAATGCGTTGTATTTCGGTCGATGATATCCATAGTAAAAGTTCGCGCGCGGCTGTCGCAGACCTCAGAAACGGCGCCATACATTCTCATACTCTGACTATTGTCGCATCGGCTGCTCGCGTCAGACGCTTGTTGTAAGGCGCGCGGCTCGCGATCGGCCGCGATGCACGGAAATTAACCTTAAGAAGTTAGTGATGGTATACTCTATGAGTTATGACATTTATACCAAAATCCATCGACGTATGAGTAAATATCTATTGGCATATTTTAACAGTGGAAATTTGTAATTTTTAAAGCATTCTTATGCTAGTCCTGCCCGAGACAAATTCTTTCTCCATACATTTAAAAATGTATAGATAAAAAAAGTAATGTACAGGCAGTTTAAATGGTTTCTGCAATGAAACTCACAGAGCCGTACAAGCTCCTTAGGAACGCGGTGGATGACGTCACGATTGCCATAAAATCATTTCAAATGGAAGCTAAAATCGACTTTGGTGGGCATGTCTCAGTGCCTGCATGTCGCAATCGAGTTGGTAACGGCTTAGGGCCGGTACTCCTAAGGTACTCAAGCGGGTTCAAGTCCCGCTTGAGACGATTTTTTCCTCCATACATTTTAAAAATGTTTAGTGGACAGTAGATAGTGTAACTTAACACTTATTTGGTGTAACCTCCGATTGTATTATTATGGAAAAAAAATATATCCATATTTAATATTATAAATGTGTAACTCTGTCTGTCTGTCTGTTACGCTATCACGCTCAAACAGCTAAACCGATTTAGATGATATTTGGTATGGAGATAGTTTGAGTCCCGGGGAAGGACATAGGATAGTTTTCATCGCGATAACTGACATCCACGCGGGCGGAGCCGCGGGCTAGTAATATTATAAAGAGGAATGATTTGTTTGTTTGTTTGTATTGAATCGGCTCCGAAACTACTGGTCGGATTTGAAAAATTCTTTCATTGTTTTGAAGCTATACTAACCCCGGGTGACAAAGGCTATGTTTTTATCCCTGTATTCCAATGGGAACGGGAACTACGCGGGTGAAACCGCGAGGGGTCCGCTAGTATTTTATATATATTTTTTTTAAAGACGACCCCCACAGTAGGATACAAACCCTGTGTCGCGGGGGACTTTACTAACCTATAAGTCATGGACACAATATAAACCCAAACTCGGAACAACAATTTGTGGATCACACAAAGTGGTGTCCCGTGTGGGAATCGAACCCACGACCTCTTGCGTAGCAGTCGGACACACTCCCACCGCACTGCAGAGGCAGTCAAAATGTAATATACTATTTAATAAATCTGACTTAAAGAGCTAAGTTGTTTAGGCTATAGGGATGCTTCTGTGAATTCAGAGACGGAATACATAATTACATAATTATATGAGTAGTAGTTTATTCAGATAAAGTTATAAATAATGTTTTGATATTTTAGAAAGCAAATTGTTTGATCTAAAGAACAATAACTGCCTCCGTGGCGCGGTGGGAGTGTATCCGACTGCTAAGCAAGAGGTCGTGGGTTCAATCCCCACACGGAACACAACTTTGTGTGATCCACAATTTGTTGTTCCAAGTCTGGATGTACTTTGTGTCCGTGACTTTTATGTTTGTAAAGTCCCCCGCGACACAGGGCTTGTACCTTACTGCGGGAGTCATCTTTGTATTAAAAAAATAGAAGAAACTGAAGTTCGTAGCGTCGCAGCTACTGGCATTTGTAGATGTGCTACGAAATCAGCAACGCGATGCTACGAATAATGAAATCTTTGTTTTTTAGGTAAATCTTTAGCTTCTTTTAGCTATTCTTTTAGCTTTAGTCAAATCTCAGAATAACAACTTAAGGGGTGTCAAGGGACTTAATAGAAATTAAATATTAAGATAAGAACTTTGTTCCATCCGGGTGGATGGAACAAAGTACTTATCTTAATTTTTTTTTTTTTTATAATTTATGCAACACCACACTGTTCAATGCGAAATAGAAAGACGAAACGAAAATAACTTACAAAAATACGATTGTATACCGAAGGTTCAAACCCACAACTACACAATTGTCACCAATACTGGGTACCGAATTTATGCCTCTAGACCAAATCGACAGGTGACTTCTTTGTCAAATTAGATGTTCATATCTTACGCGCACGCCGCGCCGCACTGCTTGTGTGTGTCAAAAAGTGTCGTTACAACTTTTCGTGAGATTTTTTCCGTCTAGCCCCCTTTCACAACGCGCGATAAGGAATTTCGTTCCAATAACTTTGTAGTTCTGAGATTTTACTGGAATCTACTTCAAGTGTGAAGGAAATACTATGGTACCAATTTGACCAAAGTCTAATCAGTATTATTCTGCCGTGAAATAGTGATATTGTAATATCACTGTGTTTCGCTTGAAGGACACTGTTGCAAGTGAATTTATTGGGCAAATGAGACTTAAAAACTAATGTATCAAATGAAGAGCTCGGTACGGTGACATTCTGATCTTTACCAAACAAGGATTTGGGTGGCACTGATACTGTTGAGCTAGCGTGACGCTTAGCGTGGATGCGTGTTCGTTTCTTCATTGAAGAAAAAGTAATTTATGGAATGTCAAAAACGAGACTCAGTAGGTACCATCTTCATGCTCAGTACAAGTTTGTATGCAAGCGTGTGAGGTCACATTTCTTTTGAATATCTATACTAATATTATAAAGCTGAAGAGTTTGGTTTGTTTGAACGCGGTAACCTCGGGAACTACTGATCCGAATTGAAAAAATATTTTTTGTTGGGTAGCCCATTTATCGAGCAAGGCTATATAACATCACGCTACGACCAATAGGAGCGGAGCAGCAATAAAAAAATGTTGCAAAAACGGGAATTGATGCATACGAAGTTGCGCGGGACAGCTAGTTAAAAATATACAAACAGGTTAAATTGTGTAAGAGCATATTTTTTCCTAAGCCTTTTATGATGTATCAGCTTCGAGCGGTTTCGCACCGGTTATATTTGGTTTTAATCGATTTCACAAAGGAAGAGATTCTCAATTCAAATGTGTTTTTTTAAATGTAATTTTCGGCATAACTCCGTCATATACAGACAGATTTTCAAAATTAGTGTTTGTACGGAAGGGTCACATATAAATTTCGTAAAGATCTGATGATGAGTTTCGTAAATAGACAACGAAACTCCTTAATAAATACCAGAAAATCAGCCGTGATTGAAGTCGGTTAGATTTCGTAAAGTTTTTCATAAGCTATGTGCTATTCTGATGTAAAAAGTTATATTACTGTTTTTTTTAAAAGACGCCTCCCGCAGTAGAGCACAAGCCCTGTTTCGCGGGGGACTTTACAAACATACAAGTCACGGACACAATGTACACCCAGACTCGGAACAACAATTTGTCGATCACACAAAGTGGTGTCCCGTGTGGGAATCGAACCCACGACCTCTTGCGTAGCAGTCGAACACACTCCCAAGTCTCATCCAGTGAATAAGCAACAAATATCCTTCCAACCTCTGAAACTTTCCGATTTATAATATTAGTGGAAAATACCTCACGGTTAGCATTATAATTAAATTATCTATTAACACAGTAGTCAAATGCATTGGGTTTTGGATTACTATTATTACAATATGTAGATTTATTTTTGTTTTTATTTTCCGAAAGTGGCCATGAGTTTTTATTGCCAAGTTCTTTTTTACGGCTTTACTTTTGCAAATTTAGCATGATAACAGCAATGTGGGATTGTGATTCCCACATTGCTAGCAATCTTGTTAACCCCTCCAGCTAAGCTCGCTGCTTGTGTTAGGAGTAGGTTCACGTCGGCAGTATAATGGGTAGGATTCGAACCCGGCGAATGATATCGTTGCGTGCGCATGGCCGCGCGCGCAACGATGTCATTCTGACTTCTTAACATGCGTAATTCAGTACTGTGCGCGCAACGACGTCATTCTATTCGGTTAGCGTAAACTCTAATCGAGTAGAATGCCATTTGTCTAGGGGGGCTGATACCTTAGTCATTACGGTACCGCCGCTTCATGCATTAAATGTAGAATCATTTTATTCCAAATTTTGTCTAACGTTCATAATTATTGCATTCAGTGACCTAAGTGAATAAAATACATTAAAAACAAAAAAAAAATTAAATCATAACATTGGTAGCTCTTACTTAAAATGAAACAATAAATCCATCTCGTCGCCATTGTTCTGTCTGTACCATCAAAGTTATAATGAGTTACTGTATAAACTAATTGTTCAGTGTGTGCCCACAAGCGAGGAGCCACGAAATCGACTTAATGTTTGATTTAGCTCCGTTATATTACCATTGTGCCAAATATATTTATTGTGCTTAATTAGTTTGGCTTCTGTGTAATTATCTACCGTTTTCTGTGGCTCTGCTCGCGTGAGACTAGTTCCCATTTGTTCTATGGAACGTGACGTCATAGGACAAAACAACACATTTTTTTCCACATTTAAGGTTCCGTACAATTTTTTTTTTTCATTTTAGTGTTCCGTAGCCAATTTGGCAAAAATGGAACTCTTATAGTTTCATGTTCCTCTGTCTGTCTGACCGTATGTTACAGGCATTTTACTCAAAGACTACACAATGAATATTGATTAAATTCGGTGAAAAGGTGTCTTTTGGTTTAATTGCTCTATGGAACAAGAAAAATACTTTTTGTTCTTGTTCAAACAAATTGATAGCTTTGTTTTAATTAAAAAGTATTGTTTTTTTTTTATTAAATTCATTTTTTACTTTTTTAGTTTTACTGGACATGTTTCTTAATCTGTTCATTTGTATTCTTTTATTTTATATACTATTCAATCAGATTGCATCAGACCGACTGACATGACTGCTGTGTACCAATAACCACCTTCCGGCCCCATCATCAGAACCTGAACACTGTACAAATGTAAGGCACTTGTCAAGAAGACCTTACATGATTGTTGAGTACCATCGTTCTACCTTCCGAAACTTACTAGTTTCTTTTTTTTAATTTAGGGAGTTCATATCGGTCATACCACCTTCATATATTCCATCATTAGATCAGGTCTATGGTATATTGCGTTGTCATCAAAGATGCATTGGTGTACTAAATTTGAGAGCAATCGAACGTCAAGAAGTGGTACTAATATAGTTTCCAAGATTTGACCCACAGAAACTAACATACAATGTAACTAACTAACAGGGCAAGTTAAATAAAACCTTGTAAAAAGTAAACCTTTATGAGTTGCTTCAGTTTTGATCCAAGTGCGAAATATAACAAAGCTAAATAGATTTTATGCTAAGAATATTAAGTTAGTATAATCATTTTCATTTGTTAAGTAAAGACTAATCCTTGGATGTATTACGTTAGATTGTAAGCTCCAACATTCCGGGAAGAGGCTAAGTTAATGATTTAATAATTACTTAATATTTATGAATATAGGGTAATGTGAGGCCTAAGATTCTTAAAGCTAACGAAGTTACTTATGTACCAATACGTAGGTAATAATTTATCTTTGTAACTGTCCGAAAATTATAGAATTTTATAAGCTACGGGTCTTAATCGCGTAAATATTTTATTTTAATCCTAAATACCGTATTGCAACGGCCGTGGTCACGGGTAGACAGTCTAACCGTAACCACGGCCGTTGCAATACGGTCGAAACGTCGGGCAATAAACAAAGGTATTTAGCCTTAAAATATTTACTCGATTAAGACCCGTAGCTTATAAAATTCTATAATGTGTAAAAATCGTGAAGGTTTACGAACATATATTGCAAACCAATACGGTATCCGAAAATTGCCAAACCATACCATAATACAGGGTGATTTGAACTAATTTGTAATATACTAATAGCCCCCCGCTCGTGGCTTCTTAACATAATACTAAATATCAGTTTTGGAAAATATTTAACCCTAAATCACCTACTAGTTTTTGGAGTTATGATCTTAACCACCTACAGACTATTTTAGTCGAGTAAAATAGTTGTTTATTGTGAGGATTAGGCCCTAAACCTAACAAAGAAACATCTATTTTACTCCGGGGTCTCTCAGATGTGGGGTAAATGGTTGTGTGACAAAAGTAGGTGGTAGGTGGTGAAGGGTTAACTTGTAATTTTTTTCCAAATTTATTTTACGAAATTATTTGGTGTAATGTAGAGAAGTCAAAGTGCGGAGGTTATTAGAATATTAAAAATCAGTCTGTATAAACCAAGGAGTTTCAGTAGCGACTAAGCAGATAGAACTAAATATAGGTATATCTGCGAGGTTATGCAACGTTACCACTAACATAGATTGGTGACTGTTTTCGAAAAATGTGACACCCCTCCGTTCCTTGAAGAGGACGTTAAGTCGTCCGTCCTGCGCCCAATGTGTGCAGTGCCCCTGGTTGTGTCAGATTTTCGTCCCATCGGGCTATGAGAGTGAGGGAATAGAAAGTACACTATAACTGTGAAAATCATGACAGCTCAGTTTTAAATTTTCGCCATTTCTGTTGTCCGATTGCTTTATAATAATTTATAGTCATTGTAATCACTACGCAATTATTACAGCAAAGGATATTCCAGCTATTATTAAATACAGCTTTAATCTACGCGTAACGTCCTGCTACTTTATTCATTGCCAAACATATAGAGGCTCGCAATAATTATACCTAACACAATCGTCTCTCATACCTAATGTAAGCGAGGGCGGCGCAAGTAATTAAGCGGTGCAAACACAGCCATTGTGTCGGCACCCCGCCCCGCGGTTTTAGCGCTCACTTAGATACTAATGTCTCTGTGTAATGTTTATGTCATCGGTGGGGGCTCATGTAGACTGTCTGGGTGTTTGTGGTTGGTAAGATAGTCGTGAAATGAGGTATCTGTAGACTGATTATATTGCCACTGAGAAAACAATCATGGCACACTTTGAAAAGCTTTCTGATTGTCATCATAAAAAGCTATAAACCTTTGATTATATAATGTCTGGATGGAGCATTCCCTCAGTAAGCCTATAAAAAAATTAAGCTACTATTTTTGACGTTTGATGCTCGTTGAAAATGGCGCGCTAGAATAACTATGGCTAGAACATCTGATAGGAGTCTCCTTGCCTCTTAAAAAGTACGTCCATGTGACCGTACTTTTTGACAGTTCTTTGCTTCAATTTTAGATGCCGGATTAGGAATCTAGACATTATATATTCAAAACTATAAACACTTTATAAATAAATGGCTATCTAAATAGCAAGATTGGATTGTCATCAATGCGTATAAGTCACTGACCTCTAGTACACTGAACTGGCTACCGCCAATTTGATTTTGACATTTGGACGGTCATTTGAAAGTCTATATTTGTGTAACAAGGTTAACAACAACGGCCATTTGTCATAAATGTCAAAAAAGTTCACAGGACGGTCATTCGATTCGACATTTGAAATTTTTGTTCTTGAAATCCCGGCTGGTAGCCTGTCCAGCGTATTAGGCACCTGTCCGACTAACGGCGAGAAAAAGAATAGCGAGTAGCGATTTGTCGCTCAAGAAATGTACATACTAATGTAGATCCCGTGTAAACAAAAGAGATACAGATATTAATAGTTGATCGCTCACCGGTCCCACTACCGGCGAGTACTCGCTCTATACTCCATCTCTTTTGTCTACACGGACGGGATCTATTCTTACGGGATATTTCTTGAGCGATAAATCGCTACTCGCTTCTCGCTCATCGTTGTTGGTGGGACAGGTGTCCTAGTACTGTATAGGTATTGTTCTAAGATCCCAGGCGTGCCAGACATATTTAAGATACAGATAAAACATGGGGCTTCGGGTAGTGTTTATATGTATACATTTAATGCTAGCATACCAGCTAAGTCATGATATGGGACGGCCATGACGGTATGCGTTCTACACGCGCAACGCCCGTCCCATCTCAGTTAGGACTACTTCCGAATATTTTATTATAGATTCTAGTTTTGCCTCCAAATGTGTAACAATTAATGCCGACCTGTCGCGAACATAACATAATTGCCTGTTGGTAATTTTAAAATAACTTTGTTATCGTTGTCACTGACTGTAGGCAGTTTGGTACTATAAATTAAAAAATATATTTAAGACGAACTAAAATCAGTTCCCTGTCAGAAAAAATTGCGCCACCGAAGCAGTCGCTATTCTATTCCAAAGGGAGATTGCTGTTTCTGTATAAAATAATTGAATGCAACAGAAAGTTCCATCTTCAGCTCGTTTGGTCTGAGCCCACTTTAACATAGTTATATTTGTCTCCCTAGATGCGGTCGCCGACGTGATATCATCGAGCAGTGTATTCTACCAGTACCAAGAAGGATTCAACAACGCGGTGCGAAGAAACGTACGAACTAAAGACCTGTTGTGACCGGAATAATCTAAATAAAACTGGGTTTCTGCCATACTTTGGACTATTTGCGACAAAATGTATAAAACGAACGCGCCTTAATGAAAAGAAAGAAAATCATGTATTATCAAATAACCACCAACAATATTAAGCATACTGTATCATATTTGTGTGAGTTAGAATGAGACTGACTTGTAAAAAATTGAAAAATAGTCTGTATGGGCATACAGACTATTTTTCTATTTTTTACAAGTCAGTTCGTAATTAGGTTTCAGCCATTGACATATAGACACTTTTAATTAAAAGTAAATGTTGGTGCGGCCTTTGACAGGTATTTTCCACAAAGTAGTGTTGTCTCTTTTTAGAGAGTGGTAAATTTTGTCAGGTTATGGCGCAGTCCAGGTCTCGGTCGCAGCAGGTTTCAACTGATGGGGTTGGCAGCATTCTGTCAATAGTGAGACAAGTACTACCGCGCTGACATACCATCAGACCACTTGATGGGTAACACAACAGTGTCAGTTAAATAGAAGTAGAGATGTTTCACTATGTTTGGGTTTAAAGGCACTGAAGCAAGTGAAATTACTGTGGAAAGCAGAGCGTTGACTTTTAGATCTATGGCGAACAAAGATTTGGATGGCAATGATATTACTATGGGCTAGGTTGATGCGTACCGTCAAGCTCGTCTTTTCATAATTGCATAGTATAAAATAAAGTTGCTATCGCTGTCTGTGCGGTTAGATTTTTTTAAATTCGCAACGAATTTTAATGCAGTTTATAGCAACAGATAGAGTGATTCAAGATGAAGGTTCGGGATCCATGCGTGCGAAGTCGCGGGTGTTCGCTAGTTCAGTATGTATAAAACAGAAAAATATAGTCAAATTTCAGAAACCGACAGTTTATGGTACAAGTATTACACTTTAATTCTTCTTTCACTGTTATGTATGACATGAGAAGACGTTTTTTATTTGTCCAATTTTAGCAACGGAATTCAATTCTGTGGTGAAAAATTCAATTGCATTACAGTCATATTTGCCGTGTGGTGCCGGCTTAAGAATAGTACCACCCCATCTCTTCCCGTGGGTGTCGTCAAGGCGACTAAGGGATTTCACTCCGGAGGACGGGCAGCAGCGTCCTCTGCGTACTTGGAGCCTTGCTGCGATCGCCAACCCGCTCGCCAAGCGTGGCGATTATGGCAATTACCCCCAGGATCTACTGGGGAGACCCGTGCCCAGCAGTGGGCCATCATATGGGTTGATATGATGATGATGACAGTCATATTTAAAATTATGATTTTAAATATTTTGATAAGATGCGTAATGAAATATGGACCGATTTTAGGGTACTCATATTCAGATTGATACTGAGTATACATTGTATAATTATTTCTTACAATAAAATCTAAATCATTATTGTAATCATAACTAAACATTTTAAGAAATAACTTATGTATTATTAATAAAGTGTAGTACAGCAGTAAATTGTAAACTTGTCTGCCTACCACCTGTGAAGTAAAGTTTGAGCATAAATCTGTAATGTGCCGGGGACGATGACTGTTGTTTGTTTGAAAACACTTTGTATTATGTACTTGGGTGCAAACTGTTGATTGTTGTTATTAGTAAGGAATAAGATAATAAATGGTTTAAATTATTATATTTGTTTTTATTAATATTTTTGTTATTGAGATGTAGGTCATATACAGATTAAGCATATAAAAGCGGATACAGCGAATTCAAAACTTTGTTAAGGTTAGGGCAACATTGGCTTAACCGGCCAAGTGTGATTCGCTCATGAGGGGTACATTTGAGTCAACACTGGTACACCAGCCAAGTCGAAGGGAATTGCCGTTCAAAATACAACAGCCAAGTATCAAAATTCTCAAATTCCCCTAGAAGGAGGCAATTGTCTCTGTTGCCCCACCCCCCTCCGTAGTTTCTTGTTTTAAAAACGACGATCCCGCAGTAGGGTACAAGCCCTGTATCGTGGGGGACTTTACAAACATACAAGTCACGGACACAAAGCACACCCAGACTCTTAACAACAATTCGTGGATCACACAAAATGGTGTCCCCCGTGGGAACCGAACCCACGACCTCTTGCGTAGCAGTCGGACACACTCCCTCTGCGCACAAATGATTGGTTTGCCCATTACAATAATGCAGTCTGTTAGTGGCTACACACGATCACTTTTAACTGACAGTTTTAGCTGATCATTTTAAACTGAATGTGTACGATAAAAACTGTTAGGTCGGTCAACAAGGGACGTCAGATATGACTCGCAGATAAAACTGAGAGTTAAAAGTGATCGTGTAAGGCCACCATAAGATATGGGTTTTTGGGTAAAAACGGAACCCTTATAGATTCGTCATGTCCGTCTGTCTCTCTGTCTGTCCGTCCATATGTCACAGGCATTTTACTCAAAGACTACTCAATGAATCTTGATAAAATTTGGTAAAAAGGAGTCTTGTAGTAGCCGCTAACTTAGTTTGATAGCTATATAATAATAATAAATGATTTTAGGGGAGACACTCCATTCATGTAAAAGTTTTTTTTTTTTTCAGTAAACATCAACGTGTGGCACAACTGGCACATCATTCGACAGGTCCTTCAAAAACATTTTAAGGTTTTTAATGAACTTTTTTGATTGAGTGCAGATTTTTAGAAATAACCGCTCCCAAAGTTGCATAAATTGTGCCCCCCCTCCCTTAACTTTTGAACCGTGTGTGACCAAAAGATATGGAAAAAATCAGAAAGGTAGCGCTTAGTAAATACTTTAAACTAACATTATTTCGGATAAGATCGGATATACCGTTATTGAGTTCTCATCAACTGCCTTTCTCAACAAAAGGGCATAAGTGCCATGAACATACGCTCTTCTGCTGAACAATTGTTCCAGGTTTCGGAACCCCACACTGAGCATGGTCCGACATGCTCTTGCCCGGTTTTATTTTTGTTTCATACTTACTATAGTAACTAATAATAAAGCCTTTATTGCTGAAGTTTCAAGTTACATAATAATAAAAACAATCTACTAATCTAATTATTACTCAGCTTGTCCTTGGACATAGGCCTTCTCTTAAAACTTCCACTTATTTCTGCCTCTGGCTTTTCTGATCCATAGTGCTCCTGCTACTTTTTGAAGATCATCCTCCCACCTTTTCAACTGCCTTCCTGTTTCTTTTCCTCTGTCTGAGATACCATTCAGTTACTTGTCATGTCCACTTGTTTTCTTTTCCGTTTGCATATGCCCTACCAAACGCCATTTAAGGTTTTTTTTTTTTTTTAAAGACGACTTCCGCACTAGTGTACAAGCCCTGTGTCGCGGGGGACTTTACAAACATACAAGTCACGGACACAATGTACACCCAGGCTCGGAACAACAATTTGTGGATCACACAAAGTGGTGTCCCGTGTGGGAATCGAACCCACAACCTCTTGCGTAGCAGTCGGACCCTGCCAAACGCCATTTAAGTGTATTTACGCTATCTTCCACGTCTTTGAATTTAGTTTTATCTCTAATGTCTTCTAGTTTTATTTTTCAGTTTGACGCCTAACAGGCTTCTATCATTTGTTTCTTTGTAGTGTCCATGATTGTCAGGCATGTTAGGCACATATGTATTGTCTACCCGTGACCACGGTCGTTGCAATACGGTCGAAACGTCAAGCAATAAACACGGTATTTTACCTTAAATTATTCAAGCGATTAAGACCCGTAGTCTATATAATTCTTATTATCTTCTATCTTCGACTCCTAAGATACAGGTACCTAATTTAGGAGTAGGTAGTATGACCTCACAAACAAATTTCCAGTGTACCTAATTAAAATCTACTGGAACACTGTTACCTTGTTTGTACAAAAATAAATAATTATTATTAATTGTATAATACATGCATCGTGTACTTTACGTTTATGTTTTATGTCAATATCTTTTACTAGCTGTCCCGCACAACTTCGTATGCGTAAATTTTCCCCGTTTTTGCAACATTTCTCGTCGCTGCTTCGCTCCTATTAGTCGTAGCGCGATGTTATATAACCTATAGCCTTCCTCGATAAATGGGCTATACAACAAAAAAACTTTTTTTTTCAAATCGGACCCGTAGTTCCTGAGATTAGCGCGTTTAAACAAACAAACAAACTCTTCCGCTTTATAATCTTAGTATAGATTTGTTATTTTTCATGATTTCAATAAGTGTCCAATATATCTTCTACGAGTTAGTTACCTTGTACCTACTGTCTTTAGTAGACATTAAAAATATTTGTCGACGTATTCAATTGATACCCCATTTAATGTTACATTGTGCTTGTTGAATTTGTCAGTATTTTTGTTTTGTTGATGTTCATCATGAAGCCAACTTGCACTTTCGATCGCTAGTTCACGCAACATTTCTTCATCAGAGCAAAATGTAATTGATCTGAGATTTCTTCTAAGAATACATACATAATCTAAATAAATACCAAACAACTAATTATGATATATGTGCACTGTACCTAAATAAGTGTGACATATTATATTATTTACTAGCTGACCCGCGCAATTTCTAATGTGTAAATTTTACCCGTTTTTGCAACATTTCTCATTGTTGCTCCGCTCCTATTGGTCGTAGCGTGATGTTATATAGCCTATAGCCTTCCTCGATAAATGGGCTATCCAACAATGAAATAATTTTTCAATTTGGATCAGTAGTTCCTGAGATTACCGAGTTCAAAAAAACAAACAAACTCTTCAGCTTTATAATATTAGTATAGATATATAAATAGTTTTAACGACATCGCACATAGTGATAAAAAATGCGATGTCGTTAAACCATTTGTATATAAAGAGTGAAACGCGACAAAAACACAACACCATTTCTAATTCATATCCATCTTTCATTACAATCTAAGACAATTGCCGTAAAAGCCATTTTATTATCAAACTTGATTCATAAATACATCAAGTGCATAATTTACGATGCTTGCAAACGCTACGTTGTCAAATACAATGATTAAGAGTCAAACTTTACAGAGTCATGATGTGAAATGCTGCAGCCTGAGAAAATATGGACTTAAGTAATCTTGGATTGGAAACTTCGTAAATTATTCATGAGAAAGTGTTGAATGTGGTGAGGGCTTTGTTTTATTTCCAGTATGTAGAAGGCTATACTTAGTTAATTTTAAACTTTTTCGTTATACCATATAACCTCTCGTAAGTGTAAGTTCGAAAACACGCATATCTTGGGACAACTTGTGAGTTGTCCCAAGATATTATTATATGGTATAACGAAAAAGCGCCATCTGATCTTGAACTAGGCAGAGCCCGTACTATAGCAACCACACAACTGATAAACATACTTAGATATTTTTATAACACATTTGCTCGTAAAGGGTCTCTTATTTCACCAATTTCAATATCGTAATGTATCTCATTACGCACTTGTGCGGTAATGTAATATAAAACGCACGGTTTATCAAGATGCTCCGTCTAAAACGAACGGTGCTTTTTTAAATCTTAGCAAAGAGTTTTTTTGTCAGAAAAGTGGTCAACATTTTATGAATAAAATTAACTTTGAGAGATAAAATATAATAAATAAACATTTCATTCTTTAATTTAAGTAATTAATTTTAACCATAAATTACAACCATTTATCTGTAACAAAACACAAAAATATTAATTTACTTTATTAGTAATACTGGCTGTTTTTGTACCTTTGCCTTTGATAATTACAGCCTCTGCTTTCTTGCAGCAACATCGCCTCGGCTGTAATTGTCAACTTACCGCACTTATATCATAATGTACTATTAAAACATACATAATTGAGATAAATAACACCCAGACACAGAGTAAACCATCGTGCTCATCACATAAAGTTCATGCTTTGTGGGGATCGAACCCACGACCTCTGGTATAGCAGGGGGTAAACCTAACCACTAGACCAACAGGCCATTCATATCCCTCTTACATTACCTTATAGGTACATTAATAACATTTTAACTGGCGAATGATTTGTCATTCGTTTCTTGAAAAAATAGAATAGAAAAAGACAAAAATCAATAGTTGCATTACTGTTATTTACTTAATAAACTTTGTGAACTAGGGGAAGAAGAGAGAATTATTTATTTAGCGCTACGTACATAGCGACACGATCGCCGGCCTCGCTCTTCCGCACACAACCATTACTTCACAGTGCGCAGAAGCTAAGGTCAAAATAAAGTAGAATATTCGTTCGTACATATACTAGATTACCAACGCCATGACTATGACAATACGAAAATGCTCGTTTTTGCATTATTCCGCAACTTCAAGACTTATTTGCGAGATCATATTAAGCCATATCCTTAAATTTATTTATATCATCTACTAGAAAAACTCAATTTTTTTTTATCGTGTCCTAATATTTAGGTTTTCTATATAATTTTTTTATAGAGCCGAACCCTGTTTCGCGTAATCTACCCTTAATGGCAAGGTTTTTCTCACTGGCTCTAATCCAGTTATATGCATTACGATGTAGTTCTCAAAAGAACTGCACCCATGTTAAACAGAACCTGTGCCAATAGCATTCTTAAAACTATTAGTGCTAAGCCCGGTAGTCCGTTTTCCACACAGTACAGTGGGTGCATACCATACATGTACAACAACTAGGTAGATGCCAAAATACCTACAAAATAAATAAAAAAATGCAATACTGCAAACTAAAATTCGTAAATGTTTTAAGGTACCTATTGTATTAATTACACTATGGATTGTTTATACGAAAAAGTGATTATACAGTGTGATTTGTAATATACTAATAACCCGCTCGTGGCTTTTTTACATTACCCCAAATAACTTTGTCTGTCTGCATTAATTTTCCCCATTTCTGCAACATTTTTCATTGCTGCTCCGTTCCTATTGGTCGTAGCGTAATGTTATATAGCATATAGTTTCCTCGATAAATAGGCTATCCAACAGTAAAAGATTTTTTTAATTCGGACTAGTAGTTCCTGAGATACAAAATCAACCTGTATGGTATACTTAGACAAAAATATACTATTATTATTACCCGACTTACTTTTGCGCACTTGCCATTAAATGTAGAATCATTCTATTTCAAATTTTCTCGAACGTTAATAAGAGTTGCATTCTGTAACCTAAGTGAATAAAGTAGATACTTTGTCTTACCGAGTTCACAACGATTGAAGTCGCTTCAAGTTATTTCAGTACAAAAACCTCACCACGAGACTTCAGGCTGATTTTATCATCAATGGGGAATACCATATACGAGTAGTAAGGCATTTTTGTCCCTACGCCGGCGAGTAGCGAGTATGAATCGTACCTACAAAAGATCCCTATTAAACAAAAGAGATATACTACGTTATTCTTGGTATAAGGCAAACCTGAAAGTAGTTTGCTCAGAATCAGTAACACATTACAATGAGGTAGTATTTTGAACCATGTTATATTTTACGCCTAATTAATTTATCAATCATTAATTCATTCGTTAATCATTCTAACAGTCCAAATCCCGTTCACAATATGATGTGAAATGTAATCATCACTTATTTTTCAATAATAACCATGGATTACGTACTACGGGACGCAATGAGCACGATAGCGCGAAGAACACAAGACAACTTGAATGGCTTATATTTTTTATATGATTTCTTAAAGTAAAAATCTTGTTGGGGTATCTGAGCTTTGCACTATACCAAAAATAGCTTTGTATACCTGCAGTACTTATCTATAGGTCGAACTCTCGCCGGTATGGTAATGTGAATAACCTCTCTGTGTTGAATTCATCAAGGCGCATACGTGGCTCGCTCAAAAATGTCCACCGCGCGTACACGTTGATGCATTTATTTTGTAAGCGCAGCGTACCATTTACCATTATGACAAGATTTTGTGATTTTGAAATTGCAGTCTTGTTGGTTCTTGAAAGAAGACTTAGTAGAGTGGGAGGCTAAATTTGTTTCCAGTTTATTATGGACTCTCCAATTGCACGCCACTTTGTTCTATCTTCGGCTTCTCAATTGGAGAGGCCTATGTCCAGCAGTGGACTGCGATAGGCTGATGATGATGATGATTAAGGACTGCCATTCTCATGTATTTATTGTACACGATTTTACTAGAAATACGTGTAGGTAGGTAATGTTTACTTTACTGCACTGTATGCGGCAATCTAAGCTGTCGTCATACACTGTTAGAAGTTCTAGTATATTTGTTTTTTCGTAAATAAATACGTAAATTATCGGCACTGTCCCGAAACCGATAATAATTAGGTTCCACTTTATGGGTTAAGTCTTAGGTGTCTTACATTTTTACCAAAATGGTGACACAGGCAGCAAATTTTGGCAGATATCCAGAGACGGTTCCTGCTTGAGATATAGGTACATGTTACCTCCAGTTTGTAATGCTACGTCTGTGTCCACTAGCTCTGTACAATGTCTGATTTTTCCCCACAATTCACCTTGTATTTCTAACTAGCTGCAACCGTATGCGTAATTTCTCCCCGTTTTTGAAACATTTCTCGTCGCTTCTCCGCTCCTATTAGTCGTAGCGCGATGTTATATAGCCTATAGCCTTCCTCGATAAATGGGCTATCCAACAAAAAAAGAATTTTTCAAATCGGACCAGAAGATCCTGAGATTAGCGCGTTTAAACAAACAAACAAACAATCAAACAAACAAACTCTTCCGCTTTATAATATTAGGATATATAAGGAGTATATATATAGATAGGAATGGGTAGATACTACAGGTAAATTTAAATAAAATCCACTCACTCATTACGTAATATTATATTTCATAATTAAAACAACTAATAGTACAATCTAGTATAATATATATAACGCAATGTACAATCCCTTGCCTCAATTCCAGGTACCGTGCATGATGCAGTGTTATACCGTCCCGACCCGATTCTATTTACAAGTAGGCAAGGGCTGCTATATCTACATATAAATATTATGTATATGTATGTTCAATAGGAATGATTGTGAATGGGAATGCGTAAGAGCTCACATAAATACATATAACTTGGTATCGCGTGATGAAAGAGAAATTGAGTATCGTTGCTTCACTGTATTTTCAAAATCATAGACGTAGAGAACAGGACTGCGCCATAAGCCCACAAAATTGACCACTCTCTAGAAAGAGACAACGCTACTTTGTTCTGTCAAAGAGACACGGCTGCACGAGTTTTTTCTCTCTTTTACGTTCGGCAATCAATATTTTATGGATGGCGCGGTCCAGGTCTTTACGTCAATGTTTAAAACTCAATATCCATATAGCTTCTAAGATACGTGAGAACCATATATACCTTCCCCCTAGGGGATTGTATTGTGTAACCTAAAATAAAATCCTGGATTTACCTGTGGAGGGCAACTTGTTTAGTCCTTCCAACACTAAGGGAGGATCCTCTGACTAGGCGAGGTGATCGTGCCTGGCAGGCCGTACATTGGGAACTTGTTTATATAGCTAGCAGCTGTGAAAACTTCTATATCGCGATTTAGGATTTGACGCGAGCTGTCAAGTGATAATTTATTTTTGTTTTTAAATGCAGTTACCGCCACATGCCAATGGTATAAGACAACTCCCGCGCTTGTGTTTAAGCCCAGTGTTGTGAAGAATATGAGAAACATGAAATTATCCAGATTTTACCCAGATTCTAAATCAACATTATATGAACATCGCAAAGTTCTGTCCTGTGTGGAAATGGAACCATAACCAATGAAATGTCAGGTTATACAATACATTTTGTTTTATTTATTAAGGTATGAAATAAGCAGTGCCGATAATGGTACCTAATTGGAAATTTATAAAGATCTATACGCGCTTGGTGCTTTGCTAGTATCGATATAATTTGATAATCATTTGACGAATGTTATCGATTCCACAAACCCAAATTTTATTCCCTGTTAGCATTTTTGACAATTTCAAAGTTTTATAAAATAAATTATTCATTTTTAATAAAACTGTAGTAATTACAAGGGTATTTTCATATGTTAATCTTAATATAACTTATTTATATAACAAATGGTTTTCCATATTATTTTGTGTAGGTACTTAAATCTAGCTACTTTTAAAACCGTGTTAATATGATATATACAATATGTGTACCGACAAATTACGAACATCAAATTTAGTATCTAGTTTAACTATTTACATTCTTATAAATTAAAAATAAAACGAAATATTTTTACAACATATTGGTCGAATACTGTTATGGCGATGTATTTTATTTACAAATAATTATAGATATTATCGTAGGTACTTTTAAAGTTTGAAATAGCAATTAAAGAAAAGGGAATAAGTTCATTAATCATTTATAATGTGAAATTGTATTATGTATGATATTTCGATAACCGAAATTGTCTCTTAAGGTTCATTTCCGTGCATCGCGGCCGATCGCAAGCCGCGCGCGGCTTACGACAAGCGTCTGACGCGCGCGGCTGATGCGACAATAGTCACAATTTAAACCGGATATTATTGTATTGACTGAGTGCTGGCTTGATGGCTCATTTAGTGGAATACATTTTGATGACTATAATTGCTGTTATTCAAAACAATACATCAATAAAAATTCTGGGGTAGTGATTTTCTACAAATCTAACCTAGAGTATGAGAATGTATGGCGCCGTTTCCGAGGACTGCGACAGACGCGCGCGGCCGACGACTGACGTAGGCTGCGCGCGCACTCTGACTATTGTCTATGAAAATGTCATGAATGATGGAAATGAACCTTAAATGTAACAAGAGTACAACAATTTTGAAAGCTATAATTGCCCGATCTTATCTCTCAATTTTTTTGTTATTGGTTTCTGCTGCAATTAGTTTGATCATTTTGTACATTAATATACACTAAAGATAACCAGGTTTTATTTATGTATTTTCATTCCCTACACATAGTACAAACGATATTGTTCTTCACGTCATTTATAAAATCTTTTAAAAATAAATAAACAATAAGTATACTTAAATGTTTGTTTTTATAAACATGTAGGTACTTATTTATAAACTATGTTTATTGATGGCACATTTACATTGGCACGCATTTATAATATTGCATTCGTTAATCTAAAACTCAAAAATACAGCATGGTCTTAGATAGAAATATCTCTGTTCACTCATAGAAAACATGTTTAGAATTTACATCGTAGTAGGTAGGTACTTAGGTATGCTACTAATGTCGCAAATAAAAAAATAAATAACCCGACTGCTAAAAAAAAATTGCTGATATCATTTCCACAATAGCGACGAATGATGAAATACATCAGAGTGTTTAGGATGTAGAGGGCTTCAAAGAAAGTCCATAACTCCAGACATGGGCGGATTCAGGAGGGGGCAGCCACTCCCCCCCCCCCTCCCCGTAGTGCGTGTGTCGGGTGAAACGAAATGCTGGCTATGCCCCCCGCGTAAGCATGTTTGATCAGGCACTGTCATTTAATTTCGTGCCTAGGATTTCTTGTGGGGGGGGGGGGCAAAGAAAACCTGGATCCACCCATGACTTTAAACACGCTCGAAAACATTCCACTTTTTTGAGTGCAGTCGGGTGAAAATATCATGAATCTGCCTTTCTTACCAAAACATGTAAAAAGGCAAATAAACATCAAACGTATTAAAAAAGCGAAATTTTACAAAATATATCACATAGGCGTAGATACTGTATTTTAATTATTACTGTGTAGGTATTACCAATTGCTTTCATTATGGCACGTAAGAATCCACAAAACTACATAACTTTGTACAAAAATGTAAGACTATATAATAGATAGATACAGTTATTACCTTATTTTGAAATTTATTAAACAAATTGCTTTTTCTCCATATTAAATAATCGTATCTACAAGTTTTATTACAACAGGTAACGTTGGAACATTCTCATTATTCGAAGACGCGTACAATATACCATTTCATTACTTTATAGGCGATTTATCAATCAATATATTTTTAAAATCGAGTCTACATAAAGTTTCTGCATCGGCCAAATCTAGCTTATTTTTGTCCTGTGCTATCCAAGCTAAAAGCAAAACCAACCAACCAAGTTTTTGCGAATATGCAATAAGAAATATTCATATGACAAATGAGGGTTAAATATTTTTTTAGAATGTCTATATTTAATATAATTTAAAAAATGCATCTATTATAGATGCATTTTTGGCCTTTTTAATAAATATTTTTGTTATTATAATAAAAATAATTATTAAAAAGGCCAAAAATCAGGCGGGAAATTCAAGTTGAAACGAATGCTATTGGTCAAATCAAATTATGACGTAACAGTCTATATTATGTTAAGACATGCTGTGCCCTCATTGGCTGTCACGATTGCCGTGACGTCACAGTCCATGACTTTTTACGCGCCAAGATGACATGCTTTTGAAAATGCGTTTACCAGTTTGTAATTTTAAATGTTTTGTTTTCCTAAAAGGAGTAGTTGTGCGCTGCCATTTTTTAATGATAATGTCGATGTAAGCTATTGTATAAGAATTAAAAACGATACATGCATATTCCTTATTCTGGATCGATGGTAACTAAATCCGAAACCGAAGGTTTGGTCTGTCAGTATGTTATTATTAGGTGGTGCAGTTTAGATTCGATTGATGTAGATAACTCGAGTCTTTCAATCTAAAACCTATTTTAACTTTTTTTTCTTTCAGGAAATATACATATTTAAGTATTGTAGTATTGTTAATATTTGTACGCGCCTTCATAAATTCACACTCTACTGTTAACACCGGCACTTACAACCAAGAAAACTGCCAGCAAAATCTCCCCACTTTCCTATGGATAAGCATACATTCCTCATTAATCAAGATGCTTCGGTGCATCATGGGCTGATGTCGGCGGTGGGGGGACATCATGCTGCATCATCGACAGAGGGGGGAGGGGCAACGGCAGTGGAAGCGGCAGTAACGCTCGTGATTGGAAGCTGGCGAGCGAGTGCAGAAGCGCTGCGGAGTGCTCGTGAGCTTTGCGCCGAAGTTCTGCTACGCTTGAGGATCGCGCTTCTTCTTTTGGGCAGCATGGACATGGTGCTCCCCAACCTGTAGGTAAATTAGGTGTTATTAGTTTGTAAAGAAACTTTACAGCAGATAAGGACGTAGATACGGCTATGACCGAATTACCAGCGGCCGTAGACGGTATGTAATACGTGGGACACTCAGAAAGTTTTGAAAAACTAATAACTAACTTATATGGGTAAAATATTTTAATTAAATCTTTTCAAATAACTCTCCACCAGTCTCTATACAAAGTGCCAGATCAGGACTGTTAGGAGGGTGACTATGACCGGTGTGGTATCCAGAAAGGCCCTCGTTTTGAGCGCTGAGTGCGCGAGTGTAGAAAAGCAGCCTGGTACGTAAGTATTCATTGAAATGATTTTAATAGCTAATACAATATCACCGGCAATTTGTATTAATATCGTTGACTTAAATATCTAGCGAATTTCATGCCGCCTTTGTATGCCATCGAAGGGACGGATAAATCGCAATCGTGAACTAGTAGATTCAATGTAAATGTATCGTGTCTAACTGAGGTTACAAATAAATACACGGTAACATATGTTCGCTCCTATAAAGGACTTTAATATTATAGAATTTTATGAGCTACGGGTCTTAATCACGTAAATATTTTATTTTAAGGCTAAATACCTTTGTTTATTATAGTTTAAACAAAGGTATTTAGCATAGCGTAGCTTATAAAATTATATAATGTGTACAAATCGCGAAAGTTTACGGACTTTAATATTCTCTACAGCTCAAAATCGTTTTCCTTATTTCAGTTTAAACAAAATACAAAACTTGTCAATCAATTTCGTCGACAAAAAAATTAAAATCTAACGGCCGTCCTTTTTTTTCCAGAAACAGTTGGTTAACTTGTACTTGTTGGTTGACTTGTAGTAATTTCAAAATAATAAGAGGATATTTTCCTTACCATGTATTCCTTTGAGGGGGAAGAATGGCTGCGAGAGATGGCTGAGATGTTGCGAGAGATGCGAGAGATGAGGCGGCAAGAACAGCGGCGGTGGGGGCGCGGGCGGAGGCTCCGTACCGCCAGGAGATGTGCGGAACGCACCACTGTTGAAGAAAGAAAATATAGGTAAATTAACGTACATACAGGTTGTTCAACATTTTTTTTGTACCTATACATAAAAAAGACAACCGCAGTGGAGTACAAGCCCTGATACGTGGGGGATTTTACAAAATGCAAAACACGGAAACAAAGTACCTACACCTAGACTCAGAACAATTATTTGTGAATCACACAAAGTAGTGGTCCATGTGGGAATAGAACTCCCGATCTCTATCACAGCAGTCGCACCCTTCGTCGAGGAAGTCTACAAATTGGCAAAAGCAAATAAACCAGGCCAGCCCTGTAACACTTACTTAGCACATAAATGCTCAAATTTTCAGAAATGCTTTTTATATCAATCATTCATCGGAATAATAAAGGTACGCAAACAAACCAAAATTACACTCGAAACTAGTTTTCGTAAATATAAATGCGTTATTTATTGCCAGTTTTGATGATATTTAAATGATTTTTGAAACATAAATTACTAGCCGTTAGTTCGATACGATAAAAGATTCAATTTAGTTTTAAAATTGAACGTGTATCTAAATAAAATGTTTTATTTAAATGAGTTTTGCATTGAAGCGCGCGTTTGTGTGTGGATATCGATGTTGAAGGCTTTGATACACAAACATCGTTTGTGGCCAGTGGACCGGCGCTAGTGCCACCAAACTCAAATGAAGTGATACCTTGGATGCTTAGAATAATACTGAAATAGAATAAAACGTTCGATGTATAGATAGGTACTGGTTTATAGTAACCACATTTATTTGAAAAACGTTAATTAAAGAACGAGACTCCGTCATTATCATGGCTTAATAGTACCGATAGTGCAAAACCAAAGTATTAAGTTCGATCTCCACGCAGAGCCCCTACTTTTACAACGCAGGAGATGGCTAACAAATTATAAAATTATATATACTACAGGTCTTAACCCGTATTGCAATTATATTGAAACGGCCGTGGTCAAGGATAGACCCGTGACCACGGCCGTTGCAATACGGTCGAAACGTCGGGAAATAAACAAAGGTATTTAGCCTTAAAATTAAATATTTACCTTGTTTATTGCTCGACGTTACGTCACGGGTCTATACGGTCGAAACGTCAGGAAATAAACGAAGGTATTTAGCCTTAAAATAAAATATTTACGCGATTAAAACCCGTAACTTATAAAATTCTATAATGTGTACAAATCGCGAAAGTTTACGGTCATATAATAAACAAGGTATTTACCTTAAATTATTCACGCGATTAAGACCCGTACTATATATAATTTAATGTGTACAAATCGCGAAAGTTTATCAACACTTACGGCTAACAAAAATATTGAAGCCCAATGATGTTATAAGTAAAAAGGTGTAGATAGGTTACGATCGCTCAGCAAGCAGTACCTAAAATTCTAGACATTTGACCAAAATTTTATGCTTATGTGGCATCAACAGATGAAAGTAGCGCATTACATTTTTTTTTTTTTTTTTTTATATATTTTTCACGTCAAAAAGTGTGACGACGACGTCAAGCTCGCGTTCCTCCTGCTACGAAAGAACCATTATTCTAGGCAAAATCAACAAGGTAAGCAATATATAAATATTTTCCAACATTATATCGTCGGTATATGTATCAGTGTGATTCAGCTCGCAGGCTTTAGGGACGGAGACAATGAAATGAACGTCGGGCAGAGGTGTCGCGCCTCTCCCACATTCCCTCAGTGCATACTTGATGTACCGCGACGGAGGAGGGAGCGAGACATCAGCTCTAGCGAGAGCGATAGCGGAAAGTTATGACAATAACCAGGTGTAGATAGTTTACATAAATAAGATTCGATCTTTAAAAACGGCAAACTAATGCACACATAGATGACATTGCAATGTCACACTATCATAAAAAAGTCGTAAAATTAGGAAAGCATGATTAAATAATCACGAGTGAAAAAGAGAAAAAATGTAATCCGTTGCTTTCATCTGTTGACGCCGGCGATGCGACACTGACTTATAAAAACTAAGTTAATTAGACAATAACTGTAGGAATTAAAGACAAGGAGAGGTTTTCGTGTCAGTAAACCTATTAAAAATATATGTTAAAATAATACACGATAATAGATAATTTTAATAAGGCCTGTCGCGAGTGAATTCGCCGCTAGAGGCGCTAGTGTAGAATCAGGTCTCCGAAATCTCAAATTGAATAGTTTGTGGATAGATAACGCGGCTTTATTTCTAATTAGACTATTGTTGTGAATATTTTGCAGTACATGAGATGAAATATAAGTAATATGTGTTACGGGTCAATTAATGTCAATGCTTTAAAAATATAACTTGCGCATATTTACTAAACTGTCTCCGTTTTATCTTTCGAAACCTTAAATTCACCTTTTTTCGAATAAAATATGACTGCGCAATACTGTGGCATGCTTGATATTTATACGGCACGGATGTAAGGTATTATACATACATACATATCAAATAATCCCATATGATGTCACACTGCTGGGCTTAAGGTAATACATGATTTAAATATAATTTAAACAGCCAGACCTGCCTCAACAGTGGCGCCAACTGGTGAGCGCAAAAATGGTAACCGGCAGAATACGGTAGGTACATATATATATATATATAACGGTAGAATTTGAACTCATATTTTTCTAAATAGCTGGCCTCTGATGGATAATAATTTAATATTTATTTTATAATAAAATAAAAATAATCAGACATTCAGTAGGTAGGTACCTACCTACTTTACATTAGGTATTAATATAGCACATCCGAATAGTTTCCTCTAGTAACTTTTAACTTATTGCACTTGCGAGAATAAGAATCAAGTCAATGAACTTTGCCACCCATAAAAATCACAAATTTGAATTCAAACAAACTATTAAAATCGCTCACGCCCCGCTTGGCTAACCCCGCGCATCGCTCATGATTCACGTCGCAAATTCCCTCTGGCACTCGTTCAATGGAATCAAAGGATTTGCGTTCATTACAGGCGCTAATAATTGATGGGTCGCCCTGTCCCCGCACTAACACGCTTTTAGTGATGTACACTTGTTTGACACTACAGCCTACCACTTCAAACCCATCGGTATTGGTTGAGAATTCTAAATTATCACAGGCATTCTACGTTTTTGTGGAAGGTCTAGAATACATTTTTTTTTCTCCCACGGGAACCGTGCATTTTCAGGATATAAAGTAGCATAAATTACTCTTTGCCCCATGAAATGTCTATGCTAAAATGACATCGTTCCGTTGCTTCGTATTATAATTGCAATAAATAAACACAATTTAACTTTTTTAACACAATACTTTTCACTGTCAAACTTTTTTAAAATATCGAATTCTTATGTAAATAAAAAAGGTTGTAGACCAAAAAAAAACATTGGGTTATTCTAAATTCAAATACGACTCACGCAAAGATAATTCGGAGCGTTCTAATTTAATAAACCATAGAGAATCTTTTTACTCTTTGATAGCAAGGATCCTCCTTGCAGCCGAAAATTCCATTATGTAAGCAGGGGTCAAGTTTGGAACGAGTAACGAACCGGGACTCTATTAATTGATTTTAGGGAGAGACTGGGACGTTTTGAAAATGTCTCCCAGTTTGTAATATGAATATTCAACTAGAGCTACACAGTTCTGCGAACAAAGAGAATTAATATTACGCTTAATAATGTTATAATGTCTTGATTAAGACACGCCTGCTGAAATTGAGTGCTATGTAATATTCATAAACGCTATTATGTAAGTAGTTATTTATATTATTAAAATATATATATTACGGGTCTTAATCGCGTGAATAATTTAAGGTAAAATACCTTGTTTATTGCCCGACGTTTCGACCGTATTGCAACGGCCGTGGTCACGGGAAGACTCACGCGATTAAGACCCGTAATATATATATTTTAATAATGTGTACAAATCGCGAAAGTTTATCAACATTTATAGTTATTTATAGCTTGGGTTTTGCGCTTGCGTTGTCTGTGGTTATTTGATGGATACCTTAAAGATTGGAATACCTACCGTTTCAGTATTCGCGTATCTGATCAAAATAATTGTTTATAAGAAGAGGGATTGATAAATAAAAAAGATAAATGACAATATGAGATTTAGGTCCCACATTGCTAGCAATCCTGTTAAACTCCAGTTAAGCTCAATGGGTCGTGTTAGGAGTAGGTTCTCGTCGGTAGTTTATCTAATGGGTAGGATTCAAACCCGTGACCTCACGATTGTGAGACTGGTGTCTTAGCCATTAGGCTACCGCCGCTTCTACCTAAACCAAATAAAATGGTTTTGCATTTGGTATAATTTTGTTCTATTGCTCACAAATAGAAAATATGGGTAAATATTATCTTCGTTTCTGTAAGAGTCTAAAGTATTCATATACAATCTTGAATGTGCTAAATCAATGGAGTAAAGTTTGATCGAAATCGGTCATTAAAAGACCCCTTGGGGATGTTGCTGTATACCTAAGTAGCCTCAGATTTGGCACACCCACTCCAAAAGTACTTTTACGATGAGGAGTTAAATTCGTGGGTTCGATTCCCACACGGGACACCACTTTGTGTGATACACAAATTATTGTTCCGGGTCTAGGTGTACTTTGTGTCCGTGACTTGTATGTTTGTAAAGTAACACAGGGCTTGAAACCGACTGCGGGAGTCGTCTTTTCAAAAATTTTGTTGGCACCATAGCATCTCCAGTTGGTCCTCAATACCTAGGTGCTTAGCACTTGTCTTTTAAATTCAGTGATCTTCCAAGACATTCTGATCATATGATCTGAGACCCTTTACTTGGTTATGGGTTATGATATGACAGCAGTGCCCTATACTACTGCAAAGAAATGCAACGATATATATTTTTTTTTTTTCATTTTTTGAAACCAGTTGCCGCGGCGAGACACATCCTTAGATAAAAGAAACACAATTTTACACCAAAATTGACTATTAGGTACAAAATTTTAATCTCTGCATATTTGCCCAAACATTTTCGTATTAGTGAATAGGTCGTTTAACCTATATTTAGTTGGGGTGTTGCGTGGAGGCGCGCGGTCGCACTGCCGACTAATGACTACGCTCAATTATTCATGCAATTAACTGATTATAGCGTCACTACCCGCCCCGCACACGCCTCTAGCGGCTCCTAGGATAGCTATGTATACGTATACTGTATAATATATTGGTAAATCTGTACATATATTACTTTAAATGTCCGGAATGGGAAAATCTTAAGAGTTGCCAGAAAAACCTAAGATTTAGAAGGGCCGAAATGTTTGTGGTCCTCTTTCATTTCAAACTTTTACCACCGATTTTCGATAAATATATATGGGTTTTTACCACAGAACATTGATACCTAGTTTTTACAGTAACATATAGGGTGTAACAGAAAGATGTGGTCAAATTTCAGCAGCGGATAGGGTATGTTATCAGTATTGCATCTACCATGGTGCCATAGCTGGTTGCATTATTATTACATAGATATAGCATATTCTTTTTGTAATAAATCAGTAGTGGAAGGCGTATGGCATATGAATTATACCTCCCCTGGTACAAAATTTGATTGGATTATTATGGCATAGAACTTTTTAAGTCATACTTTTTTTAATTATTAACTTTTGCATTCGTAAATGAAGGAATAAAAATAATAAATATGTTTTTAGGGTAAGTACTCCGATTTTGATAAAATTATAAATGTGCACTCAGTATCATGGACACATACCAACCCTTTGATATGACCATTCATTTCTGTTACACCCTGTATATAAAAGAAAGCAGCAATCAATGCATAGATCAAAGAATTATAAAATCATTGAAGCGATTGGGTTATTTGACACACAAATAGTTATTATAACATAGGCTAAGTGCTAAAAACTTCAGAGAGGATTTTGAAAATTTAACCCCCAAACCTATGAAAGCTTAAGAAGCCGCGCAGAAAAGTTGTTAAGTTATACAACGTATAAGAAAATGGTGTGGTCAAATTCAAGGGTCGTTATAGGACGTCATCACGTAGTACAGGTGATACTGTATGTTCATACCTAATTTGATCAAAATCTAAACACCCAAAAAGGGTTAAATAGGTACTGTTCCTCTCCAAGGTAAGTCGCAAACTTTCCTTTCTGGTGCCTTTTATCCCATTTTCCTCGAAAGCCAAGAAAACATTCAAGTTAAGCCAAGAAAATACTGATGTTGACAATGACAACAGGATGAATTGTAATGTCAGGCACGTTGTAGTTGCCATGAGGTACCTAAATCAAGAGATTTAGGTACCTCATAACAACGGCAACGTCCATATTCCGGCACTCGCTGTGTGATGATCTGTGCAAGATAACCAGAAAACGAAATAATTACAGCGTTTTAATCTAAGATACTGGTGGACATCTCAGTCTCATAAATAAATTCGTAAGGCTGTATTCACACGTTTGCGTTCAAAATACCATGGAACGCAAGCATGTGAATGTGCTCGGCTGTTTGTGAACAGCTAGTTTGAACCGTCGCGTCGACCCGTGCCGGGCTGCTTGACAAGAAAGAGACAACGCTACTTTGTGAACAATACCGCTTCAGTTTTTTCTCTATTTCACGCTTTGCAGTCAATATTTACTTTTTAATTGAAAGAGATGGCACGATCCAGGTCTATACGTCAATGGTGTAAACACTATTTTTTTTATTATAAAAATAATTTAAATATATAACTAGCAATGTGGGTTTGGGACCACATTACTAACAATCTTGTTAACCCCTCCAGCTAAGCTCAAAGGCTTGTGTTACGAGTGAGTTCACGTCGGTAGTATATTGGGTAGGATTCGAACCCGCGACCTCACAATTGCGAGTCCGTGCCTTAACCAGATACTATGACTAACGACTTTTTACGGCTTTAATAAACATTTAAAACACACCATCTCTGTTGAAATTCAACACCGAACAACAAGAAGTAGGTATATGCCGCAGAAACTAACACCATGTCTACTAAAAAATGAACATATTACGACTACGGCGTACACACGGCATAAGGTGTGATAACCCGGCATTACGGCAGTCGTCGCCATGTGACGTAATTACTGTCAATTTATCATGTTGCATAATTAATTTTCATTTGTGCAACGGTGAGCGGGTGGCAACACTAGCAACTGAGTATTGGGTTATAGTTGACTATATTTTGATTACTTATTCATGGATATATGTCAAGCATTTCATGATGGTGAATATCAAAGGTAGACAATCAAATAACGCTATGTTCAACGCTTTGTTTGAATAACGATGTATTTGCTTTGTTTTTGCCTTTTGATTTTGTATTGATGTCTACGATTTTCACTTGCGTTATATATTGAAGTAATTTTTATAGGCATTTCTTGCCAAAGACTTTACAAATACAATAATTGTATTTTTGAAAGATAGAAAAATTTGAATCCAGACTCAGGAATCGAACCCGTCTCGGGTTCGATTCCTGAGTCTCCGTAGCCAAACCGGGGCCAGAAGCGAACCACCTATCTGGACTATGTTACTAGATATTAAATTCTTCTATCTCTTAATGCTTACGGCTCAAATTTCTCTATCTTTCAAAAATGCAATTATTGTATTTGCGTTATATATTATCTATTTTATGTAAACTATCACTGTCTATAAATAGATATAACATGTCGCTTACTTATTGCGAGACCGTCATAATTCAAAATCTTGTTTTTTTGCGAATATATGAAAAATACAATGCACGACAAGTATATTTTTAGTACCATAATGACAAACACCTTATAGTTTAAATAGGCCTCCTGTAAAATTAGTATTTTTTAGTTATGACGTTCTTGCAATAAGTGAGCGAATTGTATTGTAGATGTTGTGGTCGGATCGTAGAATTAAACATTTCGTGATGTGGCCAACCATATCATTAAATGGAGGTAGTTCATTATATGCCCTACTAAAACTGACCATACCGTCATCACCATCACCACCATCATTATAACCATCATCGCCACCGATTTCCGAAATCGATAACCTATCTACGAACCGGCAGTGGTAGCGTTGTTTAACCTCGGCGTGGCGCGGTGGGAGTTTGTCCGACTGCTACGCAAGAGGTCGTGCGTTCGATTCCTACACGGTACACCACTTTGTGTGATCCACAAATTGTTGTTCCGAGTCTGGGTGTTTGTATCCGTGACTTGTATGTTTGTAAAGTCCCCCGAGCGACACAGGGCTTGTACCCTAATGCGGGAATCGTCTTTTTAAAAAAAAAAATCTGTTTGGTTGCAGTTCCCATATCCTATTTTGAAATTCAATAATAGTCCATGAACTTTCTTGGCGGTGTTTTTTGTTGCACCCTACTTTTGTTTCATATTATTATTATTGATCAATTAAAATTTTAAACATGTTCTGCTTTCATTTAAAAAATAAAGTACCTATCTAATAATGATGTAAGAAAGAGTACTTAGTTAAAACAATCCTGTGAAATCCAAACTCCTTGGATTTTTCACATTGTCCTCTTTTTCGAGTAAATTTTACAAAATTGTTACGTTTGGATGTCAACATCCAAACCAAGCATGATGTGATCAGACCAGATCGATGATGAATATCATCAAACGTTGAGTATTCTTCGATCTGGTCAGACCGCATCATGAACGTGGTAATCTCAGGAACTTCTGATCCGAATTGAAACATTATTTTACTGTTGGATAGCCCATTTATCGAGGAAGGCTATAGGCTATATAACATCAGGCTATAATCAATAGGAGTGGAGCAGCAATGAGAAATGTTGCAACAACGTGGAAAATTTACACAGACGAATTTGCGCGGGACTGGCTAATCTTGTATATATGAGGACGTACAAAATGTGATAAAGGTACGAAACCCTTGTCATCACTAGCAGAAACTATTACCTATTTAATTATTTATTAATTACCACTTCCAATCAACAACGCCATATATGTACTACTTAGGTTACTGTTTGTGGAATTCGATCAGTAACCTTTTAATTAGGTGTAATATTAATGACTAATAGACCCGCACAACATCGTCTGCGTAAATTTTCCCCGTTTTTGAAACATTTTTCATTGCTGCTCTGCTCCTATTGATCGTAGCGTAATGTTATATATGGCTATAGCCTTCCTCAATAAATAGGCTATCCAACAGTAAAATATTTTTTCAATTCGGACCCGTAGTTCCTGAGATTATCGCGTTCAATCAAACAAACTATTCAGCTTTATAATATTAGTACAATAAGTGAATTTTTAACTTTAAGCTTAAGGATGATCAATAACAGAGGTCTCTTAAAGATCCAAAGAGTAAATTGAACAAGCTTTCGTCTTTTCTTGTACGAGTTTCTTTGGAGACTGTACTCCGACGTTACCATCTCGCTTCAACAGTAAAAATATAGCGATCTTTAAGATTGAAAAACACACAAAGAAGAAGAGCCGAGACATACTCAAACAAAAGCTCACTAACGTGGTTCGGAATCAGTACCCACACAACACAAGCACACACCTACATTCAAATTAGCTAATTTACAACATTAGGTACTTACAAAGAGAAAATATTCAAACATCCTAACACTCAATTTGTGTATATCTTTAAGGAGCAAATTTAATTCTTTACAAGGTAGGCGGGGAGGTGAGGATAGCGGGGAAGGTGGCTCTAATTGCCAATTTTCTCCTTACGCCATTTTTTCAGCTTTTAAGAAGAAAAATTCGTTAATGCATATTTAATAGCCATAATCGTCTCTCCCTCCGAAGATATTACAAGCCACCAACTCCCGCTTTTTATTTTAAATACAGCGCCATTTTTTATAGAATTTGTTTAACAATCTGTTTTGTTAATAATGGTTTTTAAATAAGTTATTTGTTTTATATACTTTTTTGGTTAGTGTTGTGGTTGTTAGCTGGTTTATCTAATGTGTGTTGCTCTACCATAATCTTGTCTAAGCATTCTTGTTTTTGTTTATTATCTTAAACGCTTGATGTAGTTTGTGTTTTATAACATGAACGTGCTACGTCAATTGGATCTTTTTAGTTCAGTTAAGGAAGTATTTGTAATCCTTTATGGTACACGAGTACCTATTTAGTATATTTTACGACAACTAAGGCGAAAAAAATGCTCGAACCCGCATAATTAAATATGCCGCATATTTAATTCACAACTATACAACATATAACATAAAGTTGTACACAAATTCAAGAGTTATTGTGTAATACTTGGTACTTAAAGATACCTATTTTTTTTTCAAATTCTGAGCATTCATACACTATATACTAAGAATTCTGAGTACCCTACAATTTCAGTTATACTTTTTCATTCGTTTAATAATTAAAAAGTTACCAATTTAAAAAAAAAATGGCTGTAATAATACTCATGTTAGCATAAAGAATAAAACCCTATAACTATACCATAAAAAAGTAATAGCCCAATAGTCCAATTTTAATTGGATAAAAACTATATTTAATTACTAATTAATCTTTTAATGAATACTAACACCACAACGCCTAGTAGGAACGTGAGTGAATAATACTAACACATTGCCAAGACATTAGACCCATCCCACCTAGAAGCTCTCACAACAAGCCCCCACGAACTATATCTCCTGGGTCCTCCGCGTCGGCTCCATGATCACTTTCTTTGAGTCCATAATCCCACCTCATATATAATGCGCGCATATAAATTTCAATTTTAAACCGGCCGGTTTCGAGTTACGCCCATTTGCGGAATTACGCGTAGGGTACACAGTATTGCGCTGGGTAGGACGGGGTAATCGGGTAATGCTTTCGCGACGCGACCTTATAAATAAACAAGTTTTCTTTTGCGTCCTGTCTTGAGTTCTGTTTTTATTTTTTGTTGTAAAATGTTAAATTGGATGTGTAGGTGAAATTCAGTCTGAGTAGATTGTTTCATTTTTTAAAGGTATTTATACTTAATTTTTACAATATTATGAGTGTTTTTACAGACTGTGACAGCGATCGACGAACTGAACACGAATGGTTAAAGTGGCGTCTAAACGGGCCATTTTTTACGGCAATTTGTGGCGGCAATGTTGTGGCCGGCAACATGGCAGTACTCTCCAATATTGATTTGATGGTTGCCGGACGATCGCTAAGCGATCGATTTTCTGCAATGTTGCTCGGCCAATTTTGTTGTTGTTTCAATCACTCTTTATTTTATTGTTGCCGGGTTGTCTAGCCCGTTTAGAAGACTGTATCATGAGCCATACAATTGCAGACATATTGCCATTATTGGATCGAGCAATTAGTTGTCAATAGTGCCGCCACAAATTGCTGTAAAAAAATGGGCCGTTTAGACACCCCTTAAGGCATTGGGTTTGCAATCATGAGGTCGCGGTTTCGAATTCTACCATTATACTTCCGATGTGAATCTATTCCTAACACAAGCCTAAAATGACTTGTGTTAGGAGTTTTTTTTATTTAAAATCCTGTTAACCCTTCCATATAGAAGGGTTTGTTAACCCTTGGATGGATTTCAAGTAAAAAATCTTATGGTTTGAAAAAAATATGATTGTAAAACTCTTTTTTAGCTCAGTCACTACAATTAATAATAATTTAATCATTATCATATTCACAAACGTTATCAAATATGCGATATTATTTAGAACAACTCGTTATAAATAAAGGGGCTACGTCAATTCAAATTTTGAAAATCTTGATAGATACTGAATGAGCGTCAATTTTAAAGTATGTACATATCATAACTTTAATTGGTATTTGTTCCAAAGTAGATAAATACAAAACTATAGTCAATTAAAAAATAAAACCACTGACATATTATTGGAACTTTAAACCATCGGAATCATCGATGAGAGCATCATAAAATAAACATAAAAAATTACGCAAACATTTTTAAATTCCACCAACTGTAGCTAATCAAAGTTGACGGAGCAAGAGCCCCACTTGATTACAACAGTTGTTACAAACCACAGTCAACCCTAAACCGCTGCAGGTCATATAAAGTCGATAACACCCTAATGCGGGAGGGTTAAGGAAAAACGCGAGGAGAATTCGACTGCCAATAAATTGATGGTAAAATATGACATGTGTTTTTATTTTATGGGTAGTGATGAAGGAAATATACTCAAGTAGGTAGGTATATTGACTTTTCGAGTATTTTCATATTGTTAACCTTCTCTTAATAATATGTACCAGATATAATCTGGTGTGTATTGGAGATCAGAGGGTCAATTCACTTATTTATAGCAGTGCAGCCCCCTGTACTAAAGAAAAACTACTTTAGATACAGAAAATTGAAGAAATTTTGAAAATAAATTACATGACGGGGTCAACAATGCAACAACAGTATTGCTGACACGTTTTTCTGTGTAACGAATTTCGTCCTCGCCCGGCGTCGCTTATCATGGCCCTCCTTTAATTCAGTCGTTATGTAGAGCTCGTTCCCTAAAATACACATCGGATGTGTATTTTTTTGTCTTTTAAAGACGACTTCCGTTGTAGGGTACAAGCCCTGTGTCGCGGGGGACTTTACAAACATACAAGTCACGGACACAAAGTAAACCTAGACTCGGAACAACAATTTGTGGATCACATAAAGTGGTGTCCCGTATGGGAATCGAAGCCACGACCCCTTGCGTAGCAGTCGGACACACTTTCAACGTGCGACAGAAGCATAATTGCATAAATACATTTACATTTATAATTGGTTAATATAAAGTATATCTAATTTTGAACTATTCTTATACATTTATGTCTAACATACTACTGATAAACTCACGATAGTTTGTGTGGTATGTTTATCAACTTTTTTGTTTATGAAATAATTTGTGAAAAAAAAGCAAAAAAAAAACATACTTATACAAATGTTACAAACTTCGAAAAGCAGATGATGGAGAATCAGGTGTCGTGGCATACATCGAAAGAGGCCCGTATCCAGCAGTAGACATAAAGAAGCTTTTAAGTATAGATTTTGTATAAAAATAAACTAATTACTTTCAAATTGTATTTACAAATCACACACAACAATCCATAATTTCATTGATCAACCTAAAATCAATTACAAAACAAAATTAACCTCATTTTCCGATCCTCTTTTTTCTTCAGAGGCTGTCAGTCATCGATCGTTAATCCATCAGATAAAATAATAACATTTGTCTGGCTCCAAGACCGCGGTAACGCTAATGCACCTTTTCCCCGCGGACTTTAAACTGCTTATAACAGTGGTTTAAAAAACCCCAACCTCCCTCAATAGAGCTTATAAGCCGTTCTTTAAGAGGTATTACGGGAACAATAAGGATATGTGAGTTGAAAAAATTATTACATATTACTGTTTTTTTAGAAAGGAATATGGAATATGGGAATCAATATTTGAAATTCTAGAATGACAAGGAAAAATTAACTTGAGTGATATCTGACACTGTTTTGATGGTGTAGGTACCACTGATGCGCAAGAGGTTGTCGGTTCGATTCCTACAAGGAACATCATGTTGCGCAATCCAATGACTTCTTCTTCCACGTCTGGGTATAGGTACATTACTTGTCTTCGGCTTTAGGTTAAGTTATAATGTCTTCAAAGTCAAAGTACCTAGGCAACGAACAAGTAATAGATAACCCTGGTTTTTGAAGCGTCCATAACCGCAGCTAGTCACCGAAAATATGACAATCATATGACACAAGCTTGACACACACAAAAAAAGGAAGAGACGCATCTTCATCATTGAAAAAACAAAAGTACTTAATCGAAATGCCCGATAAACGACAAAGCTTGATTTATGCGTCACACACAAAGATTGAGCCTCATATATTCAAACTAGCCTCAGCGCCATCAGGTTAACTGTAATCTAATAAATCTAATAACCAAATAAAGCTCAATTCAAATGATATTAATCTAATAATGTTTATTCACAACCAAAGTGTGGCGCGTCACAAAAATGATCGAAACACATTCGTTCGAGTTACGCGTTTAAATTGAGACAGAATCGTCCCTCTCTCGTCATAAATTTCAATGAGAAACATTCAGTGATCAAATTAGAAAAATTAAAAGTGATAAATAAAGTCCTATTAAGCGTTATTGCGTAAAAAAGGCATAAATTAAAGCGTTAGTTGGACGCGGGAAAAACATTATAATGGCTGACGCGACTGCGTGAGTCGTCTGACAAGTGACATAGTGATGTGCGTAATTAATTTGAAATTATTGCGATTTTTTATCGATAGCTGTTTTTTTTGGTGTTAAGGTGTCAACATGTTTTCACCCGATTATGACACTTTTGCTATAAAAAAAAAATATATATATATATTATGAAAAGTAAAATATAGCTAGCTACTATACTGCGATATTTTTCACTATAGGTAACAATATCGTTAGTCCTACGTAGATAACGACTAATATCTAAGGGCCGTGGAAAGCAATCAAAATGAAATGGATATTTGTTTTTAAATATTTTAAAAACAAATGTCTATTTCATTTTGATTTGAAATTTCAGCTAGCTGTCCCGGCGAACTTTGTATCAACCCGTTATTTAATAGCGTTATTTTCTGAAAAAAATACGTAAGAACCTTCTACAGAGTATTAGAAATATAAAAAAATATTATGAAAGAATGAATGAAGTCGGTAAAGTCGTTCTCTAGTTGTCTCGTAACGAAGATAATATAGATAGTGCAGAATAGTAGGTAGGTACAATAGTACATAATATCACCTATACTTATTATGGAATGACCGAAACCGGACCGGACTCACTTTCAATTCAAACCGGTGAAAATTAAACTTGATAGAACCAATCTCTTAATAATTTCTAACAAACTAAGAACCACACAAAACTTAGTCGTAATATGAACTCATAAGAGTACCAAATAATACAGCTACATATGTAAATCGACATTTCTCAGTACAGTCAGAAAATTAGGTTTAATAAAATGCACATCTAGTCACTTAGGCATTATGATTCGCGCTACTTCGTGAACGATATTTCGTTCAATCACGTCTGCATGTTTGAAACGTTAATTTCAATTAAATGGAATTCTAACCTACTAATTTTAATACTACTTAGGTATGACTAAGTTTGGTATCTACGTGTAGGAACTACCGCCGACTTTTTGACTAATGTGTCATAGCTATTTATCAGTAGAAATTTAAAATTTTGCATTCAAATTCCTTATGTAGTCTATAATTGAGCACTTAAAAATAATATTATAGAACTATGGGCACAAATCCATGAATATATAATAATACCTAACAAAATATAAATCATAACATTGATTAGGAAAGGGTTAAAATAGCTTTTGACCGTAGCTCCTCCTGTATGGTCTCGCCGGTTATGGCGAATCACTCCTCAGGCTTTTATCTGTTTATAAACCAAATTTCATAAAAATCAGTCTCCGGAGGCTTAGACGTATAAACGCAATAGAGAGACCAGACATAAATGGTTATCTGTAAAGTCGGTTTACGGACATAAGAAAACATCGATGATATATCGCCATTCGCGTTGCTTAACAACCAATCAATAACGTCAGTTCCAATTGTATCGCATGTCATGTCGCTGCAATCGCCATTCGCCGTTGCTTAGCAACCAATCAATAACGCGACTATTTTTAAACACATTTTCGTACATAATTCATCGATTTATAAAAAGTTATCACGTCAAGAGGTCTATGTTTAAACTATCGACGAATTATTTCAACTGTTTCCCATCACTGTCTAGCGTCACACGTGTACCCTCTAATTACGCGTTTAAATTGTATTAATTAGTGCGCGACTGAAAGGGTTCCGTCAATTTAAATGGCATTTTAGCTGGCTACGGAACTCTAACTGTTGTTGTTGCTTATACATACGGGTTATTAGCATAATTTTAATTTTGTTTGTTAATTATCGTGAATTATGATATCATATTAATATCATTGTTAATTAAATTGGGTTTTACTTTGTTTATTTTAATAATGTTATAATAATGCTCCATGCTCTCTTGTGAGAATAGGATAATCTACTTAATATTATAAATGTGAACGTAACTCTGTCCGTCTGTTTCGTTTTCACGCTTAAACCGCTCAACCGACTTAGATGAAATTCGGTATGGAGATAGTTTGAGACCCGGGGAAGAGCATAGGATAGTTTTTATTACGATAATCGACATCCACGTGGGCGGAGCCGCGGCCGAAAACTATGCCCTTATATATTGGACACAGAACAACTGTTCTCTAGGGAGGAGACCTTGCTTTATGAAATAACTTAATATTATCTTGTTTAACCTAAGTACCGGACTACATCTAGGCCCACTTTCCACTGAAACGATGCTTTACAGTTGCTTCAAAATATCTAATCTAGTATTCGAGTGTTATGTCTTAACCATAGGCCGTCCCGGTCGGGACCCCAAAAGTATCACTTATTTTTCTGTGAAATAGTAATGTTGACGCATGTTTGTTTCGGTTGAAGAGCCGTGTAGCAAGGTGTAGTTACTGGGTAAATGAGATTTACGAACAAATGTCTCAAACTGATTGACTGCCTCTGAGGAGCGGTGGGAATGTATCCGACTGCTACGCAAGAGGTCGTGGGTTCGATCCCCACCCAGGATAAAACTTTGTGTGACGAGCACGATGGTTTAACCTGTGTCTGGGTGTTATTTATCTATAATATGTGTGTATTTAGAAATATATAAGTATGTTTATCGGTTGTCTGGTTTCCATAGTACAAGCTCTGCTTAGTTTGGGATCAGATAGCTTTGTGTGAGTTGTCCCAAGGTATTATAAGGTATAAACGAGGAGCGCGGTGAAGTGACATTCAGATCTTTGCCAAACAAGGCTTTGCGTGGTACTAATACTGTTATCGGTAACGCGTGACGCGTACCATCAGGCGCACGACCTGGGGGTAACGCCGTTCTAATCATTCTCAAAAAAATAAAAAATTGTCTATGGTCTCCACCACAAATGTCAAATTCTATACTTTATTTCTTTTCCATTCGCGATATCGCTATTTGAATGTGACTTTGTCTAGACCACCTGCTCGTCTCTTCATTTTGTTGTACATAAATTTGCGGAGGTACAGAGCTTGTAGGTTCTATTCACACAGAAACACCACATTCCGGAATTCAAAAATGTTTGTTCCAAGTCTGAATGTGCTTTGTATCCGTAATTTGTATGTTTGTAAGGTCTTCTACGATACAGAGTTTATTGCCTTGTGAGGGAGTTTTTTTTTTATCTCTTTCCTCTGTTCATTTATTCGAGAGGATTATGGCATCCGCCAGTTCTAAGTTTATTTTCTTTCTAGTTTTCTTCTTTGAATTAACAAAGTCTCGTTCTTATCTAGTTAATACGTATTTCAAGTATAATTTACTCATTAAACGCGGAGATGTGAAAATAATGACATGTTAGTTTGCCGCCATTATTATTACTCTTGTGCGAGAGTTTTTAAGTTTGTGCAGCCTGGTGACAATGTAATTAGTAAGTTCACCGTTACAACTGTGGTGGCCATTCGGCAACGGCAATATCTTTAGGCACAAATATACATCATCATTTTGTAGTCGTTTTAGGGCCGAAAATATTGAACTCCATATAATTTACTCCATAAAAAATATCAGTTTATAAAAATATTAACATTTTTTTATAAAAAAATAACTACATATATAGGTAGGATGAAATCAAAATCAATCTAAAGAATTTCAAATATATATTTGCAATTTTTATTATTTATTTTGTAATCACTCCGAGTAATTCTGCTACATCTCTAACGTTAGATTTAGTCGTTCTCTAGTTATTTCATAACCAAGCGAAATAGGGATTCATTTTTATATATAGATAGTGCAGACCTGAGTTATGAATAGTAGATAGGTACAATAGTACATAACATCACCTATACTTATAATGGAATGACCGAAACCGGACCGGATCCACTTTTAATTCAAACCGGCGAAAATTAAACTTGTTAGAACCAACCTCTCAAAAAGAGTTACATAAGAAGTTAGCCTGAGTTCTATTTCTCATAAAACGGCAAATAAACTAAAACCTTAATACATAAACACATTATATACCATCAATATATAACTTTACAACCACCCACCTCATAAGAAATTCACAAACTATAATTCACGAAGCGATTTATTCAAAAAGGCGTATATATAAAACTAAATTGCATAACATAAAACTTGAATTATACGGGGAGGAGGAAGCCGGGACTCTCTAACATCAAAAGGGGCGATTATGAAAAATCCTAACACATTTACTGGGCGGACTACGTTACATTATTCATGAGTAAAATTGCTACTTCCCCGTTATACCTGTGAACAGTATCTGATATTTATACCCGTTCCAGTAATAACTGTTATTGGGGTGTTAGCTCCGCCCTACGCGGTCAAATTTACCTAGATGGATTTATTTTCAGTTTGTTTATAGTAGTTTTTATTTGATGATCGGTACTTGAAAGAAGAATAGGTAGATACTTATTTAAATAGCTATTTTAATATTTCGTGGTAAAGAAATAAACATTTGATCACAATAGGGATTGATTGAGTTGACTGTCAAGTCAAATCAGTCTCTTTTTATGAAATGTCCAAACGACAAGCTATGACGTCGTAAGTTCCTGTCGTGAAATCATTACTTTAATTTTAAATTAAAAAATATGTTAAAATGTAAAAGAACAGTTATATTCAGAGCATTTTAAGATCTATTACCTGATTAGAATAAAATAATTTACTTTTAAATATAGTCAACTACCCAATTGCTGCAAATCAATCGAAACATAGACAAAATTTTGAAAAGAGACAGTCACAGTTTGTTGCATTTTTTATAATCTACTGTTTTCCCATAGACTTAGGATAGTATATCCTAAGTTTATGTGTTTTCCTATTATGAAAATCTTTTGAAAGTAGTCTTCTTATCCCAGTTTATTTCACTACAAAACCTGACCTATACTCAGTTCACTGTCATTATAAGAGCACTCCGACACGATATTGCTACAATTGCAACATTGCTGTCACCGTACATTAAACGCCAATCGTTTCAATCACTCTAAGATCACGTAACAAAAACCCGAATACCCAATCCTATAACCAAAAGAGTATTGCGATGTATTATCACCAAAGTGAGGGAGTATAAGTAAACAAGTCACGCCCGGTCTTCGATCTAACCTCCTTACAGCGATACTCGTGATTGCAAGCGATCAGTGTGACACAAACAAGGGGAATTCAATCACTTGCTTTTGTTACATAGGTTTGATTGTGACGGTGAGGAGATATTCGGTTTTTGACGATAGTGTGGCAGGATTTAAGAGTTTTTTTGGGAATACTGGTTATTGTGAATGTTAATATTTCGTATGTATCTACTTATATGTAAAAATAATATAGTTTACATAAATATAAGATACTAGCTGACCCGCGCAACTTCGTTTGCGTAAATTTTCCCCGTTTTTACATCAATTTTCATTGCTGTTCCGCTCCTATTGGTCGTAGCGTAATGTTGCATAGCCTTTAGCCTTCTTCGATAAATGGGCTAACCAACAGTAAAAGAATTTTTCAATTCGGACAAGTAGTTCCTGAGATTATTGCGTTCAAACAAACTCTTCAGCTTTATAATATTAGTTTAAATATCGGAGACGTGTGGTGGTATGGGTAAGGAGTTAAGGATTCAATAGAAAGCGGCGAACTCACAATCATGAAGTCGCGAGTTCGAATCCCACCCATTATACTACCGACGTGAAACCACTCCTAACACAAGCCATTGAGCTTAGCTGGAGGGGTTAACAGGATTGCTAGTAATGTGGGACCCAAAATATGACATTGCTATTTATCTTTTCAATGAAATAAAAATAGTGACTGAAGCTACACACATTAATGTGGGTTTTCTCGATAGTTAAACAATAAGTCATTATTGTTTCGATGATTAATCATTATCGTAGTCTTTGTAGATACGGTTATGTAAATTGTAGAGCCAGTCTACACAATATTTACAAAGATGGTCATTAATTTCAAGTAAGTAGGTATTATCTGAACAGATACTTCTTGTAAAAAGAAAAATATATATAACAAACACAATTTACTGATTTATAAAAGCAACGCACAGAGGCAGATGATCTGTTGTACAAAGTAATAAGCGCAGACGCGCCGCGACGCCGCGGCTCACTCAGCCTCGCTCACCGTAAGCAAAAACTCAATTATCATATTTTATACCTCATAATACTTACGAAAAGATATTCAATTATATAATTTTTCCTCTGAAAAGGGAATCCCTTTTCATTTCTCATTTGGATTTTTCTCTTAAGCAATTACGAGCCCGCCCCGGGGAGCGCGAGATTGGCTCGCCGAATACATTTCCACGCCGGACGCGCTCATACTAATTTATCTTTTAACTAGGAATGGAATGTTATGTTAACTTATGCGCCCACCGCGTTAGCTCTGTTTTCGTTTAATAAAAGTGTGTTTCGCGGATGATTTTATGAGTTTCGGCGAGTTATGAATTTGTTTGCGCACGGAATAGAAATGAGCTCATTTCACGCACCCGTCGGACCGCCCGACGCCCGACGCGTGGAGCTTATATATTTCTTATTTAAGTAGGTACACGTTGGCTTATGTATAAATGATAGAATTAATAAAGGCCTAAAGCGATCCCGGATCGATTCGCGTACTCTACAACTGGCTCAAATATAATTTGGCATCCGAGGACATTATGTTTGTAACAAACGAAGTTGTCGCTCGCCGGCTCGCTCAAGCGGCTCGGCACAATTCGATTCCGACAAGCGGCGGATCGGATTCGAGTGAAACTCGCGTAATCGCATCGCGCGGCCGGGAACACAAATTATTCGTGCGCCGAAACTGGCTAACTTCGTCAACCCTATAAAGGAGGTAAAGAACAAAGCGAACCACAATTGGCCGCGTCGATCCTCTACCTGAGTCGAAGGAAGTTTTAAAAATGGCGGCTCTTTGAGAGCAAACTCGATAAGGGCGCGCCCGCGGGACGCGTAAATACAATTTGCAAGGAATCGCTCGTGCCTTTGACGTAGCTCGCGACTTGCCGTTTGAAGATTTGGTTGTTTGCTTCTCTCCCGACCCGCCGGGTGATACGTGTCTCTGTCTACGACTATGAGTGAAAAATCTAATCCAACCCCGATGAATATTTAGCGAGTACTGTGAAACTAACGCGATAACAAGCAATACATTTATGTTTAGATGAAGAGTAACAAACTAGGTTAATGCGAGCTAATGCTACGGCTTACTGACTTATGGTAACTTGTAGAGTAATAACTTAATGCAGAATATCGATAACAAACGAAGCTTAATAATAAGTTGGCCGACATAGCGTTAGATGATTCGACGGAGTTTGGAAGAGTTTCGAACGAGAGTCGAATAAGAATTAAAGAAAACCTCACACATAAGGATATTTTTATTTACCGCCTTCACAAATGGTGAACCACCTTTTGTGATTCTGTTTGACCCGTATGTAAGTATGTTCGCGATTTTCTGAAAAGCTAGTGATCCGATTTAGATGGGATTTTCGCTATTCGACTGCATATTTTTCTGGGAAGGTTTTAGTGTATAAAACATAGGCCTAGCTTATCACATAGACTCTTAAATACCAAAACATAGGAATGAGTCAGCGAAAGCCGTGATGTGCTTGATAGTTGTTTTCTTGATATACACCACGTAAGTTTATATTAAGAATAATAACAATATCTTGGGACAACTCATACAAAGTCATCTGATCCCAAACTAAGTAGAGCTTGTACTATGGCAACCAAACAACTGATAAACCATATATATAACACCCAGACACAGAATAAACCATCGTGTCCATCACACAAAGCTTTATCCTGGGTGGGGATCGAACACACGACCTCCAGCTTAGCAGTTAGGGTCACTAACCACTAGACCAACAGGCCAGTCATGAAATTACAGGGCAAATGAGACTTGCGAACTAATGTCTCAATTTTAAGGTATATTATATCGAGCCATTACTGCGTCACAGTATCAAATCAAGCTGTAGAGTACTCAGCATAATAGAGAAATGTACAACAATATAATAAAATGATGAAACTTGTAAATGAATGAGCATAATTTTTATTAGGTAACTCATCGCGTGGGGGTGAGAAGCGCCCAGTTCAGAACTGTGGTGTAGTCTCCCGAGTAGGAAGACAACAATATTGTTATAACTTTCCCAAATTAACACTGATGATCAATTACTTTGATTTAGCTGGAAGAAAAACTAGCAGCTTGCCCCGGTTTCACTCGGAGTTTACTCCTCTATCTATACACATAATATATCTATACATATAATAAAACTGTAAATTTCACGTGTCTGTACATGGCCGAACTTAGTGAAAAAAAATATTAGGAAATGTTCGAAAAGAGTATTCAAACACTTTGCTGCATTTTTAGAAATGTCTGTCTGTCTGTCTGTCTATCTGTCTGTCTGTCTGTTTGTTTGAACACGCATCACGCAAAAACTACCGTACAGATTCTGTTGAAATTTTGCACATGCAATCTAATAGATGCAGATTAACATTTAGGCTATAAATTATCACGCTTTTTCCCATAGGAGCTAAGCGCTAAGCAGTAAGGGATAATGTCTGTAGCTATTTTCCGTTGTAAAACAGTAACTACTAGAGGGATCTTTATGAAAATTTGCAGTTTTATAGTAAATACTATACGACATTATTTACACTATGAATCATTACGCTAACGTCTATGGGGAACCAGTAGCAACGTATTTTTTGTCGTACCATAATGGTTTATCACAAAATTTTCCACAATTAGACATTATCTATAATTGTAACCCATGGAATACATAACTTCACGCTAAAACTAAAAGGAGCTAAACACATTATTGTTAGGTACATAAGAACAGTTATTTTGACGTGATAAGTAGCGAACAGTATAGCCTCGAAGCTATGCTAGCGGACTTTGACGACGAAGACCCGGGCTCGAATCCGATGTCTGATTATGTTCTTCTTGTATTTTTTAAAATTGTCTTTATCCTTTTTTAATATTTTTCTCAATGTTTTAGTTATTTTTTCGACCGTAAGTAACTTATTTACTTTGGTTATTATTTTTTTATATTAAAAATCAAGTAAATTATGCACCCAGGTAGTATTATATTATCTGTGACCCAGGTAAGTTAATTATAGGTATTGCATGCACTGCTTAAAGTAATGAATTAATCGTAGTAGAAATGAAAAACAATATTACATTATAATTAAAAAGTATTCGACATTTTCCAGAAATGATGTGTTCGTCTAAAAAAAAGACATTACACACGTAAAAAAAAACATGTAGCGCCATCTATGAAATCAAATTGTTCGCCGTGATCAAATAATTCCTTATTTGTGAAAACATTTATTAGGGTATAGGTGCTTGAGATAAAGGATTTGTTTCTTGCTTAGTGGCAACATTCTTGAAAGTAGATGGCGTTGTATTCAATAACGTTCTACTTAGTAAAAGAAGGTTTGAAAAGAAACACATTGCTATGATTTTTAGAAATGTTTGTCTGTCTGTCCGTTTGTTTGACCACGCATCACACAGGTGCACAGGTGTATGGTTGGAGATCACGTGTTAATCAATTCAACGATAATGAATGGCTCAACATCGGTCAAGTGTGAGTAGTTCAGGTGACGGGAGGAGGGAGGTCGTTGTCGGTCAACCGTACCTTTAGGGATATCTAACATTTTCGCGGGCATGACATTTTTATTATTAGTATTGCGTTGTAACACTATATGAAATAGACCCCATTTTTAGCCAAAATGGCAAAACAGAACCCTTATAGTTCCCTTATGTCCGTCCGTCCGCAGCTTAGCTCAGAGACTGTTAGTGCTAGAAGGTTGCAACTTTTGCATGAATAAATTACTAACGCCGATAAAGTGAAAGAACAAAATCTTGAAAATCATTATTTTTTTATGGGTACGTCTCTTATATGTAAAGTGGGGATGTGATTTTTTTCTCACCTACCTACCCCATCGTGTGTGGTATCATTAGATAAGTCTTTTAAAAAGCGTTTAGGGTTTGTGAAGACTATTTTTAGATTTAAGGATTCCTTTGTGTGTAATATTAGGCTTTATAGTGAACATTTTTGTTAGAGTCAAGGGTCCCTCTGCTAGCTAAATGGTTGATGTTGGGTATGTGAAAAAAATCAGGGTAGTAGTATAAATACTAAAATTATAAGGAAAACTATCACAGTTAAGTACTTAGGCTTTACAAGTTTACGATCACATGAGAAGTAACAACATTTTCGTACAAATTCTCTTAAAAATTATTAGGTAATAAGTAGGTATAACGTTGAAAGAATGAAACAAAAACAACAGAAAACCCACTTCTTAAGCCGCACACCAAACTAACTATCTAAAAGAATAGAACAGATCGATTTTTATTTAGTAAGTATTTAGTCAACAGGACTGTTTCCAACATATTTACACAGAAGTTATTTCGTTACCTAAACTACCTTAATTTAAACCCGACTTTCACGCGAACGAAGTCGCGGGCACAGCTAGTATGTATTAAACATATAAAACATCTGGAAGAAATAACCTAGAATTGTAATCAAAATCTTTTGCGTAATTTTTAAGATCAAAGCGTATAGACTTTTTTTTTTTTTAATATAAACTAGTAATGTGGGATTGTAATTCCACATTACTAGTAATCCTGTTAAGTATACACAAGCCATAGAGCTTAGCTGGAGGGGCCAGCTCTATGGCTTGTGTTAGGAGTGCGTTCACGTTATTAGTATAATGGCCAGGATTGGAACCCACGACCTCACAGTGAGGTCGTGGGTTGCTAGGGAGGTTGCTAGGTATCTTAATAATATCTTGGGACAACTCACACAACGTCATCTGATCGCAAATTAAGTACTTGTACTGTGGCAACCAGACAACTGATATACGCACTTATAAATTTCTAAATACATACATATTATAGATAGATTACACCCAGACAGTGAATAAAACATCGTGCTCATCACACAAAGTTTTATCCTGGGTGGGAATCGAACTCACAACCCTCGGCTTAGCAGTCAGGGTCACTAACCACTAGACCAACAGGCCAGTCAAAGCCAGGCCTGTAATAAAATCTTATCCTATAGTTATTACATCGCATGGTCACCCCACACGGAACCATCGCAATGCAAATTGCAGAGAACGATAGTGACTCAGCACAAATTACTTTCCGTTTTAATTTGTTATTCGGAACCGCAATTAGACTTATATCTGCTGAATCACATATTTATTAAGTGTTGTTTTTTTAAATGATTGATGGACACAATAAAATTTGATTAAAGATCAAAAGTTTTATGATATCTATAGGTATTTTTAAGCTATTGTATAGCTTTTATTGCGGGTTTTAAGCGCGGCGACCGAATCAAGAAATACCGTAACGAAAATAAAACCTAACACCCCCACTCCGCCTCCTTCCATGTAGCTCGGCCGAGCGTTCGCTTAACGTATAATGTATATAGTACGACTGTACGAAATTCACACGGATCGAGACGAGAAAAAATATTTATATATTATTTAACATATGCAATTAAAAAGTATATATTTTTTTTTAAAATATTTAGGATTGTGAGTCCTGCAGTACTAGCAATCTTGTTAACCCCTCCAACTCAGCTCAATGGCTTGTGTTAGGAGTGGGTTTACGTCGGTAGTACAATGGGTAGGCTTCGAACCCGCCACCTCACGATTGCGAATCTAATTCCTTAGCCAAAGAAAAAATAGCGGTATGAGTTAATGTACGTATGTAATGCATAAGTCTAAGTTTAGAGTTAGCTATAATAACAGACAGCTAACGGTAGATACATTATTGAGACCAGTCGTAAATAGGTACGTGTGAGCCAAGAATACGTTCGGAGAAAGAACTACTCTCTATATGGTTCCCTGTTTGATCAATCAACTACCCTCTGATTTGCGAAATAAAATAACAAAAAATAATTATAAAAATATATGTTAGTAAACTTTCGCGATTTGTACGCGTTATAGAATTTTATAAGCTACGGGTCTTATTTTACTTTAAGGCTAAATACCTTTGTTTTATTTATTGCCCGACGTATCGACCGTATTGCAATGGCCGTGGTCACGGGTAGACTTAGACTCAGGTATTTAGCCTTAAAATAAAATATTTACGCGATTAAGACCCGTAGCTTATTAAAGTCTATACTTATAAAACTGTTTTCGAAAATCATATTTTAGACAACTTCGAGAATTATAATTTATAATTTAATAATAATTTATTTTATTTTTTTCTCTCACAATGTCTTTAGGATAAAATTATACAGTATCACATTCTTTAATATAATTGTAACAGAAATTGTGAGAGACTGGTGCCTGTGGTAGGTTAAGAATAACCTGTATTACAGGTCACCAGCAAATACTCTATACTTAACTAGCGGCCCGCTCCGGCTTCGCACGGGTATAAAATATATAGCCTATATATTTAATGAATGTTATTATACATATGATAGATAGAGTGATTGAAGAGGAAGGTTTTCCTCTTCAATCACTCTATCTATCAAAAAAACCGCATCAAAATCCGTTGCGTAGTTTTAAAGATTTAAGCATACATAGGGATATAGGGACAGAGAAAGCGACTTTGTTTTATACTATGTAGTGATGATGTACTTACCAATTCACACTACACTATTGTATTTGTAGCAAACAATACTTACATATTAGATTTACCTATATTGTTAAATAATACACGTTGATTATACCTAAATTTAGATTTAAGTTCGTCAACAATTATTGTACTGAGATCCGACTTCCGTAGCATAAGGACAAACCTCAATGGTTTATTTGCGCTATAATTATTGTAAATTGTATGTTTTTATGATTCGATAATAAAAAAAACGTAAATGTGAACCCAAAAGACTTACAGTAGGTAATTCTCGAGCACATACCTATCCATTCACGCAAACCACGGATACCTACACTTAACCCGTAGGTAACAACGCGTTGTCATGGCAACCGTCCACCCCCAACCTTACCCCAATCCAATGTAAAATCAATTCTATGCCCCTAAAATAAGGTGCTATTTTTATTGTTATTGCGATAAAAAGAGTTGTGATAAGTGTCGTTACGATCTCGTGTCGTTATCGTGAATGGAAACGATGTGGTTTAAAGTGAAGGAATTTGGTTCTTAAGATTATGACTATAGATATTGGTTTTGATTGTGCAGCTTAAAAAAATGTTGTAAATTACTTTCTTACGTAGGTACTTAACAGTATACTTATATAATAATGGTCTTCTAACCAATTTCGGTTACGACGGCCAATCTCATTAAAGACTAGCCAATTACGCAGGAGATATTTTAGTACACGAGTGTTTGCGCAAACACAAGTGCACTCTCTATTCCCTTACTCTCATAATCCGATGGAACGGAAAATCCGACACGACTGGAAAGAGATTAGGCGCAGGACCGATGGCATAACGTGCTCTCTGAGGCATGGAGGGGTTTTACAATGTTCGAAAAAGGTCACTCATCTATGGACCAACAGTGATAACGTTGCCTAACCTCGAAGGTATCTTCGATCTGCTTGTTCGCTACTGAGTCAGGGACCCCTCTAGTCGCCTTCTAGCTATTTTGTGCGTTTAGTTCGTCTAAACAACGCAACGGAATTTGATAGCGTTTTCATTTTCCATTGTCAATACCACATAAAGTATTCCTTTCTTTATTTTTAATTTTAACACCAAGCAATTGGGCAGTTATAAAAAATAAAAAAAAGATTTTTTTTATTAGTGGTTAATAAATATTAGTTTTCTTTATAATAATCGAATCACATGTTGCCTTTACCCTTCTTCTATATTTTTTGTAACTTAATGCTCCCATCCATATGAGGCTAATTAATTTAAAGCTTTATTATAGCTACTTTACGTACTATGGTTATTGCTTTCGTGAGTTGCATGGTGTAATTTTAGCAGCACCTTACCAGCGTAACTGTTTATACTCGTATAATCCAAATATATTGTAAAAATTGGCATTTAAAAAGAGTGGCCATGAGTTTTTATTGTCAAGTTTTTTTCTCACGGCTTTACTCTTGCAAACTTTGCATTAAATGTAGAATCATTCTGTTTCACATTTTGTCTGACGTTCATAAGCGTTGGATTTTGTAACCTAAGTGAATAAAGTACTTTGACTTTGACTTTAAAAAACTAATTTTGTTTTTTTATCAATCTGGTGAGCCGTTCATAAAATATCTGCTAATATGATCTGCTCAGTCCCAATTTAATATCACTTATTGACATGTCATCGGTTTTTATTGAGTGCACACATTTGAAAATTATCGTTCCCATATCAAAATTCAAAGACTTAAAATCGTCACCAAAACCAATTGACATTTTTAACAAAAAATAATATAATTACCCTTCTAATATTTTGCCCGCATGACCAGTAGAGGGTTAGATCGCATACGGATCAATCTCAACCCGTCGACCGCCGATGGGCTATTTGATTTATTTTTTATGGCCACTTGAGTGGGTATGCCCGATTTTATGCCGGCGTGGCTAATGTGAAAGGGTTTTATGACCGATAGAAAATTGTATTTTGGTTTATTAATGGGTATAGAAATGTTTTTATCACAATGGTACGAGTATGTGATAATGTGGAGACTGTGCACTAGGATTAATTTGTGAGGTTAAGCAATTTTTAAGGGTCATATCTAGAGATGGGTGGACAAAAAAAATTGTAACTGGAAACATGTTTTTTTTTTAAATAAAATCATTATTCAGTGCGTAGTGAAGTTCTAATGAGAGCTCGCAGATAAAACTTTAATGTCTGCTTATGTAAGCAGACATTAAAGTTTAATATAGAAATAATGTGTTCTTGTATGTACAACAACTCATTATTTTCGATACATTAACCATTATATCGTTAAAAAAAAGTACGGGGAGACTGCCTGTTTTTTTGTAAATATTATAAAGCTGACTTCACACTTGCGTATAATCGCGTTGGCACGCGCGAGACGCCTGTTATCGCAAATATTTTCAATTGCCCGCAGCGCGCAGCGGGGTGCTGCGTATTGTTGCAAACGCTGGTAGTGGTTAGTGTGAAAAATATGAATCAAATGTCGATGAATACAATATAAATGCTATTTAAACTGTAGGCGGTCCGAAATAATCTTGTAATTACTATAGTTCGGTATATACTGATATACCGAACTATAGTAATTACACTAAACATTTTGATGTTCATTAGTTCTAAATTTGGATTTATTTTAGCTATAATTCAAAGACTAGTCATTTGGACACTCTTTGAACATTATTTAAGATGCTAATTACACAAAGCACACAACACAACACGACTTACATACAGGTATAATTAAACACGTTAAACAAGAAGTCTTTTCACAAAGCTGTCAAAGTCTATGTTTGTATCGCAATTCGTAAAATAGTTTATTATATGTTTCTTATTTTAATAATACGTATGCTCTCTGTAACGAAGCAATAACAAAAGCCGTGATAGTTCTTTAACTAGTGGCTAAATGTCGCAAGCGAGGGCCTAACTCGCTTGCATGAAAGGATAGAAAAATTTGAGGTCTAGTAACATAGTCCAAATAGGTGGTTCGATTCCGGCCCCGGTTTGGCATACGGAAGTCTCGGCTTCGATTCCTGAGTCTGGACTTCATATTTTTCTATCTTTCAAAAATGTAATTATTGTGTTAATAAAGTAATTGGCAAGAAATGCCCATAAAAAATACTATAATACTAGGTATTTTCAATAAGGTATGTATTTTCAAAAAAGACGTAAATGCTGATTTTTTTACTTTTGCATAGTATGTGTTAAATGGTAAACCTTTATTATTAAATGTAAAATAATAACATCACTAAATCCATATTAGGTAAATGAATCATTAAGTCAGTCGCAACAAAATCAAGATCCAATTACAGTACATTTAGTTTCAATGGCTCCACTTGAGCTCACACACTTCAAGTCACGTGGCTACGACTTACGTTTTGTTTATCCACCAGATTCGACTCAATTTAGCGTTAAGTGATCGTCTATTGCGAAGGGCGACACACCCTCTTTACGCTTTTTTAATCGCAGCGCGACGGGTCGCCGCGATTTATCATGGGCAGTGTGCACGAGCCCTATTGTCCGAACAATTTTTGGTAGGATCTTGATTGAGATCAGTTCCGCTATGAAGCGTTGTTGTGTGACAGCTTTATTTTTATAGCTTTGTGTTTGGCTGCGTATTTGATTTATGAACGATGCGATGATAAATGGAATATTAGTGTAAATGGTTCTTTAAAATACTAGTCGGTAGATATTTTTATGTCGAGTCGATATCGAAATGGGATTTTACTTGGCGCATATTTTTTGTATAGGGTTTTGCGAGTCATGATCTATCCATATTTAAATTAAATTAATTCAGTTTGTGTATTATGTAGGTTACCATTAAGTTTAAGTAATGTTATTTATTTACTTATTAATTACACCAGTAAAGCATAACTTTGATAGCTTAATAATAAAAATAAATATTTTTAAGGGGGGGGGGGGGCACTCAGAAACTGTTTTTTTATTAACAAACCTCACGAGGCACATATTCGACAGGTCTATTAAAAACGTTTTAAAGTTTTTAATATAGCTTTTTGATTGTGTGAATATTTTTGGAAAATAATCGCTCCGAAAGTTGCATTAATATTTTAAAGCAACTTTCGGAGCGATCCTTATCTTTTAAACAGTGCGATCAAAAAACATGAAAAAAAATATCAAAAAAGTAGCTTAATAAATACCTTAAAATAAAATTATTTCTGACATGATTAGATATACCGTCATTGAGTTATTACAGAAAAACTGAGTTTCTCAACAAAAGGGCGCACGTGCCATGAACATACGCTCTTCTGGTGCAATTATTCAAATCAGTTTTTTTCCTAATATGTAGTGTATGGGCTGTGTATTTGTAATAACGGCTGCGGCACGCTACATGCACCACCTTCTGTACCAAATAAACTTCATTTTACCTACTCATTTTACGAAGAAACAATAATAGGTATAATCTTAATATATATTTTTTTTTCAGAATTAGTAAGGTATCCAGATTATTAGATAGCCAGAGTACACTGTCGTAAGTATAACTAATGCATATTAATCAAGACTACAAGACAAATTGAGCTTAGCATTGTAAATGCTTGACTCAGTCTACAATGATTCCAAATTAATGTTGAAAAATGTTGTTGTTTATTAAAAAATGCGAACTCTAACTCATTCATTTAATCATCAACGCCCATAAATATTAATAAACTTTCTTAATTGGGACATATGAAAATATATATATTACAGGTACAATAATTAAAAAAAAATGCGTAAAACGTCTTGTTTATTGCCCGACGTTTTGACCGTATTGCAACGGGCGTGGTCACGGGTAGACGATGTTACCTTAAATTATTCACGCGATTAAAACCCGTAGTATATATATTTTCATAACATCAACGCCCAGCCCAAAGCCTTGCACCCAAATTAAAACTTTGTACAGAAACTTAAAAATTTGTACAGAGATTTCAAAAAACTCATGCTTTAAGAGAGTCACAACAACTAAACTTTCTATTAAAACAATCTAAAAGTCAAAACAATCTGTAATTTTGACTTTCAACACATTCAAACTGCATGAGTGAACACTAAAAATAGCATAGTACGTACGGCCGTAGAACAAAACTGTTAGCGTCGACTCCGAACAATAGAGCGGCTCAGTGTTCATTAATGGCATTAATTAATGCTTAATTGAGCCAAATAGAGTATCAATTTAGCGGACGGCAATTGGATCATGCATCCCGGAGCGAGTGTGTGATGTATATACACATTATAAACTTGTACACTTGTTAGTGTTCGTACGATTTTTATTGCGTACAAGATTAATCAATTTGGCTATGATTGTGTGGTTAAGACAAGCTAATTTAAGGTTTATTAAATGTTGATAAACTTTCGCGATTTGTACACATTATGAAAGTATATATATCACGGGTCTTAATCACGTGAATAATTTAAGGTAAAATACCTTGTTTACTGTCCGACGTTTTGACCGTATTGCAACGGCCGTGGTCACGGGTAGACTACCCGTGACCACGGCCGTTGCAATACGGTTAATGTTTAATTTTGTTTACGAACCATATACTACTAGTATATTCTATAGACATGTAGACCTGGACCGGGCTATTCCTTTCAATTAAAAAATAAATAGTTACTGCAAAGCGTGAAAGAGAGGAAAAACTCTTGCGGCCCTGTCTGTTAGACAGGTATTGTCCACAAAGTAGCGTATGTCTTTCTAGAGAGTCGTCAATTTTGTGAGGTTATGACGCTGTTACCATAGATTTAGGATATACCATTGACGTATAGACCTTATACGTCAATGGTATATCCTAAGTCTATGGTACGAACAGACTAAATAGTATGATTGATGACTAAATGTATGTTTTCTAGTTATTTATTTATTAAGCTAATTAATATACTTTCCTATGCTCGATGTGTATACAAAGATAGTTTGAATGTAGGTATGTACCTAAGTTCCCTTTTAACTGATTTCTGTCATATGTCTGTTTGAATAAAAATATGAATACTTATTATCCTACTTACTTATTACTAAACTATTCATTTTTATATAAATACTAGCTGACCCGCGCAACTTCGTCTACGTAAATTTTCCCTTTTTTCTTCCTTTTTTTTTTACAACATTTTTCATTGCTGCTCCGCTCCTATTGGTCGTAGCGTGATGTTATAACCTATAGCCTTCCTCGATAAATGGGCTATCCAACAATACAATATTTTTTCAATGCGGCCCAGTAGTTCCTGAGATTATCGCGTTCAAACAAACAAACAAACTCTTAGGGATATGAAAAATAGATGTTGTCCGATTCTCAGACCTACCCAATATGCACACAAAATTTCATCAAAATCGGTCAAGCCGTTTCGGAGGAGTATGGCAACGAAAACTGTGACACGAGAATTTTATATATTAGATATTAATTTTGTTTATTTTAAATTTGAATGTGTATTGTGTACTTTAATAAATGTTATTTCTTCTTCTTCTTCTATTTGTTACTCATCACGCAAAAACGACTGTCCAGATTTGAATATTGGCATTAAGATGAAGATAAGTTATGGCATATATTTTTATAGTGAAATCAAAAACCACGCGGGATATATTTAGTGTTAGATATATATCGGAACTTAATCACGGAGACATCGCTAAGCTGCCATCAGTCGACCGTGACCACGATCGGTGTAATTCGATCGAAACGTCGGGTAAAAAAGGTTAGTACCTTTAAACAATTCACGCGATTAAGTCCCAAAATATATCTTATGTGTATAAAAATCGCGAAAGTTAAAAAACATTGATATTTAGTATTTTTATAAATTATCTAATATTGCCACTAAACTCTCGACTATTGCGTTACTAGATGGCGTTGCACCATTATAATATTACACAAGTGCATATACTAGGAAACGTAGTGCGTCTCATCGTTCATTAGTTGGTTAATTAGCGTCGAATTGACATAAACACACATGCGATTAGTTGCACGACAATCAACGAGAGTGTGTGCGAGGCCTTATAATTAGATGTGAATTCCTGCTACAAGGACGAGCTGTAGTAGCATTGCAGTGTTATCGAGTGTATTTGCAGGGTTTGATTTTTGTCTCTTACATGTAACCCTTCCGTAACTATGGGTACTTTTATTATCAATACTTATATTGGAGTTTGTTTGTTTGAACGCGATAATCTCAGGAACTACTGATACAAAATGAAAAAATGTTTTTCTGTTGGTCCATTACGCTACGACCAATAGGAAAAATGGGGAAAATTGACGCATACGAAGTTGCGCGGGTCAGCTAGTATAATATATTATGTGTTTCATGTACAAATTAGTGTACCTACCGTAGATTTTGTCATCGCAATAAAACATACCATCAAGCTAAAGCCTCAATGTCCTTCCTCAAGCTTTTTAAGATAAAGAAACAAACGCTTGACAGTTATTAATTAGATTGGTATAGAAGTACAGAAAACGACATGAGAATTAACAGACTTTGTATTTTCAAAACCCAATCCCCTCGAACTCTTAAGAAATTATTTATCACTAGCTAACCCATACACTACTATACTTCGTTGCATTAATGCTCCGCTCCTATTGGTCGTAGCCTATGACACTCAAAAATAACGTGGCATTCTACTGGTAAAAGAATTTTCAAAATCGGTTTAGTAGATCCAGAGATTACCTACTACCTCACAAACTTTACCTCTTTATAATATTAGTATAGACTAACTGTGACTTAAATAGCGTGAAACTATTGAAAAACAAATATAACTTTTTTGGGATAAAAGCCTATGTGGTATTCCAGACCATAATCTAGGTATCTCTATTCCAAATTTCGTCCAGATCCGTTTACCCGTTGTGGCGTGATCGAATAACAAACATCCATTCATATCTACATCCAAAATGTCGCATTTATGCTATAAGTACAGATTTTTAACCAAATTTTCAGTGAGTGGCTCATTTAACAGCACAAACAATACTACATTCTATTACGTATTACTATATACGAAACAGGATACACAGAAACATAATATGTCACAATGTTACTCATTTACAGTAACGCATCTAAACAAATTGTACTTACCACTAATTAAAGTACATGCAATACGGGACTTCCATAAAAAAAACATCAAATTAGGTCAAATTAAAACGAAAATTGCGTTTATCATATTATTTTTTTAGCAGTGAATGTAATTAACTGGTATTAAAACACCATAAGCGGTACAATTGACCGGTTTAACGAACTCAGCAGCGGTTTCGCGCGCAAGGGTTACGCGCCCGCATGCCGCATGCCGCTGCCGGTCTAATTGTCCGCATTAATATGACAAATAGATTTACATCGGTCTGTTGTACCGTGGGTGGCGGTGCACCGGTTGATTTTGATACTGATTGCGTTAATATAAGTGTGAATGTGGATCTGTTGATGTATAAACTTGTAATGTTATAATTTTTTTTTTATAGGTAACACTAAAGTAACTAATCTGATGAACGTTTGCAAAATCAGAGTGGATTTGGCCTTGCATTGCAGATACTTTATAATAAAAATACCAACACATGGTGAGTACTAATAATATAAATCCGAAAGTTTGTAAAGATGGTTGGTCATTTTTTACTTTTTCAGTCTTAACTTCTGTACAAATCAGTTCCCTCGTATAAAGATGAAAGATTTGTTTTTTTTGTATATAACGACTAACTACTGGACCGATTTAAAAAAAATCTTTCACCATTAGAAAGCTACATTATCGGGGAGTAACATACGCTATACAGTCTGCAAAAAATTTTGACTTGTAAACAAAAGAAAATTCAAAACTTGGAAAATCCTAAAATTTACGTAATTTATTTCGATCTATGCTTCCATCTTCCTTTTTTCTGTTTTATATATATATATATATATATATATATATATACATATATTTATATATATATATTATTATTTCAATGATCTGTTTTTATGTTGAATTGTATAATATATAACATGCATCTGTGAAAGCTTGTTGCAGCTTGTTGCAGCACTAAATAGCAGATCACAACGTACTCTAGATACATAATAAGCATAATCTACACAATCATTGTACAAATATCAAAACTGTGCACAAAGCGCACACTACGATTTTGCGACATAAATTCGTTAGTCGTCCATTTGTCGACGCTTGCTAATTCCGCTTGTTTAATCCTATGTCGGCTTCAAATCGCTTTGTGTTCGTTTGTCTCACGCTTTTTCGTGACGAATGGCTCACTCGTTATTGAGTGGCCTCTGATGTTTTAATAAAGCTTTTAGTTTATGCTCAGAATGTTTTAAATATAGCATTTATTGTTTTATTGCGAGAATTGCTTCTCGGAAATATTCATATTTATTTGTAATTGTACTGTTACTAGTGGCCAATAATGTAAAATTTATTATTGCTGTAATTGCCTCTGTGGTCCAGTGGTTGGGAATAATATGACTGCTGTGCAAGGTGCTGATTTAAATTCCTACACAGGTTAAAACTTTGTGTGTTCTATTTATTTGTTCCGAATATTACTTGTCAGTTGTGTCCGATAATATTTAAAAAAATATGGTTTTTTTTTCAACTGGGTCCCACATAACTAGCTAAGCTCAATGGCTTGTGTGAGGAGTGGGTTCACGTCGGTAGTAATGGGTAAGATTCGAACCCGCGACCTCACGATTGCTAGTCCGATGCCAGAGTAGGATTCAACTGAGTCAATGATATCAAAGCTTTAGGTGTAGGTAAATATAAAATGTAATACAGAGTAAGGGTACAATTGGTTCGATGCTGTTTATACATTTGTTATGATAATTCATCGCGTATGAATACATTGTTTAATTGAATGCTCAGTTATACGAGAAAGTGTGGATGTGGTATTTTGTACCCCCGTGATAACGAACGGGTTAGTTATTTTTTGGTTAAGCAGTATCTTGAGACTGCCTCTGTGGCGCGGTGGGAGTGTATTAGAATGCTGCGCAAGAGGTCTCGGGTTCGATCCCCAACCAGGATAAAACTTTGTGTGATGAGCACGATGGCTATATTTTGTAAGTATTTCTTTTAAAATGATATTATTTACAATCAACTATTTTTTGCTAACTACAATACTTATTTACAAAATAATAAATAATCTATCTATCTATCTATAGGTTAGAGTGAGATAGGAGGAGGCCTACCTACCGCTGCCATATGCGTGAGATAAAGGTAAGCCAGACAGACCGGCGCCGTTACGCGTTACGTAACTATGTATAAAAAGTTATCACTTCCATAGATACAATACAATTATTATTATTATTAAATGTATAGAAAATGATCTGTCTACCTTTAAAACTCATTCAATTATAACTTTAAAAACATATTGAAGAATTCTTCATAACTCCATGTTTGGTCTCCTCTAAACAATTGACAGTGATGCGCACGCGCCGCGCACCGCCATTCGTTCGGTATTCAAATAATAGACGTTATGGTGGAGCGCCAATGTATTGTTATTAGGGTTACAATAACAAAGGGCACTTACTCTAATTTTGATTACGTAAATTATGAGATGGAATAAAAAGATCTATTCATTTATTTAAACTTATTGTTGTAATTTAGGTAGAGAACTTAGGTGTCTTTACTAAACATTGTTAGGTAACCGATTGTAACATCGTGTGTATTGACAAATCTTATGCTTAAAATGAAATTAAGTTCAAAATGCATCTGTGAAAGCTTGTTATTAGCAACATGTTTATCAAGTAACTGTATAAATACTAAAATTGTATTAGTCTGTAAGCTTTCCTAAGAGAAAATAAATAAATAAAAATAAATAAATACTAGAAAATGTACCATAAAAAACCTAGACCCCACTAACTTGGGGAGGGGACGACATGAAATGTAATGTATTATAAAACACTAATCGCATTTCGTTAATCTCTACTAAAAAAAATACTAACAAACAAGTAACATTAAAATCAACTGTTTGACTTACGACACTAAATCTGTTTTAAGCCGTTTATCGTATTCTAGAAAAACAAAATCATCGTTTTTAAGCTATTGCATAGCTTCTATCGCGGGCCTTGAGCGCGGGGACCGAATCCAGAAATTCCGTAACGAAAAAACCTCACGCTCCCCACTCCGACGGGCACAGCGGTGATACTTTTTAGTTTTGCCATCTATCGATGAATAGTAGAACTTTTAATGACTTTTTTTTTTAAATTAAAAAATAAAATTAAAAACATTGTTTTTTATAATGAAATTTTTTTTTTTTTTTAATTGCTTAATTTGATAAAAATGCTATGCAATAGCTTTACCGCGGCAGTCCCCGAGTGCCACACATTTTTTTACCCTCGAATTTCAAAAGTACTTAAGTTTTTGTTACAATCGACGACCTAACATTGAAGTACATAGTCTAAAACATCTAGCTAATTGAAAAAACCCCTGTGGCTATTATAGGTTCAAGCGGTCTATTCGAGCACTAGTGGGTTCTACAAAATCTATTTCGTAGAGAGTACTACAAAGCCCTCACAGAATTAGCCCTCTCCATAACGCAAATTTTGTAAAAAAAAGAGAACATATTGAAAGAACGTACATATCAGTAATTAAGAACGTACTTTTGTTATTTTTTGGTTTTTGATTTTGTGACGCAGTGAGGGCTTCCCACTAGATGGACCGACGATCTGGTCAAAGCTGCCGGGACCAAATGTATGATTGTGGCCCAGGATCGTCAGGAGTGGGAACGGGTGGGGGAGGAGGCCTTTGCACAGCAATGGGCGTCAGTAGGGTGAAGAGACGTACTTTTGGGTGTAATAGTGATAAGCACTGATTGTAACATCGTGTGTATTGACAAATCTTATGCTTGAAATGAAAATGAAATTAAGTAGAGCTACGTTTACCTACTTTATTATCAGATACCAGTGGCGTAGGGTCTTAGAACACCATTCTTTTCCGATTCCCTTTGAATTACAGTTACTTAATATTGTAGGTAAAAAGAACAGCATAATGTATTTCTGTATGGAGTTACCTCAGGAAACTTTTAACCTTTCGCTTCTGTTAGATACAGTAACAACTGTACTAATAAATACTTGATTTCATTTAAATTCAGTGTCATTTATTATTGATATTTTATGACACCTTCTTTTAAATTTGTGTTCTAATTAATTTTCATATTGCACAATTTTTCCTTTGTGTGAGTATTTTGCAAGTGCAATGACGTGGTTAAAATCAATATAGATAATTTGTGGTCTCCTAATTATTAAGTCTGATGTTTTATAAAGCAGTCTTAAATCTCTGAAGTCTAGAGGATGTCTCTAGTCTCCAACTCGATCCATTTTATTCCATGATAGTTCCGATTGGCGAGATAACAGTACTGTCGAATAAAGGCTAAGTTAGCGCAAATATCTCCAAGAGAGAGCTCTGTCGGAACTTAGCTCTACATCCGGACCGGACCGGAAGTGGCGCTAATGCGATATGTAGAGTTGAGCCAGGCTTATGGCACCCGTAGGGTTATCACGCTTTGAAAATACATAAATTGTGGTGATTTAGCTAATATTTATTATGAACTAGCAGACCCGCGCAACTTCATCTGCGACAGTTTTCCCTGTTTTTGCAATATTTTTCATAGTTGCTTCGCTCCTGTTGGTCGTAGCGTGGACATCATAGTACGACTTCTGAATTTCAATAGGTATCAATCTTTAGTTGGTTTTACTCGACAACAGCATTGAACACCTGTTTATTCTCTTTATTCCTAGTAGTTTCGTGGAAGAGGATCCGTGGCGGAACTAGTGGGATTTTGTTTTGATCAAAATCCGTTTGCCCGTTGTTGCGGGATTTAATTACAAACATCCATCAATACAAACATACTTTCGCATTTACAATATTAGTATAGATAAAATTATGACAATACTTTAGCTTCCAATATCTTTTATTCAAAATAACTCATATCGAAGGTACAATTTGTCACATTCGCATGCGTATTAATAATCAAATTGTATATTTTTAATCAAAGAAAAGATAATCACAAACTTAAACTGAACTTTTTTCGATTTAAGTCATTTGCCGAATAGTTTAAGCCATCTTTCGAAATTCATAAATAAATTCATAATTAAGCAATCTAAGTTTAATTTCGCCATCAATAAATACATAACCAATATACTTACAAACAAACTCTATTACAAAATTATGTTCGTATAATCAACTTAATCGATACTTAACAAATTAAGCTCATAACTTCAAGTTAATTCGTCCAAGTGAAACCAAGTTAACCCCCAGATCATTATTATTGACAATTAAACTTTAAGTTATTCGATTAAAGTGAATCTTGAGAGTTTGACGGGACCTCAAGTAACTTTCAAGTTACGGTATAACTTAGTAGAGTGAGGCTTTTCGTTGTGAGTCCGCGCTTAGATATAAGTTATGTTTGTTCGTTTAAGGAGATTTTAATAAGAATTGTGATATTGTACGAGTTACAATTTAATTTTGTCATTGTTTTTTTTCATGAAATTCTTAAAAAATCTATCGTATTGCCTTTTGATCTACATGTTGCTCAATAAAATAAGGTACCTACTATAAAATAAGGTTAAAAACTCTAGTAGGTATCAATGTTCTGTGGTTAATTAATTATGTAGTATGACTTCATTTTTATTTAGTTTCTGTCAGTCATTTTTTAATATTGATTTTGCAATGATTTTCATACTTAAGTAGTTAACTAAGCATCAAATATTTTTATAAATATTTCCATCATAATTCATGCAGTAGACTACAGACAGTTAACGTTGAAATATTCTAACACCCATAGTCTTTAAATAATGTGCACAAATCTAGAAAGTCTATCAACATTAAATAAAATCTTAAGTATTTTAGAAATTACCATCGGACATAACATTGATCTTCTCTGTTTCTGATCATTTTTACATAGGCTACTTACTTGCCTATAGATGTAAAAAAGCCCCATCAAAATACGCCTAGCGGTTCCAAAGATTAGAAACAAACAGAGATACACAAAAAATTGGTCCTTAAAAAAAGCTTGTCAATGTACACTTTAACGTTTTTGCAGACGTTAGGTATTTGCGTGTAGGTACTATTTTTACACTATTATTAATTTTAAAAAGCATTCCAAATACTAAATACCTTTAAAAATAAACCTATTGCTTCATCATTGAAGACATAACACAATACGGCCAATTAATAAATAACAAAACAAATTCAATCGACCTCTATAATATTGACACATAATATTATTTCAAAGATGGCTGCCCTAAATACCGCGTAACGGTGTTGTCAGAACAAATTAATATAAATTGGACGACTAAATCAATGTCACTCAAATATTGAAGTGATATGTCTCGTGTTCTTAATTTTGAAATCAATGCACTTTATTTGGACTTGTGATCTTTAGAAGTGACGATAAAGAACAATATATTACAATGATGAAATTTGGATAGAGTGATCTGTCAAAATAAATAAATATTCTAGAAATTGCCTAGAAATCGTCGAAAGTCTGGCCACAACAAAAAAAAAAGCTGTCAAATCTACGAGTATTGTTAGTTTAGCCTTTGATCAGTTTAAATGAAAGTTGTCAATAAATATGAAAACCACGCGTTAGTTGGTTACTTTAGATTTTATTAAGAGAAACCATTAGACTACCGCAGGGAGCTACCCTGCGGTAGTCTAATGGTTAGGACATCGGACGTGAGGTCGCATGTTCGAGTCTTACCCATTAAACTAGCCTGAACCCAAAATATATAAATGATATTAATTTATGCGTCGTTGAATGAAAAACTAACATCCAACTCATAGCCCTGCCCCATACTCTCTAGAAAGGGACAACGTTACTTATCAAGAAAAGAAGATAATGTAATTTGTCATAAGTGTCAAAAAAGTTCACAGGAAGGTCCATGGAGATCATAGACTTAGGATATACTAACGTAATGGAGATAGAGTAAATAACTCTATGCGACGGTCCAACGGTCATTCCATTTGGTATTTGTAAATGCTGTCACTTTGTACGGGGTAGCCAGTATAGAGATTAGTGGTTCAACTATTGACATAGAGACCTGTGGGTCAATTCACGTATTTAAAGCAGTGGAGTTGCAGTTCAGTTGCAGTTAAGTTTCGATTAGAACGACCATTTTTGTATTCTCATAACTTTGGGATCGATCTTAAAAACGCTTGACCGTAAATTGACCCGTTGGACTGCGCCATAACCTCACGAAATTGACCACTCTCTAGAAAGAGACTACGCTACATTGTGAACAATACCTGTCAAAGGCCGCACAAGATTTTTCTTTCTTTCACGCTTTGCAGTCAATATTTAATTTTTAATTGAGAGGGATAGCACGGTCCAGGTCCATACGTCAATAAGTTCAACTTAATCGATATTTTACGAGATAGATCATATCCTGAAAACAGACATAAATTACATTTTATCACGATTACCGTTATATACGAGATTTTTTAGATTACCGTTATCTAGAGAAGCCACACAGATGTGTTGTGCAGCTACAACACATCCGTGTGGCTTCTCTCTAATTTATATTAGAAATGACGTCATTATACCAACAGAAATGATACACAAACAGCTCACACAAATCCTTTACTAAAACAACAAGTGCGTCGGTATGACGAATTGACTTCATAACGGCAATTACTTGATTAAAAGCGGACACGCCTTGCGCTAATCAACCCTAATTATATTGCGCTCAAACTAACCAGCAATAAGATGATACCGAGTTATGACCAGACATACTACTGGCAATTTAAAGGAATTATTATGCAAGTAATGTGCTGCAGTGTGGTCTGTGAGACTACTTTTTAATTTTTATGACTGTTGTTATTTGAGATGTGATAACTGACATTTTAACACATTTTTATTAACATCTAGATTTTTAAAATACAGAATTAATTATCACGTGGACGCAAATGTTTGTGATAATCTTTATAAACCTTGATGAAATTATCGTCACTGTTTTTTTCAACAGAATTTTCTTCGCTTTCAAAGTAATCGATGTTTTTTCAAGAGATTTAAATTGATACTTTTTTACAACTGAGTCTCATAACTTTTTTAATTGACTCAGTCGAAAAACCTCCAGTCATAGTCGTGGATTTAACGTAGGTTTGTTCTCTCAAGTCAAACTTATGTTATCTTAGGTCAAAAATTAATAGTAATAATATTTTGGGACAAATTCACACAACGCCATCCGATCCCAAACTAACCAGACAACTGATAAACATAATTGAATATTTCTAATTACATACATAAATATCACACCGAAGAAAATAATGAAAAGAAAAGGATTAAGTGGCTCTCGCGTACAGAAAAACTTAGGGATATTAAATAACTAGCTTATGCCCGCGTGGATGCCAGATTGTTACCAAAATATTTAAACGGCAAAGTTTCATACTAACTTTGCAACCCCGTTTTACCCCCTTAGGGGGTGAATTTTCAAAAATCCTTTCTTAGTGCTCCTCTATGTTATAAAAGGAACCCTGTGCAAAATTTTAAGACTCTAACCCTTATAGTTTAGGCCCTACGTTGATATGTCAGTCAGTCAGTCAGCTTCTCCTTTTATATACATCTAAATAATAATAATTTATTCTAGAAAGTAAAGATACAAGAAAGTCATCTTAGGTACTTAGTAGGTTATAACTAATAAACAGCACAGTTTCATATCTGCCTGAACTAGGTTGAAACCTGTGTTTCAGGCGAGAAAGCAAAAGTATTTTATAAAAAATACTTCATGCATAACTAAAAATAAGAACTATAAACTTTATAACATAAATATACCTGTAATAAGTGTTACAGACGTTATGTTATAAAAAAGACACATAAATAAATTTGTAGATTAAGTCTGCTTTAAGAGATTCTTCAAATACAACATTCAATTCATTTTATCCGAAGTTATTATTACCTTACCATTAAACAGACCGCATTATCCCAATTTTCTGAATTGCACTACAGTTTTATAGTTTCTAATATGTTTTAATATAATTAGGTACTTACTGGTCAAACGGTGAGAACAAGTGATGTGACGGTCGTTGGTCCATGGCCGCGTCTCTTGAGCTCGCACTGCCGACAGATGGCGCTGGAGAGGGACAACTAGCCTCCGACCTAATGACAAATTAGTATCGTTAGTTACATATTGAAATTCAGAACTTAGGGCGTTGGCTACACCCGTTACAAATATGCACAACTATAAAAATTATGCGGGTACTTGTAGTTTTTTCATGGAAAACGCCCGCCCAGTCATTGTTCAAGCTCTGTGTGGCGGGGAACTTTACAAATATACAAATCATAGACACATCACAACTTCTACAGAAGGGCAATTCAATTTTAAAGGCATTTCAATTCAATATCGCAGCAAATAAAAAAAGTGTAATGCTATGATTTTTGAAGTGAAAACTTCTTCCGCGGCATTGTGCACTTTTTTGGTATGAGTATAAAATGTTAAACTCGCGTCAGGATCACGTGACCGTAAGATTGTTGGATTAGTAGATTAATTGTCATGTCGTTTTTTAATTTTAGTATTTAATTTGTGATTCAATATTTCATATTTTTGATTGAATTGTCATGTCGTTGTCATTTTCATTTTTTAAATTGTCATTTTTTAAATTGTCATGTTTGTGTACGACAGCGCATTTTTTTTTGTAAAGTAAATGTTATAGCACCAAGGACCCCGTAAATTATATAGATTACAGTGAACGCGGAGGTCTGGCCGTAGAACTTTAGACCGTAGGCAGTGAGCTCGACGCCTTAGTGTTCTTGTGATTAGTTTTATACTAGGTATCAGAGTAAATGTCTGGTAGTTATTACCTCTCATGTCTAGGTGACCTGTTGGGTGACCGGTTGGGAGACCGGAGGGGCGACCGCCGAGGTGAACCAGGCGTTACTGGCGATGAGGCCCGTGGTGAGGCCGCCGTACCAGAAACTGGCGATGCTTCTGCCGAACCACGGGACATACCGCACTCCGATGAACCCTGGGAACAATAGATTACATTAGAGTTTATTGTAACTCATGTTTCTTCTCTTCGTTATTAAAATAAATTTAAAATTGTAATAGTGTGAACCCGAAAATGGCTATATATCGCTTATAGTTATAACTTATTGTTAATGCTGTTAGTTTTGTGATGAATAAATAAAAAATCCTACATAAATAATGATAATGTTAGACTACCAAGAGGCACGAGTACCTTTCTTTTTTTTTAAACTAAAATTAACTAGTTCAAGCCCCATTAGAAAACCTCACGATTCTGACAACTTCTAATCGGTAGTGTCTCTCTTAGTCATCACTTCAGTATCTCTCTCTTGCGCTGTTGTTGTTGGGTAGACAGCCAATGACAGTGTTAATGTTACCTTATCATCTGTGGAGTCGCTCTTGGTCATCACTTCAGTATCTCTCTCTTGGGCTGTTGTTGTTGGGTAGACACCCAACAACAACGTGTTATCTTACCTTATCATCTGTGGAGTCCCTTCGGCGCCCTTTCTCTTGCGTTGCTCCTCTTTGATCCGGACATGTAAAGTACTTGTCTATTTAGAAACAGCTTGTTATCTCACCTTATCATCTGTGGGGTCCCTCTTGGTCATCACTTCAGCGCCTTCTCTCTTGCGCTGCTCCTCTTTGAGCCGCTCCGCCTTCCGCCACTTCGCGCGACGGTTCTGGAACCATACCTGGTAACAAATATAATCGTTAGGTAAATGTTTATAAAATCCATTCAAATCCAATGCCAACTGGCCTATTGGTCTAGTGGCTAAGTGACCCTGATTGCTAAGCCAGAGGTCGAGGGTTCGAATCTCACACGGGACACCACTTTATGTGATCCACAAATCGTTGTTCCCCGTGTGGGTGTACTTCATATCTGTTATTTGTATGTATGTAAAGCACCCCGCGACCTACGGCTTGCCCCATATCGAGATATGACTTTTTTTTAATATTTATATATGGTGTGTTAGGGATTGGACGTTATGGCTATGTAAATGGCAGAGGCGAAGGGTTAAAAAAATTCTAAAGTAACCCGATATAAAAATATATCTTGCTGAACATGGTTGTTTGTACCTATAATACTAAGTAACTACAATTCAAAGGGAAACCGAAAGTAATGGTGTTCTAAGGACCCTCCGCCACTAATAAATGGCCATATCTATATAATCAATTCTGGTGCATAATCTTAGTATTATTTTAAAAACGTAAATCCATTTTTTTTCGCTACTTTAGTATCATCGCATTTACAAAACCTCTACGGGTATAAATAACCCATCAAATAATGAACATGTTAAGACATTTTTGGTTGTAGAACCTAATAAAATTTTATTTCTGTCATAAATATGGATAAATAGAATTTATAGCTCATCGTAAGGGTAATCCTTAATAGGCGGGCTGTCAACGCGGCTACCAGTAACAGCACATCATTACCACCCCACTTTGTTCGCATTATAACTCCAAGATTACACATCATTCGAGTAAGGGAACAACAACCATCAATCTTGAACTAAACACTCATACAATCTTTTTGCTACGAGAGGTCTCCCTAAATTGGATATTAGAACAAACTGTTCAATTTACAAAGACCTCTGTTTTCAAAGTAGATGTTAGAGGCGAAAGATCTTGTTATTTTAGGAAGTATAAGCCGGTTAGCGAAATACGTCAGGGCCACATTTGCACTGCAATTTTCGCAATTTAGTTTTAATAAGCCTTGTTGGGTGAGTGCTACGAAATCTAAGGGAGCACAAGAATAATACACAGATGCGGTAGTAGGTATAAAGGTCTATATTAGCTATAGAGTTGTATATCCTATGTCTTTGATATTGGCATACTTACAGATAATATCACCTAATCTGTTGTTAATAGGTAATACGAATTTGAAAACGTTGTTTTTGTTTATTTGTCAGTTTCAAGAACTACTTATTAGTCTAGACAATTGTTCTATCCAGGCGTATTGTTACCCGACTGCAGAGGAGGATTATTTTGTGTTTGACAAAATTACCCTTCTAGTGGTAAACATTATGTGATCATTTGATTCAACTCCGGTAAATCAGCCACCACCGATTTTGGGCGGCAATTATCGGTCAAAACGCACCGGGCTAGTGTCAAAATTCAGAGAACGAAAACGCAGAGTTTGGGGGGGGGGGAGGAATTACCCCTGTTTCTTCGATTACCGATCCTCCACGTTTATTTCTGTGCATCGCAACCGATCGTGGCCGCGCGCGGCTTACGACATAGGGCTGACCTCGGAAATGGCACTATTTCATACTCTGACTATTGTAGCGTCAGCCGCATGCATCAGTCACGCGCGGCTGCAATCAGGCACGATGCACGGAAATGAACCTTAAGTCTTAAATACTTGGTCAGTCTGCAACATAGTCTTTGTCCTTTTGTACCAGAGGTCCCTTAACGACAGTAAGCTAATTTCGTTAAAATAATAATCCGACCATAATCCTGGGGCCGCCCTAATAGTTTTTATCTGTGAGGGTAGAATTAATATTTGAACGTGTCGAACGCTCCGGGGACTCCCCTTGTTACTTTGAATTTTACTTTATTATTATTGACGCTCGAGATCGAGTGCTTTGTAGTGGTTTTAGGACAAATAATATGGCTTTTTTCAAATATGTAATATTTTTTAAATATTTTTTAACCGATTAAAAAAGGAGGATATTTTAAGTTTATTTTATCAGAATTTGATCGAGGTCATGTCGTCGCTAGAGGCGCTAGTGTAGAGTCAGGTCTCCGTAATGTCAAATTTCATAGTTTGTGAATGTTACGCGGGTTTATTTCTAATGAGACTGTTGTTGTGAATATTTTGCAATACCGGATGTATTTATGCCTAATATGAGTTACGGATCAATGAATATCAGTGCTTTAAAAGTATAACTTGAAGTATATATTAAAAAGACGCTGAATTAAGTTTCTGGAAGATAAAACAGAGACAGTTTAGCTGTCTCTGTTTTATCTTCCAGAAACTTAATTCAGCGTCTTTTTAATATAAAGCTGAAGAGTTTGTTTGTTCGCAATAATCTCAGGAACTACCGATTCGAATTGAACAATTATTATACTGTTGGAAAGCCCATTTATCGAGGAAGGCTATAAGCTATATATAACATTAAGCTACAACCAATAGGATTGGAGCAGTAATAAAATAAGCGACATCACAAATATATACATAAGTAATCACTAATACCTTTAAACACTCTAAATTACCAATGTCATGATTTAACAAGCCAATTCACCCCATAGTATCACAAAAACACATGTCGCTATACAATCCTGCGAACCACTCTAAAATGACCCATCACAACTCTCACCTCTCGAATACAATGTACCATGGAAATTGAACAATAATGAAGTTAAAGAGGTCAGATAAAATGGTCGGTGTTGTTGTCGTTGTCATTAAGGGGCGTACTCACAGGGGGTCGGTAATTACCTTTTGTTGCTAAGTGTGGATTGTTTGTAGTCTTTACACGGTACATTGAGTGTTCTTGTGTTAAATAATAACAAATATTGTATAGTGTGAAGTGAATTTAAGGGCGGGTAGTTAATTACTTCTTTTGTGCACAAATGGGGTAAAAGGCACAAGTCCTGTTGTGTGTCTTAAGTCTGATATACTTATAATATCGTTTAATAATAATAAGTATAGTGCATGCAATTTTTTTTAAAAGTCATAATTTATCAAGAGTATATAAATCTATATTGATATTATAAAGCTGAAGAGTTTGTTTGAACGCAGTAATCACAGGAACTGCTGGTCCGAATTGAAAAAATATTTTACTGTTGGATAGCCCAATTATCGAGGAAGGCTATCACGCTATGACTAATAAGAGCATCAATGAAAAGTGTTGCAAAAACGGGGAAAATTGACGCAGCGAAGTTGCGCGGGTCAGTCAGTATTCTTATAATCGAATTTAGGCCGCAATGAGTATTTTTTTTTTAGTAATCCTGTTTTAATAAATACAATGCTATTTTTTGTATAGCGCTAAGCTTAGACACCCCAACAAGATTTCTAAAAAGAAAATGAAAATATTGAAAACCTATATAGTTATAAGCCATTACAGTTGTCTTGTGTTTTTTGAAGTATCGTGGTTAATGCGTTGCGTATTATGCAATTTATAGTTAATGTGATTGAAAATAAGCCAATGATTACATTTCCCATCACGCTGTCAACAGGCTTACGACTGTTACAATGATTCATTAAATAATTGTCAAATGTAACACGGTCCAAAATCTACACCATTGAAATGTGTTACTGATTCTGAGCAAACTACTTTTAGGTTTGCACTATACGAATAATAACGTTGTATTTAAATTCCAGTACTAATTATTAGGTATGAAATATATCTAATTATTAGTACAGATCGTACCATAGATAAGTCAAACGCAAGACGACGTGTGCTCTTTGATAATGGTGACCCAAAGACCGACTGATTCATCGAACTGCTCAACGTCCACGATACGAGGAACCAAGAAAATTATCTATATGTATAATATCTGAATACGTTAATATATACTTATTTTAGAGTTACTATATAATATCATTATTTAGTTATCCTTAATTTATAAACGATTACATTCACCAAACACACTGGATCACTCAGTAAAATTTATTTATGTAAAGAAAAACTTGATGATTTTAAAAGAGTGGCACATGAGTTTCTTGGCAGCTTCTCCTCATGAGCTTTACACTTGGAACTGCCGCCGAACCTCATTTTGTTTTTTTTTTCAAACAATCATAATTTTATAAATTTCTTAGTATGTATTAATTTGACGTTTTCAAATAATCATTAACCTGATTTTACGAAATAAAGATATTTGAGTTTGAGTTTAATAATGTGCACTCCACTTTAGTAACAATTTAAAAATCAGACGAGTAAATAATAAATCAAACATTTATCAATACCATAAATAAATTACTAAACGAAAAAGCGAGTACGTCAACGAAAGTCACTTCCAACATAAAATCCATTTCAAAAGTACTTTCAAAGCAGACAGGTTGAAACGAAAATTAATTTTCAACATAAAAAGTTTAATTCAAACTCGCCACTTTAAACATAAGCTCGGCATGCATCACCTACTTAAAAGTTAGTCTCGACTAATTACGTCACAGCCAGTAATGTTTTAAAACACTTCATACGAGGAGTTAACGCAAAAGTTAACGTTAAAGTCTCATGGAAATATGTTAAGAAACCGCGGCGAAACTGTTTAAGTAGCGGGGAATGTTTTCGCGAGTCGGTTTAAGTGACAGCTTGTGTGTTAGGGACTTACGGTAAGTGATTATACGCTACGGTGGTTTGTTTTTGGTTGATTTAGAGCGTATTTTTGGGTGGAAATTTAAAGATTGAGTCTTAGGGAGTGCATCACTCAAAAAATGTAAATACCCGGACTGGATTTTGAGTGAGTGAAATGAATTGACATTTACCAATTGGGTAGTTGACTGCAATAAAAGTAAATTATTTTATACTAATTAGGTAATAGTAGATCTTAAAATGCTCTAACAATAAAAGTTATTTTACATTTTAACATGTTTTTGAATTTAAAAGAATGAAAACGAACAGTGAAAGTAATACTAACATTTAAGCTTTCGCATTGCATGATCAGTCCGCTTGTGACCACGGCCGGTGCAACCTGGTCGAAACGTCAAGCAATTTTAAGGTAAACAATGCGCGTTAATTCCCGTATAATAAATAGTTACTAAAAGTAATGATTTGACGATAGTAACTTATGACGTCATAGGTTTATTCCGTACACATTTCTATAGACTTACTAAAAGTAATGATTTGACGATAGTAACTTATGACGTCATAGGTTTATTCCGTACACATTTCTATAGACATTTCATAAAAAGAGACTGATTTGACCTGACAGTCAACATCCCTATTTATCTTGTAGATAAAAAATGTTTTTTGTGCCAATATTAAATTGACACAAAACTTTGCACTTAGATTCCATGTAATAATGCCTTCCTACTCTCCTTGGTTTTTGCCTTCAAGAGTAGTGTCACAAGTGAAAGAAAAGAAAGAACAATGTGTATTATTTTATTGGCATTTAAATAAGTTCACTCTCTGTTCCATTACTATTATATTCCATTGGGATAGAAATCTGACAAGATCGAAAATATATAAGGCATAAGACATGGCAAACGCGCTCTCAAGGTTACGGAGAATTAATAACAGTAACTTTTATTTAAAATAATTTATACACCTAACAAAAATATGTACGAATATAGCTATAGTAGCTTACGCTGTGGCACAGCCATTAACGAAACTATTAGAGAAATCTATACTAATATTATAAAGCTGCAGAGTTTGTTCGTTTGTTTGAACGCGGTAATCTCAGGAACTACTGATCCGAATTGAAACATTCTTTCACTGTTGGATAGCCTATTTCTCGAGAAAAGCTATATGCTATATAACATACAATAGGACGACCACACATCACTCTACGACCAATAGGAGCGCAGCAGCAATGAGAAATGTTACAAAAACGGGGAAATTTACCGAAAACGAAGTTGCGGGGGACAGGTAGTCAAGAATAAGGAAACTGGCGAAAGAGTACTGGCTGCAAAGGAAACAGCATGCTTACCATGCTTAGCATTAGACAAATCGTAGGTATATGGGTTACCAATGCCACAGTACCATTAAAATAATAAAAAATGTCATATTCCTCCAATAGTAGGCACCCATCTTATTTATTAAAAATACTTATTCAAATCTATACTTAATCACTTTACCCCAACCTTCTCTAGTCGACAACAAAACTCTGAACTAATTACCCCACACAAAAACCCATCAAATTCAGGCACATTAACCCCATATCGGCATTAAAATTAACATAATAAATAAGGCAGGTTCTCCCAAAACGGATTACATATAACATTCTTGAGCCATAATCGGTGCTCGTGAACGTGGCGTTAAGTTTTTCATCACATGATTAGGGGCAAATTGTACCCCACTCTACCCTCGGGGAGCTGGCAAATCTACCGTTATCTCTCTAAGACTCGGGAGCTTTCTTAGTCACAGTGATGTAAGAAAATGTGATATGGTATCTTTTTCTACAACATAGCAGAAATGTGTAGGCGAATTCAAAGGTAGTTACTTAAACAAACTAAGTATGTGTACCTGATTTTATACAAATTTAACGACCCTAAAATTTGCGACACATTTAATTACTTGTTTATCACCAGTTAAAAATAACTATTCCTTTACATGCAGTCGAATATTCGATTAAAATTATAGTGAATAAACAAAAAGACTTACATACATACCAAAATTTGATTGATATATAGCATTTTCTATAAGTAACGTAAGTGAACGTAATGAATGGAATTTAAAAACATCCTCATTTATTTATTAATGTAGAGAAAGAAAACTCTATTGATTATTCTTTTCTTTCGTCTTTTCGTTCTGTATGTAAGAAAACTTAAGAAAAAGGGGCCATTGTCATAATAACATACCCAACTTGTCCAACTAAAACAGCGCTTAACAAGAATCTGTAATACAACAACCCACCTAGACAAGTAGCACAAACGCTAATCGAATCGAAATGACAATCAAATAGAATGACGAAAATGAAAATAAGCTGAAGATCATTGGCCATTTTGCACCAAACACAATAATAACAATAATTCATTTATTTACGTAAATATGTATATAGTACATGGAATATTTAGTATATATTAAAATTAATTTCACCATATTTTGCTCTAAGGCATGCTGAGAACAATCAAACATTTTTTTTATAATATGAAACGATAAATATTTTAACTCATTTACTATGTTTTTTTACAAAAAATCACCTACCACATAACATTATCCTCAACTAGTGTATTCAAATATAATGCAATCAATTTAAATATAATCGTATTTCAATAAAAAAAATCGAAGACAAACCAATAACAAAAAATAACAATAACGACAAACACATAGCGACACAGATTAAAACAATAATAAAATTATAAATTATTGGAGATCAATATTATTAAAGAATACACAATCACTTCTCAAGGTTATTTAATTAGAAACGTCATCTTGGAGTTATTATGTTATCAGTCAAATATTCATGGTCACCGATAGTATCACTTTTCTACAAGAACCGACACCCAAAAACATTATTTCATCACGTCTCCTACCAAATACCACCTCCATTTAAATCAGTTCCACGTCCCAACCGCTATGTAATTAGATTCCACGACGAGAGTGGTGTAATTCGCGCAAAATGGAAGTCGTATCGTACCTAATATGTTTACCGGCAAATTATCTTTGGATCGTATCGTCTAAGGCTTACCCTTGCACCGAGACGACAGTTTGTGTATTACTTCAGATAGTTTGTACTTGATCAACTCATTTACACGTTGAGAAGTATCTTGGTAATATTCTTACCTTGTAATGAGATCATGTTATTAAAACTGTAATAAAACTGTTTACACGTCAGTTGTCAAGATAAAAAGGAGGTTATGTACTTTTATAACACATTTACTCGTAAAGGGTCTTCTATTTCACCAATTTCAATATCGTAATATATCTCATTAAGTACTTGTGCGTTATTGTAATGTAAAACGCACGATTTATCAAGATTCTTTTTTTTTAATCATAGCAAAGTCTTTTTATATCAGAAAAATGGTCAACATTTTATGAATAATTTTAACTTTGGGAGATAAAATATAATAAATAAACATTTAATTCTTTAATTTAATTAATTTTGACCATAAATTACAACCATTTATTTGTAATAAAACACTAAAATATTAATTTACTTTATTAGTAATACTGGCTGTTTTTGTGCCTTTGCCTTAGAAAAACGCTAATGCACGCGCATAGCTAATTTTAATTTTAATCTTTTCGCTATATAATTTTTAATTTATTTCCTCGCAAATATGTTATAAAACGTCGTAAGACATACGTGCGCTTTGATAATTACAACCTCTGCTTTCTTGTAGTATGTATCGCCTCGGCTATAATTTTCAACTTACCGCACTTATATCATAATGTACTATTACAAGATCCCATCTAGCTCTGTATCGAAATTCAACCATGTTGGTTTAACTGTTTAGGCATGAAAGCGTAACAAAGAAACATAGTCACACCTGCAGTCAATATTTGTTAGAATTTATAATAGTGCTACGACGTAGAGAGACGTAGAGCTACGTGTCTACGGCGTAACCGTAATACGTGAAGGCGATGTTAATCAATAAAATTCTCGCAATACAATAACTACTATGAAAATCATTTATATTACACTAACCAGGAACAAAAACATAATGCTCTACTAAAATAAGAGAAACGATAACTTAATGGACAAAGACTAGATTGTAATGATAATGGTGAACTTTATAGACCATTATAACAAAAAAAAATTAACCAGGAAATTGTCCTCAAATAAAGCCAAGATTAATCTAGATTAAACTAGCTTTCTCTTCAAGCATTTTGCCTTACAATGGCACAAAGAGACATATACACCACATCTAACACAAGACAACGTCTCAACTACGGGTCAACTAGTTCGTAACAAATTAGTAGAGGTTTCAAACACATTTTAATTAGCGAATGTTTTGTCTATATATTAAATTCCATTTCCAAAATCGAATAAAAAAATACAACATTCGCTTATTAAAATGTATTTGAAACCTTTACTAATTTCCATTATTATCACGATAAAACTATTATATGTCCTTCCCCGGGAATGAAACTATACATATGAAATGTCATATAAATCAGTTTAGCGGTTTATGCGTAAAAAGGTAACATACAGACAGGCGAAGTTACTTTCACATTTATATGAGGCGGTAATAATTTAAACTTCTTTAACATTCGCATTTTAAATGCTTGAAGTTCTCTAATATGGTGTATAATATAATGGTGGCAGCACCTTACCTGCATATACAGTTTATAAACAATGAAACATTGTAAACATTGGCAATTTTGATAAGAATGGCCGCGTGTTTTTACTGTCTGTTTTTTTCTCGGGCTTTACCTATTGTTTGCGAACAGGCATTACAAGTAAATGTAGAATCGACTTTTCACAAGTGTAGTATTTTGATTAATAAGTGAATAAATATTTTTTTATTGTATTACTTTTTGTAAACAAATTTATTCAACCTGTAATGGCACTGTCACAATTGTTTATTATGTAGCAAATATTTGTCAATGATAATTCGCGTTGCATGACACGCGCGGGAACTGAAGGGGTTACCCCGAGGGTTGCACCCACTTAGCCGTCGCACGGGTATAGTGTTGCGACAAATTGAGTTAATTCTATTGTGATATTATGACATGTGTAAATAATATGTGGGTTTTGATAGTACGGGTTTTAACCGAATTTAGAAAAGATGTTATCATTGTTTAAATTGTCCGTTCGTTTTGTCTAAATAACTGTTTTCTTTTGAGAGCTATTTCATTAAATCAAATCAACGAATGTTTGAAAACATTAATTTTGAAAAAGGCCGGGTAGCCAGCGACCGGTAGCCGGAGTGAAGTGAATGGCAATGTACGTATGTATATATGATTTTGACGAGAATTTTTACTGTCAGACAGCTGAAGATGTAAGCAGTAATTAGGCCACTTTTATCATCACGCTAACGTCTATAGGGAGTGCCCAGCTTGGCGCCTTCAGGCGGACGAAGTCCCAGGCACAGCTAGTCACAGGAATAAAGTTAGAAACGAGATTTTTTGCATAACGATTTTTTATAGAACGTACTTACGTACACTCAAGTAAGTTTTTTTTATTAATTTCTGCATTTTCAATTCAATACCCTCTTGTTCGATACGAGAGCAAGCTAGTAATTGGTGTAAGTTATACCAAAGATTCACTGTTAACTTTGGTACAAAGAACACCACCTTCTTTGTAACAAAATTAACAATTAATATCAATAATATCAAGAGGGACTTATGGTACAAGTCAAAAAAAAATTCATAAGATGAGACAAATAAATTAAAATAACTTAAAAAATACCTTTCACAAGCAAAACGTGCTCACTTAAATGATATTTCAATAAAGGCTTCCAATTGCAAAACACAATAAAACAGAGTGACGTGTTTCGTTTTCACACTTGATTTGATTTGAGTACGAAAATGATTGATAAAGTACAACAGTCGGAGTGCGTCGTAGAGTCAAGTGACTACAAAAAAAAGTAAATGAAAACACACTGTCACTTATTTTGGGCGGGCCCTTTATATCTGCCATTCTTAAGAGTAGAATCATTGACATATAGACCAGGACTGCGCCATAACCTAACAAAATTGACGACCTCAAGAAAGAGACAATGCTACTTTGTGGAGAATACTTGTCAAAGGCCGCACGAGATTTTTCTCTCTTTCACGCTCTGCAGCCAATTTAAATTACTTTTTTTAAGTATTTATTATAAGGGAATTAACGCATTATTTGCCTTAAAATTGCTTAACGTTTCGACCAGGTTGCACTAGCCGTGGTCAAAAGCGGACTTCAGTCGCCAGTTCGCTTGTGACCAGGCCTGGCAATCATGCAACGAGAAAGTTTTTTATTTTAAATTAAAATTTACTTTTTAATTGAAAGGGATGGTGCAGTCCTGTTCAAAATTCCTATTATTTTTGCAAAGACTTAAAGTCTTTAATAAAAATAATAGGAATTTTGCCCTGGTTTACTCATTTTCAAACTGGCTTACTTATTTTCCTAATTATGTGTCAATTAACTTTCCCGTTAAAATTATTAATTACTCTTAAAAAATAACATAATAAAACAAAAGGTTCCATAGTTTTATTAAACTTGAGTTTAAATAAAAAAATAGGTATGTGCCATTTTAATTTTCAAATAATAATAAGGGAAAAATTCCTATTACTTCTGCAAGGACTTAAAGTGTTTGCAAAATAATACGAATTTTGGCCTAGTAATAAATATATAAAGAATATAAAATTCAACGTTCCCATACAGATAATTAAGCCGTATGTATCACCCATTTCACGTAGACGCGAGTTCGATATGACGCGTCGTTAGCTTTTGTCGCACGGCGGTAGGGTTGCCTCACGCCTCGCGCCTCGGGGACTGCAGCTAATTGGCTTCATTACAAACACACCAGCTATGGTGTTTTCATTCGATAAAAATGTAGTGAAACGTGTCTGCAGTTTATAAATAGCGCAATTTTTTGCACTGACTTGTTAAGAGTGAGTGAAATTGCGAGATAACTTTTTGTTTACAAAATGTGACAGTACATCCTTTATTTTGATTATAACGTCAGTATAAATTATGATTATCGGGCCCATACTAATATATTTTTGGTACCTAAAGCTGAATTTGTATGATATTTATAGCAGAAATAGAATCAATAGGCATTTTTTTTATGTTGAAACAACATTTTTTGGCATAAAGGACATAATTTATAGACAAAAGAAAAGCAATTTAAAAATCTGCTTATTGTATATGTGTTTTTGATATCTTTGCAATAAGCAGACTTTTGAAAAATGTTCACTTAAATTACCTGTTTCAAAAAATCATTGTTAAGTTGTTAACATTTTTATAGACAAAAGAAAAGCATTTTAAAAAATCTTCTTTTTATATGTGTGTTTTTCATATCTTTATGAAAATAGACATGCAATAAGCAGATTTTAGAATAATGCTCTCTTAAATTAAAAAATAACTTCGTTAAATTGGTAACATTTTCGTCCTATTTTAAATACTTCATCTAATTGTAATGGTGGAGTCTGGGTAACCGTTTACATTTTATAAAAAATATATATATTACGGGTCTTAATCGCGTGAATAATTTAAGGTAATGTGTACAAATCGCGAAAGTTTATCAACGTTTACATTTTTCTAATCAATCAACTAACTCATACTGCATTGTTTCGACCCTTTAAGCAATTAATATCAACAATGTTGCATACACACTCAGCATAGAACAAATAATTATTAAGTACAGCCCTATTGAGCCTTCAAGTGCTATTATAATCCTGTGTTGTTTTTGCTTGACAACCCTATTGTTTCGCACAAGTGACGCCATGTCATTGAGGGAATTACAATTTTGAGTTTTTTTTTTATCTGACGCGTTTGGAAATTTATTTTTAAATGTTGATATATCTTTAATTTTTGTTTTCAAATAGTGAAAAAATTTACGTTGACTACTTTCTTTGTAGTTATTTTTTAAGGGTGGGGTGGTCTTCACATCTCAACTACAATATAATTTAGATGGTTCAGTGAAGAAATAATCTAGATTTTTGGATGATTAAAAAGGTGACAACAATAACACAAATTAACTGCTTACCAACAGTCGGGTCATAAACATTTTCATCACATTTTCGGAAAACAGCATTACATTCATCTGACAAATATTTCATCTCACGTAAAATAATGCAAAATACTATCAGACATTAAATAAAAACTGCAAAAATATTACATAAATTCAGATTAAAAAGCACCGAGCATCCCAATCACTTATCGGCGCGCGTAGCCAACATTCCTAGGTACACCGTATTCGCACCACCTCGCACGGCTCGCACGGCTCGCAGTAATCCAATATGGCCACCATCTGCTCCCAAAAGCTTCCTTTTTATATTTTTCGGGCGAATTATCACCGACACTCTCCGGCCGGACGAGGATGCGAATCAAATTGAAAGCCGACTCAATTATATTACGAAGCTCTTGTAGGGCTGTCTCTTGTTTTATATTTATTTCATAATTAGTAGAAATGCTTGCTTTTAAAAATAGAACGTCCTAATATTCTTTTAATAGTAGTCTTAGATAAAAGTCTAATGATGCCTGAAAGTGTCGTTTGTCTTGTCTGTTTTGCAATGAGTTAATCAATAAAACTACAAGTATTAATTAAGTTATGGCAAGTTTTGACATCTGTTTTTTATGGGCAAAGCCCGTGAGCTACAAGTTCGATTTTATTGATTCTGGTTACGATAGATAACCCATTTATTAAGGAAGGTTATGTTACGACTCAAGGAGAGGAGGAACGTCTGTGATTCGACTCCCTTTAAGGTAGGATAGCGTGGCATGGCTATGGGATTAAATCGCTAAATACCTATCTATACTAATATTATAAAGCTGAAGAGTTTGTTTGTTTGAACGCGGTCTCAGGAACTACTGGTCCAAATTGAAAAAATCCTTTACTGTTGGTTAGCCCATTTATCGAGGAAGGCTATAGGCTTATATAACATTACGCTACGATCAGAGGAGCGGAACAGAAATGAGAAATGTTGCAAAAACGGGGAATAATTACGCATACGAAGTTGCGCGGGTCAGCTAGTATTAGATTCGTATCGTAACTTCGTATGCGTAATTTCTCCCCGTTTTTGAAACATTTCTCGTCGCTTCTCCGCTCCTATTAGTCGTAGCGCGATGTTATATAGCCTATAGCCTTCCTCGATAAATGGGCTATCCAACAAAAAAAGATTTTTTCAAATCGGACCAGTAGACCCTGAGATTAGCGCGTTTAAACAAACAAACAAACAAACTCTTCCGCTTTATAATATTAGTATAGATAAACTAAAAGAAAATAGAAGAATACCTGCAGTGATTACAAGTGTACTATAATTTTATAACTGTAATAAGCACACGTTATATTGAACATAATATAATACATATTTTTTATAAAAATGTTCAATACCAACAATTGAATCAACCGAATGTGCATTACATATTCATCTCATCAACAATTTGGATGCAATTGCACGATACAAAAATATAACGGAATAAAAAGATTGGCTCAATATAATTGAATTACAAACTTATAACCAAAACGCAGCTCATGTTACATACCACATTATTTTGTTGGCTATTTTTTAATAAAACTTTGTTGAATTATACTATCCATACTAATATTATAAATGTGAAAGTAAGTCTGTCTGTCTGTCTGTCTGTCTGTCTGTCTGTCTGTCTGTCTGTCTGTCTGTCTGTTACGCTTTCACGCTCAAACTACTGAACCGATTTAGATGAAATTTGGTATGGAGATAGTTTGAGTCCCGGGGAAGGACATAGGATAGTTTTTATCGCGATAACCGACATCCACGCGGGCGGAGCCGCGGGCGAAAGCTAGTTTGTAATATATTACTGCTACATATAAAGAGGATGATGTTTATGGCCATATACGAGACCAACTCCTTCTTCGTGTGGGGTCATCAATACTCCTGTTTATTCTTTAAACATGAAATTAAAGAGTTTTTTTAGTAAAGTTTTTCTCCGAGAGAGTGAAATTTTATATTTAAGTAACTTGAAGTATATTTTTTTTTATACAACGAAATGAGTAGACGAGCAGGTCGTATACCAGGTGATAAGCGTCACCCTACCCCGTAACAGTATCAGTGACAACTAAAACCTTGTTTGGCAAAGATCTGAATGTCACCGGGCGGCGCTCCTCATTTGAGACATTATATGTTCGTAAGCTTTCGCGATTTGTACACGTTAAAGAATTTTAAAAGCTACGCGTCTTAATCGCGTAAATATTTTATTTTAAGGTTAAACACCTTTGTTTTAGGGCGCGACGTTTCGACCGTATAAAATAAAATATTAACGCGTTCGAGACATCAGTTCGTAAGTCTCATTTGCTGCAATAATACTTCCTTACAACTCTTATTTATGGAGGCGGAACCGCAAGTATTATCCAATAGTTTTATAGTGATATTTGCTGCATATTCTTCTTTCACACCTTTCCTTTGAATCCTCAAACGAGACCCTTTCGAAAGTATTCATGAATTGACAGCATAAGAATTATCATGAGTACCTAGTGTTTAAAATTAAATATTCGGCCCGTTGTCATACTTTCACTAAAGTATGAGATAGGAAGAGATGACAACTATTAGCTTTCTTAATCACTTATCAAGGAACCAAAATTCCAACTCAGTAACTAAGAATATTTGAGTGACACCCCTTGATCCACATAGCACGTTCCACTAGGTGTGAGCGGGGGTGAAACGCGGGCGCCGGGTGAGGTAACAGCCTCATACCGTAATACCATTCCGAGATGAGCGACTTAAACGCGTTACAGACCACCACCGTAACATGACCTCCCCCGCCCCTCCCAACCGTTCCACACACTAACCATAAAGGAACAATTGAACTAACTATTGAGGACCAATCTTAAATGGCCGAATACACGTTCAATTCAACTGTTTTGGTGGTTTTGGCTATGAAATGGAGTGGAGTGGGTTTTGACAATGGTAGTTAACTAATGGAAGTGGATGTTCGACGCGACGTATGAACGAAATTGGATATTGTCTTACGTGTCTGGTCCTACGTCGATTGGACTGTTAGAGATACGGTCAGTCAATACTGACGTTTGATGGGTGACTGTTATTACGTTGAGGAGTTGTTCTTGTCGTAAATCGATTCAGAAGTTCTCGATGTAGTCGATTTGGGAATTGAGGGTTGGTTGGTATAAATTGATTCAATGAATTGAATACACTTACATTTCTTAAAAGCAGATTGTTATTAGCGCGCACGCGAGTCTTTTCGACTTACTACTTAAATCTGCTACTGCCTCTGTGGCGCGCTCGTGTGTCTGACTGCTACGCAAGAGGTCGTGGGTTCGATCCCCACCCAGGATTATTATATATTATTAATATTATTATCTTGGCTTAAAGCTCAATACACTTTTTGTTTTTTTTTTTTAGCATATTATATCTGTTTACAAAAAATAACCATAAAAAAGAGTCTAAAACTGAATGAAACTTGTGAAAACATGAAGTATTTAACTAATGGGGTGTGACTACTATCATAATAAATTATTTTGTACTAACTATCTAATAATATGTCATAAAATATTCTGAAAAAATGTGTTCGTTCATAATTGAACGTGTTTATTATTTTTATTCATCAAAAGAAATACAAAAAGTAATTGATTTGATCAATGAAAATGTGACGTCATAACCTAGGAGCTACTCGTTTTTCACGTTTCTTAAAAATACACTAATTTCACTTTAATCAAATACCCTATATTAACAGAAAAAATCTTTGCTATAACCAGTATAGTAACTTAACAATTTAAAATAATAATATAATAATAATCTTTATTTGCAAGAACATTGTTACAAAGACTGAAGGTCGTCTTAAAATTAAATCTGTACATCATGTTCTGCCTAATGGGCATGCAAATGTCAAGAGAAAATATACGTTAAAGAAGTTAGTGTTTTGTTATAGTATTTACCAATCTGTATATTTATAATCTACTAGTGGGCGCCTGCGGTTTCACCCGCGTAGTTCCCGTTCCCGTGGGAATACAGGGATAAAAAATAGCCTATGTCACCCGGGGTTAGTGTAGCTTCACAACGATGAAAGAATTTTTCAAATCCGTCCAGTAGTTTCGGAGCCAATCAAATCTTTCTGCTTTATAACATTAGTATAGAAGTATAGATATAGATGAACTTTTTCACAGTATAAAAACCTCTATCTATTAGCCAAGTCTTGAGGCTTTTAACAAATTTATTATAGGGCAACATCCTTGTAGGAAGTTAAAACATAAATTTGAGACTTAATTCTCCACTGCGACATTAACCGAATCTTTTCTAGCAAGCCTCCTAAACCACCATTATGATTCACCAAATATCTTAAATAAAACAAAGTCGCGAGGCAGCACACCACTAAATTGTGGCCGTGTGCAGCACTCGGAATTGGCCAATTTTTATCTGTGGCATAAATAAAACACGCTGCGGTTCCGCTGAGCAATTTGCCTAAAACCAACCGTGTTGCTCCACTCACGAACTGAGGGTAACCTGTACAACTGTAAACGTTTTAATACTTTAAAAGTCTTGAAGATTTTAGCTGGTGGTGAATTTAGTATGCTGCAATTTCGTGATGTAATTTTGATGCGGCGGCAGCGTAATAGCTAAGGCATCGGTTTCGCAATCGTGAGGTCGTGGGTTCGATAGAACATTATACCATCGACGTGAACCCACTCCTAATACAAGCCATAAACAACCATCCCTGTGACAGTTTTTTTTTTCCAATTGTATCGCATGTCACTGCAATCGCCATAACGAGGATGATATTGTAATAAACAACCGCATGGTTGTTTATTACAATATCATCCTGTTTCATCGTGTTACAGTTTTAGTGGACCGACACGGCCACAACACTTCAGTCTATCAGCAGGTGGAATCGCTATTGACGTTGCTTAGCAACTAATCAATAACGTGACCGTTGTTACGTGACTTTTTCGTGCGTGCACCCCGTCATCGATTTATAACAAAATAGAAATAAACTTAAAACTTGCAACAGCATTATAAGACAGTTGTAAAACTTTTGTTACGCAAGTTTAAACACGTTCAAAACTATCAAATTAAACAAAATTTCTCTATATTTCCATATCCCTACTTCGTTTCAGAATAACGATCAATCTTCAAAAAAGCTTTTTGACCCAATAGTACCTACCCATCTCCACGGGTTCACAGAGCACTCGCATTACATTCACCGATCTCTAGTTCAATATCGTTCATTCGTTTATATCCATTCCCCACACACAAAATAGGATAGAAAATAGTATATCTAAAACGAAAATACGAGTTAAAACTTTCTACCTACACTACAATATTTTTGATATCATAGTTATGTTGCCAACAAATAGTTTTATTTTTTTAACTCGGATCTTTTGGTAATATTACAAACTCTACTTTGAATTACCTCAGTTACTTGTTTACCTATTTTGTGCAAACAGATAATTTATAGCCTGGAGTGACATAAGATTCCATGGTCCTTAAATATGTGTGTTCTGAGGTCCTTAATCACGATATTTTTTCCGTGTCCACTGCAAGCCCGTGCAAGCTGTCAAAATCTTGTCATAATTTAAAAGTTTATGTACTAGAGAACACTAGTACATAAACTAAACTAAATAGAAGTTACTAAATAGTCGGTCTCGAAATAATGCGAAAAACAGACCGATAAAAACGAAATACCTATGCACCATGCTTAGGTGCGATAGCTATGCTGAAGAAATCGTTTGCATCGCTGTAACTAACTGAATATACTTAACCCTCGGCATGCAGGTAGGGTCTCACAGACTCACCTGTCAATACAAATAGCTGTCTTTAATTAAAATTTGTATTTGACGCATAACCATCTTCTATAACTGACTGCCTCTGTGTCGCGGTGGGAGTGTATCCGACTGTTACGCAAGAGGTCGTGGGTTCGATCCCCACCCAGGATAAAACTTTGTGTGATGAGCACGATGGTTTATTCTGTGTCTGGGTGTTATTTATCTATAATATGTTTGTATTTAGAAATATATAAGTATGTTTATCAGTTGTCTGGTTTCCATAGTACAAGCTCTGCTTAGTTTGGAATCAGATAGCGTTCTGTGAGTTGTCCCAAGATATTATAGCTGGCCGTTGCAAGTCTCTTGACTCACCTCACTCGATACCTTAGTCTGGGATGCACTCATTGGTATAAGCCGTGATTAAAGCACGCCCGGGTCACAGAATACGGAAATAATAAACGCTCAAAACTCAAAAAGTATAACGAAACATGTTTATCCGACATTTTACAACATTTTCAATCAAATCTTAACAGCTAAAACTCAGTGTAAGAGTGTCCTCCACTCAAATTTGAGTGTCACTCGACATTACGCAATAAACTTATGTTTTACGAGAGCTGTCGTTCTAACCGAATGTTATTGGAACAGACAGGTAGCGTGCCGTGTGTAGGCGCCCTTAAATATTATACTTTATGTGCTGCAAGGGTGAATATGATTTGAGTAGATTGGATTACGTTTTATAATATTTTTTTAAGTTTTGAGATATTAAATTAGACAGCAATCTATGCTATAGGTATCTTTGTTGAGTTATCCATCGAAATGTTAATCAGAAAACTTTTTTTTTGTAATGATGAACAGCGATGTTCCCATTGTAATTACAATCTAGTCTACACAGACTAATAAGTAATTTGAGTTTGACGTAAACTACTAAAAATATTATTTTAATTTCATGTCCATTTTTTTTTCGTTTTTTTTTTAAAGATAACTAGCAATGTGGGATTGAGTCCCACATTACTAGCAATCTTGTTAACCCCTCGTCGGTAGTATAATGGGTAGGATTCGAACCCGCGACCTCACGATTGCTAGACCGATGCCTTAGCCATTATCCGCATTATCACTACTATTATTGTTTCTATTAACATGACACTTTATTCTTGTGTTCTTTAATTACACTGCACGCTGCACACTGCGCTGTTAGAAAACTTTAACGATACAATATGGAAGCTTTACGCGACACGCGCTGGAGCAATGCACACATAGATATCGCTCACGAACATAGACCCTCGAAACACCTTAGAGCGCGTTCCCACTATGTCGATTAATTAACCGTAGGACGACTGTCGTCTCTAGTTGTTTCCATTATAACAACCGACGTTCTAGCCGATCTGTCGTTACTGCAAAAATTCGTGGACGACAGTTAGTCATGTCAATATAATAATCATCAAAAAGCATAGTCCAGATAGGTGGTCCGGCCCGGTTTGGCATCCTTAAGTCTCGGGTTCGATTCCTGGGTCTGGACTTCAAATTTTTCTATCTTTCATAAACGCAATTATTGTATTAATAAAGTAATGGGCAAGAAATGCTTATAAAAATGACTATAGTCAGTCATGTCGTCCTATAAGTGAACACCATCATTTAAATACGCAAGCCACGGCGCTTTAAACGACTCGATAATCTGTCGTCCCGACATAGTGGAGGAGTAGGAATAAATTGGTCCGAGATTTGCTCGAGAGTTGCTTGATCCTTCAATTCAATGTATTGATGATCCTTAAGTTCAAAAGCATATCCCCTTACGAGAATCTAATAAATCCTAAAATAAAAATGACAATACTATAATTCAACTAGCGAATGTTTTGTCTTCTTCTCTTCTATTTTGAAAACAGAATGAAGAACAAAGACAAAACATTTACTGTCTTACAGTTTGTATAAAGACTGACCTGCACCCTCGCCTCAGTAAGGTTAATTTTAAGCGCGAGGTCTTCTCTCGTGAACACGTCAGGGTAGTGCGTCTGCGCAAACGCCGTCTCCAACTCCTCCAACTGCAAATACCACCAATTTAGTACCTTGACAAACTATCTTGTAGAAGTTGAGGCAATCGATCAAATCAGTATCAAAAATGTATCTTTATTTATATTGCTCTCAGGACCATACACTCAAATGGTCTTAGATATTGTACTGCACTACACAGTCGAGATGTCATGACGCTAAAATCGGTGTTGCCAGCCTACACATTTGTTCGCTGTTATGACTAATTATGGTGGCGAAACAACGTAACCCTTTTATGTATGTTGGTTCTACGACTTTTCAGACTATAAAAAAGTGTAGATACTGATGCATTCCTATAATTTTAATGTTATACATGCATCTGTTAGTAGTTTTTTTCTTGCACGGAGTAATGCACTTTTACGCTTCTGAGAGGGACAACGACCATTTTTAGGATTTTAAACTGAAAAATCACAATTCATAGGGCAAACTCACATAGAAACATAAAAAGGTTATCTATACTAATAAATAAAGCTGAAGCTGAATTTGAACGCGGCAATCTCAGGAACTACATATCCGAATTGAAAAATTATTTCACTGTTGGACAGCCCATTTATCGAGGAAGACTATAAGCTATATAACATTACGCTACGATCAATACGAGCCGAGCAGCAATGAAAAATGTTGCAAAAACGGGAAAAAATTCGCAGACTAAGTTGCGCTGGACGGCTAGTTATAAATATAGTCAATTTACCTGTTGCAATGTAAAGGTGGTACGATTCCGCCTTTGTTTCCGACGCACGAATGTGTCATCGTGTATCGCCGGGTGATACGAGTAACTCGTGTCTGTGAAACAAGCAAACAATCACAGTTATTTTAATTCAACATAAAGCAGCATTCCAAATACCTTCAACAAACATATTTCCTACTATCCGAACTAATATAAATGTAAAAGTAATTCTGTATGTCACGTTTCATGACCAAACCGCTGAAGCGATGTTGACGAAATTTGATAAGAAGGTAGTTCGACGTAGGATAGTTTTTATTGCGATAAATAACATCCACGTGGGTGGAGTTGCGAGCGAGAGCTAGTATTTACTTAAATACTTTTTTCAACGTACCTACATCTTATATAGTTGAAACCAAAGAGACTGGTAGTCAATGATTAATCTAAATCTCATCAAAAAACACTGATTGGCAGACAATATTTAATCTTATCTAACGACAGTGATTTGTATTTAATTTTAACCGAAGTATCGAAATCGATAATCGCTTTCATTCGATTCATTATAATTAATTCCAAAACATTGTCTATAGGAACTCACAAGGAATGTGAACTCATGTCCTCAGGAAGTGTCACGCCATTACACAGGGAGTGCAAAATCGCAACCCCAGTTATTATAGCTATCTGAACTGTGAACGGTCTGTGTGTCCGCGGCAATTGATGAGGTGGAGACATCAGAAGTAGGGTAGCCATGATTTATAGAGACAAAAATGAGGTAGACTTTCAAAAAAATTAAATGATAAACTTTATAGATTATGGGTTAATCAATGATTACAACCGTTTCAAAATGGCCGAAACGTCGGACAATAAAAAGGTATATAACCTGAAAATATTCACGCGACGACTGTCTATATCCATTAAATAATAGGTTTTAAAGAGTATTCTTACTAGATAAGTATAAAAAATCTTATATACGGAAGACAACCAAATATTATTTAATAAACATATATCTTTGACTCGGACAACAGTGATAGTACCTAGATGTCTTTCAAATTTTACAAGCGTTCAAATTGTAAACAAAAAGTTTAAACAGACATTTTTATTACAATTTCTCGAAGGTCTGTCCAGATTTTATTATTGATAAAATTAATAAATAAAAACATTATATTTCCATTGGGGATAAAATGAATGTGCTACAACGGATGTGTACGTAGGGACTCTACGCAATTCGTAGCATCGTGAACACTGTGATTTAACTTTTAGATTCTAGAATAGGAACGCTAGTTTTAATGGTATGGAAGTACGGTTTTGAACTCACAAGTTGCTCGTGAGTGGTATTCTTGCGAGCAACCGAATTATCCAAGAAGAGTTACTTTCTCCTAAATATAATATATTAGTTATTAAGATTTTGAAAGGATGAATCTACAAACTAACTGGGTTATATTCTGTACTAGCTTATGGTCGTGGCTTCGCTCGCGTTGTTAAAGGTATTTACCCCTTTAGAGCTGAAGTTTCCGGAAATCCTTTTTTATACTTGGTCTACACCCAAAATGTTTAACCCATAAAAAAAAATAATGTAAATTGACCCCAAGACGAGTAGGTACATATTACTACCACTCTAAAAAAAATATCAGATCTTATGGAAAGCCAAGCTCCTCACTCTACACGCCCTAACCTAATACTCTTTAATTATCATCATGACGTATAGCGTTCTGCGTGAATCCGAGTCTTAAGTTCTCTACAAACCCTACACCTCAGTCACAATGCGTGGCTTAGCTGTTCCGTTACTCAAGGACCTATAGGCACAAAATTAACGTCTATTTACTTAATACTTTCTATTTATAAGTCCATAGGAGTGTCTACATCACTCTTACGACACGAAAGGTTTCGCTCATCATCAGTGAGTCAGGGACGAAATCTGGGTATTTTAGATAACAATAATTTTTAAAGTACAATAGCTATACCTTTGAAACTTTGTATGTTTAATAAGTATTATATTGACATCATATCCTGAAATTTTGGACTTTCTAGCACGGTCCAGATAAAATCTATAGAGGTACAAATATACAACGAAACGCTTCGAGAAAAGTAAGTAGTGCCATGCGCTTTCGCTGTCTCGTCTTGGCGGGAGTACTGCCGTGCACCCTGAAACCAGGGCTAGGTTGGGCGGTTGATGAGTTAATTAATAACCTACATTTTTTTTTTTAAATAGAACTTAGTGACTTAAGTGTCATTTAACGATTAGAAAATCCTAACCCTAATCATGGTCACCCTACAGTGACGCAATATATCCAGTGACAAATGCTAGGGCTGTCCCACCCTAACGATTCTATTATTCTTGGTATAATGTCGTTCCATACATTACTAGACGAGAATTACCCCTAATAGCCAGTATTACGGGGCAAATGGAGTGACTCTGGCTTTATTTGTCGGGGTAATGGCAATAATAGTTTCAGAGACAGAAAATTGTTTAAGAGGATAGATTTGTCGTATTGGTTTTACAAGTGATTTATAGTTTTTGTTTGTAATAGAGGGACCTACTACACAAAAGGAAAATATACTTGTCATATGCGAAAAATTCAATCGATTTCTGCATAGGGTCTATTTACAAATAGACTTAAAATGATAATTGCGATCATCATTTGATCAAAACACACCAAGAAATGTACAATGTTAGCTGGCAACAAGTTTACTGCACTTACTTCTATTTGTATCTCTTCATCACCTTAGGGATGACTGGTAGATAATGCTTTTAGCATTAAGTCCGCCAAAAAAAAGTAGTACGCTAAATAACTGTGCATATGTAGTTTTTTTTTGATAACGTCTCCCGCAGTAGTGTATAAGCCCTGTGTCGCGGGGACTTTACAAACATTCAATTCATGGACACGAAACTACATCCAGACTCGAAACAACAATTTGTGGATCAGACAAAGTGGTGTCCCGTCTGGGAATCGAACCTACGACCTCATGCGTAGCACACTCCCACCGCGCCACAGAGGCAGTCAAGTAAATTAATAAACAATTAAATTCAATAAATTTAAAAATTAACTTAAATTGCATGATTACACATGAAATCCTACCATAGACACTCCCTTTCACATAAACAAAAACACTTGGTAAATTCTCTTTTAATATGAATTTATTAACTTATTTTGCTTATAACACTACAAGTTCGACTCTACGATAAATTTTCATGAACAAAAGGCTCAAATGTTTTTAATTTAATCAACTTTTGATAGAAATTTTGTTATTTAAACATTAAGTTTGTAAAGACTCGTGCTGTCTCTGTCACTTTAAGCTGAACAGTAACAACATCTTTGGGTGCTCCAAAACATCTTTCAAATTGCAGGTCAAAAAAAAAAAAATAGTTACCGCCATCCATCTTAACTTTTCATATTAGTACATACCTAGTGTTTAGTGATTATCTATATGTTTCTTACTAAAGTATTTATGTCTAAAAGTGTATTCATAATGAATTCTAAGTTAATTAAGTTCGTAAGCTGAATCAAGAAAAATAAATTAAGTTATTGAGGGAAACCTGTTATTGGCCATGCTATTTATTTAAGTCAACAATATGTTAAACGAACTGTATCGCTGTTGGTTTTCTTAATAAATAAATAAACATAAATAATTTTAAGCAGTCTCATGGCTTAGCATAATTTGAAGATACGACACTAGTACCTACGTTATTCATTCAGCCTTAACCCGTATCGTCCACAAAATCAATTCTAATTATAAAAAGCGCACGTTAAAATGCTCAGCGCACGCGACTTCAAAGCCGCCGACGTACGGACGACCTAATGGACCGTATTAATTGCTCCAATTTGTACCGTCGCGAATCACTCGACGAATTAATTCTGTTATTTGCTTATGTGCCGTGTACATGCGACTTTATTTTTAATACTAATGTTATAATGCTGAAGAGTTTGTTAGTTTGGTTGAACTACTGGTTTGAATTGCAAAATTCTTTTAGTGTTGGTTAGCTCATTTATCGAGGAAGCTATTATAACATCACGCTACGGCCAATAGAAGCGGAGCATTAATAAAAAATGTTGCAAAAACTGAGAATATTCACGCAGGCGAAAATGCGCGTTTTTAATATATGTTTGTTTACAGAACAAATATATACTTAATCTATACTAATATTATAAAGCGGAAGAGTTTGTTTGTTTGTTTAAACGCGCTAATCTCAGGAACTACTGGTCCGATTTGAAAAATTATTTTTTTGTTGGATAGCCCATTTAACGAGGAAGGCTATATAACATCGCGCTACGACTAATAGGAGCGGAGTAGCGACGAGAAATGTTGCAAAAACGGGGAAAATTTACGCATACGAAGTTGCGCGGGACTGCTGGTAGGATTATAAAACTGAAGAGTTTGTTTGTTTGAACGCAATAATGTCAGGAACATCTAAATTGAATTGAAAAAATATTTTACTGTTGGTTAGCCTATTTATCGAGGAAGGCTATAGGCTATATAACATCACGCTACGACCAATAGCAGCGGAGCAGTGATAAAAATTGTTGCAAAACGGGGAAAATTGACGCAGACGAAGTTGCGCGGGACAGCCAGTGTTAAATAAATGTTTCGTGCTTCAATTTGAATTTAAAGTGGATGTTTTTTTTGTTGTATATTTATTTCTTTATAATGGAGTGTATTTATTTTATTTAACCAAGATTTTTTTCTTTAGTTTTAAGATAATTGTATTTGATAATCTGCACCTAGACAATTATAATCTCTACATCACCCTAAGGTTAACTGGTTACTGGTAGCTTTAAAGCTTTAAAAAGCTTCTAGCGTTAAGTTCGCCTCTGTACATTATTAGTGCATAAAAGCTTTAAAAAAATATAAAAAGTAGATATTAAAAAAGTAATGATACAATAATTTACATAAATCATTAATGTTATAATAACAATGACTTGTATAAAACGGTTACGTCTGCTACCAGATTACACAGATTATAAATATTTTCATTAATTGAGTGTTAATAATTGAGTATCCATCAACTTGGCTGTAGAAAAATCCCTCCGCAACGGAAATTAAAAAGTGTTTCACATCCGCCGGAAGTGGTCCGGTCTGAGCTTGAGTGCAGCGGAAAAAGTTGGACGAAACCGGGCGGATTAACTAGCTTTCGTGTTTAATGGAAACGATGTTGAAAAATTATTTGATATTTTATAAGTTTGTTTAGTATTAAGTTTCTGTTTGAGACGTAAGTTTTGTAAAGAAACTACGGATAAGTGTACCAGTACACGACAAATATTTGTATTACCGACTAGCTATTTGTCGTGGCTTCGCCTGCGTTAATTTTGATTTTGATTTGAAACGCCAGTTTCGTTCATCAGTTAGGATGGGAAAAATGAAATAATATAATAATCATATTTTGGAACATCTTACATAACGTCATCTGATCCCAAACTGAGCATAGCTTGTACTATGACAACGAGACAACTGATAAACATACTTATATACGGCGCGGTGGGAGTGTGTCCGACTGCTACGCAAGAGGTCGTAGGTTCACCACCCAGGATAAAACTTTGTGTGATGAGCACGATGGTTTATTCTGTGTCTGGGTGTAGTTTATCTATAATATGTATGTATTTAGAAATATATAAGTATGTTTATCAGTTGTCTGGTTACCATAGTACAAGCTCTGCTTAGTTTGGAATCAGATGACGTTGTGTGAGTTATCCCAAGATATTATTATTATTATAAATACACGTATATTATGGATAACTTACACCCAGATACAGAATAAACCATCGTGCTCATCACACATCAAACCCACGACCTCCAGCACAGCAGTTAGGGTCACTAACCACTAGACCAACAGGCCAATGGTTGACCTCTTTAGCAGTAAAGAGGTCAACAAGGTCGTTTAAACTTCCACATTAAGTAACAAACCTTTACAAAAATACAATTAATGGCCCCCATAATACGCTCGGTCCTTATTCACGGTCTTTATTCCGTGTCCGTGGCAAGCCCGTGCGAAGTGTCAAAATCTTGTTAGAATGGTAAATGCAGAGGTGCACTTAGAAATGCAACAACGTGCTTGCGCGGTGGACATTATAAAACGTACATGCGCCAGTTCACACGGGCTTGCCACGGACACGGAATAAATATCGTGAAACAGAACCCAGATTGGGTACCAACATTTTGGATTTCGCAAAACTCTGTCCCTTATTATAATCGAACCTACAGCCTCTTGTTCCCCTAGATAAACATAACCCTCTATTTGTAATAGTCGGGTAAAGCTACACCTACTCTCAACACATTAAGATAGTCAAATTAATTATTCAAACTAAAGTGAATTCTAGTTTGTAATAATATGTGAACATATCAAGCAATTTGCATGTTAAATAGTTTGTGCTAACATTGCTACCTTACAGATTAAATTAATTTAGAATAGTACAGTAATATAACACCTTTATATAACGCATTACATCTACAAATAACTAACATACAAATTAAATAGCTTAGGGCGCGTTCCCACTATGTCGTAACAATTAATATATCGTTGGACGACTGTCGTCTCTAGCTGTTCCCATTATAACATCTGTCGTGGTAGCCGTTTTTTTTTTTAAATATATATTAAGAATAACAAAACATTTAGTTAATAAAATATTTTTTGGGCAACTATTTTGTTATTTGATAGTAAGTATAGTAAAAATGCCTATCTATAAAATCGGTTTACGAATGATAATTTACGTGATAACGTTATAATAAACCATTGATGATATATCGCCATTCGAGTTACTTAGCAACCAATCAATAACGTTAGTTCCAATTGTATCGCATCTCATGTCGCTGCCAACAAATCCATAACGTGACTATTTTTAGACACTTATTCGTACGTGCACTTAGTAATCTATTTTTAAAACGTTATCACGTCAAAAAGTCGAATCCATTTAAACACACTGCAAACGACACGATAATCTGTCGTCACGACACAGTGGAAACGCGCCCTTACTCGTATACTGCCTTTGTGGCGTGGTGGGAGTGTGTGCAACTGTTGTAGTCGTGGGTTCAATCCCCATACGGTACACCACTTTGTGTGATTCGCAAATTGTTTTACCAAGTCTGTGTGAACTTTGTATCCGTGTTTATAAAGTCCCCGCGACACAGAGCTCGTACTCTACTGCAGGAGTTACTTTTAAACAAAAAACTAGCCCGAACTTAACGAACAGACTACATCCAAGATATTTTTTTTTTCAAAATTGAGGTTTAGTTGTAAAAAAACAAACAGACTGACATAGTTAACAAAGTACTGTTTTTACAGTTTTACATTTGGATAGAGTAAAGGTAAGCACCCATTGAACCGGAAGTGACAAACAAATATGCAACATGTGCTTTCTTAATATTTGTTCTAATCCCCTATCGATTATTCGTTTTTATTTTTTTAATATACACTAAATAACCGTGTTATTGAAAACGCCCATTAAAAAGTAATACTCTAAAGTTTTTAAAACAACCCTTTCAATACCATCGTGGGTCTAAAATACCCAGCTTATAAAAACAGCGCAAATTACTAAAGGTGATCATAGACCGCACCGCGGCAGTGTGATTGCGCACTAATGAGCCCGCCCCGCATCGCGCTGGAAATTGCCTTATACATTTTTAATAGATTCGTTTAAGCCGCTTTTTTATTCACTAGCTTTTTTATCCTCAGCGCTTTAAAACTTCCAACCCCTACCTCCTCCCACATTCTACCCCATTCCTTCCACCCGCAATACGTTAATAGATTTTAAAAATTAATATATTTATACAATTACATTCACAAACAAGAACTGTCATTTTCGACGAGACGAAATTAAATAACTCAACTTCATAATTGTATTAAACCTCCTTTGATCGTTACTGTGCTAAGTAAAAAAAGATAAAAAAAAAAATTGACGCACAGGGAGTAATCAAAAGTGACATGATACCCTGATACTTATTAAGTTAACCAATATAACCGTGTTAAAGCGACCGGCGGCGCGACTCAAAAACTATTTTATGAATAATAGATGGCGCCGCCGGCGACCAATCCCTGGGGAGCACCGCCCATGCGCCCCTACCCCCGCGTCGAACCCCGCGAAACCCCCCCAACCCCCTCGGCCTGCCTTCTCTATTCATTAGCACATTACCACCCCTTGGGCACGCGAGTCAGTTGGGGTAACGCGAAAGAAACAGATTTCTGCCTTTTGAGGTTTTTTGTAACCCTTTCGTTGAGGCTTTACGGGGAACGGAGTTTTAATTTTCGGTCCGGTAATTAAAGGGTTAAAAATTATTTCGTTACGAAATTATATTATGCTTTTTTATTATTTCTGTGTAGATTATACGTTATAAATTTCTTTGTAAATCATAATAATAAGGACATTAACATTTTTATTTTATTTTATTACATTGAATGTCTGAACTAAATGATCTATATAAAGAACTATTTTAAGTATTATTGAACTAATTAAGTTACTTACTTTCTTTAATAACTTATTTTTTCTAAATTTTTTTATATATTCCTATTTAGATGAACTAAACTGGTAACAGTACTAAACTACTACAACTACTTGTTTACACTATAATCATTATTTAAATAATGAGTAAAATAACTCCAAACCACAGATTGAAAATTATCGATAATAATCGTTACAGAATCGAATTAGATAATCGAATTGTAAATCGGTAACAAGACAAGAGCTTTAACTAAGAATAACGTCATTAGACTCGGAGCCGGCCGCTAACTTTGTTACAGAAGTTTGTGCCGATAAGTGAAATCGACGCGACTCCTGGACTATGCGGTTATTTTGCCACTTGAAACTTTCAATCATAAGTCGATTTATACTGCAAACATTGTGTCTTGTTTAAATTGATTCCAGAGTATCGAATTAATAATATCTTATGGTTAAGGCATTAGACTAGCAATCGAGAAGTCGAGGATTTGAATCATACCTATTATTCTACCGACGTGAACCCACTCCTAACAATCAATTTAGCTTAGCTGGAAGGGTAGTAGATTGCTTGTGCAACCTACATAGCTTGTTAACTTAAAAAAATATATATATTTAATAACAGTAAATTACTTAAGTTCGCAGCCCTAAATGCCAAAAAATTTATAATATTAATCACTCAACTGACTATAGTCATTTGTACAGAAGCGGGAGCACAAACTATACTTTCGAACATTTTAATGCAATATGCCATAGTAAACTAGTAGTATTTTTTTTTTACATAATTTATTTATACTCAGGGGGGATTTGAATGCTGAAACCCGGAATTGTTTAGTCAATTGTACCACCTAAAACCCCCTGAAAATGATACTGGGTATGCCCATGGTATACTCTACAGAAATCTGTTCTAGAAATACCACGAAACTGCAGAGTAAAGAAGAAGAGCTGGAGTTAATTGAACATTAAAAATCCCCCGCTGCCCAGGCTTGCGTGAAAGTCGTTTCATAAAATGAGTTTTTTAATTCTTTATCTTAGCTGTAGATGCGATAGAGCAATAAATTGATTAATTATGGGTCAATAAATTAATAATAATAATTGTTACTGGGTCCAAGAGACCCACAACTATGCAACTGACTAAGACGTTACATCATTTGCCACCTATACTCAAGGATTACTTAAAGCAATTAGAGCCAGTGAAGGGATACTCTGGTCAGGGGGGCACTTGACTGTAACAAAAACTAGCATTTTAAAGCTTAATATTTCACAAACGGATCACTGAAACGAAAAAGAGACCTAACAGACCCACAATATTTTGTTGTAAGAGCTATCCAATTACATTCCACACAGGGTTAAATACTTACAGGGATGAGAGGCAGTGAAGGGGTACTCCAAGGTGGGCAGGCGATGCTGGTGGGGCGGCAAGCTCGGCGGGCAGTGGTAGCAGAACAGGCCACGGCCGCCACCTCCGCCGCTCGCCAGCTGACAACAGAAACAACAGTTAATATTTCTCTTCGTTGTACTATTATGCAGGTTTTATTAATCACCAGCTGTCGCACACATTGTTTGCGATTAAATTTTGAAAAACGAAACGTTTTACCGGTTTATAAAGTAGTTTAAGTAATATTCCAGTCTATAATACATCTATGTGCCTAATTTCATCTATTTAAGTTACAAACATCTATCCAAACTGACTGAGAAGCGGCGGTAGCCTAATGGCTAAGGCATCGGTCTCGCAATCGTGAGGTCGTGGATTCTAATCCCGGCCATTATACTACCGACGTGAACCCACTCCTAACACAAGCTGGAGGGGTTAAGGCGCTTCCCCGTGCAAAACCCAGCGCTAGACGTTTTTTGTGCACTATTGTGGATCTATCTACTCTTTATCCAAAGAGAAATATTAATTAATAAAAATACATTAAATTTCTAAATAATTTTGACTCCGAAATGGTAGATTTTGTTTTTGTTACATGAGTATAATGTTTATTTAATCTCCTCACAACGAAACCAGAGAAATGAGAAATAATTATTAATAGAATGCATCACCTCGTAAAGTACCATTTTCTTTGGTTTGCTACTTATACTAATGGATAGGCAATTTAATAAAAAACATTATGCTAGAAACATTTTTTTTACAACGACTAAAATTTTATTTTATAAAGATTTTATTCTAAACCCGAGCGCATTCGATACGGTTTGGAATAGCAGCGAAGAGGGAATGAATACTCAAGGTTATTTAGCCTTAATAGGATTGCTAGTAATGTGGGACCAGAAACCCACATTGCTAGTTACCTTTTTTTAAAAAAAAAAATCACTAAAAATATTACTATACCTACGTACATGTCTATGTTAAGTAGTCAGACCAGGGCCTAACCTTTATAGGTTCTTATAGGTATTTCGTCCCATAATAGAGAGGAATAGAGAGTATACTAGTGTCTATTCAGATACTTGAATATATGCTGTATAGCTTTATGAGATCGACAGCCATGACCAAAATTGTTTAAATCATTAGTTCCATTATTTGCCTATAGTACAATCCAAGAACTTTCAAATAGAAACTTCGCTCTATATAAATCACCATAGCAAATCACATCACAACAATGCAATCAAAATTCCACGTTCACCTGTTCCACACTTGACACAATTCATCGTTAATACACAATCAGACGTATTAAGTAATGTCCTATGATCACAGAACTGCGCCCGCGTCGACATAATCGCACGACACCGACACAAATTACATAGGTACTCCATACAACATGCGAAAATAGACTCACACATACGTACACTTGATCTCGGTCGATCTCGGTCGAATGTCAACCAAGATTGCGTATGATTACGATGTACATACATGTGCGCTTAAGTGTGCGTGTACTTATTGATCTGTGAGCCAGCCTATGGTTTTGTGACACCGAATGTGAGGATTGAAATTCATTGCGCTTGCGACTATCAAGGCTCGATCGACGCTATGTCATTACGCGGTGTCATTTCTATGATAATTCGGGATAGTATTAGATCGTAGTACTTGTGAAATTGTTGCGGTGCTTTTTGTACTTATAGAAAGTGTCGGTGTAATTATAATTGGAAGTTTAAGTGATGTTTTATGCGGGGTCAACGTTTAATTGTTGCTGTTGGGAGTTTTATTTGATGTTTTAGTTAGGTATTTGTTATGATAGACCTACATTTAGAGAGCAGTATTGGTTGATGGATTGGAATTGATGTTCTAAAATAACGTTTAACAAAAAATCATGGAGTTCAATTATCCGGATGTAAAACGAGCATTGTTGAAATTGTCTATGAAAACACAAGAAAAATGATATATACTTTAAATTGGCTCTGTTAATAAGTAAATTGGTTTAACTCTATACCTACTTTGTCAAGTTTTTTTTATTAAGTTTTACCAAGATTAAATAATGTCTAGATTCCTAATCCGGCATCTAAAATTGAAGCAAAGAACTGTCAAAAAGTACGGTCAAATGGACGTACTTTTTGAGAGGTAATTTGCAAGCCATTTTTGGGTGACTGCTTCTCAGGTCATTCTAGGTTTATTTTAGCCCTTTTAAATACACTGAACCATCTAAAAACTATTGCATAAGATTGGGCAGACACTCCACGCTGATTGTAATCGTTAAAGGCTAAATTTTCAGTTAAAGCAAATTTAAAATTATAAATTAAAGTACGCAAATGTTCGCGGTTAAACTCTATCATTACAAAAAAAACGCGGGAGCCGTGGTACAATGAGTAAGAGCATTATTTTTTTTTAAACCAGCCACCTGGCTACTTGCGTTCTATTTTTAAATAAATTTGCTTTTTAAATATATAATAGAGAGGCGTTACATTTTTAAATTATGAGCATCTTAAACATAGACATATAGACCAAGACTGCGACATTCCTTTCAATTAAAAAGAAAATATTGCCTGCAAAGCGTAAAAGAGAGAAAAATCTCGTGGGGCCTTTGACAGATAATGTCCACAAAGTAACGTTGTCTCTTTCTAGAGAGTGGTCAATTTTGTGAGGTTATGGTGCAGTCCTGTCTCTACATCAATAATCTTAAAACTTATCGAGTGACCTACGTAATAGAAGAAAACAAAACATTTGATAGTTTTATAACCAACTCTAATATGTACATAATAAGGTAAGTTTATTTATGTATCTATAATACAACACTATTATTTCAATTCTAGTTACTACGAGCATGCGTACAAATAAACATTTATATTAAACCTACCGAAGAGCGCAGCGCAAAGGACATAGAGGCAATAAATCAATTAATTTCGATGAATAAATTGCTAGATTGCACTGCAGTACTGCACTGTATGTGAAGTACATACACGTATACAAGTCGGCGATTGTACCTCATGTGTAGTCCACACGAGGTACAATTGCATGACTGATAAACAGGATGATTTTTATTATACCAATTACCTCCCGCTCGTGGCTTCTTTACATAACACTAAATAACTTTGTTTTGGAAAATATTTAATATATTAACCTACCACTTTTTTTTTGAAGTTATGACTTTAATTAACCACTTAAAGACTATTTACTGGAATAAAATCATTGTTTATTGTAACAACAAATGAACATCGATTTTACTCCGGGTCGCACAGATGTGTGGTAAATGATTGTGTGGCAAAAGTAGGTGGTAGGTGGTGAAGGATTAATTTGTTTTTTCAAGAATTATTTGTAATGGTGTAATGTAAATAAAACCAAGAGCGGGAGATTATTAGTATTCCTGAGTCTGGATTTCAAATTTTTCTATCTTTTAAAAATGCAATTATTGTATAGGTTATTAGTATATTAAAAATCATCCTGTATAACTTTAAAATTACTTTTATTATATCTTATATTAAATAAAAATGTGAACGTTGGGATGTTTCATGCAAAAAATTATGTAGGGATATTGATGTATTTATCTTATAGATCGGTGAGACTGCGAAAAGAACTGATAAACACATTATAAGTAGAACATATCCAGAATTCATTTTTTTATAAGTTTATCTAGTTATATAACAAACGCAATAGTTCTGGACATGAATGCAGTCAAAATGTCGTTTCGGGTAATAAAATATATATAAATAATAAATTCATACGATTAAGATTGCTTGTTTTTTTTATTTATTTGAATTTAAATTAATAAGCAGGTACATAATAACCATTCTATTGAACTTCACCTATTAATATTTTTTGGAAAAAATCTAATGACTGAATGCGGATTTGAAGTTTAATATTGGTTCACTACTGCTAACAATACATTTTTTTAAATATGACCTGAATAAAATCTTATTTTTAAAACCTTAATTTTAAAATCTTATTTACCTACCATTTTCATTAAATGTGAAACACAGTGATTCGCATAAAATGGTTACAAAAGAAGGCTAGTATCTGATAATCCGCGCACTGACATAACTTTATTTGCGGGAGGAAAATGGCAATGAAATTCAATTGCACATATAACTAGAGACCCACGTGTACAGTCGTCCGTACAAATGACATTAATGGAGCAATGAATCGGCTAAACGATGCGCGGGCGCATTCGATGCTGCGAGTGACGTCACTACACTGTGGTTTGAATGACAGAAGTGTGTAAGTAAAATGAACAATTTTTTATACATAAAATTGTACTTTATCTGATTTTTTATGTATATTATTCACATATACATATATATATATATATATATATATATATATATATAGATAAAAGATATATATATATATATATCTTTTATATAACTAAATATTACAGTATAAAAAATATTATTAATATAATTCATTATTAAGTAAATCCCTCAACCTCGTTTATAAAATCTTTACACTCAAAATTTAACTCATCAGCCTCTTCCACCAAACCTAATTGAGACTGAACCAAAAAAAACTATTCTTCAAACAAGAATAGGTGTTAACTTAAATCCCTATCAAACCAACCTCTTTGAACCGCCTTTATTCATCACTTTACCCGACAAACTACACACGAAATTCGTAAACCATAAAGTAACATCAACCCATTAACATAATAAAGTTAAAATAACTAATTCTGTTAACATTAATTCATATTCAAGGTTACTTACAAACTTTCTGTGATAATCTGGGTCGGATTATAAAACATCAGACGGCCAATCTACTTAACGGTTACACCTTTTCGTTAAGGGATAATGTTGAGTCTATGTTGGACGGTCGTTTACAGAAACCCCTATTAAAATAACATCGTATATGAATTATATTACACATTCTACGTATATGTAGGTTAGTGTGATATACATATATGTCTTAAATTTTTAGATTATGTTGGTAGTTGTATTCGTGTCTTTTTTTCATGGTTTTCCACCTTGGAGACTTTTAATAAATGAAAATCAAAATAGATTTAACTCAGGTTGTACATTTATCAAGTAGTTTGATAATTATAATGTAAAATCCTTCATTGTTTTATTAATTAAGATTATTTACTATAATTTTACTTTTGAAAATTGCAAAATATTTTTTTTTTGTCCAGCCGTAAGTGTATATGTAGCACAGTGGCGGTGCGTGTATTGGCTCGTCCTGTCTGCGCGCGTGGGGTCCTGATACACTAATCCTATTTATATTGTGGAGTCATTACCGTATTACACCCACCGCGGCACCGCGCGGCGACGCATCCGCGCTGCAGTATCGCAACCTTCAGACACTCGCCGGTTTTATTATTACAACATGTATATATTAAAAATATGAACATGAAGGAGGTTTTAAAAGCTATGGAAATGCCGCTTTGTGTAAAATAACTGTGACTCATTGTCTATTTGGTTTTCATGACAAAACCATTGGGCAGATTTTAATGAAATTTAGTAAATGGGTTTTTTTGCGACTCTCTCTAAGTCTAATCGTAGGCGTAAGTTTGGACAGCTAAAAATATATGTTAAGTATATAAATGACAGATCAAAGACCTCTATTCCTCCTAAGTCTTTGGCGTAGATCTTAGCAATCAAAGTGTTTTAAAAAACACATTTCATAATTACTTTAAACTGAAGATGCTATATAAAAAACATGAAACCGATTTAGTTGAGAATAAGAATAAAAAATAGAACCATTTAAATGTAAAAAACAACGAAAATTACATGCAAGTATTGAATATTGTCTTTGCCCTTTTCACGCAAACAAATCTCATTCAGCCACTTATGTCATTAAAAAAGCAGCATTAAATACAACCAGAGGAATTAGCATTCGAATTTCAAAAGGTTGTTTTGGTTTTTTTTTTTTATAATGGCAAAAGCACTTCATTTCGTATTCACATCTTGTCGAGGTGAGATTATCGTCACTCGCAAAACACGGGAGGAGGGAAGAGGGCACTCGTGCCATTGTGTGGTGCCGCCAAATGTGGGAACTGATGTTTATCTTTCAAACCTTTTCGTTTATTCCATTAAGAGCTTATTTTGCGTAGATAATAATAGATAAGAATTTTTATAGTTCTATTTTTAAAACTGACTTCGAGTGGGCAGTTTTATAAATAGAACTCGCCATTCATACCTCAGCATTTTCTATTCAAAAAGGTTATGACCATTGACGAGATTAAAAAATAATAAAAAATACTTATCAAGTAGTTTTGCTGTATTTTAACCGACTTAAAAATTAGCAGGTTCTCAATTCGGATGTTTGTTTTTTTTATGTAGCTATGGCAGCAGTTCAACTGCGATTGAAGTCGGTTAGTTACTATTCAATACAAATTAGATTGACAATATGATTAATAATATAAAAAGTAATATTAAAAATAAATAACATTTATATTCAATTTTCACAAAAATCAACACCCAAATACGGAGAAGAAAGAAAAAAGAATAAATCTCATTTACGATCTATTTACAAGGTAACCTCATTAATACATTAACAGATAAAGGTATAACGATACCTAATTAATCGATTTGAGTGGAATTACTTGATTAAACTGAGTCGATTCCAAATTAAACGGTACAAATACGATTTCGAAGCAAATTGTGTTTGTACACGGTATCGAGTATCGATGTTTACTCTGCAAATATAGCAGAGATGAAAGATGGAATTACTTTTTTAAATGTTGGAGGTCACGTAAGGTTTTAGTTTATTTGAAAGAGTTTTTATACGATATATTGAACTTTTACAAATTTATTTTCTGAATACATGAAGAAAATGAATTTAGTAAAGTTCGATTACCGAAGTTCTTTTTTATAGAATTTAAATAGGTACCTAGACTGTACCTAGACCTAGTACCGCAGACTGAGGTCAGTCTAAAATAAGTACCTATTTCAATTATCTTATTCTATTGTTTCTTTGTTTATTGTTTAATTTGTTTATTGCGTGTGCTAAAAATGGACGCTCAGTGACTTCTGTCGTCAATAGTTATAACGTAGGATCGAACTGTCAGTTTTAAATCGAATTCCAAAAAACAGGAGGTTTTTAATTCTGATGTTTTTATGTATGTACCTGTCTGTTACACATGGATGGATGATCAAACTTCTAAGTATAATTGATCGAAAGAGGTTTATTCACTATGTTTTTTTTTATTCCAAGCCAGCGCGAACTAGCGCATGGCCGGTGCGCTCAAAGATGTCTGCGCGTTATGTCAAGATTTTGGCAATTAAAAGCGCGGGATTGACGCGAAAACGAAATAAAAGATGTCACACCTGTCCCTGTCTATCGCTTTTCTGTCCAGAATGCTAGCATTGTTTATCCCTTAATCACACTGACCTCTATCGTACCCACTAGTACGCTGGTCAGACTACTAACAACAAGACTTACATTTGATTTTGATATTTGAACGCTCATTTGACAAAATCAAATAATAATAATATCTTGGGACAACTCACACAAAGCTATCTGATCCAAAACTAAGCAGAGCTTGTACTATGGTAACCAGACAACCGATAAACATACTTATATATTTCTAAATACATACATATCTACACTTATCTATACTAATATTATAAAGCTGAAAAGTTTGTTTGTTTAAACGCGCTAATCTCAGGAACTACTGCTCCGATTTGAAAAAAACTTTTTTTGTTGGATAGTCCATTTATAGAGGAAGGCTTTAGGCTATATAACATCACGCTGCGACCAAGAGGAGCGGAGCAACAATGAAAAATGTTGCAAAAACGGAGAAAATTTACGCTTACGTAGTTGCGCGGGACAGCTAGTATATTATAAAGCTGAATAGTTTGTTTGTTTGAACGCGATAATCTCAGACACAACTGGTCAGAATTGAAAAAATATTTTACTGTTGGATAGCCCATTTATCGAGGAGGGCTATAGGCTATATAACATCACGCTACAACTAATAGGAGCGGAGCAATAATGAAAAATGTCGCAAAACCGGGGAAAAGTTACGAAGATGAAGTTGCGCGGGTCTGCTAGATATAGATAAATAACACCAGACACAGAATAAACCATCATGCTCATCACACAAAGTTTTATTATCCTGGGTGGGGATCGAACCCACGACCTCTTGCGTAGCAGTCGGATACACTCCCACAGCGCCATGTCAAAAAGTTCAAAGGACAGTCGATTCTTCATTTGAAATTACTATCACTTTAATGGGGCAGCTAGTTCCAGTGTACTAGTAAGAGGTCAGAGTTTAACCACTATCCCTCACGAATTGTTTCATCATCATCATCATCAGCCTATCGCAGTCCACTGCTGGACATAGGCCTCTCCAATTGCACGAATTGTTTACTCACCACTAAAATCCCAATAACACTTATTGTATAACATGCCTAACTGTTCCATGAATAAATCATTCCATTAAACGAATCAGAACACATGCCAATATTATCTACTTCAACCATTTAATTACATAATTAAAATGGGTGAAATAATGCAAATTAAATCAATACATATAATAATTCGATGCGCCGCCGGTCGCCGTTAATGAGCACAATTTTAGTGAATTGGAATCGTGATACTCGTCGAAGTACACTTTATTGAATTTTACTGAAATTCATCCGGCATCAGGGTTGTCACGAACATACGAATCGAATTGTATCAAAATAAATTACAGTTGTTATGTTGAGTTTTTAGAAAATAAAATAAATATTGATTTTTTTTAGAATCATCATCATCATCAGCCTATCGTAGTCCACTGCTGGACATAGGCCTCTCCAATTGCACGCCACTTTGTTCTATCTTCGGCTTCTCGCATCCAGCTCCTGCCAACAGTTTTGCGTAAATCATCACTCCACCTGGCCTGAGGGCGTCCTACACTACGTTTGCCGAGCCGCGGTCTCCACTTAAGAACTCGTTTACCCCAAATAATGTATAAAAGAATTTAATTTTGAGTTCTATCTGATGATCCAAATAAAACAACACTGGCCCTACAATTACAAACACATAGGTACTCTAAAAACTATTGAAACTTGATTATTTTTATAATATTAATTATGATTTTTCGATAATTTTAAGGTTTGATTTGAATATCATGGCTAAATTAGGAATGAAGATGCCTCGATAATAAAATGAAGACGTATCTATATGCTGCAACCAAATCTAACGTTGCAACAACATTTACTAGATGCATGATAATCACGAGTCTTCTATCATCCCTATTAAAATCAGTTAAAAAAATAAAAACAAACACGTGACAGCAATCAATACTTATATAAACATAAAGAAAATTTAAAATTCAATTCAATTGAAACAAATTATTTTACGATTCGAGCCCGCTTGTGCTTACAATCAATAATATTTAATCACAGAACTAGCTCGTTCATTTGATATCGAACTTTTACAAAGTGTAATGGAGATCAATTGAACAGTTTCAATTAACTATTAATAACGGGCAATGGTTCAATCGGGGCGCGACAATCTGATCGATGAAGTATAAAAAATAATCAAGTGCATTTCATAGGATTTAATGATACATATTTTAATGTTTAGAAAATTCGTTACACACATACCAGCATACCAACTTAAATATTATAAATGTGTGGTTGGACTTTTGCGCTTTAATCTCTGGATCGATATTTATGAAATTTGGTCTAGATGAAGCCTGGGTTGAGAGGAACATAGGATACTTTTATCACGATAACCAACACCCGTGGGGCCGAGAGCAAAAGCTAGTATGGTACAAATTAAGTCATAAGTAATTTATTTCAAAACAATATACATTGGGTTGAAAATAAAAACAAAATTACATTAATAAATTAAATAAGAAATTACATTAATAATAATAGTAATCATAGCAACAATAATAATTGTAATAATATTATACTATATTCTAAAGTTATATTTATTATGTCTATTGTTTGTCATTTATGAACTCCATAATACTATAATAATATATTTTCCCCTATAAATATGTTTTTAATTGGTTTTGAATATTTGTACTATGTAGGTATGCTTTTAAATTTGATAGGTAACTTAATATATAACGTGACTGATTGCACTCTAGGACTATGTTTGACTATATTAAGCTTTGGTTTTATTGTGGTATTTGTAAGTATTTTCTACGAGTACTATATTTAACTATTCTTTCTTCATCAGTCTCAAATTTTTGCATGTTTTTAACCAAATCAGACATTTAGAATGAAATGGTTACAATTATAAAAAAGCAATGCTTTTGTTTTTGGAGATTTCATTGACAATGACATTCACCGTATAACAGGCTAATTCATTTGGAGATTCGTAATATGATTAACTTGTTTTAACAAAGATCGGTCTGTAAAGTCACCCATATGACGCATCAATTTTTTTTATTGACCTTAGGTAGTGAGTACTTTGTTAACACCTTTTTTTGTGTCAACACTAAGCTTTTATTTGTAAAAAAATGGTTGCCTGTAAAGTCGGTTTATGGACAATAATAGTTACGTCACAATGAAATATTGATGACATTGTAATAAACAACCATGCCTGTGACAGCTTTAGTGGACCCGGGACGCACACATTACTTCAGCTTATCAGCAGGTGGAATGTGCCGGACCATGACACTTTTTCGTGCGTACACCTGGTCATCGATAATCATATCACGTAATATATCACGTCAAAACGAAAAATAAAGGTAATTTAGTCATTTTCGTGATAACACACCACAACTCTCATACTAAAAAATAATCGTTTTTAAGCTCTTGCACATCAGCCTTTCGCAGTCCTACAATGCCATAGACGCAATCACACAAAATGCCATAAAATTTACGCAATAATAAAAACACATTTGTCGAGCGGCAACCTTACGGTCACCTGTCAGTCATCATTTGCGTAACCGGGTCTATCTGGCCTTTAATCGCTTTAAGCGACGATACATGCTCGCTACTTCATACTTTTGATTCAATTTGTTACTTTTTTGTTCGTTATTGTGTAATAACATTTGTGTTACTTTAGATATTAGTTGGGGAAATGGTTGGTTTGTTATTTTTAAGCAAACCTTACAATGGTATTATGCAATTTATAGACAACAGGTCTTAATACTGTTTAAATATTTTAGGGTTAAATTGTAAAATTTAAGTAATTTATTTATTGTTCCTTTCATGTAACCATTAGATGTAAAAATGATTTCTATATTATAGTAGGTACTGTCTTTCTTTCGCAACAGAACCACAAAACTAATGATTTTTACCAACCAACAATTTCTTTTTAACTTCCTTTCAAATTAATAACATTGTTTGAATGCCTCTGTGGGGCGGTGGGAGTTTATCCGAATGATACACGAGAGGTCGTGGGTTCGATCCCCACCCAGGATAAAACTTTATGTGATGAGCACCATGGTTTATTCTGTGTCCGGGTGTTATTTATCTATAATATGTATGTATGTATTTAGAAATATATAAGTTTATCGGTTGTCTGGTTTCCATAGTACAAGCTCTGCTTAGTTTGGGGTCAGATAGCTTTGTGTGAGTTGTCCCAAGATATTATTTTTATATTATAACGATGGACTTGATTTTCCAGTTGATTTTTGCCAGTCTAAATGATTAATTTGTACATTTTCTACACGTAGACTCGGTCTTATCAATAATTTTGCTCGTATTTCATGAATTTCACACGTAGAACGTGGAGCTGTGAAAATGATGACAGGTTGATTTGCCATTTTCACAATTCGCCAGTAACTAGGTTACATTTTCCTTATTTCATACAACATTATATTCCTGGTGGTGTTGGTGTCTATTTTTGACGTGATATCATTCAGCCTGTATCGGTCCACTGCTGGACATAGGCCTCTCCTGACTTACGCCACAACATATAAATCGATGACCGGCTGCACCGACATGCTATACAATTGGAACTGACGTTATTGATTGGTTGCTAAGCAACGCGAATGGCGATATGCCTTCAATGTTTTCTTATGACGTTACACGTAAAAATATCGTCCGTAAACCGACCTTACAGACAACCATTTTCTTCTTCTTCTTCTTCTTCCTGTTTTTAACTCAGTTTATCAGGGTTCGAATATCCTAGTGCATTTGCCTCAGGATAGTCTGTTTCAGGTTGTCACTGGTGAAAGGTTTTGCGCATTCAATTCGCTCTTGACAATTGGTGTCCATATTTTTTTACTAAAAAAATAAACACTAGCTAGATCTTTCTGTCTCTCTCTCGCTAACATAGTTAGCAACAATAATTCGTTGTCGTATACCCTTTGGTCGCAACAATTACGAGCAATTATGTTGAGGACTGCGCCCGCGCCGAGTGCGGCGACGCCACTCAATTGAACACTACTATATCGAATAAACTTCATTTATTGCTAACTGTATCGTCCGTTTTTTCTTATTTTTTCGGTTATCGACCTTTTCTAGATGTGTTTTCAAAAGGTGAATGATAAAGATCATTTTAATTATTTCAGTTATTTTAAATTCAGTAAATTAATACTTATGTGAAATTATTTAATTAGTCCAGTCTCCAACTCAATTCACTTATTTAAAGCAGTGCAGTTGCAGTTCAGTTGCAGTTAAGTTTCGATTAAAACTGCAATTTTTGTATTCTTGTAACTTTGGGATCTATCTCAAATACGCTTGCGTCAAGTATGTGCCTTGAGAACGCAATAACGACATTCTAGTACGGTGCGCAAACGTTTTTGAGATCGATTCCAAAGTTACAAGAATACGAAAATGGCCATTTTAATCGAAACTGGACTGCAACTGTACTGCTTTATATACGTGAATTGACCTACAGGTTGCAGACTCGCAGTTGTAAAGGTTCGACAACTGTGAGCTGGCTCGTTGGTTGACAAGGACGGATTACTTATATCACAAGTGATATGACTGCTGCGGCTCCACACATTGGCACCAACGTCAGTACCAACTCTACTCGTCTAACGTATGGATCTGGAAAATAGCATTGGTGCCAACGTTGGGACGAGTGTTATTCTAGAATCCACACGTTGCGTTGGCGTTGGGACTTGGGACCGACGTTGGGGTCAACAGTGTGGAGCCGGTGTGAAAGTTTCTTGCCTGTTGCATACAATTAAATAGATGCACTAAAAACTTGTAAATGAGCCCTTAATTAATTGCTCTAAAATGGCATTGTATAAATGAGCCTTTATGTTCGAGACCCCAGACCCGTCGATTTTATTTTTAAATATATTTATTTTATTAAATAATTAAATCACCTACTTTTTTGTTAAAGTAGGTAAGTGTAGTAAACTTCTAGTACTGTCACTACTATTGCGTGAAAAACAGTGCAATCATAACATTTTTTTTGGAAGCATAGTTATATCTATACTAATATTATAGAGCTGAAGAGTTTGTATGTTTTAGAACGCGATAATCTCAGTACCTACTGGTTCGAATCCTTTTTTTAGTTAAAGTAGGTAAACCTGTGTTGCTACTATTGCGTGGAAAATAGTGCAAACATAACTTTTTATTTTTTTTGTAAGCATAGGTAAAGCTGAAGAGTTTGTATGTTTATTAGAACGCGATAATCTCAGTACCTACTAGTTCGAATTAAAAAATTATTTCAGTGTTAGATAGCCCATTTATCGAGGAAGACTATAAGCCATATAACATCACGCTACGACCAATAGGAGCTGAGCACTAATAAAAATATTGGAAAAGCGGGGGGAAATTACACAGACGATATTGCGCGGGTACCAGTTACTTGTAATAATAAAGTAATCATATAAAGTAAATTTAGTTAAACTACAACTGTGATCTGAAAATCGAATCGAAACCAATAGTTTCGGAATCGATTGCTATCGCTCGGCGGGACCCAATCCAATTATCGCTCATTATGAACCATTAGTGAGTACAACTGCGATACATTTGTACACTGTACCGATGTTTCATCTTGAATTATTGATGCTGATCTGTTTGCTGTTCTCTTTATGAGTGAAAATACACATGCTTGTAGCTGGCATACTTGCGTAACTCCTTATATGATATACGCCAACTAGGATGCTTTTACCTGATTTTGGTTTAGTGGCTTGCCCGCTAATGTTCTGTTTTGCTGGCACGTGTCTTTACTCTTATACTTATCTTTATTTTGCATGAATGCCAAGCATCTTTTTCATATATATTTTTTTTTGGAAATGTAATTTCTGGGCGAATGTGTCGCGAGGGACTTTTTAGTCATACAATTAACAAGCAACACAAAATGCTATCTCGTGTTGCAATGGAATGGAACTCTTGTAAGTCTTATGCACTGCACTCCCACTATGAAATCTCAAAATGCGGCGAAATTCCGCGACGCATCTTCAACCGTGCATTTCCTTCACTGTGCAGTCAGTGCAATCGGAGTCCGAAAGAATGGCTGTCCGATATACTTGTAGTGACTGTTACAATTACTAATATAATATTAAATATATTCTACATCAATAGTACGCCAGTAAAAATATTTTGTAAAGGGCAATGATTTGATCTCGTAGAGCTTTCGTAGCCCTTTCGTAGCATATTTGTAGAACTTTCTTTTGCATTATGGTATTTTTTAAATTCTGTGGCATTGAGACGTGTATTTTTTATATTGTAGTATCTGACTCTTCAGTATTACAGCTTTAAGTTTCAACTGACGTTAACAATGTGAGACTGGGAGACAAATTTAAAAAAACATTATTATGTTTGCTATAACGTCCGTTAGTAAATAGCCTGGATAAAATATACGATCTAGTTGATGTCTAAAAATCGTTACTGTAAAATAAAGTTATGTTTTTTTTAAAGGGTAGCAAATTGTTTTTTTTTTGCTTCTTTTCATGAGCAATTCTAAGGTTTTAAATAAAGATATTTGAGTTTGAAGGTTAATTTCTTCGTCTGTATTTAGTCGTCGGCCGCGCGCGTCGCATCGGTCGCGCGCGTTAACAGCTAGTCGTAAGCCACGCGCGGCTCGCATCGGCCGTGATGCACGGGAATGAACCGTAAGGTTTAACAGCTTAACAAAATGATGTGCATAAAGAAGCCGATTTTATCTCGTCCCTTCATCTACTTAGTACATCATTCCTAATCTACCTAACTATATAATAATAAAACTGAATCACCGAAATATACGTACGCGCATAACTTCACTACGACTGCACCAAATTGAATAATTATTTTTTATCGTGTTCGTTATTTGTCGTTGTTCGGACAAGGTTTTTAAATCATACAGTATCTAAAGGTCGTTGTGTCGCATCAGCCGCGCGCGTCAGACGCACGTCGTGAGCCGCGCGCAACCGCGATTGGCCGCGATGCACGGAAATGAACGGGTGTAATTTTACTCGTAAGAAGCCGGGGCGTGCCGCTAGTCTTATATAAATATAATATCATGACATGTCATCATGACTGGCCTGTTGCTTTAGTGGTTGTAACCTGACAGCTAAGCCGGAGGTTATGGGTTCGATCCCCAAACAGGATATAACGATGGTGGTTGTTTATTCTGTGTCTGGGTGTTATTTATCTTTAATACATAAGTATATTTGTCTGTATATAAATATATAAGTATATTTGTCAATTGTCTGGTTACCATAGTACACGTCTAACTTAGTTTGGAATCTGATGGAGTTGTATGTTGTCCCAAGATATTATCTATATATCTATAAAAGGAGAAGCTCACTGACTGACTGACATATCCACGCAGGGCCTATACGATAAAAGTTAGAAACTTGAAATTTTGCACAGGGATTCCTTTTATAACGTAAGTAAGCACTAAGAAAGGATTTTTTTTAAATTCACCCCCTAAGGGGGTAAAACGGGTGTGCAAAGTTAGTATGAAAGTTTGCCGTTAAAATATTTTGGTAAAAATCTGGTGTATATGCGGGCAAAGCTGCGGGCATAAGCTAGTTATTATTATATAGCGCCGCAATAATTGCCTCGGGCGCCGTCCGCGACGCGATTGCATATCAATACAGTGCTCATATTTGTAAGTAATTGAGCTTATTGTACGGCGCTTTATTGGCCTTTATTGCGTTAGAGCAACTGATTGAGACAGTGCCTTGCAGCCGTGACGTCTTCGCCAATTTATTGTGTTACTGATGAACGGGCCAAGAATATTGGAGCATTTCTTTTTTAATAACTTTAAAATAAAATTAAACGGCTTCAATTGAAAATTAAGAGAATGATCAAGCACATTGCTGATTAGTGGAAAATTTAGCGACTTACTCCTATGTTTTAGTTTATAACTCTGGTGTCTTCTAAGCTGGGGCAATGTTTTATATATGAAAGCCTTCCCAAAAAAATATGCAATCCAATAGTGTAAGCCCCATCCAAATCGGCTTAGTAGCTTTTGAGAAAATCACGAACATACCACGAAACTCCCTTTTGACGATGTTGATTAAAAAAAATAGAGATGTGCCGATTACTGTCGTCTAGTCTAATCCGATTCGGTCAGACGATTCGTCGGCAAAAATCATCAACCAGTCGGCATATGGTTATATTCATATTTCTATGCTTATAATAAGTTCATTGTAACCTTAACCATTAACATTTTTTGTTAAAAAATTAATTTAATTACTTTTCTTTTTGTATAAATAATATAATTCAATATAGGTACATGTGATGGTTGCACCGACAGGGATTACAGGACTGCTTAACTTATGACCAACTGGTGCAATGGATTAGGTGCAACCTGGTCGAAACAACAAGCATTCCTTAAGGTATAATTATATACCTGGCATTACTGTACTTTTAACGGAAAATAATCGGGCTTTTTACAACAGTAGTAATTGGACATCGGCAAAAATCATAGTCGAGTAGTCGGCCAGAGTCATAGTCAGCTCATCTCTAAAAAAGTGATATATCATCAAGTGTTTAAAAAATAAAAATATCATAATGAATCCGTTACTCACTAGCGACCGAGTACTTGCCAAGCTACCACTATCAAGTCACTGGGTGACCGTTTTCTTAAAAACCGAAATCGTCACGCATAGAGTGTGACATTTTTTTTAGTGTCGAAATATATATTTTTTGTGTCATAAACGGACATATCTTTTTTTTACTTTAACTTAGAAGTTTTATTTTATCACGGCTTAAAGGGGCCGTAGAGTGACTTCTGGTTTTAATTTCAACTCGATATTTCGATGTCTCCTCGCGTTCCCAAGATAAATGGTTTTGACAGACAGAAGAGTTCCGTTTTTTCCTTTTGAGGTACGGAACCCTAAAAAAGGCCGTACCTCATGGAGCAAGTTAAGTCTGCGCGTTATATCTCTTTAGTCGTGATGGTTTTCCGACCCATCGGACTTTGAGGGGGGGTCAGTGAATGTGTTGCCCCCTCGGGTGTTTGTGAACCGGCGACCCGTGTCGGTCTGCTTGCCAAGTTACTTGTCGGTCTGCGTGCGTCTTAACCCACAATGAGGGTGAGGGAATAGAGTGGGCGCAGTGGCAGCCCCTCCAAAATCATTCACCATTTACCTATTTAATTCGTGTGAGTGGTGCAACAACCTTCATATCTGGTTCAAGCCCCCCCCCCCACCAAACAAGAATCCTTTATCCACCACTGAGAGAGCGCTTCATTTAGCCAGTATCTACATCTAGACTAATATTAGCTGAGAAGTTTGATTGGTTAAACGCGCTAATATTAGAAACAACTCGTTCGAATTGAAAAAAAAATAGTGTTGTATAGCCCATTTATCGAGGAAGGCTATAGGCTGTATAACATCACGCTACGACTAATAGAAGCGGAGCATTAGTGAAAAATGTTGCAAAAAGGGGGGAAATTAACGGAGACGAAGTTGCAGGGTTCAGTTAGTTTGTGTCTATAATATTACCTACGTAGTGAGCTAGTCTCTATTGATATTGGCCGCCGCGCCGTAACCAAAATTGGTTACAACAATAAATAATCTTGAATAAATAATCTGCCATTTACAAGACTATTTTTTACCCGACTGCGGAGGAGGGTTATGTTTTGGACGCGTATGTATGTATGTAGGTACCTATCCTTCCAATGTTCCACAATCTTCAACGGCTCAACCGATTTTAATAAATGACGTGAGTGTCACAGGCTACATAAAAATCTTAAAAAAAAATAATGGCATATTTTATGCACTTTAATGTGTGCAATCTGAGAAAGAAAAATATTATACAGTCCCTCCAATCAGGTATCAAATTAAAGACCAAAAAGGCGAGTTCGTAAATATATATAAGGTAATCCTTATGTTTAAAATAGTTTGGAGTGATACATCATTAGTAGTAAATAAAAAAGTACATTTAAAAACGAAAAAAACCCCCCTGCAATAAGACAAAAATTCAAAAATAATATCATGCAGTCGGAGGCATTAATAAACTTAACATCGACTTTTTTTAGTTTATAAATATATATTTTTCTTTCCTTCGTTCATTGGGAAGTTCTATAAATCATATAAGTACTTTACACATCCCATCTAAATTAATTATCAAGTTTATAACAACACAAATAAAACAAACTTTGAGAACGTAAAACTAACTTTAATTATAATAAACAAATAAAACAACTTTAATTACCTTATTAGCGTCCGAAAATATTTTGCCTATTGTGGGCGGGAACTTTTCCCGCCTAACTCCGCGTACGAAAGAGCGCGGTCACCGCGCCGGCACTGACATATCCGTTCGGAAACACGTACGAGCACTCGCGAGTCGCGTCACTTCGCGACTGACACCGCGGTCGCACTCGACGCCAACACACTACTGCGAGTGCGAGTAATCGTTCTGAAACCGCCCTCGGCAAACAAAACCCCACCCGCCGTAAAGAGCATTTTAGCACGCGCGCCTCCCCGCTCCCGCGCCCTGATTTAATAGCGAGCGCGGGCACTGATTCACTTAACCGAACGCAACTACCGACTGCCTCTCTCTCGCTCCCGCTTAAACAGTAATCCACTATGCATCGTCTCTCCCCCTCTAGCGCGTTCGGATATTCAACGAAAGAAAGAGATGGACCCGCGGTCGCGGACACTTCTTTCTTTCAACTCGATTTGCATGCGAGCGGGGGTCGCTCCGCAAACTTTATGTCCTCGTTTCGTAAATTATTTATACGTTTGGAAATACTTTTAACGGTATGCTCGGCCTGCTGAAAAAGATTGCTTTAAAACGAGCCGAATTAAGTGAGTGACCGGGTGTATTACCGCGCGGGACGCGACGACGGTAATCATTTTAATCTCGTTCTCTCAAACATTTATGGCATTAGTTTCAACGAATTTTTCATATCTGATATTCGGCGTCATTAAATTTAATCTTTGATCTTTTTATAAGTAGTTGCATTTGTATGCCTATTATTTAAGTTATTAGATAAATTTGCTAAGACGCTTTTTATCCATAATTGCGTATCTATTCTTTATTGCTTTTATCTATCTGTGTATATTATAAAACTAATCAGTTAGTACCTAAGTTTATTTTTAAAGACGACTCCCTTAGTATGGTACAAGCTCTGTCTGGCGGGGGATTTTACAAACATACAAATCATGGACACAAAGTACACCCAGACTCCGAACAACAATTTGTGGATCTCACAAAGAGGTGTCCCGTGTTTGAATTGAACCCAGGACCTCTTGCGTAGCATTCGGACACCGTCGCGGTGCCACCGAGGCAGTCAAGTTATTACAAAACAAAATCTCATCACTTGTTTCTTTATTGTTTTGTTATTTTTTTTTAATAATTAGCCTATCATAGGTACCCACTACACACGTTCATCGTCATCGTACCTACTACAAACTCAAATACAAAGATAAAATAGTATAGAAAACTTTTTTATTTCTACATTCTTGCCAGACCTTGACAGAATGTATCAAACCCTAACATCACCAAAACTTTAATTAAATTTCAACTTATAATTCAAATACCTAACATCTACAATAACGAATTAAAAGTAACACTAAATAAAACTAAAATAAAAACTAAAATATAGTTAAAAAAACCGGGCAAGAGCATAACGGACCATGCTCAGTATAGGGTTCCGCAGTCTCGAACAATTGCATCAGCAAAAGAGCGTATGTTCATGGCACTTATGCCCTTTTGTTGAGAAATGCAGTTTTTTGGCAATAACTCAATGATGGTGGATGGTATATTCGATCTTATCCGAAATAGTTTTAGTTTACAGTATTTATTAAGCGCTATCTTTGTGATTTTTTTTCATATTTTTTGGTCACACGGAATAAGGGGGACACGATTTATGCAACTTTCGGAACGATTATTTCCAAAAATATTCACTCAATCAAAAAAGTTTCATAATAATCTTAATATATTTTTTTCTTTTTTTTTTGTGGAATGATGTGCCACATGATAATTTTTGCTGATTTTTTTTTTTTTCTTATTCTGTTACACGTATGGAGTGCCCACCCAAAAAATATTTATTTTTATTATTTAGCTATCAAACTAAGTAGTGACTACTACAAGACACCTTTTCAATAAATTTCATTAAGATTCATTGAGTAGTCTTTGAGTAAAATGCCTGTGACATACGGACGGACAGACAGACAGACGGACATGACGAAACTATAAGGGCCGTTTTTGCAATTTTGGCTACAGAACCTTAAAAATTAGGGCCCCTGGGCATGGTTTCACAGATGCTGGTAACATTTCCTTGCTACATAGCAATGCTGATGCTTAACATCATATAAAGTCAATGTCGTATGTAAATTCTAAAGTACTATAAGTATATTAAACCATCAATCCATATCAACAATCAAGCAAAACTTTCTTCCGACCAACATTATACCCTTTCCTAAGAAATAAAACTCGTACCGACACGGACGAGGGTAGTTAGAGAATTCCGAAGCGCAATTAAGCTATCCAATTAGGTGTCATTGTGTTATCTGTGCGCTAAACTAACTTGTATAGCTGTCCGTGACCCCTTTGCTAACTCGAGGTTGGTGCTCGGTTACTGCAGACCCTACTACGAGTAACTAAGTAGTAGGTACTATATTTTCGGATAATTCCTAACCTGACCCGAAATCCTAACCCTGTACCGAATTTTATTTTTGTTCCTAACCTGACCCTCTCCCAACCTGACCCGATCTGACGACGGGTATATTTACGGGAACGATAGGTACGCTGATTCGAACCTTGTACGTATTATTTTAGTGGAATAACGAAACAGTATGTAATATACTAATAATAATAATAATAATATCAGTTTATTGCTCTCAAAAGGTTTGATACAAATAGATTATTTTACAAAAGTTTGCTTATGTAGACTTAAACCTATTGAGAGCTGGAGTTCGTTCTAATTTTGAAACCTGTATTACAAATCTCCAGGCTTTGCCGAAATGGTGTAAAAGCAGCAACATGTGGCTTGAGTACAATATGATGTTTTTACAAATTTGATTGAGAAATATTACATAGTAGGTATATGATAGTATGATTAAACAGAAAAAATACTTATATAGTAATACTGGTACACAATAATAATAAAATTGTTGGAATAGATCCATAAAAACTAAGCAAAATAAGTACCGTAAATTCGTAAATATACCAAATAAATATACCCATCGTAAGATCGGGTCAGATTAACAATAAACGAGGATCAGATTAAGAGCAAATTTTAATAATATATTGCTATTCCTAACCTAGCCCGAAACAGGTTTAGGATATTGGATCAGGTTAGGAATAATTCATACTTTCAATATATCTGAATGCAAGCACTTAGGATTAATATAACAGAACGTTCCTGTGAGTGTATTTCTTGTCAATTCCCCAAGAGTACCCTTGGTTACTTCAGTCCATCATTTTGACATATAAAACCCTAAAAATTACAGTAACACATTCATTCACTCGGACCATAAACCCAGAGAACTGAAATTTTGAAAGAAGATTTTTTTGTGATAAAGTGAGAAAAGGATTTTAGGAATTCAAGCTCTAAGTTGATGAACAAACTAACGCGAGTAAAGCCGCGGGCATAATCTGGCTCTACAAAATATATTCCTAGAACTGAGCCTATTCCTACATAAATTAATTGTAGAGGCGCCAATAGCATTACGGAGAAGGTAGATTCAATTGATAGTCGATCAGACCAAGACTGTGTGAACATAATGGATGCATTACAAACTCTGTCCTTACTCTTTTATTTACTCTCCAATGAAGTTTATTTTTTTTTCTTCAGGATAACAAACGATTGCGCAATCATGCTTAAGACTAACAACATTTCTTATAAGGTAGGTTATTACGCAACCAGCACCGTTATTTACAAAATACCTAATACATTACAGATAAATTTAAAAACAAGCAAACTTTAACAAACAAGGTTTATATACTCTACTATTAAACATGCGTTATGGAGACAGTTATTATGTAATGTCAGGATTTTTTTACAAATGTATTTTTTAAATTGACTGAGTGACAGAACAAATAAGTCAATATCAGCAAAGTGATTATTGTAACTCTAAGTTTACTGCCTTATAGGCGCTCTTTAGGAGAAAGAGCGCCTTAAGCATTAAGCAAGCATTAAGACGAAATATAAGAAACATGTCAATATTTAAATAGCAAAAATTTTGTTCAGTGGGTTTATTTATTCATTGTCCTTACATTGATACAGATAACTTAGAGATAGAAGATAGTTTAACTTAAACTTATAATACTTAAACTTCACTAATGCAGCATAATAAGCAAAAGATGCGCCTGTAAATTGTGAAATGTATTGTCGATTCCGACAAAGACTGTTTACACGAATGACTTGAACCAAGTTTAGGGTACAAATGTGTATTAAGTAGCACTGGCTGAGGAGTTCAAGCCTTCTCCCAAATCATCTGAGTCCTCCTATGTATAACGTATTTTTTCTTGTAAAACCCTTTCAAGCTAAATACTAGATCCATCACTGTAAAAAAAGAACAAGACAACAAAACGATAATTATTTTACATTCCATTGTCCTATAAATTGATAACATTAGAGACTTTAAGATGATTTTATTATAAGCCTTTTAATGCTTGTGCCTGTTCTGCTATGAATCTTTCGATCAAAGATCAATCGATTGACAAAAAATCAGTAGGCCTACTCGCTTTCTTTAAAACGAAATTCATGAATTTTCGTTTACTTAAATTTCTTAAGTATACGGTGCTATTCTAATTAATTTTCGGATAAGGACAAGAATTCATGTACGATTTTCTGGAACGAGTGGATTAAGTAGGTGTACTTGGCGTTATATTTTACCACCTCCTATTTGATCGAAACTTCGTTTTCAATGAATTAGAGTAGGCCTCCAGGAGGCTTATTAAATTTCTATTTCTTAAGATAACATTGAAAATAATATCATTGACGAGATAATAAATTAAAGTTAAATCTAGGAATTCTAAATTTTCGAGCTTGTTTGAAGATCTAAGTTTGAAGTAGAGACTATAGTTTATGAAATTTTGTTTTATGTAAGAGATTACTGCTACTTTGGTTTTGTTTTACAATGGTAGAGAGACTAGAGTAAAGAAGAGTTTTCAAGAATGTTGCAAATAACTTTGTTCTTTTTTTATATAGTAGGGGACAAACGAACAAGCGGTTCAACTGATGGCAAGTAATTATCACTACCCAGGGATTACATATTCAAATTAAATTGTATAGCGGCCATATCACAGCATTAAAATATGTTTGATGGCAAAGGCAAAGAAACGATCGTATGACGTAGGTAACTACGTTACTTTCAAGAAATATATCTCATGCAATCAATTGATTGACCCTAACATAATTAACTATCGTTCAGACATGTGTCGATTTTTTATACGTCAAACTATAGGTCGAATGAGTAATACCCCCAATTCAAATACTAGATTGGTACCTACAATGTATTGTGTAACCATTTTCTAACAATAAGATAAAAACACGTTTGAAACATTCTAAAATAGAAAAGTTCAACTCATTTTAAAGAACATTTGTAAATATGAGTTTCATTCGAAAACTGGAGGTAGTGGACGTTTTCCTGTAATTGGTATAACATCTAATTTACTCATTTACGCCGATATTCGTTAAGAGCAAATAAAATTATCTTCGCTTCTAATACGAGCGAAATACGTGAACTGTTTTTATAAAAAGTAATAAATATAACTAAGTTGGTACTTAGATATATAATGCTCTTTGCGTAAACCATCCAAACTTTATAACGAAACAGTAAGACAACGATATTATTATCAAATATTCTCGGACGATCCAAAATAAGCATCTTAATACTTTATAAGCAATCGTTTCTGCGTCTGATTCTTTAATCAGAGCTCTGATTCAAAATTTACTTGTCTTGTATTCTCCTTTACAATCTTAACTTTGCAGTCGTGTAAAAAAGTTTCAGGGGAATTTGGTTCTTAAGTGTATGAAATAGTTGGGTTAAGATTGCGAGCGTGAAGATTTGAACGGTAAACAAATCTTAGTGGAGGTGTAAGTGACAATAAAACGGGAGCTTAGCTCTCGGTGCCGTCTTCAAGTTGAACGGGCGGAGTGAGGGGGGTGCGGAGCCGGTAGGGGGAGGAGTCACCTATTGCCGTCTCTGTCAGACGCGAAGCCGCGCGGCGCCGCGACTCGCGTTCATCCGTTTTATTTCTTGTTTGTCCGTAGCGCCTTCCCAGTTCGCTACATAATTTATTTTGAGCGGGTACATTTAAAAAATTGGCTGAGCCGCGTACGAGTTTAGCCGGCGAAATGGAGTTTGCGGGCGGGGGTGGGGCGGTGTTGCCAAATGAAAATAATATGGTAAATGATTTCATTTGAATTGGCGTTTTGGCGTAATCGCCCGGAGGGTGTAATGGGCCGTGGCGAGTCCCGGTCCATTGTCCGCGCCGGCTTTATTTACTCGCTGAATTTATTTTGCTACTACTAGTACCACTTGAATTTTATCGCCCTTTACGTCTGCCCCATACATATTCAATGCCTCTTCGTATCCTGTCTGGTGGACGAAACTATGTTGCGTTGACACCCTAAGCTTTGTTAATGGTGTCTCAACATTTCATAGAGATCATGAATTTATTGCTTTCATTTAAATTGTTAATTTCTTTTGGCGTATAACTTATGTCTTGTAAGTAGCTAGCTACTTTATATCTTCAACATGTCTTAATGATGATTAAGAACGAACGTAACAATTAAACCTAAGTACTTACTAAATACGTATTTACCTATACCTTTGTATGTAATCTCTGGATTCTGGATTCTAGATTCCTACGTCAAAACTTATCCAAATTTTCTCTTCTTCTTTTTTGAGTTTATGCACTCTAGCAGTTTTAACGGCAAATTTCTGCCAGTGTCAAGTATTTAAGCGCTTATTACATGCACAAAGTCTCGTTTTTACTCAATTATCACGTATTCAAATCATTTTTTACAAGTTAAACTCGGAGCTGTAAAATTAATGGCCGGTCAGTTTGCCGCCATTTTTACAACTCTATCCAAATTTTGGTACTCTAAACAAACGTAGAAATCTCTTATCCAATAGTGGCTAATTTCATTTTTTTATAATCTTCATGAGAAGACGGTCCTCCGGGACAATACCTAAAATAATCACTTGCTTTAAATAAAAATATACGGAACCACGATAGTAGTTACCAAATTCACAGTTCACCATTCAGGATTCGAATAATATAGAAAGCGTCAGTCTCAAAAGCATTTGATAAAGTCAAACTGAAAACATATTTTTTATAATGTATCTACTTAGTTTAATTAAACCTTAGTAGTAAACCAAGTAGATAGAGCATTTTTGTTACTTGGTAGGTAAAGTACATAGAGCAGACCAATGTGCTTTGGAAACAAAAAAATACAATTTTAAATAGTACCTACAAGTATATTATAAGTACGAGTACAATAGTATCTATATTTCGTAAAACCAAATTCAAATTTCAAAAAATAGGTACCTACATTGTAAAATTTTGTTTTGTTTGAATGAATTACAATATTATATTACAACATTTATTGTGCTTTTAATGCTGTTCTCTTAAAAAAATTAATTAACGACTCGATAAAATCTTAATAGCAGGTAATACCTACAATTTAAACTTAAACTGGCTTTACGCAACTAATTATTGAATATCTACTCCAATCTACTCAAAATATAACCAACAAGAGACTTAAGTACACCTACAATAATTAAAAAAAACGAAGATTCGATCGATAACTAAAACTAGGTAGGTACTTAGTTTGTAAAAGTAATAGAATTGTAAGTATGTTAAAGTTGCTCGTCAAAACCAATAAATCCCACTTCATCATCAGGTCATCTCCGAATTATTGTGTTGTCTTCCGAACTACGTTTACATGCAAAATTATTTGCGATACGATAATTAGAAGTAGGTTAAAATTGACTTCAAAGATTTTATCACATTGTTAGTTACCTACTTAGTAGGTTACAAGCGAAGTTAATACATGCGTGTTAAAAAAAAGTATACATAAGACAGTCGATCACGAATTGTGTGCCTATTATTTATTTAAGTAATCAAATTTAAGACCTAGACGTGCCTACATTTACTATTCTAAAGAAGTGTCGTTTGTTTACGAAGTGTCGTAACGGGGAAAAAATAGACCTACAGTAACATATTACAGAAGAAATACAAGTAGAATTGTGAAGACCGAGCTGTCATCATTTTCGCGCGCATTTTGCAACGGATGTGATGTGTGTATCTACACGATTTTAGTGATTGGTATCATTAAAATCGATAAACAAGCATATATATTTTATATCTAGCCTCCCAAAGGTTGAGTTATAGAGAACGACTGTAATGTATTTGCAGGAAGTTTTTAAATAAATAAATTTAAAATATTATTTAGAGTTACTGACTTACACAGAGTGTCCTAAATCTATGCCACCTTGAGGGAAAACCTTAAATATTGTAGATAGAACATTTTACTGAAAGAAGTCTTTACTGTGATTTTTAAAATAATTCAAACTGCATATTAATATTTTTTAATAATCGCCTCTCTGAACCGGGAATGGAACCTGGCTAATGTGAAAAAGCACCACCTGTATTTTTATGACACCAATCCAAAGGGTGTTCATGGAAAAGCCATGATTTTTTAACGTTCAATAAAATACTACACAATACAATTTGTACAGTTATTCATAACCTAGCGTCATGATTATCTATACAAAGTGTATTTTATTGAACGCCCAAGTATTGCATTTTATCTTTTTGTTTTATACTATAAAATTTATTTATAATTTTATACTTTTCTATAAAATTAAACCAAGGAAAAACTTAATCGTTTAATTTAATGCGAAATGGCGTAATGAGAAAAACCTTTTTAGTAAAATGCCTACCTAAGGTTTATCTACATAATTATGACACATTCCCATTACTAGGACACAGGTTGCACCGGCCGTGGTCACAAGCGGACTCAGTCCGCTTGTGACCACGTCTGGTGCAACCTGGTCGAAACGTCAAGCAATTTTAAGGTAAACAATGCGCGTTAATTCCCGTATAAAAAATAGTTATAATCATGCAACGCGAAAGTTTAAATGTTAGTACTAGGACACAGGTCATCCCCCTTCTGAGAAAGGCTCAAAAGAGCACCACACAATAAAACATTATTCTGCTTATTCTAATACCTTAAATAAATATGTTAGGACAACTGGTATTATTTAACAATCCCCTGAGATCTCAAATTAGGCGGAGCTTGTGCTATGACAATTAAATTCTAAATCACACTAATAATAATATTGAGAAGCGGCGGTAGCGTAATGGCGGTAGAGAGTGCATTTGTGCTTGAAGCACGCACTTGAGCGCTATAGTAACTTTCACATTCTGGAATAGTCTCATACATACATACATGTCAACCCATATGATGGCCCACTGCTGGGCACGGGTCTCCCCAGTAGAACCTACTAGTAGGTAGATCCTGGGGGTAATTGCCATAATCGCCACGCTTGGCGAGCGGGTTGGCGATCGCAGTAGGGCTTTATGTACGCAGAGGACGCTGCTGCCCGTCCTCCGATGTGACATCCCTTAGTCGCCTTGACGACACCCACGGGAAGAGATGGGGTGGTACTATTCTTAAGCCGGTACCACACGGCCATATACACGGAATAGTCTCGCTTTTCTAATTTCGGGGTGTTTTGGTGATACATTTGTCTAATCACGTGCCTAATGGCTCAGGCATCGGTCTCGCAATCGTGAGGTCGCGGGTTCGAATCCTACCCAGTATACTACCGACGTGAACCCACTCCTAACACAAGCCATTGAGCTTAGATGGAGGGGTTAACAGGATTGCTAGTAATGTGGGACCAAAATCCCACATTGCTAGTTATCTTTAAAAAAAAATACTTATCACACTAATGTTATAAAGGCGAAAGTTTGTGAGTGTGTATGTTTGTTACTTCTTCACGTCTAAACGGCTGGAGCGATTTTAATAAAATTTGGTATGGAGTTAGCTGACACCCTGGATTAACACATAGGCTAATAAAAAATAAATCAAAATAAAAAATCGTATTCATCACACAAAGCCTAATCCAGGGTGGGATTCCTCCTTTTCTCCTTCTCCTTACCCCCATATAAAGTTTATAAACATTCAAACATTGTAAAATTGGCAATTTGAAAAAGGGGCCGCGAGTTTTTATTGCTTGGTTCTTTTCTACGGCCTTACCTATTGTTTGCGAACTTGGCATTACATGTACATGTAGAATCCCGACGTATCACAAGTGTAGTTTTGAATCCTAAGTGCAAGTCTGCTATCGCTGAGCATTTCTTGGAATCAGGACCAAATCACTGGATAGAATTGCATAAACCACAGGTGCATTTCACCGAATATGTATAAAAATCGCGAAAGTTTAAAAACAACCAACCTAAGGGAATAAATAATTTTTGATTTTGTTTCTATTCTAACCTATGACCTCCCCAAGCAAAGTAGTCCTATAAGCAAAAATTATAAGAATATTTGTCCTTATAACAATCTTATAACTGCATACTAACAGACTCTTGTGGGATTGTAGTCCCACATTACTAGCAATCCTGTTAACCCCTCCAGCTAAGCTGTGGGTTCACGTCGGTAGTAGGATTCGAACCCGCAACCTCACGATTGCGAGACCAATGCCTTAGCCATTAGGCTACCGCCGCTTTCATATTAGCATTTGACAACTCATAACATACTCAAAAGCATTCGGTTTTGTCATCTCAGTCTTATAGTTTGCTACAAGACTGACTTTTAATCTTATGGCATACTAGAAGTTGCTTTTAAGTGTAGTCTTAAAAGAGTCTTGAGAGGTTTATTTTGCTTGTTGGGCTCTGGCTTAACAGTCAGGGTCACTAACCACTAGATCAACAGGCGTGTAGTATGTATGTATATAAAATAGGTATATCAAACTCACACAACGCTATCTGATCCCAAACTAAGCAAAGCTTGTACTATAGAAACCTGACAATTGATAAACATACTTATATATTTCTAAATACATACATGTCATAGATAAATAACATCCAGACACAGAATAAACCATCGTGCTCATCACACAAAGTTTTATCCTGGATGGGGATCGAACCCACCGCGCCACAGAGGTAGTCTATAAAATAAAACCTCTGTATATATGTAAAGATACGTAATAGTTTCATTCTGTAATCGTGTAATATTAAAGGGCATTGTAAAAAAAAGGCTTTACAAAATACCCACATTTTCATCATTAATCTGGCACGCTCCTACAATAAGCTAACATCCGCCATTTTACCATAATGTCATCGCCAATACTGACTTTGCAAAACACTTAATCGTCTCATAATAACCGCGATAGTTGCGTAATTGTATCTCTCTTTTATTCTTTTGTGCGAAACCCCCTAGTAGGAAACCTACTGGGGGTTTTTGCTACCCACGCCACCCTCCGTGATTTATCGAAGAAAGCTTTTAAACCCTTGCAATGTCTATTGTTGTTTGTCTTTCTATTATGTTGCGGATCATTACCAGTCGGATTTGTTGTAATTCAATGTTTTTTGAGTAATAGATTATTTGGTTTGTCATCGGTTGTGCTAAATTCAATGTAAGTTCACCATAATAATGGGGATGTTGACTCTCAAGTCAAATCAGTCTTTTTTAATTAAATGTCAAAACGACAAGCTCTATATAAACGTGTATGTTCCTATTGTCAAATCATTACTTTATTCGTATTCATAATTTTAAATTAAAAAACATATTAAATTTTGAAAATAGCACTTATTTTCAAAGCATTTTAAGACCTATTATTGCCTAATTTGTATAAAAAAAAATATTATTTTATACATATCAAAATCATATGGGTTGATATTAGAGGATTCGATCCCGGTCGATTTTTCTAGTCCCGGGATTCGGGATTATCAAAAGTTAATACCGGGATCCCGGGATAATAGAAAGTGGTAGCAAAAAGATAGTAAAACATATCAAAATCAACCTTTTATTTTAAATCTTTACTTAAATCTTCAAAAACAAAACAAAATTATAATTTCTTCTAACTAAGTAGGCCCTTATAAAATAGTTTAATGAATTATTGCTTAGTTTGTTTATTTTAATTTTTAATAAACTTAAAAAAATCAATTCTTAAAATTTGTCAAAAGGGATCAATGTTAATAGGACTCATATTTTAAATCAAATAGACTAAAAACTATAATTTACTTATTTAAGCCACGAAAATAAAATTTAAGAAATAACAACGCATCCAACGTCTCATCCGAAAGCATACTTCTTAATTTGTTGCACAAATATGAAGCAGCGGAAAACGCGCGTTCAGGCTCAATGGAAGTTGGAGGAATCGTCAAAAAAAATTTATAAGCCTCCTTCAAATTATAACCTTGTGTGGTATTTCACAATATAAACATTCGCTGTTTTTCATCTATATTTACTCATACACATTGTTGTTTTTTTAATAAATTAATTGTTTATCACCAATTAACATTAAAAATATCAATACTTACACGATCTGAAGCGTAATTTTTACACTATTTTACATACACTGGTACTTATTCTGACACCGGTCGTTAGCAGAAACAAACGCAATCAGCTGTGCAAACAAGTTTCACGCGCATTTTTATTGACTTATATAAAAAATATATAAGTCCCGGAAATCCCGGGATTCATTGAATTTAATCCCGAAAATTTCGGGACTAAAATATGATCGGGATCCCGGGATCCCGGTCTTCGGGATCCCGGGATCGAATCCTCTAGTTGATATGTATAAAATATTTTTTTTTTCTTTTAGTCAACTACCCAATTAATTAGTGATTTTGTCATTTGTTTTTGATATGTCAATTTCCATGTTGCCCCCCCCCCCCCCACCCCTTCAGATCCACGCTTGACCTACAACGATAAGTTCTAGAATATATAGTTACTTTAATTGATGTAACGATATTAAAGTATTCTCAGGAGGCTGACCTGTTGGTCTAGTGCACTAACCACTAAACCCTGACTGCTAAGCCAGAGGTCGTGGGTTGGATCCCCACCCAGCATAAACTGTGTACGATGTGCACGATGGTTTATTCTGTGTCAGGGTGTTATTTATCTATACTAATATTATAAAGCTGAAGAGTTTGTTTGTTTGTATGTTTGTTTGTTTGTTTGAACGCGGTGATCTCAGGAACTACTAGTCTATAATCTATACTAATATTATAAAGCGGAAGAGTTTGTTTGTTTGTTTGTTTATTTGTTTGTTTGAACGCGGTAATCTCAGGAACTACTGATCCGAATTGAAAAATTATTTCACTGTTGGATAGCCCATTTATCGAGGAAGGCTATAGGCTATATAACATCGCGCTACGACTAATAGAAGCGGAGAAGCGACGAGAAATGTTTCAAAAACGGGAAAAATTTCGCATACGAAGTTGCGCGGGACAGCTAGTAATAATATTATAAAGCTGAAGAGTTTGTTGGTTTGTTTGAACGCGGCAATCTCAAGAACTACGGGTCCGAATTGAAAAAATCTTTTTCTGTTGGGTAGCCCATTTATCGAGGAAGGCTATAGGCTATATAACAACAGACGAAGTTGCGCGGGTCATCTAGCCTATAATAAATGACTCTCATTCACAATTTATGATAAACAGAAATGTAAGTTACCGATCCATTTACCTGGGTCCACAGCCAGGGTCCAAAACTTTTTTTTTATTATTATTAAAAAGTTCACAAACTGGTTATTGCACATCACATAGTTTTACAGTTATTTTGCTATTAAAAAAATGGTTAGTGCTTATCCTACTAAGAGTGAACACAGCAAGCAAAAAAAGAAAAGAACACATTTTTTTTATTAAAATAAATTTAAATTGACTTATTAATTGAAGTTTAGTTGAAAACAAGACTTTGATTTTTTTAACAAACGTGCCTTCCAATCTAATAAATTCTCGTGTCACAGTTTTCGTTGCCATACTCCTCCGAAACGGCTTGACCGATTTTGATGAAATTTTGTGTGCATATTGGGTAGGTCTGAGAATCGGACAACATCGATTTTTCATATCCCTAAGAGTTTGTTTGTTTGTTTGAACGCGATAATCTCAGGAACTACTGGGCTGCACTGAAAAAATATTTTACTGTTGGATAGAGCCGATTTATTAAGAAAGGCTATAGGCTATATAACATCACGCTACGACATATAGGAGCTGAGCAGCAATGATAAATAAAAATGTTGCAAAAACGGGTAAAATTTACGCAGACGAAGTTGCGCGGGTCAGCTATTATTATAAACAGAACACATACGATACATCGGTGAATGAGTGCCAAGGTTAGTCCGGCACTTAGGTAACATAAAAGTTTTTTCTATCGTGATACATTTTCACATTTACTTACGCCTTGGATCATGGGCTTAACCAGGATCATTTTTCAGGGTTCTTAATTTCGGGGGCGGGCGGGGTCTAGGTTGTACAAAATTCGGAGGGGGGGGACCCGCAAATCCCCTCGTAGCTAAGGATCGTAAATCAAGTTGTGAGAATCAAACACAATTCATTATAGAATTTTATAAGCTACGGGTTTTAATCACGTAAATATTTTATTTTAAGGCTAAATACCTTTGTTTATTTCCCGACGTTTCGACCGTATTGCAACGGACAAATCGCGAAAGTTTACGAACATATACAAACACAATTCCTCATAATGATGTTATATTAGACAAGATACAAAATTACTATCATTTACTGCAGTTTATACACAGAGTCCTTGCTGATCAACGCTAATTTCACAATTTAATTCATTACGACATTCCAGCCTATCGGCCCTGACGGTTCTGTTATTTTTCCAATTGTTTCATTCTTACTGTTTAAAAACAATCTAAACTCCAAAGTAAAAGAATGTCAAACCCATATTTGGATTGTCATTTTTTTAGGTAGTTTGGTCTCAAATACGCTTGCGCACCGTGCTAGAAATGCCGCTTTTGCGCTCGCGAGTACTTATCGCAAGCGTATTTGAGATCGATCCCAAAGTTACAAGGATACAAAAATGACTATGACAGCCTCTGTGGCGCGGTAGGAGTGTATCCGACTGCTACGCAAAGGTCGTGGGTTCGATCCCCACCCAGGATAAAACTTTGTGTGATGAGCACTATGGTTTATTCTGTGTCTAGGCACAGAATAAACCATCGTGCTCATCACATCAAGTTTTAATCTTTCTTTGTTATCTTATATCTTTAAACGAGCAATTCTTGTATATATATATATATATGAATATATAGGTATAATCCGAATCTCGGCAACGGCTCCAGCGATTTTTTCAAAATTTTGTATGCAGGGGGTTTCAGGGGCGATAAATCGATCTAGCTAGGTTTCATTTTAAAAAAACGTCGTTTTATCTGTATTTTCAGGCAATGAAAACTGTTACAATATGATTAGAATACCAAGGAAAATTTCGCCGCGATTTCCTTTGTTTTAATAGCTTAGGTAGGAAACGAAGACGAAGAATACAAAGGTAAATTTCGCCGCGATTTTCATTGTTTTAATAGCTTAGGAGGGAAACGGGCGATCCACAATGCAAATGACCCCGGTTCAAATCCGAATGAAATGTATTTTTTTTATTTTATGATTATTTTTTTCCCTTTTTTATTTTAATTTTTCTTTTTTGATTTGTCCATTATTATTTGATATTTTTTTTATTATTATGTCGGTAAGATCGAAAATATTATTCTAATTTCATTAGTATGTCATTTGATAATCTAAATAAAATTTCCAAAAAAAAACACGATTTACCAAAAAAAGACCAGTGTAGGGTACCGTGTTACAGTACAATATCTTTGTGCTGTATCTACAATCTCTACAATCTACATCACAATCTTATGTTCCTTATCGCACGTTCAGTATTTATTAAATGTTTTTACTATCTGTTATCAACACGAAGTCGTTAGTATATAAGATGCACCTTTAGATAATTATAACCAGACTATACTACATCTTTTGTCTCATTTATACCTAATCATATATTGCCAAGTAGTTTGGCAAATTGGTGACCCCGACGAACGAATACGCAGCAAGAAACATGGCACAATCACCGTGCAAGGCGAACATAAATCAGCAAGGAACACTTGAAGTAGCTGCTGGCACCTCGGTTTTATCCCGCATTCCGGAATTTTGGAAAGACCAACCAAGATTATGGTTCACGCAACTAGAAGCCATATTAGCACCACAGAAGCAAGGAGACGAATACAAATACTGTACAGTAATAGCAAAATTATCCAAGGAAGAAATACTACAGGTTAGTGACCTAATCACTTCACCACCGACTACAGATAAATACAAAAACATCAAGGAACGTCTAATTGATTGTTACGAAGAAACAGAACAGCGACAGTTTCAAAAATTAATATCAGAGACAGAACTCGGTGATCAAAAACCTTCGCAGTTATTACGTCAAATGCGAGTCCTCGGGAGAGGAAAAATCAGTGACGAAACAATTAAACTACTATGGTTCAGGCTTTTACCAACATCAGTTACTACGGTTCTAGCAGTTACGGAAGACATGGAAATTGACAAACTGAGCCAAATTGCAGACAAAATAATAATGAATTCAAAAGTAACCGAAATATCAGCTGTTAGCAACGACACTTCAAACGACAACAATACAGCATGCATTTTAGCCCAGCTAGCAAAATTACAGATAGATATTGACGCAATTCAGCAAGGTCAATATGGCTATCGACCCAACACGCACAATCATTTCAAGAAACGTCAACAATTCCCGATTATGAGGCCGAGAACAAACTATAGAGGAGCAAATCAATTTTGTTACTACCACGAAAGATTCGGAAAATATGCAAAGAACTGCATTAAACCATGCGGTTGGAAACCAATGACTTACGTACGGAACCAGGGAAACGAATAAGAGCACAGACAACGGCGAAACTCTGTGCAATCCACCCATCCAATCGCCTCACCATTACCGACCGAAAAAGTGGTATGAAGTTTTTGATTGACACGGGCGCAAATATTTCAGTCATTAGCAAGCAACAGAGACATTCAATTTTACAAAATGAACAATACACACTATACGCTGCAAATGGGACTAAAATTAGGACTTACGGCGAGAAGACGCTTACCTTGAATTTAGGACTACAACGATGTTATAAATGGAATTTTGTAATCGCCGATGTTACACAACCAATAATTGGAGCAGATTTTCTAGAGCACTATAAACTATTAGTCGACATAGCAGGTCGCAAACTTATCGACAAAGTTACAGAGCTGACAACGCATGTAATTTCGGAAAAAGCGACACAACAAACAATTCGTACTATCGCAGTGGGAACGAATCCACGTATTACGCAACTTTTAAACAAATACGAAGACATCACGAAAGAGTCCTCTCTCCGCAATGCGCCCAAACATAAGATTGAACATCACATTATCACTACAGGACCACCCGTCGCAGCTCGGGCAAGACCATTACCTCCAGAAAAATACGACATAGCCAAAAAGGAATTTCAAAATATGATAGAACTCGGAATTTGCCGACCGTCAGATAGCCCATGGGCAAGCCCATTACATATGGTAAAAAAGAAAAATGGCGAGTGGAGGCCGTGCGGAGACTATCGAATGCTCAATAGCACGACAGTACCGGACAAATACCCACTACCAAGATTAACTGACTTTACATACATATTAGAAAATAAGAAGATACTAAGCAAGATAGATATACGTAAAGCATACCATTGTATTCCTGTTAAAGATATAGAAAAAACAGCCATCATCACACCTTTTGGACTTTTTGAGTACTTAAGAATGCCTTTCGGATTACGCAATGCGGCACAAACATTTCAACGATTCATGGATTCCTTATTTAGAGATTTAAACTACGTATTTATATTTGTAGACGACTGTCTCATTGCATCGGACAACGAAGATTTGCATTATCAGCATTTAGAAACGGTTTTCAAACGTTTACACGAGAATGGAATAACCATTAATCACGAAAAATGCGAATTTCTCAGAAGGGAAATAGATTTCTTAGGTTATCATATAACGAGCCAAGGAATACACCCTACCGAAGAAAATTACAAAGCAATCATGGAATTTCCCAAACCGAAAACAATTCAAGAATTAAGAAGATTTTTGGGCATGGTCAATTTCTACAGAAGTAATATTCCACGCGCAGCGGAAAATCAAAGAATTTTAAACGAATATCTACATGGTTCAAAAAAGAACGATAATTCACCTGTTCCTTGGACAACGGAAGCAGACAAAGCTTACGAAAAATGCAAGGAAAGCATGAAAAACGCAGTGTTAACAGCGCATCCTTCCCGCAACGCATCACTAGCGCTCATGACCGACGCTAGTGCTACTTGCGTTGGTGGAGTTTTACAACAAAAATCCGGACGCAATTGGGAACCATTAGGATTTTTTTCACAAAAATTGAGCGAAACTCAACAAAAATATTCTACGTTTGACAGAGAGCTGTTAGGAATATACATGGCCGTCAAACATTTTCACAGATTAATCGAGGGAAGAGAATTTACAATATTTACGGATCACCGACCTTTGACATACGCATTCTCCCAAAAACCATCATCAAACGATACACCGCGACGGGTCCGGCAGTTAGATTTCATTTCACAATACAGTACCAACATTCAACACATAAGCGGACGTGACAATATTACCGCCGATGCCTTATCTCGAATAGAGGAAATATACGTGCCATCACCTATCGATTACGCTGAATTGGAAAAATGTCAATCAACAGATAATGAACTAAGTAAATTACATGACAATAAAAGATTAAAATTCAAAAATATTACGCTTCCGGGTTCCACAATAAACATCACCTGCGACACATCTACTGGAAAAAGCCGCCCCTACTTACCAAAGCATTTTCGCAAACAAATTTTCGATACCATTCATGGTATGAGCCATCCAGGAAAAAGAACTACGAGAAAAATGATAACCCAAAGGTATTTATGGCCGTATATGAACAAAGATATCAATAATTGGTGTAGATCATGTATAGCCTGCCAAAAATCAAAAATACAACGACATACGATATCACCTCCTGGTACATTTATGACAGCGCAACGTTTTGAACATTTACATATTGACATCGTCGGACCACTTCCGATTTCACAAGGGAAGAGATATTTAATCACAATCATAGATCGTTGTACGTCATGGCCCGAAATATTTCCGGTAGAAGATATAACTGCAGAAACAGTAGCCAAGACACTTTTCGAAGGATGGATTACTCGTTTTGGATGTCCATTGCGCATTACTACGGATCAAGGCCGACAGTTTGAATCAAGAATATTTGAGTCACTCTCACAATTTTTGGGAATACATAAAATTAGGACAACACCTTATCATCCACAATCCAATGGAATGATAGAGAGATTTCATAGAACTTTAAAGGCGGCGTTAATGACAAGAGAATCCAACGAAAATTGGTTAAAAGAAATTCCAACAGTTTTACTCGGGTTGCGGAGTAGCTTGCGAGAAGACACAGGTTATAGTTCAGCAGAGATGACATATGGAACGCCAATACGACTCCCTGGAGGATTTTTTGAGTCATCAGCAGCACAGTTATCAACGTACGAAGAGTTTGTAAAACAAATTCAAAAGGACATCACACAAATGACATCAATTCCGAAAAGAAAAAAACACAATCAAGCTATATTTGTGCATCCCGAACTCAAAGAATGCTCACACGTATTTGTTCGGTGTGATAGAATTAAGAAAGCCCTGACACCGCCGTATGAAGGACCCTACCCAGTAATTAGTAAAACAGATAAAACATTTTGCATTAGAATTAGGGATAAAGAGACAGTGATATCAATTGATAGATTGAAACCAGCTTTCATGATCAATGACGAATCAAACTACGTGCCAGATTCAAAGGATTGCGACAGGCATTCACACACGTACACTACACGATCGGGACGTAAAGTAAAGCCAGTAGTACGTCTATAAAAAATCGCTGATATAAGCAAGCTATTCGTATATATATTAACATAGATCTTAACATATACCATTAATTTACAACTAAGCGAACCAACTCCGTAACCTGATCCAGGAGGACTTACGGTGGACAAGAAATGTTGCAATGGGACAGATTATTTTAACAATCGGCGTGATCCTAATTTACGGCATAATGAAAACACTGGACAGAAGAATGAAGAGTTTAACGAAAAAAAAAAAATAATAAACACTCGTGCAACAGCTGAGTAAAAATTACAGACGTCAGCAAATCACACCACAACAGGCGTCATCAAATTCCACCGCGTACAATAGCATTATTATTTATATACATCAGCAAATAACTAGTAAGGTCTAGGTCAAATTTATATTTTACAATATAAATTAATTATATGGTAATAGTGTTTACACACTATTACCATAAATTTTTTAAAGGGGGGTGTACTGTTACAGTACAATATCTTTGTGCTGTATCTACAATCTCTACAATCTACATCACAATCTTATGTTCCTTATCGCACGTTCAGTATTTATTAAATGTTTTTACTATCTGTTATCAACACGAAGTCGTTAGTATATAAGATGCACCTTTAGATAATTATAACCAGACTATACTACATCTTTTGTCTCATTTATACCTAATCATATATTGCCAAGTAGTTTGGCAAATACCGCAACCGTTGCCGTACGAAAATTGATATTTTGATTTGTGATTTATTATTTCATATTTTTTTATTATTATGTCGGTAAGATCGCCACGCTCAATATGGGGTTCCGTAGTCCCCCATCCAAATAATGCGGCTTAATAAGTGGGTTTTCTGTTCATAATACTAACAAACGTTAGTATTTTTCAATGGAATCTGTATGAAAATTTTGTTCCTTCTCACTTGTTTTGCCTGCTGTTACTCGTTAAGTTGTAAAGTTGTGATAGTTTTCCTTTTAATTTTACTTTAAATACTGCCTCTAAAACGGAACTCCTATAGTTTCGTCATGTCCGTCTGTCTGTCGGTCTGTCTGTCCGTATGTCACAGGCATTTCACTCAAAAACTACACAATGAATATTGGTGAATTTGGAGAAATGGTGTCTTGTAATAGCCGCTACTTAGTTTGATAGCTAAATAATAAAAATAAATATTATTAGGGGTGCAATCCATACATTTAACAGAAGCTAAAACATTCTTTTGTTAAACAAACATCAACATGTTGCACATCATTCGCCAAGTCTCTTAAAAACATTAAATTTTGATTTGTGATTTATTATTTCATATTTTTTTATTATTATGTAGGTAAGATCGAAAAATATTATTCATATATCATAAGTATGTAATGTGTGTCTAAATATAATTTCCAAAATACACGATATACCAAAAAAAAGACTAGAGCATGTCGAACCATGCTCAGCGTAGGGTTCCGCAGCCGTTGACGTACAAAATCCGACTTGAATATTTGCACCAGCAGAAGAGCGTTATGTTCATGGCACTTTCGCCCTTTTCTTGTATTCATCGTATTCGTTAATGTCGAAAATAATTATTTTAGTTTAAAGTATTTATTAAGCGCTACCTTTATGATTTTTAACACATTTTTTGTTTTTTTTAATAAAGTGATTGGCAAAAAATGCCTATATAAATTCTATTATTTTTTGGTCACACAGTTCAAAAGATAAGGGGAGGGGACACAATTTATGTAACTTTCGGGGCAATTATTTCCAATAATATTCACTCAAAAAAGTTTATTTGAAACCTTACATGTTTTTCAAAGGCCTGTCGAATGATGCCACACGGTGATTTTGGCTGTTTTTTTTTCAGCTTTTGTTAAGTGTATGGAATGCCTAAAAATATTTATTTTTATTATTTAGCTATCAAACTAAGTAGCGACTACTACAAGGCGCCTTTTCACCAAATTTCATCAATATATTCATTGTGTAGTCTTTGAGTAAAATGCCTGTGACATACGGACGGACAAACAGACAATAAGCGTTCCGTTTTTGCCATTTTGGCTACGGAACCCTGAAAATACCGAGCAAAGCTCGGTCATCCAGGTACTTTATCTAAAATATGTATGTTTATCAGTTGTCTGGTTGCCACAGTACAAGATCTGCTTAGTTTGCAACTGCTTTATATGCGTGATGGCCCGCAGGTATGATATTAATTAGTCAAAAAATTACTTTACAGAATAAAAAATAAATGTTGGCTGAATTTCCAAAAAAACTTGAAACTCCGTCAGTCGGCTTTTGGATTTTAATTAACGGTATACGGGTTTTAGTAGGTATTATTGGAAAATCAACATCTTTGGGGAAAAATAGGGGTTGAAAGTTTTAATCAAACTCCGTCAGTTTTAAAGTTAGGTCTGTGAAATTGAATATTTCGCTTTTTGGTTTAAAATAATAAAACATGCATTTAATCGATTTTGAAAAATAAACAAAGTTGCAAATTTGTATGAAACTCTGTCAATTTTAAAGTTAAAATTTTGTATTTGGCTATTTAATTTAAATTACAGAAACACGTGTTTCTGCATTTTTGGAAAATCAACCCTTAAGAGAACGCCACCAATTTTGAAGTTAGATCTGTGAATTGTTTTATTTGGCTTTGTGGTTGCAAATAAAGAAACACGTGTTTCTGTTTTTTTTTTTAAGTGTAAACCCATAACATGGTAAAATCATCCATGAGAAGAAAGCCACGATCCTATAGCTAGCAATCTTTAGGTATTATAATAAAAAATGAACCGCCTCTGTTCCTCAGCGAGAAACTTGAGAACTGCTGAAGTCCGATGATTCATTCGATAACATCGGGAAAAACGCAAAAACTCCATATTTCATTCAAATTCAAACTTAACGGGGGCAAAGTCGCGGAGCAAAGCTAATCCAAACTAATAATAAAAAAATGTGAAAGTATTTCTGTCTGTCTGTTACGTTTTCACGATTAGGTAAAACCGATTGAAATGAAATTTGGTATGGTGATAGCTTAAAGTCTCGGGAAATGACATACCTAGGTTAGTTTTTATCGCGATAAACAAAATCGACGTGAGCGGAGCCGCAGGTGAAAGGTAGTTCTATTATAAGTTTGAACACTCATGGCATATTTTTTTTTTACATTTATGTTTTGTTTATTTATGTGCCGTGTGGTGCCGGCTTAAGAATAGTACCACCCCATCTCTTCCCGTGGGTGTCGTCAAGGCGACTAAGGGATTTCACTCCGGAGGACGGGCAGCAGCGTCCTCTGCGTACTTAAAGCCTTACTGCGATCGCCAACCCGCTCGCCAAGCGTGGCGATTATGGCAATTACCCCCAGGATCTACATACCAGTAGGTTCTACTGGGAAGACCCGTGCCCAGCAGTGGGCCATCATATGGGTTGATATATTTATGTTTTTGGAGTAAACCGAAGTAATGGATTTCTAATGTTACGTGCAAAATATGTCTTTTACCTTAGTGAAACGATTGATTAAATTTGATGGATTAAATTTGACAAACATTCATACCTCATAGATGTACCTACCTAACTACATACTAGGTAACGTTAGAATGCTCAGTTTTTTAGGGTTCCGTAGCCAAAATGGCAAAACGGAACCTTTATAGTTTCGCCATGTCCGTCCATCCGCAGCTTAGCTCAGAGACTGTTAGTGCTAAAACGCTTAATTTATACCGACAAAGTGAAAGTAAAATGTTGAAAAAAAAAACATTTTAGCGTTCCACTGTGTGTAAAGTAGAGATGTGTTTTTTTTTCTCACCTACCCCATCGTGTGAGATATCATTAGATTGGTATTTTAAAAATATTTAGGGGTCGTAAAAACCTTTTTTCGATTTAGGGATCCGTTTGTGAAATATTATGCTTTAATGGTAATAGTAGAAATTAAAGTATAAACTATTACAGCAAAGCCTTTACCACTTTTTTAATTTTTTTTAAATTATTTTTAACAACTTATAGAGTAACAGCAGACCTAGTGAGAAGTAACAAAATTTTCGTACAGATTCCATTGAAAAAAACTTATTTAAAACGTTGTTACTATAAAACGAAAAAAAAAACGGAAAACCCACTTCTTAAGCCGCATTATTCGGATGGGGGATTGCAGGACCCTACATTGTGCATGGCTCAACATGTACTTGCCCCGTTTTCAAATATGGATTGCATGATGCATCAGGTGGGATGCGACTATAGCTCTGATGCAACACTTTTGAGACAGGAAAACTCTGCCTACATTGATAAAGTTACCCTATAATATTAGGCCATATCTTAAAACAGAGCTCACGTAACATCAACTTGGTTTCTTCAGTAATTATGCTTATCTAAGTGTAATCCTAAAATTTTACTTTAACTGCTTCATTTATTTTGATGTCATTTTAAATATAGTTCTACTGATTGCTCATTTACGGCTTAATTGAATAAAATTGGTTTTACTAAGATTTACCCTAAGGTTGTTGCAGTCCAGCCACTGTATTATCGATTTTATCGTTTCATTAACATATTCGTTTAATTCGTTAGATATATGTCACTATTACAAAAATATCATCTAAAAATAAAGTATAGTTACAATTTGTTATGTCTGGAAGATCATTTATATACCACTAGCTGTGCCCCGCGGTGTTACCCGCGGTTTATTAGCCTATGTGTTAACCCAGGGTGGCAGCTAACTCCATACCAAATTTTATTAAAATCGTTCCAGCCGCTTAGATGTGAAGAAGTAACAAACATACACACTCACATACTCACAAACTTTCGCCTTTATAATATTAGTGTGATAAAAACAAGAGTGGGACAAGTCACTCCCCTGTGGTACACCAGAACTTATGTATGTTTTCCTAAACTACATATTTCCACGCATTGGCGCCTATTCAAAATCATCTAAGAACATGTCCCCTGGTTCCATATTCTTGTAATTTATGCAATAATAGTAGTTTATAGGACACGAAATCAAATTCCCTAGACATGTCGAAGAAAATGACCGTTGTTGACAAATTCTTATCTACATTTGTTATAATTAACAATTCCATTCCATTTTTGAACGCTAAGTATTTTTTGTTTAATTAGAAGGAAGCATAGATCGTAGAATAAAATATAATCGTCACGGAAAATATTAAATGCGATATTGCTGTTCGTTTCTAAAAATGTTTCACTAAAACTTAGGCTGTTAATCCAGGAACTTTAAAACATTACTTGCATCATGTCCCTTTTGTGATAGTTAGAGCATTTTGGTCCCTCTAATACCTTTACAAAGGGTACATTTATTATTGAGTTATGATCTGATAGACCCAAATTTAGTATTTCCGCATGAGTTTTTCGAAATTGGCTGCCTATGATGTGAAAACACGATTTATGTCTAATCGGTTGCTTAATATAAAATGTAAGATTGTAATTATTTTTATTAACAATGATTTGTTGTACAATTTTATCTATCGTATTTTAGGGTATTAATATTAAAGTCACCGACTATAAGGATTTTTTTATTAGTAGCGGATAGTTTACATAGCAAGATATTTAACCGTTTAAAGAATATATCTGTTCAGATTTGATTTAGGTGTAGGTACGGTGCATGCACACAATAGTGTGATCTTCTACGCCACAGCATTCCAAATCGTCGCTAAACGCAAGGTTATTGAGAAATAAGTTTTCTTATAAAGTTAACTAGCAATGTAGGATTGTGGTTCCACATTACTAGCAATCCTGTTAACCCCCCCAGCTAAGCTCTATTAGGCTTGTGTTAGGTGTGTGTTCACGTTGGAAGTATAATGAGCAGGATTCGAACCCACGACCTCACGGTTGCGAGACCGATGCAAACCATTTTGATGCTCAAGTCTCCCTTTCCTCAAAAGTATGTGAGTCTCCTCTCGTTAAAGTAATAAATAATATGTTAAAATGTTATTAAGCTTTCGCAATTTGTACACATTATAAAATCGCGTGAATAATAGATTATCGATTTACATAATAAATACCTTTTTTATTGTCCGACATTTCGACCGTATTGCAACGGCCGTGGTCACGGGAAACTACCTACCTACCTAGTCTACCCGTGACCACGGCTGTTTCAATACAGCCACCGTAAAGGAACTTCCGCTATTGTATTATTTGTAATTGATTGTAATGAAAACAAGCAGTTAACCGAAACAACTGTTTCACTTTCAACTTTCAAATAAGACTCGTAGAGCCATCTATTGGCGATAGTAGTCAAGTATAACGTAACGTAACAAAATAACATAAGTAATTTATAATTTATTTCTACTTTATTCGTGTGTTTAAAAAAATGTATGGTTATAAAAAACAAAAATAAAATAACTTAGTAAACTTAGTTCTGTTAAATAAATTATCATTCGTTCTTATTTTTGTCCTTATTATTTTTAACCTGTATCTTTCAGATATCGGTACAAAAAAATCTCAGAATAAATAAATAATACATAAAAATAAAGTTATATTATTTTATTATACCTTACGGCCACTCATTATAAAATTATTGTAAATAAATATGATTATCTTCCTCTAAATGAGAAAAAAACTTAATTCAATCGTCAATAATATTATTTATTATCTGTGGTTACATTTCCAGTTTAACGCCATCTATACTCACACTGTCGTACTAATTCGAATGCGGCAGTGGATTTCTATGTCATTTTCAATTTAATTATCCAAATACTATTAATTTAGTTACAAACAAGCTTTTATAAAAACAATTTAGTTTTATTATTTAAAAAATAAAAACTAATCATTACTTTTTTAAGCTATTATCATTCACAAACCTGTAACTTCGTAATTACCGCCAATTTGATGCGGCGTTTCGGCCATTTTGTGAACCCCGCGACAGGAAGTGAGTGTTATAGGTGCTACGCAGGCGCAAATTGACCTTTCGGTTGAAGAACCCGTCGGTCACATGTGAGTGTCGATAAATATCTTAGTTTTATCGTGAATCCCTTATAAATAGTTATCATTATTGTTTTCGTAAGTATTTTCTATGGTGAATATAAATTTGTGCATATACGGCGTTACCGCAGTGTGGTTTTTGTGTAATTTATGAAAATGTAATGTGCCGCGGCGCCGGCACGTTTGTCAAATCGCTATTTTTTTTTCGTTATCTCCGGATTTGGAATAAAGATCAAGTTCACATTCTGTTAACTTCTCTACGTGATTATATTGGAGTATAGGTGATAAAAACGGTTTGTGGTTTTGTATTTTCTTGTGTTGGTCCTGTAGAAGACATGGTCAAGATGTCTCTCGCGTACCACATGTTCGGGTACCACACCATCCACTCCGTGTCGTCACCACCACCTTGCGACAGGCCTGATTTAATTCAGTAACCCTTGCAGAAACCTTGTGAGCCTTTATTTTTGATAACATTTGTCACCTTATGGTCGATGTCAAGTACATACTCCCACAAAGGGTTTTTTCGCACTTCGGTAGGTGGGGTTAGGTCGTATTATAATTTTTATAAACATACCTATAATGAAATCTGGATTCTGTTACCTTGTTTTCAAATACTATCCATATTTTACAGTGGTATGATTTGACAGTTTTGTACTAAACCTGAATTGATAATGTGTGGCCTAAAATTAGCATGAGTCATTAAATTTAATATAAATAATGTTTATTGCAGCACTAATTATTCTGTAAAGTATTTCTTTGTCCTTTCAGTAACTTGACACTCTCATTTTGTCTTTATATCATGAATATCAGCATATTGACAACACTAACAATATTTATACTTCAAAATAATGTGCTTTTTTACTTGTCTATACCTATAAATATACAAAAACACATTGTGGTAAATAACCTAGTAAAAACTTTAAAATTGTAGATATTCCATACAAAGTTCTTTTTCTCAATTTCTTCACACTTATTTACAATGTTGCTGTGAATGTAACTTGACAAACAACTAATAATAGTGTAGCTCTTGTAATCTAAATCCTTTTTTTTTTTATATACTTTTCCTGACCATTTTTCTTTCTTGGAGTTCTGTATGAAGTAAAATTCAGATGCATGGTTTTCGAAAATAATTTGCCACATGTTTATTGTCACATTCAGTATATCCGATTAGATTTTCTTACTAATAAATTAATTTTAGTTTCTTGCTTAATTATTGTTCTACAATGTCTTGCGTTTTAGTTGAACATTTGTTGTCTCATTTTGTTATCGTAAAATGGTGTAACTATATTTTTCACAGCTGTCCTCCCTTTATTTGCCCTTGTGAATATTGGTTACTACAGTAGAAAGTGATCTTTAGATAAATTATGTTCTTTAAGATGCTTCTAAATTATTGTAGATTAGTATGTAACTTTGTTGACATACATATTAAATTATATGAAGAATTAGATAATCTTTTCTGATCTTGTTTTAAACCGCCCCATGTCAAAATAATCTCTTTTTCCAGTTATTTACTAACTAAAACATATTGCAAATCTAAAGTATTAGTTGTCATGTTCATATAGTCTGTATACTAGTATTGGAACTCATTAATACCACTGAACCCGAGACCATAGAGTCGCGAATATGGTTACATACCTTATTCGTGCTGAGGTTACTCGGACATCATACACCAGGCCCGACTATGCGTCTAATAACACGACTGTGTCTTTAGATCACCGTCCAAGGCCACACTTATTGAAAACTAGCAATTACCTGTGACTGTCTGTAATTAGGTTTTACATGCCAGTATCCCTTATGTTAAAAATCCCTTAGGTTGAAAAGGCAGAATATAGTTTTATTGGTAACTAGCTGACCCGCGCAATGTTGTCTGCGTAAATTTTCCCTGTTTTTGCAACATTTTTCATCGCTGCTCTGCTCCTATTTGTTGTAGCATGATGTTATATAGCCTTCCTTGATAAATGGGCTATCCAACAGTAAAATAATTTTTCAATTCGGACCAGTTGTTCCAGGGATTATCATGTTTATAATATTAGTATAGATTTAAAAATTTATCTTGGTAGAATAAGAAGATTTCGTTTTTGAAAGTCAAGAAAGAAAGAAGATTTGTTCTTTTTGTAGTGTTCGAGATATATCTCAGTAATATCAGCATTTAGCATCAAACTGAAAACCGAAAATTTACATTTTTAAATCTATTCTTAACTTTAATAATTCAATGATTTCTTTTCATAATATGGCCATAAATTAGATTCAGATTATACTTGTATCAATTGAATGAAAAGAATTGGCAAACAGCCTTCTATTGTATCAACATAAATCAAATAATTTGACTATGAATTCACAACATTGATCTTTATACAGATTGTAAATTAAAAATATAGGAAAAATTCCCAAAATTAAAAAAAATGATGTGGTTTCACTTTTCACTTGTACAGTTCATTGACATCTAGGTCAATGAACTTTGCTATTTTTTCGTCACTGAATATGAATCATGTTCAACAGTTAAGTGCCAAGGTTCTATTTGTTAGCATGGTATTTTGCAGAGGACAACTAAATATTAGTATCACTTGGAACTGTTTTTGTCCACCTTATAAAGTATACAAGATATGTGAGTAAAGAGTTTGTAATCATTTTGGTTTCATGATAGATTGGCAAAGATTATGAATGGATTGGTTAGAATTTTGTTCCAATTAAGTTTCCAGGTGTAATTTATGTAAAGCTTAGCTTTAAATTACAGCATGTCTGTAATTTACTACATAGAAGCTTTATATCTTGTCTAGAATAGAAAAAAGAATACTGTTTTAACAAGATTGTTTATTTTGGACTATAGTGTCTTACACCTATCTAATTGTTTCCTTGAGAATTTCTCGACTTAGGTTTATGGTAGGTCCCAAGGTACATTTTGAAAATTGTTTCCTCGCCTCAAATGTTGTCAATTTCTTTGACTGTCCATAAGTGGAGGTGACTTTTTGCCACTAAAGATATAGATTTTGTTTAAGTAAGGTTGAGTAAACATTAGAAAATTTTCAAGGTAACATCTGGGAAAATGGTTGTTAGTTTTTCTGTTTAATTGGCTTTAGGTTTTGTCAGTTTTTTGTAAAGAAGTTGAAAGGTTCATTTCACTGGAAATTTCTTATGAAACAATAAACTACTTTGCAATGTTTTCTATTTGACAATTATAAGGAACTCGATTCAAAACTTGTACTGGCTAATCAGGTACTGACATTTAAACAGCCATGAAATGTTGTGACCTGAACAGCTCTATAAGCAGCAAGGTTCAGAATTACACATTTCACATATTATGGTAAACAAATCACTAACTTTTGACTTTTCAAATTTACCAGATCACTCCTGACCGTTACTAAACTCGGCACAAACACAATGGCTGACATCGAGGACACACACTTCGAGACCGGGGACTCCGGTGCCTCCGCCACCTTCCCCATGCAGTGCTCTGCCCTGCGCAAGAACGGTTTCGTGATGCTCAAGGGTCGCCCCTGCAAAATTGTTGAAATGTCTACCTCTAAGACTGGCAAACACGGTCACGCCAAAGTTCACTTGGTCGGAATTGACATTTTTAACGGCAAGAAGTAAGTATACTTATTTTAAACATTTAATTTTTATGTAGGCTCCACCCCATGCATGTTGGTTGTCGTAATCAAAGCGTCAAGCTGCCTTAACTATCATATAAATATCATAAAAATCGCCCTACTGTTTTCTACTCCTACTGATTCTGTTCAAACAAACTTAATCTTCAGAATACTCAGACTTATAGAAGCGGCGGTAGCCTAATGGCTAAGACATCGGCCTCGCAATCTTGAGGTCGCGGTTTCGAATCCTACCAATTATACTACCGACGTGAACCCACTCCTAACACAAGCCATTGAGCTTAGCTGGAGGGGTTAACAGGATTGCTAGCAATGTGGGACCAAGATGCCACATTGCTATTGAAGAAAAATAAAAAAAAAAGTCACCGTCATTTAGGAGCGACAAATGATTTTGCTCACGAAAATTAAGTATGCAGAGTTAAATCGCAATAAAATCCGGGATTATCCTATTTTTGGAAAATCGTTTTGCGCCATTTCACCGAAACAACTCCAGCACCTGAAGTTGAACATTTTGCTAGCATGCTTCTATTTAATTCAAAAATTATCACATCATTATGTATAGCTTTAAGAAACTGGACATTCACATTAACAATCATAACTAATCACTTATCGCCTTATCAACGTACAAGTTCCTGTTAAAACCGCAAGCCGAGCCCATAGAGTCGCGAACTCGGTTCCATACCGTGTTCGTGCTGAGGTTTCTCGGACATTATACACCAGGCCTGAATATGCATCTAATACCATCATTGTGGCTTTAGAATGTCGTCCAGGGCCACATTACACTTAAAACTAAAGTTAGATTGTTAAAATGTTGTTAAGAACTAATTTTGTAACTGTAATTAGGTGTTTCGAAGCTTTTAACCGCGAGAATGTTACATCACGTAAATAATAGAAGTCCTTTTTCAAATAAATGCCAATTTCATCAAAACGAACAGACATATGCTTTCTACCTACATGAAAACATGCATTTCACACATACAGTATTATTATGTCTTACCTTCATATAAAACCAAACAAATATAACCAACTCTGGTGTATGTTAAGGCTAAAGCTGGACTGATTTGGATGAAGTTGTGTGTAGATGTAGTCTCAAGCTTCATCGCCATCATTATACCAACTATAGGGCACTCTTAATTTACGCACACGTTTCTCTGCCTTCCGCATTCAGTTCATCCCAGCGATCTTTAGCTCGTCGGTCCACCTGGCTTAGGAATGATATAGACTTTCATAAACTTTCGCTATTTGTGCACATTATGAATAAATTTATATATTACGGGTCTTAATCGCGTGAATAAATTAAGGTAAAATACCATATTGCATAGACCGTATTGTAACGTGATATGTGGTATGCAATACGGTCGAAACGTTAGGCAATAAACAAGGTATGTATTACCTTAAATTATTCACGCGATTAAGACCCGTAATATATATATATTTTCACGATATAGACTGTCTTATCTTGATAACCGGTATACACGTGGACGAAGCCCTTGACAACAGCTCATTAAATATATTATACACACGTATGTTTTAATTGTAACAAGTCATAAAATATAATTATGTATACAATTTAATATATTGCCGTTTACTTCGCCCACTTAAGTACCTACGTATTAACGGCTCGTCAAGTATCCCACGCTCGTCTCAAGTATTTTCGTCACTTGTTTCTTATCGATTTTTCTTGAATAACATAGTAACATGTATCTGAAACGATTGACCTTCTCGGTATCGTATAATAATAGATGACATATCAGAAACAATGAAATTGAAGTATTGTTTTTTAACCTTTGCAAAAGGCGCAAGTTACTTGTGGGCTGCATTATTTTCTACCTACACAACGTATAATTATAATGTTCACACTTCAAGGACACAAAAGCCTCCTCTCTGAGAGGGTACGGGACTTACCGTTATCGTACTTTTAAAGCCTACAGCTTTTAAGTCGTAGTCGTTATTACATTGCGCGTGTTTTAATCAGTTTTGATACTAAACAGTCATTGTATCCTATAGCCGTAACTCGAAGTATGTCTCGCTCGTTGCCAACGCTGTACGAGCCTTTTCATCCCTTATTAGAAAATACTAATAATGTTATCATTTTTTTTTTAATATCTTTACTCCTCTATTTGTATATTTCCTATTTAAATCTAAGTCCACCATAGACAGCAATAAAACACTTTGTTGGGTTGAAGTCTATGTATGTAAGTCTAGGTTGTTAATGCTATCAAGTTGTACCAGGGATTATCGATTGATATCTTGATGCTGAATAACTTATAAGTTTCAGCCCATGGTCAAATATGCTGTACTTATATTTGTTGAGCATTTTTTCGTCATCCCTTCAACAACTTTCATGGCTAAACTGCTAATTCGATTAAGCTAGAATTTAATATGAATAGAGAGATAACTTAAAACCAGTAACAAACATAGATTTTTAACGACCATATTGCTGTATACACTTTATTACACACCTCAACAGAATTCCACTAAAATATTTATGTACTGACAAAAGACATTGTATTCCCCAGAATTCATTTCCCAACTAGCGTTTACATATTTATAAGTAATCTACAAATAAAAATGTTTCCTTTACTACCCAGATACGAGGATATCTGTCCTTCCACTCACAATATGGACGTGCCACATGTAAAGCGTGAGGACTATCAACTGACTGACATATCTGACGACGGCTACCTCACTCTGATGGCTGACAATGGTGATTTGCGTGAGGACCTCAAGATCCCCGATGGTGACCTCGGCACTCAACTCCGTTCTGATTTTGATAGCGGCAAAGAACTTCTTGTGAGTATATTTCTTTGTTTATAACTAGTTAGCTATTATTATTTGCAAGCAACACCTTATAGGTTACAAATTGAAGACTTTTTCTTTTATTTACCAGACATTTATTTTCCAATGTAGTGGAAGACATATAATAATAATAAGCATTTATTTGTCCTTTAAAAACAATTAAAGTTTGACATGTGGTACACAAACAATAAATAAAATAAAAACTAAAAGATCCTTGACTCAGCAAATAGTCAGCAGCACAAATGCAATGTAAATGAAGCACTAACATTACATACGTTTTCGGTAAAAAAAAAATATTTGGCAGTAAAAAATTAAAACCTATTGAGCAAATGCCGTTTCATACTCTCTATGAGACGTTAGCTGTTGTCCTTGTAAACATTTTCTTTGTATTGATTTCCGAGGATGTAATATTCTAAACAATACTGATGGACATATTCTGATTCTTATTATATGCATAAATTAAAGTAACCATTCATTGCTGCTTTATTCTTTGTCTGGGTGTTATTTATCTATAGTATGTATGTAAATAGAATATGTTTATCAGTTGTCTGGTTTCTATAGTACAAGCTATGCTTAGTTTGGGATCAGATAGCGCTGTGTGAGTTGTCCCAAGATATTATTATTATAATGTCTCTCCAATTCTGTTGGATTTTTGTCCCGACTGTTAGGGAATGAAAAATGCATTGGTATTTGCCGACACACTTGTGACCATAACATTTCGTGTGGTAATAAATGAGTACCTAGTCCTCGGTGAGATTGGTCCTCAATCAGATCTTAACACAACATATATTTACAAAGTCAGTTGAAGCCGTAGTAGGCCTTTGTGGGTACCACAATAGTGTCAGTTACTCTTTCGTCAAATAGTAATGTTAATACATCACTGTATATCAGTTGAAGAGCACTAGCAACTGAAATTACTGGGCAATGACTTAGGAACTCTGTCTCAAAGGAGGAATGCTGTGTGACAACATTCAGATTCTTGTCAAACTAGGATTTAGGTGGCACTGATACTGTTATCAGGCGCACGACCTGCTCGTCTTTTCATTTACGGCAGGTCTCAATAATCTACAAATCGATGGATTTGGCTACTAGAGGTATATATTTGACATAAGCTCCATACAAAATATGTCAAAATTCTACCTCTAGTAGCCAAATCCATCGATAGTTAGATTATTGAGACTGGACGTTAGTAGTATAAAAAAACAGTTATCAAGAAAATCTATCATAGGGTGTGTGATTCAGTCAAAACGGTCAAACGTCACCTAAATTTCGATCAACGTTAATAGCTTCCGTAAGCTACGCACCTCCATTAGCTCAAATTTTAACGTGTTTGCGTAAAAAATACAGTTTTATATTACCATATTACATTTTTTCGTTCGTTCCGATATCTGATACTTGACCTTTTGAGCCCTTTGTGTTTCCCAATTAACCTCCTTTCTGAGACCTCTCGACCTTCACAGCTTGCAAATTTATACCTTTTGATGAAAATTTATAGCAGACTTAAATTTCACAAAGTTGATTATTAAATCTCATGTGCTATATCTGTGATATCTACATATAAAAACACACGTCTCTATGCCCTTTTGTATTATTATTTTTCACGAGAAACTCTTATTTAATGCAGATTTGTTTTTACAATTCTGGCACGATTTTAGGATAAGTTTTGTTATATACGAAACTAAATGTCACGATAATAGTGAATCAATTTGTTTCTTTTTCAATAATGACTCGTTTCGCTCTATCTGACCCGCGCAACTTCGTTTGCGTCAATTTTCCCCGTTTTTCCAACATTTGTCATTGCTGCACCGCTCCTATTGGTCATAGCGTGACGTTATATAGCCTCTAACGTTCCTCGACAAATGGGCTATCCAACACTAAATAATATTTGAATAGGTCCTGAGAACATGAAAAGTATGAGATTCATGAAATTGCAGGGGATTTCGGGGGCGATAAATCGATCTAGCTAGGATTAATTTATAGAAAAAACCGATAAAAAAAAAAATACCGGTCGGGTCATTCATATAAACCATGCATAAACATGCTGTACTTTTTTGCTAATGGCAAATAGACGGGTCCCATTTCACCTAATGATCTCTTAAAAATTTAGCGCAGGATAATAACTGCCTATAAGCATGCTTTTGCGGCTATTCCGTAGTTTATTTCACATTTTACTTCACGTATTATGATCTTTAAGCACGCCAACTAACATACATACGCCTTATTCGTCTACAAACATGATTACTGTAAGCAATATTATATTCCGTACTTAAAAGGTAATAATGGAACCCTCTTCCTAAAATTCCGTGGTCTGTACGTTGCTCTGACCTTCTGTCAGAGGACTGTTTTGATCGGTAATTTTATATATGCTATAGTGAAAATAAAATAAAGCTATAATTAAATGGGGTCCTCGTTATTATATGTATAAGTTATTTTTAAAGTTCGTTAAACGTTCATAATACGATAGCCTCCGTGTATAACTCCGACTCGCAACTAGGACAGATTTTTTTAGTCGTTTACTCTAATATCAAAGTTACTACGGTGATTATCCTCATAAGCTAACAATTTAAATCAGTATTTAATTATAAACGCTGTAATCTTTTAACCAATAGCAAGGATTGTTAAAATTCTTTTTATTCGAGTATAGAGTCTCTGATACACTTTTATAATGTGTTGGTGCTAAATCAACTCGTAAATTATATCTCTGCCCCTTACCTGGGCTAGTATTATTACCAGTCATATGGATAGTGGGTTTTGAGTACATTTTAGCTTGATAAAGATATAGGCGATATGTGTTTCGTAACGTATTTTGCATAACTTATTCAAATTTTATTTTTAGATATAAATTATGCATGTGTTACCTATTCAAACATAAAGATATTTTTAAATGATAAGGAAAATTGTATAAATATCCGTTAGCAGTTTAGAATTCAATCAATAGTGCCCCCAAGCTTTTCTTGAACAGGGTCCACTTAGTTTTTTGTTGTTCGCAGACACTACCATGTTTATTATTATTATTTGAAGAGTTATGTAAACTAAATCAATCCCAAAATAAACTTAACTTGCCTACTATATTATTTTAATAGACAACATACTTATTTTTTTTAATAATACAAATTTTGAATCAATGTGTTTTTTGAGCTTTGTGCATGCGAAATTTAAAATAGTACGACTGGTTGGAAAGTATTGGTTTAGATGTACTAAACATAGGTACGCCTAGACAGACGCGGAAGGCAGCTTTCGGTTTTATTTAATTTGTAAAGAAGTCTCTAAAACATTATCCCTGTGTTAGTATTTTGAAAGCTATGGCTAAAGAGAACACCATTAAACTACTGCGATGGATGCCCTATAAAAATATAGTGTTACCACGCGGGCTCACTGAGCTAGGCATGTTTGGAGGGTGTCTTCGCATATTGTTTTTTTTTTTTTTAACCAAAGAGACTGCGCCTGATGGTAAACGTCACGCTAGCTCAACAGTATCAGTGCCACCCAAATCCTTGTTTGGTAAAGATCTGAATGTCAACGCACCGAGCTTCCTATTTGAGATATAAGTTCGTAAATCTCATTTGTTCGGAACAGTGATACGTTAACATAACTATTTCACAGAAGAATGACTGACACTTGTGGTACCGACGTTTACTACCTATGGTTTAGTTCTACCTGCAAATGGTACATGCCTTCTGGGACATGCCTGTTTCATCGCATATCGACATAATTTGCGTGTAAAAATATCAATCTTACATTTTCAATAGCTACATCAAAGTGAAAATGTTACAAGTCTTCCAATTCAACAGTATCGCATTTCTTTGTCGTGAATAATGTAAATTTAATAGCACGGCCAACCAATTAGCATATAAAATGTACGGCAACTATCCTTCCAAGTGTATCGATCAGTGCGATTACGTCATTATCAACATTTTTAATTCAGCGAAATGATGACAGGGCCTGGTGACATTCTCAAGATATCATAACAAATTGTATGATAAATTCCTTCTAAGATTAGACAATGTCTGATTGTAAACTTAAAGTAGCTTAATCCGGTATGTGATCAGTCATTATGTATGTCAATAGTATTCACATGAATAATGGTTTAACTAACCGATTTCGGATACGGTGACCAATTTCATCAGACTAGCCAACTACAGGAGATATTATAGTGTACTAGCTGACCCGCGCAACTTCGTCTGCGTAAATTTTCCCTATTTTCTTTTTTCTTCCTTTTTTTTTTACAACATTTTTCATTGCTGCTCCGCTCCTATTGGTCGTAGCGTGATGTTTTAACATAGAGGACTATCCAACAATAAAATATTTTTTCAATGCGGCCCAGTAGTTCCTGAGATTATCGCGTTCAAACAAACAAACAAACTCTTAGGGGTATGGAAAATAGATGTTGGCCGATTCTCATAGATACCGGATAAGCACAAAAAATTTCATCAAAATCGGTCAAGCCGTTTCGGAGGAGTATGGCAACGAAAACTGTGACACGAGAATTTTATATATTAGATGTAGATACATACCTAATTGCACTCTTGCACTCTATTCCTCGACTCTCACAGTCGAATGGGATCGAAATCAGACACGACTGAAGTTAGGTCCAGGATCGACAGTTAAACCTCTTTGAGGTACGCAGGGTTGTAAATTTTTCCGAAAACGTTTACCCATCCATGAACCGCCAGTGGTAACATTGCTTAACCCCGCTTATCTCAGACACGACTGAAGTTAGGCCCAGGATCGACAGTTAAACCTCTCTTTAAGGCACGCAGGGGTGTAAATTTTTCCGAAAACGTTTACCCATCCATGAACCGCCAGTGGTAACATTGCTTAACCCCGATCACTAGACTTGCTCCATCGCCACGAACCGCTATTCGCATTACTCATTTCACTAATTTATGAATGTATGTCATGTCATAAAGTACTTAGATATAGAAAGTAGTATATTTTTTATAAAAAAATGTTTCTTTTGTCATATTGCGGGTGTCCACTGCGGTCGATGCAGACATTCACCTTGAGTGTGCGGTCAAATGCCTCTGACCGTATATTATAAAGTATAAGTCGTATATGATTACGTATACAAAATGTATACGGACATACTTCATGGTAAATACATGTAGTCACTACTACTACTAGTGTAGGCTCTAAATAGTTTCCGTTAACAAAATATATTTTAGAATAAAATAACCTACCAACAAATAGCGGCAGTTTAATAAAGAAACCGGGCAATTGCATGTCGGACCATGCTCAGTGTAGGGTTCCGGAGCCGTTGCCGTATAAAAAAAACCTATTGTATATGACTGACTGATACCGCAGTCAAAACTGGTACCGCAGTCAAAACTGGTACGGTTTTGCGGGACAACGTGAAAAAAAGCGGCGGTAACCTAATGGCTAAGGCATCGGTCTCGCAATCGTGAGGTCGTGGGTTCGAATTCTGGCCATTATACTATCGACGTGAACACATTCCTAACACAAGCCATAAAGCATTCCTGGAGGTGTTAACAGGATTGCTAGTAATGTGGGACCACAATACCACATTGCTAGTTATCTTATATAAAAAAAAAATGTTTTAGTTTGTTACGTTACCATGTTTTAAAATAAAGTAATATAACCCGCGTTTCTGAGATAAGCACAAAGCTCGACGGTTGGCACTGTCAGTACAGTAGTTTCCTGGGAGCTTTCGCCAACTTACTCGCAATAACAGGACTTAGTTCCACAGTATATTTTTTGTATGTCCACTCAATTTCATTGTATTTTCTAACCAAGGTATTAACATTGTACTTTTATTTTGTTTCAGTGCACGGTGCTGAAATCGTGCGGTGAGGAGTGTGTAATCGCAGTCAAGGCAAACACAGCTCTCGACAAATAAACCAACTCAGCATTTATAGGGATATACATACATATAATTTTTTTACAATCAACAGCTCTTACATAAATGTAAAACATAATACTATGTATAATTTAACATAAAATATTATGGTGTGACGCGTGTTGGCGTATGCCTCGTCACTCGACACGCGGGGGCATCTCATGACGAATATGGCGGTAGTCTTACGTCGCGCGATCTATAATGCGGTCCTGTTGTTTTAAGGATAAGATTCTAGAGGCATTTGTCTCGTTTTACGATTGCAAAGTCTCTAGTCGTTACACTGAGAACTGTTCGCGGTGTCTGCGGATTAATTCTCAGTGTAGCGAGTTGTTGGCCGACCGGCATTGTTACAGCGCGTTGACGATTATTGCACACGGATATGATAAATGTAATGAAATAGCCCGAGTCGGGACGATCTACATATTTATTTATACTTAAGTTGTCGCCCCCGAGTGTCGGGACGGGACGGGCGCCGCTCGCGTCCGACCGGCCGGAACTTCACGTTTGTTTTTGTTTTGTTTGTTCTCTTTTTGCTTAAGACGTCTCTAAACGTTGAAAGTTACGTTGCGCTCCGAGACCCGCCGGACGTTTGTTGATCGATATCGGTGTGGTGAAATTCCCCGTGGTGGATATTATAAATCTTTTATAACGGTTGATGACCCGACAAAGAGATGGACGCAAACTTGAAGTTATTACCATATTTTATTGCTAAATTAATTAATACATATAAAAAATCGAGAAAATGCGCAAAAAAATAGAAATAAAGAAAATTCTTGAATGTGGTGTGTGATTGATTAGTCCTCTACTCGGGCGCGCGCCACGTTGTCGCAGCGTTCCCTTCATGTGTAACACTTGCCATCTGTTCAAATATACATACTGACACTCGTGAGTGCATTCCATGGCGAGCAGTGCTCCTGTCGTACAACCGTGATGTGCTAAATCGATGAAGACTGACTTGATAATGTCTCCTGAGAATTAAATCTTCAGGCGAGACTGACGATGCATTTTGTAGAAGAAATAGTTGATTTTTTTATAATAAATTTGAGCTCATCTCGGCCTTTCCTTGCTCGCTTTATTTGCTGATTTGAACACATGAGATGTTACACATTATTGAGTGGCTTACGATTGCCTAAATTCCATGTTTTGATGTAGTGTTCGCAACGGCCACTCTGTAGCAAGTGTTGCCTTCAAGGGCTGTATAGGGTTTGATTCATTTGTAAGTTAGGTGGACTTATCAATATTCTTTTAACATCAGATTGTCAAAGACGATATGATATACGAAAATTAATGTAAGAATGTAAGGTAAGGCCCTATAGGAGAGATATTTTTTTATGCATTCAAAATTCGTACATCGCAGGCAAAAGTTTAGGCTGTTTATAAAAAAAACAGTTTTGTTCACTGTACATTTTTTTTTCGAAATTGCATAATCGTTATTGTTGGTAAAGTTTTTATACTTAGCAGCTTGTAATCAGGTTTTTATTTTATAAAAAAACCTAAGGTATATATGTAAAGACATCGGGAGGTGTAAAATAAAATACTTTAGTAAAAAGGTAACTTTGATTTTCTGTAAAGTTAAGCTGTTGTATCCCAGTGGAACCTTGAATAGATGTATTCCTTCCTCGGTGGATATGTCTGTAATATCTGATGCTTAGAATAGCGTTTGCGGACTAAATGTGATTTAATTAAAAACCAAATAGAATTAATTGGTGCACCTATAAGTTGTTAGGAATTGATTCTCTTGCACTCTTGGTCTGTTCGCTTATAGTTCAGTACTTTGTAGTTTCTGAGAGACGAGTCCGACACTGGAGCGAGGCATTTCCTAGCTTTCTTTTACGATTATTCGCGATGCCAATCGTGTGTGTAGCTTGTAGTCTAAATATTTTCGTTGTACTAGTACGGTCGACTGCTAGGTCGTTATCATTAAGACCTTACGAAGAAGAGATGGTTAAAAATTGTAATCTGCGGATTTTAATTAAAATTATTTTTTATATCGGGGCGTAGGTCAGGTTGAATAACTAATGTGACAGTATTTAGTGCTAAAGTTCTGTATATACGTAAGATTGGATAGATCGGTGGATAATGGACTCTAGTTTAAATATTTCAATATCACTCTTGATACAGTTCCACGTGTTTGTCATGTTATATGAACAAGCTCTACCGAATTAATAGCAACGGCCAATAATAAATGTAAAGCAGTAATAAGTACCTATTTAACAGTCTGTCGAATTAAATCTGTACAAAATGAAATATCGTGAGTTTGTGATTCATAGTGTAGCACCCTTTATGTAGTTTGTTTTCGTTTTGTAGTTTTTATATTTTATTTTACACCCTTTTTATTTTCTTTATGGGAAATAGCGAACTTGTGAACTGCAACACTGGTACAGTACAAAGCAAGAAATGCAAATATGTACTTAAAATGACTTACTTTTGTCTGTCATCTCATCTCGGTGGCCTCCTTACTGATCTCACTCTTCCCCATTATATTCTTGCTACGATACGCGAATTCTACATGCTGGAAGGTCTAGATCATAAGCTCCTTCAGATGTGGGCAATAAATGGTATGTATAAAACTAAACACTAAAGATGAAAGTACTAGAACTTTCTCAATCTATTATACCTATCGTGGTCACACATGGGAATAACGACTTTCTAAGGCCGATAAATTTTCATCTACCGTCCGAGAAGTATAATCAGTCAATCTGTGACGCGGAAAGAGTAGGTAGGTACCTAGGTAATTTAAAAAGGATTATGAAAGCTAGGGGCTTTGGAAAAAAGCAGCAGTGTTCAAGCATGTTGGTTTCTACACAAAGCATGGTTGGATTACGTATCGAGCTGACCACAAGTGGATGGACCATGGAACTACAAAGGCAAGTATTTTTCGAAAAGTAAGAGCAAGTTCCACAGTACCTAGGTACCTATGTATGAGTCCTACCGTAAGAATAGAACGTATGATCCTACTGCCTACTATGACGCGGTGGAGGTATGTGCTGTGAAGCTCGGCATCAACGACATGGTGTATAATCACAGCCTGTGATTATACATGTACTAGCTTCCGCCCGCGTTTAAGTATGGACTGCCATTTCACCCCTTGAAGGTTGATATAGTGGATGCCTACATCATATAGGTAACAACTAACTGTACGAAATTGCAACCCAACCCTTTTGACAGGCATATTTCAACACCCCCTCCCCTCGGCGGTGCTGGTTTATGGACCAATGTTGAATCTAATGCCCCCCCTCCCTCCATTCATACGAACAACTCGCACTTGGCCCGGTGAGCACCCTGTGCAAAGTTCTAGATCCGCGCTTGATTTTGTTGCGTAATATTTAACTATCTCGTAAGCAGTTTTGTTCAAAATTAAATATTTGTGATGAATAACATATTTATTTACATAGGGGTTAATACCATGAATTATTAAACCCTTTCGCGAATAATGCATTAATTTACAAATTTAATTACCATAAAATACTTAGTGGGTCAACCATAAAAGATAGGTAGGTAGCCATTTTACTGTCGCGGACTGAGGAACAAATTCAACATAGAGCTACCTACATTATTGTTGTGTAACTTTAACCGTTTACGCAACGGCAGCTCTCAAAAGGAATAATTTTTCCTCGTTTGTGCAACATTTTTCATTGCTGCCCCTATTGATCAAAGTGTGACGTTATGTAGCATAGCAACACAAAAAGAGTATTTCAATTCGAACCTGTAGTTCCTGAGATCATCGCGTTCAAACAAACAAACTCTTCAGCTTTATAATCTCTAATATTAAAAAGCTGAAAAGTTTGTTTGTTAGGTACTGTTGGATAGCCCATTTACCGAGGAAGCCTATATAACATCACGCTACAACTAATAGGAGCGGAGCAGCAATTAAAAATGTTGCAAAAACGGGGAAAGAGGGAAGCGGAATCTCACGTGAGGAAGTAGGTAGGTACGCCCCCTAAGTATCACTGGTCCAGATTAGCGCTCTGAGACTAGCACAGGTGGCACTATGTCAAAACGATATTAGACGACTTAGTTGTACTAGCGGGAACGAAATGTATCTATGGAACTGGATGGACACATCGCTTGGCCATACAATCGACAAATTGCTATAGATTTTTTAGGATTCCGTAGTCAAAATGGTCCGTCTGTCCGTTTGCAGCTTTGCTCAGAGACTGTTAATGATAGAAGGCTGTAATATTGCATGGATACACATGTTACTTACGCCAGCAAATCTTGAAAAACATTATTTAGGGTAGGTACCTCCCCTATATGTAAAGTGGGGATGTGATTTTTGTTCTTACCTACCCTATCGTGTTGGATATCGTTAGATAGATCTTTAAAAACGTTAAGGGGTTGGGAAGACTATTTTCGATTTAGGGATTCGTTTGTGAAATCAATTTCATTACAAGTCTACGAGTAACAGCTGATCAAATGAGAAGTAACAAAATTTCGTACAAAGTCCATTGTCCAAGTAGATATAACGTTGTAAGTATGAAACAAAAACAACAGAAAACCCACATCATAAAACGCATTATTCAGAAGGAGGGAAGGGGCGGTGACTACGGAATCCTACATTGTGCGTGGCCCGACATGCTCTTTCGATTCCGCGCCATTTCACATACTTATTTCTTCGTGTTCATTATCAAATTACAATATGGATTGGGGTGTTAAAGAAAATAGGATTGCGGTGATCGCCTTGCACAAAGTGGGTATGGAGCATTCAAAAGCTTGGCATCAGCCGTATGTTCGTATATCGTACTATCAACACATACAACACTTCCTCTGTCGAAGACCATAAAAAATCGGGGCAGCCACGTGCTGTTAGAACTACAAAGACTGTTAAAACCAGAATTCGTCGAAATCCCATTAGGAAGCAAAAAATCTTATCGCGAGAAATAAAGATTCCCGCTAGGGCTCTGTCACGTATTATAAAACAAGACCTGAAGCTCGGTGCTTATCGTCGATATACAGAACATGCCCTAAATCAATCTTTACAATTAAAGAGAGTGGATCGATCAAAACGCCTTCTGTCGCGATGCGCAGGTGAAGGGCACGAAATATCCTCTTTACCGATGAAAAAAAATTCACGATTAAAGAGCACTACACTAAGCAAAATGATAAAATGTACGCTCACAGTTCTAAAGAAGCTGCTTAAGTGGTCGGAAAAGTACAGCTTGGTCATCATCCTGAGTGATGGTTAGGTTAGGTTAGGTTAGTTACCTTATGAAGGCGTCACAAGGCTACATTTTTGTGAAAAAGGAGTGAAAGCTTCAGCCAAAGTGTATCAAGAGACAGTCTTTGGATCGTGTTGTGAAACCTCTCTGCAACACATTTATAAATGTACTGCGGACTTTCCAGCAGGACTCTGCACCTGGTCACAAGGCACGAACTACCCAAGCCTGGCTTGAAACCAACGTTCCGGACTTTATAAGAGCTGAACACTGGCCCTCATCTAGCCCATACCTCAACCTTTTAGACTACAAATTATGGTCACTTTTAGAGGAAATGGCTTGCTCTAAAAGACAAGGCGACATTGAGTCTCTTAAAAAATCTCTGGAGCCAAGCAGTGGCGAAATTTCCCATGGAAACAGTGTGTAAATTCAGATTCGTGGCCAGACAGATTAAAGGCCTGTATAAAATACAAAGGTGGCCATTTTGAATAGAATATTGCTTTAATTTTAAAAATATGAACATATACCTAAGTTTTAGTAATATTACATTACTTCATTTAAAAAAAATGTATTTTCATTTGTAACAGAACTTATGGCCGGACTAAATACTTTTCATTGCGAAATTATACACATTGAAGCAGAGCCGCCGGGATCAACGGGTCAATATAGCCAGCGTACAGTTCGCAAATCCTTGTGTAGCGTACAAAAGGCAAACAGAAAAATAAAACCAAAGTCAATAGAAAAAACAAAAATATATTTCATAAATCATCATCATCAGAGCTATCCGATGATATATCTATCACAAGAAACGGGTCTTCAATATCAAATACCGTTGAAATATAATTGTCTCCTAACGCATTTAATAACGTTTGTATATCTACAGGTTCCTCTTTTTCTTCCTTAATTGTAACATTTTCTTGATTTTCTGATGTATTTACATTAGTTTCTATGCTATTAGAGTCATTGGTCTTCTCTGTTTCACTGTTTTGTGGCATATTTGAATCACTAGGTACAACTGTAACATTTTCAATCTCAGACGTGTTTGAACTTTTTCCTATAGTATTGGAATCATTAATTTTATCTGGTTCAATATTCTCTGTACTTTTTCCATTAAAAGCCACAACATATCTGTTGGAAACACCAACTTTCTTTAATGTATCAGGCCATGCAATTTGATTTGTAGCGGTGCGCTCTTTTATTGGATTGAGATGTAAAATCGGCGTTATTGCGTTTTGTGTTGTAGCATTTATTGTCTCCTGTGTAATACTATAGGGATTTTTTACCGTATTCATTGGATTATGTGTCGTATTCATTGGATTATGTGTCGTATTAATTGTATTTTGTGTCGTATTAATTGTATTATGTGTCGTATTATTTGTATTATGTGTCGCATTAATTGAATTATGTGACGTATTTAACACATTTTGTATTGTTTTATTCAATGCGTTTTGCGTATTTATATTTTCTAGGTTCTGTATTGTATTAGTAGGGTTTTCTATTTTATTTAATGCGTTTTCTGTTGTTATATTTATTATGTTTTGTATGGATGTAAAAAATGATGATGATGTTCTTATAATTAATGTGTTTTGTAAGGGAGCTTTTGTATTAAAGTCTTTAGGTTGTGGTATTGCGTATTCGGCGACACAACATGATAATATTTTTTGCAATGGATCATCTAGGGCCGGGACTGTTGGATTATTTATTATTTCTTTATCGTTTGGTGGTCTTGTATTATTTGTATTACATGTCCCATTAATAACTTGGTTATTGTTACCCTCTGTTAGTGTTTCATTTGGACATTTATTTGCATCTAAATTTTGTTGTTCTTTGTTTTTATGTTCCAATATTGTGTTCGTTTTTAACCTTTTACGTGGTATGCTTTCTTCGTCAGTGGTACTGTCTGAGTCCGAATCACCTGGTCTTTTCCTTGTAACTTTTACTGATTCAAGACCAAACGTTTCTGCATTATTTGACGTAAACTCCATTCTTGAATACCTGAAATTTTACAAGATGAGTATTTGACGACAGCGTTACGAGTTTAAGTAACTTTTAAATTATTCTTTGAAACGGAATGAAAGTAAAGAAATTTATCTTTCCTTTGATTCTGTATCAAATAATAATTTAAATAATGCCCTTTATAGTATTTTACCTACGTATATTTTAATCTCAGACAATTAACTTGTTTAATATTAATTTACCTGGGACGCGAATGATTAAAAGTGAGTATACATAATTCCCAGGTTGATTTTAATTCTTTAACTATTCAGACAGTAGAATGGAGTAGAATGGCTACTCCGTACAAAGTAACAGCAATAGGGTAGATGACTGTCAAGTCAAATCAGTATCTTTTTATGAAACGTCAAAACGATGCGCCTTGTACTAATTTACATGAAATACAAAACAATGACGTCATTGTTTGGTATGGTCAAATCATGTAGTTTCAATGTTTGTTCTGATGTTTATAAATTTATGACAACGTAAAATTGTAGAGAAACATTGTTTTTCAGAATATTTTTGCAAATGCTATTTCCAGTATAGTGTAAAATTATCTATTGTTATTGTAGTCATATATTCAATTTCAAATGCCGAATCCATGATCATCCGACGTCACGACGATAATATCGCCGCGATATTATCGTCGTGCCCTATATCTTGTGTCTCAAGCAGACTGTTCAATATTACACGGATAGAAAGACGCCTGTATATGCCTGTTTTTTGGATTTATTAAGAGCATTTGATCTTGTGTTATATAATGCATTATGGGAAAAGCTAAAACAAAAAACTACAGTACCGCCAGAGATCATTTCAATACTTAGATATTGGTACGGTCACAAAGTGTTAAAGTGGTTAAATTCCTTTTCAAATATGTATACATTGAACTGTGGCGTAAGACAAGGTGGATTAACCTCGCCCCGGTTGTTCAATCTATACATTAATCAGTTGATGGTTGAGCTCAGCAACATTAAAATAGGGTGTCATGTAGACGGACTTTGTATTAATCAATAAATAATCAATAAAAATCTTTGTAAAAATATCAGTTATGCTGATGATATGGTGTTGCTGAGCCCATCAATCAGTGCCTTGAGACGGCTCGTCTCTATTTGTGAGTCGTATGCGGTGGCTCACGGGCTTAAGTACAATGTTGAAAAAAGTGAACTATTAGTTTTTAAATCAGGGAGCAACAGCTACGCATCTATACCTGATGTGTTGCTCTCTGGTATACCTTTAGCTAGGGTTAACAAGTTTAAATATTTGGGCCACTGGGTCACCGAGTGATAACTTGGATATAGAGAGGGAGCGCAGGTCGCTGTCTGTCCGTTGTAACATGCTGGCCCGCAGGTTTGCACGTTGTACGAACTCAGTGAAGATTATGCTGTTTAAAGCCTACTGCCAGTCATTCTACACGTGCAGCCTGTGGGTGAGATATGGTCGGCGGGCATACAGCGACCTGCGTGTCCAATACAATAACGCACTTAGGGTGCTGTTGGGGTTGCCGTGGAGGTGCAGCGCATCAGGTATGTTTGCGGACGCGCAAATTGACGGTTTTGCAGCCATAATTAGAAAAAGGTGCGCCTCCCTAATGACGCGTCTCCGCGCCAGTATTAATACCATCCTAAGGGTGTTTACAGATCGGTGGGAGACCCCGATAATGCGCCGTTGGGTGCGGCTACATGCTGTGCCATGAAATATTATGACTATATTACCTTTATTATTATACTAACATTAGTTCGTAAGTAAATTGTTACTAACATAATATCGATTCTTCTGAATTAAATGAATATTATTATTATAATATCTCTCGCCCATGGAAACGGTTCCTTAGGGTGAATGTCAAGTGACGGATTGGCAACATCATATCCAGTACTACCCACATTTAGGCCAGAGACCATTTGATTGGGAACGGAGTCAAACGGTTGGTGCATTTATTCTTGTTAGTTCAAATACTGTTGTATTTTTTTTTTATTGAGGTAAATAAACAGTGACACAGTACAAGGTAATTAATAGTATTACAAAATCATGGTTATCATTGTGACCCAGCGACATTTACCACCTTTTAACTGATATATATACATATTATTATGTTTAGGTTTGCTTATAAAATGTATTAACTAATTATGTTTCTTTATAACCAAAGAGCATACAATCTACTATGCCCACTGGTGTTATTTACAGTGATTAGTCAAGTGAACTTAAGTTAATTGATAATATAGATATAATAAATTAGGTATTAATATCGATTATAATCGCTATTGACATTAGGTATGAGATTCTAATATTTTAAACAATAGTTTTTAAAGATACTAGGATGTGTTGCTATTAAATCTATACAATTAAAATGCTTGTTATACGTCTCAACTAAGCGATACATCGGTAATCGTTTACCAGGATTAGTACATCTAGTAGTAGTAAAAACATTATATAAATATAGTATAGCAAAAACGTTACATAGTATTGTACATACCTTTCTAATATTTCATTTTCTTTGGCCTTAGCAATGAGTTTGTTCTCTTCAAGCTTAGCTAGAAGCAGTGGGTCTTCGTTGGCGGGATCGTGGTCGTCTTGAGTTTTATCCCGAACTAAACTGAGCAGGTCTTTGTATTCGCGCCTTTGGCGATTCTTACGGAGCGCGTTGCCGCAGTGTGTAAACAATCCTAGTGCTGAAATTAGAAATAATGTTTTAATTATTATTTGCTTAATTTGATCTGTTTTAAGAGTGGAATAAAAAAAATAAGAGACAGACTTTTTAAACATGCGACACGCAATGGTCCGATTTACGGATTGCATAACAAGGTAAAACCCCTTCAGTATTCGTTTTAGGGTTCCGTAGCTAAAATGGCAAACCGAACCCTTATAGTTTCGCTCTCTCCGTCCGTCTGTCTATCTGTCCCCGCTTTAGCTTAGAAACCTTTAATACTTTGAACACCCCCACTCCGCCTACCATGTAGCTCGGCCGAGCGTTCACTTAACGTATATGTATATGGTACGACGACGAGCTGCTCCGAAATGTAATGGAAAAAAAAAATATAAATTTAAAAAAATAACAACTTTTTAATTTTTTTTTTTAATTTTATATATTTTTTTTTCAATTGCACAAGTTGATAAAAAATACTGTGCAATAACTTTACCGCGGCAGTCCCCGAGTGCCACACATTTTTTTTTCTTAGCTATTTCGTCGTGTGGGGTGTTGTTACCTAGGTTTGTAAAAATATTTAGGGGTTGTGAATATAATTTTGATTTAGAAATCTGTTTGTGAAATAATAAGCCTTTAAGTGACATTTTTTGTTAGAGTCAAGTGTCCCCCTGCCAGCTAAATGGTTGTTTTAAAAAATCAGGGTAGTATCATATAATAATGAAAATAAAATGAATACTATAACAGCTAAGTAAGCTTTACAAGTTTACGAGTAATAGCAGACAGAGTAAGAAGTTACAAAATTTTCGTACAAATTCCATTGAAACTTACTTATATAACGTTGTTAGTAGTGTGCAACAAAAACAACAGAAAACCCACTTCTTATACCCCACTATTGTGCTAGGCAGCTATAGAACCCTACATTATGCATAGCCCGACATGCACTTGCCCGGTTTTTCCATTAAATTGACACTACAACAAACAAAATCAGTTAATTCTCTTTAATGTAAAATATGGTAAATACCTTCTCTCATAACCTGTTGTTTATTCCAACCAAGTTTATCCTTGACATTTGAATCAGTAACACATTGCAGTACATCATGGAAGTCAGGCAGAGGAACGGCCCCAGTCTCATCTATGCTATTATTGAGAAACCGTTCGAGACATCGCACAGGACCAGCAGGATGTCCCTTGGCTACATGAAGACGAACGACGCGTTGTTTCATCAAGTTACCATCTCCACTGCCTGTTAATTTGCATAGTTTTTTGTATAGTCCCACTATTTTCGCTTTAAACCTGTGAACAAGGAATAAAAATTATTGTTATCAGCAGCACCTTACCTGCAAACAGTACAGTTTCAGTGTTGGATCATTTTATTTTCACATAGCTGACCCGCGCAACTTCGTCTGCGTAAATTTTTACCGTTTTTGCAACATTTCTCATTGCCTTCAGCTTTATAATATTAGTATAAATAATATTTAGTACCCCTTAAGGGTGAATTACGCAGAACAGGCTTTGTCATAATTTAATTATTAAACTTAAATATTAGGACAATAAAAATTGTACAGTGAAATTAGTCTCGAGAAATTTTTGCATATGTAGTGGTGTGTATGTTACTTAGATATTAGAGCGCGTTTCCACTATATCGTTCTGGCCCTTACAAAAATGTTTCAATATCCTAACATTACTATTTAATTTAATACTTATCCCTAGCAACACTCTGATTTTTGTTTTCAATAAAAACAAGTTTTTATTTTAAAGAAAAAGGTTTTGACTTTATTAAAAAAAATATGTCATTCAATTTCACGTCCTTGAGCAAACGACAAGGCGACTACCGTGAAACAATAAAATATCGTGTCGTTCTTTAGATGATAGTAGTTTAGCTATAGGTAAAAAGTTTTGACCATAATAATTACGAAACAAAACAAATAAATAAATCGTCACTTGATAGTGGAAAGTGGAAACACGCACAAAACCAGAATAAACCAGTTTACTCTGTCCGCAGGTGCCACGTGCAGTCTGACGTCAGTCGCTTGATACCGTTAGAACATAAAGCACGCATTTCATTAAAAAATTATAATTATTAGATACGTAGTAGTTTCATTGTGAAATTTTGTATTTGTTGATTGTTGTTATTGTTTGTCAAGTTATTATTGTTAAAATATTTGTTGAAGTGTTTAATTTCAAGTGTGTAAGTGTTGTAACTTTATATTGATAATTCAAAATGGCTCCAGTGTTAAAACATGGTCGAGGCAAGCCTTTGACTTCTCAAACTAAGGAAGTTTTGTACTGTTTGTACAAATATTTCGAAAATGAGTGTAATAACAACCCGAGCAGTATTATGACCCCCACTCAATTAGTTGCTAAATCAACAGGAATTTCAATAGCATCCGTCAGAAAGGTAGTATCAGAAAGCAAATGTCGTCCTTCAGATCAGGAAGTAACATTTAAATCTCCTAAAAAGAAACCGAATCGTAAACCTACAATAGTAATCGATAACTTTGATCAGCAAGTTATCAGAAGAACAATTCATGACTTCCACATCACAAATAAAGAAGTTCCCACTTTAAAAACTTTGCACTCAAAATTGAAAGAAGATATCGATTATAAAGGTTGTGTCAGCACGTTACGAAAACACGTCATGTCATTAGGTTTTAATTGGAAGCAAACAGAAGATAACCGGAAACTTCTTATGGAAAAACACGAAATTAGATACTTGCGAATTAATTATTTGATGAAAATTGCTGAATATCGTGAACAACGCCGACCAATTGTTTACACCGACGAAACATATATACATACATCACATACCCTCTCGAAATCTTGGTCAGATGGAAGCACTTCAGGTTTGAAGCAACATATATCGAAAGGCAACCGCTTAATCATTGTTCATGCCGGTGGTATCGATGGCTTTATACCAAATGCATTGCTTATGTTTAAAGCCGACCAAAAAAGTGGAGATTACCACAACAATATGAACTATGACAACTATTCAAGGTGGATTCAAACTCAATTAATACCCAACTTACAACCAAATAGTGTTGTTGTTGTTGACAACGCACCATATCATAACTCAATACAAAATCCTGCACCGAATAGTAATTCTAGAAAACAGCAAATGATAGACTGGCTGACATTTCGAAACATTGAGCATTCATCCACGTTGCTTAAGCCTCAATTATATGAACTGATTCTGCAAAACAAGGCGAGATTTATAGAGTACAAGATAGACGAAATATTACAACAGCACGGTCATACTGTGCTGCGTTTACCACCATACCATCCGGAGTTTAATCCTATAGAAAATATATGGGGGATAGTGAAAACATATGTCGCAAAAAAGAATGTCGCAATGAATATGAAGGTTATAATGTCATTAGCTGAAGAAAAAATGAACGCCATAACTGTAGAGGAATGGAGAAAAGTTTGTTTGCATGCTATTGAGGAGGAAAGCAAATATCAGGGTAGAGACGCAGCTTTAGACACAATATCAGAACGAATCATAATTAATTTAAATAATTCATCTGATGAAAGCGAGGATGGGGATGATTGTGATATGCCTGGGGTTGATGAATTATTAGAATAAAACATTTATGGCCGGAGAACACCTAATTCATACACGTCTTCACTGAAGTGAAAACCGGCATTCAATGCTTGTAATGTTTGGAACTGGCTTGTCTGCCTCATACAGTTCCATAGATTACAATGCGGTGGATACACATTTTCACGACCGTATTAGTACGTAGTGCGTATGCGTAGACGTGCACGCATTTGGTGTGCTCCAGCCACAAACGTATATTACCTTTAAAACAATAAAATCTAAAAATAAAATGTTGTTTTTTTTATTTGCTGACCATACACTACTACAAACGCAAAAATTTCTTCAAGCTAATTTACCTGTATGAGTAGCCAAAGAGATCTTCTAGTAGATGAAAAAATCGTAGGAAACGAATTAGCCGACGAATTAGCTAGAATGGGGGCAGAGGGACCTGAACCCTTTTGCGGCATACCCAAATGCTCCATTACTAACTCACTCAAAAGATAAACCAAAGCACCAAGCTCTGGTCAAAGTCACCAGCTCAAGAGCACTATAAAGCGCTCTTAGTGGGCTTCAACGCAAGGTTCACTAAAGAGGCGCTTTCTATGAGTAAGAATCAGATCACAATTCTTACTAGAACCCTAACTGGGCACTGCAGACTAAACAAACACATGCACAAGATGCGTCTTAACGATACTAAAGTTTGCAGGTTCTGCCGACAAGGATGAGGAAACACCTATACACATCCTCTGTGGCTGCGAGGCAATTCACCATACCAGAAGCCAGTACCTTGGAGAGCATATAATCACACCTGACGAAGTTAAGGCCACTCCGCCAAGGTATATAGTCGACATCATGGTCAGACTAAACCTTGGAGATATCCTTTGAGGAAGAAAGAGGCGTCACAATAGATCTTTGAGGTCGCAGCAACTTCTCTATCCAGATACAATACAATACAATAAGTATTATTATTATTCCGTAAAAATGGAATCCGAGGAGTTTTATTGTCAGTTAATAGCGTTCGTAAGCTAACATATGTACGAAGGAATACTCGACTTTGTTTTGCGCTCCTGCGCACTGTGAACTAATGGTTATGTGCGAGAGAGGACGGTGTCGCTAGCGCTAAATGAATAATTCGCTCGGAGTAATGATCGGCCGAAAAAAGATCGGCCTTGTTATTCATTTTCTCTGGCTCGACATCTTGGTTTAAATGTAAATGTAGAATATTAATTCTGGTAATGTGTTTTATTTGCTTTGTGTTTTAGTCTATATATCTAATGTTTTATAAGCTAGGACATCGTTCTATACAATTAAACTTTCCCAGAAAAATAAGCAGTCGAATAGCGAAAATCCTATCTAAATCGGATCACTAACTTCCGAGTAAATCGCGAAAATACATACATACTTACATACGGCTCAAACGGAGAACCATCTTTTTTAAAGATGTTTAAAAAAATATTTGAGTGATTCATAATTGGTAATCACTGGTTGGGTGTAAACTGTACCCATTATATAAATGTTTATGAAGTCCCCCATATCACCAGACTCATTCCCTAGCATAGGAGTTGTCTTTTCTTCAAAAAATAATAGAATTTAAAAACACTTACTTATCACACTGTAAATACGGCGAACTCTGATAATTATTGGTAACTTCCATCTCTTCCAGCCACACAATCATTTTTTGACAGTAGTCAATTTGTTCCACGATTCTACGAGCTTTAGCTAATTCAGCATTGTGTTCTTCAAAATCAACAGAATTTTGTGGAACTAGGAGATCATCTGGAGGCTTTGTGATTTCATTTTGTGACTCATTCTGACTGCTTTCTTTGTTAGAATGGTTACTATTGTCATCTACTGTCTGTAGTCTTGAATCATCATTACTAGAGATGCTTTTGTCATCATCTTCTGCCTCAATTTGATTATTTTCTTTATGGGAATGACTAGTATTCTTATCTAAATTTTGTGAAGCTGAATTATTATCGTTAGTACTTCTTGTTGGTTCATTTTCTGTTTCAATTTGACTGTTTTCTTTATTAGAATGATTGCTACTGTCATCTGAATTTTGTGAACTTAAAATGTCAGGATCAGAGACATTTGTAGTATCTTTCTCTGTTCTAATTAGACTGGTTTCTTTTGTAATATTGTCGTCGGTCTCACCAAGTATCATAATGTCGTTAGCATCATCACTTTCATCATCACCGTCCAAAGTTATAACAGATTCGTCATCAGAGTTGTCTATATTTATCACATCAGTCTTTTTATTGGCAGTTTTTCTCTTTTTTCGTCGTTTATTAAATACCTTTCTTGTATTACGATATTTTTTAAATTTTGCTAAAAAAATTACATATTTAATAATATTAATGATAATTATAATGCTACTTCTTTTTCACTCATAAATAAACGAATGAAAAAAGAATAAATATTTTTTTAGGATACTCAGATTTTCATAAAATTAGGTATGTACCCTCAGCATCAGGGGCACGTACTAACCCTTGAATATGACCACACCTTTCTGTTACACCCTGTGTATAAATATCAATATTAATAGTTTACTTTCTGTTTTTGCCTGGGTGATTGTGATATAATACTTAAAAACCCAAGCATTACATCACAATTACCCAGGATTGTGTGATGAGCATGATGGTTTATTGTGTGTCTGGGTTTAATTTATCTATAATATGTATGTATTTAGAAATATATAAGTATGTTTATCAGTTGTCTGGTTGCCATAGTAGAAGCTCAACTTTGGGATCAAATGACGTTGTGTCAGTTGTCCCACGATTTTACTATTATCTTCTATATATATAAAAATGTTATGCTGGTTTGTGTATGCTTCAAAAACTCAAAAAGTTCTGCACCGATCGAGCTGAAATTTTAGCATGACATATAGATTGTTTTTATATCCACAAGTATTGCAAAATTAAAGTTATATGACATGTATTCTTTGTTTTGTTGCTCATTTCGCAACCATTCAATCACAATGTGCCACAGCGAAGTGTGGCAGGGTACAGCTAGTTTATTATAACTCTATCAGATAGATAAGTATGGACAAGTAGGTCAAATTCTTATTATCTTACCTTTTAAATTTTTTTGAGTTTGTTTCTTTCTGATGATGACAGCAGTGATCTCAGTATCATTGTATTTGTCCTCTTTACTTTCTGAAATTTCGAAAGGCTTGCTACTTTGTGATGCTGGATATATTAAAATATACACAGGATCAAATTGTTAGGCCTTCAAGAATTGGTCACACGATTTCTACCAGCTACCAGTAGCAAAGGAAGTATGTAACTCAATAGAAAAATATATCTTGCTGGACATGGTTCAACTTTATTATTATGTCACTAAAATTAAATTTTGTATGGCATTCAACTGTGGGGCAGTGAGCTAGCACCTTAAATAACTCGAAGCTCCAAATAGTACACTGCAGTGTAGTGAAGTGGGTCTGTGTTAATGTGGCGGCTAAGAGTTTCACATATGCACCCCACAATCGTGATGCCTGTTTACTATGATCTCATGAACACAGGAATTGGAAGAAAGAAGACTAGTGCTTTTCCGATAATGGAATAAGAATTCCGGTATGAAGCAAGAAACAAGACATACTCGAGTTTGGAGGACCTCTGGATGTCAAAAACAATTGGATTTTTGTCAGGAATGATTGAAATTCCTATGGAGGGGGAACAAATGGTTTGGGCCGGTATTTGGGTCGTCAATCGATCTCATTTGGATCAGGTACAACCTCAATGCTCGATTTTAAGCAGAGATGATTGTTTCAGACCATCCTTTTACGAAGCATTTTGTTGTTGTAGGTAGGTTTAAAAGTAGATCATATTTATACCTTGTATATATTTATCAGTTCCTTTATTTCTGATGATGGGAGGAGCACTGATGTCAGTATCACTTTCTTCTTTCTCTTCATTATCTGTAATATCACAAGGGTTGCTATTTTTAGTGATGTAGTACACCAGAACAAAATGTGAAGTCAAAAAGTTACTGTGATTAGTACATACGTATTGCATAGAGTTTTTCAAGGTATAGTTACATGGTTTCTACTGGAAGCAAAGGTAAGGGTAACTCAATAGAAAAAAATGGTTCTTGTCATAACTATAATATTAAGTACTAGAATTTAAAGGGAATCCGAAAATAATTGTGTTTAGGGACCCTCCGTCACTAGTATCTACTAGTCTTTAGGCTTTGGCATAGCTTCTTAAACTTATTTTGTCTATGATGAATTTTATTTTATAACACCATAAAATATAACTTTACCCATCTTAAACAAAGCAATGGGAATCATTATTTTTTAAGCAATATTGCTTAAAATTATATAATTTTATCCTGTTTTGTTACCATAATTTAATTATTTGTACTATAACAATATTGTCATGTTTCTGATTTCAAAGTTACATTTTAAAAGTAACTAGGCAGTGAATGTTACATTGTAATAATTTCAGAAATTTATATTAAATTATTTTTTTCTGTCATCTCCCCTGTAGGCTATCAATGTCCAAGTGGGGTTAAATATTTTGAGTAAAACTGGGCAATAAAAAAAAAGTTAAAAAATAAATTAAAAATGGCACTGGTTTAGATAATTGAATTATCAATGAGGAATTGAAACTTTGTATTTACCTATTTTTTTGTTTAATTTTAATTAAACAGTAAATGGGTTAATACAAAGTTTCATACACTCCTCAGTTTTAAGTTGCGTTTGCTTTTATGCTGTCCCTCTCACTTTAAGATAAATAGTGGAGACAGAAATACTATTCAGCTTGTTAGCTTCATTGTTTGAGTACTCAGACGTAAGACAATTGTGAAATACACGAATCAGTGAATTTGTTACAAACCTGAAGGTACTGAAGTACGATTCTTTTTTAAGTCTGTAGTTAATGTAACAAAAGGCACTTTTCTTCTATACTTCCCAGCTTTTAACTCTTCACATAACGATTTTATATGTAAGAATTTGTGATCAGGATCAGTTTTCAAGTTGCGTAAAATGGTATTTAATACTGTTGAAAATACTTCAGACTCTTTAAACTTGTTATCCGCATCTTTGTACAGAGGCATTAACGTTTTATGAATAACCCTTGACATTCCTCCATTATTTGTCATATTTAGACACCGTTGGACTATTTTATTTAATATTGTATTATTTTTCAGTAGTCTCGCGAATGAACTCTCTCGGTCGTTGTCTATGTCTACCACTGTATCATGATTATTGGTTGTTGATGATTTTACTGAGTCACCATTTGTGGCCCTTGGTGTGGGTAATGGTTCCTCATCTAAATCCACAATCTCTATAATTGCTTGCTTTGCTGTTGTTCTTGTATCATCATCAGGTATTTCAACAGATTCCACCTATAAATGTAAATACGTAATATTTAAAAATAATACCAAGACCATTTTAGATATTTATTTAAATATTTTCTTTTTTTTTTAAATATGTAAACTAAGATTATAAGCAATGTTGACAATAGAGATGAAAGGCAAGACTTTGAGAATTTCTTCTTCATTGAGTTTATTGCAATCTAACCATTTTAACGGCAAATTTCTGCCAGTGTCAAGTATTTATGCGCTTATTACATGCACAAAGTTTCGTTCTTATTTAATTATCACATATTCAATTCATTTTTTACAAGTTAAACTCGGCGCTGTAAAAATAATGGCCAGTCAGTTTGCCGCCATTTTTACAACTCTTTGAAAATGTCAATCACTTTATACAACTGTTTCTTCCTCTGTCAATACATACATCCATAACTAATATCTACAAGCAAATGAAATTAAATATATTTTATCAAATCTGATATGACCATAGAGGGATTATAGTGTCTCATCATGGTTCATTCATGCTGAGAACTTGTTCATCACTTCTATAATTCAAAAATGCAAACCAAATGAAAACAAAATGTAATAGCTTGTTTATCATATACTGTAATTAACCAGGTATATATGAACAGAATAACACATATCAGTTACCACTCAAAACAAGTGTTTGGCAATTGACCATTGAACAGATATTTTTCAAAGTTACCAACAACTTATTAAATAGTTAATTAAGTTTTTAAACGTAATAAATCAAGAGGCATGGTTACTTTTGACTACTGTAGTTTTTAAAGGTTTAAAAGAAAATTCTTAAATCATCAGAATTCAAATCTGCTCTGTAGTAACATGTAATACATTGTAGGTACACTAAAAGTTATACAAGTCTTGTTGTAATTAAAAAGGTATGGTTGTATCTATGTTCTAGCCAACGTTTAAGCTCTTAGAATTACTTCTCTCGAAAATGAACACCATTGATCACAATAAAAGGCGGTTATCATAAAAAATGTGTTTCTGATAGGCTGTACCCCTATAAGGTAAGGCATGCGAAAGCACTTGATAAAAAAGAAAAAATACGTACCATAACAACATCATCGTCATCAATTATCACAGAATCTTCGTTCATTATGTAAAATGGGTATATTACCCTAACTAAATATAAAACTAAATTTGTACAATTTGTAGATTCAGAAATCACACATTGGTTTCATTCATATGGTTTTGACAAGACATTGACAACTGACATGACCAATAACTAGCAGTTGACAGTTGTTTGGCTGGCAGACCGTTTCGTTTTGAATCCAATAAGTTTTTTTTTTCTTATTACTTGGTAGGGATTATGACTCGCATTTTACTGAAAGAAGACTTCATTTTGATTTTTTGGCTGAAAATGGGGCACCTGCTTGCCCGTTCTTAGAAGGTGAACCGGCGCCATCATCAAATTTTTGCCCCGCCTCAATATAATCATAGATGGCACTGCGTGGCAAAGAGCATGTAAAATACTGTGTGGCAGAACATATTTGCCTATAGGCTGGTGGTGTGGTAGGTAATAACTTGCCGATGATAGCCGCAATTTCGTATCTCTCTATAGGTCACTCATAATGGAAGAATGCTGATATGGGTATATATATGTACAAATGCACATTCAGGAAAAGAAAACAATGTCTCTACAAAGACAGGAAAACCTAGCTTGATTAGAAAGGGAACGTTGGTCGGGTTTCCATTCATGCTCTCTTTATTTCTTTCGTAAAACAACACAAGGTGAAAAAAAAAGTTAATGAATTAGACATTCCAGTTTATTCAAATAAAAAACAAAATGCAGATAAATATATATTTAGAGAGGCCAATTAAAATCTATTGTTATTATTTGAAATAAAATGCAACATTAAAATTGGCTTGTTGCTGTTATACACTAAACATTATAATGTATACCATATCTCTTATTATTAATATAGAACCTTAAGTTAAAAATACATTTGTTTATAAACTACAAGAAAAAAAAAATACTAAGCAATAAAATGCAACTGTAATTGAGATGGATGATACCTGGGCGAATTTAATTCTGAACATTATAATAACGAAACATTATTTTTTATATGTGTACATCACTATTTATTTCCAATATTCTCTACGAAGACAAAATATATAAATATAAGGACTATTTTGTTCAAAGCACCATAGTGGCCGCATTGATTTATTTCTAAATTCAATACACTATTTATTTAATAATAGATGAGAAATATACTTTTTTATTATTAAATTATCCTTCATAAGTTTCACAATTTCGTAACGTTCAAAGTTCTCTTCTTGACCGATCCTTAATTAACACAATTTTACCCAATATCTCCACCTCACCTGAAAATAAAATTAAATATTATTAGTGTTAGGTATAATAACATAAAATTACTAAATCGATGACCAGGTGCACGCGAAAAAAATGTCACAGTCACGGTCCGTCACGTGCCGCCTGCTGATAGGCTGAAGTATTGTGGCCGTGGGCACCTGAGTTTGCTTAAGGTTTCACAGGCATGGTTGCTAAGCAACAGCGAATTGTTGATATGTCATCAAAGTTTTCTTAAGACGTTATCACGTAAAATTGACTGCCTCTGTGGCGCGGTGGGAGTGTATCCGACTGCTACGCAAGAGGTCGATCTCCACCCATGATAAAACGTAGTGTGACAAGCACGATGGTTTATTCTGTGTCTGGATGTTATATATGTATGAATAAATATATAAGTATGTTTATCAGTTGTCTGGTTTCCATAGTACAAGCTCTGCTTAGTTTGGAATCGGATGGCGTTGTGTGAGTTGTCCCAAGATATTATTATTATTATAATTATCGTCCATAAACCGACTTTACACACATCTATTTTTTTACAACACAGTAAACTCGATAGCTCGGTGTGTTGTAGTATTTTACAAAATCTTTCCCGCCCCCATCTCTCTCTATCTCCTATCTCTCACTCAGCCCCCCCCCCCTCTCTCTCTCTCTCTCTCTCTCTCTGTGTGTGTGTGTGAGTTAATAATGTAACTGACGTGTACTCGACATCTGCGTCTCATTCCTCCCTCGCGACGTGTCGGCGTTGCAGCGCCACGGCGAGGTCGTGCTGCAGCGCCGCCGTGCGCCGCGCCACCTCCGCCGGCACCACCGACCTCAGCCCGTTCACTATGTCTTTTGTCTTACCTGCACAACATACAATACGTGTAAACAATACGGAATTTACACATTTTTTTATTGTTGTAAACGTTTATACTAGTTATTAAATAACCAAAAAAATATATAACAAATCCAAATTGTAAACCAAAAGCTAAAAAAAAATCTTTAAAATCATCCGACCATTTCTGTGCATTTATTCTGTAACCTCAAATTACACGAGTTCAATGTAAACAACAAAAGTTGGTCCTCAAAGTTACAGTATATATGTACAGTTTATTACCACGGAAAGCATGGAAAAGCTTATTTTTAATCTCAGGAACTATTGGTTTGAATTGTTTTTTTTTAGGATTACCTCCAGGAACTATATTAGGTAGATTCTGCTGGAAAGACCTGTGCCCAGCAGTGGGACACCATATGGGTTAATAATGAATTTAAAAGGGTCAAATACAAGAACTGGTAGTACTTTAAACCATAGTACGTCTGCTACCCCAGGACTCATGAATTTTTAAATGTTCGCCATATTATTTGGTCTAAGAAATGCACCCGTCATATCGCGCGAGCGACACACTTGGCCGGTGTTTTTGGTTGAGGCAAATGTATTCTCCCCCCCCCCCCCCCCAGGACATAAACTGCAGCGAATAATTATTTATGGGGTTTAGGTGGCACACAAAGTTACGTTCTCAGAAAAGTCATTTTGTCTTTATAATATTGGAATGAAGTATGATATATTCATCAATAGACCACAGCATAATGCACTTTCTTCTTTCGTTAAAGTCACCATTTATTATATAAATTCGTCATTATTACCGAAATAGATATCATTGAGCGTGTTCCTAATCTTATTCTCCATATCCTCGACCATGCGGCCGATGTTCACGATGTGTGGCGTCACGTCGCTCACTGCTGAGTCTTGTTCCGCCTGAAATATAAATACATAGCATTAGTTCTAAACCATACCGATTATAGGTACCAAATTTCAAGAAGTAAAATATTAGTTGTACTTATAAAAAATACATTTACCACAAGTGTACATGTATACAGTAGGATCAACGTAACTTGACCGGATTAAGGTTGGCGAAAAGTGGTTGCGCAGATGCATTTTTAGTAGTAAATAGTGACAGGAAGCGTGGGGCGGGGGCGTTAACTAAACTAAGAGAATTAGAGATGCGATTACGCATTACATTGTCTTATTTAGTATTACTAACTCATGTTTTTTTGTGATTATTACCGTAAAGAAATTGTTTTTCAAACTTTTTAGTATTTACTGTAACTGTTCTAAATTTAAACTTTTATAAACTCACTAGCTGTCCCGCGCAACTTCGTATGCGTAATTTCTCCCCGTTTTTGAAACATTTCTCGTCGCTTCTCCGCTCCTATTAGTCGTAACGCGATGTTATATAGCCTATAGCCTTCCTCGATAAACGGGCTATCCAACAAAAAAAGAATTTTTCAAATCGGACCAGTAGATCCTGAGATTTAAATAGTATTTTTAAATTTTTGAATTAAAATTTTGTTAGTATTTTTAATCGATTCATTCGTTTATCGTTTTCGTAAGTAATTTTAGGGTCGCATCTCTAGACATGCGCGAAAGTGATAAGAACCTAACTTCAATCCGCCCAAGTTACGTTGATCCAACTCTATATTGTAGCCAAGTTCACAAAACAATGCAAAGGGAGAAAAGAACAAAGCAAAAAAAAGTCGCAGCCTCTCTCTTTTCAAATTCTGCTATTAAACAGTAGGGATGTTGACTGTCACACTCTTTTGATGAAATGTCAAAACGAAAAGCTCTATAAAAATGTATAAGGAATAACAACATGTGACGTCATACGTTCCTATTGTCAATTCATTACTCTTCTAAATTAAAAAAAACATGTTAAATTGTAAAATAACACTTATTTTCAGAGCATTTTAAGATCTACTAATATCTGATTAACATTAAATAATTTACATTTATTGTAGTCAGTTGACTACAATAAATGTAAATTATTACCATTGTAAATTATTATTATAAATGTAAATTATTACCAGACATCATTGGGTAGTTACCCAATTATGTCTGGTCCACTCATAAACGACATTCATTTATTATTAATCAAGCGAGGGTAGTTTTCAAAACATGCACTTCACAGAAGTGAACTGAGCTGCATCTGTCAACCCATGACCAGTAGCTAGGTTCCCATGGTTCCGGCGCTTTATTACAATAGCGGAGGCCCTCCCCCCCACCTAGGCTTTTAAAAAACACCCTCGGGATGTCACAAACAAGAACACGTGAAGTCGGGGTGAACTACAGTTGGATCAACGTTACTAGTCCGGACTGAAGTATGCGAAAAGTGGTTGCGCAGATGCATTTTTTCGAAGTAAATGGTGACAGGAAGCGGGGGGCGGGGTCGGTAACTAAACCAAGATAATTAGAGATGTGATTACGCATTACATTGTCATAATTAATATTACTAACTCATGTTTTTTTGTGATTATTTTCGTAAAGAAATTGTTTTTCAAAGTTTCTTTAGTATTTACTGTAACTTTTCTAAATTTAAACTTTAATGAACTCATTTAAATAGTGTTTTTATATTGTTGAATTAAAATTTTGTTAGTATTTTTAATCGATTAAACATAATTAATCGTCTTCGTAAGTAATTTTAAGGTCGTATCTCTATGAATAAAGTGATAAGAACCTAACTTCAATACGGTCAAGTTACGTTGATCGTACTGTAGCTAGGCTCCATAGTGCCGGCGCTTTATTACAATAGCGGAGGCCCTCCCCCCCCACCTAGGCTTTTAAAAAACACCCTCGGGATGTCACAAACAAGAACACGTGAAGTCGGGGTAAACTAATTCGATTCTGAACTTATTGACACTAGTTTATGTCAGATACATAAACCGGGTAAAGGTAAGTACTGTGGTAAATACCTCTGGATAAATAAATTGTAGTCTTATTTTAATTTATTACTTTTACCAACGAGAGTAGAGAATCTATACTAGTAATATAAAGCTAAAGAGTTTGTTTGTATGGTTGATTGAACGCGATAATCTCATTGAATTGAAACAATATTTTACTGTTGGATAGCACATTTATCGACAAATATCGTCGTAGCGTGACGTATATATAGCTATAGGGCTATGTATACGTCACGCTACGACCAATGGGAGCGGAGCAGCAATGAAACATGTTGCAAAAACGGGGAAAAATAGACGGGTTATAAATGTTGTTTGTTCTTTGGTGTAACTATTGCATGTGGCATTTACTTTGTAATTTATTGTTTTTACCTCATATCGGTAAAACCTTTGCCATCATCATCCATATTAATATTATAAAGAGGAAAGCTTGGTTTGTTATGGATCATGTCTGGAACTATGGCCCCATAGTTCCAGAGATGATTTTTATGTAATTTAGTACAGAGATCATTTAAGCGCGAGAAACGACATATGCCATATTTTATCGCGTTGACCATCTGTTAGATCCTGGGCGGAGTCGCGGAAAAAAGCTAACGAGGACACTACATATATATCAGGAAATTGGGCAAGAAGATCCTTAAAATAAAGTGCAACATAGTTATTTTTAATCTGTATAAATATATAAGTACAGTCACTGTTAGTTGAAGTGCTATCTTTATTCAATGAGTTGATAAACATGGCAGGAAGTACAAATTACTTCCTGCCATGTTTTTTATTTTTTATTTGGTAATCTAATTTTGTGTAAATATAATGCAAGCTTCCAAAATACAAGTCAATAATGTTCTCATAACCAATTTCGGTTACAGGGTGACCAATCGTCTCAGGGACTTGCTAACTACCCAGGAGTAACTGTGTATCAAAAAAAAACTACTCAGGAGTTATTATTTTTTTTTTTTTATAGTTATTATAGTGCACAAGTATGTGTGCACACACAGGTGTATTCTCTATTCTCTACCAACAAAAATATCCTAAAAATGGCTAGGACAAGAGTGATAATATTTCGCTTTTATCCTAAAAATAGCTAAAATGATAGCGAAAAAAATACATCTTAGTTTTTTGTTATACTAAGATTTACACAATTTTTTGCTACAGTACAACTCCTACAACATAATGTTAAACATATAATTGCTTAAGCATACATTTCAATTTCATCATTTATACACAAATTGCTATTGGATGTTGCTTTTTCTGATTGACTGAAACAATGTCCTTTCTGATTCTCTAGCAAATAGCATGAAAATGTCAAAACCAAAAACCGCTAGAAAATGACTTATGTGGTGTTAGAACTTAAACAACAATATGCTTAGTTCCTTTCAAGTTTGAACTCTTGACATTAGCATGAACAAAAACAGATTCTCACCTGTCTAGTAAGACTGCCTCCAAGATTCATAGTACCGCTGCTCTCCTTATTTGTCTGAAGCCACAGCATCGCAGTGGAGGTCAGTTTATAGTGTGCATTACGTCCTGAGCTCTTCTCTATCACCTCAACTACATGGATAGAGTCCCAGCATCCTTTTATCTTTTGAGAACCATCGCCAGCTTTCTTTATCAATATTACACCTGAAATATAACATTTTTGCATTATGTTACTAAGCTTATAAATAAAAATCATTTGCCACATGACACCAATGGAGATGCATATTTTGAGAAAACCCTGATTTATTTTGTGTTCGTATTTGTCAAGAGGAGGCATTTACTCAAAAAGAATTGATAAAAAGAAAATATATTTGTTAAATGTCATTTTACACTGTAAAATATTAAAAAAAAATGAATAGTATTTTGCAATAATGAAAGAAATAATAAATGGCTATAATAATAACAATAATTGTCAGAACGAATGTGGGCTTTTCAATGGCAATAAAAATGTGACATTCAGTTTATTAACGGAAAATTATACCTGATTGGATGCTCGTAACAACAATAATTAGTTACAGTAGAACCTCAATTATCCAAACTAATTGGGACTGAGACTAGTTCATATAATAAAAAGTTTGAGATAATTGAAATGTGGGTTTTTTGGGACAATATCAAACAAAACCAACACTACCATAAAAGCAGTACAGCATGTACACATTAAAATTGCAAGTGGAATCTCGTAAGCAGACTAACAATGATCAATGAAACAAAACGTGTTTCAACACACCCAATACCTGCCTATGCACTATTCAAGCAATAAATGGTCACACATTTAGATAATTGAGGCTTCGGATAATCAAGGCTCTCCTGTTTTTATAAAGAGGTTTTAGTTACTGGAACAAAATAAAAAAAACAATATATTTACAACAAAAGCACAAAGCACATTTCTGGATACAAAGGAAAAGATAGATGATATGAATGGTGGATTGATAACAAAATGAAAGTCTGGTGCATATGATGTAGCTTGCTCAAGAATCAAAAATTCCTCCAATCTTTACAGTAAATTAGTCATTCTATATATCTATATTTTATTAAAAGGTAATCAAATAGTGCCTACACAGCCAAGTGATCCCAGTTTTTATTATGGGATCTGAAGATCAAGCCTTCAGTCCCTCCTCTCCAAACCTGTTAAACTTTAATTCCTCCACATACCAAGCCCCATAATAAAAACTGGGATCACTTGGCTGTGTGCTTAGGTTTTCAAGTAAAAGGACCTGATTCACTTACATTACAGAATGGAAATTTATGAATTTCTAATATTTATCAAAGAGAAGAACACATATATGGGGGGACTCATATACTTTGGAGGAGGTTTGAGCCATGTAGCCTCCACCAGCCTCATCCGCTGAGGGTAAGACAGATAAATCTCAAAGCAATGACTTCACATAAACAAGATTTAACCCAAGTGATGGATAAGTCCTCACTTGTTGGGTGCTTTAATCTGTTCTACTTTAAATTTATTATTTATACTTATATAAAGACAGATAGATAGAGAGAGATTATATTATAATATTATTGCTAGGAATTAAATAATTCGTTATAATTGTAATTTTAATCACACTAATATTATAAAAGCGAAAGTTTGTGAGTGTATTTTTTTTACTTCTTCACATCTAAACGGCTGGAGCAATTTTAATACAGTTTGGGATGGAGTTAGCTGACACCCTGGATTAACACATAGGTTAATAAACTGTGTAACACCACGAGGCACAGCTAGTATCAAATAAAAACAAACCTGCAAATCCATGATCCATGTCCCATAAGTAAACAGAGCTCACTCCACCTTCAAAATACATTTCTCTGTACTGGTCAAATGCATGGTTGGCGTCTATTTCTAATTTCCTTAGCCTTTCAGAAGGCATAGACCCATCTTCCAGTGGTGGGTCATATGTATTTGACCAAGGAGATCTGTATGAGTCGCCATCGCGATTGTAGTCGCAGAGAAGGTAGTCTTTCCCTGTGCTACGGTCTTGAGCAATCTTTAACGGTTGATCCACAGACGACAGTAGGTCATCACACATACTTGGCACCAAGTCTATCAAATCTGTCAAGTTTTTCTCAATCTGCTGCGGAGGCAACCTCCGCATCAGGTCCAGAGCACAATCCATTTGTTGATCAGTCTACAAACAGTAGAAAACATATCAAAGTTTGGTGAATTCCGTTAATTTTGATGTATTAGTCATCATAACAAATATTGTTATAGAAATAAATATAGGGCTTGTTTTGTAAAAAGTTCACTTACCATGTTTAGTCAGGGTTGGAGAAAACACAAATAAATATGGGAAATTAACTAAATATGTGTTTTTACGCTAAAACTCTGTGCTGCTACAAATTATAGAAATCCCAGCCCGAATTGATAACTTGACGTAATTTGACATTCCAATTTTCGTTGCGAAACAAAGCAAAATTTATTTTAGAAATGTGAGATGGCATTCACGTTAAACTCACATACACACCTTGATTTCAACAAAAATCTACTCTAAAGTAATAATAATTCGTTGAATGTAATCATAAACTTTGCAGTTAGTTTATTCAGTACTTAATTAATTAATTTTGAATAGATTTTAGGAGGTTGTCCAGTCCAGAGCGGAAACAGCTGGCACGTCACTAAAACCATTCAAGATAAAAGGTTGCCGAGGTTGCCAAGCTTCAGAGACGCCGGTATACCTGTCCCTTTTACTCATAAGCAAAAGATAAAGATAAAAACGGAATGGGAATTCCGATTAAAAGTAACTGTTTCCTGTGAAATGTCAGTTTGTGAATAATGTTGTGTGTGTCAAAGTTTTGTTGTTATTACATTTAATTTCATTAATTACTTTGTGTTACTTAAATTAACAATTTTATAAATGGGATTGTGACCTCTTTGTTATCAGTGTTGCAGTTTTATACTTACGTGGAGCCCACCTCCTCTCAAAGGTTTGCTTTGTGTACATAATATTATACTTATTCAAATGATTCATGTTAGGGGAATGTTATCACAGTTATTATAATAAAGGGTCTATTATAGAGATCTAAAAGGGAAGTAAGTGTAATGAGGCCGCGCATAGGCGGTACATAGGTACTTGTATATCATTACAGAGATTGTATTATGATAATCCTATTTACACTAGGTTATGAACAAGTTGTGGCCGATAGAAACCCTATAGTAATTGCTGGTGCATTTCTGATATATAAACAACCTATAGATATGATTTCGTGAAGAATATGATGCATAATATGTTAAATAAGTATGGAGTAATCTTAAAGTATTCTGACAGATTAGAAAACAATGGTCTTTGTGAAGTATTACTGCATTGTATTCAAATATGTTATGACACTGGTGATGTGAGATTTTAGGGAACATATGGGTGTATTGTGTGCTTATATTTAATTTAATACATGAATATAATTCATTGTTTTTGATAGTTAAGTTAAAATGTTTATTTTTGTTCTTATTAGTATTGTTTAGTTTGAAAATTGTAACAGTTTATACACAAATGTCAACCTGGAGAATATGATTATAAGATAATTGATGATGTTTGCATATAGGGTGTCTGTTATGGTGTAAGCTGAGGTCACATCAAAAACCAACTCGGTTGCGTGATAAAAACTTGATTGTCTTTAAAACTCTTGAGCAAATTTTTATTAAACAAACCTAAGGAACCCTCTTGATAAAGCTTGATTCATTGGGGTGTTACAATGAAAACCAAACACACATAAATCTTATAACATTCTATGATGGTATTTTAGGTTAAACATCGGCAGATAGTAGTTTCAGTTATTAGTTGGGATGTTTGTTATTCAATCACACAAATCAGTTGAACATATTTGGGTGAATTAGACATAGTTAATTAATAACTTAGATTAATATTTTTTATCGCCTTATCCAATACCATCATAAAGCCATTACTAAAAGTTCTTCATAAGACAATATCTCATTATTATTTTAAATTTTTCAGATTCACGTGACCCTGGTTAAGGTAACCCTGTCATGATGCCGACCCAACTGGTGAACCAGGATAACCATGCAAATGATGTACGAGTGAAGACCGTATACAATGGAGATGTTATGATTACGTACATCAATCATAATATAAATTTTGAAGAGTTCACTAATGAGATGGTGGCTATATGCCGTTTTATGGGTGATCAGGTTAGTATAAATCTCAGTATGACACAATAAATTTAATGGTAATCGGACTAGAGGTTTCTTGGTTTGTAATATGTCAATTCTCAGATTAAAGTTCGTAAGTTTTGTTTTGTTAGCCGTCATGTACGGACTTGTGATACATTGTGAGGTTTTAGACTAACCCCCTCCCTACCCAACATCTACAAAAAATATTCCAACCAAAATAAAAGACTAGATTTTGTTCTAAAATATTGCTGCATTCTTCTTCTATTTTCATGCTTCTGGATTTCTGGGATTTCTTTCTGCTTGGAGTGCTGGCTTAATGACTTAAAGTGTGAGGTTAAATATGGTTTATTGCTAATTTACAAATGCAATAGTATTACTGTTTGTCTGTTAGTTTGATCTTTTCACTTAACTATTGGGTCAAGTTGGTCTGAGTTTTGGGTTGAAAAGTGACATAAGTACATTGTTATTTTATTGCTGTATTAACATGAATGCCTTTTAGAAGGAGGGTAACTATAATGGAGATCCTTGAACCCAGAGACCTGAAATATTGCAGAGAGATTTCTTTTGTGATGTAGACCAAAGATAAGAAAGACAGAAAAAACGTTTAATTGTTTTGTTAAGAATAGTATAGAATAGTCTTGATAAGAAAGAATTTCCTGGAACCAAAGCTCTAAGAGGTTGAACAAACTTAACACGAGTGAAACCGCAAGCATGATCTTGATAGATAGATATATATATATATATATATATATATATATATATATATATATATATATATATATATATATATATATATATATATATATGTATTTATTTAAGCCTTTACACCTATACATAATATAAAAACTTATAAACTTATTTGTTAGTTATATTAGAATCTATCCTTATTAGTAAGTTAGTTGTATTAGTTTTTTTTTTTTTTTTTTTTTTAATGTTTATTGTATAGTCCCTTTTCGGGTATAGGCCTCCTCCAGTTCTTTCCACCTCTTCTTATCTTTTGCGATTTCTAACCAATGTTTGCCTGCTATTTCCTTAATATCATCATCCCATCTCATTTTTGGTCTTCCAACTTTCCTTTTTCCTATGGGGCCTTTCCATTTTGTGGTTTCGCTTGTCCATCTTCTGTCCGTATATCTAGCTAGGTGCCCCGCCCATCTCCATTTCCTCTGGAGTGCGTGCTCGAGAGCGTCCGTCAGCTTCGTTCTTTCTCTTATTTCTACATTTCTAACCTTTTGGATCCTTCTTAGTTTTAAAATACTTCTTTCCATAGCATGCTGGCATGAGTTTATTTTATTTGCTATCCTCTTAGTAAATGTCCAGGTTTGGCATCCATATGTGAGACACGGTAGAATGCAAGTGTCTAACACTATCTTTTTTAGCTTAAGGCTGTAGTTTCCCTTTACAATTTCCTTCTGTGACCAGTATTTTTTCCATGCTATATTGACTCTTCATTCTCTTATATATGTATATATAAATTAAATTGATATTCATGTCAAAATCCACGTAGTCAAGTCTTTTTTTTTCTTTATTTAGACTTTGTAATGATAAGGTTACAACACGTTATCTCTTTATATCTTTCTCTCGATAAAGATCTTCTGTACTAATATAATAAAGCTGAAGTGTTTATTTGTATGAACGTACTAATCTCCGAAAGTACTGTGCCGATTTTGATAAAAATGGGAAGCGCGCGTCATTTCATAGTTACTTTAATTACGTGAACAATAAACAATATGGAAGACGTAAACAGTATGGGATTCGTCATAGAGTACTTAAATAGATTTTGAAAGGGTCAGCAATTAACACCACTAACATAGTGGACTATGGTAACCATAAAGGGCCTTGTAATCAATCAAATATATTTGACAAACATGTTTGTCAAACTTCACGTTTTCATCAAACAATAGCTAAAACGTTAAATCCAACCATCAAACACAATTGTGAAACAACGTGCAAGTTCAACGATTAAAATGTTTATCGCTTGAGATCATATTTGACAAACACCGCCGTACACGTAACACCCATCAAACACGACGTCAATCCAATTTTTCATCAAACACGTACTATGCGTTTCAAATGAGTTGATAACTGTCATGATGATATTTTGTTTCGCAATACGACTGCAACTTCATTGTGTAACGTAAGGTCAGCAATAAAATGATTCGTAAAAGATGTCATTAGAGTTAGAGAAAAATGTTAGGTAGGTAACTACCTACCACATAGTTCAAAGAAAATAAATATTTTGTTCGGTCCATTACCATAATACACATACGTACTTAACCCGACTTGGGAGTTTTTGTTTTTGTTGACGCGATCGCGATTATTTTCTCATTTAAAACGCATAGTAGATTGTTTGACAAACACTTCAAACAAAGCGGTAGACTATCAAATAAATTAAATTTGATAAACAAATAGATTGTCTACAGGGCACTTGAGGCGGCCCGTTTTTGCCAGTTTGCCACCGTCGTGGTCAGTGGCGGCCCAAGTCCACATTTAGGTTAGAGCGAGATCAAATTTTCGCCCCCAATCGCCCCAATATCGGTCAAGTGTGAGTCGCACGTACGAAGCAGGGGGGGGGGGAGATCTCTCCCGATACCGATTACCAATGTGGGGACAAATATGCGCGAGGGGAGTGGTCTAAATCATTTCACTCCACATATCAATTTAGCGTCCTAGGTTTCTCAGCTGGAAGGCGCTTTCGGCTCCCCTTGGCCTATGGCACCTGGTGTATGGTATGGCTCAGTTCCTTTGAACTGTCCGGCCCTGGCCGTGGTATAAGCAAAACGCGCTTTAAGCGCTTGTTAGATATGGGGCTATATGGCTATGTAAATAGCCAGCCATATATATATAATCAATCCATGTGTTTGATATTATTTGGTATTGGGCTATATGGCTATTAATGTATATAATCAATCCATGTGTTGGATATTGATATCTACTATAGTGTGTTTTGGAATATTGATTGTTTTGTTACTTGGGACACAAGTATCTTCCTATAAATTATGTCCATGTCGTCATATCTAACACGCTCGCCATCTTAACTTAGGCCTAGGCCACCTTAGGCTCAATAGCGTAAATCCATAATCAGTCATCGACCCTCTACAGACAGACAGTTTTCACACCTTAACGTTAATAGGCATAACAACTTATCAAGTTTCCCGTTGGTTATGAATATACCAGTTTAGTAATACATCCGCTTAACACTTATACCGCCATGTAAATGCCATGGTTATTTTAATTTTCATTTATTAGTATGAGAATCTTTTGTGATTTTGATATCTAAGAAATTATGGTCGTTTATAGCTTGTTACACAAAAACAAATGTTTGTGTGTTGTCATGTGTTTGTCAGAAAATACAAAAAAAAAAAAAAATTACATTCCTACTCTGGGTTTCAAATTTTTCCCCCTCAAAATCTGACTGTTTAGCTAGATTTTTGGTTGAAAGGTTTCTTTTAACAGCTTTGATAACCTCGATGGCGCTGTGAGTTGGGTACGATAATTGTGCAACAGTTTGTTTCATACTCACTCGGGACAGAACTCCCCCCTAAAGTATCGCGATTCTCCACGTGTAAGATTTTCCCTTTCCGTAAACCAATACAAAATCGGTCAAAATAATAAATCTATGTCTTTGGATTGTAAAGTTAGCTTTGTATGTATCCCCAACTAGCTGTCCCGCGCAATTTCGTCTGCGTAAATTTTCCCCGATTTTGCAACATTTCTCATTGCTGTTCCGCTCTTATTGGTCGTAGCGTGATGTTATATAGCCTATAGCCTTCCTCGATAAATAGGCTATCCAACAGTGAAAGAATTTTTCAATTCGGATCAGCTTTATAATATTAATATAAATATATGTCCTGCTGACAGTATCACTAATATTTACTTGTAATTTTCAAGGTGTTTACAATGAAGTGGGTGGACGAGGAAGGCGATCCGTGCACAATATCCACGCAATTGGAGCTGGACGAGGCGCTGCGACTATACGAGCTGAATCGAGACTCGGAACTCACTGTTCACGGTAAGTCTTATCATATACCAGCTTTCGCTCGTTTTATCCCTTTAGGGGTTGAATTTTCGAAAATCGAAAGTAAGTTTTTGGTGGGTGCCTACGTCAACAATAAAATAATATAGGTATAATAGAAATAAAATAATATATGATGTATATCTGTGTGTTAAATCTCAACACACCGATTAATGGTTTGAGCCGTGCGTTGACGCCAAACGCCAATCATCAATCAAATCAATTAATCAATCAGCCATCAAACTTTCCGCATCCATTTTTTTTTTCCAAGATTTTTGTTTTGGGCAAAGGGAAAAACCATATACGGGAATACTCAGATAAGAAGATATAAAAGCAGTAACATGAAACTAATGGAGAACGAAAGCTAAAGACAGGGAAATTTGGAACAAGCTTAGGAAGGCCTATGTCCTCGAAGGGGTTTGAATATACATATTACTGCGAGCTTTTTAGGTTGTCGGTCCGTCTGGCTACTGTTCGTCCTTACTTACGTTTACCAAGTCGCGGTCTCCACTCCAGGACTCGTTTGCTCCAGCGGCTATCGGTCCTTCGGCAAAAATGGTGGGTCCATTGCCACTTCTAGTCATGGTTCTTTAATATATGTATACAGATTGCGTGGGCTTCAAACCTGTGAGCAATCAAATGTGAAGCCTTTACCACTAAAGCTATCACAGTTTCTGCATACCTATAAACTTTTTTGAAAGAACTTATATAATATAATGTAATAAATTATAATGAAAACAGATTCATGCTTGTTGCATTTCCAACTAGTCAAAATAACAACTCTTTAAGAAATGTCAAAACGCACATTTATTGTTTTTATTTTTAAGATCTTATACAAATACCGGACTATGACGTCTCTATTTTTTCTAGTCAAATCACTTCTTTTTATGATATGATCACACTAATATTATAAAGGCGAAAGTTTGTGAGTATGTGAGTGTGTATGTTTGTTACTTATTCATGTCTAAACGGCTGGAGCGATTTTAATAAAATTTGATGTGGAGTTAGCTGACACCCTGGATTAACATATAGGCTAATTAAACCGCGGGTAATACCGCGGGGCACAGCTAGTTAATGATAAAGTTAACACCTCCTAGTAGTTTAAATGCTAGTTTTGTTTACTTTTAAACGTTTCGTTTTTTTTTTACCTCGGAACATTTAGAGAAAACAAAAGCTATTAAATACTGGATCGAGGTTTAACAAGGGGAGGGTAAACAACTAATTTACTATATGAATCAAACTCGTTCTCAGCTTATTCATATTAATATTTATAAATGGCAAAGTAACCCCTCTGTATGTCTGTTTGAGTTTTGAGTTTAATAACTGAATAATTTAAGGTAAAATACCGTGTTTATTGCCCGACGTTTCGACCGTATTGCGGCGGCCGTGGCACGGCAACGGGCGGATTGGCTAAGACTGTTTACCCGTGACCACGGCAGTTGCAATACGTAATATTCCATAATATTTTCATGTTTCCGAACGGCTATATTTCAGTGATTGAAATAGACCCTCATGAATACACAAGTTATTTTATCTTTGCTATGCGTTCCGATGATGTAAAATGAGCTTATCTACTTTATTGCGCAATACAAAAGAAGACATTGTGTAAATTGTGAATACAAGCGATATAGGCTATTTATTTAGTTAGTACCTACTGAGAGCATTGGCCTATAAATTAACAATGGTGTGTGTAGTGTACCATTGATTTATATGAACATTCTAAAGTTTCTGTCAAATCATTCAATACATCGCCTATCTACCGTTTCTATTATCATATACCTATTTATTTATTAAAGGCTCGACAACAACATAAACACAATATTCTAGGGCTAGGTGTTTCCATAAATCACAGACGTGCACAACATTAATTATCATAAAATATCTACAGTTATATGAAATCAAATAAAACATAATCAAAGCATTTAAATATTTAAACAAAACAAACTTCACTACATAGTAAAAAACAAAGTCGCTTTCTCTGTCCCATATCCCTATGTATGCTTAAATTTTTAAAACTACGCAACGGATTTTGATGCTGTTTTTTTTAATAGATAAAGTGATTGAAGAGGAAGGTTTATATGTATAATAACATCCATTAATAAATAGTGGAGAAATAAGGAGCGGAGCAGCAATAACAAATGTTGCAAAAACGGGGAAAATTTACGCAGACGAAGTTGCGCGGGCTAGCTAATATCAAATATTAGTAAAAGTAAAATAAAATTGTAAAACTAAAATATTACAATAAAATTGCAAAACTAAAATATTACAATAAATTTGCAAAACTAAAATATTACAATAAAATTGTAAAACCAAAATATTACAATAAAATCAAAAATGAATTATTAAATATATACCATAACTATCTACATTGGGGATCAACACACTGAACGATTATACCGATCGATGGATATCATCGTCTTGCCCATAGAGTTTAGGATTCAACATCAATAACCAACAGAACTGTCAAACATACCCTACAGAACTACATTTTTGCGTCGGCAGAATAGTGTAGACATGGCTTTAGGTTTTTAATAAAAATGGGCTTGATCCTAAAGTAAATGGTAGTAGAAAATGCCTAAATCATTAAGCCCGCCTTTATACAATATTTTATACGTAAAAAGTTCAAGTAAAAACAGTTTATTTACTTTTTATTAATCTCCTACTAATTTAATTTACATTTTCTTCTGTCCTCAGAAAGGTCGGTTTTTTCCTAAATATTACTAAACAGTAAACAACTTAGTAAGTACTAAATTGTTTAGTTCATAGTCATTTATAGTGCAATCGTAAAAAGTATCTACATTTTATGAACACTAAAGTACTGAAAGTGTTTAATCTTATTGTTTTATGATGTCATCCGGCATTGTGTTGCAATGTTGGACGAGATTGATGCACACAATAACGAGAGTACAGTCGTACCTCACACAAGCAACACAGACGCAGACATTGTTCACAGAGATGGAATTACAGACCACTTCAAACTAATTGACTGGCCTGTTGGTCTAGTGGTTAGTGACCCTGACTGCTAAGCCGGAGGTCGTGGGTTCGATTCCTACCCAGGATAAAACTTTGTGTGATGAGCATGATGGTTTATTCTGTGTCTGGGTGTAATTTATCTATAATATGTTTTTATTTAGAAATATATCAGTTGTCTCGTTTCCAAAGTACAAGCTCTTCCTAGTTTGGGATCAGATGGCGTTGTGTGAGTTGTCCCAAGATATTTATTTATTTTAATTTGTTCGGATTTTCTCGAAATTTTGTGTCTATAAACGAAGTCTATGTGCGCGTTGCCTGAGCGAGCGTTGTATGAATAGTATTGTTATTACTAGTGATTGGCTAGGTCGTGTTATTCAGCGGGATTCGTGGACCTCATCCTCATAGGGTAGATGACTGTCAAGGCCAATCAGTAGCTTTTTAAGAAACGTCAAAACGATGCGCCTCGTACTAATTTATATGAAATACAAAACAATGACGTCATTCTTTTGTATAGTCAAAGTTTCAATGTTTGTTTTGATGTTTATAAATTCATGACAGCGTAAAATTGTAGAGAAACATTGTTTTTCAGAATATTTTTGCAAATGCTATTTCCTCTATAGTGTAAAATAATTTATTGTTATTGTAGTCATCCACCCAATTCCGGAATTTAAAGATTACCTTTTAAGATGTAATTAACAAACTCGTACTCTAAAAGTGTTAATGTTTTATCTAAAGATTTAGAGCTATTCGTTTAAAAGAAAGACTAACTGTTACTTGTACCCTCTAAATTGCTATAGCGTTACAAACTTACAATTCAATATTCAATACTTTTTCACAAACATATTAATATTTACTTATTCTTTTGTAACTATAATCAATAATCTTTGTAATTAATTAACACAAAATAAATGTCTTGTAAACGAAAGAGACTGGACCTCTAGACACAGGGTATCCTAGTGTGGGGGCCCGTGGCATGTATATCATACTTGTTGTACCTACAATATTATTATCTATTTTTTTTCTTATAAATTATATTTTTAAATATATGTATATATCAAAAATACATTTAAAAATATGAAGAATAGTGTCCCACCGGCATCGGGTACAGGAACCAGGCTGCCGGTAGTTACGGCCCCAGAGAAAGGAACCTCCTCACTAGGGCTTCCAAAATTACGGAAATGTCAATTACGTAACTAATTACGCAACTTTTTTCTCCAATTCCGTAATTACGTAATTACGTCATTTTTCCTATTTTTTTTTAATCGACTATGAATTTTTGTAAATATTGTAGATCTACAATTTTTACAATTATCTTTTACTATCTCAAATTCAAGGAATTATCAAAATGAACACAATATTTAAACAAAAAATATTTATTCAAGAACTTACCATCGTATTCGTATGTACATCGTTTAAGTTAAACCATTTTGTTTCGTCCCGAATATAATTTTTCTTCCTGGAAGTGTGCTCTCATAAATGACAAGGCATTTAAGGTTTTGTCACTCAAGGAACTTCTTAATTTACTACAAAAATATCCGGCGGATGAAAAGGCTCGCTCGGCTTCAACACTTGTAGGCGTTATCGAAAGCAAATAATTATACGCTGCAGTCAAAAAAACTTCGCGACCGCCGCCAGCGCTGTCGTAAATGCACATTTCCACCCTAATAATGGAATGGAGATCTGTGTTTACTGTTGAAATTGGTTTATTTATAGTAACTTTGTTTATTTCTTTCTCTAACTGTTGTGCGATTGTCAACTCCTCGTCATCATCGTCACTGGTGGCTATTGCGTCCGATGCACTCGGTTGTGGTTGTGAATTTGTACATTTTTCTGTAGAATTATATTTCAACCGTTCGAACAGTTCCACTATATACATTCGTATATCATCCGACGAAGGTTTCGTGAAATATTCTGTGGCAGCAGTTTTAAAAAATTCCTCATTGTTATGCAAATATTGCAAAACACCGAATACGTTAGTTCGCCTTTCCTTTATTCTCTTTCTAAGAGATGTGGCTAGTTTTCCACTGAGATCGTTGGGCTGAAGATCAAGTTTCTCTAGCATAAATCGAAGCGCAGCGTCGGCCGTCAATAAGTTTGAATCACGGCGACATAATGACAAAACTGTAGTTTTTATTACATCCAAGCTGTAATGAATGTCGTGAAAGTCTTGGATCTCTTCGTCTGTAAATTGTACATTTGATTTCAAATCTAATAACGCCTTAAAAACGCATGATTTTAATTTGAGAAATCGGCCTACCATATCCGACAAACTATTCCAGCGCGTTTTACAGTCTAGTATCAGGTCAATATTTTTACCATGTTCTTCTAAAATGTACTTTTGCAACAAGTCGTTTTTCAATGGGGAGTTTTTAAAAGATTTTATTAGATCTCTTAATTTTTTTATAGTACCTTTGTATAAAAACTCCGATTCTGGAACTCTGGCAGATTCTACAATAAACGCACCCTCATCTTCTTCAATTTCCTCTGCTTCTTCAGCGCCGGTATTTGAGACATCCTCCTGCACTTCAGGTACTGGAGATTTTTGTGTTTTATATAAAACTTCCAGGACTGCTAATTGTATTCCATGAGCCAAACACAATTGGTGGTGGCCGTCAAAATTTCTGCCCATTTTGACCATTACACTTGCTCCATCTGTTGTGAAAGCAATTATGTCGTCTTCCAGACTTAAACCGAAGTCACTCAAATGCTGCTGTAATAATTGAGTGCCTACTTCAGCTGGCATTGATCCCTGTATCCGTACAAGTCCCAAATTTTTATATTTGGCCATATCAAAGTCTTTATTGTGGATATTTATATTCATATACCTTTTATTACGGGTAGACGTCCACTCATCAAAAGTGATTGTAAATCTTTTATTTTCAGACTTCATAATTTTCAATTCATTTTTCAATTTGTTTTTTGTGTTATAACTCTGTTTTAGAATTATCTGTGTTATAGTTGTAGAAGATTTTGGCACATCGTAGCCAGAGTTTTTAAAAAGGTATCTCAGATCTTCTGAAGTACAAAATGTGCTCAATGGTATCCCATCCAATGCAGCCATTCTGGTCACTCGAACTTCCATATTTGAAAAATAATCAGTGAGTTTAATTTTCTTTTGTGAAGGTTCATTCGTACGTTTTCGTGTTTGAATTAGACCACTATTAGACGTTGATGTACTCGGCCTTTGCGACTCCTGTTCTTGCGGCATCTCTCCGATATGCTTGGCACGCATGTGAGTGTGTAACGCTCCAGTTGCGCCACCAGGAGTTTTCAATATTTTTTTGCAATGTTTACATTCAACACTCTGTCCATTATCAGCTCTCAAGAAATGTTCCCAGATAGAGCTTTGTGTGCGTTTGTTCAAAAACTCTTTATATACAGTCTTATTTGAAGAAGACCTGAAAAAAAATAAAAGGAAGTTAGGTTAATAATCATGATATTGTTAAACATAGTTGCCCACTCATTACAAATATACTTTATTTTTATTTTTATAATTACGTTTACAAACACAGAAACACACAAACACCCAGATCCGGAACAACTACTTCCAGATCATACAAATATGTATTTGTTTCGTGCGGGGATCAAACCCGCGATACGCTGCGCAACAGTCGATCACTCAGCCATTACGCCAACCGTGTTGTCAAACGTATTACGTATTTTATAGCCAAACGACAGAGCATGCTTAGTTCATTCATTCCTGATTTAAAGACGAGCTATATCATTTAATTTTTTTGATAAATAACTTATTTTTCTTATAGGTATTTTATGTTTTAATCAGTGTTCTTAATTAATATGTATTTGGGAACCTAGATATTCTATAATCTAATCGGAATAAATACACCTTAAGAAAATGTTTGATTTACAAATTATTTTGTATGAACAATGCATGCTCTACGGGGTTTTTAATGCCCTTTTAATACTAAATAGACTTATTAAGGCTTTGGTTTAAGTACTTACATCTTTCAAGAGATAATCCACACCTTCAAAGTCACTCACGATAAAGATACAACTGCTATAAATTGTTAATATTTGCACGCATTTAGCACCAACTTTTAATTAGGTAATTTGATCAAATTTCAACTGTGAGAATCTAGCGATGTGAACTGAATAACCGACAATTGAGCAATGAAACTACACTTTCATTTTAGCTAAGAAAGTGAAGAGCATAGTAGTTCCCCGTGGTCGTAGGGGCTTTTCGCCAGGGACTCCCCGGCCCTACCGACTCGCCAAGTTAATATATTTGAACTCTATTCTGTACGTCTTAGAACAATTTTTTGAAAGATTTAACAAACGATAAAATAAACTGCGGGGAATCCCCTGTTTGTATAGTTTCGAAGTAGTTATAACGTAGTGTTGCCACATTATAACTGGTATGTATAATCCTTTTTTTATTGGTTGACTATTTTGATTAATTTATTATACCAATAATTACGTAAGTACGGAATTGACATCTTCAGTTACGGAATTAAAAATACTTTAAAATAAGTTCGTAATTACGTAATTGCGTAATTACGTAATTACGTAATGGAAGCCCTCCTCACAATGCGAGCCGTGTCCAGAAGTACTGCCTTCTGCATCAGACCCTTGATCCAACCGTCTAACGCGAGCCTCTCAAGGTGTTGGCTGAGGCTCTTGGCAATTAAACCATTAACAGAAACGACTATAGATCTCAACATCCCACATCATCGACAATCTCGTGCGCCAGATCCAGATATTTATTATTATTATTACAACATTGTTTTAAACTTTTGTGTTTTTTACATTTCTTATACTGTTTATAATTGATGATTCGATAATTTATAAATCCCGGGGTAAGTCCATGTTACACATAGCATTTGAGGTCATTGATCTTATATGGCACTACCAACAAACAAGTAAGCAGTCCTTTTCACAGTCGCAAGTATTTATCTACTTGTATTCATTAGACATACACCATGCATGAAGATAATCCTATACTTAAGCGTAGGCCACATCGCCAGCTAGCGAGCGAGCGAGCTGGCGCGTGACGCTTCGCCCGCCAGCAGCTTCGGCGAGCTAAATTATGTGGTTTCACATCGAAAACTACGGACGGGCGAACCGTGCGAGCATCGTTTCACCACTTTTCATACCACGAAGTACAGAGCTAAGCTACGTTAACGAGGTGAACGTTTCGCTGGAATCGTCAAATATTTCGTTCGCATCAATGACTGACGTAGCTTATATCTGCAGTTCGCAACTGAAATATGAATAGAAGTAAAACGCTGCTTGCCCAGTTAGCCCGTCAGCTGGCAGTGTAGCCTGCGTTAACCAAGTCGAGACCACAGAGCGAGCGTACACTTTATTTATCTGTAAATAATTTATCACGTTTCGTCCGATGGTAACGTGTTCCGTTTGTCCAACGTAAAACGTGCAGAACGTTTCTGGATGATAACCGCCGATGACGATTCAGTACTGTGTTCACTTATCAGGCACATTTCGCACAATGTTTACCCGGCCGGGTGTACTTTTGCTATAAAATCCTTATCTGGCCCGCATTGCGAATCCGGGCGGTGGCCATTTCCATATTCAGATTGGCGTTTCGTCGGCGACAGTATTTCTCATTTTTTTGCCGTTCGCCACAGCGATCTGACGTATCCAGTCACGTTCGGATTTGGCTTTGTGATAGCTTTGTTTCTGTTTCTATTATTGTTTTATATTCCTTAGTGATCCTTTTTCGGACGTAGAACACATTACGTCTGATAGTATTGTACTCCAATTTGTTACTCAGAATAAATTGAGATGCAGTACGGATTTAGGGAACAAATAGTTGGAATATTGGTTTGAAAACTTTGGTACGCTGCTGCTTTAATAAAATACGTTTAAACTAAAACAATTTATTAGCACACCTGTTCGATTAACATGTTTAGTCTGGAAGTTTGTCCACACTATCTAACAGTTGGTTCTTTGTACACTGGTTATTACGGCACCCTGTAGGAGTCCGGTGGCCCACGTCCCGTGAGGATTTAGTGAGGCGTCCGTATAACTTGGCGTACGTTCCAAACCGTGTGCAAATAAAACGGAAGCAGCCCAAACTTGTATGCAAACAGGGGTGGAGAAACTTGCTCTAATAAAGTACAAACATTGCGGGAACGTTGGCGCCCAACATGGGCCAACGTTTATTGTAGCTGTCGCTGCGCAATTAGGGATATTTTAATTAACTTTGTGAGCGTTATGGACGACAATTCAGAATCCTATTCTGTTAATTGAATACGTGGCCCGCCCGTATGGGGTTGCGCTGGTCCTAACGGCTATTGCTCGCCGTGTTAATTGATATTTCTGACACTGTATGTTTTTTGCAAGTTTTTGTTAAATGTTGGAACAATCTTCAAATAACAAGCTCATTAAGTTTGGTTTTAACTTTATATAGTTTGGTTTTAACGAATGGTAAAGAGTTAAAAGCAGCACCTATAAATGTGCCTGTTCTTCGTGAGTGTATGGTTTGTCACTCTGGAAGAACTGCCTGTCTTTAAACGATTTGTATGATTTTTTTAGTGATAAATATTTAGCACGAGTATCCGTATTAGGATGTTTGAATGTTTATTAGCTCGATTACGCAAAAATAATTATTCTCTCACCCGAAACGCATATACCTCTGCGGTCCTTCGTAGATAAAATAATTAAATACTTTGGACGACTGCCGCGCACGAACATTTTTGTAAACATTCGTCAGTAATTGTGTTTGGATGTGTTCCTGCCGCACAAACAGTCGTCGGTTAAGTCCTAACTAGACCGCGGCAGGAATGTGTTCTGCAAGGGCCGCGTTGCCGCTCATTGTTTGGACACACCTTTAGAATGTCACAGAGATAGTTTGTCTTCTGAACTAATACTGCCTCGGTGGCGCGGTGGGAGTTGTTCCGACTGCTACGCAAGAGGTCGTGGGTTCGATTCCCACACGGGACACCACTTTGTGTGATCCACAAATTGTTGTTCCGAGTCTGGGTGTAATATGTGTCCGAGACTTGTATGTTTGTAAAGTCGCCCGCGACACATGGCTTGTACTCTACTACAAGAGTCGTTTTCGTTAAAAAAAAAATACTAATGGTACTTTTTATTACAATAACCAAGATCTTTGCAGTTGAAACCTCGGACAAAACCTAGTAGCACATAAAGCGTAAGATTTGTTATTAATATCGTCGAGATGAACTTTGCTGTAGCATTTCACTATCAGACAATGAAACTATGAATTTAATATAGCGGTAGAAAGTTGGTTGGCGCGAAATTACACTGGGATACATTAATTAGGGTGGAAGTTCGGCGCCATGTTGCCGCGACCCTGCGGTCTCGGCTCACCTGTTTCTGGAGAAAACCCAATTTTGTTATCTTACGTGCCGTAACAAAGACACGTACTTTACTACCTTGAGACATCTTACACTATAATCAAGTGTGAACTTAGTTACCATAAAAATTTTCAAAAAAGTTTTTCTGACTTTCTGTGTATCTGTCCACCACTAAACGGATGAAATTATGCACTTTAGATAAGGGATAACTGGTATTACGTGAAAGAACATAGGATACCTTTTATCTCGCAAATCAATATCCCTTCTTATTTGAGTATTCCTGTCAAATTTAATATGATTTGGTCTTGTCATACCCACGGCCGTAAGCATTTTCAAATCCATTTTTCAACGTGAATTTTAAGGGTTATAATATTTTATAGGCATTTCTTACCAATTACTTTATTAATACAATAATTGCATTTTTGAAAGATAGAAAAATTTGAAGTCCAGACACAGAAATCGAATCCGAGACTTCCGTATGCTAACCCGGTGCTGGAATCGAACCACCAGTCGTTGCTGCTCCGCTCCTATTGTTCGTAGCGTGATGTTATATAGTTCTTTCATAAATGGGCTATCAAACAGTGAAAGAAATTTTCAATTCGAACCCGTAGTTCCTGAGATTATCGATATTCAAACAAACGAACTCTTCAGCTTTATAATATTAGTATAGACTTTAATCTATCACGGCGCCAAATTTCATCTTTCACACTACTATTTTATTCACCAATGAATCGATCGAGTCATCGATAAATCTGTGCCATAGCCAACGGAACAGAGGCCCCTTACGAGTTGTTCTCAATTCTTAGAATTTATATCATAAATGTTTATCGCTATCAGATCCCTATGTTTACAGAACAGACCGCGGAAGCAGTGGGTGTAATTGTACCAGTTGTAGAACTCTTGGGCTTGTTTGACGCACTTGATTCTTGATGCCTCCCTATCTTGTTTAGCAAACACATCTTATGAATTGTCTCTCTGATTAAATTGACTTGCGGGACGCTTCGGAAACTTTGAAAAGTATGCCTTAATTGGTTAAATTACTGTTCCATGTCCTGTTTCCAATTTCAACATGACAACAGTTATTAATCCATAAAGATTGTTAAATATCCATTTTAATGCTGGTATTTGTTTAGGATTTGACCTGTTTAGACAAATTCAAGAAAGTTTTTATAGTTGCTCCTAATTTTTTTAATGTCTAGATCTAGAAGGAACCAATTCATAAACATGTCAAGTTATTAATGTAAGTCGGGCAATGTCCGCGACTGCGCGGGCGCACCAGTCCTGTGACGTCACCCCTCCGCCCGCGCCAATTTATACTCATCATAAACATTACAATCCGGTCCTTACTCGACATGTTTCAACTCTTGTCTATTATAATACTATCATAATGCGATATCTACAATACTTAAACGTTGCATAATTTATTATGAAGACAGTGGTAAATGATGTAAATGTTGGTTCGGTTGATCTCATTGTGGTAGTTCGTGGCGGGCGTCCGCCAGTCCGCCGGCGGCGACGCTGTTACGATCGACGAGTGGTGCGGAGGTCGCACAGCCAATTGACTCCGACTATCGAGCGGCCGCTCGCGGGAAACAGTGGCATTGTGAAAACCGGCGCGCGTACGCGTGTTTTTCGCGCGACGCGCCATCTGTGCGCGATCTCCGAGACGGATAATATCGCATGCGCGCGCGCCGTACCGGTGACAATTTCGCATTTCGAAATCTCCGCGCGATTGCAGCGAACGTTGTTCCGCTGCCTGCTTAGTATTTACGTGATTTAGTGGCAGTGTTTACGTGAAACTTGCGGCTAGAATGGAAGCGATGACCTCGCCACCGATACCATCGGCCGGCAGTGTTGTTGACAGTTCAACTGATGAGGTGGTTTTGTGTTTGTTTTTCGTTCGCTTACGGTTCGATGCAATTTTTTGTGCTGAGTTTGGCGGGGCGTTCGCCTCAGTTTTTCCACGAGTTACCTTGTTCTTTGTTTATACGTCTGTGGCAGCCGGCGCTGGAGATAACGTCGCATGCGGCTGACCCACATCAAGCCCGGGTTTGCACAAGGTGTGTGCGGATATTTCGAAATTTCACCCGTGGATGTAATACCGGCCGAGTGTAGTTAAACGCACCGATAACAGCTATTGTGCACGTGTTTGTTTTGTGCCCGCGAAGTATGCAATATGTTACCGATTACAATCGTCCGTTTGCAAATTGAATCGATATCGAATTCCTTCGTGATCGGCTGTCTCGATGCGTGTTATTGTATTGCCTGGGTTACCGTGGGCAAGTAACAAAGGATTTCTCTATTATGTTATCTGGCTTACGGCTGTCGAGAAAACAGATACGTCTGTGTACGCGATGTGAATAAGCTGTATTCTTTGTTCGAGGCACAGCACTATAAGAGTAATATAAGTTGACCTTCTGCGAGTGCGCTAAAAGCACAAAAAAATGTGAGGACACGAGGAGACTGCGAAGTTTGGATAACATAAAAATATGTCTGCAGTATTCGCATTAGCGGGCAACTTTATACAAAGGATTAAAAAACATTTTTAAATGTTATATTTCAGACTCGCCTACACTTTCTGTGAGTGCTTTTATACATTAAATATAACACACTTATTAATATTTTACAAAGAAACAATGAACCAAAACAATGGAATTAGCAGTGATATCATTGAATCCGAAGTATTTATTCAAGTGCCAGCAAAAAATTTCTTAAATACATCCGTATTGCAAGCTTATCAAATTGATTTACTTAAGGAATCTTATGCATATTACGATAGATAGGATATCGGAATCTGGTGTTAGCATAAGAGCTTTCTGACATAAAAACTCATGCAGACTGTCCACAAAGGATGTATTACTCTAATCAATTTACGACTTTATCGTCCTGGGATTAAGGTTTATAGTCATTTGTGTGTACTGCGATTTAACATATTGATAGGCCAATAGCCTCCCTTCTGAAGCCTTGATCTCACTACTCGGAATATTTCGGTGTGAGTCACAAACTATGTTGTATTTACATACATATGATACAAATACCATCAGTTAGCGTGCTTTGTTCGTTGCACAATGTACACTATTTTGTCTATGTTAGAGTTGATAATGCTCTGTTGTGTAATACTGCAATACAATAAGTTGAAATTGTTGCTTAACAAGTTCACGTTGTGACGACATTGTAATCATATTACGAATATTATTTTGATAGTAGTTTAAGTAAGTGTTGGTATTCCTCGCATGTGTGTGATAAAACCTACGTTTATTTGGTAATTTCCTGTCTTAATCTTAGTTAATGTAGGGAAAAGTGTTACTAAAATACGATATTGAAGTATTTACGATATTATGTATGCAAGGTTATGTTCATGTATTAGGTAAATTATAGAATAGGTAATTATGATATTAGATAGTGAGCTAGTAGTTGCGGAAACTATGAATTACACCGGCCGTAGTCATGGTCAGATGTTATTATGCGCAGATAGATCGTGTAAATTAAAAACCTTTTATTAAATAGCTGCCCTCGGTCTGGTTCTATGTGAAGTAGCTGTAGCTCGCAGCTCCGTCCGCGTGACCCCTTTAGAGTTAGAGATTCTAAGGTCTTTCTAACCCCTTAACTGCATCGATAAAGACACCTCTCTGCAAGATTTCTGCTTTCTAGGTTCAAGGTTTTGGGCTGAACGTTGATCAGTGATCAATTATTGAATTACTTTCCTTTGTATGTAGGTACATGCTAGTTTTTTCTTCGCTGCTACATCCAAGTTTTACAACTTTTCCGGTATTTATTGTTTTTTTTTAAATGTATTTATCCAGCCATTCTCGAGTTTTGCGCTTATCTAGGATATATACAGGATCATTTGTAATATACTAATAACCGTGGCTTCTTTACATGACTCTAAAAAACTTTGTAATATCTGTTTTAGAAAATATTTAACAAATTAACCCTTAATCACCTATCACTTGTTTTTGGAATTATGAACTTAAACCACCTACAGACTATGTTACCGGAGTAAAATCGTTGTTTATTGTGAGGTTTAGGCCCTAAACTTGACAAAGAAACATTGATTTTACTCCAGGGTCTCCCAGATATGTGGTAAATGGTTGTGTGACAAAAATAGGTGGTAGGCGGTGAAGGGTTCATTTATAACTTTTTTTTTCACAAATTATATTACGTAGTTTAGTTAAGCCAAGGCCTTATATGCATAAGAAGGTTATTCTTATTAGTATATTAAAAATCATCAATATTACTAACACACTCTCGTAGTGTGGGATGATGTTTATTCCTCAAGGAATTTCACAGTATATCTATACAAATCAGAGATATAAAGTAGGTACCTAGACTTGAACAATTTAAGTGGTTCGACAGGTGTGGCCATAGATATCTTCCTACCAACCTGTGCTTTGCCCTTTTTGTCTGCGACTGTATTGGCATATAGGCTTGACCATAGATTACTATTTACAAACCCTTAGGCAATAAATACGTGTCTTTACATCTATCAAATTTCAAAATACACATTATAATGTAATAATTTGTTCCATAAATGGTTCTCTGTGATATTAAATGTTAGATATCGATATTCAAGTTACTAATATCAGTTTCATGTCGGTACGGTTTGTTCGTTTCGCAACATAAACTCAGACTTTCACTCAAGGCCGAAAATAACCAATAACGCGTGGAGACGTACACTGTGTAAACCGGTTGCAGTAAATCAACACGAACACGCTTTCGCGGAGAGAAAAAAAATAAAAGGACACATCAGTCTACTAGCTGTAGTTACGTTAAAATGCTAATTGAAACTTTCAGACGTGTCAGTTCTCGAAATTGTCATAATTTATAAGCTTTATTTATTCCAAATTCTAATAGGTAATGTTAGATTTTTGTTGTTTTTTTTTTATCTAAATCATTCTCCTCGCAAGCATCCTTCTTTTTCTATATTTATCTGTACCGGTAGTTTTAAAATTGCCAATAGACTATGATGTCTATTATAGCTGAAACTTATGGAAACTAAGTGTGTTTTAAAACTAATCTATACTAATAATATAAAGCTGAAGAGTTTGTTTGTTTGTTTAAACGCGAATTGGAAAATTATTTTACTGTTGGATAGCCCATTTATTGAGGAAGGCTATAGGCTATAACATCACGCTACGGCGAATAGGAGGGGGAAATTCATGCAGACTAAGTTGCGTGGGTCAGCTAGTATTATAAATGCAAACGTGTGTCTACTTCTTACCATTTTACGACTAAATGGTTGATATTTAATGAAATTTTACTGTGAGTCTATGTATCAAGGGGATGGAAAGTAATAACCGACTTTTCAATTCATTGTATATGTGTAAAGTTTCCCGAGACACAGGTTTTGTATGTCATATGCCAGGCCAAGTCTAATACAATTGAATAACATTTTTACACCTTTCTTGGGCAGCAATACCAAGTCAATTAAGGTTATTCGATTCCATCTAATCCCATTCTAAACCGAAGCGAATTTTTATGGGACGATTGTAAAAAGTCGAACGCCTGCAAACCAAATCCAATAACAGTTTCCAATGAAAATTCTCACGTTGTGGGAGTTCTAAAAAATACACACTTTGATAGAAACTGTCACGTATTTCACCATAAAAGGGGGTTTTGGGTTTTGTATGAACTAGCTGTCGTCAGCAGCTCTGCCCGCGTGGATGTCTCCTATGTCCTGTCCCGGGACTCAAACTATCTCCATACCGAATTTCACTTAAATCGGTTCAGCAGTTTGAGCGTAAAAACGTAACAGACAGAATTAATTCCATGTCTATACTAATATTATAAAGCTGAAGTATTTGTTTGTTTGTTTGAACGCGTTAATCTCAGAAACTACTGATCCGAATTCTTTCACTTTTGGATAGCCCATTTGTCGAGGAAGGCCATAGGCTATATAACATCACGCTACGACCAATAGGAGCGGAACAGCAATGAGAAATGTTGCAAAAACGGGGAAAATTTACGAAGACGAAGTTGCGCGGGACAGCTAGTTTATAATATTAGTTCGGATTGTAGTCAGTCAGCATCGGTTTTATGCAATTGCGTTAGATAACCTGGTTGCAATTTCTTATCAAATAAAATAGTGTGTTATCATTATAATCTTGTAGTCTAAAACAATAGTGTCAGGTTTGATCTGAATGCAGTGTACAGTATTATGAATCATTGATACAATCTCCGAAATCTCCGCTTTTAAATTTGAGGCGTAACGGTCTTATTTGATTGTAAGGGTTAGCACAAATGACATGCTTAGCAGCACCTGCTGCGCCGCGGGTACCACTTCAGCTTTGCCATGGTATAATTTAACTGCATGCCTTAAAAATTGCATTTAATTTAAATTGTTTTCTTCTCAGTCTATTTTTCAATATGGCAAGGACGTATAATTATTATTGATTGATTATTTTGTTCATTTTATCAATTCGTATCTATATTTTATTAGTATTGTTAATCTTTATTTTAATTTGTTTGTCATTTTTAATAGTTTGATTTAATTATTGGTGTATGATCCGATTTTTTTTTTATTATTGTAATTATAAATTTGCATGTCGCAAGATGACAAAATATATATGACACTATTGTTACATTAACATCCTTAAGTAACCTACATTTTTAAGCAAATAAATGATACTATGATTCACCTTTTGAGTCAGTGATGACTCTTATCGCTTTGTTACAATATAGAGACATACTTAAATAAAAGTCACATCGAGTAAGTATATTTATATACTTACAACTGGGATAATTAAAAAATGGTGGTCTTTTAATTTCTTACAGCTCCGATACAACTTCGATTGTCAGAAATCATTTACCTTATTATGACTTATTTTCCAAAGACATTTTCAAACCTTAACTTCTGAATACGGTTCAGCGGTCCCTGTTCTGGCTCACTTACGATGCGTGCCGTAATCTGTCACTTTCACACTAACATTAATGTGTCGATGAGTAAGCGAGACGGAAGCATTAAGCCGTACCAGATTCTAGACTTGCATCTGATCGAGAGAAAGTACGTAGGCGTGCATTGTAGATTACTGCGTATTAATGTAGGTGTCATTGAGTTGAAAATTGTAGGTTATATAAAATCGATGATGTGTAGGCAAGTACCTACTGGCAATATGTTTATGTAACGTCGATATGTTATAGTTAAGTACACCTATACTAATATTATAAAGCTGAAGAGTTTGTTTGAACGCGGTAATCTTAGGAACTACTGGTCTGAATTGAAAAATATTTTTCTGTTGGTTAGCCTATTTATGGAGGAAGGCTATCACACTAATATTATAAAGGCGAAAGTTTGTGAGTGTGTATGTTTGTTACTTCTTCACGACTAAACATAGGCTAATAAACCGCGGGTAACACTGCGGGGCACAGCTAGTAGGCTATATAACATAACGTTACGACCAATAGGAGCGGAGCAGCAATGAAAAATGTTGCAAAAACATTGAAAATTAACGCATATAAAGTTGCGCGGGTTAGCTATAATATATAAATAGATTATCTCAACCCTTATAGGTAGATAGTGAGATACCCAGATGTGTGAAGTAGGAGGATATTTGGTTGGAACGTATGTCAAAATATTACTGTAGATTACCTATATATAAGCTATAATATTTAAATGAAATAATTCCATAGATAATGTTGAAATCTCTATAAATCATGACTGTAAAATCTATTAAATAAATGCATAAAAGTAATTTTTTAAACCATTAAAATTTACATTAAATTGCAGGCATTAGTTCGATGACAGTTTATTTTTATTACTATCAATTAAAATGTATGACTGTGAATATTAATTAAATTAAATGAATAATAACATAATAAGTATTACTTAAGTCACGTTTTGGAATTGCTTTATGTCATATTTTGACACCCATACTATTATTATTATTGCGAAAGTAATTATGTATGTACTCGTAAGTTACTTTTATCTTGTGTGTCACCACTTTTACGTCTTACCGTAGAAAATGTAATATGGAGATAATTTAGTTCCTCGGGGAACGTTAAGACATCGATCCTTATTTCATTCTAGTTATGTCAGATGCTTCTCATTGGCCTATGAAAGTAGAGACTAGAGAGTGCATTTGTGTTTGAAGCACACACTTGCGCACTATAGTAACTTTCGCATTCTGGAATATTCTCTCTTTTCTAATTTCGGGGGGGTTTTGGTGGTTCATTTGTCTAATCACGTGCCTAATGGCTAAGGCATCGGTTTTGCAATCGTGAGGTTGTGGGTTCAAATCCTGGCCATTATACTACCGACGTGAACCCACTCCTAACACAAGCCATAGAGCTTAGCTGGAGGGGTTAACAGGATTGCTAGTAATGTGGAACCACAATCCCACATTTATAGATATCTCTTAAAAAAAATGTGTACTCTGGGCCTACCTTTTTGCAATTGGGGGGGGGGGGGGGGGGGAAACAGCCACACCACAAATCCTGGTTACGCCCATGGTACATAATATAGATGTGTAATATAATAATTTGATTGGTGATTACTTGATTACGAAATACTTTTAGAAGGGGTTGTGTATCTATTAATGGCCTGTAGTTAACTTAACCTCAGAATGTGTTATAGTAAATTAACTATCATTGTTCTGCGATACGCGTGACTTTGCGTTACGTTGCGTTATATTATTATTGTTATAATGATTATTGTTTGTTACGTAATTGCGTTACTGTCAATGATGAACTACTTTTCTCTTTGTTATGTAACTTGGGGTATGTTTGGCTTGTGATTTAAGCTATTCGGGTTACCTTTATCAAGAAATGTTGTCAAATTCGTTCATTTACGAGAATGACTTAGAAAAGAAGTTTATGTATGTTTGTAAGTCTGTGAGTTTCCTTATTCCACCATAACTTCAAAAATAAAAAAAGAAATAAATAGGTCATTATTATTGGAGTAACATAGGCTGTGTTATTTAAAAAGCAAAATGACTGCCGGCAGACGTGATTAAAGTCATTCTTAAATTATTTTTTTGTCTGATTTGGTCCAAAAGAGTATAAACAAAGGTCACATTATGACAATTTCAAATATATTTCACACTTAATGGTTTTGTGTTAGTTACAAAGGTAGATGTATTTTTTCTTAATTTTTCATTAAGACTGCCTTAAGAACTTGCATGCGTTATTAGTGCCTTATGCGGTTGAGTTGTCGACAACGACTGAACTGTGGAAACGTAAAATTACATCTATATAATAAATATCGATAGCATCGATATTTATTGTAGTTAAATGGTAGCAGTATCGATACCGATAATCGATACTATCAATGATATTGTTTGTTATTAATACTATTGTTTTCAAAACAATCGATAGTACTTTCGATAATACTAAAACTATACTTAACTTTGAGTCGTGCTCAAAAGTGACTGTGACAGCATGAGAGATAGCAGCGTCTCTAAACTGAGTGAGATTTGAGTATTCAGCCGTATGTAATTTATATTAGTTGCCCAACTTGAAATTGAAAGTTTGCGGTCGTTATAAACAGTCATTTGAACAACCAACTTTATACAATTTGACATGGGAATATTTAGTATATACTACAGATTGTTTGACCTTTCGACCGAGTTGCACCAACCGTGGTCCCAAGCTGACCCGTGTCAAATTATATAAGTACTTATTGCAACGAGAAAGTACCAATTACCGTTTAATTATGTAGAAGTCGTGAAAGTTAAAAATCATTCGTCTACATCTATAAACAACAAGTTTAATTTGTAAAATCTACCATATCTAACGGTATTACATTAATTATTTTCGTTTTGTACATTAGAAACTTATTGTAACAATAAAAGTTATATTTAATGTCAATTGTGGGAACGTTCACATAGTTATATAATTATTGTTGTATCTTTTGTTCGGTGTTAGGAACTAGTGCGTAGGCGGACCTGCAGGCATTGAACTCACCTACGTCACATTCGCGTTTTTGGCAGCCATTAACGTGGGTAATTATAATTAGGTACATACAAGACTATGGCCGACCAAGGAAGTTATTTATTTACCGCATTTGGCAACGTGACAAAATTATGACTTTGACAATCATTGTCATTGCCATTGACCCGCGCAACTTCGTATGCGTCAATTTTCCCCGTTTTTGCAACATTTCTTATTGCTGCTACGCTCCCATTGGTCGTAGCGTGATGTTATATAGCCTATAGCCTTCCTCGATAAATAGGCTACCCAACAAAATAAGATTTTTTAATTTGGGACCGTAGTTCCTGAGATTACCGCGTTCAAATAAACAAACTCTTCAGCTTTATAAAGTTAGTTGTCTGTAAAGTCGGTTTACGAACGATATTTTAACGTCATAACAAAACATTGATGACATTGTAATAAACAACCATGCCTGTGACAGTTTTAGTGGACTCGGGCTCAATACTTCAGCCTATCAGCATACGGAACGTTACGTACCGTGACACTTAGTCTATCAGCAGGCAGAACGTGACGGACGTTATCACATCAAAAATTTCTATTTTTGATGTGATAACGTGCGACCACATAGTAAGTAGGTACTCTTCTGAGTACCTACTTACTATGTGGTCGCACATTACTAGCAATCGTGCTAACCCCTGCAGCTAAGCTTACTATATTGCTTAGTCGTGTGGTTTCCAAATCGCGACTTCTCCATTTCCAAATATGAAAAATTCGTCTGGATATTGCTCTCAATTCAAAAATAATAAGAAGAAAGAGCTGTGGCCTTTTTTTGATACGACTTAAGATATTCTGCACACCTACCAGCATGAAAACTACTTATATGAAACTTGGCACCGCGTTGAGATTACTATCATAAGATGTTATCTAAGTTTGGCATCGTATTGCAATAAGATCAAGAGTTAGTCAAGCAAGCCGATATTGTAGTCCTTGTATTTTACAAAACTTTTTATATTAAAGTATTCAATATGTTACTATTAAATAGTAAACAAAAAATATTTATTCATTTTATTTAAAAACTTTATGCACAAAGTTGTACAAAGGTGGACTTAATGCTAAAAGCATTCTCTGCCAGTCTACCTTGGGGTGATGTAGAAATGGAATGTGTAGGTGCAGTAACCAAGTATTATAAATATAGTGCAAAAAAATAGTTTTACACTAGGTCTTAAAAAAATCTGAAATACAAAATGACCAAAATAAATGATAAATTGATAAATATATTAAATGATGGTATCCCTCTCATCCGGACATATGTCCAAATGTCTAGAGAGATAGGTAGGTCTTCAAAGTAACTCTAAGTTAAGAGGCATTTCGCATTTACATGTCCGTAATCTGCATTTTCAAGAGCTTAATTTACCCTGTTATAAAATATTTTTACACTATCGAATGCATGTTAAAAATATACCAATCTTTAATATTGACAGTTAATGTACCACATTTACAAATACTGTTTTGTTTCTTTTGTAGTGATCGGGAAATTGATCATACTCTGTTTTAAGGAATGTACGTGTTATAGCTATTTTCAAATGGCTGGTTCTTTCAATAAAACTCTTTAAATATATTTAAAAAAAAATACCATAACATTAGATATATCAATTTGTTGACACAAAATGTAAGTACACATTTTTCAATCCTAAAAACATAACTAGTATACCCCTAATTTCGATAAATTACGATGCAAAAACGTAATTCCATACAATTATGTCAAAATTGCGAAATGGCTCTTTAATGGGTATTTTGACTTGTACTTGATGTCAAAATACCTTTATAAGAGTTAGATAATGCTTAGACATCCCCATCTGTCAAAACACTTACTCCAAGCCTGTGTTCACTGCTCTAATATAAAGCAGCAACAACTACAAATCTAATTTTAAGTAAAAGCAAGAACAACGTAACTTGGCCGGATTGAAGTTGGCGAAAAGTGGTTGCACAGATGCATTTTTTATTAGTAAATGGTGACAGGAAGTGGGGGCGTGGGCGGTAACTAAACCAAGGGAATTAGAGATGCGATTACGCATTACATTGTCTTATTTAGTATTACTAACTCAAGTTTTTTGTGATTATTTTCGTAAAGAAATTGTTTTTCCAACTTTCTTTAGTATTTACTGTAACTGTTCTAAATTTTAACTTTTATGAATACATTTATAAAGTATTTTTATATTGTTGAAAATAATATATAATTGATTAAACATAATTAATCGTTTTTGTAAGTAATTTTAGTGTCGCATCTCTATGACATGCGCGAAAGTGATAAGAACCTAACTTCAATCTGGCCAAGTTACTTACTTTGATCCAACTGTAATGTCCAATGCATTCATAACACGTTGATCCAACTGTAATGTCCAATACGGCGAGATTACAAGTAATAAGTATAACTAGTAAGTACATACACATGAGTTCCCAACAATCATGCACATCAATTCAAATAACATTAGTTACGTCCGCCTTAGAAACGATCAAGAGAAACTTGTGACACAATACTTCTGGTTTTGCTTATTAAAATAGCTATTGTTATTTGAAGTGAAGTGGCCATATTGACTCTAAATCAGCAACGGTCCCGTTCAATTGTGACCAATTATATTCGCACGCTAAGGAATTGTATGTACTGGGCGACTGTGCGACATATTCATAATAGCTTTTGTTTTTGTCTACTTATGTGTAAATCGGAATTGATTTCTTAGAAATTACTGTGATTGTTTTGGTTCGTTCGTTACTTTTATAGTCTGGCTTTAGATTTGTTTATGCATTGTAATTGCTCCTGGGAAATCTTGTTCGGGTCTCTGCTTAGACCGGTTTAGCGATAATTAAATGTATTTTAAACTTTAATTACTTGTAACAAGATTAAATACTTCGTCACCATGATTTGGTCTCTGAAATAACGTGTGATGACGTACGTGATTTCACTGAAATCAATCTGATAGGTTTTAATATAACATGTTTACGAAATTTACTTGTGTTAATATCATAAATCATCGTAAAACTTATGAGATAGTCGGTTTTTTAGCGTTTTCTTGACTGTGAATAGTTTGTTTATTAGTTTCCAGCAAATTACCGCCTTATACATTTATTCGCGGACAATTCTAAATTTACGACGCTTATAAACAACGTGTAAATAAAATCCCCGTCCGACCTGAAAGGGGAGTGTAGGTATTCTGTTAACAATGGTAAAAAAAGAAATTAAAAAAATATCCGACTAAATGTTTTTAAGCTATTGCATAGCTTCTATCGCGGGCCTTGAGCGCGGGGACCGAATCCAGAAAATTAAAAACATTGTTTTGTTATAATTAAAAAAAAAAATATTTTTTTTTAATTCCTTTTTTTGTAATTTAAAAATAAAATTAAAGAAAAAAAAATTAAAAACATTGTTTTTATAATGAAAAATATATATATTTTTTTAATTGCTTAATTTGATAAAAATGCTATGCAATAGCTTTACCGCGGCAGTCCCCGAGTGCCACACATTTTTTTTTATTACATATTAAATTCACGAATATAGTTCCCAATTTCGTCGAAATGTGTAAATTTTCAAGATTTTTTATCAACATTGATTGTTGTACTATCTTTTCCGCCTCCGCATGTTTTCTATATGACTTGCGTCAAGAAAAAAACATTTTTAGGTTATTATTTTCATCATTAAATTTAAAAATTAATTAAATTACGTAAATCGAATGGGAACATGATACTTAACAACACATTAACGGATCGGACAAGGATAAAATGTACCCCCTGTTTATGTCTGTTCTTATAGTGGAACAGAAATACCCAAACGCCACTTAGTTTTGAGACGCGGCTAACCTTAACGCTGTCATATGAATACAGAACTTCTGAACACGACCCAAGTATCGTTTGAATATTCGAGAATTAGATCTTCTAAATAAATACTGTTAACTTCAACAAAAAAGTAACTAAATGTAACGCTTTATTAACTGTTAAATCGGTCGATTTATATCACGTTCCCCGTCGCCTAGCGACTGCAGTGAAAATAATCGCGAATCAAGACTTAATGCACGTTTATTTAACGGGAACTGTTCGAATCGCGGTCACGACCGCCCGGTGTGTCACCGCCCTAATAAAGACTGGTTGAACGTCGCGTTGTTAAATGGTCGCATTAGCTGCAAGTGTTATGTATGATGTAGAGTAGAGATGTGACGTCATCAGTAGTGCTGTGTATTGTTTTACTTGTTCTACTGTTGGTTCGTTAGGTATGGGTTGTATTGGGTGGGAACTTGAACATGGAAACCAATTGAGTATGCCTATTATATTAAGATACTACCTTATTAGTCTGTGAAGTTTGTTTTTACATTTGTAGAATTTTGTTCTATTTAGGGTGTTTGTGACCACGGTTGGTCTAATTCGGTCAAATGTCGAAGAGCTAATGTGTTTGATTTATGATTTTTAAGGCATTTAGCGGTTTTAGGTCTCTGAACTTAACCATTTTTTTTAAAGATAACTTGCTATGTGGGGTTGTGGTCCCACTATACTATCACTCCTGTCAATCCCTCCAGATAAGCTCAATGGCTTGTGTTAGGTGTGGGCTCACGTCGGTAGTATAAGGGGTAGGATTCGAAACCGTGACGTCACGATTGCGAGACCGATGCCTTAGCCATTAGGTTACCGCCGCTTATGTTAAACTAGCTGTCCTGCGCAACTTCGTCTGCGTAATGTTTCCCTGTTTGTGCAACATTTCTCATTGCTGCTCCGCTCCTATTGGTCGTAGCATGATGTTATATAGCCTATAGCCTTCTTCGATAAATGGGCTATCAAACAGTAAAATATTTTTTCAATTCGGATCAGTAGTTCCTGAGATTACCGCGTTCAAACAAACAATCAAACAAACTCTTCAGCTTTGTAATATTAGTATAGACTAGCTGTCCCGCGCAACTTCGTCTGCGTAAATTTTCCCCGTTTTTAAAACATTTCTCATTGCTGCTCCGCTCCTATTAGTCATGTCGCGATGTTATATAGGCCTATAGCCTTCCTCAATAAATGGGCTATCCAACAAAAAAATAATTTTTCAAATCGGACCAGAAGTTCCTAAGATTAGCGCGTTTAAACAAACAAACAAACAAACAAACAAAGCAAACAAACAAACTCTTCCGCTTTATAATATTAGTATAGATTAAAAGTGATGTTACGTAGGTACTTCTTTTGTATATATATTTTTTCCTGCTCATTGTAAAAGGCAGTTCAGTAAAAATAAATATATTTATATTTAGACACTGTATGTATGAAATAGCTATGTTTATCGCAATTTTAATATTTATACACGATTTTAATCATTAAACTACTAGGACGTTTATATCAAACGAAGCGTATCTGAGTGGAATTTACGTACTACAAAGGAAATCGAAGTGTGTTTACTAGATCTTAAAGTTCATATTTGCATGATTGACACTTATAACTTTACAATGTCAATGACGTCATAGTTTGCTATTAAATACTTTCAATGGTACGTCTTCAACTCTTCGTCTCGTAAAAGGAACTGTTTCGACAACAGTCTATTACTTTTTATTCAACTTTTTAAAGGAGTTTTTTGTCAAATGAACATAATCGCGGAAATAGCTAAATCTAAATCGAAAAATCTTTTAAACTTATTATTATTACTCCACGGATGGTTCAATCGGTTCAGTAGTTTTTGCGTGAAAAATAATAACGCACGGACCCAGACGAGCTGCTCCGAAATATAATGAAAAAAATAAAATCTGCAATCTATACTAATATTATAAAGAAGTAAAGTTTGTGTGTTTGTATATTTGTTAAATTGTAAGGGGTAATCTCGGGATCTACTAAACCGATTTTAAAAATTCTTTCACCAATAGAAAGCCACATTATTGCTGAGTGTCATAGGCTATATCGAAAAATAAAAAGGCTTTTACGTGGTAGTCCGTTTTGCAAAGTGAATCGGAGAAAAAACGGTCGAATGAAAGCGTTTCTTACGAACGCTGCCTTAACTATGAAAGATATATTTTTGAGTTCTAGAGAAAAGATGTGGAGCTTGAAAATGCCTACAAAAAAGTCAACGACAGGATATGTCTAACTTTTATATTTAAGTTACAAAAAGTAGGTTTTTTAAAATTAGTATAGACAATTTAATTTTTAATATTAATAAAATAATTTAAATCGTTAGGTCATATTACCAAAAATTATGAATCTTTATGAAAATAAGTAAACTCATCGTCTTAAGTGTGAAGGCCAAAGCAGCGGACGGCGCGCGATGGCTTCGGGTTTAATTCGGTTCGCGTTCGTGCTTGCTTCGGGAGAAGGGGTACCTACGTATAACCCTTCTTTTGGCAGTTAGAAATGAAAACATAACACCCTGTACTAAAAAAGGATTATTAACATTATGCCCAACGAAGTGGGCACGGGTCAGCTAGTAATAAATAATTATAATTGCATAACTTGATAAAAAATGCCATGCAATAGCTTTACCGCGGCAGTCTCCGAGTGCGACACATTTTTTTTGTTCCGGCTGATCTCCAATACGGCTACACAGATTTCACTGTCAGACAGCTGATGTTGTAAGGAGTAAGTTAGGATACATTTATCGCACGCTAACGGCTTATGGGAGTGAGCAGTGTACTGCGAATTCACACGGATTAAGTCACGGGCGTAGCTAGTGTCTAATATTTTGACTTTTAGTAGGTATTTAAATTGTAGACTTCATATAATCTTCATGACTGAAACAATTTGGATTGTTGCCGAACAATGAGGAGTTATATTTTTATATTTTTTTATAAACAATACCATTGAACGACTACACAATTAGGTGAAGGTAGACTTAGGACTAACATAATTATATCTGTTGTCCAATCAGTGTGAGTGGTTGGTTTGAATCTGTCTGAAATCTGATATGGGAAACATTGTTTTATTTCTTTAAGGGGGCATTACACTGAGAGAATTATTTAATTAGCGCTACGTACACAGCGACTCGATCGCCGGCCTCGCTCTTCCGGACACAACTATTACTTCACAGTGCGCAGGAGCGCAGGTCAAAATAAAGTAGAATATTCGTTCGTACATATGTTAGATTACGAACGCCATGACTATGACAATATGAAAATGCTCGTTTTTGCATTTGTCCGCAACTTCAAGATTTATTTGCGGGATCATATTAAGACATATCCTTAAATTTCTTTATTTCATCTACTAGAAAAACTCTTTGACTAGTGATACATTTTTTTTCGTGTCCTAATATTTAGGTTTTCTATATAAATTTTTGAGAGAGCCGAACCCTGTTTCGCGTAATCTACCCGTAAGTCGAAGATGGTTGATTTGTCCATGATCTTTTTACTTTATTTTTGAAGACCTATTTAATTCATTTAAGCTACTACTATATATTTTTTTAAAGAGAACACATTACCAGCAACATTGTTAACCCCTCCAGCTTAGCTAAATATTAGGATTATTAGTGGGTTCACGGCGGTAGTATGATAGGGAGCATTCGAATGCGCTGATCTCTCGATTGCGAGTCCGATGTCTTAACTGGCTTCCGCCGTTTCATTACTACTTCGACAATTAGACAAAAATCGAGCAAGAGTATGTCGGACCATGCTCTTGTAGGATTCCGCAGCCTTAAATAATTGCGTTTGTAGAAGAGCGTATGTTCGTGGCACCTATACCTTTTTGTTGAGAAACGCACTTTTTCGGCAATAAGTCAATGACGGTATATACGATCATATTCAAAATAATTTAGTGTAAAGTATTTAATAAGTGCTACCTTTGTGATTTTTTTGCATATTTTTTGGTCACACGGTTCAAAAGATAAGCCCCCCTTATCTTTTGATTGGGGCAACATTCACTTAATCAAAAAAGTTTATAGAAAGATTTTGATGGAAAAAAACAGCTTCTGGTACATGTATAGAGTGCCCCCCCCTATTTTTTTTATCATTTAGCTATCAAACTAAGTAGCGGCTACTACAAGACACCTTTTTACCAAATTTCATCAATATTCATTAAGTAGTATTTGAGTAAATTTGACGGACAGACAGACAGACATGACAAAACTATAAGGGTTCCATTTTTGCAATTTCGGCTACTGAACCCAAAAATCAAAATCATCTATTCATAAGAATGGAAAAAGACAGAAATAGACACACAACTCAAGGTCTAGATATAGTCATAGCCTTAATATTACGTAAGCGACTAATTGCGAAACGTGAACTTGTAATTAACGCCATTACCGCCGGTTCACCGACACTTCTTATTTAATATTCCCTGGGTTTCCGACTGCTTCGTATTTGAAATTGTTTGGGCTGTAAGTACAGTGGGAGATGAGCAATAAACCTCGGTATTGTAATCAGACAATTAACATTGTTGTATATACTTTGTTTATTTAAAAACGCTTGGACTCACTGGGGATTACACTTGGATCATCGTAGCTCGGCCGGATTTAAGTTGGTGACAAGTGGTTCTTGTCACCAACTGTCACCACTTACTTCTAAAAAATGCGTCCTCGCGGACGCATTTTTTGGAAGTAAGTGGTGACAGGAAGCGGGGGGCGGTAACTAAACCAAGAGAATTAGAGATGCGATTACGCATTACATTGCCATAATGAGTATTAAAAAGATTATTTTCGTAAAGAAATTGTTTTTCAAACTTTCATTAGTATTGTAAAGGTTTTAAATTTAAACTTTTATGAACTCGTATAAATATTATTTTAATATTGTTGAATTAAAATTTTGTTAGTATTTTTAAACGATCAAACATAATAAACGTTGTCGTAAGTAATATTAGAGTCGCATCTCTATGACATGCGCGAAAGTGATATGAACCTAATTTCAATCCGGTCGAGTTACGTTGATCTAACTGTAGTTCCCGTGTTGCGACTTGCGAGGGACATAACAAACACTGAAATCACGGACATAAGGATGCCCAGAATCGGAACTTTAAAATTGACTTGTATACTTACTTTGGGCTTTGAGGTATACTTACTTTTACGCTAAACTTTCACTATTGATCCTACGTAATTGATCAAATTCAAATGAACTAATCTCTAACTGAACTTTTGTCCTCCTTTTTCATTTTATTTTTGTAAATATCTTTGAAGAACGTAGTTTTGAATAGTTTTAATTGAAGTATTATAGTAATCTTTAAAAAAGAAATAAATTCCTAATAAACTAAATAATTATTTGTACAAAATAAATGTTGTAGAGGTAAAATAACAACGATATTCTTCTTAAATTTATAACCTATCGTTATTATTTTGATTACGTACTTAAATCGCCCGGATTCTGAAAGACTCGTCATAGCAAAAATCAACTGGTAGAGCTGTCCAATCTGTAAATATAATATAAATATAACAATAGATCTGATAGCTGATATTTGATTCTCGTTTATGAAGAAAATAAGAAACGCATAATTGAAAGTTCAGACTCCAAATAACATTATATATAAGTACCGTACTCGCCTATCCATGAAATTGTATACGTTATTCTCTAGGACAGTTCTCGCACAATAAATTATAGGTACCTATCGCTCACAAAAATCGAGATCAAAGCTCTGTTTACGATCGCAAAGATCGCACAAATAACGCGTCGATTTATGAGCCCTATTGTGTAAACACCCCAACAATACGAATGTGACAGATATGTAGGTTACCTTTGCTTCACATGTGTGAAAAAAAAAAACGAAATTGCCTTCGAAAGTCAATTTGAAAGAAGTAAACATGTTTTTGATGATATCACAGGTTCTTTGTTAAGTTGTCTATGACACAGGTTCAATGATATGTGAACTTCGATCCCTTGATACGTAAAGCTATGAGTCTTTGTCTGTTATACGTGTATAGATACATTTATAAACTATCGTTTAGTATCTATTTGGCCCAGTCCCTTGGCACAGTAGGTACTCCTTGGTTTTATAGAGTACTAGCTTTGCCCCGCGGTGTTACCCGCGGCTTATTAGCCTATGTGTAAATCCAGGTTGTCAGCTAGCTCCATACCAAATTTTGTTAAAATCGCTCCAGCCGTTTAGACGTGAAGAAGTAACAAACATACAGTCACATACTCACAAACTTTCGCATTTATAATATTAGTGTGATAATCTGTACTTGGAGGAAAACGAGACTCTTCACGAACCCGCTTCTAATATTATATAGGTATTTATTATACTAGCTTACCTACTAACTACCCAGGCAACTTCGAAAATTTTCCCCGGTTTTGCAACATTTTTAAATGCTGCTCCGCTCCTATGGGTCGTAGCGTGATGTTATATAGCCTATAGTCTTCCTCGATTAATGGGCTATCTAACAGTAAAATATATTTTTAACTCGGACCAGTAGTTCCTGGGATTATCGTTCCTGGGATAGAGGTAAAGTTTGTGAGGTTGTAGGGGGTGAACTCTGGAGCTTCTGAACCGGTTTTGAAAATGATTTTACCATTGAAAGCCACGTTATTTGAAAATGTCGTAAGCTATAGGTATACCATCACGCTACAGCCTATAGGAGCGAAGTATCAATGAAAAACGTTGCAAAAACAGGGAATAGTGACGCTAACGAAGTTGCGTGGGTCAGCTAGTTGTTGATAAACTTAATAAATAAATTATAAGCAGCCATTTGTGACCACGGCCGGTGCAATCTAGTCGAAACGTGCTTGTCTCGGAAACACAGTGGGAATAGGAACAACTGTTGTACAAGCAGGTTGTTCGATTTCCACACGGAGCTAACTTTCTATCCGTTAATTGTAGCCATGTTTATATAGTCCCCTGCGACACAGGGCTTGTACCAGTCCAGTACAGGTATATTTTTAAAATGCCTGACTCTCGCAACTTCTTTTGCGTCATTTTTCTCTGTTCTGCAATATTTTTCATTGATGCTCCGCTCCTATTGGTCGTAGCGTAATGTTATATAGTTTATGACACTCACAAATTACGTGGTTTTTTATTGGTAAAATAATTTTCAAAATCGCTTCAGTAGATCCAGAGATTACACCTACAACGCCACAAACACACAAACTTTACCTTTTTATATTAGTCGTAGGTAAAGATGAAAAAACATGATTGGTTATGTCCACTGACGTATAAACCTGGACCTTTCTTTAAAAAGTAATATTGACTGCAAAGCGTGAAAGAGAAAAAAACTCGTGCTGCCTTTGACATGTATTGTTCACAAAGTAGCGTTCTCTTTCTAGAGAGTGGTCAATTTTGTGAGGTTATGGCGCAGTCTCGTCGTATTTCGTAATATTTTTAACCATGCAACACTATACTACTTAATGTTAGTGAAAAGTTTTTAATGCATTACATTGGCTGACCTCTAGACTAGTAGGTACGCTGGGCTGACTACCCTGTACAAAATGGCTAAATAAAACCCGCCGAAATAAATACCGTCCTGTTAATTTTTGATACTTACAAGTTACACTGACACTTATTACAAACTAGCTGTCCCGCGCAACTTCGTATGCGTAAATTTTCCCCGTTTTTGCAACATTTCACGTCGCTACTTCGCTCCTATTAGTCGTAGCGCGATCTTATATAGCCTAGCCTTCCTCGATAAATGGGCTATCCAACAAAAAAAGAATTTTTCAAATCGGACCAGTAGTTCCTGAGATTAGCGCGTTTAAACAAACAAACAAACAAACAAAGCAAACAAACAAACTCTTCCGCTTTATAATATTAGTATAGATTACCACACAAGCATTTAATTTTGACAACTGGCCGTCCATATGTCAAAATCAAATGAAAGTATTGTGGTCGACGATAGCATGTCCAACGTACTACTATAGAGGTCAGTAATTACAGCATTATACATCTACTAGCTGTCCCGCGCAACTTCATATGCGTAAATTTTCCCCGTTTTTGCAACATTTCTCGTCGCTACTCCGCTCCTTTTAGTCGTAGCGCGATGTTATATAGCCTATAGCCTTCCTCGATAAATGGGCTATCCAACAAAAAAATAATTTTTCAAATCGGACCAGTAGTTCTTGAGATTAGCGCGTTTAAACAAACAAACAAACAAACAAACTCTTCCGCTTTATAATATTAGTATAGATACTAATATTATAAAGCTGAAGAGTTAGTTTGTTTGAACGCGGTAATCTCAGAAACTACGGGTCAGAATTATAAAAATATTTTTCTGTTGGGTAGCCCATTTATCGAGGAAGGCTATAGGCTATATAACATCACGCTACGACCAATAGGAGCGGAGCAGCAACGACAAATGTTGCAAAAACGGGAAAAAATTACGCATACGAAATTGCGCGACTCAGCTAGTCTATACGTCTATACTAGTCTATACGTCTATACTAGTCTATACTAATATTATAAAAAGGAAAGATTTGATCAAACCTCGCGGTTTCACCCGCGTAGTTCCCGTTGCCGTGGGAATACAGGGATAAAAAATAGCCTATGTCACCCGGGGTTAGTGTAGCTTCACAACGATGAACGATTTTTTTTTAATCCGTCCAGTAGTTTTTCAATACAAACAAACAAACAATCAAATCTTTTCTCTTTATAATAATTATTAGTATAGATAACCTCATCCATCAGAATTCAAATATAAATAAAACTCGATTTCATTTCTAATATTATTAATGTCATTTCAATTATTCTTTATAAAGCTATTTTCAAATATCTAGCGTTAACGTCCAATTAATATAATGCAGGTAATTTACATACAAAAGATCGGATGATACAACAGTCACTACGACCTTTCTAAAATATTCATAGAATAAACAAATCTATTTTTATAATAACATCGCTTGTAAAATGTTTATGAAATAACTCAAGATGTACTAATATCACATACCAATACACCTAAGAGGTTTTTTAAATATTGTTATTTATTTTAAATTTACAGTTAAGGGGGCATTACACTGAGAGAATTATTTATTTAGCGCTACTTACACAGCGACACGATCGCCGGCCTCGCTCTTCCACACACAACCATTACTTCACAGTGCGCAGGAGCGCAGGTCAAAATAAAATAGAATATTCGTTCTTACATATGTTAGTTTACGAACGCCATGACTATAACGCTCGCTAAATGCTCGTTTTTGCATTTTTCCGGCACTTCAAGACTTATTTGCGGGATCATATTAAGACATATACTTAAATTTCCTTTTTTCAGCTACTACAAAAACTCTTTGACTAGTGACACAATTTTTTTCGTGTCATAATATTTAGGTTTTCTATATACATTTTTGAGAGAGCCGAACCCTGTTTCGCGTAATCTACTCTTAAGTCATCCTAGTTTTATCGTAACCTAAACTTAAATACATATTATTCCTTAAATTAATCTTATCTATAATGTTATATAATAAAATAGCTGCTTAAGACAGCGGCGGCATAATATGACTAGCTGTCCCGCGCAACTTCGTTTGCATAAATTTTCCACGTTTTGACAACATTTCTCATTGTTGCTCCGCTCCTATTGGTCTTAGCGTGATATTATATAGCCTATAGCCTTCCTCGATAAATGGGCTATCCAACAGTAAATAAGGAGTAAAGATTTTTTCAATTCAGATCAGTAATTCCCGAGATTACCGCGTTGAAACAAACAAACTCTTCAGCTTTATAATATTAGTATATATCATGAATAGTACGATAAGATGTAACATGTAGGACATGTTGGTACCATCAGAACATATCATAGAAGGCGATTATTTAAAACCGACCGAAGTGTATTTGCAAGTGACACTGTATTTGAATGCACCCTTGCCGATCTCATTTTCTATGCCAACGTTTCCATGTGTGAATCGATAACAAAAAGTTATTTAATAATGTCGTGTTAAATAGCATTGTTCGAATTTTAAAAACAATCAACATTAGATAATTTGCAGTTCATATATGTTATTAGCAATAGGTTACTCGATGAGTAACTTCAACAAGCAACAAGTGGCTATAAAACATTTAAAAGTAACTGATTGTTATCATGTTGCAAAATGTTGCACTAATAAGTACATTTTACGACTTATTAGTTACTGCGTGACCATAAAATTAGCCAATGTATGTTTGTAGTCACAAAACATCGAGAGTATAGAAGAAAAACTTGTAAAGTATATTTAGCTGTGATAGTTTTTCTTTTAATTTCATTATATATACTACTAGGTACCCTGATTTTTTTCACATCTCCATAAACAACCATTTAACTGGCAGAGGAGGACACTAGACTGTAACAAAAAAATAATTTTAAGGCTCAATATTTCACAAACGGAACCCTAAACCGAAAGATGGTCTTATTAACTCCTCAATATTTTTATAAGACCTATCTAACCACACCCCACATGATAGGGTAACGGAAAAAAAATCGGTTGTAAAAAAGTTAAAGGGGGACAACATAATTTATGCAACTTTTGGAGCGATTATTTCCAAAAATGTTTACTCAATCAAAAAAGTTTATTTGAAACCTTAAAATGTTTTTGAAAGACCTGTCGAATGATGTGCCACAAGTTGATGTTTGCTGAAAAAAAAAAAACAGTTTCTGTTACATGTATGGAGTGCCCCCTAAAATATATATTTTTATCATTTAGCTATCAAACTAAGTAGCAGCTACTACAAGCCACCTTTCCACCAAATTTTATCAATATTCATTGAGGAGTTTTAGAGTAAAATGTCTATGACATACGGACGGAACATGGCGAAACTATAAGGGTTCCGTTTTTGCGATTTTGGCTACGGAACCCTAAAAACTGATCTATCAGCAAAATAGCGTTAAGATTAAGTGTGTAGTATTTCAGAATATTATTACAAGAGAAAATGAACCTTGTTGTTTTATGACATCTAAAAGAACTTTAACCACAGTAGGTTGATAGACCACATTTTTGGCCGACTTTGTACATTGCTCTATTGCGTTTGTATCTTTCCTTCTGTACTCTGGTTGTTATTGTGTCTACAGGGTTCATGATATAACAGTTCACCTTGCTCGAAACCTTGAGATTTTTTAAATACATTTTGATTGCCCAAACGATTAGCGTCGCATTTGTAAGTGTGTGAACATGTAATTCGTGCCTATTATTCTCAGTGCGAATTTGAAAGTCAATGTTTATTTGTGTTTGTCTATGTCGGATGACGTCATTTGAAGTCGCTTTAGCCTTATTTGGCCGCTAAAAGTATAATATGTAGACATTTTTTCCATAAATTATGTAGATTATTTTTATTCTTTTTAGGGTTAGGTAGTCGAACCGAGTCTAAATAGAATCATGCTGTTCTACTGACGCTATTCGTCTGTCAATGTTAATACCCACCTTCCAAAGCGAGCGGACCGGGCTTCGTATGGACTCCGTTTAACTGTTGTGCTCTTCTGTAATAAAATCTTCTGTCATAAATAGTGTCTTCTGTAAAAAAAATTTACGCTTTAACTGAGTTTTTGAAGAATAAAATAATATGATACCGCCATATTATCTGAGTCCAGCACACTCTTGACTATTCTATTTATTTTTTAAGGAAAAAATATAACTATATTAATATTATAATGCTGAAGAGTTTGTTTGAACGCGATAATGTCCGGAACTACTGGCCCTAATTGAAACATTATTTTACTTTTGGGTAGCCCATTTATCGAATAAGGGTATAGGCTATATAACATCACGCTACGACAAAAGGAGCGGAGCAGCAATGAAAAATGTTGCAAAAACGGGGAAAATTTAAGCAATCGAAGTTGCGCGGGTCAGCTAGTGTTAAATACATATGAGGAAAATAATACTTTTGTATCACGTGGCCGATCTGCGTCATGTATCTAATCCAGATGAATTTCGTCTAACTGTATAAACAAATTCATTCGTTTCCAATTCTGCAAAGTCATCTATTGGCAACGTTCGAAAAATTTAAAATATTGGTATTCTGGTTGTATGTTAAAGCAAATATTTAAAACATTTTTTTTACCTTAAACGTTTCAAAATTCAAAATTATTTATTTGCTCAGGAATTACAACTCTTGTGATACGTCGGGATTCTACATGTACATATAATGCCAAGTTCGCTAACAATAGGTAAAGCCGGAGAAAAGAACCTGGCAATAAAAACTCGCGGCCACTCTTTTCAAATTGCCAACTTTACAATATTGGAATGTTTATAAAATTGATAAGGTGCTACGACTAATATACTGTACACCATGTTAAAGTTAGTCGAGAGACAGTATTACTGACGAAAATACTAAAAATGTTAAATGTTAATCTTTTAAGAAATCGCGAATGTATTTCTTTTTTTTTTAAAAAGATAACTAGCAATGTGGGATTGTGGTCCCACATTACTAGCAATCCTGTTAACCCCTCCAGCTAAGCTCTTACATACCAGGTATTTTATTACTAAGATATAGTTAGAATAGTATCTACATAATTATCATGCGTTTATCTGTCAGTCATGTTCGAAATAACAACCCGCTTTTACCACTTAAAACAATAGCAATCTATAGGCTTACCTCTGCTCCAAAAACTTAAGCGCTGTCATCGCTATAATCCCTGGACATTCGAAAAATAGTTGTTTAATTTTTTTGTAAGCGAAACACGTCCGTTAAACAAGATTAGGGCAAAAAGCCGGCCGGCGGCCGTAAGCCACTGCATAATGGAGGTATGGGTACTCCTCTACTCGACAAGAGGTAAACATTACTATGGGTCTTACTCATTCGTTTCTCGAATACAAAACACGTTGGAATTTTATTCAGTTAATTATATTCCGTGTATATTACAAGTTTGTGCTTTTTCTAAGTAAAGGTTTAGCATTTTCACAGTATTGGGTTGAGGAGAATTCAATATGGAGTTAAACAGTTGGAAAAGATTAAGTCAACTAAAATTGCAAGCTCTGTTTGGGCTGAAGCAAGGCGCGGGTCCAGAACTTCGTTCTGGGTGGGGGGGGGGCCTCATTTGACTTAACTGGTCAAGTGTGAGTCGCTCGCGTAGCTAGGATGGGTAGAGGTGCATTTGATTCAACACTGGTACACCATCCACTATCACCGATGGAAGGCAATTGCCTGCCTAAACAGTCCGACACAGTGTCAAAATTCATTCTGTCGAATTTGGGGGGGGGGGACGAATCTTCAATTGACGATAACTTTTTTTTTTAAAGACGACTTCCGCAGTAAATTACAAGCCCTGCATCGCGGGGGATTTTACGATTTTACAAACATTCAAGTCACAGACACAAAGCACACCCAGACTAGGAACAACATTTTTTGCGTCTCAGTCGGGCACACTCTCACCGCGGTACAGATACAATTACAGCTCTTTATTTTCAATAATAATAATTCTAATATTTGGACAGGTGAAATCATTGACTTATGAAGGCTATCAATGAAACGAATTGCAAGCGTTGCAACACGCATTCAATGTAGTACTTTATAAAATGATATATAAGTATACTTATATATAAATTATGTGTTATGAAAATAATACTCTTTGTACGTTACTACATGGTATTGTAGATCGGCCAAATTGTCTATTGATACGTAATTATATCATGATTGTTTCAATGTCGATTCATTTATTGCTTCAAATTGGTTCTCGCGTATCATCATATTTGAATATTAATTCCCACTTACTTCAAGGTTTTGTGTTCATATGTCTACTGTCACTATGAGTTTGCGTTTTTTTTGTTACAAATTGTGAGCTTCAATTAGTATAAAGTTTTAGGCGACATGTTATTATTAAAAATTAGACTGTTGGTCTAGTGGTGAGTGACCCTGACTGCTAAGCCGGAGGTCGTGAGTTCGATCCTTACTTAGGATAAAATGTTGTGTGATGAGCGCGATGTTTTTTTTTTAAAGACGACTCCCGCAGTAGGGTACAAGCCCTCTGTCGCGGGGGACTTTTTACACATACAAATCAAGGACACAAAGTACACCCAGACTTGGAACAACAATTTGTGGATCACACAAAATGGTGTTCCGTGTACTAATTGAACCCACGACCTTTTGCGTAGCAGTCGGATACAGTCCCACCGCGCCACAGAGGCAGTCAAAAAATGTTGAAATATATAAGTGTGTTTATCAGTTGTCTGGTTTCCATAGTACAAACTCTGCTTAGTTTGGGATCATCATCGTTGTGTGAGTTGTCCCAAGATATTGTTATTACTCGCATATTCATTATACTTTAGCCAAAGTTATGTCTTTGCTGTTCGTTCCATTTTAAAAATATAATATTTAAATGATTACGCTAAAGTCTTATGAATGAGGAATAAGTATTTAAATATAGACTAAATAAAAATCTTTCTAGAAATCTTAGTTATTTTTAGGGTAATAATACGATCATGTTAAATAACTTTGTGTCTAAAACTGTATTTTTGTAGTCGTTTATTACTAATGAGTGACATAAAATTAAAGTTACTAAAAAAATAAGTTAGTACATGACGACAAATTGTTTCGATTCACCCAAAACATGTCACTTCAACCAATTAGCTAGTTGAAACTAAATGTAACATGTTTAGACTAAATGTGATTGTAAGCCACTGTAACAAACAGCACCTAATATACAATGTCTGAAGTAAATTTGATTTACTACAAGCCAAAGCTGCTCACGTTGATAACTTTTACGTTGCTAGAAATGTTATCACGTCCTCGGATCCCAGCCGTAGCTTTGTTCCTAGGTGACAGATGCGACTCCGCCACGAATCTCATAAAGAGATTCCTACCGTTGAAGATAAGCTTAGTGGCTACCGACTACAGATGCTCGCTAAATCATACTATGAAATGAATTACACATCGTGTTTATGTTACTTTAACTTGCTACATTTTATATATTTCATGTATGCATTAAAAACCCTGTAAAAGTTCCACGAAGGTGGTGAATTGTTGCTTTGCTGATATTTTATTTATTCAGTCGTATCGTGTCGTCTGACGTCGCTCCTAGCGAAATATCACAAACCCCGGCCGTCCCAGAATATTCTATACGCTTGAATAATGTCTAGTTTACCATAAAGAATGCATTTGCATACACCTAGATTGTTACGTTGCAACAGACAGTTCGCGAAGTCGCAACGAACAAACACAAAACCATTTTGTTTTTTCCGTTTAGTGTGACACATCAGTGACGACGAAATGAAAAAGGAATGCAGTGATGGAATATTTGACCAGTGTCAGTGCATTAAAAACAGTGAAAATGTTAGTGCTCTCGAATATATTTCGTGCGAGCCATCCCCAGAATCAGATGGTGCCGAGGGACTTGAGTTCTTTGTCGACAGAAAAAAGTGTAGACCAAATGGAAAAATCAAAAATAGTGTCACAAAATTCGTTAAGGATAAAACAACGAACGAAAACGCGGGATAACATCAGCGTCAGCCATGAGATGGAAGACGCTAAAGACGTAAAAACAACTCGACGTGACAAATGTATTTCGAATAGCGTAGACGCGATCGTGATGCACAATGATGCCAAAAGTAAAGTGATATGTAGTGCCAAAGGTTTATTAGAAACTAATCTAGACGATTTGTTCAACGATGTACAAAAATTTGACGGCTGGAATGTGGAACCAAAGAGTTTAGGTGCCAGTGAACCAACATTAAGTTTTAGTGAGAATGATTCAAAAACTGTCAACCGTGAATCTCTCGTGTCAGAGGATGACACCGATGATGATACAGCGAGTGATAGTGATTGTACGGATGAAGTGGTTCGAGAGCAGAGGATATGCATGGGAGCGCGACGCTTCGGACACATGCTGCGAAGGGTTATATCCAGAAACGGTAAGTAACAATAAATTATGTTCAACCGATTATATGGTCATATAAAACTGTAATATAGAGGTCGGAAGCGCGGCGAATTGTGATTGCGTCGCTCATTTATTTGTTTTCAATTGTGGTAAATTGCTTCTACCGCTCTGATTGAGATGACCGTCGTAAAATCTTGTTACACGTTCACAATTTTATCTTTCTCGTGTCCCCGCAGTCGTCCCGATTGGAACTAATGACGTTTCTATAAAATTCTGCAGACATCGCAACTTTGATTTTTAACTCGTTTTTTACGTCAATACTTTCGTAATTACTGTGAGATTGTGCTTGGTTTTATGTAATACTTGGTGGACGTTTTGTTTTTGCGGTATTAGTCGGTTTTGTAATAGCGGATTTCATTTTGTTTTAAACCTGATTTATGGCAAAAGTATTACGCTTTAAAACGATTTTACGCTGCAGGTACTCGGTTTTTGTTCTAAATATTTGTTAAACGTTTAAAGTTTGTCGTGGTAATAATATTTTATACCTATAGAGCTTCTTGAAAGTGACCTTGTTCACTTTTAGTGGTTATTAATATATGGTACATAACATAGGTATCTGGTGGTCGATTCACGTATTTAAAGCAGTGCAGTTGCAGTTAAGTTTCGATTAAAACGGGCATTTTTGTATTCTTGTAACTTTGGGATCGATCTCAAATACGCTTGCGTCAAGTATGCGTCTCGAGAGCGCAAAAGCAACATTCTAGAACGGTGCGGAAGCGTTTTTAAGATCGATTCCAAAGTTACAAGAACACGAAAATGGCCGTTTTAATCAAAACTTAAGTGCAACTGAACTGCAACTGCGCTTTAAATACGTGAATTGACCCGCTGTTCTAAAACATAAACTAGTCTTTGCTAGTTGTTCTGAATGATGCTGTTATTACCACTATCACTATAAAATAACCTTCATTCGATTCGTTACATATACTTTGTTTGATACACAATAAGTTTGAATTATCTCAGTATTTTCCTTTATACACGTACAAAGAAACATCCTTATCTTACTTAACAAGGTAACCCCCGTTCAAGTTGCCGTTAGTACCATGTTGTTTAATCTTTAAACACATGTGCCCATCCAATCGGAACGTTGTAGGTAGCAATCAGGAGCACGGTATCATCAATCTACTGCGTGGTTCGTTTGCTAATAGAGTCAACTAGATGCCGGAGTGGCTCATCAATATCTAAGAGCTTAGTGCATGTAGGGTTGTTCGATCGTCTTGAAATTTGTACACTGATTGAATTTTCCCGAGATGAAAAAGATCGGTGTTGATATTGAGAGCCTGGAGCGTTTTGGAAATCAAATTGCTGTCTAGTTTGGAGAATCTAGGTTATATATTGGTAATATGTATTCTTTCTTATCTTAAAATTGAGTAGGTACTCTATTTTCAATTCGTGGTTGTTTGATATATAAGAAAGTGACATAAGATGCCTATTAATTTTGTAAACTAAATTTAAATTCAAATTAAAAAAAACAACTCTTGTGATACGTCGGGATTCTACATGTACATGTAATTTGGCATTACATGTACATGTGTGTTCGCAAAGAATAGGTAAAGCCGGAGAAAAGAACAAGGCAATAAAAACTCGCGGCCACTCTTTTCAAATTGCTAATTTTACAATGTTTGAATGTTTATAAACTTGATATGGGGGTAAGGTGCTGCGACTAATATACTATACACCATGTTAAAGTACTGATACGAATTGTAGGAGTATTATCAATAAACCAAAATCAGCCTTAGTGAGTACAATATAGTAGGAGCATCTACTTACAACAAAGGTAAAAACTATATGTGCTTAAATATTGGCCAAAGTACTTGTAACGAATGATTAAACATAAAATATTTATTCTGATATCAAAAGGAAGAAAAGAATAGCCTTTATTCGTCACGCAGAATCTTTACTTACAAAAGGTATAGCTAGTCTATAGAAACAGAGTATACTCGTTGCTGTTGCTATAACAACACAAAATTTGATACACGCTGCAGCAAAATTTTGCATAGCTGCGAATTTCAAAACTCTCCTAACTTCCCCTAAAACCTATGTAAACATATGTATGTTGTTTCTGTTAAAAGGCACCAATCCATCTTGTTTTGTTTGTTCTGTGAAGTGGATATGCGCTTGCTATTTGTGCCCAGAGATCAACATTGTTGGATGAGTCAGTAAGTAGTTACTCGGAGCACTTCCCAGAAAGCAAGCTTTAAAAATAGCGTTACTATAACAAATTGATGAAAATTGTTTAGTTGGCTATAGAAATAAGTTAAAAAGCTCTTAACGCGTTGAATAAATCCGTCAGAAAAACGAATTTGGAAAAGAATGGTGTTGTAGGTAATGCACGCGAGGGAAGCAAAAGTTCTGAAATAGTGATATTTTAAACATACCATCGCCGCAGTGGTGTTACCTTGTGTGCCTGCATGAAAGTAAACTTCACAGAGAACTTTCGGACTTCTCTCATAATAATACCAACGAGACACATATACCTGAAACATTCCATCTTCACACCCTACAATGTAAATTCTAAAAATTCTCTCCTGCAGAGTTATTCCAGAAATTGCAGTAAAATGGTAAAGAGTGCAGAGTATTCAATTTGAGAAGATTTTTGTTGCAGTTTTTGGACGCACGGACGTGTATAAGTTAACTACAATTTTATCGCTGGAGTGGACAGCTTGCATACGAGATTTTTTTTTGTTGAGTTCTTTCCATTTTGTTACTCAACGAGCTTTATTAATATCGTCAAGTGTCGTTAACACGATACGGTGAAATGGTATGAAGATTATTTCTCTGTAATATTTTGTTGAAAAACCGGACAAGTGCATGTCAGGCCACGCACGATGTAGGGTTCCATAGTCGCCCCCCCCTCCCATCCGAATAATGTGGCTTAAGAAGTGGGTTTTCTGTTGTTTTTCTTTTAAACTTACTTTCAACGTTATACCTACTTATTATTAATTTTCAATGGAATTTGTACGAAAATTTTGTTACTTCTCATTTGATCAGTTGTTACTCGTAAACTTGTAAAGCCTAATTAGCTATGATAGTTTTCCTTTTAGTTTCACTATAAATACTACTACTGTGATTTTTTTCATACGCAACATCAGCCATTAAGTGGCAGGGGGGGAGGGGACAATTCTCTCTATCAAAAATTTGCACTGTAGAGCTCGATTTTTCACAAACGTATCTATAAATCTAAAAATGGTCTTCACAACCCCTAAAGGTACCCTTAAAATAAATTTCCAGATTTTGTTCTTTCACTTTGTCGGCGTAAGTAATAATATATTTCTTCTTCTAGCACTAACAGCCAGCTAAGCTGCAGGGATATGGCGAAACTATAAGGTTTCTGTTTTGCTATTTTGGCTACGGAACCCTAAAACAATATCGCTGATACCTATATCGCTGTCTTCTTCTCACATTATTTTTTGTAAGCTGTTTTTTTGTAACTTGTTCAACTAAGCTGAATGCTTATTTAAGAGTAGTTTCCGACCTCATTTGTGGATGCGATGACTTAACTTGCGTACGTGGCACCATCGTTATTGTTCATATTTTAATTTAAATTTTTGGAGAACCAAAATAATTCAAGGAATCCGTAATTTCATGGTCTACTGCCTCTTTAATATTAGGTGCTACCGGCCAAGTGGAACGTTCGCGTAGGCTTTTGAGCTCATATTCTCTTGTATGGCCTTGAGGCCTGATTATATAATAGTATGTATATTATTTTAAGTGTTTCTATAAAAATCTATGTGTTTAATTTATACTAAAGTTGTCTTTAAACGCAGCTATGTCTAAAGAGCGTGTCTAAAGATTATCATGTACTCGTTCCAAATGATTGTGATTCATTTAGAAGTCAACTTTCTATTCATATAGGAAGCTTTTCACCATCAATTATTCGCACTGAAAGGCTATATTACTAGTATAAATTAATCAATACTAGAAATAAAAAAAAAATACTAGTATGTATATTATTTTAAGTGTTTCTATATAAACCTCTGTGTTCAATTTTACTAAAGTTTTCATTAAACGCAGCTATGACTTAGGAGCGTGTTTAAAGATTATCATGTACTCGTGCCAAATGATTGAGATTCATTTAGAAGTCAACTTTCTATTCATATAGGAAGCTTTTTACCATCAATTATTCGTACTGAAAGGCTAAATTACTCACAGCGAAATTCTTCTTATTCCCTTACAAAGAATTTCTGGTTAAAAACATTTTAAAAGCGCACATAAGCATTAAGTCCGCTATCTTAAGTACGACTCGTGCGGTAGTTCGGTAATTCCCCGGAAACTTTTAAGTGCCGATATAACTATTTGTTGGAACTAACGTTTCTGGCTATAACCTGCTATGTGTATGTTAGTGCTAACCGCTATTTTGTAATAATAGCTTGCTCTTTTAACTAAGATTAAAGTTTTAGTTGCGTGTTTGTTCTTTTTAGCTCTGTGAGTTGTGTTAACGAGTGTTTGTAATGTTACGAAGCAAATACTGGCAAACAGTTAGATTTTTTTTTTAAAGGGATTTTATAGTCAGTTATCTTTTACTTGATTAAATAGATACATTAAGAATATTTATATAAATTGTGATTATTAGGAAGTACGTGCAAATATGAAACCTCCGCTTTATGTACCTACGATGTAAATCCTTTGTTATTATTTACTGGACATTGCAACAGTAAAATAAATAATATTCAGGTATACTTGATTGCAAGCAAGCTATTTGTAACTAGGACCAAATGCAAACTTTAACATCATTAAAAATGAACGCTATGTCATTTCAGATTTCTGTCTTATAAATAATTGCAGTGATTTAACCTTATGTTTTTATTCTAACTGCCGGTCTCAATAATCTATCTATCTATCTAGAGGTAGGATTTTGACATATTTTGTATGGAGGATTTTGTCAAATATTATACCTCTAGTAGCCAAATCCATCGATCGATAGATTATTGAAACCGGCCGTACGCGAGTATTTTTTGTAGCCATTTTTTGCCAATTACTTTATTAATACAATAATTGCATTTTTGAAAGATAGAAAAATATGAAGTCCAGACCCAGGAATCGAACCCGAGACGCCCGTATGCTAAACCGGGTCCATCATTGATCTAGTAACTTTAATTTTTTTTATCTTTCAGTAATGCAATTATTGTATTAAAATAGTAACAGGATAGCCAAAATCGACAAATTAAATGATTTATTGTGCAAGAATGTAGGTGATAATAATTAAATAAACGTCCAATACATTCTACCATAATAATGCCAAAATTAATACACGTATGTCACATATTAGTTTTAGTCAATAAAATTAATTAATTACTGATAATAATATATGTCCGACTTAATGTTTAAAAAATAAAAAAATAAAATTAATTAAATTAAATTATTCCGTGTACGTTATGAAGTTCAGATTATAAAAACACTAGCTGTCCCGCGCAACTTCGTATGCGTAAATTTTCCCCGTTTTTGCAACATTTCTCGTCGCTGCTCCGCTCCTATCAGTCGTAGCGCGATGTTATATAGTCTATAGCCTTCCTCGATAATGAAAAAAGAATTTTTCAAATCGGACCAGTAGTTTCTGAGATTACAAACCAACAAACAAACTCTTTCGTTTTATAATATTAGTATATATTTATCTAGCGAGCACATAATGTTGTCCATACTAACCTACCAAAGTAAATACCTACAACACTGAGGAGGCAACATTTGCTCTTAAAATACCTATTTACATTGTTCTACTTTATAACAAAGCTAGTCTCTAGTCAATTTTCTATATTTTGTCTCTGAATTTGACAAATGCTAAGCCAGTTTTGCATCGGAATATTGTAGCTGTTTGACGGTTGCCGTCATCTTTAAAATCCTCGAATATTTCTATGGAAATTCAGTTTAGAGTAAGTATGTCTTTTGTATTCTGCATTATTTGACGCATTCTTATCTCTGTTATAAGTTTCTAAGGTGTATTCGAGGGGTCTTTCAAAGTACCTTTCTATTTTCGATTGATTAATGCTCCTTTTAAAATACTACACTAGCTACAAAATGGAAATAAGATTTTTAATTGACTTCTTCATTATTTCTGGAAATATAACCGTATATCATTTATAGTCTATACCAGACCTGCAGCGATTGCTCCTAAAACATAATATAATTAGGTAATCGTAAAAGTTAAAAACTCGTTACTTGCTTTAGACCTAAAGTTTTCCGGCCCGGAGCGCTTTTACGCCGCCGCTGTATCGTACATTTTACCTGCAGGTTACTTAAGGCGTAGGTACAATAGCGTGGCATATGAAACCGATTATCGAAATATGTAGCTTTCTTAAACGTCATATGGCCCGTCTGTTGGCTTGTAGTTTTCTGTTAAACAATTGAGCTATTAAACTTACAGTCTTGTTGTTCCTCTCCTCTCTGAGAGCGGTACAGGCCCTGATACATCACCTGATTGGCAAATGCCTCCTGTTATCGGATTTTTAGTTCTTGGACTTGATTTACATTCCGATGTCTTCCATGCCTACGACTGTTAGTTTTTGTTCTGAGTGTCAAACTTAAGTGAAAATAAATAATAAATCTTGGGCAAATCACACAGCTATTTGATCCCAAACTAAGCATAGCTTGTACTATGGAAACCAGACAACCGATGAACATACTTACATATTTCTAAATCATTGTGCTCACCACACAAAGTTTTATCCTGGGTGGGGATCGAACCCACGATCTCTTGCGTAGCAGTCGGATACACATAGAAGGGATAAATAACAAAACTAAAAAGAGTTTTAGAAGGTTGGAAAAGCATGAACGTCTAGTGGCTAGCCTCTATACGGCGGCAATTACGTCACACTATCGTTCACTATCGGCTATATAGTTGCTCTCTACCTAAATTTTATAAAAATGTAAGTTGGTATAAACACAACAATCTATGATTATACACTGTGTGTAATCTTACTAACAAGTTACACATTCAGAACACCTGTCAGGTGTCTTGTTGATACATGACTCGCGATATGTTATAATTATGGCGTAACATATTTTCCTTATTTGGTATGAAATGCAATGGACTTCCAATAGAAAAAAATCATCAAGATGGCATTTTTTTGCATATAATTATCGGTTTATGCTCTTAGTGACTATAAACACCAATTGCTTAGACAAAAATAAATATTTTTTTGTGTCGAGTAGTAGAGGTCTAGTTTGAATGTTTCATTGTAGTAAATAATTTCCGAATTAGGTATTAGGTACTGTTTAAGTTTTTATTGTCGTAACCTTAACGGGAAGAGACCAAGGGAACAGCTATTGATACCATAAAATGGTTGTCTGTAAAGTCGGTTTACGGTCGATAATTTTACGTGATAACGTCTTAAGAAATTATTGATGACATTGTAATAAATAACCATGCCTGGGACAGCTTTAGTGGACCCGTCGACGGCCACAATACTTCAGCCTATCAGATGGAGGAATCGCCATTCGCGCTGCTTAGCAACTTGTCAATAACGTGACCATTGCTACGTGACACTTTTTCGTGCGTGCACCCCGTCATCGATTTATAAAACGTTATCACGTCAAAAAGTCAACGTAGTCACGTCAGTACACGAATCATCTGTGAAGTGGATTATTATTTTTGACTTATTATTATTATTTGGAATATTATTGCTAAAGAATTCTCCCCTTCGCCTTAACCAGTGTACACACACCTTTACCTTACACATTATTACCACGGCGGTGATATTATTTTCAAGAGGTGGTAGGACAAATATCCACTCTGTTTATGCAGCCACTCTGTTAAATTCAAGCCTTGGGTGAACATTACACCCCTTCTTCCCCGAAGTCGGATAATTACACTGCGGAATTTTTGACTTAAGTCTGAAACATGGCGTAAATAAAAGTAGGATGTTAACTCTTCGCCTTTTACCGTTTGCATTCGTAAAGTTTCTTGAGTTAGTGCTTATCTTATACTTGAATCTTGAGTTTTTTGTTCTGGCGTTTTCATTTGGGAAAGTCTGAGTCTAAACCTAGGGAATAATCATTAACGTCTAGTCTCAATAATCTAACTATCGATGGATTTGGCTACTAGAGGTATATATTTGACATACGCTCCATACAAAATATGTCAAAATTCTACCTCTAGTAGCCAAATCCATCGATAGGTAGATTATTGAGACCGGCCGTTAGAAAGTAACATAATTTTATGAAAATGACGCAACTTCGTCTGCGTCAATTGATGCTCTGTTCCTACTGGTCATAGCGGGATATTATTATAGTCTATGGCCTTCCTGGATAAATGGAAACACAAAAAGTTTTTTTTAATTCGTACCAGTAGTTCCTGTGATTATCGCGATCAAACAAACAAACAAATAAACTAACAAACAAACTCTTTATCTTTATAATATTAGTATACAATATAAATAAGGCTTTCGCTATCATTTTTATATCGGTTTATTCTAAAAAAATGTAAAGTTGTTTTTTTTCATACAATGTGGTGAAAGCCGTAAGAAAAAATGTCGAAAAAGTCGTTGGTAAATCTATATCTTCTAATATATAAAATTCTCGTGTCACAGTTTTCGTTGCCATACTCCTCCGAAACGGCTTGACCGATTTTGATGAAATTTTTTGTGCTTATCCGGTATCTATGAGAATCGGCCAACATCTATTTTTCATACCCCTAAGAGTTTGTTTGTTTGTTTGAACGCGATAATCTCAGGAACTACTGGGCCGCATTGAAAAAATATTTTAATGTTGGATAGCCCATTTATTGAGGAAGGCTAAAGGTTATAACATCACGCTACGACCAATAGGAGCGGAGCAGCAATGAAAAATTTTGTAAAAAAAAAAAAAGGAAGAAAAAAGGGAAAATTTACGCAGACGAAGTTGCGCGAGTCATTGCCCACCCCTAACATTTATAACTATACTATAATATTTTAAAGCTGAAGAGTTTGTTTGTTTGTTTGAACGCGATAATCTCAGGAACTACTGGGCCGCATTAAAAAAATATTGTATTGTTGGATAGCCCATTTATCGAGGAAGGCTATAGGTTATAACATCACGCTACGACCAATAGGAGCGGAGCAGCAATGATAAATGTTGTAAAAAAAACGGAAGAAAAAAGAAAAAAGGGAAAATTTACGCAGACGAAGTTGCGCAGGTCAGCTAGTTTTTTAAAAAAATTTTCGCTATTTTTTGGAATCGATTTTCTTTTCGTTATTTCATAATGTTTTTAAATAGTTGTCATCACAACAGACTTCATGTCCGTCTGCCTGTCCGTCCGTCCGTCCGTCCGTCCGTTCGTATGTCAAATTAAAATTATATTCGACATGATCGTATATACTCTTCTCAACAAAAGGGCGTAAGTGCCAGGAACATAGGCTGCGGAACCCTACAATGAGCATGGTCCGCCATGCTCTTGTCCTTTTTTTCCATTTCGTTTTTTAATATTTGTTATATATATATGACCTTGTTTGTAAATATTTTGTTTAATCTTGGCTTAATTTCAATGTTAATTTAACATGTCCGTGCGACCCCCTAAGGTTCACAATGAAAATCAGCGCTGTGATGTGATGTGGTTCTTTGTGATTTGGATTGTGCTGAGTGTGGGACCTATCTGTCTTTCTTAAGTTAAGCTAGTTTAATTTTAAGTATAGGTATTTGTGTATATGGGTCTGCGGAAAACAAATACTTTTTTCTCTTCTTTCCCAAAAAACAAATTATTTTAGATGGTACGAAATTTACCGAGTTTAAAAAAAATTTTTACCTCCTTAGTCATAATAGTTTAGTAATAGCATTTTATTACAGATTTTATTTTTACAAAACATTCGCTATACAAAAATATTGTAATCAAGTTGTAAGTAATTCTTCAGTACGTATATCAAGTACTCGTATAATGACTGCCTCTGTGGCGCAGTGGGAGTGTATCCGACTGCTACGCAAGAGGTCGTGGGTTCGATTCCCACACGGGATACCACTTTGTGTGATCCACAAATTGTTGTTCCGAAGTCTGGGTGTACTTTGTGTCCGTGACTTGTATGTTTGTATAAGTTCCCCGCGACACAGGGCTTGTACCCTACTGCGGTGGTCGTTTTTTTTAAAACAAAACAATGTATTTTATAAAATTCGATATACTTGCAAATTCTCCCTAACAGTTACTTAATATTGTTATTTAGCTAGCTGTCCCGCGCAACTTCGTATGCGTAAATTTTCCCCGTTTTTGCAACATTTCACGTCGCTACTCCGCTCCTATTAGTCGTAGCGCGATGTTATATAGCCTTCCTCGATAAATGGGCTATCCAACAAAAAAATAATTGTTCAAATTGGACCAGTAGTTCCTGAGATTAGCGCGTTTAAACAAACAAACAAACAAAGCAAACAAACAAACAAACTCTTCCGCTTTATAATATTAGTATAGATTAACCTTCAAAACGATAACAAACTTCCTTCTACCAAACATTTTTCATGCGTTTCGCTATAAATATCGAGGATAATTCGATTTTAGCAAGCATTATTGACTATAACAGCAAAATGCCCACAAAATATTGGCTTAATGGTCCGCTCAGGCCATTTATACGTAACGACATAATCCGTGCCGTGTCGCACAACGATAATAGCAACAAAAAACTACCTTATGCGATGTGGTATAAATCATTTGTTTGGTATAAACTACAAGAAAATTGTAGTAGTTTAAGTTCGGCACAACTACGAAACAGGAGGCCTACTCTAATTCAATGAAAACGAAGTTTCGATTAAAAATGAGGTGGTGTTATACAGAGCCAGGAACACCTATTCAATCCACTTGTTCCAGAAAATCGTCCAATGGTTCGAACTTCTTATGCTTATTCAAAAATAAATTATAATAGTCCCCGTAAACTTAAGAAATTAAAGTAAACGAAAATTCATGAATTTCGTTTTAAAGAAATAGAGTAGGCCTACAGGTCGATTCTATAATGAAAGATAGTGTTAAATAAAATAAAATAAGTCTTTATTGCCGTTATATTTTAACTTACTTGACAAATATTATTTAAAATAATAAAAATGAGATAGAGAGGGGAGGGGAGATGGGGAGAGAGGTGTCTTGATAGAGGTGGAGTAATGGTTTACGCAAGATGGCTGGCAGGAGCTGGATGCGAGAATGCTGGATCATGAATTTCGTTTTAAAGAAATAGAGTAGGCCTACAGGTCGATTCTATAATGAAAGATAGTGTTAAATAAAATAAAATAAGTCTTTATTGCCGTTATATTTTAACTTACTTGACAAATATTATTTAAAATAATAAAAATGAGATAGAGAGGGGAGGGGAGATGGGGAGAGAGGTGTCTTGATAGAGGTGGAGTAATGGTTTACGCAAGATGGCTGGCAGGAGCTGGATGCGAGAAGCCGAAGATAGAACAAAGTGGCGTGCATTTGGTGAGGCCTATGTCTAGCAGTGGACTGCGATAGGCTGATGATGATGATGATGAGGTGTCTTATGGACACCTGATTGGAACGTTCCGTTTGCTATATATTTTTGTGTTTGTGTAATTAATGATTAAAACAAAAAATCTGGAAGAGCATAACATTTCAAACATTGTCCTATTAAACGGCCGTATGTTTTTTTTACATTAACTTTGAAGTTTCTTTTTCTTATAGCTTCAAGGGACTGGGGACCTGAGTATGTGATTTTAATTTCAACAAGATACCTCTATACGTTCCCGAGTAAAAGGGTCTTGACTGTAGAACGAACGGACGGACAACAAAGTGATCCTATAAGGGTTCCGTTTTTTCCTTTTGAGGTACGGAACCCTAAAAAGTACGGATTTTTATGAAACAAAGCTAAGAACCATTCCTATTAAACCAGTGTTCTAACAAAAATCGCATCCAAACCGTCCATCCATTTGGGCGCTACGATGACACAGACAGACACACACGACAAAGCAGCCATGCCAGCATGAATGGTTGTGGGTCAGGATCGTCAAGAGAGGAGACGTTTAGGGGATGCCTTTGCCCAAAAGAAGCAACTGTGAGCTGAATAAAACAAATCTGGTTTCTGTACATTATAAGGGCTCTTTTCACTACGGCCTTTTAAAAAACAGAGGCGGTATTACATCGGGGCTGCTCCATTTGAGCGAAGAAACAATGTGTCTTACCTGTCTTAAGTTTTTAAAAAGTTAGAGATAACTGTGAATAATTTGTCCCTGAGGAAGTCACGAGCAAAACTTAGTGAAAAATAAGTTATTTTAACTGAAATCTTCGTGTGTTTCTGTACATCTAGCATGAATTTTACTATGCTTTTATTTTAATAATAATAATATTTTGGGACAATTCACACGACTCCATCTGATCTCAAACTAAGCAGAGCTTGTAGTATTGTATGGAGACCAGACAACTGATAAACATACTTATATATTTCTAAATACATACAGGCCTATTATAGATAACTAACACCCAGACACAGAATAAACCATCGTGCTCATCACACAAAGTTTTATCCTGAATGGGGATCAAACCCACGACCTCCGGCTTAGCAGCCAGGGTCACTAACCACTAAACGAACAGGCCAGTCATTTTCATATGGTAGTCGGGTAGTTAACGCAATATAGTCTAAAAATTGACCTATCGCAGCTATTTTCCAAAATTATACTGTCACTATAATATGAAAGTATATTAAGATACGCGCTAGTGTTGGTACTTGTTGTTACTTCACATGTATATCCAACTAGCTTTTACCCATGGATTTGTTCGCGTTATGTGTGTTTTTTAACGTATAAACTACACTTCTGTAAATTTTCATCAAAATCTATTGAGTAGTTTTTGGTTTAAAGAACAACAGAATTACATTCATTCTCATAAACTTCGGATAGTATTAGTCAGTAAGATTGCAGAAAGAGGAACAAATACACAAGGTCATTGGCGTTTATTAGTGCTTTAAGTGCAACGAGCTGTACACTTAGTCTACTTGTATTTGTGCGTGACGCTTGACTGACTCCCAACTTATCTATGTCACTTCAATCAGGGTTGGCAGTAAAATGTGATAAAAGCACTAAATCTTAAATTTAAAACCTAAACAAAAAAAATAACTCAAATAATAAATTTTACTTAAGAGGTAGCGATCACGTGTACCAATACCACTCCCAACGTGAACCCACTCCTAATACAAGCAATATAGCTTAGCTGGGGGGGGGGGGGGGGCAAACAAGATTGCTAGGAATACGCGACACACAAATAAAGAAAATTTAAATAAATATACTGTATTTTAAAACTAAACCTCAATAAGCTAGTACTGCTAGTTCAGAAATAGTGGCGAGTAGTAGTTTTGTAAAACAAAATACACAAAAAACAATACAGAATACAGATAAAGAATATTAATACTAAGGTAGGGTACTAGGAGGGTCTTTAGGTAGGCTACTTAGGTCTACTTTATTTTTAGAAATCTTTGAAGATATTCTATACCTTTATTGTGTAACAAATAATATACGAATACAGATATATGTATGTACGTGGGACACTCAGAAAGTTTTGAGAAACAAAAAACTTCTAGGGATAAAGTACTTTAATTCAATCTTTTCAAACTCTCCACCAGACTCGATACAAAGTTTCATGCGTCTGAACCAATTTTCAAATTATTTTTTTCCAGTCCTCCGCAGACGGCTCTTCCACGACCTTCTCGAACGCTGGTAGCGCGTCTTCCGGAGATGAAAACTGTATCCCTTTCACCAGATTTTTATTTTAGGAAATGAAAATAACTCACACGGTGCAAGATCAGGACTTTAAGTTGGTGACCCAAGACTCTGACCGGTGTGGTATCCAGGAAGTCCCTCGTCTTGAGCGCTGAGTGCGCAGCCGCGTTGTTGTATGGTGAAGCAGTACCCCGCGGAGCCCGGTGTCCGATCGCTTGTAGCCCATTGTAGACAAAACTTCTTTAAGGCAGGCATTTTGTGGTATACCATTCGGCGTTGATGCTGCTTTTGGTCTGGAAACCAGACCCTGTCAAAGTAAAGAAACTAGTGATCGACATTTTTCGTGCGCTTTTCGATTGCTTCACTTTACTAGGCATTGGTACGTTTTGTTACAGCCAACTTGGCGACTGACGCTTTGTTTCTGGATCGTATTGATAAATCCAGAATTCTTCACCTGTCACAATGTCGTTATCGCGCCGAGACAAGCCTGCTTCAAATTTTTGGCGGTACCACTCCACACGGCCTGCTTCTGAGCTTCGGTGAGGTTGTGCGGCACCCAAGGCGCAACTATCCTCCTCACAGGAAGGTGCTCGTGTAGAATCTTGTGAACGCTCTCCGAACCAATCTGCATTGTATGCTGTACCTGTGAATTCGCATGTTATGTTGTTAGCACACTTTCTTCCGTGATAGTCGTCGTAGGACGACCACTCCTTAGTTCATTCCCCAAAGTAAGGCGACCGCGCTTGAACTCGCTATGCCAACGGTAGATGGTTGCGTTTAAATGTCCTTCATCTATGAAAGTCATCTGAAGTCGATCAAATGACTCATCAGGTTTTAGGCTACATTTAAAATCGTAGAAAATTATCGTACGAAAATGTTCTTGATGCAGATCCATTTTTAAATGAGACACGTTAATTTAATTTGGCTCTCGAATAAATGTAGATGGAAATTCGAAACACGAACAATGGTATTTTTACTTTTAAATAACCAAAATTTTCGACATAATTACAAGTGGCCTGTGTCTTACATAAAAAACTTTCTGAATGGCCTGGTATGCATATCATCTGACAGCCCTATTTATAATGAATACTTACGCAAGCGTATGCGACAATATCATGTGAATTTAAACTACTGTATTTTTTCTACTGTGTCCACGTTTTCACTAGTCCGATATGCGTGACCGCTCAGAAGTGTAAGAGTTCCTTTGTGGACCCGCCCCTTGCCACCGATTTGGTTCATCAGCTAAATTGACTGTGTCATTCGGGTGTGTCGCAATAATGAAAACTCCTATACAGTTTAGAATGAAAGTGGAACTAAAAAGTACCACTGCGTTTTGATGGAAAACAAAGCTTCTTTGTGGTTTTGGAAGACTAATTCTGTGGTTTGTGAATTCGCGGCTGAGTGATTTTGTGTTGATGCATTGGTGCCATTACCGCTTCTTTGATTTATAAATTAGTAAGTTTCGCTTTGGTATTGTGATTGACAGGCTTTGGAGATTATTATCATTACGGTCATAGAAACGATCACATGATGATTTTTAACTTTTTGTAGCCTAAAGACATCGGACTCGCAATCGTGAGGGTTCGTCTCGGTTCGTGGTGTTGTAACAATAAACTTAATAACTAAATTATAAATCTATATTACTTCTACCTTACTTCTAAGATTCTATACAGATCAGTTATCAATGCAACCGTGTTAAGCGTCCGCAACGTAGTCATGGGCGCGAATTGGGTATTTGACTACTATCAAAATAAAATATTTTATTCTAACCATGTAAAAATGTGCCAATGATTTCTAAAAAAAATGTTTGATCTATAATGTAACGTGTTTATTAATTTTTAAACATAAAAAGAAACACTAAAAGTAAATGATTTGACCATAGAAAATGTGACGTCACATGCTAGCATTTCGTACAAATTTGTACCGAGCGGATCGTTTTTGACATTTCTTATAAAGAGGCTGATTTGACTTCAGTCAAATACATAGGGTATTTGTACGCGCGCGCATCACTACCAGCAGCGGCGGTTGTCGCCTGCGACATGGTACTCATCAGGAACTAATAGTTTTATTTCCTGAAGTATACCAGGGTTGTGTAATGCCCCTCGAGCTACCTTTACGATGTATAGAGCTAGGGCTACTTCTCGTCCTTCTTCAAGCTTGTAAAAACTTACCATACCTACTTAATATAAACATCGTGGGATATAGTAATGGATATCCCGGGTACCTACACCTTGAAGTGTTTTTGGTATAAAAACCTTATAAATTTATTTTGAACTAGTTTTCGCCCGCGGCTCCGCCCGCGTGGATGTCGGTTATCGCGATAAAAACTATCCTATGTCCTTGCCCGGGACTCAAACTATCTCCACACCAAATTTCATCTAAATCGTTTTAGCTGTTTGAGTGTGAAAGCGTAACAGACAGACAGACAGAGTTACTTTCACATTTATAATATTAGTATGGATTCGTTCCAGCATTAATTTATATTTGGTTTCATGTGGAGTTTAAATAACTGCATTGCATTTTAAGTGTCATTTCACAAGAGCCTCAAATAATGGTTAAGGTTTAATATTTTAAACTGATTAGCTTGTCTTAAAACAAATCACAGATTTCTATATGCTTTTTTACATACGTCTATAATATGTTTATGAAATTGTAAATCGCACTCCCACTATGCGGTATACTACCGACGTGAACCCACACTAAGACAAGCAATTTATCTGAGCTGGAGTGGGTAACATGATTGCTAGGACTGTGGGACCAATAATAATCAAACCAAAAACCTACGTTAACGTATCTGTATATCTTTCTCTAGCATAATAACGTACACGTTTTTGTTTTCAAGATATTTTGTAAACAATCAGAGCCCCAAAATTCTATTCGATTAGAGTTTACCCTAATCGAATAGAATGACGTCCTTGCACGCGCACTGCTGCTAATCACATATTAACAATTTTCGTATTTACAGTATTGTGCGCACAACGACGTCATCTAATCGATTAGCGTAAGCTTTTATCGAATAGAAACGGGCCCAGGTTTTGCGAGGTTCTCAACCTAACCTGCAATTTGTAGCCAAAGGGTTTGATAGTTTAAACTGACAGGTTTTTGCTATTCAGTATTACTTCGGGGCCACTCAATGATTGCTCGACATTTGACCAATTGCGTGCTGGCCCTATGACTTACTGTCAATTGCAATGTCTTGAATACACAAATAAATAACTATACTTTACCATTTTAGCTGGTTTTCCTCTCACGCTGATCGTCAGCGCTGACACACACTATGTATGAGGAGCTGACGCAAGTCAGCGCTGATCGGTCAGCGTCGCTCGGAAACGTTACATTTAATTAGATACATACAGCGCGAGCGTCAGTTAGTCAGCGCCGACGATCGGCGTGAGAGGAAAACCAGCCTTAGTACAATAATTGCTATATAATATTTATCAATATTTATCCTCCTATTTTTTGTACAGAATTCATGATGACTCTGGTAGAAGTTAACAATTTTGAAACAATTCCGATTTGACGAAATTTTGGATAGCATTCATAATTTTGATCTCGAAATAAATTAGCATATTGTAATGAGAAATTAATTTTTTACACTGTTTCAACTCGACATTGATTTTAGGTTCAATTTAATTAAACCGTGGGATTTGGTATAAAAAGATCTTGGTCGATCGCAACTCTTTATAAAAATTATAGACCTTGTTTGTTAAACTCATTATTTTAATTCGTAATTAAACTACTTCATACTTAAATACCAAAAACAAGCCCATTGTCGAAACATCTGAACGATTTATTTCCCCTTTTGGAACGAAGTTCCTTATCGCGCGTTGTGAAAGGGGGCTAGACAGAAAAAAATCATACAAAAAGTTGTAACGACACTTTTTGCTATTGTAAGCCGTGCGGCAGCGTGCGCATGTTTCTCTCTGTCTGTCTCTCTCTCTTATAATAATTATAAGTTTATATTACATTAGTTAATAATAAAAAAAAAATATTATAACTTAAAAAACAAAAAAAATTACATTTCCTTCACTTAATCGAAAGGAACTTCGTTCCATCCGGGTGTCCCTTGACACCTCTCAAGTTTTTCTATGGTATATTATTAATCTATTTTTGTAAAACCTATGTATAAATTGAGTTTCACAAAATCCCATCTATACAGAACTATCTAATTAAAAAAGAATACTTCCAAAAAGCACTAATAAAGAAAAAGTACTTATACCGTTAATGCAGGCACGCAAAAGACCAATCGAAACATTTTCCAATTATTGTCAGTGCTAATGAACCGTTAGTTCCTTCAACATTATCCCGCCTATAAATAAGATAATAAACACTCGAATTAGGAGCAATTAATGTTCTCGTTAGAAAACGGGATGGCCGCACTTTCAATAGAATTGCTGGTATCCTGTTAAACTGGTCTTGCGACATTTTTTATGGATGTTTAAAGGAGTTTCTTTACTAGATTGTTATGGTTGCCATAATGAACCTGAGTATATAAAATAATGATCATTTTTTTATTAATCCTTTAGTTTATCATATGTCTCACTGGACATAATTATAATAATAATATCTTGGGACAACTCCCACAACGTCATCTGATCCCAAACTAAGCAGAGCTTGTACTATGGCAACCAGACAACTGATAAACATACTTATATATTTCTAAATACATACATATTATAGATAAATTACACTCAGACACAGAATTTCACAAAGTTTCATCCTAGGTGAGGATCGAACCCACGACCTCTTGCGTAGCAGTCGGATACACTCCCACCGCGCCACAGAGGCAGTCAATTTAATCTAATTTGTGTAAAAAAGCTGTGGCTGTTATTCAGACTGACCGAGCAGATTGGTCAATCTGCTGATCAGCGAGATTAAGCAATGTTACCACTATCGGTCCATAGACGAGTGACCATTTTCGAAAAACTCACGCCCTACCGGGCTTCGGGGTATTTAGGGTTCCGTAGCCAAAATGGCAAAAATGTAACCCTTAGGCTGCTGGTAGGATATGGTAGGCTGTCATAGTTTGATAGCTGAATAATAATAATAAATATTTTTAGGGGGACACTCCATACATGTAAAAGAAGCAGATTGTTTTTTTCAGTAAAATCAACGTGTGGCACATCATTCGACAGGTCTTTCAAAAACATTTTAAGGTTTTTAAAAAACTTTTTTGATTGAGTGAATTCAAAAGTATTTTTGGAAATATTCGCTCCCAAGGTTGCATAAATTGTGCCCGGGGGGTATACTTTTGAACCTTATGACTAAAAAGTATAAAAATCATCACAAAGGTAGCGCTTTATAATTACTTTAAACTAAAATTATTTCGGACATGATCGGATATACCGTCATTGAGTTATTGCCGAAAAACTGCGTATCTCAACAAAAAGGCGTAAGTGCCATGAACATACGCTTTTCTGCTGATGCAATTATTCAAGGCTGCGGCACCCTACACTGAGCATGCTCTTGCCCAGTTTTTTATTAACCAGTCACGACGGCCAATCTCCAAGGACGCTACTCAACTTCAGGGGTTATATTAAGGTGCATACGAGTATATGCGTGTGGAAATACAAGCGTACTCTTTATTCCCTTACTCCCTTAGTCCGATGAGACGAAAAAAAAAAGGTTGACTCAACCACAGCTACAGATGGCTTAGCTTGATTTATCCACAGCTACAGAAAGCTTAAGCGCAAGCTGACGATTTAACATGACAACCTTCTGGAAATGGTAACCCATTCATACACCTGGCAAAATTTAATTTGCTTAACTTCACTAATCGGTCAATCTGCTCGGTCGCGACTGAGTCACAGACACAATTCCTAGGAACAACATCCATACTAATATTGTAAGTGTGAAAGTAACTCTGTCTGTCTGTCTGTCTGTCTGTTACCCTTTCATGCTCAAACAGCTAAACCGATTTATATGAAATTTGGCATGGAGGTTGTTTGAGTCCCGGGGAAGAACATGAGATAGTTTTTATCGCGATAAACGACATCCACTCGGGCGGAGCCGCGGGCGAAAGGTACACATAAAGTACTACAATACTCGTAGATAAATTACAGTTCAAATCCGATCATTTCTCTTAACGAGCTCGTGCCTCCATATTTGTCTTTCACGATTAAATTTATAGAGTATTGAGGAATATGATTTATTGCTATTACAAATATTATTGGTATCATAAGTGTGAAAAGTTTGGCGTGCATGCGATCATTAGGTACTTATGGGTTAACCTGAAGAGGGTTTATGGCTTATCGAATACATTTTTTATTTTTTTTATTGCATCTCGATTATACTAATAGGTGGGGATCCCTAAAAGAAATTTTATACATATCGAGTTGGAATTGTCATGGTAGCTTCGTTTTGATGAGACGCCCAACTTTATGTAGTGGTACGTTAGCGTAAAAATAGGTGTTAAATATGACAAACTTAACTTCGTAACTAACCGAAGCCTATGTTGATGTATGGGGATTATAGTTTTCCAAGGGCAAAGTTAGATTTGTCATATTTAACATCTGTTTTTTCACTAACGTACCACTATAATATAAAGTTGTCGTATACCTACATAAAGTTGGGCGTCTCGTCAAAGCGAAGCTACCATGACAATTCCAGCTTGATATAAAATGTATCATTTTAAAATTTGTTCTAGGGATCCCCACCTATTACGTTCTATGTACCGTTATGTTGCTGTAAATCTTTGTTGCAGAAGTAGACTATGTTTGAAAAAAAAGCTAGCCGTCAGACGGTACATGTTTTTATTATTTGCACTTTTTGCTGAATTATCTAAGTACAATATTGTCGATATAAACGGAATCACAGCTTGCGACTAGATCGCCTTTTGTATAACAGATTTTAATTTACTTTGAAATAAAACCCATACGTCTGTCGCCTCTTTAATTAATAGCTTCATAATTCAAAAGTCCTTCTGGAATATTCTTTGTGCTTTTCATTATTGAATTCCCAGTGAATAGTTTTTACGCTGATCTAAGAAAATACCATTAAAAGATCTCACACTGCGACCGGCAATTGTGAAACTTTTTCTACAGTCAGACGCCATCTTGAATACGTTTTCATACAAAGTTAGAGTGAAATTTGACACAGATACTTGGAGACTCCTTAAACTAAATTTTTTGAAAAAGTTTTTAGTTCCTTAGTTCATTTCTTACTGGTCGATTTTTTTTATTATCTGTGGTTTGTGTTCGGGATTATTACTATTCTCAGATCTGAATTGATTGTGAATTCATTTTAGTCTACATTTAATAGTAACCCGTACCGTGGCGACAATTCCATTACTATGCTTTTACGAACTAGGCCGCAAGGGTCAAATAGGCCAAAAAGAAACAATTTTTCAACGGTCAAACCACTTATAAAACTTCAGTAGATGACTACACTGAAAATATATTTTTTACACAAAGCAGGCAATAGTACGACTTCTAAATTTTAAACAAAAAAAATATATATATTTTTAAAATACGTCTCTGGCATTAGTGGACAAACCCTGTGTCGCTTTACAAACATACAAGTCACAGACACAAAGTACACCCAGACTAGGAACAACAGTTTGTGGATCACACAAAGTGGTGTCCCGTGTGGGAATCGAACCCACGACCTCTTGCGTAGCAGTCAGACACACTCCCACCGCGCCACAGAGGCAGTCATATGTAAGTTCACAAAGTGTTAAATACTAAAAGTAAATGATTTGATATAATAACTGTGTATTCCTTACAAATTTGGATGGAGAGTATAACTTAAACGTTTCTTAAAAAAAAAATGACTTCACAGCCATGTAGCCTATTAATCTACAAGTTAATTAGCATTCAATCAAATCAATATAAGTATTTTATTCAATTCAAATATTTAAACCTAAGTTTCAATTTCAAGTGCTTGTTATGCATTATCCATCTTAACAGAGACAACAAACATCACTGTTGCTAGGAAAGCTTATTTTGTTTACATAATATATCCATTACTAACGTACGGTGTCATTTACTGGGGAAACTCGACTGATGCTAAATCCACCTTTATTCTACAGAAGAAATGCTTGCGAACAGTATATAATATGCATAGCACTGAATCATTAAGAAATATATTTAAAGAAGGAAGTGTACGAGTACTTACTCTCACCAGCATTTGCATATTAGAATTGTGTTTGTTTGTCCGAAATAATACGCAATATTTGGATTTGAAATCTAATACAAGAGGATACATTCGTCAAAAGTATAAATATAATTTAAATTTACCAAGTATGTCAAATGCAACATACTATAAAAGTACCTACATAACTGCCATTCGTGTGTATAACCACCTACCTGTCGCCATTAAAGAACTAAACGGTAATCTGTAAAAAGCTCACTTAAAAAAATGGCTACTAAATAATGTACTTTATAACTTAAATGAGTATTTCGAAACTGTGTAAAATATATACCTAATTTCAGATAAACCCATTTGTTTTTCTGTTCTTTTTTCTAATATTTTTATGTTTTGTTATATTTTGCATAAACATTGTCAACTAACCGTGTCTATTGCATACCCGATATGGGTAGACCGTTGTTACTTAAATAATTATAATGACACCTTATGTACACAGTTATGCAATAAATATATCTTTATCAAATATAAGTAAACAAAGCTACCTAAAACTTATGCTTCGTACGACGCCTGTTCAATCCATCGCACATCAAGTTCCAGTTACAATAGGACAATGTCTTCCGCAATTTCCATGACGGTTCATCTCTGGAGGCTTTCATACTTCCATTAAGGGCCGTTTGAATAGTTCGTAATCTCGGAAGTGGTCCAAGTGGTCCAATCGGACATTCGGCCCATTGTACGTCGGCTATGGTGTTGAAACCACTGTGTCCCTTATTAGGGAGGTAGGTTGCAGTTGTGTATAAGTTTGGGCTAAGATGGCTTGCATCTGGTTAGCAGTGAAAGTGATGATGCGTGGTTCTGTAGGCATGATTAAAATAAAAAAGTGTAAGTTACAATTAATGGAAAACGGCTTTTTTACATGTTCTTAGGTAAACAGATTATGGAAAATTGACGCAGACGAAGTTGCGCGCGTCAGCTAGTGATTTATATTGGTCTTAAGAGAATGTCATAGGTATAATTTAATTAAAACCCATTCATTATTAAAACCCTGCCGAACATTCTGCGGGGTAAGAAGTAAGGCTAATTATCAGGTGGTAGAAACGAAACAATCACGTCAATGTTCATCATCGCTGCTCTCCCGCCAAAAGTACCTCAAAGACTGAAAGCCAACTGATTTGTCATTAGCGGCCACAATTTTCGGCTGTTGTTTAATTAAAGGTGAAAGTACGACGACCACGTATTAATCTACCTATTCTCCTATATTGTCTCTCTTTTAATACATCGATCTTATACGATTGGTACCGCCGAACGCGACCAATTGTACCACGAGATTTAGCTCACATTGATTAAATCGGTTTGATTAACTTTCAACCATTGTCTATAGCCGACGTTAGAACAATGATGTAGATTGTTGTAAGCGTGAAGTGGTACGTACGATCTGATTTAGTTAAATCCGATGATATTTAAACGACCAATCATGTTCGCGCATCGTTCTGTTCGCTTGAAGTTTCCTGTGTAATTTGACAGTTGAGGAGAGTTGCGTGAATGCCTAGGCGGATTAAATTGGATGTAACAAAGAACCTCGACTATTAAGAATTTTAGAGGTCAATCAAATTGATAGGTATAGATAGATAGATAGAAAATTCTTTATTGTACACCACACTTATTAAATTACATTATAATTTCACGATCACATAAATATTACTTACATAAGCGCATGCACAATGGGCGGCCTTATCGCTGAGAGAGATCTCTTCCAGGTATATTAAAAATGTAAACTTAAATCAATGATTTAGCTCCTATAAAATCTTAACACACAGTCCATAAGTAGGCGTGAGGCATAAACACTAAAAACTAAAAAGTAAAAGTGATTATAAATCAATATCATCACAAGCACCCCATGCTTTTTACGAAAAACGGTTTTTTTTCTTAGGTAATAAGTAACTCTATTGTTTTAAAGTTATTGAAGATTACTTTTTACTTTTTAGAACAGCTATTTACGTATTTTAAGCTTTTTAACATTTATTTATTATTATTTCTTTAAGCCAAAAACGAAACAAATCTAACTTCAAACTGGCGGCTTTCATATAAACTTACAACCACTATTTTACCCTCTTGGGGGTTGATTTTTCAAAAACGCCGAAACATGGTTTGTTTATTTTAAACCAATAAGACAAATACGAAATTCCACACATCTAATTTCAAAACTGGCGGAGTTTCACGAATCCATTGGAGACAATACATAATCAGCCCATGTTCAGAAAAAAACATTTTAATAAGAGTTTAGGGAAAAATCTACATAGGAAATGTTAATTAAACTTTTTTGCTAATGACGATCATTACTCATGTTTGTCAATAGTATGTTGTGAAACATATTACTTATCTATTGTTATTTGTTCTTTCCAGGTAAGTACGAGTAACAACATCGCCATCCCGAGGTACCAATACTCTCCGATGGTTTACATTTCGCATCAATTTGTTAATTACGCCGGTGGGATAATGCAAACGGTCGAATTAATGCTATCTACTAGAATGAGTTTACCTAATTTGTTAAGTGACTTTTTGCCTTTTTGTAATTATAATTTGTTGTTGCGAGGAAGCTTCAGTTATATATACATGCGTAGGTATATACTTGCGTTATCTTCTTTATTTTTTAATAAGTAGAATGTCATATGAACCGGGCAGAGAAATAAAGGCTAGAAACATTTTGTGAGCCGATCATAAAAACACGACATTAATTGTGATAAGTAGTCATTTTTTTGCAGAAATTGACTTTAATATATAGCGTTAAATTTGTTTTTAGGGTTTCGTAGCCAAAATGGCAAAAAACGGAATCCAAAAAAAAGCAAATCTTTTGCTTTTTAATCAAAACCAAAAAATGTTGATCAATAATTACTCCGAGCTACTTGATATTTTCAACCCTATCCAGTGCGGGACAACTACAAGTGGTCAAAGTGTTAGAAGCATGGGCAATGATGGTTAAGGAGGGAGGTAGAAGTAGGTTAGGTTTATGTGCAAAGGTGATGTATTTTGTTTTAGACACATTTAATGTTAGGACGTTACTTTGGAGCCAGGAATTTGCTTTATTAAGATCCAATTGAGCTGTCTGAAAAACTATCTCCCAACTCTCTCCACTAAAGAAAAGAGCCGTGTCGTCGGCGAAGGTGATTGTTTTCCCATTCTAGAGTGGAAGCTGGCTCGTTGATGTACATTGAAAAGAGTGTCGGTCCAATTATACTGCCTTGCGGAACACCAACATCATTACTGAATCTATTTTTGTTGTTTTCTACCAAGTTTACTGAAGGACCTTTCTCCGTTCTGTAGTCGTAGGTGTTCATGGCAGTTAAGATTGGGAGCCATGAAGAAGTCAAATGTTTTTGTAAACTTTCTTAGACAATGCTGTAACTCCTTCGCAGGCCAATAAGTAGTAGAACCTAATATCTAATATCCTGTGCAAATAAACGATTAATATTTATGTAATGTCCTTTATAACGCGATCACCTGCTCCGCGGCACACTTCCTGGTGCGAAAATATCTCTTGAAAGATCACGTCGCTGTTAGATCGATCACTCTATTTCAGTATGACATGCCGTAGGGTTGTCGACAAGAGAAATGAACAGCAAAAAAGAATTAACTAATTCTTTTGTTAAAGGTTCATTTCCGTGCATCGCGGCCGATCGCGAGTCGCGCGCGGCTTACGACAAGCGACTGACGCGCCCGGCCGATGCGACAATAGTCAGAGTGCGCGCGCAGCCTACGACAATCGTCGGCCGCGCGCGTCTGTCGCAGACCTCGGAAACGGCGCCGTACATTCTCATACTCTGAGTATTGTCGCATCGGCCGCGCGCGTCAGTCGCTTGTCGTAAGCCGCGCGCGACTCGCGATCGGCCGCGATGCACGGAAATGAACCTTAAAGGTTCATTGTTAAAGATTACTCAATTGTTGCCTTTTGCTTTTAATTTTATTGCTGTTGACACTCTGAATTAACACATAGGCTAATAAACCGCGGGGCATAGCTAGTATAACTATAAATGTTTGTTATTAGCATAAAAAGTCCAAGTGTTGACATACTCAGACCTTTTACTGTAATTCCTCCCTTCCACAAGCTTAAAGCTAGACTATACCAAATTCCATCCAAATAGGCCTTGTATTTTGAGATAGTACATTCTTCGTCCAATGTAGGTACAAACCTTACTTCTATAATTTTATTATAACTATCATAGCCCCGATCAACGAAATTCAAATTAAATCAATAACAAACTTTGCAAATTAAACATCGAACATGCAATAGAATATCCCTATTCGTCCCTCGATGCCCTTCGAGATTAAGGGCGATGTCCTGTTTCTAAAACAGTATGGATGGCAGCCCTACATCACAGAATACATACGTAGAGAAGACCGGCTCGTAGCTCAATAAAAAATCCACGCATACATAAACGCGTCCGTACTGAACTCTCAACGTGTGCAGTCTCGGTTGAAGATTCAACCGAGATCTGTGTACGGGCACATCTACGTATGTGTGAGCCTGTTTCCCCTCGTAGTAAGGAGCCGGCAATAGATAGGTACATCTAATTTGCGACTACACCCAGCTAATAGTCGCGACACGCTCTCATCAATCTGGATACGTGTACTCATTGTATTACATGGAACTTGAATTAAGGAAGTGATGGCTTAGCGTGAGATTGTACCGTATTGATAGCTTAGTGTTTATATTGACCTCCTATATTTAGAAGTAGGTTTTATTCCCCACTAGGGTTTTATTTTTAGGGTTTGTTATTGTCATTAGCTAAGCTGTTACGGTTTGCCTTAGATTTCGAACAGATATCACGGCGTTCCTGCATTGTTCGTGAACTTGGATTGCATCTGTTGGATAAAATTAAATCGGATCTTGTGTGAGATGTTTAACCAGCGGAGAAAATGAGAAATTAGATTAAGAATTGCATGATGTTACGACCTGATTGAAACAATCGTTGTCACAGATGCTTGGCGAGCGTTTTGTTAGTGCGCGTTTATAATTTTTAACCTAAAACGTGGGGTACACCTATTATAGTAGAACTTTTTAAGTAATAATTTTATATTGCATAACAACTAATAGCATAAACTCTTTTCGCAGAATATCGTTTGGCATAAACTCATTTAGCATACATTGAAACCCATAATTTTGTAAGTCAGAATCATCTGTACGCATAATTTTGGTATCCATAATAATCACAATGTATAATCATCACATCGCAGAAAGTTCAAAACCAGATTCATCTTTTGGCATATATTTCTTATCCATAACTATTTAAAAGTAGAACCATCATTTCGCATAATGCTTACAGCAAATAATCAGTCGGATTACACAGAAGTTGGGTACCTTAAAGCAATAGGAGCTAATATAAGATTAGTTTAATTTTGTTTTCTGATTAATTTAATTGTTTTTTTTTTAGTAATTGTAATAAATAAAAGTTGATTTAATGATAATTATTTGGTTTTTATATCCTTGCCCATGAGAGCATGTTCGTTTCTGGCACATAGGTCTAGAGGTCACAGTTCTAACCTAACCTAACCTACGCATTTTTAAAGAAGAAAGTAACCCAATCTATATTATTCTAATTGAAATTCTATGATCTTCATAGTTTGCGTAGTCAAATTATGCCAAATAATCTGTACTCTAAATGAACGTTATGCTAAATGAAATTATACAAAATTTTAACTATGCCAAAGGTAATTATGCCAATAAAAATTCTACTATCTTAAATGTATGCCATTCTAAATTCGGTCATAAGCACATTATGCCTAAAAATATTTATGTCAAATATTTTTTATGCCTAATAAATGATCGACTAAAGAAGTTTCTGCGAAGTCAGTTATCCCAAATAGGTTTCGGAGTATCAAGTTTCTACCAAATAGACCGCACCCTAAAACGTGTGCCACATGAACATAGCTATATGGGGGTTGAATTGTATGTAATCTACTATATATTTATTTATTTATAATCTGAATCTCGACAACGGCTTCAAAGATTTTCATGAAATTTAGTATGTAAGGGGTTTCGGGGGCTTTTAATCGATTTAGCTTGGTTTTATTGATAGAATCGTTGTTTAAAAAAATAGCGAAGCTCGGTCATCCAGGTACTAATACTAATATAATATACAGTACCTTCCAACTTTCGTCTGCGTGTAATTTTATTCTTATAATGCCAATGTTGCTTTCCCTCGCTGTTATTCAATCTACCCGGAAATTTAGGATTCATATTCAACCATCAAACATCGCCACTAAATAAAATCTTATCTTCATATAAAACAGATATAAAACGTTGGAATAATGCGATCTTTTCAGTAGTGGAAATCCTATAAATCTACTCTCAAAGATAAACTCTGTACTGAAGTGTAAAAGTTTAAGTTTGTTCAGTTCGAGCGCATTACGTTGGAGCGATACGCCCTCTGCATTTTTCAAGCATCCGTTGCCATTTATTATTGCCTTCATACTTATAAACAGGATGTTTAAAACCCATCCTGTAATTATTTTTATTGAATTTATCTATTACTCGCGGCTGAGAGACGTTAAAAAGGATGCTATAAAAATTGACGAACTGAATGTCATATTTTGTATTGAATATTTTACATAAATTACAATATTCACTCAATATTCCCAACTTATCCGGTGAACTTTCCAACAAAATCCTTCATATCTTCCAAATTATCGTACAAAGCCTATTTTTTTTTAATGAAAACTTCCGCAGTAGGGTACAATCCCTGTGTCACGCACGAGGGACTTTACAAACATACAATTCACGGACACAAAGTATACCCAGACTCGGAACAACAATTCGTGGATCACACAAAGTGGTGTTCTGTGTGGGAATCGAACCTACGACCTCTTGCGTAGCAGTCGGAAACACTCCCACCGCGCTACAGAGGCGGGCAAGTCAAAACATGTTGTATGTTAAAGAGAATTTATAAGGCAGTAAACTGAACTCTTATTAAATTATTTTTTACTATTCTTAAAAACCCACTGACCTCAGAGGTCAGAGTAAAAATGCAAAAAGTACTTACAAAGTATTATTAAAATGATTACTATTTATACAGAATCTATCTGTTTATAAATTTTTAAACTGGTTATAAATTTTTATGTTGAAAATTTTTGATTTGTTTAATTTTTCAATTGTTGTTTCAAGTTTTGTTTTTTTTTTTAATATATAGGTAATTGGATTTTATATTACATAAATTTTATTATATTTTATGCGTGATAAATTTTTTTCTTGCATATTTTCGAGGAATTGAAGTTTTATAAGTGACCCAGAGCTTTTGCTCGTCAGTATAAATACATGTCTGACGGCACCAATAGAGAAATAATGTAAAACTAATAAAAAAAACAATGACGTCTGTAACGTATTCTATACTGTACTAAACACTGTATTTTAAGTATTCAGCCTGTATATAAAAAGACGAAGATTTTTTATTAACTTGGCAAAGTACGAGTCTCTCTTAGAGCCATTCCGTACAGTTTGAGTCTAAAAATGAATGATTTTAAAACTTATCAGAACTTTGGATCGGAATTTTTATTTCATGGTTTTTGTTGTAAGCACTTATGATCTTTTTAGAATTGATTTGCTTTAGTATTGATTACCATCAGAAGAAAACAAAATGCTTACTTTCAGGTATATTAAACCACTAGCGGTCCCGCGCAACTTTGTATGGGTACATTTTCTCCGTTTTTGCAACATTTTTCATTGCTGCTCCGCTCCTATTAGTCGTATCGTTATGTTATATAGCCTATAGCCTTCTTAGATAAATGGACTATCTAACAGTAAAATAATTATTCAATTCGGATCAGTAGTTCCTGAGATTACCGCGTTCAAACAAACAAACAAATTCTTCAGCTTTATAATATTAGTATAGATTTAAAAATCAACACTTACTTTTAATTTGGTGAATGTCATAATATATTTGAAAAAAAAAAAATGATCGAATTGAAACATGATACCTAACAACACATTAACGGATCAGACAGGAATTTAATATACATCCTGTAGAAGACGGTGGAAAAATACAGTGTCTCGATTTGCAATTTGAAAAAAAATAAAATGATTTTGAAATATTCAATGATGTCGTTTTTATTTTATCGTGTCTTAATAATAGGAGAAAGACACGATAAAATAAAAACGCGTAAATATTTTAAGGTTAGATACATTTTTTCTCGAAGTTTTGAACGTATTGCTTTGGTCGTGATTACCTATAGATAGACTGGACCTATAGTTACAGATTTATCTACTTGAAAAGATAATCTGGTTGACCCAGGCACTGTTGTCATACCGCCGTGTGTTTCCGGTCACCTTATTAAAAAAGCTTATGCTCCCCCGCCCGTGTCATAAATACATTTTAGGTCCTAAGGAAAGTAGTGTGATGGTATATAGCCTATAACTTAATCCGGAATCTGTGCAGTAGTTTTTCGTCAACCCCGAATAAACAAACAAACAGACACGAAAAAAAACTAAGCATGGTTTTGGATTCAGAAATCCTTAATTAGTCGATCTAGGTTAGTTATTAAACATATCTTACATGTACAGGCACAGCTACTTCCACACTTTTAAAAGTAATTAATTAATTATGAAAGAAAAGTCTGGTGTTGACACTGGTAGGGAACGATCTCAGGACCAAGGAGAGGACGTCCTTATATACATACCTACCCCTAGGGTAAAGAGACATCAATTATGATAGTCCCTACTTACCTACCCATTTAGGGATTCGGGTAAAGGATCATCGGGTATATCTACTCTACTTATAAGTTACTTTTCAAATGAAAAATATTAATGAATTCTCTGATCGACTCAATATATTCGTGTTTTGTTATTATTGCTCTAGCTATCGTAATACTGAATACTCAAACGATATTTAAACTTAAGACATGCTCAAAAGTATTTCTTTCGCTATTGTTCACATAGTTAATGGTGTCTTAAAACTAAGTGGCATTTAAGTATTCAGTCAGTAATCTTCTGAATTTTCATCTTGTTCTATAATTGTTAAGACCATCTGTGGTGTGGATTTCATTTGGAAAAATCCATTAAAACCCACTTTTTCGTTTAACCTTTTTTACACAAAAACTGGAGAGCAAACGTCCCGTCAACCGCGCTATCTAAAAACGTCACACATTGTTCTGAGATCAAACTAAAAGTCAATTTGTGAAGTTGTGACAGCCGTCGGTCCCGTGAGCAATTAGATTGTTCTATATAAAATGAGAGTTGGTTCCTACATTTGTTTTTATCGTCGACCAAATCTCGTGTCTGCTGTTTCCACATAGGTTGTTTTTCGTATGACGTCAGAACGTGTTTGCTTCACGTTCTAAAACATCCCATATATTTCTTTCTTCGATCGATTCGATTTATTAGCATCCAAGATAAATCTCTACTTAGTTTATATTTGCGTCACAAAAGTGAAATATCGTATTCCGACCGGGATTTGCATCAGTAAACGAGGATAAACGGGGCCGCAATAGCTTTGTATATGCCTCGGACGTAACAAAAGTTGAACGGATAAACCTCCATGTTAGCAACTGGCAGGAATCATCGCAAAAGTGCCCGTTTTCAGTTCCATAATTCAGCCCGTGTAGTGCCATTATTCAAGCGAATTGAATATTCTAAGCTGTGAGAACGCGGGCGAGTGCCGCGCCAGTATTATGTTTTGTAATGAAAATATCATAAAGATAAATTTTAATGTCGACTTTGTTATGTATTGTACTGTTATTCGTATTGTGTACTATTTGGATGTAATTGCCTTAGTTTCGCTGTATATAATGTCGTTAATTTTGGAGATAGGGCTCGGATGGTGTAGTAAATATTGCAAAATAGCTCCCGGATGCCTGCGGCAGTCGAGACGGCTGCTAGACTTCTGGGAGTACTTGGGCTGGTGTAACAGATTGATAGATAAGGAAATATACGCACAATGGTCCAATCATGAGTCTCTGTGCCGTAATTGCCTCATAATACTGACTAACCGTCACAAATTTACTCCAAGTCCCCAGTTATCGTAGTTTTTATTGTATTGTTCTTTTCTCCGGCTTTTTTTTTACAAATTTGACTTAAATGCAAATGTAGAATCATGTAATTTATGTCAACGACTGCTCTTAAATTAACAAAGAAGTTCGAGATTTGCTTCCTAATTGAATAAGAATATTGAGTTCAAGACGCAGCTCTCTCAAATTACCGGTCCTGGAAAAATCTATTCAAGTCTTCACTCGCTTTAAATCCCAAAGTATATGCAAACGTACGACCCGTTCACCAAAGGCTTAACTCCACATTATAATAAGTATGTACTCAGTAGATATAAGAAATCCATCAAAACGTTTCTCTTGAAAGCCACAATCCTTCTCGTATAAAGTGTACACTATGATCTAAGATGTGGACTCTTCGCTCTCGTAGATAATCCCATTGAACTCTAGAAAAGCCGATTAAAGGCTTTCGTCGTTTTCGTTTTCAATATTTTGTTGGAAATAAGTTATGTGTTCTGTTAGTAACAAAAGTTAAAGGTTGCAGTTTTATTTATAAAATTCCAAATGTATCTGTTCATACCTGTGATGTCAAGAACACCAATTTTTTTTCTCTGTTTCATTTGGTTAAGGTGCAAGTACAAAACGAGCTGTGGACTGCAGCCGCAGGTAGCAACCGACCGCAATGCCGGCTGTTTCTGTTCCGAGATGAACTGCAGACCGCATATGCTGCGGCTTTAGATGTCAGTTGTTTCCATTACTTTGAGCGGGAGTTCTGCGGTCCACGTGCCAACCACTGGTGCTGTAGTCTGCGGTCACCGCGTACTGCGACCGCACGTTGCAATGTCGACCTTCTCGAAATGTTTTTTTATGGAAATCAACATTGGTCATTGGACTTGTAACTTGGTTAGATATGGTCAGATAGCTGTGGCGCCAATCTTATTACGGCCTAGTAACTGATAGGTAGGTACAGTGTACAAACAAGTATTGAAATAAATGGCAATTGTAAAGGGTGATAATAAGTTATAGTTGCAAACTTTTTCTAATGATCAAATATTAATAGACTAGCTGACACGCGCAACTTTGTTTGCGTAACTTTTCCCGTTTTTGCAACATTTTTCATTGATGCTCCGCTCCTATTGGTCAGAGCGTGATTTTAATAGCCTATAACACTCACAAATAACGTGGCTTTCTCTTGGTAAAAGACAGTTCAAAATCGATTCAGTAGATCCAGAGATTACCCCCTACAAACTCACAAACTTTACCTCTTTATAATAATAGTACGTATAGATGGAAATGGTACAGATGTTAGTTACATCCATATCGTTTCTTAATTTTTTCACTAACCTTTAAAAGAGTGTTCATGAATTATCATGTATACCTATGACACACATACGACAGACTGGACACTTGCGCAATCTTGTCTAATTGTAAATCATCGCATTTATGCTTGGTGTCGACATTGTCCTCCCTAATCATACCTTGACCCTAATTGTCACTTAGTACGAATAATATGGGAGTTCTTTTTCTTTAGTTCTCAGTACGACAAAAAAATTAAATAACAAATGACTACATACTGAGTTCAAAGCATTTACTTTTAGATTAGTTTTGATCACGGCGGGAGCAACCAGGTTCAAACTTCAAGCTATTTTAAAGGAAAAGATAACTACAAGTCCAATATCGGTGTTTCCTTTCATTCGATTGTAATTGTTTCGTTTCAAATCGATTTGTTTGGTTCAAAATAAATTGTTAGTAGAACTGCATTGAAAAATATTCGTTCTGTAATCAAGTTTCTGTTTATTCCGTCAATATTGGTTTTTCTGTGGAGAAGTGTAACACGCACGCCATATTGGAAAATATAGTATTTCTTGATGAAATATTAATGCTGGCAATATTTTTTATAACGGTTGTATAAATAAATAATATTGTTTTTACAAATGGGAGCTAGGGGACAAAAATACGCGATTTTTATAGCTGTCGGTATAAACCTTTTATTTACCCGACTTTTTGATCGAATTGCACCGATCGTGGTCACGAATTGACTGATTGACAGCGGTGTCTCTGTGAGACGAAGGGTTTTGAACTATCCTCGCTTGTCTTCATAATTTGATTATTCGTACTGTCGATACTGCTGCACACTACGCTTACGACGTCTTTATACTGAGACGCGGTGTCTTTACGGCCCGTCCATTGACGGCGACCAGAATTCTCAGAAGACCAGAAATCTCAACCGCTTTTTAGGGTTCCGTAGCCAAAATGCCAAAACGGATCCTTATAGTTTCGCTATGTCCGTCCACATCCGTCCGTCCGCAGCTTTGCTCAGAGACTGTTAGTGCTAGAAGGCTGTAATTTTGCATGGATACACATATTACTTACGCCGACAAAGTGGAATAATAAAATCTCCTACCTATATGTAAAGTGGGGATGTGTTTTTTTTTCTCGCCTACCCCATCGTGTAGATAGGTCTTTTAAAAACGTTTAGGGGTTGGGAAGACTATTTTTAGATTTAGGGATCTGTTTGTGAAATATTAACATTTAAAGTGCATTTTTTTGTGAGAGTTATTGTCCCCACCTGCCAGTTAAATGGCTGATGTTGAGTATGTGAAAAAAATCACGATAGTAGTATATATAGTGAAATTAAAAGGAAAACTATCATAGCTAAGAAGGCTTTACAAGTAACAGCTGATCAAAAGAGAAGTAACAAAATTTGGTACAAATTCCATTGAAAATTATTATTAAATAGGTATAACGTTGTAAGTATGAAACAAAAACAACAGAAAACCCACTTCATAAGCCGCGTTATTCGGATGGAAGGGGGGGGGGGTGACTACGGAACCCTACATTGTGCGTGGCCCGACATGCACTTGCTCGGTTTTTGTGCTTTAGGTACCTACGTAGTACTGTAAGTACTTATGCCTAATTTTGATTAAATTAGGTGCATACTTAGCATACTGTGAACATAACGGCCCTTGAATCAGGCAACACTTTTCTATAAAACATTGTAGATCTATATTGCTCAGGTCTAGGTCTATAACTTTACCCAGCTCAGTATAAGTAAGACCCCGATAAGACCTTCTCGTATAATAACTATATTACAGTGAATGCGGCTAAAATATAAACACAAGATAAAAAAATACACATGCCATTATAGATCCTATTGCCATGTACCTTGAAGATATAAAAATAAATTTCCCTTGTTTAGTTAACCATGAATAACATACCTGTTACGTGCTGAGGTTTTTTGTATGCATAACTACATGATACTCGGGGGAGGGTAACATACGTTTGGTGAAATTGAACCGAGTGTTGGGATGTACAGACGGAATTTGGGACTCTTTTGTTGTGAATAGGCCGGAGTTCTGATGGAAAGCAATCGTGTTTTTGACGTAGAAAGAAATGATATTATGTAAAATACATTTTTAAAGAAGTTATGAGTAACTAACTTGAATGATATTTTGGATTGTCTTGTGAGTTTATTATATTTTTTGTCTGTAATTGGAGTGTTTGTTGTCTTTAGTTTAAATTCGTTGCTTATTTTAGACAGTCAGAGATGGAGATAAAATAAGATTAAGATTGTTTTACCATGCCTAAGATCTCTAGTAATGACAAACTTACATATCATTAGGGAATAAGACAGAGAAAATATTAAAGAACATTTAGGTATGTAAGACTTTTGGTATTTAATGTTCTTGAACCTAATTTTAGAAGGTAAGTTGTTAGTGAAAAATAAATATACGACTGTGAGGAACTCAATGTATTTAGGACTGAATGAACTTAACAGGCGGCGTAACCGCCACTAGGACTATACCTACGTAGTACTATACATTTGTAGCATACACAGATCGACTGCCGCAACGTACAGTATCGTATCTGCTAATACCAGGAGAACAATTTGAAGTTTCATTTTGACCTACAACGGTGACTAATAATCTATACTAATATTATAAAGCTAAAGAGTTTGTTTGTTTGTTTGAACGCAGTAATCTCAGGAACTACTGGTCCGAATTGAAAAATTCTTACACTGTTAGATAGCCCATTTATCGAGGAAGGCTATATAACATCACGCTACGACCAATAGAAGCGGAGCAGCAATGAAAAATGTTGCAAAAACGGGGAAAATTGACGCTTACGAAGTTGCGCGGGAGAGCTAGTTGTATAATAAAAGTAATACCTAAGAAGTGAATCCCTTATTACACTGCTACCTTTACATTATTTGATGTAGTTTTCGAGATATTTCACATTCGATGATAAACACTGATTGTTAGTAACAAATAGAATTTCGAAATCGAAAGTGGCAGTTTCGATAGTAGTAACGGTGTAGAAGTGTTAAAAGTATCCTATGTGGTAATTCCACATTGTTCAAAGTTTAAAAAAGATCAACAAGTATTGTATGTGGTAGTTTCGATTTCGTTTTCTTCTATAATTTCCTTTTTATAGGTTCATCTGCTTGAAACCGTATCGAACATGACATAATTATTCGAATTTGCCGCTTAAACTGAGCAGTGTCGATTTTATTCATTGAAAATTGATTAAATAATGATATATTTAATTATATCTTTTTTTCATTTGATACTGCAGTAAAGATCATTACCTAAGGAACAATAAAAAAAATACATTTTGCACATTCGATACTGTTCGTTGCGGCAGTCGAAATGTGTCCCTACAGAACAAAATAACACCTATGGAACTTGTTCAAACGCGAGATAAGTTCTAGAATATCTGTGCAAGGTACAAATGTAACCTGTTAGAAGCAAATGAACACGAATTACACCTATATTTCCCTAGGGGTCCTAACCGTTTGTATTACGCCCAGATTTCGTCATTTTGTGCTAAGTTCATTTACTTTAGAACTTAGCACAAAATGGCGAAACCTGAGCAATAGAAGTAATGCCTGACATCTTACTAAATGTCAGGCTATAGCTTTTTATAGGGCAAAGTTTTAGATTTTATGATGATTTTTGCTGGTTACAAGTATTGGTTACTGGTAGAGTAGTGGGAGTGGTAGTACTATGCAGGAGGTTGTCTGTTCGATTTCTACACAGGACAAAACTGTATGTGATCCAATAATAATGTTGATTTCATTTGTGAGTGCCTTGTACACACAGATGTGCTTGATAATCGGATGCATATTTAACTTAAGTTAATTTTCGGCTAACATGTTGTAGAAGCGGCTTTTGAGAATAAAATTCTGAGATTTCGGGATTCTTTACTAGTCAGTAGTACTTTACATATGTATATTAAATTTTAACTTCCCATTCAAGTATATGTGTATGTAGGGTGTGAAGGAAAGGGTACTGTAATAAATAAAAAAAAAACTTAAATTACCTAATAAGACTAACCTAAATAAGACCAATTATTTTCTTTCTTTTGCAAAACATGTATACTTATTCATTAAGTAGCAGTAAATTGGCCAATATATAAGCACATATAGTTTTTATATTGTAAATGGATGCTCCTACTATGTTGTGCCCATTGAGGCTGATATATCCAATCTCGTGTACTCTTCTTTTAATATTTTTGACCTCTTGTTTTTGCATCAGGTCTCTAATATGGTGTATAATATAATGGTGGCAGCACCTTACCTGCATATACAGTTTATAAACAAAGAAACATTGTAAATATTGGCAATTAGAAAAGACTGGCGGCGAGTTTTTATTGCCTGTTACTTTCTCCGGCTTTATCTATTGTTTGCGAACAGGCATTACATATAAATGTAGAATCGACTTTTCGCAAATGTAGTATTTTGCTTCCTAAGTCAATAAAGATTTTTGATTTATTTATTGTAAACTTTTCATTCAACTTAGTACTGTTTATTTATTTGTTTAGTACCTATATCTTACAAAATATTAATTTATTTTGTACATAAAGAAAATACATAGAAAAGTAACGAAAGATAGTAAAGATTTTGTCCATTAAAAAGCGCTTTCCACGATAGCCCACACCTGAACTTTAGGTAAATATGCATCCGATTATCCGATCTCTAGTGATAATATAGCACAACAGCCTTTTGTAAACAGGAGTTTTATTTATAATGATACATTTCTTGGTTAAAATCTCTGTCCCTTCTTTGCAGTTATCTTAAAAGGTGTTACTTGTAAACTTTCAATATTTTGACCTTGCTATCACGATTCAATTTTTGACCACTAAAAGATACTAATTTAGAAAAAAAAACGGGTTGCACTCCGGGAATGCCGGCAGTTTTGAATATTTTGAAATGGTTAGGTTAGTTTTTTTTTTATATAGTATGTGGTTAAATACAATATTCATCTATTGCGCTATCGTACATAAACGTGACAGTTAAATAAAATGATTATGACAACGACACGACAATTAAATCAATAATATGAAATATTAAATCACAAATTAAAAACAAAAATCAAAAAGTTGAAAACGACATGACAATTAAATCAAAAATATTAAATATTCAATCACAAATGCAAAAAAAAAGATCAAAAAATTAAAATAAAAAAAGGTAAGAAATAATCATTTGGACTCGAACCGGGGTCTTCTGGTTTCTAGACCGCCCGATTTCGTACCTGTCTTCCCACCAATCCACCAATCTTATGGTCATGTGACGTCTTACGATGACGCGAGTTTAACATTTTATACCCATACCAAAAAAAGTGCATAACGCCGCTCAAAAAGTTTTCACTTCAAAAAATACTAAATATACTTAATTACCTGCTAATTTAAACAGACACGAGATGAAAGTTTTCATCATTTATCATTGTTCTAAACCGGCCAACTTAATGTTTAGTACGCCATATTCAAACTGACAAAACCATTATTCTACGAACAATAAAGTCACTAAAATATGAGGTTGTATTTCAGAGGCGTCCGGCTGGACCGCATCGTAGCTTTTGGACTGCAGTACTATAAATATGGAGAGTGTTTAACACTGCTGACACTAAAATCTGTGGTCAGCATTATGCGCTATGACAACGACAACATTTTTTTGTTTTGGAAACTTGATATAAATACGTATGTGGGGTCTCTGGCTTAGTGGCAACTGAGCTGATCGATACCGTTGTCACACCCCTACGTGCCCCTGTGAACACGTTAAGACGTCGGTCCTGCGTCCAATCTCCCTCCGATCTTGTCGGATTTCCGTCTCATCGGACTATGAGAATGTGGGAATAAAGTGCACTTGTGAGGGTACACACTGCGTTGTTAGATATAGCGCCGTAACCTATGTCAGTTAGGAGACTACTATTAATACGATAATAGAACCGTAGAGTACTTTAAATAAATTGAGTATTTAACACTGCTGACATTAAAATCTGTAGTCAGCATTATCTGGCTGGTTATGCGCTATGACTACGACAGCATATATCTATACTAATATTATAAAGCGGAAGAGTTTGTTTGTTTGATTGTTTGTTTGTTTGTTTGTTTGTTTGTTTGTTTGTTTAAACGCGCTAATCTCAGGATCTACTGGTCCGATTTGAAAAAATCTTTTTTTGTTGGATAGCCCATTTATCGAGGAAGGCTATAGGCTATATAACATCGACTAATAGGAGCGGAGAAGCGACGAGAAATGTTTTAAAAACGGGGAGAAATTACGCATACGAAGTTGCGCGGGACAGCTAGTAAATAATAAATTACCGAAATGATAGAGTTTTTATTGCTATCGCTTTTCGAACTTAGTATAAATGTAAATGTGGAATCATGTCCATTTTGTCATCGACTTATCGCAGTGTTAAGTACTAGAGATACTGTAGTATCCTTTTTAGAAAAAGGTTTTTTGAATTTGATTGTTCAACTGACCATAATGTGCCATGGTTAAACTTAAGACCATTTATTGCGTGCTAACGTGTGGTTTTGATACCCGTACTGGTTAAAAAAATGTTTGATCCACGAATTGTTGTTTTGTGTCTACGTAAAGCAGTGGTTTGAATAGCTGTAAAGTCCATAACAAAACCGGATTTAAAACACAATTTGACACGGCAATAAACGCGTTTAAACTAGGTAAAGTATTTACTCTATGCTTCTATATTTGACGTTTAGACCGCGTTATAAAACCGGGTTTATTTCCAACCGTGGAATTTATAAAAATCATACTTTATTCTAAAAATACGAGTACCTAAGTTTGTGTCATCTCACCATCGTCGTCCTCCTGAGATTATTACACGTAAACTAAAAGATTGTTCAGTATTACTAACTGCTGAACAATCTCCTCTGTCGTTGTCATACCAAAACGCGTTCCAGTTAAAATTTACAATTTAATGAACAGCAGCTTTTCCCGGGACCGTTACTTCAAACTACTCTAAAGTACTCAAAACCTATGTAAGGGTTGTCTTATTTAATTAAATTTTCAAAAGGTAGACGAGATATGAAGGTCTTATATTAGACCCGAATATAACGTATAAGCTCAATCCTTGGTTCTACGATGTCCATTTAATGCCTTTTAATAATCTTTTAGTAAATGTATTTTAGCACGCTTTTGTTCGATATGAACTTATAAATTATGTAAGTCGTGTTTTCATGAAAGTATTAGTCGTGAACAATTGAATTATTGCCCTAAAGCTTAAGCATTTTTAACAGCATAATTTTGATAGAAATCATTAGTTTATGTAAAAGGGAGCGTGCCCAGTAAACTAAAATCGGTCTGCTAGCGACGGTTATTCTATCGATTTTGACGAAACTTAATTGTATTTGTAGCTGCTGTATCGGTAGCCTAATGGCTAAGGCATCGGACTTGCAATCGTGATTTCGCAGGTTCGAATCCCCATTATACTACCGACGGGAACCCACTCCTAACAAACGCCATTGGGCAAAGCTGGAGAGGATAACAGGATTGCTAGTAATGTGTAAAAAAAACCCACAATACACATTGCTGGATACTTATCTTAAAAAAAAAAACTTTCGTCATGTCCGTCTGTCTGTCTGTCGGACATGACGAAAGTTTTTTGACTGTCTGTCTGTCTGTCCGTCCGTCCGTCTGTCTGTCTGTCCGTCCGTATGTCACAGGCATTTCACTTCACAATGAATATTGATTAAGCACTCCATACATGTAATAGAAGCTGATTTTTTTTTTCGGCTAAAATCAACTTGTGGCACATTATTCGACAGGTCTTTTAACAAACAACATTTTAAGGTTTCTAATAAACTTTTTTGATTGAGTGAATATTTTTGAAAATAATCGATCAGAAAGTTGCATAAATTTTATACTTTTAGTATTTTAAACTATAATTTATTTATAACTTTGAATCGGCCTGTGACCACGGTTGGCGTAACCAGGTCGAAACGTCAAGCATAAGGTAAATACTTTACCTAGTTTTAACGCGTTTAATCCTGTGTCAAATTGTGTATATAATTTACTTATTCAACATTGTGTATACTTAAAGGTAAATTTGACACACAATTTAACACTGTCGCTTTTTATTTTACTTGAACGTGTTACGGAAGGAAGTGCGTTACTGTATAACAATATGGTGAGCCGGTTTTAGATGATCGATTGTGGTGCCCAAGCCCTATCATTTGATAATTTCGATATGAATTTATGAGCCTTATTAGTTCTGCGACATTACCTTGTTAAGCGTTCGTTCAAGAACATGCTTATTAAAATTATATATTAAAGTAATGAAGGTAAAGTTATTTTTGTACTGGCTAGTTGACCATGCCTGATGAGTGACACCAGTGGGGATAGCTATTAACTAGTAGTGGACTAGATAATTTTGTTTACCTTATATAGTTACTTCGTAATTATAGTTATGAAGGCATATAAGCTCCTAGTCTCGCCTAAAGCCAATTTGGAAACATTACTTATCTTATGTGTAGTATTCCCCTTCTCAGCTGAATAAATTATTTTGAATATTTTTAATGATTCTTTTGAACTTGTGAAAGACACGTTCAACCAACACGATGAGGCGAGCAATGAGAAAGTTGCTTGCGCGATTCAGAATCTGTCTCTGCTCTCATTTTGTTGACAATGCCAGTTTGACAAATAACTTGCGTTTGTATTAAGTATTACTTTTGTTTAAACAATCATGCGCATTAGGCTCATTAGCTGGGTCCCTTATCGGACTATCCATTTTGGATCTACTATCCTGCGATCCACAATCCAGGATCGTGAAGCGTGGATCGTGCTAGGCCGATCCAGTTTGTTATAACTTGCGATCCTAAAATGCGCTTTAAGTGATTCATACGCGATCCGCAAATTGTTAGTTCAGTCGAACTCTACGTAACAACCGTCAGCACCGCGTGTGCCAAGTGACTGAGTCGCCCTCGAGCCAAAACTAAAAACCGATAACAAATGAATCGCACGCGGCACGTGCACCTCGACCGCGTCTGTGGATCGTGCTCCAGCCGCGCGCGATTGGAGCGCGCTGGATAATCCGGTGTGGACGCAGCTACTTAACATTAAAACGTAAACACATTTGTAAGCAATCAAAAAGTATCAATATTTTTGATACTTGTGATTCTGTCTCAATCAAGTGCTTTATTGTATCAGGTACTCTATTGAAAATTTTCGGTGCTATGCCAAAGAAACTTTTTTGCATCAGTGCAGTTTTACAATTAATATTACTTAACTTGCCAATGTATTGAGCTCTTACTGGACCCCGTCGTACATCAGATACCTTAGTGAATAAGTTAGGGTTCTTTTTTATGAAAAGAGCCGTTTCCAATATGTATAATGATGGCAGAGTTAAGAGATTTAGGGATTTAAAGTACGGTATTAAAGTAAAGGTATTCACTCTTCACTTACAGCTTCAAATATTAGGAATGAATTAAATAATGATATAACCAAGTTAACCCTTTCTCTGGCTCATAACACATCTACAGTCAAACTACCTTTTCATTCAACGTAATCACGACATCTTTCTCCGTAAGAATCCCTTATTTCCCAAGAAACCTTTAACCCTTTCGCTATATCTGAATAATATAAAGTGGCCAGTGAAAAGAGTGGTTCCGGAAGGGTGGCACCACGCAATAGGGTCAAAATTTCATACCAATACAATCATGATTCGGCCCACGGTAAATTGTTAAATAACTCCTCTCACGGGAATCGATTCATATTTATTTTATGGTCGTATAAAGATATCGTTATGGTTAAAAGTAAGGGTATTTAATAATTTGGGTAAGGATGAAGGTTCTCGTTTATATAATAAGATAGGCTTAGCTGATTCCGTTGGTAAATTGACTGGGTTTGCGTAAGGTAGGCAGTTGTGGGTGTGTTACTTTTATATGTTGAATTTGATAAAGCTTTCGTATGATGATGTTTTTTTGATTTAACTGGTTTTGGTCACAAGGGTTGGTTTTGGTCTCTTCAGAGACGCAAGAGATACTAGAGTCCACAAGAGTATCTACGTAGACACAAGGACCTCTGTTCAAGAAAATTTTTGTATAATACGTAGAGTTGGTATACACAAATCTTGGTGCTTACCGTAAATTAGTGGTGTATCAAATAAGCCTCCACAATTATTTATTAATTAAAAAAAATATAACTAGCAATGTGCGTTTGAGTCCCACATTACTAGCAATCTTGTTAATCCCTCTAGCTAAGCTCAAAGGCTTGTGTTAGGAGTGGGTTCACGTCGTCGGTAGTATGATGGGTAAGATTCGGACCCGCGACCTCACGATTGCGAGACCGATGCCTTAGCCATTAGGCTACCGCCGCTTCAAGTAAGTAACAAAGTACTACATTGAATTTTGGTCTTCACTACTCAAACTAATGTGGTGATAGTTTTAGTGAGGACATACTCACTAAAACGTCATCAAATCTCCTGTGCCTGTAAATTACAAAAGCTTCCCATAAAAAAGTTGCCAGAGTTAATCAAAACTTGGCAAAAAGGTTGGATAATTACTGAGGTGGTGTAACACTACCGCAGTTGGCACACTTGGGCCCATGCATTAGTTGCATAGAATTTATAACCACATTCTGACTTCAAAAATATACGTTCCTCGCTCACACCCCATATATTGTCTACTGAATCGACAATGCTCTTAGGGAACTAAATTTCAACCGTCGGTCGGTTTAAACCTTTCTTTAACAGGTTTATGGTTTCGTTTAGACCTTTGGGGCTTCGGTTAAAGCTATTCATTTGAAATTGTTTGACGCTAAATCTCAGTTTAATAAAGTTGTCTAACTGTGGATTAGTTATTGTTCTCTTTATTATGACAGTGAATGTAAATTCAACTGAAGACAAAGCATGTACTAGGTAACCCTGTTGATGAGCTCCCGTGTCATATGTTTTTGTGAATATATTTTTAGGCTGCTGACTCGGTCACCAATATTAACTCTTTGTTGACTGTCACAACACATTAGCATGTTTGTAGTATACAGATATGAGCTTGCTAAATAATGTTACTTAGGTACCTACTAGTTAAGAAAACGATTTACTTTTGTAAGTAAAGATTCTGCGTGATAAATTACGGCAATTCTTTTGCACAACATGTATATTTCATTAAGTAGCAGTAAATTGGCCAATATTTAAGCACATAAAGTTTTTACATCGTAAGTGGATGCTCCTACTTTGTTGTGCCCATTGAGGCTGATGTGTCGAATCTCGTGTACTCTTCTAATCCTCTAATATGTTGTATAATATAATAGTGGCAGCACCTTACCTGCATATACAGTTTATAAACAGAGAAACATTGTAAACATTGGCAATTAGAAAAGAGTGGCCACGAGTTTTTATTGCCTGTTCTTTTCTCGGGCTTTACCTATTGTTTGCGAACAGGCATTACAAGTAAATGTAGAATCGACTTTTCACAAGTGTAGTATTTTGCTTCCTAAGTGAATAAATCATTTTTATTATTATTATTAAATTGGTTAAACCAATCTGATATTCTGAAACTAATATTTTCAATTAGTTTCAAATTTGGCTATCTGCCAGCTTGTTAATACTGATTGCGAAACGCAGTTTGTTATTTCTCTTCAGTTGAGATATCTACTTCAGCTGTTCAAGACTGGTAAGCTTTACAATACAACCCACTTCTTCTAAATCTCGGCTTGACCGATTTTGATAACATTTTATACATAGATTCAGTAGGTATTAAAATATGTGGCAGAGTACTGTTCACTTCCCCCGCCCTAATTTAAAAAGTTACCATCCTCCTCCGATACAGCTTTTTTGAAGAAATTTTATATAGATGTAATACTCCATTCCATTCCATTCTTTCATTCATTTCATTTAAATGGACAGTTTTCCGGAAATGTTTTCCATTTTGGACCAACCGCGAATTGGACCAATCGCGAATAGGACAATCCGCGTATTGGACTAACCGCGTATTGGACCAACCGCGAATTGGACAAACAGCGAATTGGACAAACCGCGAATTGGACCAACCGCGAATTGGACATTTTTTTTAACATTGGACCAATCGCGCCTAAAGGCTACACTGAACCAAATAAATTTGAACCCATAAAGGCATATTACGACAAAAGTGCGGCTGTCCAATTCATTCGAAGTCCCCTTTGACTTTTCATTATAGTATTTTGCGTCGTAACATTTTAATCGTGGAGTATTCGTGCCGCCCCGCGTTCCAGAGAGGTCAGATATTAAATTTAATTTCTGTATGTACCTACTTGTACCCTGTATTGTAGGCGTCGGATTTTACAAGTTAAAATTGATTTAACACGGTTTGTAATTAAATCTTTTTGAGAATTATCCATTCTCCATATTCATCAATATTAATTTTTGCAGCGTGTTTTTTGAGGGTTTGTTTTTCTTTGACAAAACTACGGATTTTTTTTATGGAATATGGGAGTTATCGCGATCATGCATTATTTACTTTTAGATTGTTTAACAGTATTCCATCAAAATGCATGATTGCGTCAATCTCTTGACAATCACAAACACAAAAAAAAAACACTGAGCCGTTCTGAACTTCTAAAGTGAATGCGCTTACATATACTATATCTAATTTGTTAGATTATAATTATACAGTTTGGTAGTCTTGGTGTTAGTAGATACTATTTCCACTTCCGAATTTCTATGTTGTATTTTATTAAAACGGTTAACAATGTAGTATTTCATTACTTAAGTTACCTTTGCTAACATTTAAACTTTCGCGTTTCATGATTATAACTATTTATTATACGGGAATTAACGCGCATTATTTACCTTAAAATTGCTTGACGTTTCGACCAGGTTGCACCGGCTGTGGTCACAAGCGGATTACGTAAATAATGCGCGTTAATTCCCAGATAATAAATAGTTATAAGATACCTTTGTACAAAAGTCTTTATACCTAAGTTTATTACCTTGGGCGTTATCCTTGCACCTAACGAGTTTGGGAGCTAACGACAAACGTCATTTACCTTCCTTTACTCCTCAAGTTGAAATTCAAAAATGGAGCCATAAAACTGAACTAATACACGAAAGACAGGATTTTCTAACAAAGTGATAATAGGACTAATGTTACGTCCTTAAACTTTAATATCAGTTATTCCAGGATTGAGTATTCCCGGAAAGAGACATTAAAAAAGTTGGCTTCTGGTTCAAAAATTACAATGAAAATACAATTTGAAATTGTGGATTCGCAGTACATTGTTGTTTTAAACTTTTGCGATTACCTGCCCGCTCGGATTGCGATTCTAGCAAGACAATTGCTTCGTAGAGTATTTATGAGCTATATATTCAGTTGTGTAGCTCCAAATATTTTAGGATATAGTCATACGCTATGGACTTAACTGTGACTCCGATCAGCTTGGATATACAGAGTGTAGCAGAAAGGTGTGGTCAAATTTCAGCAGCGGATAGTGTATGTTGTCAGTATTGCACCTACCATGGTGCCATATCTGTGGCATGGTGTTATAGCATATTCTTTTTGTCAACATTCAGTAGGGAAGGGCGTATGGCATAAGAATTATACCTCCCCTGGTACAAAATTCGATTAGATTATTATGGTATAGAACTTTTAAGTCATTTAATTAATAACTTTTTCACACATAAATAAACTAATGAAAAAATAATAAATATTTTTTTTGGGTACTCCGATTTTTATAAAATTAGGAATGTGCACTTAGTATCATGGGCACATACCAACCCTTGTATATGACCACACCTTTCTATTACACTCGGTATATTTAAGAGGCACAAACCCTTATCACATTTAATATTATTTTGAAATTGGATTTTCTTCTTGGCTATTAATAGATGAAATATAAATGGCTTTATAAATAAGTGCCTAAAGCCGTGATGCTAATACATTTCTCTGAAACTCGAATTCCTAATGTGTTCAACTCCATTAGAGTTGAACATATTAGGAGCTCATTGCGTATGTACATATACCATCTATTTTTTTATTAGCAGTAGTCCTTAAGCTGTCAGTATTCATAAGCGTAATTTATAAATCGTGTTTGTCCTTCATTAAACAGTTCCGTACATACGATGACATCAGCCTCTGTTATAAACAGAATAATAAAGCTACATATATTAATTAAACAAAGGTTCTAAGGGTGAGTAAGGGCTTAAATTATACAACAATCATAATTGGTTTTAATCGACTCAATATTTTTATTATTTAAATTAGAAATCGTTATTCTTAATCTTTTACCTCTTCTTCTTTCTTCACTTTAAGTTTCATAGTTAATGACTAGGAATGTAAAAAGTAATTTGTTTTTTCACACTTCACACTTTGGTCCCAACGGTCGTCCCAACGTTGGTCCCAACGTTGGTTCCAACGCCAGTCCATCCTGTGGATCTAAAAAATAGCATTGGCGCCAACATTGGGACGAGCGGCGGCGGGTGAGGGTCGATGTTCAGCCTCTCCTAAACTTGTAACCAGCATATTATTTAAAAAAATATCTTCAATAACTTAAATATTAAGTTGCGCACAAAATCAAATAGGAGGTTCATTAGAAAGTGGATTCAGTAAAGGCATCCGTTCTCATTGTCACCTGCTTCCGTTAACTCCACCCCGGGGAAATACTATGGCAGAGCTCTATACCACTGAATTAAGAGCAATCATGGAATATTAAAAACAGAAAAATGTGTTTAATATTTCACTGTAAAAAGTATGAGGAGAACATTTTGGACCTATTAATGGATTCGACAATTGTTACAAGACAGGATGGCTTCTTAGGAACAGATAAATATTAACCAACCTGACCCGCGCAACTTCGTCTGTCTGTCTTTCCACTTCTTTGTTGTGTTTGTCACATCTTTTCATTTGCTGCTCCGGTCCTATTGATCGTAGCGTGATGATAAATAGCCTATAGCCTTCCTCGATAAATGGACTATCCAAGACTAAAACAATTCGAACTAGTAGTTCCTGAGATTATCGCGTTCAAACAAAGAAACAAAATGATGTCTTAGATTTTACTTTTTTGTAATAATTTTCATTTCTCTTTTACTTTGATTTATTTTGTTATTATTATTTTCCATTCAGACACAAATTGCAAACCTAATTGTTTATTGTATAAATGAATTGAATTGAAAAACTCCCACTGCGCCACCGAGGCAGCCAATGCAGAATAAAAATCATATCTATCTATATGATGCCCCACTGCTGGGCACGGTTCCCCCCGTAGAACGTACTTATTATAGATCCTGGGGGTAATTGCCCTAATCGCCGCGCTTGGCGATCGCAGTAAAACTTTAAAGTACATACGCAGAGGACGCTGTTGCCCGTCCTCCGGTGTGAAATCCCTTAGTCACCTTGACGACACCCACGGGAAGAGTTGGGGTGGTACTATTCTTAAGCCAGTACCACACGGCATAAGAATAAAAATGCACGTAATAGGTGTAATTTACCTACCTTGATGGTATATGAAAATAACCGTTTTCAAAATGGAATTGCTCATTAAACAATTTAATGTAAATACGTTTGATATAGGTACTGTGCGCCCTAGTCAATCCTTTGTCAGATTGATTGATATGGGATTGTAATGAAACAGACGGAATCTAGATTATTTATTAACAGGAAAATACTTTTTTCATGCTTCGATCCATTTGACTGATTCGATCTAGGGTGCGATCTCGGCACAAAACAAAAATAGATGTGGTCACAGGAACGCTACACAGCTACCTAACTGTCCATTCGAATTTGGGTATAGCTAATTAGAAACTGTGACTTAAATGTTTGCGTAAGAAGTGTTTAGGTATTTCTTACGATCGACACACATCAAAACATAGGTTGCCGTATTGCCAAAATATACGTCACGGCACCATGACTACCGTAAACGCAGAAAATTGCTTCAGGCAGAGCGCTCGGCGTTATGTTTCCACTAGAAGACAAAGTTTTATTGTTATTATTATTTTTTTTTAAGACGACTCCTGCAGTACTGTGTGGGGGACTTTACAAACATACAAGTCACGGACACAAAGTACACCCAGACTCGGAACAACAATTTGTGGATCACGCAAAGTGGTGTCCCGTGTGGGAATCGAACCCACGACCTCTTGGGTAGCAGTCGTACACACTCACCGTTCCACAGAGGCAGTCAAGTGTGACATCACACCGTCAAAATTTTCGATGCGTTGCACGCCGTGAATATTTGCGAGCTTGTCAGACGATACCTAGGTTTAGACAATAGGTAGATTGGTCTTCGATCAACAACCAAAACCTACCTACGGCAACAAAACTCTTTTATGCGAGTCGATCCTTCGCAACTGACTCAGCCTTGCTTACCAATTTTATTCCTATTAACTCTCCTTAACCCGGAGTATATTCCTCACACTACGGGGTAATCAAGTTAATTAATGTGTCATAACACGTTATTGACATGTGATAGTCCAGTTATATTGTCTATAATATCAATTGACCTACTAATATGTACTTAGCGACAAGATGGAGAGCGTGACATAACTGTACGGTATTAGCTGTTAGTAATATTGTTAATTGTTTTTAGAAAGGTTTACGTACATGTCTTTGTGTGTCTTCATGTTTGTTCTTTCCATACGAGGAAATAAAACTTTCAGGAGACTTGATTATCACCTTCATCGTATTTAGGGTTGATATTTTTAAAACTGTTCTATGATTGAAGAAAATAGTAGAAGCTGTAGTTTCACTATCAACAGACATGAAGAGGAAGACATTTGTTTTCTTGTTACTGTGGGTCAAGTGGACTGTTTTTATTTAGAACTTGGGGATGATGACCTTAGACTCCATTTTATAGCAATACACAACGTACATGCAACTATAACTAAACTGTTGCAAACGCAACTATACTTTGGTTAGAAATTACAGTATTCGCAGTCTAAAATTCGTCCAGAATGTTTAAAAAGAAATCTATACTAATATTATAAAACTGAAGAGTTTGTTTGTTTGTTTGAACGCGATAATCTTAGGAACTAGTGCTCCGAATTGAAAAGTTCGTTTACTGTTGGAGCGCCCATTTATCGAGGAAGGCTATAAGCTATATAACATCACGTTGCGACCAACAGGAGCGGAGCAGCAACAAAAAATGTTGCAAAACGGAGAAAACATACACAGACGAAGTTGAGCGGGTCATATAATTTAGCACTAAGTGCTGCTGTATGTACCTATGTTCGTAAACTTTCGCGATTTGTACACATTATATAATTTTAAAGCTAAATCATATCATATTTTAATTTTAAATATTTTATTTTAAAGCTAAATACCTTTGTTTAATGCGCGACGTTTCGACCGTATTGCAACGGCCGTGGTATCACGGGTAGACTCCGTGACCACGGCCGTTGCAATACAGTATTTAGCCTTCAAATAAAATATTTACGCGATTAAGACCCGTAGCTTATAAAATTCTATAATAAGTACTGCTGTGTTCAGTATTATTCGTTACAAGTACAGCCCCAGGCAAATTCTAGTCATAAACAAGGCCATAACTCGGACCGGTGCCCATCCGTGCCCCATCGCATTAAATTTAACGACGCAAATTAATGACAGTACATGTGTCAATGATTTTAGAGCTGTTACGTCATCGTTGTTTACAGAAAGTTATCTGCAGAGCTCAGGCTCAGAACCATATTTTTTTTGTACATTATTAAATTATTAAAGGTTTTTTTTTGCCTTGGCAAGCTTTTTTATTTGACTATGAAGGATTTATGTATGTTTGTATGTATGTATCTTCCACCATAGTGTTCTCACGCATTATTACGATCCGAGTGAGTGTATGAGGAATACATACGGTATTTTTTAGGGTTCCGTACCTCTAAAGAAAAAAACGGAACTCCTATAGGATCACGCGTGGAGGTATCGAGTTGAAATTAAAATTATATACCCTGTTCTCCAGTTCCTTTAAGCTGTGGAAAAATCAAACTTCTAAGTTAACGTAAAAAAAAGATACGGCCATTTATGCCGCAAAAAAACGTACATTTCGGCACTCTTGGAAATCAAAATTAATATCAAAATTTATAGGATATTTTTCGTAGACCTACCACTATAAAATTTAGCAAGTAATACCGTCTTATACTACAAGTATAGGAAAAACTCTAAAAACTATACATTTGTAATTAAATCATAAAAAATATAGCCTTTAAAAAACTTCGAGACTCGATTCCTGAACTATTTATAATATGTACTTACAAATTTGTACGGTACCCGTATCGGTGGGCGATTTCGACACGCACTTGTCCGGTTTTTAAAAAAAGGCTGAATGATCGTATTTCAAAAAGATTATACACATTATCAGCCTTTGCTTACTTACTGGTTTGTTGACGTCGTAATAATGTTTGAGTTTCAAACGAAATGCACTGTTGATGTTTAAAAAACTAAAACTTCAATTAAGCTAATGAAACATTACAAAAACGGGCGTCTTATATCATAGGCTACATTTGCGATCACGCATTATCCGTATTCATAAAGATTGCCGTGGGAACGTTAATTAAGAGAAATGAGTAAACACGACACATCATGCAATGTTTCGCTTCTATGGGAAACTATGTTTATATAGCGAGTAGAAAAACAGGAACTAAAGATCACGGAACAGAGATAGATGAGTTTCTACTTTAAGTATGTACTTACACAAAACTTCACGTTTCAGATAAGGCTAGTTTTTCTTTTGTAATGTAATCTTGACAGAAGATTTTCATTAAAAAAAAATGTGTTTTTATACTATCTCGCCGTTTCTAAGAAACGAATTACCTGTCCAATCAAACGATAGGCGTTATAGAAACATGATGCTATTTATATGGTCTTTTTATCGTATGTTGCTAGATATAACATTATTGATGTCTCTTTTTATTATCAAATATGTATACTTGTATACTAGCATTATAAAGTTGAAGAGTTTGTTTATTTGAACGCGATAATCTTAGGAACTACTGGTCCGAAATAAAAAAATATTTTACTGTTAGATAGCCCATTTACTGACGAAGGCTATAGGCTATATAAGATCACGCTACGACCAATAGGAGCGGAGCAGTAATGATTTTTTTTGCAAAAACTGAACTTTTACGCGGGTTAGCTAGTTTATCATAAGAAAGAAGAATTCAACAACTGTTTTGTTTTAAAATTTCTTTAATAATTTGTTCTGCTACAGCTGATTAGTTGATATTTAGGTTTATATTCTTTACACGCATTTAACTAGTTACAGGAAACACTACCAGTAGTTATAATATACGCAAGTGGAATAGAACCGAGTGTAGTGTACGTATCAAAAACTTGTGTCGTACCAACTAGCAAGCAGTACGATACGCTTGCCAACCGTCCAGGGCCTCTAGACAATTGGCATAAACTATAATCGAATAAAATGACAATCGAATAGAATGACGTCGTTCTATTCGATCACACGATTCACAACTGCTAATCTCATATTAACGACTTTCATATTTACATTGTTGCGCGCGCAACGACGTCATTCTATTCGATTAGAGTTTATGCCAATCGTCTAGAGGTCCTGATGTTTGATAGCAATTAATAAAGAAACTCCTTTTTGGAGCTATTAGAAACAGTTAAACATTTACATGTTAAACAAGCTTAATCAAAACACAAGATACCGTATAGCAGTGTTGGAACAGACCCGAGTGTAGTGCAAAACGTATCAGAAACTTGTGTCGTACCAACTTTCGAGCCGTCCGATACGCTTGCCAACTTTGTTCTGACTTATTTGGCTAACTTTTACTTGTGTGCAGTAGTTTGTCTTGTCGTGCCTTGTAATTGTGGAATAATGTAATTGAACTATCGTACTGTGTTATCTTGTTATGTGAGGATAGTAGATTAGTTGATGATGGTGGTGGATAGTTTGTCCCTTTTTGTCGTTTATAATTAATGCTAGGAAAAGTTTTAATTCAAAGTCAAAGTACATTATTGATTTGGGTTACATAATGTAACGCTTATAAACGTCAGACAAAATTTGGAATAGAATGATTCTACATTTAATGCCAAGTTCGCAAGAGTAAAGCCGTGAGAAAATACCTTTAACAATAAAAAACTCATGTCCACTTTTTTTAAATGCCAATTTTACAATATAAATTGTATATATGCAGTTATGCCAGTATGGTGTTGCAAACATTACACATATTGCGTTTAATACATGATTATCGCGTATATTTAATACTCGATTTGATAAATGATTGTTTGTAGAAGAAATGGATAGAAAAATATTTTAATCTTTATGGTTCTTGATATTTTGTTTAAGCTTCTCCCATTGTAGAGCTCGTTAACTTAGGTGTTAGATTTTGATTCTAGTCAAATCAATCATAAAAATTAAGATGTCATATTTTTTTGACGTCAAGTCATTTACCTACTTACTGTTACTGATTTGTGATTGAACGAACAAGTTTTCAGAGTATCTAACTCGTAATATTGGAAATTACATTTTTTTTTTGAAGATAGGCTCCCATCTAAATTAAATTGCCTGTGTTAGGAGTGGGTAGTATAATTGGTAGGATTCGAACCCTCACGATTACGAGTCCGATGCCTTAGCCATTAAGCTACCGCCGCTTTTCTCCAACTGAAGTACTATGCGTTTCAAATGAGAAGATAATCGCGATCGCGACAACTCCACTCTATACTTGTCAAAATTGTACAGCTAGCAACAACACTTCTAAGTCGGGTAAAGTACGTATGTGTATTATGGTAATGGAACGGACGTAATATTTATTATCTTTGAACTATGTAGTTACCTACCTAACATTTTTCTTTATTATAATATTAATAGTATTCTTTATTATTTAATAAACACCAAACAGGAATAAGTAAATAGGCAAAATATAAGAATATTCTACACTTTAGTGGCCTTTTAGTCAGACGTACTATTTTTTTAAACTAAAACAATAAATAGTAAAATACATTGCTTATTATATGTTCATTAGAGTAAGTAGTTACTTCTGTGTAATACTAATGACACCTTTTTACGAATCATTTTATTGCTGACCTTACGTCTTACAATGAAGTTGCAGTCGTAATGCGAAACCAAATGTCATCATGACAGTTATCAACTCATTTGAAACGCATAGTAAAATAATGTTACTCTGTTTCTACCAATGTTATAAGTAGTACATGTTATTTCGCTTCAGTCTATCCTATACTTAAGTACTCGCAGTTGTAGTAAGCCAGCAAGATCGCGATTCGAGGAATGGACGTACGCCTCCCAACAAAGGACTGATACGACCTATTTGGACTCGGACCAGAATTCCAATGGACTGAAAAAAAGTATGGCGTTGAAACCATGCCTATTCTATACCAAGGTTTATTGGACGTTTTAAAATGACGTGCGACAGGCGGAATACCGTTGATGTTTTGAAATACTGGACCGACTGATTGATGTTATTCAATCATTATTTGTGTTACATAAAGTGTTTTTAAACTTTTGCTAATCGTATCATTAATGACTAGTTTTTTGTGTTTGAGTTATATAGCGTGCTAGCGATACCCTTTTCCCGCGAGATGGTGTATTATACATATAAACCTTCCTCTTGAACCACTCTATTTATTGCTGAAAACTGCATTAAAATTCGTTGCGTAGTTCAAAAGATCTAAGCGCACAGACAGCGGTGCGACTTTATTTTATACTATGTAAAGATGTATTTTTGTAATGCCTAAACTAGGTTACTATAAATGTTCCATAAAATGCGTTCAATGGTTTCTTTGTATGAAAGAGCAACGGAAATTCATTCATTTACAGTTGGATCAACGTAACTCGACCGGATTGAAGTTAGGTTTTTATCACTTTCGCGCATGTCATAGAGATGCGTCCCTAAAATTATTTACGAAAACGATTAATTTTGTTTAATCGTTTAAAAATACTAACAGAATTTTAATTCAACAATAAATAATACTATCTAAACGATTTCATAAAAGTTTAAATTTAGAACAGTTACAGTAAATAATAAAGAAAGTTTAAGATATACTTAATGTTGCCGTGTCGTTTAGATCAAGCCATGTCCTCTAAAACTGACCATAATTTGTAGTCTAAAGGGTTGAGGTCCAGGCTAGATGAGGGCCAGTCTTCAGGTTTTATGAAGTCCGGAACTTTGGTTTCAAGCCAGACTTGGGTAGTTCGTGCCTCGTGACGCGGCTGCCCCGATCTTTTATGGTCTCGACAGAGGAAGTGTTGTTGCATCTGTTGATAGTACGATATACGAACATACGGCTGATACCAAGCTTTTGAAGTGTCTGGAATATGACCGACGGCTCCATACCCACTTTGTGCAAGACGATCACCGCAATCGTATTTTCATTAACACCCCAATCTATATTGTAATTTGATAATGAACACGAAAAAATATGTGAAATGGCGCGAACTCGAAAGAACTTTTAAAAATAATAAACGCGTTCCAAATTCAATGTAATTAAAAAGTTGAAAAAAGAAAAGTTTTTATGGCCGGACTAGTTATAGATACAACACTGAACAAAATGATACCCATTTATAATACGCTTAGTCATTATGATAATTCAGCTACATCCTTAGTTTAAAAGAGTTCAAAGAGTTCTCTAAGGTCTTAAGTATACTCCATTTACTCTAGGATTGTGGGCTTATAAAGAATTCAAGAATCTCGCTAATGCTCTATGTATAAAACCACCTCACACAATTTACTAGAATTGAGGAAAAAATAATGATGCTTAAAAACAAACTAAATGTGTTTGAATTTCTTTCAAACAATCTCTAACAAAAATATTCTGTTCAGGCAATTAATTTTGTGTATAGACGGTTGTTTACTATATTGTAAATACACGATAGTTGATTACATTGTAATAAAAATGTTATCATAGGTCCGGCTGTTTCCATCGAGCAATGGCGTTTGCACATCGTTTGTGTTGTTTACGTTTGATTAACGAATATCGTGATGAAATTGGCCTGACTGGAGACTGGATCAAATTGGATCGTCTTTTTCTTCTTATTTTTGAGTTATTGTCATTCTAGCCGATTTTCCAGTGTCTGCCAGTGCCAAATATTTACTGGAACGAAGTTCCTTACCGCACGTTTTTGTTTATGGGCTGAGAGTCTACACGAAATAAGTGTTACATTTTGACATCGATCAAAAAACGTAACATTTTAACATCGATCAAAAATCTATTATTTATGATTATTTAAAGCTAGAATAAGGAGGTTGTGTTATGTTGGTTTTTTATTTTTTTAAAAGGTTCTAATGTATGTCAAACTGGCTGTGTATAATATACAAGCTGACCCGCGCAAATTCGTCTGCGTAAATTTCCCCCGTTTTCGCAACATTTTTTATTGCTGCTCCGCTGCTATTCGTAGCGTGATGTTATATAGCCTGTAGCCTTCCTCAATAAATGAGCTATCCAACAGTAAAAGATTTTTTCAATCCGGACCAGTAGTTCCTAAGATTGTCGCGTTCAAACAAACAAACTCTTCAGGTTTATAATATTAGTATAGATGAGTGAAAAATCTTCTTGTTCTTCCAGTTTTTGTTTAATCATTAGTTGATACAAACACAAAAAAGATATAGCAAAAGGTACTACGTTCCAACCGGGTGTCCATGAGACACCTCTCTCTTTTATTGTACGCTTTAACTGCACAAAGATTTGCTCTTACAAGCTTTTGCACATATGTCATGTATTTTCACACGTTAAATGTCGAGCTGTGCAAATAATGACAGTTCAGTTTGCTGTCATTTTTATAACTTTATCGTTTTGTCTTTATGATGTATTATTCCAAGATCCCTGGCGTGCATCTCTATCTATTTTATTTTCTGACAGATAAAATGTGGGGCTTCGGGTAGTGTTCATGTACACTCAATACTAGCATAGCAGGGATCTTGAAACATATAGCAAAATCTCAAATACTGCATGGGTTTATCTGTCTCACTCAGCAAGAGTATTGGTTTTTCTTTCAGGAATGAGTTTCCTTTTAATCTATTTTATTTAAAACTCTTTGTTAGTGGAAACACGTGAGAGTTACCGTTGCGATTCTGCTCTGTCGTGTCGTCTGTCTGTGTCGAGTCCGGTGACGAATAGGTGCAATGGGCGTCAATAAATGTCCAATCACGTATGTGCCGTTTGGTGTATGTGACAAATAGCGTTTGTGACATGCACCGTGTACGCTAAATGCATATCAACCCATATGCTATCCCAATGCTTGGCACGGGTCCAGTAAAACCTACTTTTTTATAGATCCTGGGGGTAATTGCTATAATCGCCACGCTTGGCGAGCGGGTTGGCGATCGCAGTAAGGCTTAAGTACGCAAAGGACGCTGCCCGTCCTCCATTGTGAAATCCCTTCGTCGCCTTGACGACACCTACAGAAAGAGATAGGGTGGCACTATTCCTAAGTCGGTACCATACGGCCAGTACGCTAAGTGTTCGTTCTTTTTACGAACTACATTTCTTCCTACATATGTGGCCCACGAGTTTCTTGGCAGCTTCTTCTCGTGAGCTTTACACTTGGAAATGCCGCCTAACCTTTTTTTTTTCAAACAATCATAATTTTATATTTTTTTTAGTATGTATTTATTTGACGTTTTCAAATAATCATTAACCTGATTTTACGAAATAAAGATATTTGAGTTTGAGTTTTGCTTGCGAGCGAACTGTAATGGTACTAGTTCGAAACGGATCTATCTTAAAAAAAAAAATAGCGCTTTGATTTCTTAGTAGAAGTAAACACAGAGATACGGACCTTTTAACAGACTTCGTTTTTTTTTGGTCGAACTCGATCGAATTCAAACTAATATTATAAATGATACAATAACTCTGTCTGTCTATTATGTTTTCACGCTTAAACCGTTGAACTGATTTCGATGAAACTTGGTATGAAGTTCGATGTGGTGGAGCCGCTGGCGAAATCTTGTTGTTTATACAGTGTAATGAATGGTGGCCATTGAACGGATTCTATACGATACCCGTTCCACTGACAGTAGAAACTCGGCATAATACCACTATTGTACTATATTTTAATGATACCTACTTACTAGTGTACCCTATTTAGTTAACCAGTTAAGACTTCAAATTGTACAAACTATTTAAGCTAGTTTTCCCATAACAGTTAAAGTAAATTGCCGTATGTATATTGCATAAGCATTTACTGCTAATGATCTCCAAAACTGTTGGCTATTAACAAATTTGTTAATGGTATACAATGGTGATAGTCATTAGCGTATGTTATAGATGTACTTTAGTAATTGTTAATTTGATTAAGGATTCTGAAATCTTGATGTTATTATTTTCCCAAAAAATCAAGCTATAATAGTCACAATACTTACAAATTTAATGGCAGTTCTAGGTTGGGTTGGTGCATTTGCTTTGCTCTATTTTTTTTTAATAATACTAGCAATGTGGGATTATGGTACTCACATTACTAGCAATCCTGTCAACCCTTCAGTTAAACTAAATTGCTCGTGTTAGTATTGGATTCGCATCGGTAGTATAATGGGTAGGATTCGAACCCGCGACCTCACAATTACGAGTCCGATGGCTTAACCATTAGGCTACAGTCAACCTTTGCTTTAATCCGCGGCAATTTTGGAAAAATGCGTCCATTCTAAATTATGCGTCAATCTATACTAATATTATAAAGAGGAATGATTTGTATTTCTGTATGTAACGAATAAACTTAAAAACTACTGGACCGATTTCAAAAAATATTTTACTGTTGGGAAGCTACACAGCTCTTTTTATCCCTGTATTCCCACGGGAACGGGAACTACGTGGGTAAAACCGCGACGCGTCTGCTAGTGTTTTATAAAAATTATCATGTGGTTTTGTAAAATTAATCGATGAATAATGGAATATTAAGGCAACAAATTGAATCATCCTCTGTTCTTATTTCGGCTCTAAATTGATCTGACGCACTATATATTTTAGCTGTCCCGCGCAACTTCGTATGCATGAATTTTCCCCGTTTTACAACATTTCTCATTGCTGCTCCGCTCCTATTGGTCGTAGCGTGATGTTATATAGCCAATAGCCTTCCTCGATAAATGGGCTACCCAACAGAAAAATATTTTTTCAATCGAACCAGTAGAGCCTGCCGCTTTTAAACAAACAAACTCTTCAGCTTTATACCATTAGTATAGATTATTCTTCCTAGATGAAACGTTGCAAAATCACCAACGTTAAAAGTATGCTCAGTGCCAAGGCCTCCAAAGAGATGGATACGGTATGCTCATCACGTGCCCGCTCACGAGTAGTCGCATCCCCTGTAGGTGTGCCGGGAAATTCCGTATTCACCTACATTTAACCACCTAGTTGGTAGTCCAACGACGGAGGCGCTTATCGAGGTACAGTTTGAAATGGATGCGGCATTTTGGTTTAAAGTTGGATGAGGGATAGTCCGGATTTGGTACGGTGTAACATCAATCATATCTAAGTTCATACAAAAGTATATTATAGATTTGACCGTTCCCTTCCGTGACACGATGGGTCTTACCGGGTGTAATGTGAATCATCCTTTAAAGTTGGTGAACTGTCCTAGCGCTATTTCGTTCAATCATTTAAATTTTAATCATTTCAAAATTAGAGTACACGTTTAAATGTCTACCGCCCTATTAGATACAAGCATCTTTTATTATCGTAATCTCACAAGCCTTACATTCCGTAAAACAAACACAAAGAACTCATCCAATCAACAATAACAGAGCAGATAACATCAGATTAGAGGAACTCAGTATTTTCTCCCAGTGCCGCATTCACAAACAATTCGTAAATCAACCGAGATCGCATATTTCCTCGTCGCAAAGAAAAATGTAACTTTCGACGGTAGCAGAGTACACGTACTTCTGCTTCGGAAGTACCCAGTTTGATATTCAAAAACCATTACTCTTTATGCTCACCTCTCGCGAAATTAGCTTATATTGCAGATCGTAAGTTACGTAACTGTTCAGATTCCCCGCCGCCCCCCCCACACCTTTGTACGCGTTTAATATATTGATACTATGTAAGCTTTATGGTTTTATACCCCAGTTGTGGCGACATAGTAACATCCGTTGCGAATGCTAATGCTCACAATAAACATTTGATACTCGTCGTAAATATGTCCTGAAACTTTTCAACTAAATATAGCAGAGTTTCACCTCGCGCCTTTTCTATTTATTCGATGTTCAAATTTCGGAACAACACCGCCAAACTAAGACTTGGACAATTTGGACATGTCGTATCGGAGACATTCTCGCTTCGCTGGGCACGAGGGTCGCTAGGACCACATTTGTTTAACTTCTCAGTCTGTGAACTTTGAAAACAACTAGAGCAATTCACTACTGCACAAGAAACAGACAGCTCTTAATTATTTCTTACATTATTTACCCAGGCTTGTTGTTAAGACAGATAAATTTATTGCTGCAGTTTTTCCGTTTTCTGTAATTTAATGCAAGCAGCCCGACTGTTAGTGTAAGAGATGCCACACTCCTTAATCACAATTAAACCTACTTAGCAATTGAGCACTCCAAACGTAAGTACACTTTCTTATATGCTATACAAATTTATTAACAGCAATTAAGAATTTGTAGGTAGGCGCTATGTATTCGAGTTGATAATTACCTTAGCGGTGATATATATCGCGGGTATGGCTGTGAAATTTTCTTGGCTCTAGTTACAGAGATAATGGTGCTCAAAAGTGGTAAAATATAGCTCTACACTTGCGACGTATTATGACGGTAGATCATACAGTACAGGCGCGTTCGGTGCAGAATATAGGCGTTGGCAACTTGACAATTAACATAAACGTTCAACTTTTGGTTATGCGTCTTTATTTGGCTTTAACGGGTTGATATCTTTGTTTTTGGCTCGCTGATATTTCTTTGAAAATGTAAGTTTTTGCTGTGTTTTATTAAAGTGGCTTTTAGTTTATGTCCTCTAAATCACCGTGTCTAACTTTTGAAGATCGTGGCTTTTTCACAAGCGATGGCAATCTGGGAATGACTTCTGTTTTCCAGCGAAATTCCAAAAGCAACGTGTCGCTTTATATGGTAGTAACACACGACCAAGGAAAATTTGCATGCATAACTAAGTAACATATATTACGTAGCCGTGTACCATCTACTCCGCTACTCATCACCTGGTTGATATACGTCTTATATCTTGGATTGTTGACTCGACCGGCCGGCCAAGTTACATCAACAATCGTATAAATTCGGAACGTATAAAATAGATTCCCGCACTAAATAAATAGGTCATATTTGTTACAACCATCATACCACAGACGTTCTACAGTTGTAATTGATTAAATCTATTATCTGTCAGCGAAAAGCCGACGCTGACTCAAACCCTAATCTAGCTTCAGAATGAAACCCCTCGTTTCGCTATCCGTCATCTTTATCGATAGCTCTAGTTCTGCAGACTGAAGAGCCTCTATTGAAATGAATTCATTAGTCAGTGAGTCGGCGCGTAATATTTTAGCGAATGAATAGAAGAAATTATTTCGCGTCGCAGCCGAGCATTCATCAAATCCGAATTGCGGCACCTATTCGATGTCATACTCATCACGTACGAATCTGGACTTTATTGCGTCGTGATACGGACGTGTATATATTTTTGAAAGAGGCGATGCGGTGTTTGTGTTGTGAGCTGATAACGAATGAGGTTTCGGTACTAAGCCATGTGTTTGTTTCTCTCGATCCGCGAAGCAGACGTTTGTTTCGATATCTGTCAGAGATACGTGTTACGCACTAGTGCATTAACAGGACGGCTTATTTACCTCACTCTCCTCTGAGAGATGTTGCGTCTTGAGACTTCTGTGAACCTTAAGATTTTTACGAAAAAGTATTTTGGCTGATGTTGGTTTTTATGGAAAAGCTGTAAGATGTTTGTTGCATATTGTTTACAAGATCCTAAGTATTTACAGTATTAGTTAAATCACACTTCTCGCGATTGTGTCATAATATAACACCTGAATGCGTCATTTGTATTGTGCTCAATTGGTTTATTGTAGTTAACTACAATAAAAGTAAATTATTTTATACTAATCAGGTAATAGTAGATCTTAAATGCTCTGAAAATAACTATTCTTTTACATTGAAACTAAAAAATTGCATGAAAACGAATACTAAAAGTAATGATTTGACTATTGGAACTTATGACGTCCCAGGTTCTTATTCCATACACATTTCTATAGAGCTTGTCGTTTTAACATTTCGTAAAAAGAGAATGATTTGACTTGACAGTCAACATCCCTATTAGTGAATGATTATTTACATTTTTGGGGACATCATCGCTTATAATTATTGTATTAACGTGAGAAAATATTATAGTTGCCTTAGTATAGGTTCAGATGAGTAAATAATATTTTATAAATTGGTAGTAAAATACGTTTAATATGAACGTTCAGTTTCATTTCAAAGTTTATTATTTATGCCCGTACTATTTACGCAGCCGCATCAACTGTGAAACCTTCTAATATAAAACATATCAAGTTTTACAACTGAAACGGCTGAATATATAGCACTTCTGTCGCATTTTTCCTTACAAATGTATTGAACATTTATTACGTACGTTGCGTAACATACGCCGTTAAAATTACATCAGCAGAATGACTGTTGCTCAAATTGAAAATTACGCCTTCAGTTTAGATATCAAAACAAATATTATCCTTATTTTCATAGAGACTACTGAATAGGAAACGTTATGTATAGCTAGGTTTACATCTTTATTTTTTTTATATATTCCAAGAGGAGGAGAGAGGAGCGCCAAAAAATGCAAGCATTTTATAAATCCTCATTTATTGATATTATGTCACATTAGTGGAGTAAAGGAATACCCTTTCGTCAGTCAGCTGGAGTGATTTTTGCTTCATGACACATTACATTCCAGTATAATTAAAATGCAATTATTAGAGTAGATAGTGAACTGAATTTAGTTTCATGTCAATATTGCTGCAGTCAAGTCAGTTTTTGTCAATCGTGTTAGCAAAGACATCCTAGTACTACCACAGTACAAAACATGGGGATTCACGTGATTATTAATTTATCTATACCAATATTCAAGCTGAAGAGCTTGTTTCTTTGCGGTAATCTTAGAAACTACTGGTCCGAATTGAAAAAAAAAATCTGTTGGGTAGTCCATTTATCGAGGAAGGCTATAGGCTATATAACATCACGCTACGACCAATAGAAGCGGAGCAGCAATGAAACATGTTGCAAAAACGGGGAAAATTTACGCATACGAAGTTGCGCGGGTCAGCTAGCTTTACTTATAAATTGCTTAAATTTTCGCCCGATTTTAGTATTATATTTGCATGAAGACTTGCGACGCAAAAGTTTTGAAGCTCTTGTTAAAACATCTGACATTGTTTTCATCTGCCATCTTTGAATACAATTCCATTTGTTACGTAAAGAAAAACTAGGCGTGTCTAATTACTGTAATGTCACACAACAATTATCAGGTAAATGGAGCGAGTCTATGTCGCGTGACCGTGGTTCTCTCACCGTCATCAGTCACCATTCACTGTCACTGTAGTCACCGTATCGGCTGCCCTAATTACAGTGTCAAATGCCCGCTTGATTTTTAATTAATAGTTATCTTCGTTAATTATTTTTTATAAAAAAATATCCAAGTATTTTTATTAGTTAGAAATATCATCATTATTCAAATCTCTTAAAATTGCGAAGAAGCACGATTGGTTTATTAGTTTAATTGTTATTAAAAGCTGATGTTTCCTCTAGTTTTGCATACATTTCCACACTGTCTCAAGTTTAAAGCGGAGTAGCAGGGTAGTCTCGTATCTATTTAAAACGGCGGTAGCTTAGTCATAAAGGCATTTCAATTTAGTCAATTCGTATTCGAGAGGTCGCGAGTTTGAATTCCACCAACTATATTATCGACATGAAACCACTCGTACCACAAATAATAATTGGAAAGTTCACAAAGTCTTTATTATACCAATAGTTATTTCTATCACCGAAGTGATTCCAAAATACCTTCACCACAGTATAAACCTACTTGTACTATCACCTAACTATACTATTATAAAATTGTAACTTGTTATTGTCTATACATTGAAGATATTAAAAAAAACTAACCTACGTCGACTAATTAAGTTAGTAAGTAGTTTTTTTCGTGTCTGTTTGTTTGTTCGGGGTTAGCGCCAAAACTACTGAACAGATTCTAATAAAATTTTTGGAGCATAATCTACTGTGTTTGGATTAAGTTATAGACTATATATAATTATGCTATTTTCCTTAGAACTTGAGCTATAGCGTATATTGCCACGCGGGCAGAGCGTCAGGCATAAGCTAGTATTTATATAAACATCCAAATAGCTGCCATATTAAACACCTGTAGGATAGTGCAAAAAATTATGAAGAACGAAGAATCAACAGGATCAGAACCCTATAAACCCAACCCAACTCCCGCAGACTTTACAAACATACAAGTCACAGACACAAAGTACACCCAGACTTGGAACAACAATTTGTGGATCACACAAAGTGGTTTCCCGTGTGGGAATCGAACCCACGACCTCTTGCGTAGCAGTCGGGCACACTCCCATTGTGCCACAGAGGCCGTCAACATCATCATAGTAAAATGTTACAAAAAAACATCTTAGAAGAAAGTAAGACAGATCGAGTAAGTTACGTAAGTGGCGTTTACTTGGTTACTACCCGTAGCCGTCGTAAACTTATCGAATTTAAGTCGAGTATACATAAAAACCCAAATAATAATAATATCTTGGGACAAGTCACACAACGCCATCTGATGCCAAACTAGGTAGAGCCTGTACCATGGCAACCAGACAACTGATAAACACACTTATATATTTTTAAATTCATACATATTATAAACTAGCTGTGTCTTGTGCTGGAATTTGTACGCGGGAAGTTGCTGTGCTGCTCTCTCCCTTTAAACGTTAGCGTGATAACAAAATCCTCATTTACATCATCAGCTGTCTGATATTGAAAGTCTCGTCAAAATCCGTCTAGCCGTTTCGGTGAATAGTCGGAACAAACAGACAGACAGACAGACCGACACAAAAAAAAAAAAAAATGTTTTTTTAAAAATACCATACTTATATACCTACTTTCATATGTATTTAGTACGAAAACTAATATTTATTTATTATTACATTACAAACAGACAATTTAATATTATTTATTTGTATAGATAAATTACACAAAGACACAGAATAAACCAACATGCTCAAGTAATTAAGTTCCATATTCTATTCCTATGCATAACGTGTGCTCCGCGTCGTTTAGCTATGAACTGACTCTAAAGCGATGAAATGTTGAAGCATATCCATACACACTTTAAACCCCATTTTGCCTGTTATGGGATTGCAAAAAACCGTTCTTATCTGACATCTTCTACCTATATATATAACTACCTGCTCAGAATCATTCTCGTTAGATACACTCTCTATATCCACCAAGTAGTTTTCGACATTTCGAGTTGAGTCAGTGTATTAATGAGATGACCCTTGTACTTTATCTCTAATATATAAAAAAATCCACCACTCAAAGTTTTATTCACGACCTCTGGCTTAGCAGTCAGGGTCACTAACCAGCTTAGCTATCAGTTTAGCTAGCGTGATTGACAAGATTCTTCGTAATACAATCCGACATTGCTAGTAAACTTAAAAAAGCATTAAAATTGTGAAAAAACAGACACAGTTACTTTCGCTTTATTATAGTAGTGCGAATTTCGACTTAGTACATCCCAAAATCCCAAACTAAGAATACTCGTATATATCCATCGATAATAAATCTAAGTACTTGTCCTCTTCTAAGTAACTCTCGTTAATATATCAAATGTTTTTTTTTCTTTCAGGTAAGTGACTGGTACCTTCCTCTCGATTAAATTGAAGGCCATTAACTAGCTACAGTCCATTTGAGACAGGTAAGTCTAAATCTTCTAGTGTACTTATTGAGGTAGAAAAGGCTTCTGTATCGGGGCTGTAGTATATTCGTTATATTTATACTAATATTATAAAGCTGAAGAGTTTGTTTGTTTGTTTGAACGCGATAACCTCAAGAACTACGGGTAACAAAATTACGACCTATTCATACCTACCAAATATACAAAAAAAATCGGTCGAACCGTTTCGAAATTTTTATATATAGACTAGCGGACGCCTCGCGGTTTCACCCGCGTAGTTCCCGTTCCCGTGGGAATACAGGGATAAAAAATATAATAAAGCCTATGTCACCCGGGGTTAGTGTAGCTTTACAACGATGAAAGATTTTTTTAAATCCGTCCAGTAGTTTCGGAGCCTATTCAATACAAACAAACAATCAAATCTTTCCTCTTTATAATATAAATATTATAGTATTAGATAGTATAGATAAAATACAAGGGTCATCTCAATACACTGACTCAACTCGAAATGTAGAAAACTACTTGGTGGATATGGAGAGTGGATCATAGAGGTCATAGAAGTATTCCCAGTTTTAAAAAGTCACGTACACAGTCAAAAGCTCAAACGATATTCAGATATAAGACGCCGTTAACTCTCATGCTGTCACTGTCATTTATAGGTAAATAGTAAAAACAGAAATACCTACTATTAAGCACGAATTCAAGTTAAGTATTGTTTGAGTCTCCTAAGGTTAGATTGTTTTAATCTCTACCTACTATCTATAATTCCTATTAAACTTCCACAAATAAGGCACTAAAATCTTGAAAAACTAATTAAAAAACTCCTAACTCTCTTTAAAAAAGTTTTCCATTTTACGAGTTGACCTGCAAATAATCTAGAACCGTGAAGTATGATCCTAATTGAGGAAACTGGTCAAGTACGAAGCGATATCACTTCTACTAATTCTTTAGTAATCCAAACGTGAAAACGGTTAGTAAAAATTATTCCTTCATACATTTAACATGGTTGTTTAATGGCTTTTATATAGATGTTCAATTGATTTAATTCTTTTTGAAAAATATGGTCTAGTTGCTTATTTTCCACCACTCCATAACTTGTTGTAAGTGAAGAACTCAACACCTTAATATGGCAAGCAGTTGCCATCTGTGGACACACAAATTTTTGATTACCTTTTCATGTCCAAAATTCGTGATGATGTTACAATATTATATACAAGACTAACATATCGTAGTATCCGACTGGCTACTTGTGACGTAGTTGGCGATAAAGCAATGAACCTTTATAGAAGAAACATGCAATGAAACATATATACAAGACGGGACTCGATCGCGAAAATATTTTAAGGTTTCTACTGTAATTACTGACCTCTATAGTGTGTACTATATTATAGAGGTCACTGACTGTAATGTAAGCTTAATTGATCTTCTTATCCGATGAAGACTTCAAAGAATCATATTAAAGAAATAATGTTCTTTAACTACGGTACCCTAAAAATTGACGAACTTTGAAGTCGACAGGGCGGGAGCAGGAGATAAAATATGAAATTAAAGAAAATAAAAGCAAACGGCTCATCTCAAGAGTCCGCGAAGTTAAAGTTCACAACTTTGCTTTGCGAAATGGATTTAGAGCCTTGGAGTGAGGTTTAAAGGGTTAAGAGGAGCGCTTTTTGATAAAAAGGGGCTTTTAATAACAAGCCTAAATCATAACGAGCTTATTTTAGAGCCTATAAAATAACATACTTATCGTTATTACCGAGATACACAGTGTTTTTTTGTTAAAAATGCATCGTATAAATATAAGAATGTAGAAGAAAGGTTACAGACTTTTTAACTTAGACTCTAGTGTATGTCTGTGCGTCTATCTATGGTTTGGTACCGCATCGTGTATATCTATTTTATTAATTATTTTTAAGAAGGCTTACAGACAAATATGCAATATTAAATCAAACATTATTATATAACTGTATTCCTAATGACAAGGCTCCACTGATATATAAAACATTAAAGATTAAAACACAAAGAGATAAACAGTATCGGCGGTAGCCTAAGACATCGGTCTCGCAATCGTGGAGTTGCGGGTTCGAATCATTAAACTAACGACGCGACGTGAACCCACTCCTAACACAAGCCATTGAGCTTAGCTGGAGGGGTTAACAGGATTGCTAGTAATGCGGGACCAAAATCCCATTTTGCTAGTTATCTATTTAAAAAAATATAAAAGGAAAAAAAGAGTAATTAATTACCTACCAACAGGTAACTAGCATCAAGGAACAAATTCATTACTTGCATGTAACAAGAATTGCGCAGCTAGCAGACGTCTGACTGCGGTTGGGGTTGTACAAAAAAGGTCTAAATTTATATATGTCTATGGTATCACACCGCTCAAACGAATAGATTTATTAACTTATGGTATTTTTTATTAGAAAGCAAGTTAAACATACATTTTCCTAGCTTTATTTGATGAAAATCCTTCTAGTTGTTTCGAAGGTAATCAGATTTTTGTCTAACATGTCTGTAATTATTTTAATGTGGTGTGGTATGTCAGCTTGCATGTATTGATTGTGTTTTTTTAGTTTTTTTTTTGGTATTAAGTATTTGCCGTTGGCCCTTATTCATGTAATTTCTTTGTACAATATAGGTACCATATAGAAAAAGAAACATGATCTATAGTTCCACAGGTAATGAAGCAGTTTTAACGAGAGCGAGCAGCGGCATGCTCCCTCGTTAATTGCAACTGAGACCTCACTTTTATAACTTTTATAACATTTAACTGCTCAGCAGTACGATGGCTTGAGCTCCACTTTATGGCCAGTCGACAGTTCATATCCGTTGCAGGAATATATGGACTTGCTGCTTGCCCGCTCTGTGGAAGGATTTTAAAACGGCTCTTGTAGTTTCTTGGGTTTTAAGATGTTTTATTTGTTGTTTTCAACAAGTTACTTGGCTTTGTTTATTGCTAGTGCGCCAGGTTCACTTGATGTTTTATCCACTTTCTATAAATATAGTTTGTGTATTGTATATATAACGTGTAACAAAATCAAATTCAACGGTCGTTATGCTTGTTCCTTTTTAGGGTTCCGTAGCCAAAATGGCAAAACGGAACACTTATAGTTTCGCCATGTCCGTCCGTCCACAGCTTAGCTGTTAGTGCTGGAAGGCTGTAATTTTGCATGGATACACATTACTTACGCTAACAAAGTGAAAGAATACAATCTTGAAAAACATTTTTTTTGAGGGTACTTAAAAAAATGTTTAGTCTTTACGTAAAGTGGGGATTTGATTTTTTTTCTCCCCTACCCTATCATGGAGGGCATCATTAGATAGGTCTTTTAAAAACGTTTAGGGGCTGTGAAGACCATTTTTAGATTTTGGGATCCGTTTGTGAAATATTAAGCTTTAGAGTACAATTTTTTGTTAGAGTCAAGTGTGTCCCTCTGCCAGCTAAATGGTTGATGCTATTAGGTATGTGAAAAAAATCACGGTAGTAGTATATATAGTGAAATTAAAAGGAAAGCTATCAGAGCTAATTAGGCTTACAAGATTACGAGTAACAGCTGATAAAATTAGAACTATTATAGAAAATTATTATTAACTGGGTATAACGTTAGATATGAAACAAAAACTACAGAAAACCTACTTCTTACGCCACATTATTCGTATGGAGGGGAGGGGGACATGCACTTGCCCGGGTTTTTTATCAAAATATAATAAAAGATTTTGGTATATAGTAGGGCTAATACTGTTAGCCAAGCCTTATAGTTTCAAAAGAATGTTTTCATTATATACTCGTACAATCTGCAAACTCAAAAAATTCAAATGACTTAATTACAAACGAATGTAAAAGACAACAAAGTAACAAGTTACAAATAAAAGTGCACAATACGTAGAACAAACACATTGTTTCCTGTTGTACACAGGTTGCAGGTACAATCGCGTTCAACTCGGCGGCTCGCCCTGTCCGGTGCAACTTGACAACTGTTACTATTTGCACCTCATTTAACTCGGCCCGTGTAATGTGCCCATGAGTTTTCCTACTGTTTAGAAGGGTTTTTCTTTTTCGTCGATTCTTATAGTAATATGTATACGCTGAAGAGTTCGTTTGTTTTTATAGGGGGATGTTTTAGTTTGTATTTAAAGTAATAAGTTTTAAATAAAAGTGTACAGTACGTAGAACAAACACATTGTTTCCTATTAGATATATTTCGGGACTTAATTGCGTGAATTATTTAAAGGTACGAACCTTTTATTTACCCGTCGTTTCGACCTTTAAATAATTCACGCGATTAAGTCCCGAAATATTTCTAATATGTATAAAAATCGCGAAATATTAAAAACAACATTGTTTCCTGTTCTACACAGGTTGCACTTTTTCAATAAATTACCAAAAATGTTTAAGGAACTGCCCAATTGTACCAATTTAATTTACTTACATCACATATTATTATTATTCTAAACGGTATTTAACTATTGATATTTTCAATTTATATGTAATTTTAATTTGACTAAGCATGATTAAGCATTAGATGTACTTTTTTCCCCAAATTACCTAATCTTCTGCCTATATTATGGTAAATTGTACAGGGATTAACAATATGTCAACACCATTATATGTACCTACATTCTGTGCAAATAAAGTCATTATTATTATTATTATTATTACAATCGCGTTCAACCTGTGGTCGGGTCATCCTGTTCGGTGCAACTTGACAACTGTTACTACTTGCGCCTAGACCGGTGTAATGTACCCATGAGTTTTTCCTACTTAATAGCTTTTCGTTGGTTCTTTTTTTGTGGTTTTAAATTGTCTGTGGCTTTTTTGCAAATTGTTAAGTATAGGAGAATACTTAAGCATACTTTTTAGTGTATAGAGAATTGACATATCATTTGGGAGCCTTTAATACATTTCAAGGTAAAGAGAAGTGTATGTGATTATCGCCTTCTAACAAACAAACTTTATTATTATAATATAATATAATATGTTGGGACAACTCACACAATGTCATCTGATCCCAAACTAAGCAGAGCTTGTACTATGGAAACCAGGCAACTGATAAACATACTTATATGTTTCTAAATACATACATATTATAGATAAATAACACCCAGACACAGAATAAACCATCGTGCTCATCACACAAAGTTTTATCCTGGGTGGGGATCGAACCCACAACCTCTTGCGTAGCAGTCGGATACACTCCCACCGCGCCACAGAGGAAGTCAAATTATATTAGTATAGTGATTCTCCAAGGCTCGGCAGTAAAAGGTAGCACATGTCCTTTCTCAAATAATGGTCTTCTAACCGATGCCGGTTACAGCGGCCTATCTCATGAGAGACTAGCCATCAAAGCGGAAGATATTATAGTGCACAAGTGTATGCGTAGACACAAGTGCACTCTCTATCCCTTCTTTCTCATAGTCCAATGTGACGGATATCCGATTCGACCGAAGAAAGATTGCGCGCAGGACCGACGACACAACGTGCTCTCCGAAGCACGGAGGATGGTGACATATTTTGAAAACGGACCGACAGCATTCGCATATATCTCGGTCTGCTCTGTCGCCACTGAGTCAGGAATCTCAAATCATCTCAAACATCAAGCTAGTTATATAATAATATTTTGGGACAGCTCACACAACGTCATCTGATGCCAAACTAAGCAAAGCTTGTACTGTGGTAACCAGACAACTGGTAAACATATTTATATATTTTTAACTACATACATATTATAGATAAATAACACCCAGACACAGAATAAACCATTGTGCTCATAAAACAAAGTTTTATCCTGGGTGGGGATCGAACCCACGACCTCCGGCTTAGCAGTCAGGGTCACTAACCACTAGACCAACAGGCCAACATTACTTTACATATACAATTTTTTGAGAATCAGAATCTGTTCCGTTCATTGGAAACTACGGAATTGTTCAAACAAACAAACTCTTTAGCTTTATTATATTAGAAAATTAATATAACAAAATGCTTAAGTACATGCGAAGGGTGAAAACAACTACAAAATATGAATACAAGACCCACTTCATACGATTTACATTCCGGAGTGCCGTGTAAGGTTCTCATCCTATCTTCTGCTATATTAAGAGCCAGGTGTGAAGCCGACTCATAATTATGAAGCACCTCCACTTTCATTAAAGCCTGTTCATTAAAACTGGGAGGCAATCTCGTATAGAAATAGCCGTTATATAGTTTGGTCTAGACTACTAATAACCCACTACTACTCTAGGGATTCGATGAGAATTTTGAAGAGTTTTTTTAATGATTTAAAGGAGGTTTGGTTTTTAAACTAGAATTACGTGAGCTGTTTTATTTTATTTCTATGAAGCTACAAACTTTTTATATAATTTAAGACTTCGAGTCTTAGCCGAAATACTCAAGTGCAAGAGGTTGTCTCATATTAAAACGTTAATGTCATCAATTTAAATATCGATTGAGTATCGGGGGCTTAATCCGATAGAAATTCTGTGGTTAATTATCATTTTGGAAATATTGTAGTCAAAAGCTACATTTGTGTAACTTTTGACCACGACTTCGTTCACAAATACATAATTCACGATTCGCCTGTTTTAAATTTCTAATGAGAAAAACTTTTTTTAAGAAAAATGAGCCGCCTTTAAGGGGAAAAAGAATCAAGCACACCAAATGCAAATTTCGCTGACTCACTCCTATGTTTTTGTCTATATTTCTGGTGTTTTCTAAGCTAGGACAACGTTTTATACACTAAAACCTTCCCAGAAAAATAAGCAGTCGAATAGCGAAAACAAAACTAGCTTTCGAGAAAATAACGAACATACATAAAGATATACATACGGGTTAAACAGAGAACGACCTTTTTTTAAAGGCTGTTAAAAAACACATTCCTTTACACGCGTAGGAAGTGAATGCAACACTTGTGATAAGTCGTTAATGAACTTGATTCTATGTTTTCGTCTGTGTCAATTTAGCAAAGCAATAGATGGAACCGGTGAAAATAATAAACCAAATCAAAACAGACAAACTTTGAAGACAATTTTGCTTCATAATACATATACTACTAACTTTTACCCAGAGCTTTGTCCTCGTAGATTGAATCTAGACTATAAGTTTAAAGAAGCCTATCACTTTCCTCAAGGTTCACGCTACCTTCATTCAAATTTCATCAAACATTGCGAGTGGTAGATCTAAGCCATAGGCCGTCTTGGTCGATATCACAAGTGTCAGATATTCATGCATGAAATAGTAATGGTAACGTGTCACTGTGTTTGAAAGGCACTGTAGTAAGTGTAATTACTGGGCAAATGAGATTTACTAACTAATGTCTCAAATGAGGAGCGCGGTGCGGTGACATTCAGATCTTTGCCAAACAAGGATTTGGGTGGCACTACCATTAGGCACATGACCTGCTTGCATTTCATAGTATAATTCGGCCCAGTATCTTCAAACAAAACTTGTTTTTATAAACTAACAATAATATTGTGCATTGCACGTTTCAATACGAAAAAATAATCAAGTTTTGATTGCCGAATTTTAATCACAATACAAACAAGAACAAAACCCATTGATTTTATAAATCGATTGACATTTATTAAATTGAGCATTCACTCACAAAATATTATCATGACAGTTGTAATTATATCACAATAGCCAGTGGCCAACAAAACTCATATGCTCGACTGCTTCGCTTTTAAGCGTTAAGCATAAAAGCGATACGCTCAAACGAGCTTAACAATATAAGCGCATAAGTGGTGCGCTCAAACACCGCTTGTGAATGCGCCGCCAACCGCAATTGTTTTGTAATTATATTAACAAACCGATAGCAAAGCCATTTATTTCATATTAGATTTTGTGCTGGTTACATTGACTCGGTAAAGTGTTGATGCATGTTAAAATATGGCGTATAAAAGCTTTTTTCTTAATTGCATTTAATGTTTTGTAACTGGTTGTCATCAGCCGGACTTTTTATCCTTATGTTACAAAACTAAAGTCACAAATAAGCATACGTTTATATTGCATCAATTTATAACACTTCGTTTTGCGTCGCGGGTTAAAAAATACAACAGGTTGCACTCCGCGAGTGCCGGCAGAAGTGAATGAAAAACCAAAATAAAAAATTAAAATAATAAAGGGAAAAAAAATATTGTTATCGGACTCGAACTGGAGTGTTCTGGTTTCTGAACCGTTCGATTTCCCACCTGAGCTATAATAACATTGAAATTTATTTTTGTACTCTAATGATATTGTAGCAGTTTTTCATTGTTCTCCCTTTGTATTACGAATTTTCGATCAGATAACGTGTCCTGACGCTAGTATAACAGTTTTTACCCATCCCAAAAAGTGCACAACGCCGGTAAAGAAGTTTTCCCTTTAAAAATGCAATAGTTTTAAGTGCATAGGTACTCGTGTTTTGCCTCTTTTCAAAAAGTAGCATATCTTTAAAATAATAAAGGGAAAAAAAATATTGTTATCGGACTCGAACTGGAGTGTTCTGGTTTCTGAACCGTTCGATTTCCCACCTGAGCTATAATAACATTGAAATTTATTTTTGTACTCTAATGATATTGTAGCAGTTTTTCATTGTTCTCCCTTCGTATTACGAATTTTCGATCAGATAACGTGTCCTGACGCTAGTATAACAGTTTTTACCCATCCCAAAAAGTGCACAACGCCGGTTAAGAAGTTTTCCCTTTAAAAATGCAATAGTTTTAAGTGCACAGGTACTCGTGTTTTGCCTCTTTTCAAAAAGTAGCATTTCTTTTTTAAAACAGAACAGCGAATATATGTTTTTGTTCCTCCACAACATAATCTTGAAGAATTTATTGTCTTTTAAAAATGCTGTACCTTTTCAAAAAGAACCGAGGCTTGCCTTTGTCAGAGTCCAAACGTATCATTAAAATTTTAACTTAATTTTCAAGATATTCAGTTTTAATATGTTCGTCACAATATTCTATCTAATCTACCTTACCTGGAGAAGTGAACAAAATTGCGAAGCATATAAATGAGCGACCATTGTTAGCAATCTTTTGTAAAAAAAAAATACCTTCCTATCAACAGTTATAGTGTTATGGCCTTTGTCCGGTCTATTTTGAAAAACTTTTAATTTAAAATCCAATATTGCTACTGGGGTAGAGTCGTTGTTACCTGTATGATATAATTGTTCGTATTGCAGCGCAGTTTCATTTCACGTTATTGTCTTTTGAAAATAATAGTGTAAACGATATTGTTTTATTCCGTGTATACGAGTATGTTACAGTAAATTTGATTAATTTTGTCACTAGGATCTAGGCATAATAAAAACGCATTTTAGGAATTTTAATTATAAGGTCCGAATTATTAATTTTGCCGAGTAATTATGTATAATATCTAGCTCTTAGATAATAAAGTGAGTGTATTTCATTCGAAACAAGTAGTAGGTATGGAAATCATGTTCAAAACTATAACAAAACCGAATGAGCCCACCCCGCTTCACGTGGTTCTTGTTTGTGATATCCTGAGGGTGTTATTTAAAACCGGAGGTGCAGAAGGAGTGCAGCCTCCGCCTGCTGGAACAAAACGCTCATGCGGGCCGTAGCGGTCGAGGCTGCGGAGGTGACCATTGGTGAGCGAAGAGGTTGCACTTCCCACAGCGCCGGAGAAGATGCGATTCTTAAGATCTGGACGATAAAGTTTGACCCATACAAACTTGACAGTTCATCATCAACGTCATCAATCATCAGCATCACCAATAACGCCATTTATCATGAATGATCGTCACCAATAATTATTACCAACCATCATCAGCAATCATCATCAGCAGCAATCATCATCATCATACTTGATTGATACTTTTCCTAAGCTCAACCACATATTATGAATAATAACTAGTGATAATGATTATTTTGTCATATTTACTACGCGACTTTGTCATTTCTCATAACTAGCGGACACTCGCAACTTAGTACGCGTGGATCCCATTCTCGCGGGATAATGTATAATACATATAAACCTTCCTCTTGAATCTACACTCTATACGAGTATATTGTTAAAAACTGCATTAAAATTTGTTACGTAGTTCAATAAATCTGAGCGCACAGACAGCGGGAGCGACTTTATTTTATACTTTGTGAAGATGACTAGTTATTATGCATAATATCGAATTAATCATATTTACTGTAACATACATATTATATAAATATCGATATAGACCAGGATATTTTTATTAATAAAACTGCTCTTTTCAATATTCTGGTCCTAAATAGCCGAAAGAATACTACTCTTGATACCAAAGTCCAAAATAGTCGTATTGATTTCTACAATTGGATGTTCAAATGGGCGTATTCAAGAGTTATAAACATGAGCCCTAACGTAGCAGTAATATGAAATAATATGTAGCTGTACTACGCCGTAGCACGTAGCCAATACGTGTAGCATTCGTAGCACGTCTACGCACGGTTAGAACGGACAATTGTTACCGATTTCACTTAGAATAGATTATGTTAATTTTGATTTATGTTTTTCAATATATTACGAGTAATGTGTTATTTTTATTATATTTAGCCTGTGTAAGATAAATAGCCACACAGTTAACGAAGGCTAAACGAAGCGAAACGAAAAGTTTTTTAGTTTTTTATATAGTAATAGTAATCTTTATTTGCAAAAAAATATGTAACATTCATCATTTACTATTTACATATTGGGTACTTATAAATGACATCTACAATCAAGTGGATGAAGCGCTGTTCTCCTAGCTAGGCTAATAGTTAGCCTGTATGAAGGAGTAACAGTCCCCGATCCCTAAATAATTTTGTAATACATCAGTATTAATTTTGTTACATATTGCGAACGGCGATTATGTGTATGTGTGTGGGAATGGATGAGTGTGTGAGTGTGTGAGTGTGTGAGTGTGTGTGTGTGTGTGTGTGTGTGTGTGTGTGTGTGTGTATGAGTGTGTGTGTGTGTGCACAAGCTTCTCTGTATATAGTCGTGTGCTTAGGTGCTTTTATATACTCCGTTTTATGTGATGCTCCTATTTATAACAGATTAAAATTATTTTTAACACAATTAAAAAGAAATCGATGCCAATTCTTAAATACGAAAATAACCAAATCCTTGAAGCAATAAATCAAATTGGTGTACATTTAAATCGTGCAACAGGCTGTGTTTAATCACGACGGCGTCAGCTAAAGCGGCGCTACAAACAAAAAACAAATTCGCAAAGCCTTCTATCGCTTGCTGTTATTAAACCTCTTAATACGTCACTACCTTTTTGCATGCTTTCCGTTTGTTTTATATTAGTTTGTTTAAGGGTTAAATGGTGATTTGACTGTTTAAATTGGGCATTGGTTTATTTTTAGTTTGATGAAGGGTTGAATGGTCTGGGTCCTTGAGTTATTTTGGATCAGCTGAATGATTATGGTTTATTGTTTTCTTCATTACAATTACAATTATAGACATGAAGTACAGAGTTGAGATGTAAAAATTACAGCGGTTATTATTTTCACATTTTTTCATTAAAATTGTGAAAATACATGCAAATTTCGTAAGGAGTATGTGTGCAGTAAATGTATAAAATACAGGTTGCCGATTTAGTTAGAATTGACGAGGGAGGAGATCACACCAAGATAATAAACAACAATCAATAAAAAAAAATAGAAAAAAAAATAGTTCATCGAAAAAAGCGTTAAGATATTGACGCTTTTTTTATGATAAACTGTTTTTTTCTTATTTACTCATTTTTTTAAACTTGTACAACTTTTTTTAGTTGTTTTTTTTTAAATATTATTTATTCTCATTTTTTTAGTTCAGCTAGCTGCAAAAGCGTGTTTCTTTAGTTTTATGACTATTTTTTTTGAAACAACAAAGCCAAATGCGTAATTGATGATTTTCCAAAAATCCACTTTTATCGAAAATTCACGTTCAAAGATTCCGTTACATAGATACATACCAAGCTAATAAACGCGTGTTCAAAATTAGTACATTTTTCATAAAACTGTTCATATTTTGATTCAAAGCCGAAAACAACGCGCTAGACAATGTACTTACTGTAAGGTTTAATAATACTAAAAAATTGGTACAACTTTTTTACTGACTTCGGCTGAGTATCATGGTGTAAACTCCCGCGGAAATTCGACTGACTAAATCTGCATCCAGTGTACCAGAAACTGGTAGATTTTCAAAAATAAAAAGAAGTACACATAAAATTATCATAAAATAGTCAAATTGCTGCTCAGAATCTAGGTCCTAATAGACCTATTACCTATCTTGTATCTGTTATTCAAAAATTGTAATATGACGCATAAAAACCATTGTAGTAAACTATTTCAAACATCATAATGATGACAAAGATAGCGAGAATGCTCGCTATCTTTGTCATCATTATGATATTTACTTACTTTGCCAAAAAAAGAAGACAAAAACAAATCTGTCAAATTGCTAACCCTCATTCGGCTACGCACCGCAAGAATAGAAATCTGAACATAATTCGGAAAAACACGCCCAAAATAGAACACCTCATGCATTTAAATCAAGTTCTGGAAATATATTTCCCAAAAATAACAGCATCACGTCACACGTCTGTCAACTTCAATATTCACGCTGTGACGTCACTCCTCTGTAAAGACACAACATAAAACCCCCAGTTTAAATTTTAACCGCGGTTTTAAATTTAAACTTTGTAATTCCCCCTTTGGGACCCGGATGTTGTCTATGAAATGTTATCGGTCCGGTGATAATCTATGGTGTCCAACTTTTTATGAGTTTGAGTGAGTCAACATAATTATGTTGAACAGAATGGGCGTTTTAATGAGTACAAGTTTAATTTACTGTTCTCTGGTAGGTATAGTTATGGAAAAGGGAACACAATTTGATACTTTTGTAATCGGTTAAGTTGTTTGTCCGTTTTGACCGGATTTGGGCATGTTACACTCCTAATATTACCATACGGCGGGCCGTTTTTTATTTTTTTTATATATTTAAGAGCTTCCACTCCTCTCTATGTTCTGCTGTCTTTTAGACTTCTTTATAAGTTTCGTCTCCCACTATCTGTTTCATTTGTTGTATAAAACTTCTTTTAGTTATTCCTCGTCCTTTTTTTCCCCTCTTCCCCCCGATATTATTCGGTTGAGATTATAATAATATATTGGGACAACTCACACAACGCTATCTGATCCCAAACTAAGCAGAGCTTGTACTATGGAAACATGAAGCTTCTAACCCTTAGAAAAATTATAAAAATACTTATATATTTCTATATACATACATATTATAGATAAATAACACCCAGACACAGAATAAACCATCGTGCTCATCACACAAAGTTTTATCCTGGGTGGGGATCGAACCCACGACCTCTTGCGTAGCAGTCGGATACACTCCCATTGAGCCACAGAGGCAGTTGAATTATGGCTCGCACATTCAGTGCATACGCCAGTTTCAAGTCTATTTTCTTTCTAGTTTTCTTCTTTGAACCACAAAGTCTTGTTCTTGTCCAGTTATCAAGTGTTTCAAGTATATTTCACGCTGTTTTACATGTTAAACGCGGAGCTATAAAAATAGCGACATCTCAGTTTGCCGTCATTTTTACAACTCCTTCCTCGTCTTCTCTTCCCCACTATTTTTCCTTTCAATACTATTTTAAAGAAGTAGCCAACCATTTTTCTCCTTCTGTTGTCTATGGTTTTTAGTAGCTGTCTGTCTTCTTTGAGGAGAGGCGGGTCGTGGTATAAAAAAAATGTTAACCGGTTCAAATTTGTAGTTCGTATTTTCTCTTTGTGGCTACTTATTTTCACAAATGCGTATAGTTTTGTCATACTGTGAATGATACAATTTATGATAAAGTATTGATATACGGAAAAGAGGCCTGTATTCAAGCAGTGAGAATATTATAAGGCTGTTTTTTTTTAACTGGGCCGGGCTATAAGGCTGATTATGTATTCATTATAAAAACATATATACTTTTATAATGTGTACAAAACGCGAAAGTTTATCAACATGATTATGTATTGTTATTAGTAGTTTTAAATCTGTATTCTGAAATCCTTTGAAACGAAAACAAACACAATAGTAGATAGTCTACGATTGGCCACATCAAACCGTAGTAGTAAACAAGTTAAGCAAAAACAGTCGTCGAGTGTTTAAGTTTCAAACATAAACTGCAATCCTGGAAACCCACTTTACTAAAGCAACTTTTAAAAAACAAATAACTCTAGTGGCGTGTTTTCGCGTCGTAGTAATAAAGTTTTATGCACTGATATATAGATAGCTGCCGTTACTGGGGCCACGACCATTTGTTCAAGAACACGTTTGACTTTAAATTATATTTCATATTTCTGTAACTTTTCATATACCTACCCCAATTTTGTTTAGCTGCAGTATCCTGCAGAAAATTTCAGCTAATAAATTCACAATAAAACATTGGTTTCATCTACGATACATAAAAAAAAAATGACACATAATTGAAAAATTGTGCCGCATCAATCCCCCGACGGCGATCGGTGTGTGCAAACTTGCCGCAACCAATTTCCAGCCAAACGTCCCGGCACCAAATCCAATAGGAAACGTCATAATCATATGATAGGTGCGGCGCATTGCGCCCACCTGTCGCCGCGCGTGCGTCCCGCGATGACGTCACACTCGCGCGAACCCGCCCGAGCGACGCCGGGCGCGCACGAACGCGGCCGACTCGCGGACCGCAACGGATTGATCCGAGCGAGCCTCCGCGAGCCGCTAATCAAATGAGCCAATCGCTGTTTCTAAAAAAATATACAGCCTTAGACCAACCGTAACATACTAAAAGCCTTAAAAGTCATCTTGGTTTATTGCCTCCCGAAAACATATTTACCATGAAGATAAAGCATGTACCTCAGAGCGGTTTCGGAGCGCGTCTCGCCACGGCTCCTTATCTAGTTCTTAATCCAAGATAAATATTACATCAATCGGGGGAGGAGACGGTGCGGCGCACGCAGGCGCGGCCGGCGTCGGCCCAGTCCCGCTCCGGCCGCGTTGCCCGCCGCACTTCGCTCTCGCGGGCGCTCGACCCGGCGGCGACTCGCCCGCTGCCTTTTCTACGACCCCCACAAATACGAGTGTTGCACGCCTCGCAGTAACCGCCGTCGACACCCACCGTATCGAGGCAGCAGAGTGTCCGCTGTCAAGCCACGGAGGTCGTCCACGTGCCCATCCCGTTGCGTAAGTCGGGAAAACGAAAACTCGCCGAAAACGAACCTCTTCTCCTATTGACACGCGAGAAAAACAAACGTACTTGAATATCGATCACACCGTGTTTATCATTGCCATGGCGTGCGAATACGGGGAGCACTCCATGTGTGTTTATATCGCGGCCGAAGTAAATAGTGTATCGTATTGGATGTGTCGGCGAGGTTAGAAGTGGCTTTCTTTTTTAATGGGGTAATCCGGACCGCGCCCGCGGTCTTTTAACCCTATAGTACGCAAGTGCTGGTCGACCTTAAAATTGCGGCTCTGGGGCAAAGTTTCAACACGACAGCTTGTTTGTTTATGGAGCTATAAAACTTTATATTAATGTTATTTCATGAATACTTCTAATTTGTATTGCCTGCTAAACCGTGAGGTTTATATTACAGCCTAATATTCTGTAAACCGAAACTCGTGTGTACTTTCGTATAATATAATTAAATGTTAAAAGCATTTTCCCTTAGCAACAAGATATAATATATTCAGCAAATATTTGCAGTTATATACCGTACTATATTTGAGGCGCGTTCTATACAATAATACTTTATTCGCACATTTCGCTGACAGGCTAATGTAGTATTTGCACTGTTGCTTCGTTTAGACGTATTTGTATTCGAAGCAGCCACTCGAACTTTTTTTTAATCGCCTCTAATGACTTCTTCCCCTAATTAATGACGCTTGTCAGTTCACAAATTAGAATTTTCGGGAAAATGTTGTCTTAGCTTTTACAAGTTCCTGAAGTAAAGATAAATACCTTTAGTTTAGTAAACGTTTCAACATGAACTATTACTACACAATACAACAAACTGACGTATTATGAGACAGAAATATCATAAATTTAATAATTCTATAAATAACCGTTGTTACTTTTGGCTTAAGCTAAAATAACTTTAAAACAACGTTGCTCTAAACTGTTTTAATTTTTATAAAGGTTCAGAATTTATACATTTTACAAAAATAATTATATAACTCATTTATTTTATGGCTTGATGATATTTATAACTAAAACTTAATTGACATAATATAAAATTAATTGACATAATATGATGAGTTTAATCAATTAAACTCATCATTCAGCATTATTTTTATTAATCTACGATTAAAGATTTTTTTGCGATCGCATCGTATGAATTATAATCCTGATACTACAGACTCTAATGAACAGTTCTGTGTCGGCTTTTTTGCCGGGCAATTAACCGCACTTAGCTTCATGATAAACTTGTTCATATATTTCTGAATAAACACATTTTATACTAAAACTTGCTGACTCACGCAACTTCTTCTGCGTTAAATTTCCCCGTTTTTGCAATTCACATAAAAAAACTAAAATCAATATTTACGATTCAATAAAAAATACTTTTTGTTTTTAATAAAAACAATTCTCATACCTACCAAATAAACAAAAAAAAACACTAAAATCGGTCAAGCCGTTTCGGAGGAGTCCGACTACAAACAAGTTTTTTATATATTAGATAACACTCAGTCACATAATAAACAATCGTCCTTGTCACACACTCACCACTATCATATAGTTTCGATTATTATAATAATACAATTTGTACCTAGTTTTGATCCCACAGTTATATTTAAACGCTGAGAGAAAAAACCAGGCACAAAAAATTGTAATATGAATAGACTTCCATTTCTGCTTCTTGGAAGTCAACGACGTTGTGCGGAGAAAAAATATTATCTTTTCTGTGACTTCAACAGTCCATTACACTATCATATCATTTATTTCAGTATTTTTTCTCTGTATAAAGCAAAATGTTAGCTTCGTATTCCTGAAGAACTCGTTGCTTCATCATTTTAAGTTGTATTAACTACTCATTTTTCCCGGCGTCTTTGCTCGCGTTTATTGGATTTTTTTCACCACATTTCTGTAATGTTTCATTGAAATCACGTTTAGTAATTATTGCGTAAAAGAGCTACAAACTTCCATTCGTCAGCTAGCTACAAACGTCCTCAAAAACTTTTGAATTAATCATATTAGTAGGATCATTATAAATGCTGAGTAACATGTTCTTATGAGCTTACGTCTTGCGATATAAATTCTTATGTTCAGTTGAATTGTCAGAGAAGTAAATATGTGTTGTATCTTAACAAATCTCTATATAAATTTGAATATGCCTTGGTATATCTTTTGTGATTATGACTTTTTTATTGTTAAGAAAGTAATTGATTTGAATTATCATTCTGATCTTAAATCAACCAAGATTCAGGACGATTGGGATTAAATTAAGCAGGTTGATTGCATCCTGCTGAATTTTATCCCAATCTGTATCGACAAATTAATATTGGTACAAAATTTGTCTTCATTTTTTCAGAATTTTGTTCAATATCTTCTCTAATAAACTTCCAACACAATTTTCTTTTCTTTCATTTTTTTCTAATAGTATACTTTACAACTGTTGTTAGCATAAATAACATTACTTTCTCAGCTCGCGTGCTTTATTTACTCGTGGTATAAAAACTACTGGCATCATATAAATATACCGACCTCAGTTTTTTCTCACGAAAGAGGTGGAAACCAAACCTTTGAGATTATCACCTGCAGTTTTTCAACCATTTTCTTTTCTCGTTATTTTTGGTGCCATTTTGCCAACTCCGCCTTCTAAATTTCTTTTATTTGCTTTCTTTTAACTTTTGTCAGTAGCTGCATTTGTGGGGCGTTTTAAAATGTAGCTTGTATGTCTGTATTAAAACTAAATTCTATTGGCAGTGAACACAAGGACCGCCTTGTCTTTACTGGTAATAGAATTTAGTTATGAAAACTTAAACTTTCTTCTCCGCTTAGCTTTAATGGACATGATTAAACAGAAAGATATATTAATAACGGATTCTATTGATGCTTTACAATATTCATATTCATTTGTTTCATGAAGGCAATTCACATATCAAGTTTAAGATTTAAAAGAGCTTCTTCTTTCGTCTCGTCTCTCTTAAGTCAGGTCCATACAGGGTTATGTCTGATCTTCATCGTATTGCAATAACCCTTCAAATGTAACAAGCACTTCAAAGTTCTGCAACTTTCTTCAGTCTCAACAACTGCTAACTTCTGCCTAATATTCAACGGTTCTATTTCGAACCCCCTCCAGTATTTACGTACGAAATGAACTTATAATTTAACACGTTCATCCTGACGCGCCCTCCAGAAGTCCTCTGTTGACCTAGAAAGCTGAAAGTCAGCTAACTTGTTACACTGGCCGAGGTAGCAAAACTTAAGGGACCGAAACTGAAATTTACATAGGGTCATTCTGAATTAGTTTTGTTCCTCCTAGTTTGTACGAATTATTTCTACTGTGTTATTTTTTTGCCTAGAACTATTTATTTAAGTTCTCTCTAATACTATTCATAGAGTATTTGCATAAAAGTTACTACTTAAATAAACATCCATTTTTAAATTACGTGAATTAAAAATAGTTTTTGTTTTCTTGTTAATGTAAAAATTAAGTTTTACGTTTGTCAGTCATGCAAAATATTAGTTAAATATATTGTAACCAGGCGCGTCAGTCATGCGTTAAAGTTGTATTCATTAATAGTGCTCAATCTGCGCGTGCTATCGAAGGTGTGATCTGAAATTTAGATTATCCAGTGAGAATATTATCGGAATTACATAACAATTAGTCAGTCAATATAACTCTGTAACAGGTGCTGTCAGTAGCCGAAAGTCCTGTACGCCAAACGCTAAGGTTTTCAGCTGACTGACGGAAGGGTATTTCTTTACTCCACAAATGTGACGTAATATCAAAAAATCAGAGATCCAAGATCCTTAGATATCAAAGATCCTTTATAAAATGCTTGCATTTTTTGACGCTCTCCTCCCGGTCTATTATTTCGGACTTATGCAAAATACAACCACACTAGTAGTTTAATCACATTAGTAATATATCGTCATATCATGTCTACTGAATCCTGCATAATAATACCAGAGATAATAATATCTGGTGTGTGATTCCTCTCTGGAACGAAAATAATGGCTGCCGTTAAAAAATTCAGTCAGTACATTTTTCATTCTCTTAATTTTATTTCAACCTAGTCTAGCTCAGTATATTTAAAACTTTAAACTCGACCATGTTTTATGGCGAACGTTAAATACTAATTTATGCCTTGAAAAATGTAACCAACTTTATTTAACTTTGGTCTATTTCCTTTAATTCCTTTAATGTACCCTTTCTCCGTAAGCGAGTCGTTTACTAGGTAATTCCTTATCATTTTAATATTTCTTAAGTAGGGCGACTCATAGACTTAGAACTAGGAAGTAAAACGGTTTAGTTAATATGAGCTGTAGTCACGGCAAGTTTTAATAACGGAATAACGCAGATAGGCACTTTAGATTGCCACTGTAATCACTAAAAAGAAATCTTTCAAACTAGGCACCGTTTTTATTTATTAGTTTAGAAAATGTAAAGTATTTTTTGGAGTAGTTTGTGTTAAAAGTCGTCGCGTCGACCCCAAAGTGAATTAAACAAAGCGGCAGCAAAATTACGCTGGAACCACAAGAGGCGTTCAGTCAATGTGTGCCAACTTGAGACCCATTGAAACGGATGGATTTAGCCTCAAAACAAAATTAAGTCCGCCACAGACTACGCCGCCGCCAAAATAAATTGGATGAGAGACGTTCATATTTAATTAAGGACTTATGGACTCCAAAAATTGCAAATTTGTGATAACTTTTGTCCGAAATTTTGAACGAAGCTTTGTAACTATGCGACTTAGTAGTCAAGCGGTGTGCTCTTGGTATAACTACTGTAACTTAAACTGACCTTGTACTGCTGCAATAAGGTAGTTGACTACTATAAAAGTAAATTACTAATCAGGTAATAGTAGATCTTTAAAATGCTACTCAATACTAAAAGTAATGAATTGACAATAGGAACTTATGACGTCACAGTTTGTTATTCCATAAACTTTTCTAAAGAGCATGTCGTTTTGACATTTCATAAAAAGAGACTGATTTCATTGGACAGTCAACATCCCTATTAAATGACAGTTTGCTCTAGTCTACCTGATTTTCTTAAAGCATTGGACATTTTCCTATAGATTCTTTCATTGTTTGATCGCCTAAACTATTTCTATGCATTAACTCAGACCTATTTAATGCTCCGTTGCTGCTTGAAAGAGAAACAAATCTACATATTTTTAGTTTAGATTTAGTCCTAAGTTGTGTATAATACTTAAAATTCGAGTTAGAGGTGAAGAGAATTACATCTCCAGTTTCACTTAATAGCAAGGTCTTTAAAATATTAAAATTTTAAATCAGAGTCTTAGTTCCAGTAAACCAACCCCAACGGATTAAAAATTGCTCTTCGAATTTGTACCTGAGCCGTAAAATAAATTCTTGTAATATTATTTACTGCGTAATTATTCAGAGAAAGAAGGCCTTTATTTCCATTACAAAACGTTAAAATAATTTCCGTTGAATTATTGTCCAGCCGAATTTTACAGAAGCCGTTTTAAATAGTACCGCTTTTTACGTCTAACGGATTATTTAAGTTTAGCATTAGTCATTGTACAGTCGCGCACAAAGTAAAGTTGGGACTGGTCATAAATCTTGCACACTGCCTGTCTTCACTCTATTATGTTATGCTAAATTTATGTAACTTAATCTTATTCTATTTTTCTCTTAAAATTGGTACGTTTTCTTCTTTTGATAACATTGTGAGCCAATTTTCTCTATGTCTAATGTAGGTTGGTAATAAACTTATTCATTTTCCAAGTATGATGAAATACAAAAATTGTTTGAATATAAATAAATATTTTTTTATTTATATTCAAACACAACAAGGTGCAATACTTATCAGTAATATTACAATTTATGAATTTAAAAAATATTTCGTGTATAACTTCACTCGTTCTAAGATACGAACGACGTAAATAGGTTCCAAAAACTCATTAAATTCAAAAGATAATTTTTCGTTCTAAACATTTTACATTTACACCAACTAGAAATGGTTTTGAATTTCAACCACACGCCAACTAATCGGGGCTCGCAGTGGCTACGATGTCAGTTAATGCGGAATGACATTCCGTGTGGCGACGAGCGGAACGCTGCCTCTTTTTGACAGATATTGTACCTCGGCCGAGATACCACGATACCACTACTCTATCATAGTTTACTGTTACTAGAACTAAGGACAATATTTTCTACTTCATATTATATGCATGACACCTCATGCATGCAAACTAATATCAGCTTGTGTCACTGTTGTGCGAAGTTAGTTAATGTGACGTGACACCTTGTGCGGTAAGCGAAGCGGTGCCGCTTTTTGACAGCTATTGTACACAATATGAGTCTTTGGAAATTGTTTTGTCTTATTGTTGTTCTGATATTAGAAAATAATGAAATCTGTGATCCGGTTATGTAATACATGGCAGAATTACAGTTAAATATGAAACGATAAGATTTAATTAATATTTGTTACTTTTTTGACACTGTAGGGATTGTTAGGTACTTATCTAGACCATATTAAAAATCATGTGAAAAAAAGATTTGATAATTTCCCAGAAAGGCTAAATTCTGGGTTAAAAAGTCTAAAGACTCGATGTTTAAATCGCTCGCTGCATTGAATAGCCTTAGGGAAAACGTTAGCTGTCGCCATATTTGGCAAGCAAATTGGTGATCGTGGTTCGGTGTTGGAAATTTGTAATCTGTTCATTCAATTCTCGGAATTCACAGTTCAAGAAATCCGTATCTATTTTCAGTTGAAAACACTTTCCTATTCTGTTGTGCTTCATTTGTATCTTATTGTAATTTATCGTTAGCAAAACCAGAGTTGTGACAGTTTTTGACTAAACGTAAATTTTGCGCAGAATTTGACATAAATCAAAATAAGGAAAATAAATGGCTTTTAATGTAGTCCAAGGGATATCCGAATGTCAAGAGAGGGATAACATTTCCAAAATCTTCAACTTCAATTAAAACGTCCTAAACACTTGACAATAATTCACACCAACCCTTAGAACGTCCGTTCAGGTGACCACCCCTGGAATAATTCAAGTGAGATGTATAATTATCATTTCCCTTTACGCCGGTTTTTCTCTAAAGTAAAAGGCCCAGACAGTTTATTTTGTTTTTTCTAAATTACGACAGATTGAATCCTGTTTTTTGTCTTTGATTATTTTGATAACTTTGCCGACAGTTCTTTTTTTCTTTTAAACATCCTGAAGAATCAAGTTACAATTAAAACACGGTTCTTATATCTCATTTCCGATTCCGAATTTGTCTATTCAATTATCTTCAACTTTGTTCTTTAATATATTTTTAGATCTGAGTTTAATGTGTACCTTTTTGTATAGATTGTTTTATAACTTTATTTTTTTGTTTAGTTTTTGTTTTAGGTTGATCTTTCATAAAAGAATTTCTTTTTAAATTAAAGCAATTGCTCCAAATATCCATGAAAACTATTTTGGCTAGTGTAAGCCGGGGTTAACTGAGCGTATCGGCTTACGGTGGAGCCAGCAGGGGATAGGCTGTCGACTTGTCGTTATTTATGTAACTTTGCAGCACTCTTGGGGCTCGTTGCTAGACAGTTATTGCTTAAATTAATTGATATATGTCAAATAGTGTTGTTGCGATCAAGGTTCTTTGCGACGTTATTTTATAGAGCTATAGAGACCTATTTAGATTTTGTGTCATTATATTATTAATCATCGTTATGGTAAATTGTACTTAATGCAAACAATATGAACTATTATGAAATAATTTACTTTACCTAAATGTTTGATATTAGATTAAAACGATAAGAAAGAACAACGGTTGATTTACTACACAACGATATATTTTAAGACGTAGGACTCAAATATCATATAATATTTAATTATTTCTAACGATCACTAAAGTAATTTAATTTTGAAGTTTTAGAGTCGTACACAAAAAATCGTAATGATTTTATAAATTGATAAAGTCATAAAAAATGAATTGAATAAATCTATCCATAAAGTTTATATCGCCGATGATACTTACGCAGTAGAAATAAAGTGACGGAAGCTTTTAGACTAGTTTACGACGCGTATTGTGTCGTAAAACTGTAGAATTAGTTGCCTCTGTGTGGAACACTATATGACAGTTATATTTCACCAGGGTTTGTTATGTATCCGCGTATACAAAGGCTACTACATAATCTGAGTGAAATAACGACATAACTCCATTTGTGTTGTTTGCGACTGTACCTCTTTATGTCGTTTCATTGTGAGTTTTAAGACTTTGTCATAGCAGTTAGTTAGTTAGTGAGTTAGATACAGTCGCGTACTTTGAAAGATAGAACATTTAAGTCACTGTTATTCTATTGGTCTTAGAAAAGTTATTTTTATTATTATACTAAACAGCCATTTAACGTAATATTTTATTACATACATATATACATACATACATATCAACCCATATGATGTCCCACTGCTGGGCACGGGTCTCCCCAGTACCCTGGGGGTAATTGCCATAATCGCCACGCTTGGCGAGCGGGTTGGCGATCGCAGTAAGGCTTTAAAAAACACAGAGAACGCTGCTGCCCGCCCTCCGGTGGTAAATCCCTTAGTCGCCTTGACGACACCCACGGGAAGTGACGGGGTGGTACTATTCTTGAGCCGGTACCACACGGCCTACGGGTTATTACAACAGATGGTATTTTGTTCGAAATATCCTACCAAGTGCAACACAATGTTTACAAAAAGAATAACAGTTTGTTCATAATAAAATGTATTTACCAATTTTATTACATGCATATTCGTTATCCAATACGGGATGCGTTGTTAAAATTTTCGCGTGAAAAAATATTTTCCTTTTTCATACAGAGTAGGAAAATAAATTTAAAATTAAATTGCGTGGTGGGGTCGGATACTAGCTACGTTTCTGAATGTAAATGCGATTGTATCGGGATCATTCGATTCGTACCTCGCGTGTTTTCGATTTTTTAACCGATAGTAAATCCGATGTTTTTATATTCGGTCTCAAATCAAGGCTTTTAACCTTGTGTTCTAAGTTTAAAGTTTTATTTGTGGCACTTTAAAACTTAAGAGGAAGCATCTACTTCAACGTGGTTTTATCCTACTTTGTACTAAAATTATAAACCCGAAAGCTTGTGAGCATAGTTTTTTTTTTACAAATAAAAAGATAACAAGCAATGTGGGATCGGGTCCCACATTACTGGCAATCTTGTAAACCTCTCCAACTATGCTCAAAGACTTGTGTTAGGAGTGGGTGGCCTAATGACTAAGGCATCGGTCTCGCAACCGTGAGGTCGCGTGTTCGAATCCTACCCATTATACTACCGACGTGAACCCACTCCTAACACAAGCCATTAAGCTAAGCTGGAGGGGTTAACAGGATTGCTAGTAATGCGGGGAACCACAATCCCACATTGCTAGTTATCTTTAAAATAAAAAATAGACGACTCACGATTGCGAGACCGATGCCTTAACTACTGAGCGGTTTATGATAAAGCTTTATAGTAATGTAGTTTATAAATCAGAATAGATATCGAAGCTCCTGGAAAAAATCTATTCTAATATTATAAAGCGGAAGAGTTTGTTTGTTTGTTTAAACGCGCTAATCTCAGGAACTACTGGCCCGATTTAAAAAAATCTCTTTTTGTTGGATAGCCCATTTATAGAGGAAGGCTATAGGCTATATAACATCACGCTACGACTTATAGGAGCGGAGTAGCGACAAGAAATGTTGCAAAAACGGGGAAAATTTACGCATACGAAGTTGCACAGGACAGCTAGTAATTAAATATGTGTTTAGTGAATGATGATCTGTATGGAGTTACTAGATCCTGACAGATTAGTTTAACTTGTAACGTTGATCTTAAACAGGCATATCTACCATAGTTATTAGATATACGGTATACTTACCAAAATTATGTCGAGGATAATATATATTTCACATAGTAAATTTATATGCGTTGTCGTGAATATAACTCATAGTTATATTCAGTTATGTATGTCAAGATTATATTTGATTAGTATTAATGTAGCTAAAGTGCTTACACATATCTCGGCGGTTGCCAATTCGGTAGTCAAGCATGAATTTGCCAATATCCTCCTGAGGTAGATAATTCGATATTATCTGAGGTGACGGTGTTGATGCCAACATAGGAAATGCACAATTGTCTAATACCGTAATTTAGGCTGACAAACAGATGTTTAGGATTTAAAGGCCTCTGTGGCGCGGTGGTAGTGTGTCCGACTGCTACGCAAGAAGTCGTGGGTTCGATTCCCACATGGGACACCAGTTTGTGTGATCCACAAACTGTTGTTACTAGTCTGGGTGTACTTTGTGTCCGTGACTTGTATGTTTGTGAAGTCCCCCGCGATATAGGGCTTGTAACATACTGCGGGAGACGTCGTTAAAAAAAAAAGGAGATTAACTTATCAGGGAATGTAGTAACATTCCCTGATAAGTTAATCTCCTTTTGCCAACGGTTCATTATGGAGAAATTTGATATTTTCTAAAGAAATCGTATCACTTTTTCGGTTTGGTATTTTTATATACCTACCTACTATTACTAACTGTTGTCTACAGCGACTATTACCTATAGATATAATTGAAAAACACCTACCTTATCAGCACAGTAAATTTGTAGTTAATAACAGAAAACAATTATAAAGGACTTTGTTACCTACTAAATCTACAGTTGATATCGCAACATAGAGTTGTTCCACAATACCCTCTGTAAAGAACATGCGCGAAAAAAACACAATATCAAATACTTTATATTACATAGTTCTGACAAAGTTCGCTCCTAACCGATCTCAATCACGGCGGCTAATCTCAACAAAAAGTAGCCAACCATGAAATAAATATAAATAATGTTGTTTTTCAAATGGTTCTTATGAAATAAAAATTGCCAAAAACAAGCTAAATTATTACAAAACAAAAAATCTGATGGCAAAATTAATAATAGAGATATTTTCCCGCCAAAAATCTGCCCAGTCTGCCAGTTTATGTACCCAGTGTCACTCTCACAACTGAGACGAATCTAACGATACCTCTCAAGCTTAACTTCATCAAGCCATTTTGGCTCTAGAGCGTGCCACAGAAATGTACATATAAACATACATACACTCAAAAAACATAACCCTTCTTATAAAATTATAAATATTTCGGTCTTAATGAATAATTTAAGGTAAAATACCTTGTGTCGTTCTACCCGTGACCCACGGCCGTTGCAATACGGTCGAAACGTCGGGCAATAAACAAGATATTTTACCTTAATTTATTCACGCGATTAAGACTCGCAGTACCTATATATAATTTTATAATGTGTAAATCGCAAATCGCGAAAGTTTATTAACATTTATAACCCTTCTTCTTGCGCGGTTGAGTTAAAAAGGTAAAAAAACCTTTTCTTTTTCCAATCCAAACTGATAGGTGAAACAATAATTCCAAATTTTTATCAAAATCAATCTTAGGTTTTACTTATAGTGACTTTTTTCCGTAAAAGTCACTATAAGTAAAACCTACGTAGATTAGATACCGTCTTGTATCCACAAGCTAAACTAATCCAACTATTCACGAACACAGGTCCATAGAAGCGCGCTAGTGAAGCGTGTTACAAAATCAGTCTACCGGCTAACCTTATTCCGCACTAGCCCCCAGACTGTACGAAGCCCGAAGGCGATACGTGGCTAGCACAAAAGGTTCAAAGACTGTGGCTAACACTAATAAATGTCCAAAGTTCTGAACACATTGCACACAAGACTGTATTAAGAATCATTTTAAAACTGTTAGTTTTCGATCTCTTTGGAAGTCATTTTGAAATTTGTTTTGATTTAAGTCCATACCTATTTGTAAGTACATCTTGAGGTCCGTCTATTTCTTTTAAAGTGAGAGTTTTTAATGTTTTGCATCTTTTCGCAAAACTTAATATGTACTTTTGAAAAAACAAATGGATTTTCTATGTCGTTAACTGTGCTTTAATACAATTCTTACTTTGTAACTAAGCCTCTAAAATGTTAAAGTCATGTATTCCAAGTAGGTATCAAATCATGTTGAAAATAAAAAGAAAGACAAAATTCAAAATTCTTCATTTACTTAGGATGCAAAATAACACTTCGGGATTCTACATGTACATATAATGCCAAGTTCGAAAATAATGGGTAAAGCCAGAGAAAAGAACATGGCAATAAAAACTCGCGGCCACTCTTTTCAAATTGCCAATTTTATAAACTTGATATGGGGGTAAGGTGCTGCCACTAATATACTATACACCATGTTAAAGGATTTAAGCAAATTATATTATTAAAAAGTTAGAACATGACATAAATTGTTATATCAAACATGCCTTAATGCCTAGAACATCAAGATTACACTAGTCAATTTAGTGACATCACCCTAGGGGAGGAGGACTAAACTTAATGGACATATCAGACAATACCAGACAGCCGCTAGTAATCCTAGCTTTAGTACCTTGTGATTATTTGATACACTAAACATATTTGTAGTAGGTATAGTCGATATAGCAAACTAGCATAAGATAAATTGACTAATCTTGGTACTTAATAGCATAATATAGGTATGCTACGTGACTTTCAAATGAAATCAGTAGGTATCTTTTTAAAAAAGATCAGAACGATACGCTCCGTTTAAGTTTATTTGTTTTTTATATCATCATCAGTCTATCGCAGTCCACTGCTGGACATAGGCGTCTCCAATTGCACGCAACTTTGGTCTATCTTCGGCTTCTTGCATCCAGCTCGTGCCAGCCGTTTTTTGTAAATCATCACTCCACCTACCCTGAGGGAGTCCTATACTACGTTTGCCGAGACACGGCCTCCACTCAAGAACTCGTTTACCCCAACAGCTGTCTGTGTATCTGTCTGTATAAATTATAAAAGTTTATTTTAATACTGTTGCCTAATTAGTGTTACATAATTGATGTCCATTGTAGTCATCTTTTTGCCCCAACTCTTTCCGTGGATGTCGTCAGGATTTCCCACCGGATGAGGAGCAGCAGCGTCCTATGCATACTTTAAAGCCTTACTGCGATCGCCAACCCGCTCGCCAAGCGTGGCGATTATGACGAATACCCCCAGGATCTACAATAATAGGTTCTACTGGTGATACCCGTGCCCAGCAGTGGGACAACATATGGGTTGATATAAAAAAAAAAATGTAGTCAACTACCCCGTTGTTCATGTAAGACCAAAATAGTGTACAGAAATTAAAACCTGTAAAAATAATCGTAATAATTACCCAGGTTACAATAGATAACAATAAACTGATACATAGGTCGCTTATCAAAATTCCAAAATGATAAATGTGACGAACTATGGTAACCGCCATAGTTTTCTTTTCATTATCTAGTTCAAGCTTGTTCTAATATTAATTTTCGTGAACGTGCGGAAGGAGATTACTTGTGCTGAGTTGATTAGAGTATTTCAAAATGTTAAGAAACTTCTATAGCATATTGTATATTAAAATCGGATGAGTAGCTTTGTAACTAGGTACTTAGAAACGTACATAAGAACAAATATATACTGCTGAAAATGTAATCCTTTCTTTTGGCTTTGCCGCAGTCGAGTAAAAAGCTTTTACAACATGATATATGTTTTATTGTACACTATAAAATGTATATATTCCGCGTTATACGTACGAATGTAGATCATAAAACCTTTACAAATCGTTCCTGATTCCTTAAAAATTCCGTGGAAGCGACGTCATCTCCCAACCCTTTCAGGACCCGAAAATAAAATGTGAAATACGTTAGGATTCTCCTTAGGGACTGGATACATATAAAGTTGCCGATCCGCAAGACATCGCGACATATTTACGGAAACGCTTCGTTACACAACCGTCTTCAAGTGTAGTTTTAGCTGACTCCGCGGTCTATTGACGGTTTAAGATACTTTAACGGGACACACTAAATGGTTAAGTTGCCGCAATATATATAGAAGGGGACGTCGATTTTGATGGTGCTGCAACAACACTTGCATGTACATTACAATTGGAATTAATAATTTCTCTAATAAGGAAATTGTACGTCTTAAAATGCTCTGAGCAAATACCCGTTTAAAAATGTATAGTCATTCATCAATACACTACTGAAAGTGATTTAGCGAAAAGCAGCAATGACGTTATAAATGTGTCTTCCATACAAACCGATACGGGGCGTATTGTTCTGACGTTTCCTAAAAAGGTACTGATTTGAGTTGCCTAGGCAACCTGTAAATTTTCTAAAGTTTTAAGAAGCAATAGCGTGAAAAACGCTAGTCATGTACATGTCAGTAGTGTCTGGCATAAAACCAAATTGGAACGTTTTAGTCACTAAAACTTCCTAATTTGGATTTTCCACGTCATACAGAGCGACGAGTATGATGGTGTCAAAATGTCAATATTTCGTAGCCACTTTTCTCTGTTGTTTCAGAGCAACTGAAATAACTCAATCAACAAACATGTCAATGTTTAAAAACCCTTTTGATTGTTGATTGAGTTATTTCAGTTGCTCTCTTATTAGAAGGAACTAAGACAATGATAGACATTAATAATGTTGGTATTTTTTATAAATCTGATGAAGTAAAAAGTGCGAACACTCAAAGACTCAAAAACTCAAATTAATTAAGTTTTCAAGCACATGCGCTTGATATTTAATTAAAAACTGTGCCTCGAATTTAAAAAAAAGTCGAAAAGCTGACGGAACGAAATAAAAATACATGTCGGGAGTTTCCTTAAGAAACACGCAGAAGTTTAATCTGTTAAAAGCGTAGACTAACTCGAGATTCAACATTTAATTACCGAACACGTAAGATGCGTATCTCAAATATATCTGGAGGCGTAAAACTTCCTAAGAAGGGCCGCCGTCAAAGAGGATCATAATGAAATAAGTTTACTTGTGCCTTAACGTGTAATGCGTTCAGATTTTGCGGTCTGTGTTACTTAAGAGTGTGAACATGTGCCGAAGAAGTTCTTGTACGTGTTACCTGTTTCTTACACGTGTTATTTTTTTTTTATTACAATTAGGCACAGATATCTTAAACTGACTATGAGCCTTTTCAACATTAATATCGTTTGATAGGTGTGAATGTTGCATTCTCACGTTTTCTATACTTCTATACTATCTATACTTCTATACTAATATTATAAAGAGGAAAGATTTGATTGTTTGTTTGTATTGAATTGGCTCCGAAACTACTGGACGGATTTGAAAAATTCTTTCATCATTGTGAAGCTGCACTAACCCCGGGTGACATAGGCTATTTTTCATCTCTGTATTCTCACGGGAACGGGAACTACGCGGGTAAAACCGCGAGGCGTCCGCTAGTCCTAAATAAATCTAAATTTTTTATCCATATAGTGTGTTTTTGCTTAATTTGGTAGATAAACTAGAAATGTAGACATTAAAACATACAAAGAAAGCCTTCAGCTTTATACCTATCTATTAAATACTTAGTTATGTTAGTTTACCATAATATTATAAATACACAAATACATTGCTTTCATAATGTTCGTGTACGGTTGTTGAACGTTAATAGATTATGTAGCAAGTCTTGGCTGGCAGAGGCAACTCTATGTCTGTTTACAGTATACGTTAATAACCACGTATTAACTCACGCTAAGAACAATGCATACATTTGCATGTTAACTACAAACCAAGTTTACAAATAATAACCTAGTTTAAATTATACGAACAAAAATAAAGCCCTTCAACAATAACTAACAGCGACGCAGCGATATTTTAAGCTTCCGGCGACGAAATAAGCATAATCACGTCGCGTTCGAATTATAAATGCTGGCACAAACAATGTGACAATGTTTTATGGACGTGAAGATAACAAGGAGCGAATTTATTGTTTACATTGTGTATTATGTCGGCCATTGATCTAGGTTGTGGTTTATTTATAGCGCGAGTGAGGGTTAAAAGTGGCGCAGCGCGTTCGAATCGAGCGTCGATTGAGCGACCGATCGCGACGTACCGCACCCTTCGTCTGCAAAGGCTTAGGTCCTTTTCACACATTCCCGTTTGAATCCAAGGCCGGGTAGCCGGCGACCGGGTACCCGGCGCGAAGTGTATGGCGTAGTACGGTGGCTTTCACACGGTCCAGCGTCCGTCCGGTCCGGCCGTTATTTATTTGCCGTCGGATTGAAACCGCAACGTATGAAAAGGACCTTACACTGTCAACTTGTATCGCGAAGGTTTCCGACTCACGAGGCAATAGACGCCGACACCGTGCGCTTATTTCTCGACCGTTGACGTCACTTGCCGGCTTTATAAATAGGTTAATGTTTAATGAAGCGTTCTTAAATGGAACTTCGCCATTGAAAATTAATTTTCCTGTCAATTTTCGAGGTTCTCCCAATTTAAAATGTGAAATATTTTCGTGCAAACACTGTGGATAGAAACGAAAATAACTTTAGGATGTTAAGTGATTCCGCTATTACTTAGAGATTAGAAACTCATAAATCAACCTCCCTAAACATATTTGCCTATCAATTCGCCAGTCAGCAATGTTCACCGCTTTAGGCGTCCGTTGTTTATCGTAATATATCAGCGGAGTTTCCATCTCATTTAGTGGGCTTCGCCGAACTGGTCTGAGTTGAATAAACCCGAATTAGTAGCGCCCGCCGAGCCTCGTCACCGCGCCTGATCCTATCGGAGCAATGAGATATGAAATGAAACTCACTGGCAGCGATATAAACAGGATTACGCGATTACAGATCCGACAGAACTGACGCTTCAATCGACCGAGTCGCATGTCAAAACATTTTTGAACGTATCACGTGTGCGGTATTGTGTGTGGTCACGAAGCTTTGACTCGGTCGGACCGGGGCGCCAACGTCAAAGGAGATTAGGTTCGTTTACACAATTGTCGCGAGTCGAATCCCTTCGAGCCGTCGCCCGGCGGCGTCCAACCCGCCGCGAGCACGCGACCTCGCCGGCCACACTCTTGGATTATGCGACCCCGACACACTAAAACTCATTCGAGTGCTCCCAAATCGCACGCTATTTAAACCTACGTTTTCTACAGGTTTGACTCCAGTCTCCCCGTGTTTATGGCTAGCCGGTAGCCAATAATTAGTAACAGTGAATTTGTAAATAGTGAACGGAAATGGCGTGGGGTTACTGGTCGGCTTCGTCGGTGCTGCCCGACCGTGGCAGAAGTCCGCGTCGGGCGGGCACTTCGGCGGTGCACGTCCACCCGAACCCGCCGACGGCAAGAGAAGTGATGGAGACGCACGACGAGAGCATTATCCATACGGCGTCGACGTCTCGCGACAGCCGAGACCATTCAGCGTCGCCGCACTCCTCGTCGAATGGCGGTCACTCGCACCATCAACACGAGGTGCGCCACGCGGTCCCAGCGAGCGCGCTGTTCGGCGAAAGCTACGGCGAACTATCCCGACGGCCATCCCTCGATCTGGGATCAGTGCGGAGTGCGTTAGCGTCGTGTTCGGGTGGTGGAACATTAAGTGCCGGTTCGACTTTGACTCGTGGTGGTACGTTGGCGGACTATTTGCCGCCGACGCCGTGTCCGCACCACCATCGCGTGTACGTAGACCATCATAAACATTACGAGCAGCCGATACAGCCGGTGCACGTGGGCGTGGCGCACCACTCGCACTCGCACGCCTCCAGCAGACATCACACCGACGACGAGGACGACCTCGAACCGGCCTACGCTACAGGTACGTTGTACAAACACCTATATGTACATAAACCATATCGTATATCCACCATTAACCGTGTGTAGCACACATCGATTCGTTACGATCGTAAAATGGTATCTATTACTGAAGCTTCGCTTGGCAACACTGACAGTTTTATGGCCTTCAATATTTTATTCGCCTCTAGTGAATTGAAGAACGAGGGTACAAAGATCACAAACTAAACATTTCTTGTTTGTGAAGAGCTCAATTAAATCTGTAGTCATATTTATCATCTGTACTAATATTTGTGTACTTCCGATATTATGTTGCTGGAATCAAAAGATGCGAAATTTTATCTCGATTTGAGTTAGTCATTAATTCTCCGCGGCTCTGGCATTGTATTACATTAATTATAAAAGTTTTCCGTCTTATTTCGTTAATGTATTTGTAGCTCTGGTGGTGACCTACTTTTCTGTGAGCATTCATCGCGGCCGGTCAGTGTTGCCAACTTGCTAACATTACTTACACGTTTTTGCAGAAACAACTGTATTATATTATTTCTTATGTTTGTATCATTTCGCGGAGGAATCCAACTGTATGTGTGGTGATAACGGGATATTGGATTGTGGATGATGTCTGAATTGTCGCTTCGTTTAAGTGGCTTCGTATTACTTTATTGGTTGGAATTGTTTCTGAACGTAGACAGAAAAGACTTGGTTTCAATATTGATATTTTTATACAACCACGTTACCAATCTCTACGGTATTTACTTTCAAACGAATCGACTTTGAAATTATAATCCAGCAAACTGCATTGCAGCTTTTACTCTCGCAGCTTCATTGAATGTCGTTCTTTCATTTGGTGCCTAATGTACCGTGTCGGTGGCGCGAATCTCGGGCGAACTTTGACTCACAACCCCGATGGTAATCACGACGATGTGGAAGATTAACCGCGTACATAATCAATGAGGATTTTGCATTTGAGCTTAAATCTTGAGTGTAATGGATACGAAACTGTAACGCTTTGTTTTATTGTTTCTGGTTTAAAGTGGACTTACTCAAACAGTAGTTTTAAGGTACGGTTATTTAACTTTGGCTCAATCAGATTTCCACAAATTCTTGTTTGTGCAAATAAACATGTGCGTTAGGACGGCAAAACGGTATATCGCACAAATGGCTTCCACAAAACGCAAGTTTGTACAAATAAGCATGTAGTGAAGACGGTACGTTAACGTTTGCACCAACTAGTTGGTGCAAATAAGATTTTGCGTGGAGCGTGTAGGGGTCCGGTTTGTGCCAGTTTTTGCACAAACTGTTTGAGCATGCAAGTCGCTGCGTGTAGCAGGACCCGAAAGTCTGATCTAGTATTTAGTATGAAATTTTTACTGCAAGCACAATGGGTTAGTTATATAGGTTTAAGAAGTATGTATAAACCGAGTTTTTTAATGTTAGTAGTTATGCAACTCCGTTGTGTTTTGACCACTGTAGGTATATTGCGTTTTATGCCAGAACCATACTAGACCCGTATTTTTACCAATATTTTGTGTTAGTGATACCTGTGTGTTGTTCAATATTTGCCGCTTGATTTAACGTTCAACTCTCGCCGGCAAATAGGTCTCATGTGTGGTCGAAGAATTAATGATCGTATTGCTGCTGCTTTGCGTTTTGTTGAAGTAATTTGAGCAAAGTGCCCGACTAGAACAGCTTCTTTACAGGAGCATTGCAACAAATTATATGTAGTATTGTATTTCTGCTTAAGGGTCAGTACATATCTGAAGGAAAATGCGCCGAGCGTAATACGAGAGAGAGAGACCCACTAACGCATCATCGGTTGAGTGTGAAAGGTTGAATGTTTTATTATATATTTGTCTGTTCTGGCGTTACGCGACCGATAATACGCGACATATTTTCCGTCAGGTATGTACCGACCAAAAAAGCTGTTGAGTACGGTTGGCTGCATATTTTGGCCTCAACATTGGTGGTAGCATTTTTTTGGATATATACGCAACAACTGTAGGATCCACCGTTGGATACTAATATACTAGGACTCATCTAGAGTAATACTTACTGTATTTGGTATCTAAAGGGTCTTTCAACAAAGACGGGTCGATGTTAAAATTGAATAAAACTAGATGTGTGTGAGATATTAACGAAATTTATTTTTTATTTGAAAGGCCCGTTTATGCCATTATGCATGAAATATGACATCGTTCAAATGTCCGCCGCGGCTTCGCATGGTGGCACAAATCCGAGAGGTTCAATTTTTAATGACTCTGCTGCATAGATCCGGCTGAATCTGAGCGATGGCCTGCGTTATGTTGGATGCATTGCTATCTGGTGAACCTCATGTGGGTTGTGGTCATCCCATATACGGCAATTTTGCTTGTTAACAAAACCATTCATCCAAAAATGTGCCTCGTCGCTAAAGATTATTTTTTGGCCAAAATCGGGGTCCTCTTCCAAGCGTTCCGACGCCCATTCAGCGAACACACGGCGTTGTCTATGGTCATTAACTTTGAGCTCCTGGGTCAGTTGGATCTTGTATGGATGCAGACCCAAGTCCCGACGCAAAATTCTCCAAGTTGAAGTCTGCGAAAGGCCGAGTTCTTGTGCACGGCGAGAAATCGACTGCTTCGGAGTCTCCTGAACACTCTCACGTACAGCGGCGATGTTCTCGGCCGATCTGGCGTTCCTTTGACGTAAAGGTGTTGGTTGGTTGTTTACCGAACCGGTCGTCTCGAATTTAGTCACCAATCGTTGGAGAGTAGACTTTGAAGGGCCACCGCGTCTGCCGTAAAATGGGCGCAATGCGCGCAACGTTTTCACTAACGAACACTCATTTTGATAATAAAGTTTTATCATTTGCACATGCTGCTCAACCGTGTAACTTGCCATGGTGATTTGGCATCAGTGACTGAATAAAAAAAAACAGATTTGACAGATGCCGCCAAATCAAAATGGCCGCCACAGATTATTAATATCGACCCGCTCTATTTGAAAGACCCTTTATTTAAAGCGATCTACAGGACTGTCAATTGCTTTACCTACGTATGCCGTCCTTATTTTACAGTAACTTCTCTAAAACCCGCGTGACTTTCAGCCAACAACCCTAATTTAAATTAGGTATAAGTTGTACGTCGTTTAATAACACCATTAAAGGTGAATAGTAGCGACATAAATAGGTTTTCTGCTAGTGTCTTACAGTTAAACTGTAGCCCAGCTTAATCTACATTTTGATTAAGATATATTTCACGATCATTTCCGCAGTTTTAAAAATAAAATAATAAAGTCACAGCTTAAGACTTCGTCCTAATCTACAATCACACAAATTCATAATCAATTCATTGTTTCTTGTATTCTAATCTTATTTTATGTTAATTTTAGATTTACTAATCATACAGCTGATCTTTAATTGAGTGCTATGTACGCCGTTATTGTCATGTACATCAGGAATAATACCAACTGTAACTTTATATTAATAAAGTTTAATGTATGTGATGTGAATGTTGATAAACTTTAGCGATTTGTACACATTATGAAAATATAATTATATATTACGGGTCTTAATCGCGTGAAAATTTAAGGTAAAATCCACTGACCGTCATTATTACACCAGGATGGCGAGGGAAGCGGTTGAAATTAAAAAACATGTCAATATCAACCGATTATCATAATTTAATAAATAAATAAAGTATTTTTTTGTGGCTAAACGGCAGAAGATATTTGCAACTCACCGTACCTATAAAAATACCATTAATACGAGCACAAATACTTCTGTTACCGACAGTATAAGCAAATGAGAACAATTGCCATCAATAATTAGGCCTTGGAGCGTCTCTCTAACTTGTCTCGTCGTATTGAGAGTCGCACAATGCAAGGGGTTAGCAACAAAGGAATAGTTTCAGAGAAAGTTGTACATTCAATAACTAGTAACGTGTTGTTTAGATGTTCGGTATGGGACTTATTGGTGAACGTCTAGTGGGGTTCTACTACCTTTATGTTGTTATTTGAGAGTCAGGTTCTGCCTTTGTTATATAGGCTGTTGTGTGAGCACTCAGATTCCTCAATGTTTGGTTCATGTACGGTTGGTGGACCATGAGTCCCTGATATATGTGACAACCCCACCTGCTTTATTGGTATTCTAACTGACCCGCGTAACTTCGTCTGCGTAAATTTACCCCGTTTTTGAAACATTTTTCATTGGTGCTCAGCTCCTATTGGTCGTATGTTAATAGTTCCATTTTTTAATTCCGACCAGCAGTTTTTGAGATTATCGCGTTCAAACTAACTGATCAGCTGTATAATATTAGTATAGATTTTGTAGTGTGGAAAAATCTATATTCTGGAGTCTGGAATATTGTTAAGTTCTTGCTTAACCAGCATTTTGTTAAAATCATAAAAATATTTAAAGGTTTTCATTTAATTTATTATTTTTTTTTAAATGTTTAAATTCAAAGATAACATTGATTAAGTGGGGAAAGGGGGTTGTAATAGGTACATTTAATTCAAAAATGCATGCTTTTTGAGCTTGCTGTAAAAAATGTCACATAATTCAGAACACTTTTTTTTATGTTTTTTCAGCCTAATACACACTCGCATGAATGAAGGATACTTCACCAGATTTTATCAATATCATTGGCTATAAACGTCAAACAAAACCAGAAATAATAGTCCACATACATTAAACGACGATGTATAGTTATGATAATAATAATAACTCTGAATCTGATGTATTCGCAAGCCTTGATATGAACAGACGCACAACTGAATGAATGAAAACGTCGAGAATGCTTTACAGCGAATGTAATTATACGTCCCATTCACCTGGCGACGAATGTAACTCAACAACGACCTGGGTACGACCTACATTCACTCTTCGTTCATTCATTCGTTCAACTACGCACAAATCAGAACATAAAATGTGTGCGTACTTAAGCGGAATGCATGCATTATTTTTTATGCGGTTGAAAGAAAAATCCTTTTTTACTTTTTAAAGCTGTTGAGTTTTTTTTTCTTTTCAACGATGACAAATGCTATGTTCCTCATTTTCTAAATTATTGCTTGACTTTTTTATATACATTTTGAAATGTTATGCGCTAGGCCAGTGAGGACTTAGGATGAGAAACACAATGAGTGATGTTATACCGAATGTGCATCCTATTTGCATGCCAGTAAATCAAAATTAGATACAGGCATGCCAGTTAGCGTATACACATTAGAGTTAGGTAACACGTGCAATGACCTATGCAAGTGTACTAGTACATCATGTGTATTTTCGCCCTTATACTATTATCTCTAGTGAGTGACGTCATTGACGCCTTGCCTCTATGTATCAAAATAAACTGTAACTAATATAATACCAAATAACATGACAATAACACCTATAGTAAGCTGAGATACAACATTCTAGGTCTAGGAACATATCTACAACAAAGTTAAAAATGTAAAAAAGAAAAAAATATAGGTATAAAAATTCACAGAATACCTGCTTATCTTTCAGCATATTTTTTTCACTACTCCTGGTACCCTCATTTTATAAACAGGTCGCTGGGGAGAAAGTTGTTGAAAATATACGTCATAAAAACAGAAAACCCCTTTAGGTACACTTACAAGCTAAAGTATCTATGATTTCACTAAAGTGCTTTCAGCGCGGCCTTGAACTGAAAAAGGCTTTTGTGCTACCTCCTCATTAGTATAAAAATAGTTATTTTTCACAAGAGACGCTTGTTACTAACAACAATGCCTATGGCGTGTTCGCGACCATTCCCAGTGGGCGATCTTTATGTTTTTAATTAACATAAACATTTATCGTCCAGTGTTGTAATGAAATACTGGTTATAGTTGCCCATAGGTTTTGTGTGTCGTGACTCATTTACAAGGACACTTTTATTGCTGACGTCTTGTCATTATTTTAACGATTATGTTTGGGACTGTACTCTGTGGATGAAAATTTTAATATAATGTAAGGGTTAGATCATATTGATGCCCAAGTCACTGACTGACCTTTAAGGTAGAAATACCTAAGTAATTGTCACTGTTTCGTCAGTATTACATATATCGCTTTTGACGCATGTCTTCTTGTCAAATTTTATTATGAATGAAGCTTTATTTACTGGGTAGTCAGTAAATAAAGCTTTATTTATAATAAAATCTGACGAGTAGACATGGTTGACTGTAAGGTAGAAGAATTTACCCTGTCGAGCACCTGAATTCAAATATATACTTTAAACTTTAGTTTTTTAATACATAAACAAAATTATAATACGTTTTTGACATGATAACGTCTTATAAACTCACAAAAAAGTGTCTAAAAAGTCACGTTATTGATTGGTTGCTAAGCAACAGCGAATGGCGATTGCAGCGACATGTCATGCTATACAATTGGTTTTTGATTAGTTGCTAAGCAATGCTTAATGGCGATATGTCATCAATTTTTACTTATGACGTTATCACGTAAAATTATCGTCCGTAAACCGACTTAACAGTTTTTCTTAAAGAGGACATTGTCCTGTGTTTCTGCAAACTACAAATGTGACGGACTTAAGGGACATAAAATAAAGCACAGTTGTCATAAGTCATAGCACTCTAATCATATTAAACAGGATGATAGATGAAAATGAATTATGTATGATACCGTTTATTTACCCCACTTTCGACTAATTTACACAACCTACAAAACTTAACGATATACCACACACCTTATATAGCTAAATAACATAAGAGCAAGGGAGAACTCACGAATAGCGAAATTTAAACATGCACGTCGTCGGTTCGTACCCCATAGCGGTGCAACCGATTAACCTCGAAGGCTTTGCCAACTCCTATCAATCAATAAATCAGTATACTTGGCTGGAAGGTTGAGCCACAAAATACATAGGCACAGATGGCCGACGATCGGGCAATAACAAATCTACGCACACAGACGCGCACATACCGACGATCTCAACTTGCTTTGTTTCGGTTGAGATTCGACCGGGAGTTCCCACTATGTCGTAACAATTAATATATCGTTGGACGACTGTCGTCTCTAGCTGTTTCCATTATAATGACTGTCGTGATAGCCGGTCTGACAATTTGTCGTCACTGCAAAAGTTGTGGACTACAGTTAGTCATGTCGTACTGTATGTTAACACGCCATGACGCTTTAAATGATACGATAATCTGTCGTCACGATATAAGGGAATGCGCCCTGAGCCTGTTTTCGCTTATTGTAGGAAGCCAGTCTTCTTTACTTATGTACCTATTTTGTGGTTGTGGATACAACAAGCTACACAGTGTGTAGGTACTGTCTACAACAAACGAATCTTGCAAGAAATAATGTAGCGTTTTGACCCTAGTAACCGCCCGGAGGTCCAATTTTACCGTAGTTTATTAACCGTTTTTTTGGAATGGTATTTTTCCCGAAGACTAAAAATGGAATATTGTAAAATTGTTTTGGAGCTACATAAAGCATAAGAGATCTAATATTGGCATTCCTACAACAATGCATATAAACCAACAGCGCACATCGTCAAATGGTTCTGACATTGCTAATCTTTTTGCTACCCACTTTAGTTCTATTTACATAAGTTCCTCAAACACAGCCCCCACAGTATCTTCCTCTTGCTATGGATCATCAACTTCCAAATTTGGATCCTTTTCTACTCTGCTGATCACTCAAATGGAAATTGTATCGTTTTTAAAACGTTTGGATCCTAGTAAAAGTGCTGGACCTGATGGGATACCACCTATTTTTATCAAAAGATGTGCCACAGCTCTCTCATGTCCCTTAATGGAAATATACAACAAATCTCTTATAAGTGGACACTTTCCTAGGCAATGGAAATCGGCACGTGTAGTTCCAGTATTTAAGAAAGGAGATAAAAGCGACGTAAGAAATTACAGACCTATTTCAATATTGTCATGTTTCTCTAAAGTTTTCGAGTCTATTGTCTGTCCAATACTAACGAAATTAACTAAGTCTCAAATTAACATGGTACAGCACGGTTTTCAGACCAATCAGTCGGTGGAGTCAAACCTTATTTCCTACATTACTCCCATAATAGACAGCGTAGACAAAGGTCACCAGATTGACTCAGTTTATACAGATTTTGCGAGTGCGTTTGACCGAGTAGACCACCGAATTCTGATTGATAAGCTGCGGGTACAGTATGGTATCAATGGGTCAGTGTTGGATTGGTTTGGATCTTACCTTGCTGATCGCGAATATATTGTGGCTGTTGGGGGACATGAATCTAAGAGTTACCTTGCCAAATCAGGTGTTCCTCAGGGTTCCCATCTAGGTCCAATACTGTTCCTACTCTTTATAAATGATATCGTAAAAGAAGTGTGGTATAGTAATTGTTCGCTCTTCGCTGACGACATGAAAATATCAAGGCGGGTAGATTCGGAGTCTGACATTGAACTGATGCAGGCTGACCTCGACCGTATTCATGATTGGTGCGTTAGAAATAATATGCTGTTGAATGCTGCAAAATGCAAACATATTCGCTTCACTAGAAAAAAAAAATATATACACACTCAATTTCACGTTAACGGGATCGTCATTGATATTACGGGGAAGGTGCGGGACTTGGGAGTGATCTTGGACTCTGAACTTAGCTTTATACCTCACTATGACGATATAGTAAAAAGAGCTGCTAAAATGTTGGGTTTCAACTTGCGTAACATCAAATCTTTTAAGTCGGTTACATCTAAAATAGTATTGTATAATGCACTAGTACGAAGCATTCTTGAATTTGGTAGCGTTATTTGGAACCCTCTATATGCTGTTCACACACAACGCATTGAATCCATCCAACGATCGTTCTCCAGGCATTTGGCATACATCAGTCCTAGTATCAGCGCTAGAAGCTCTTACAGTGATAGGCTATCACATTTCAAATTTAAAACTCTTCAGCAAAGGCGCAGAATGTTGGATCTGCTCTTTTTGTTTAAAATATTAAAGGGCTCTTCTCAATGTGAGGATCTTCTGAGTCAAATAGGTATAATTGTCCCAAAAATAAACTCTAGACGAAAATTACAATCGTTCTTTATGGTTCCCAGATACAAAACAAACCTAGGATCTCGTTCTCCCTTGGTCAGACTAACGTCTACTTATAACGAATTCTGGCGAATGTTAAACCTGGACATATTTCATGACCATTTCACATTCTTCCGGTCCAAGATAGTTAATCATTGTGGATAACTGGTATTTGGATCATAATTAATTAATTAATTAATAGTTATTTGGTATAAAAAATGTTAAATGTTAATGTCAAATGTTAATAAAATGTTAATTTTGTTCTAATTTTGTTCTAATTTTGTTTTATTATTAATTTGATTATGATACTATTTCATGGTGTTCCTATTAGATATTAAGTGTAATTATTCAAATTTTATATTCTGTATTTTATGTTGTTTATCTGTTTTAATGTAAATGTTGTACATGCCTGTAATTGGCATAAGCACATGACTGTTGCCTCATATCGTGTTTATAAATGTATGTGTTTATTCTGTTGGCATGTCTTATAAATAAATAAATAAATAAAAAATTCACTCAAAATTCATAGCATAAGACTCATTAAGCCAATTTGTGCAATATTGTTTCAAATCTATTTCTTATTATGTCTCTATACCACAAGAACAATCTATACCTCAAATCGCGTTGATTGGTTGCGCTGTTACATTACTAAAAAAAAGAAAAAACCCACCAACACTTCGCATTCATAATATCAGTGAGGGTGACAATAACCTCAATCAGACTGTTAATAAACCTTTCAAACCTCCGAAATGTCTTCATAACAATTTAAAATTAAATTCATTATCGAAATGGCAGGCTTCATCGAAAAAAACCGACTCGTTATTACAACAAAGTTGTTGAGTTTTAAAGTAATTACTATTTCCTACAATAAAATGTTCAACTGATTGACCTGAATGTAACTTTAACGGGATACCGTACAATTTCCGTCTTTATATCCTTTAGTTAGAGTCGGAATTAGATTGTAACTTGTATCTAAAAGGTTAACTCTGGAAAATCTAATTTGGAAGTTATGGGTTGGTTTCCGAACTGCATTTTCCATTGGGTTCTGTAACTTTAAACTTGTTTAGGGTTTAGAGTAAATGGAGAAGTATTGAGTGAATTATGGTTGTAATACTATCCAAATTTAATTCAATATATTTAACCGCTAAGACAAATTATAGTTTCAAGACATAAACTGCTTAAGCAACTATCGGCCTGTTTGTCTTTTGGTTAGTTACACTGAATGCTGACCCAGAGACTTTAGTTCGATGCCATGCCGACGGCGCAAATTATAGCAAATTTTGAAACAAAATTAAATATTTTCAATGTGCCTAAAACATAAAACTACATTTCCTGACACCAACTTCAAAATGTTTAATTATTTTTTGTTTTTTTGTTACCTTATATTTATTTGGGAAGTAATTTTTTTTTGTAATTAAGTTTTTATCATATACGTATTTAAAAAAAAGTATATGTAAGTAGCTATGCTGGTATATTTGGAGGAATCCCAATCGAACCACAGAATAAGCACTCCATTCAAAATCAGGTGATGTTAATTCTTTAATTTAATCCTGAAATCGGCGAACGAGTTAGCTGCCTGGGCCCGGGAATTATCTGGCCAACTTTATTTAGTATTCTGAGGGTAGTTGTATAATTCGTTAGATCTGTGGCCTTGAGTGCTCGTGAATCGTGACCTTTATATTGTCGCGGTGTGGTGCTGTCAGTTGCATGGTAATATCTGTTTGTGTAAAGTTTTGGTTATTTGCTACGGTAGAGGAATAATGTATTTTGTGCTGCGAGAATTTTTAAAGACCTTGTTTTGTATGGTAACACAATAATATGGAGAAATAGTATGGAAGAAAAAATCGTTTCAGCTGCACTCGATCCTGCGAACACCATATCATACCATCTATACATCTTTTACCGCTCCGAAGTTGTCAAATTTTGTCCTTATGTTACGGCTAGCTGACCCGTGCATCTTCGTATGGGTAAATTTTCGTTTTTGCATCATTTTTCGTTTTTGCAACATTTTTCCTTGCTGCAACCTATAGCCTTCCTCGAAAAATGGGCTATCCAACAGTAAAATAATTTTTCAATTCGGACCCATAGTTCCTGAGATTATTGCGTTTAAACAAGCAAACTCTTCAGCTTTATAATATTAGAATAGATTTAAGACAATCGTCGTGCCATCTAAAGTAAGGTTTTGCAGAAATATACAGTCTAGGAGAGTGTATGAACTAACAAGGTTAGCTAGCCCTTATCTCAAGCTGTTTTAAGGAGTAACTGTTCTTAATAGGGCTTCGACTTTCGTATCTCAAAGGATTACTTGTTATTCACTCATATTCGCGTAACATTTATTCCCTCAGAACATTATATTTTTTTATATCTCGCAATTCAGGCCGCCTTTTATCTCCGCCGTACGTATATATCGTATGCTATTTAACATCAGTTTTATTTCTATAATAACATTCACAGTTATAGTTTAGGCAGTTATAATAAAATTTTATTTCTTTTCCGATAACTACGCAAAGGCAAGCTATCGCTGAATTACACTTGCTCTAGATATAGGATCTTCTTCATGTTGAATACAGCCGCTTTATAGGTTTAAGTAATTATGGATATGTGAGGTTATGCCGGCTAAAATGACCCCTAACTTACTGTACGATTGTTGATAGGTATCGTATAGGAGTACCTTTGCAGAGCCAAGTCGCGAACGGTATATTTTATTCAGGTTTGCGGCGTTCTTGCCACAAGGATAAGACTTGGAGTCTTGCGACAAAAATTGAATGAATAAATATTATTACGGCTTGTCGTCTCTAATTTTATATTCTACGGGTTTTTTACGTGTTTTCGCATGTCCAAATCGCATTAATGCCAAGATGTTTAAGTATATTTCGCTGTTATGTAGCAGCGATGTTAATTGTTGAGTGTAAATAGACTGACGTGTATTGTTCTGATCCTAATTCGAACTGCTTTATGTCTTACGTGAATGTATTGTGATAAATCTCTCTGTCCTTCTCTTTTTGCTTGTAACACATCTGACGGAAAATGAAAAGAGCGTAGTTAGTTACTATGGTCGATGCACTATCTCATCATCGTTTGAATGTAAGGGTGAATGTTTTATTTCTACTTGTCCGTCTTCCGTCAAATGTGGGTCAACCATTAAAAAGAAAATTCTCTAAAGAGTTTAGTCGTAATTGCGGATCAACCCTAACCTTTAGCAGAACTTTTCGTTTCTCCCTTCAACTCCTTAGTGGGCGGGTTGTGATTTTTCACAATTAACGGATTATAATTAGAGGGGTAGCCACGTTGTGTCTTTATGAGGCAATCTTTCCTCCCCACTCCCTCGGGCCTACGTGAACAGAATTCACGTCAAGCGTCTAATGTCGACCAACATTTTTTCCCTTTGAAATAACAGGTAGGTACCGCAGGGTTAAGTTAAAATATTTTTACCTTTGTGGCAAGTAAAGTGCGAAGACGGGTTGGTGGTATGCGGATTTTGAAATGTACCTTTAGATATTCAACAGGCCACGACCCAGGTTTATGTTTATGTTCGTCCTTTGTCGTTATTTTGACTTCTTACACTGTTTGTGAGCATGACAAAATGAAAAAAAAAAATACATGGCTCTCTTCTTCAGCTATCCCTTTGTTGCGTTGTGGTCATGTTTTAGACAGTTTAGTCTGGATGCAGTGGTAGAGCTTTGCAAATACATAAAAGGATAACGATTGTAATGTTAGGTTAGTTGTCAGGATTCTTGAGGGTTGATACTAAACCCATATCAAGTGGGGTAGGTGTCCATGACAGTTGGGCCGGGCTTAACGTGCTTACAGCGAGGCACGGCGGGGCGTGACAGTTTTGAAAATTGCTACACATCTATGGGCTTCATCGCGTCGTGTTGCTTAACCTCGTTAGTTGACGTACGCTAACGTAGTTGTGTCACGGTACCCTGTAGTAATGAACGCACGAACACACGTTGTAAATTGTGGTCAGTTAGAGAAACGTCATCATCATTTTGAAATATTTGGTATTGCTGGGTACGAAATATAAACATGCATGATTATGTACGCCGAGTCAAGTTCACTAACATTGTTATGATAATGCAAACATATTCAAAACTTAAGGTTTTACTGAGGCCAATAGACTTTTTGAAAATGGTTACCTTGGTATGGATTAGAGATATCAATCTACTCGGTCACAAGCACCACACGGCACTATACCCATTGTCTGTGGCTAATATAGAATCACATCGATATCAATATCTCGATTTAAATTCCAAGTGCAACCCCGAATATCAGTTACACTGAGCAAATATGTTGAACGGCAGATGTAGACAGTCTTTGAACATTTATCTCCGTTAAAATACGATCGACATTAACATTCGAATACCTACCTTTTATCGATAATCTTCTTTCGGCAAATAACTTGGTTTAAAAGAATTTCCAATGACAATATTTTCTCTAGAGATGGAAGTTTACCATTCGAGTCGGAGGGCCGTGAGAGTGCCACCTTACAATTTGCATATTCAAACCCTCTCGATGCGAGCGCCTCTCTACGTGTTGGCGAATTTTTATGTCGACAATGTTGAAGTGATGTCGCGGGAAAAAGATTAAGGGTAGCGTTCTATGACGTTTTACTTATAGATGCGTCATAGGCTAACATAAAAATATACGGCGACTGTGATAGTGTTCTCTCTTTTACTCTTGCGTTCAAGACTACCTTAGCGTCTCGCTAGAACTTAGCGCAGACCAGGCACCTTGCATTTATCTTGCCAAAACAGAGTGCAGTAAAACACGTCTATATGTAAAAAGTCATTGGGTGATACGTTGCACTGAAAATTAACCGTGGCCTGAGGCAAAATATATAGTCTTGTGTGCATTATCACAAGAGCTCTTCATGGAGTTGCGGTGTTTATCGGGGAGAGATTATTAAACACAAGTGTAAAATGCAGTACCAGAGGGTACTGTATCTCACAATCTCACCTGCTGATAACAAATGAGTTAGAACGCTTATATATTCCTAGTATCCATATGCTTGTTATTGATCAAAACCTGGCCATGATTTAGCATCACTCTATTAACAAAAAATGATGGCAAATTTCCCTATCAATATAACACAAACCTAACATGAGGTTTTTAAGGAGTGACGTGAAAAATGAAATGTCATTACATTCACGTCAGATTGCAAAGGAAATGTGTATTAAAGATTGATGTGTAAATGCTGTAGGTTATAATTCAAATTGATGAATCTGTGATATTCTCTGTCGTTTTGATATGCGCCAATTTTCCTCGTCTCCTATTGGGTTTTCGCTTTTTGATGGCAATCTGTAAGCGTCGGTAAGTAAACTTGGCGTGGATAACATTTAAATGAGTGTCGAATCTCAGCACGAAAAGTTTATTTTTTTAATTCTTTTTTTTTTGAAATATGTTTCGAATCTTCGTTTCAGTACCGTGGTACTTTTGTGACTGCTTTAAAAAGTTGATAGTAGGTAAAGAAATACTAGTTAATGCTCTAACTATCCAATCGCAATCGTGAGGTCGCGGGTTCGAATTCTACATGCAATTTAGCTAAGCCAGAAGGTTTAACAGGATTGCTAGTAATGTGAGGACCATAATCCCACATTGCTAGTTATCTTATTAAACAAAATAAATAGAGTCTGCCGCTTTGCTTTAGAACCTTCTTTAAGATAGGTGCTGAAGGAATAAAATACTGCAATGAAATTGGTTTTTCTGTCTAGAAAAATAGAACATCACTCAGGCGCGAATCCAGAACTTTGTTCTGGGATGGAGGGGGGGGGGCTAATTGGCTCAATTGGTGAAGTTTGAGTCGCTCGCATGAAGGGGGTGGGGTGCATTTTTACACCAGCCACTGGGGAAGCAATTGCAGGTCAACACACCGGCCTAGTGTCAAATTTCTCACTCATTTCCTTTTGCAACCCCTCCCCCCTTGGATCTGCGCCTAACATAACTAACATACCCTCTGTTTCAGAAGAACCTACTTTAATTCTACGTAATAATAAGTGAAAAATACAGTTACACATAGGGACTTACATAGATAAATAGATACACCTTTTGTAATGTACCCCAATCCCTGTTACCCGTATATTCAGTAGCATTCGTGCACCGGTATAAAGGGTCAATACGCACCAAAATGCCAGCAGCACGGCAAGCACATTTAGCGTTAAACAATTCTAAACTTTATTTACATATATAAAAGACCAGTATCGCTTGACGGCGGTGCGGCCACGCGCGGCTATGAGAGTGCGCGCGCGGCGCCGCGACATCTTCGAGTTGTTTAATTGATACTGGTCTTATGACTATGTAAATAAAGTTTAAAATTGTTTGACAACTGAAAGTGCGCTGCTGACCGTTGCCATTTCGGTATAAATTGAGCCCATAATGTAGGTTATATTACCGTTGCCTTGGGTTTCCAACTATAAATACACTAAACGAGGAAATGTCGATGCTAGTGGATTTGTATTGCTATATCTGTGTGTATTTAGCTACGAATATTTCCTTTGCATGTACTATCTTTGGCGTGACGTTTCTGTCGATGGTAATTTAATACTAGTTTGTAACTTTGTATGTACCAAGCATGTAATTCATAGTGTAAACATTTTGCTACGACTGTCTACGTGCGCCTACGGCGTAGGTCGACGTGCTACGACCGCATCGATGTGCTGCGCTCTTGTCAGAGGCATTTTATTAACGGTCAATTACAATTAGGTACACAAAATAAACCCAGATCATACGAAAATGTTGCAAGGTCGATCCGCACACATCTTGAGCGACACGCAACACTTTCGTTTCGCGATCGTTGTTTCCATCGCATTAATATTAAAAATAAATGGTTGCCTCTAAAATCGTAAGAGATCATAAGAAAACATTGATAACATTGTAATAAACAACCATGCCTGTGACAGCTTTTTTATAATTTCCAATTGTATAGCATGTCGCTGTAATCGCCAAAATATTGATGACAGTGTAACAAACAACCTTGCCTGTGACTGCTTTAGTGGCTTCGGCCACAATATTTCAGCCTATTAGCAGGCGGAATCGCTTTTTTTAGACATTTTGTCGTGAGTGCAGCCGTTCATCGGTTTATAAGACGTTATCACGTCAAAAATGTATTATATTAAAGTCATGATGTATACGTGATGATGTTAAACCATAGATTATATCCGACTGTCAACGTTGATAGACTCCCTCATTTCTTCACAAATTGAAACAACCATCCAAGTCTAAGATTTCTAGCAGTACAAAGTATTAAGTGGTGCACTTATATGACCAACTGATAAATATCAGCCGGTATCTCTAATATTGGGGTACAACAAATTACCCGGCTATTAAGCGCGGGTTACGTCCGTAATATGTAAACTGGGGTCCTTGTTGTGTGTGCTGAATTACGGGTTGCGGCGGAACCTTCTTACTTTATACTGCTTTGAATTTACTGTACTATAGTATGGCTTTTAATAATGGCATACCTTGCTAAATATTCTTTATTTTCTGATAGGTCTTTGAACATGTTTATCCTATTACATAAAAAAAGATAATCTATGTTATCAATCGTTACCGACGCAACGATCTGCTTACGTTACGTCACGTCATTTGATTATGTGATTATCAAAAACTATTTATTATATTTGGATATAATAATATGAATTGTAACAGAATATTAGATAATTTATCTATACTAATATTATAGAGAGGAACGATTTGATTGTTTTTTTCGGAACCTATTCAATAGGTTCCGAAACTACTGGACAGACTTGAAAAACTCTTTCACCATTAGAAAGCTACGATATCGGAGAGTATCAAAGGCTATAATTTGTAATTAAAAAAAATTAGAGATCCCTACGAAAATTGCAATTATGTAAATCAAGGTATTTATACCTTGATTTACATAATTGCACGGTTGACATTATCGTAGTTTTTTAAAACTACGATAATGTCAACCGTACGAAGCCGAGGCAGGCGGCTAGTGTATAATAAATTGTTGTATTGACAGTTTCACTTGTCACTTAAAAGTCTTAAAATATTGATGTATTGCTCATAACAGCTCGAACACTTTTTGTGAAAACATCGCTACAATCTCGATCAGTACAGACCTTGAGTATTATTTTGTCTGCTTAGACCCACCTTTGTAATAAATACTATACTAATATTATAAATGCGATAGTTTGGATGTATGGATCGATGTTTGTTATTTAAAACGGCTAAACGGAACGGGATGTAATTTGGCACAGAGATAGATAATAGTCTAGAATAGCACATAGACTTTTTATGACGGTAACATTTTCCTATAGGATAGATGTGCTTTTCATATTTTTTACGCGAACGAAGCTGCGGGCAGTAGCTAGTAATATATAAAATAATATCTCCTATACGTGGGACCAAAACGTTGCTTATCTTCATTACGGCTGAGCGAATTTTCATCAAACAAAACTAGTATGTAGTTACTATCCGGATTGAATTAGCAGTAGGCCGCTTTGTAACGTGTTACGCTATAGTATCGCAATGCTCCTGAACGAATTGGGTATTTGACTACTATCAAAATAAAATATTTTATACTAACCATGTAAAATATGTCATGAAGTTTTCTGAAAAAACAAGTTTAATCTATAATTTAACGTGTTTATTATTTTTTAATCATAAAAAGAAGCACTGAAAGTAAATGATTTGACCATGAGACAACGTGACGTCACATGCTTGCATTTCGTACAAATTTGTATGAAGCGGGCCGTTCTTGACGTTTGTTAAAAACATCTGATTTAACTTCAGGAATTTCCCTATTTCAGTCATAGTAGCTAATGCTTAGCTTACAATAGCGATTTAACTCATCCTGCAGAATCAGTTAACCAAAAACTGCCAATGACCAAACACTAATGGTGCAATTTTATCATAATTTGATGAGAAAAATCTGACACGATCCAGACTGCCAATGACAAAACACTAATGGTGCAATTTTTTCATAATTTGATGAGAAAAATCTGACACGATCCAGACTGCCAATGACAAAACACTAATGGTGCAATTTTTTCATAATTTGATGAGAAAAATCTGACACGATCCAGAGTGCCAATGACCAAACACTAATGGTGCACTTTTTTCATAATTTGATGAAAAAGATCCAGAGAAGACCACTTTTTTCACAGACACGCAATAATAGACCATAGCCTTATTAGGAATTCCAAGAAACCGTGTCCTTTTCCTCGTTACCATCTGTACTCTCAGTATCTTGAACTACGGGCTTCTCTTTTCTATCAACAAGCATACTCCCATCTCTCAAACCAGTTGTTCATAGATGTACGAGTATCTCAGCTAGCCGAGTGTTATTAATGATTGACGGGATATGACGTACCTGTGTATACAAGGGTAGAGTAATCCTCCACGTTATCGCGCCATTCCGTACAGCTCGTCGCCAAGGGACCGCTGTTGGATTACACAGGTAATTCGCACACATACAATCTCACACTATAGCCCGTAGATACTTGATGGATGGAATCAGAAATGAGATCTGTCGTGTGTACTGTGATTCATAGTTGATTTGTTTTATGGGGATTGGATGAAAGGGTTGGCGTTCAATGTTTTTTGTTTATTTCTGCGGATGACGTATTGGTGGCGTGCGATTGATCAGTAAGGCTTAATTCACACCGAAATGGCAGCGGCACGGCGAACACTTTTATTGTCAAGAAATTTTAAACGTTATTTACATAATGAAAAAGCAGTATAGCTTGACTGCTGCACCGACGCGCGCGGCCGCTCGTAGCAGCTCGTGACCGCGTGGCCGTCTAGCGATACTGGTATCTTAAGTCTTAGGGCGTAGTTTAAACTCTCATGAAATTGTCTGCCATTTAAATATAATTAATTGGTTTTTAAAACAGCCGAATATATTACCTAATGATTGTAAAAAATCTCTCCCTACCGGTATGTCAAATTGACCTTTGATCGGTAGGCAGTCGTAATGCCCCAGCCAAACATTAAGACTCAAATAGACATAAGCGTCAAAGTTCTAAAACTGATCAAAGTTTAAAAGTAAGGGCTTTTAATGAACACGCTGCATCGCAATGCCGCCACAATCGACCTTGCTTGCTGACATTGGTATAATTGCGAGAATTATGCCCACTTTGGCCGTTTGTCCACCGCAGCCCGTCAACTGGACGTCACCGTGAACAAGATTATTTTACTTTGGCGAACTGGGGGTCATTCACGTATTTAAAGCTGTGCATTTGCAGTTCAGTTGCAGTTAAGTTTCGATTAAAACGGCCATTTTTTATTTTTGTAACTTTGGGATCGACATCAAATACGCTTGCGTCAAGTATGCGTCTCGAGAGCGCAATATCGACATTCTAATTCGGTGCGCATGCATTTTTCAGATCGATCTTAAAGTTACAAGAATACGAAAACAACCGTTTTAATCGAAACTTAACTGCAACTGCACTGCTTTAAATACGTGAATTGACCGGCAGGACGATGACGGTCGTGCGGTGGGCGTGTCCACTGCCCGACCGTCATCGTCCTGCCGGTCGGCTTTAAAAGTCATTCCATGTATCGTTACTTCGGCGGCGTCATGGCGTCCCGTTGATGGATAAGCGCTTAGGCTTTGCAACTTTACTTGTTGTCAGAAAAAACGGTATAGGTACTACTTGTTCTGCATATTACCAAAAAAACTGCAAGCTTACTTATTTATTTTTAAAGCGAACCTCCTAAGATAGTTCACGAAATTGTCTCAGAGAATTGAGGGTAGGAACACAATTCCGCGACTTACAATATTCAAGTTAATGTGTACGAAGGTGAATGCCAAACTGGGAAGGGCCCAAGGTTATGTCATGTATAAATACGTTAGAGATACACGCGCCGAAGGCACACGCATGCCATTTTGGCTTCAACGAAGCCTCGTTTATTTCTCTTGTGTAGTTTTTGTTGTAAGACTGTGAATGATATTATTGCCTTGAAGCAAAAATGGAGGTGTTATTAGTTGTGTCTGTGGCATTGCTCTTCTTTTAAATCTAAACTACATATTTCGATTTAGTCAGCATCAAAATCAATATATTCTTTTAGATTGATTTTAATGTGAATTAAATCGAGACAGTTTTTAGCTTTATTTGAAGAAGATCCGTTAAACCGTTTTGAAGATAATCGACTATTTATCGTTACAGGTTTTTTTTAATGGCACGCTTGTATATAGTGACTAAAAATTGATGAGGTCTTTAACCTCATCATTTCTTTTCAAGAAATCCTTACTCATACTTTTTTTTTTTTTTTTAGATTTTCTGTATAAACTAACAAACCCTTACTTATACTAATTTAAACCTAGTAAAGGTTTAAATTAGTATAAGTAAGGGTTTGTTAGTTTATACAGAAAATCTTCGCCACAATTCGACTGATACAGTTAATTTGTACAAAAATACTGTTTATACCAATTTCTTCAGCCGTTTTGTAGATTATGAGCTATTTGCTTGAAGGATCCTAATGAAATAAGAAGAAGAAAAGTTTCACGGCATTATTTATTACAAAAAGTATAAAATACTTTACTTCGATACGCCGTATTTCGCATTGAATTTTCTACAAACCTTTCAGAAACAAATTCTGTAAATGACAGTGAAAGCCGTATTAAAAACCGTTGTGTATGTTGTTCATTAAGTGAATACCGCGTACAGGCAAACATGCAGAAATTGACTTTCGTTATTTATAAAAAATCTAATTAAAATGATTTATTCAATTACGAAGCAAAATACTACACTTGTGAAAAGTCGATTCTACATTTACTTGTAATGCCTGTTCGCAAACAATAGGTAAAGCCCGAGAAAAGAACAGGCAATAAAAACTCGTGGCCACTATTTTCAAATTGCCAATGTTTACAATGTTTCTCTGTGTATAAACTGCATGCAGGTAAGGTGCTGCCATCATTATAAAAAAAAGAGGTCAATAATATTAGAAGAATCAAACAAACAAACTCTTCAGCTTTATAATATTAGTATTAAATTTGTACTTCTTGAAACAAAAGACTTTTTATGGTGCACAAATTGCAGCTATTTATAAATAATGAGATACTGATTCGCTGGTCGCATTGTCTTGCCTGCTAAACATTTCTGTTTGATTTAAACTGGTCACAAGAGAGGCACAAAGCCAATCCATTCTACATCTACTTGTATTGCAAAACGTCTCCTAAATCAGTTTTAATTTTCACGCTCATTGATGATTAACGAGCGGCTGGAAGCGCCTAACCAATATTGTCGTTGACATTTCTATAGATTCGAATCGGCATTATTCGTGCCTTTCCGGACGATTTCGCCAATCGTTTTGAATATCGAACAAAAACGTCCGTCGATCTATGCCAGGTACAGGGCGATTGTTTACGCGGTGTATTCATTTGATGATGATTGGGGGCTTTAAATGTGCTCAGGCGTCGATTTGTTATTGCAATGGTTTGAACGCGCTTCGACGTTGTATTTATGCAATATTTTTTCTCGTACTGGTGATTTTGTTGGCACATGGAGATTTGACTATGAATTTGTGCTTTTTGCCAGGGTTGTAATACCACATTTTATTTTTAGAATTAGTAAGACTACCAAATCATATACGAACTATAAGCTGTAGGGGCTGAACTGTTGCATAGAAATCCTTATAAGTTATCTGAAGAGTTTGTTTGTTTGTATGAACGCGGTAATTTCAGGAACTACTGATCCGAATTTAAAAATTGTTTACTTTCTTAATTCACTGTTGGATAGCCCATTTATCGAGAAAGGCTTTAGGCATTTATATAACATCACGCTCCAACCAATAGGAGTGGAGCAGCAATGAGAAATGTTTTAAAAACGGGTAAAATTTACGCAGACGAAGTTGCGTGGTACAGCTAGCCATATAAAGAGTTTAATTCACCGGTAGAAAACTGTAATATAAATAGTAAGTGCAGTAGTTTATATTGATATCTACGAGTATATTTCCAAAAGTAACCGACGAAGTAGTCAGGAGCCCTCCAGGGTATAGTTAACTGTCAGAGTAAGGAGGAGTTAATGTGTAAGGCAAAGATGTATAGCTGGGAATCTCGAAGGATCTCTAAATAAGAATATACTGCTATTTATTTGAAAGGTTTTTAAATAGGTATATACAGGGTAAATATTAGTTAGAAGGGCCTCGCTTTTTTGTAAAAAAAAGTTAAGCGTAGCTCTTTTTTACAGACATTTGTGCTACGTAAGGCATTTTAGGGTTCCGTAGCCAAAATTGCTAAACGGAACCCTTATAGTTTCGTTATGTCCGTCTGTCTGTTTGTCCGTATGCTACAGGCAATTTACGCAAAGACTACATACTGAATATTTATAAAATTTGGTGAAAAGGTATCTTGTAGTAGCCGGTACTTAGTTTGATAGCTAAATAATAAAAATAATTATTTGGGGGGGGGGGGGGGGGGGGCACTCCTCCATACATGTAACAGTAGCTGTAATTTTTTTGAATGAACTGCGGAATCCTACACTGATCATAGTCCGACATGCTCTTGCCCGGTTTTATTTTTGTTTTTAAATGCGTGACGCTAGGCATAAACGCCAGACAAAAAAGGGGATTTATCTTTATATACCCAAGGATGACCTAAACCGCAGTGAAATTCGTACGGTACTCGGAATTCTTCAGTGCTACCTATTATATATTAAGCAAACATTTAACTTATATTTTTTCGACAAAACTGATCAGTGGTCACTCGACTGAGTTCATACCGAATGACTAATTACTCATCTATACTGATATTATAAAGCTGAAGAGTTTGTTTGTTTGAACGCGATAATCTCAAGAACTACTAGCCCGAATTGAAAAATTTTATTTTACTGTTGGGTAGCCCATTTATCGAGGAAGGCTATAGGCTAAATAACATCACGCTACGACAAATAGGAGCGGAGCAGCAATGAAAAAGGTTGCAAAAACGGGAAAAAATTACGCAGATGAAGTTGCGCTGGTCAGCTAGTTCAATTCCTTTATATAGGTATATAGACAAGATATTTCATATTATATCTCCACATTCTTCCCACAACCTCTTATCTTACATTCCACATCTGAATATGACATCAGGATCTTGGCTCTTGTCCAAGCATTCGTTATTAACACCGGAACGTCCTGCACAGTGACCTAACAATAGACGTCAACGTACATTAGCTCTGTTTAATATTCCAGAGGCCATTTCAGTTGCTAATCAAACGGCTTCTATTATTGTTGGCTATGTATTTGTGGGTATGTAGGCTGTTGGGCTTGAAAGGTTTGGCATATACGAGTATTTTATTGGACGGGATGAAATGATGTTCTGCCCATAATAAAATATATAGAAATTGTTGAAACTTTCAATAGCGCAGTATAATATAATAATATCTTGAGACAACTCACACAACATCATCTGATCCCAAACCAGACAACAACACAACAGACAACAACTGCAACCAGACAACTGATAAACATACTTATATATTTCTAAGTACATACATATCATAGATAAATTACACCTATGACACAGAATAAACCATCGTGATCATCACACAAAGTTTTATCCTGGGTGGGGATCGAACTCACGATATCTAGCTTAGTAGTCAGCGTCACTAAGCACTAGACCAACAGGCCAGTCGCAAAATGCTTATATCATCTTTATATGTTCCCTTTCTGAGGCCTGCTCTCTGAGACAGGGTACCTGGTACCAGGCCTTATCGATATCACGTATCCAGTTCGAATTGGTGGATATCATGTCTTCAGATTTTTGATTCTAGAACGCACGTCCTGGAATCACAAATCTGAAGTTATAGTCCTGGTTTCACTAATTTCTAATTTAAACTATTAAAAAAAAAACGGGCAAGTGCATGTTAGGCCACGCACAATGTAGGGTCCCGTATCTGCCCAGCATAATATGCGATGTAAGAAGTGGGTTTTCTGTTTATACTTTAAAGCTTAATATTTCACAAGCAGATCCCAAAATCGATAAATGATTCTCTCAACCCCAAATATTTTTAATAGACCTATCCCCTATGATACGATACGGTCAGTAAAAAAAAATGTCATCCCCACTTTACATGTGGGGAGGTACCCTAAAAAAAATTGTTTCAAGGTTTTGTTTACCACGCCGCTGTAAGGAAAATCGGAGTTTTCTATTAGAACTGTCTCTGAGCTAAGCTGCGGACGGGCGGACATGGCCAAACTATAAGGGTTACATTTGGCCATTTTGGCTATGGAACCCTAAAAAGTGTCTGCGCACCGCTTGCTTTTTAAAGCGGAAAGCTCGTAAATTGAGACAATTAAAAAAAATCCTTAATGGGTGAAATTTGATTTGAAAGAACCACAGGCAGGAGCTATTCCCAATTAATACGACACTGACGTTTGACAATTCTTGCGCATGTGTCCTCATTCTATGTTATTGGGATTATCAATACGCCCACCAAGCGTGGTAATTATGGCATAACCTTGCCATAATTGTAGAGGCGGCCCTGTGCCTACCGTGTGACGTTTATGGCCTATGATGATAACAAATGGGCGAAGCCTTATGAATTGTTTTGTTTATCTCTTCCCCATTAAAGCTATAGATGCGGAAGTGTGTTTAATGGATTGTGGATTTGTTTGTTAATCCATTATCTCCGTTGAGATTGAACCCCGTGATTAAAATCTGTTAGGAAGATATTATTCCCGGAAATGAGTACCTAGTAATAAGAAGACGATATGGATATAGATAGCTTAATCCTACATGGTGATGAAATATCGAAAATTTCAAGATCTAGAGGTACTTTATTCGAAGCTTATAAACGCTTGCTAGGAATTACTTGAATGGACAAAACATTTTTTCAATATTATCGAATATACCGTTTTGAGTTGTTGCCGAAAAACTGCGCTATCAACAAAATGACGTAAGTGCCCGTCGCATGGCACTTACGTCATTTTGTTTATAGAAGCGAAATTATAACACGTTATAATTTCGCTTCTTACATTATATTTTTCAAATGTAGTGTATTTCTTTATAGTAAGATCTACGGAACCCTACACTGAACAATGACATGCTCTTTACCAGTTTTTTTTTAATTTAAACACGAAACCTAATTCATCCAAATACAAACTTGGATTAAACAGTCACAAAATTGCATATGTAAAACATTGTAATTACATTAAAACCGTATTAGCAATACGGTTATAACCGTATTGTAACGTAGAGTGGACGTGTCCGCGTCAAATCACACTGTTTGTCTAGTTTGCGGTGACGATGTCCACACTAGTTGTCGATGATATCTGAAATGTGGAGCGGTGATGCCTATAGCTCTTGTTGTTCAATTTATCACTGGCTATTTATGTAACGATAATCTTATTTAAGTCACAATTATTTTTTTTATTTTATACAAAACAACTTTTTAAATTATTGCATTGATATCACAGTATCTTGATGTATTCTGATTAAAAATGGTATTAAACGATTTCTTTACGAGTGCTTTTTAGACAATGTCCTGATACGTATGATAAATCTATATCTATACTAATATATAAAGCGAAAGAATTTGTTTGTTTGTTTAAACGCGCTAATCTCAGGAACTACTGGTCTGATTTAAAAAAATCTTTTTTTGTTGGATAGCCCATTTATCGAGGAAGGCTATAGGCTATATATATATAACATCACGCTACGACTAATAGGAGCGGAGTAGCGACGAGAAATGTTGCAAAAACGGGGAAAATTTACGCATACGAAGTTGCGCGGGACAGTTAGTAAATGGATATAATTTTTGATCTTCAAAATGGCTGTAAGCAAAGCTTATTAAACTAAATTATAACATCCAGTCATTTGCACGTAACGATACCACAGACAGACACTGAGATACATAAACATGTCAAATTTATAAAACGCCTTTGTTTGCATCAGGCCTTAAAAATAACTGCATAGTCCATTCACACTTAATCAACCTTTGTTAGCTCAGGGCATTATGTACAGGCAATCATTTATGTCAACAGTTTAATATTTTGCAATGTTCGACTGACTATAGCTATGAATGCTCTTGTGGATTAAATTATTTATAAAATAATAAACCGGTGAACTTTCAATCGATAATTAGGTAGAACTGTAATCAGTTACACAGCTTGTTTATAGCAAAATTATAGTATTACTAGCTTTCGCCCGCGGCTCCGCCCGCGTGGATGTCGGTTATCGCTATAAAAACTATCCTATGTCCTTCCCCGGGACTCAAACTATCTCCATACCAAATTTCATCTAAATTGGTTTAGCCGTTTGAGCGTGAAAGCGTAACAGACAGACAGACTGACAGACAGACAGAGTTACTTTCACATTTATAATATTAGTATGGATCAAGTAGTTATTGAATTTTAGTATTATGCGTAGGGTCCTTGACACGGTGGGGACCAAGCAGATAGAGATATAAGGAGAGAGGTTAAGCAACATTATCACTGTTGGTCCATAGATGAGTGTACTTTTTTGACGTGATAACGTCTTATAAATCGTTGACCGGCTGCATTCACGAAAAAGTGTGATGTCATCGCTCACGTTCCGCTCATGCCGCGTTCCGCCTGCTGATAGGCTGAAGTATTGTAGCCGTCACATGCATGGTAGTTTATTACAATGTCATCAATATTTTGGCGATTGCAGCGACATGCGATACAATTGAAAAAAAAAATAAAGGTGTCACAGCCATGGTTGTTTATTCAATGTTTTCTTATGACGTTATCACGTAAAATTATCGTTCGTAAACCAACTTTACAGACAACCATTTTGTTGTTGTCATACCTCACCCTGAGAGCACGTTAAGACATCGATCTAGCGCCTAATCTCTTTTCGGTTGTGTCAAATTTCCACTCCATTGGAATATGAGAGTGAGAGAATATACAGCTTGTCAACAAACTGTCTGCGCACAATATTGTGCTCTTAGCGGTGCGATGACATACCATGATTAAAAAAAATGGCAGCGATATATGTGGTACACTGGAACAAATTCAAGAAATTAACTATATTTTCCAATTCATGTTTGAACACGCGCTTTAAATTTTAAAGCACATTGGCTTGGTAATTTATAAATATAATGGTATTTTTACGAGAAATTTCGTAAAGTTTGTTGGTTCTTAGAATCTTCTTAACAATGATGTTGTGTATCTTCATCTTAACAAACGCTTGTTAAAGAAATAACAGGTGAAAACTTCGTTAAACAAACAAACTTGTGAAATATTGTTATGTAGCTTTCGTATAAACAAGACTAAAGTATAATTTGTTTCTGTCTACTTGATTCTGTGACGTATATGAATCTGATGGCTGTTATTATTTTTGAAGTGAAAACTTCTTTAGCGGTGTTGTGCAATGTTTTTGATATAGGTAAAAAATGTTTGATATGGGTAAAAAATGTTAAACTCGCGTCAGGATAACGTGATCCTGTTTGAAAATTCGTAGATCAGGTAACCCTGATCGAAAATTCGAAAAACTGCTACAATATCATTATAGCTCAGTTGGAAAATCGGGCGGTTCAGAAACCGGAAGACCCCAGTTCAGTATTTACTTTGTCCATTTTCTGTCAGGCGAAACGAGAAAGAGAGGATATTACTTCTTCTCCTACGCCGCTCCAGCGGTCTACTCTCCCTCCGTCTTACGAATTTTCGATCAGGTCACGTGTCTTGACGTGAGTTTAACATTTTTTACCCATCCCAAAAAGTGCACAACGCCGCTAAGTTTTCACTTAAAAAAAAAGTTATGCATTCTATCCCCTAATCTTTGCTTTTTTTATTAAATATGAAATACCCACGTAACTTAACCTGCTCGGCAATGTGACCGTAGAGGGCAAACGTGTATATAACCTTGAAACTGCAAACAATCCAGCATATCTCATCCAATCTCAAGTCTATTTAGTACATTTGTTGTTAAACTATGTTTAATATAACAATACAAGGTTTCTAAGAATTTATTATACGATATTGTATTAAAGATAAGTTTGGTAATAGTTAGTTGTTGGGAGAAAGTTAGTTCTAATAACAGGTTTTGTACATACTGTATTAATATACATAATTATTATGTGGCTTTTGTGCTTCGTGCATTTGGGGTAATGCTCATAATCGCCACGCTGGGCAGGCGGGTTGGTGATCGCGCCCGTGACATTACTGGCAAACGTAGTGTAGGACGCCCTCAGGCCAAGTGGAGTGATGATTTACGCAAAACGTCTGGCAGGAGCTAGATGCGAGAAGCCGAAAATAGAACAAAGTGGCGTGCAATTGGAGAGGCCTATGTCCAGCAGTGGTCTGCCATAGGCTGATGATGATGAATTATTATGTAGCAAATGATATAGCTACATGATCACTTTCTATTGCATATTCCAATAGAAATAGCTGAGTACAATTAGTTTGGTATTAGTTGGTGTGTTAAGTTACATACACGTACATCGTGGAGATTATTATTACTATTAATAATTCACTACTTCTATTTATAATTATATTTCAAAAATATGTATACTACTATTTTATAAGTATGTTTATCAGTTGTCTGGTTGCCATAGTACAGGCTCTGCCTAGTTTGGGATCAGATGACCGTGTAGGAGTTGTCCTAAAATGTTATCATATACTTTGATATTATAATGTATTTACTGCCTAATTGTTGTATATCATTTTTTGTAAAAGATTTTTACTTAATAAATTTATTATTATTATTATAATCTATAATCTAATCTTATTACTAGCCCGTGTTGTTTGTGCCTGTTAGGTAAGGACCTTCCTTTCCTTGGCCAAGGCATTCCGGGCCCATTTCTTAAAGTGTAGCGTAATTCGTCCCGCCATATCTTTCTGGGTCTACCTTTTATTTAATAGATGACTAACAATGTGGGATTATGGGTTTCACATTACTAGCAATCCTGTTAACTCCTCTAGATAAGCTAAATTGCTTGTGTTAGGAGTGGGTTCACATCGGAAGTATAATGAATAGGATTTGAACTGTCGACCTCACGATTGGCGAGTACAACGCCTTAGTCTTATACTCTTTAATACCTACTATCTTCCGAATACTCAAACGATACTAAAACTTTGAGCCGTGCTGCAATGTATTTCTGTCGCTACTATTCATCTTTAAGTGACAGTGACGGCATGAGAGTCGACGGCATCTCATAGACGAATTATGGTTGAAACGAGGCGACAATATCTTGCGGCGGCCGCGCAGGGTAGGCGTGCTGGCCGCGTACTTGCGTTCATTCACAAGCGAATTAGCCTAGTCAATAAAGCTTAAAGTTGCTTGTGAGTGAACATAAGGAAGCGGTCAGCACGTGTTTACTTCCCGGTGGCCCACCGACCGCGACGAGTCTAGAATTTAATCGCGTCGTCTAAACGCAGCCTTAACCTCTAAAAAGACTAAAGTTGCGGCGAAAAACGCAAGGTATACAATTACTTTCGTATTTATATTAGTACAAATAACGACTCGAAATCCCGATTTATTATCATGTGTTTTCTTAAATATATGTATTTCTCTTCGAAAACTTTTATGAAGGTACCTATTTGTGAAGAAAAATGTCACAGTCGAGTTGTGAAAGTTAACACAACTCGGAACAATTTCTTCGAAGGATCTGCAAACACGACGTATTGATACAACATAAGACATCTTATACGTTGAGTGATTGTATGCGTGTTTAGGCTTGTTTGGTTTACTTTTTATGCTACTTGATCTTTGTTCAACTTTGTCATTGATAATATTGTGTTCATGCTCTTATTATAAATTGTTATGAAGTGGTATAGATTGCAAAGCCTGTGTCTATCTGCAGCTTAGAAGCTCCCGATTCGATTTAAATGCTGATTTTTTGGATTTTTGAAATGCATTCCATCTCCTGCGTTTAATCTCTTTGGTTTATGTAGTAGTCAATTTTTGAAGAGTTTCATCTGGGTTTCGAATTTTACAAAAAGATGCTTTCAATTAAAACTACAAACTAGTATATACGAGTACAAAATGTACCAAAACAGAAGCAAAGAACAGAACCCATTTTACCACTCAATCCTCTACATAAAACTTTGTCGACTGTTCATTAAGAAATATAACTTTGCACCACTAACTCTTTAAGCCAACTTACATAGACTTAACCAAATCTATTGTGCCCTAGTCGCGTAACTTCGCCGCTTCTCGTCTTGGATTGTAGTGCTATTATACAAATTTTAAACATGCAAATTCATTCAGCTGCCCACTTAATACAATCTACCTTTCTTCGGTCGATGTAATGTTAGCAGACAAGTATAATTTAATTATGCACTAAGAAGATATTAGGTCCTTCATGCTAATTAAAAAAAATGTGTTTTCTTTTTGTGAAAGTTTTAAAACACTCTTACTAACTTGACGTATATTCCAAATTACCTCTTAATGACCTTATGATAGTTCAAAAATAGCGAAATATCCTAATCATCACCATGATTAGGATATTTCGCTATTTTTGAACTATCAATGATATTAACAATAGCTAATCTATTGTGTTATTTTCTTTAACTGCGCAATTAATACTGTTGTTTTTAAACTACAATAAATGCGCGATGTGAATGTGATGTGCAATGTACTTCGGCATTGTCATATTTTTCTTTTTTAAATTCGTTCCAAGCAATCCCATTAAGATAAATTACATTAAAAACATTTTAGAAAGTATTTAGAAATATCCTGCGCGTGTCATAGAGTCATTACACTAGTTTCAATGTTTGAACACTCTTCGTCGCTTTTATGAGGGAACGGTGAAAATCCATTAATGATGTGACGTTAATGACACGTTACAGTTAAATATTGATTTTGTCCTGCGAAAAACGCTTTGTTTGTCACCTGAACTCAATTTACTATGCTTAATATCTGTTTAACATTGACCGCAGTCTATGTATGCATTTTATATATTAACAACCATTTTTTTCGGGGGTTACGTTAGGTAATGTAGTGCTTTACTTCGTCATTCTTAGAACCGTAAACTGTCTCTCATCATCATCACCGTCAACCCCTTTCTATTTACTGCTGGACATAGGCCTCTCCACAACACCCAATCCTCCACCTTCTGCATCCAGTTCATCCCAACAAACTTTTTTAAATCATCAGCCTATCTTGTAGTTAACTTACCTTTCATGTTGCCGCACAGAGCCCTTTAATATCATATTCAGTTAGTATAACCTCAGCAAAAGAACACAGAAAACATGCAAGTACATTCCCATAATCGCAACATAAAGTCTAAGCACTCCAAAAGAATATATACAGCCATTCCTAGCGTGCAGCAAAAAGAAGAAATCCTGACTTAAACCAATTTATCTCTACAAAGACAGCGTTTAACTTGAATTTAAATCTTGGAATTCCGTCTGCCAGTAGACACTTCTCTACAAGAGTTAAATTTTACACTCGCAACACTCTTTGAAACGTTTAAAAAACGTCTTTTATACTGAAGGAGTGACGCTCGAACGCCTCGCGAAGGGAATGTCCTGGCGACATCGACTTCGAATGCCGGCTGTAATAAAGAAATAAGTCTTCCATTCCACTGCCAGATTTGTAAAGGAGCGTTTTCGCGCTTTGATTTCGTGAAATGTTCGCCGGAGTGGTTGAAAAGATTTGTATAGTCAGGTGAGTTTTGTTTTCTTAGCGTTGTATACAGAAATGTTAAATGGATTTCTTGTAAATGGTGACTGTGAAAATTAGGTTTAGCGTTTATTTTAATAACCATTATTCATTACATATATGACGTATTTATGTTGAAAGCTAATAAGATATCGATTCTAGTAAAAAAAAAACTTGAGAGGTGTCAAGGGACACCCGAATGGAACAAAGTTCTTATCTTATTTTTTTTTTATTATCTTCGCAACACCACACTGTTCAATGCGAAATAGAAAGACGAAACGAAAATAACTGGCTTGCTTTCTATGAGAGAGGGAGAGAGAGAAACATGCGCACGCCGCACGGCTTACAACTATAGCAAAAAGTGTCGTTACAACTTTTGGTCTTTTGAAATACCTTACAAAAAGACGATTGTATACCGAAGGCTCGAACCCACAGCTACACAATTGTCACCAATACTGTGTACCGAATTTATGCCTCTAGACCAAATAGACAGGTGACTTCTTCGTCAAATTAGATGGTCATATCTTACGCGTACGCCGCATGGCTTGAGTGTGTCAAAAAGTGTCGTTACAACTTTTGGTCTTAAAAGTGTCCTTACAACGTTTGGTCTTAATTTTTCCGTCTAGCCCCCTTTCGCAACGCGCGATAAGGAACTTCGTTCCAAAACAAAAAAATAACTTTATTATTTCGACTAGTACCTATTCTTTACCTAATAGATCTTCAAGTACATTACAAACATTTACACTCAAAACAACGAGTTACAAAATATGCTTTGACGAATAACCTTAAAAACTTCAAAGTTAAACAGAATTCGTTATCGCTGGAAGTGGAGGTAGGAGTGAAAAGGGGAAAAAATGGAATACCTCGTCGCGGATGCCTGGCGAATTTTCCAAGAAAAAATAAACAGCCCAAAAGTTGCAAGTAATTTTGTATTATGGGAAGTTGCGAGTGCATACGATAGTGGATAATTTGAGGGTAGTTTCACAGAACAGGCACACGCTATGGGCGCTCAAGTGCTAGTTTTAACTGTAATTACTAACTAAAGTATAACAAATTTCGTTGTAACAGTGTCTAGGTAGTTTTCACAGTGCACTTAAGTATTATGTTGTTGCGGTTTTGTATGAATTATGTTGTCTATAACAAAAGCTTTGTTAAATCTAGCAAAGCAGGACTTACATTTTATTTAAAACTATTGTTAACTGATATTGATGACAAGCTGACCCGCGCAACATTTTTCATTGCTGCACCGCTATTGGTTGTAGCTTGATGTTATGCGTGCCTATAGCCTTACTCGGTAAATGGGCTATCAACATGAATTCGGGCCCGTAGTTTCTGAGATTATCGCGTTCGAACAACTCTTTAGCTTTATATTATTAATATAGATTACTGGCATGTCCTGAAATTAAAATGGCCCGTACTCTCTCTATATATATATTTCTTCTTCCCCCCCCCCCGTCTCTTCTTCCTCTCGCTTTATATCCAAGAGAAGGTCAATGTCCCAGAAGAGCGAATGTATTAAATATAACATTATGTACACCACATAATGTATAAAAAAAAAATATACCCTGTTTTTTGTACGAGTATATTTTCTTTCAAGCATGAACTTAACACTGTAATAACTTTTAACAAAAACAAGGTTACGTAACATAAAACGAGATACACATTTAACGATGGCAACATAAAAATATGCAATGTTACAGCGGTAGCTTACAACTGGCATCTGGGCAAGATAACTGAGCACCGCTGTACATTTTATTTCTTCTATTACTGGGACGTTTTTGTGGACTTTTTAACTGTGTATAAAGTGTAAATTCTCTCTCTGTGGACATTTTAAAATATTTAAGTTACACCAAGATATCACGAAGATACATACGTACCGTTATGTATTTAAAATTAGTACCTGGATGACCGAGCTTTGCTCGGTATTTTCAAGGTTCCGTAGCCAAAATGGCAAAAACGGAACGCTTATAGTATAATAGTCTGTTTGTCCGGCCGTGTCATAGGCATTTTACTCAAAGACGTCTTGTAGTAGCCGCTACTTAGTTTGATAGCTAAATAATAAAAATAAATATTTTTAGTCATTCCATACATTTAACAAAAGCTAAAAAAAAATTCAGCAAAAATCACCGTGTGGCATCATTCGAAATATCTACTTAATAATATTTTTCAATGGAATTTGTACGAAAATTTTGTTACTTCATATTTGACCACTCGTAAACTTGTTTTCCTTTTAATATATACTTCTACCGTGAATATTTTCACATACCCAACATCAACTATTTAGTGGACACTTGACTCTAACCAAAATTTGCACTTTAAAGCTTAATATTTTACAAACAGATCACTAAACCTAAAAATCATCGTTTTTTTGCAATTTTCTTTCAATGTGTAATAAAAGTTTATTAGAAACCCATGTTTTTAAAAGACCTGTCAAATGATGTGCCACACGCTGAAGTTTGCTAAAAAAAATGTTTCAGCTTCTGTTACATGTATGTTAATTAATGTTTATTATTTAGCTATCAAATTAGTTTAATAGCAAAATAATAAACATTAATATTAGCGGCTACTACAAGACACCTTCTCCAAATTGAATAGACAGACAGACAGATAGACATAACGAAACTATAAGGATTCCGTTTTTGCCATTTTGGCTACGGAACCCTAAAAAGGAAAAAAAATAATCATCTGGACTCAACCCGGGGTCTTCTGGTTTCCGTACCGCCCGACGTGCCATGAACATACGCTCTTCTGCTGGTGCAATTATTCAAATCGGATTTTTTCGTACGGCAACGGTTGCGGAACCCTACACTGGCCTTTTTTTGGTAAATTGTAGTTTTTTGGAAATTACGAGTATATTTAGATTATCAAATGACATACCTACTAATGAAATTATATTTTTCGACCTTACCGACATATTAATAAAAAAATATGAAATAATAAAGCACAAATCAAAAAACAAAAAAAAATAAAAAAATAAAAATGGAAAAATTATCATAAAATAATTATAAAAAGGAAAACATATATTTAATTCGGATTCGAACCGGGGTCATCTGCTTTGTGGATCGCCCGTTTCCCATCTAAGCTATTAAAACAATGGAAATCGCGGCGAAATTTACCTTCGTATTCTAATGATATTGTAGCAGTTTTTCATTGCCTGAAAATACAGATAGAACGACGTTTTTTAAAAATGAAACCTAGCTAGATCGATTTATCGCCCCCGAAACCACCTGCATACAAAATTTTGAAAAAATCGCTGGAGCCGTTGCCGCGATTCGAATTAAATATACATATATATATATATACATATATATATATACAAGAATTGCTCGTTTAAAGATATAAGATGAACTCGAGTAGGAGCTCGACCCGTGACATAAATATTTTGTTCCTTCGTTAATATAACGTTTTTTGACGTGATAACGTCTTATAAACCGATGACGTGGTGGACGCATGGAAAACGGTCACGATATTGATTGGTTATGTAGCAACGGTCACGTTATTATTTGGTTTCGTAGCAACAGTCACGTTATTGATTGGTTGCTAAGCAGTCACGTAGCAACGGTCACGCTATTGTTTGGTTGCTAAGCAGTCACGTTATAGACTAGTTTCTTAGCAACGTGAATGACGATTCCGCCTGCTGATAGGCTGAAGTATTGTAGCCGTTGGGCGCGTGTGCGCCCGGGTCCACTAAAGCTGTCACAGGCGTGGTTGTTTATTACAATATCATCAATGTTTTCTTATGACGTTATCATGTAAAATTATCGTCCGTAAACCGACTTTACAAACAACATTGTTTTTTCCATTAATCAGCTTTGTATCTGCTAGAATATAATATGCCTTCTCTTTAAGAGTGGAGGTACCCACCTCCACTTTTAGGGAGAAGGCATATTGAAGGCACGGGCCGTAATTTACCATTTTCACCCAATTGGACTATCGAATCTCTGTCACAATGTTTTTATTATTTAAGGTACGCCTTTTAAAATAAATATAGATACATTTAAAATGATGTACCTATTTTGTTTATAAAAACATGATTTTACGAAATTCAGCCTCGTGATCTGATCGAAGTGGCGGATCGCAATAGATTCAAACATCTTGAATCGACTTGTTGTAACATGTCGCGATCCGTCAATCTAACACGTTACACAGTCAATAAGGATCAAGACGTTCAATCTAGATCGAGATCCATGAACATGATCAGTGATGTTCATGGATCTCGATCTAGATTGAACGTGTAATGGCTGTCATAAATGTATTTAAAATAGCATCATCGAACCAGGTTATTTTGTTTAAAAGCATGAAGCTACTAAAACACTGAGGCATTTTAAATCTGAATTGGTTCGATAAAGTACTTGTAGACTTTAATCTTGAAGATATTGTCGAGGGCAAAAGCTATTTTGTAATAAATTTTCATGTTTAATATCTTCGACAGATTTTATAATCATCAGATGGAAATGGGCTTGGGAGAATCTGTCGCGGTACTTATTAAATTGTTCGTCACATTAAAATAACCGTATATTAAAAAGCTTTTTTTATTGTTTTTAAACTTGCGCGATTTTTATACATATTAGATATATTTCGGTAATATAATTGTGCGGGTAAATAAAAGGTTCGTACCTTTAAATAATTCACGCGATTAAGTCACGAAATATATCAAATAAGCTTTTTTATTTTAAAATGTTTCCTTTTTTTGTATACCTCCTCAATTTTTGATTTCGATTACGATGATACATTTGTTCATTCATCATTTGGGAACGGTTTTACAAATTTGTGTGTTTTTTTATTTTTGTTGTTTTGTACATATTACTCTGATCAGACATGTGTGAAAGGTTTTTTTTGCAAATTTTACGTGAAATGTCGATAACTTGTAATATTTAGGGTTCCGTACCTCAAAAGGAAAAAACGGATCACTTTGTTGTCCGTCCGTCCGTGTATCTGTCAAGATCCTTTATCTCAGGATAGCTTGGAGTTATCGATTTGTAATTATAACCATATACTCAGGTCTACAGTCCCTTAAAGCTGTGGAAAAATCAAACTTCTAAGTTAACGTGAAAACAAGATACGTCAAAAATTGTGAGACTCAATTCCTGAACTATTCGTAATATGTACTTACTTTGTACGGAACCCTCGGTGGGTGAGTCCAACTCGCACTTGTCTGGTTTTTTATTGTAATTTATAATTTAATAATAAATGTTTTTTTTTTGTTATAGGTAAGTCTGCAAAGAGATTGCTCTTAGAGAAACCCGTGCAAATACAAAAATAGATAGACAGCGAAAAAAAAGGTAAGTCATTTATCATCTAAAATGCTCTCGAAATAATGAAAATGTTGCCCCTTTTTTTCAATACGAGACCGTAAACGCGGTTCATCCATCATAGTGACGGAGACCTGAGATCTGCATAATCGACTAATTCTATGTTACATTTTTATGCAGATGTTTCTATTCGATAACATTCTGGTTACATTTTAGATAACTTTTACAAAAATGGGCATACTTTGTCGAATTTGTTTTAGATATTCTTTTGTGAATTAGTAACGTTACCGTAAATGTAATGTTAGCACATCACTGTCTTTTGATTGACACTGTAGCAAGTGTAATTACTGGGCCAATAAGATTTACGAACTAATTGTCTCAAATGAGTAGCGCGGTGCGGTGACATTCAGATCTTTGCCAAACAAGGATTTGGGTGGCACTGATACTGTTATTAGGCGACGCGTGACGGTTACCATCGGGCGCACGACCTGCATTTTTAAAATTCTTCATTTATTTGTATTAAAACACGTCTTTCATCATTTTAGTCTGTTCGAGAATCAACACATTTGTCGTGCCTTAAGCGAGGTGGGGTCGGTAATGATTTTAACACACATCATATAAGGCGCAATAGCATACTATTTTTTTACCTCACGTCATTCAGATATGAACGAACTCATTTTAAAACTAAGCTAAATTGGTTGGGTTAGTTATGCAATTTTGCTAACTTGAAAAAGTAAACAAGATTGCTAGTAACAGGCATCTCACAATAGTTTTTTTTTGTTAAGTTTTTCCTAAATTCAGACGTAAATAGCTGGATATAGATAAAAGAAAAAAAAATGTTTCCTTTTTTGTATACCTACCTCCTCAATTTTTGATTTTGATTACGAATATATAGATTATGGTATAGTATAGATATTATGATTATGCAATTTTATTAACTTGAAGAGGTAAACAAGATTGCTAGTAACAGGCATCTCATAATATAACCAGTTTTTTTTCAAGTTTTTACCAAATTCGGACATAGCTGGAGAATGCTTGATTGACTTGATTCGATTGTAGAAATATGTGGAGTTATTAAAATGTGTACTGTCTACCTTTAACGCGAGAAGATAAACCAATTTAAAACACGTCATAAAATAGACGAATTTCTATATTTTCAACCGTAATTTTACGACCAAAGTAATGGGTTTAAACCTTACTAACAAACTTTTTAAATTATAAGTTAAATTACTAAACTTTCCAAACTAAATTATAAATCGACTAATTTTTAAACGAATTTCTTCCGCTAACATTACGTTCCAGTTTCGTTTTATCGTTTTTTGTGTAGTTTGTATTCGGTGCCAGTAAGTCTTTGAATCTGGCAAGTATCCGTTCCCTGGCAATGTGCCCAGTGAGCTTCTCTGATTACATTCGAAGGGGGATTCGATTTCATTCCTCGAATATAACACTATGTTGATATTGACGATACTATACTGACGGAACATACTTTCGTCAGATAATATACATTGGAATGGAAGGTATATTCTCGCTGTTTATCGGTCAATCCCGCTAAACGATCGGTCGGACGATATTTGTGGTTGCGCATACTATTAGTTCCGATATATTGGTTGGGGTTTGTTTGTGGTTTATGTACTTTGTTCAGTGCTTCTATTACTATGTCAAAGTATATTTGGACATTATTTTCTTCACAATCTAATCCACTACATGTTATATATTTTCTATGGGACTGTTACTGCGGTTTCACGTTGAACTACAGATTAACAGATCGCTCTAGTGATCAATCCCTGTATTGTAGTGGTTTTGAAAATATACAAATCTAAGATACTCGTACTTTCAAACTCAGAACAGCTATATGTCTTGGAAGTCCAAAACGTCCAGCTTAAGAGCCATGTTTACAATATGACGTTTGTTACAGTAGGTAATATGCAACAGTAACAGTTACTGCTTGCGTACTTTTTATCAGAAGTTACTACATTAGCCAAAAAGCATCTACGTAATATTTGAGCCAAGTTAAAACATTTTAAAATCTTCGACCTAATTTCTCCGGTCAGTAGAACCGTGTTATTATGCAAAAGTGCAAGGCTGTAAAAACTCGTACGCTCGGTGCCAAATTGTTTAATAAGTCCTTGGACGAGTGGCTTGAAACATTTGCCAAGTCGCTGCCAGTGATACTGTTTTTTTGTAATATGCCTTTTGTGAAAGAAGAGGAAGTAGAAAACTAGCTTTTTCTTGTGGCTTCGTCCACATATACACTTAACTGTAAACTTTTTATTTTTAACTAGCTGTCCCGCGCAACTTCGTATGCGTAAATTTTCCCCGTTTTTGCAACATTTCACGTCGCTACTCCGCTCCTATTAGTCGTAGCGCGATGTTATATTTTTTCAAATCGGACCAGTAGTTCCTGAGATTAGCGCGTTTAAACAAACAAACAAACAAACAAACAAACTCTTCCGCTTTATAATATTAGTATAGATAACTCTACGAAGGCATTTGAGGAACATACACATGGTGGTGTGTGTTGTTTGTATGGTAGTGTCTAAGTGACACCCATACTAGGAACAAATCATTTTTGCTTCTGCTGCGATGGCAGTGTGTCCAACTGCTACGCAAGAAGTCGTGGTTTCGATTCCCACACGACGCGGGACACCACTTTGTGTGATCCACAAATTGTTGTTCCGAGTCTCGGTGTACTTTGCGTCTGTGACTTGTATGTTTGCAAAGTCCTCCGCGAGGCAGGGCTTGTCTACTTGCACTACTGCGGGGGTCGTCTTTAAAAAAAAATAGTAGTAAATAATCTTGTTTTTTTTTTTCTATCGTGTGGGAATCGTACTTGGTACCTCTTACACAGCAGTCGTATCCAATCACACTTTGCCACTTAGATCCTCCTCATACGTTCCGATTTCATTCCGGCTCGGATCGAATCCCGGTTGCCGGCTACCTGGCGGCGAATGTATGGCGAATATGTGAAAGCTACCGTACATCGCCATACACTACCTGTGAAAAAGACCTCGTATAAGGCCAACCAAACTGATTCCTAGGCCACTTTTAAACGTTGTTAAACAAAATTTATCATCGTCATCTTTTGTTATAATGTTGGACAACTTCAAACAATTAGGTGTAAGAGTTAATGTTACGGATATCATTGTGGTTTTGGTTGGATTTGACTGTAACAAAGAAATATCATTTATTATGATAATTATCATTTGTTTTCATTTGAATTCGTGGAAACCCATTAAGGCATATTTTATCCTTAATCTACACGGAAGAAACATTAATGGGTACTTAGAATCTATACTATCTGTCATATTAATGGTATTTCTTTCATCTTTTAAGTTATATATTATTTTTCACAGAAAGCAGAGGTGTAGTAAGTTTGACGTATATAACATCATGACGTGTCAATGACATCATACCGCACAGGCGGATGGGCGGATTTATATGCGGTGTTTTATTAGAAAACTGATTTATTCGCGATGGTTCCGCAAAACCCATTAGCTTATTAGATTTGTTTGTCGAAAAAGCGTGTTTTATTATTTAAGTAATGCACAGAAAATTTTACTTTATATATATAATTTTATTTTTTTTCTTTTTATCGTCATATGAAACAAACAGAGAAGCTTTTTCTGAAGTCTATTATAAATTGATCAGGCGCTCTTTAGATTATCGAAATATTTGATCTAAGATCTCATAGTAACTTAGTGATATTAATGTAACAGGGTTCTATAGTGGCCCATATTCAAATAGTTTAGGTACAGTTAATAATAAACTGGCAAAGATAATATCACAATTCGATTTGAAAGTAAATAAAAGCAAGGACGTGACCCGAACCGGGATTCTTGTAAGTCGATACACTCGAGAACTCAGATTGTGTGCATTTCTCGATTCTCGGTTACTCATGTTTGCTTTTAATTTTGAAAAAGAGTCACACACAAGTGGTCGTGTGTTCGATCACCACGCGGGAAAATCAAAATTATGTGTGATCCTAAAGATTTGTTCCGAGTTTGAGTGTACTTTGTGTCGGGTAATTGAGTATTTATGTATTACACAGCCTTGAATAATTGCATCAGCAGAAGAGCGTATGTACCTGGCGCTTAAGCCGTTTTGTTGAGAAACGCAGTTTTTCGCCATAACTCAATGACGGTATATTCGATCATGCCCGAAATAAGTTTAAATAATTTTAGTTTAAAGTATTTATTATGCGCTACCTTTGTGATTTTATTCATATTTTTTGGTCACACGGTCTAAAAGTTATGGGGCTGGGACACAATCTATGCAACTTTCGGAGCCATTATTTCCAAAAATATTCACTCAATCAAAAAAGTTTATTAAAAAACTTAAAATGTTTTTGAAAGACGTGTCGAATGATTATCAGACACCTTTCCACTAAATCTTATCAATATTCATTGAGTAGTCTTTGAGTAAAATGCCTGTGACATACGGACGGACAGACAGACAGACAGACAGGCAGATGGACATGAAGAAACTGTTTGAGAGCGGGTTCCGTTTTTGCCGTTTTGGCGAGTTGCCACTTGAACGAAAACCATACAGTTTTTTTTAATGCTTTGCAACTCATTTAGAATCTAATAGCGTTTCTATTTAGCGCGTGCACAATGAAATTGTATAAACCGCAGCGCTCTAGCGCAAATCACATGAAGTAAATCGTATTATACACGGAGAGGTCATTAAATTTCATTTAATATTCACTATAGCAATGCGATTATAGAACCTACAAGAATCCATTTGTAGTGCTTACATGGTTTTACATATTACAACGCTTTAACTTGGGTGTATCTACCGGACGGAATTACTTATTTAAATGACTTGGAGTATACTGTTACTTATGCTTTCAATTTGATTAACAACAATAGATCCTAACAAAATATAGTTATACTAATATTATAATGCTGAACAGTTTGTTTGTTTGAATGCAGTAATATCAGGAACTACTGGTCCCAATTGAAAAATTATTTTACTGTTGGATAGCAAATTTATCGATCGAAAACGGAGTAAATTTACGCAGACGAAGTTGTGCGGGTCAGCTAGTTACATAATATATGTTAAACCATCATCTGTCTTTTTCATATTCAAATTGAGATATTAATCGAGTTTAAGCAATGTTACTACTGCAGATCCACATGAGGCCACATTTTCTTGAATTGTTTATTTTTCGATCGTATTGGATTTCCTAGTCTCCATTGCGATTGACCGCCACTTTATACAAAAAATCTATACTAATATTATAAAGCTGAATAGTTTTTTTGTTTGAACGCGATAATCTCAGAAACTACTGGTTCGAATTAAAAAATATATTTTAGTGTTAGCAAGCCCATTTATCACTTTACGACCACTAAGAATTCCGCATCAATGAAAAATGTCGTGAAAACGCGGAAAAATTACGCAGGCGTATTCGCACGGGTCAGCTAGTTGCTATATAACTATAGTAAAAAAACATGAATAAAACTTCCCAGTCATGTGACTGGGAAATCTTATTCATGTTTTTTTACTATAAAGTCATATCATAAAATGCACATGAAACTTTACCATCATCATAACTCAACTTTTATATAAATTTTTCTTAAGTTATTTTCCTTTAACGGACCTCGGGCTCGCGCCGTGAGCACTCTCATGTGTGTAATTGCATCATCATATCGTAGATATAGATACCCGATCTACGGAAAATATCCCAAGAAAATCTTTTTTGAAGTACCGCTCACCGAGCCTTATTATAACCTCTATATCTAAGGGTCGATTCATACTACCACAGAGTCGCAGCGCAGCGAAGCGTCAAACTTAAAGTTAACATAAAATTTACTCGTATCTCTACATGCTATTCTATCAAGATAAAGAATATTCTACTCGACTAGCGATAAAGTGTGCATTATGTTGTGGAAATAAAAGTGAACTTGCTACTCATTATCATTTGTACAACATACTGGCACCAGTTACTTTCTTGATGAAGACACACGCTTCCGTTCAAAGCGACATTTAACGGACGAGAACATGAGCACAAGCGTGTGAATGTGCGGTTCGGCTGTTTATTCCCAGCTTGTTCGGACCGCCGTCCCGTGCCGTGCTGCTTCCCGGGCTGTGTGCCGCGCGCTGGTAAGCACTATTAAATTTGACGCTTCGCTACGCTTCGACTTTGCGCTAGTATGAATGAACCCTAAGCCAATTTTTTCCCGAAACAACTCATCTCTCACCCTGCCAAGTTTCATAACAAAACCATGATCTTTTTCCCAAAAACTCTAGAGTTTAGTTATTTTCCAGCGTTCAGCGTTATTTCCGTTCGAAGTATCTTTCCGGTTAATTAAATATTATTTTACAGTCAATTGAGCGCTTCATTTTTTCATGGGGAATGTAAACAGATGAATAAATAATTAGTTTGTGAGTTTATAAAGCTGTTATGGTTACGCGTCATTTGGTACGAGTTTTATATTGCTCAATGAATGTGAAACTTTGAAATGTTATTTATTTGTGATTGAAGGATTAAATTAACTCTTATCTATTTAAATAAAAGGTAAAAGTGACTGGTTTATTGTATGATATAAGTTTATTAGATGATTAAATTATATCATACAACTAGCTGTCCCGCGCAACTTCGTATGCGTAAATTTTCCCCGTTTTTGCAACATTTCTCGTCGCTACTCCGCTCCTATTAGTCGTAGCGCGATGTTATATAGCCTATAGCCTTCCTCGATAAATGGGCTATACAACAAAAAAGATTTTTTCAAATCGGACCAGTAGTTCCTGAGATTAGCGCGTTTAAACAAACAAACAAACTCTTCCGCTTTATAATATTAGTATAGATAAACAATAATGAGTCGAGAAGGTCGCGGCCTGGTGGTTAGCGTCATCTAGTCGACTGCAGCATCAGTGCCATACAAATCTTTATTCCTCAAAGATTCCATCATCACTGCATCGCACTCTTCATTCTGAGAGATTTCTGAAAGATTAGAGAAGCAATGTTGCTGTTAAGACGTGACGCATGGGTGGGCAAAAGCATTAAAAAACAAAAGTTACTAAAAGTAAATTGAAAACCAAAAATAAATCCTAACTACGGATTTATGACCTCAACCCGACCTCTACAGACTAATAACTGTTGCCTTTGTACGTTTTCATGTTAGTTATAGTCATTGGCGTATTGGCGACTGGACCGTGCCATCCCTTTCAATTAAAAAGTAAATATTGACTGCAAAGCGAGATAGAGAGAAAAAACTCGTGCAGCCCTGTCTCTTTGACAGGTATTGACCACAAAGTAGCGTTGTCTCTTTCTAAAGAGTCGTTAATTTTGTGAGGTTATGGCGCAGTCCCGTTCTCTACGTCAATGGTTATAGTACAGTATGGGAGAAATAGATAACATGTAGGTTTTAAAAGCGGCGGTAGCCTAATGGCTAAGGCATCGGTCTCGCAATCGTAAGGTAGTATAATGGGTAGGTTTGAATCCTACCCATTATACTACCGACGAGAACCCATTCCTAACACAAGCCTTTGAGCTTAGCTGGAGGGGTTAACAAGATTGCTAGTAATGTGGGACTCAATCTCACATTGCTAGTTATCTTTAACAACAAAAAAAAAATAAAAAATGTAGCTAAAACATTGCTATTATGTCCCGAACATATTTAGTACTTATTTACGACTTTGCGCAGCCATATATTCCAATAACCTCAAAATGCCAATACGTTATAATTAAGGGAAGTAATACACTAACGTGGTATGTCATATCTGGTCCATAACCTAAGAACCACTTAAAGGTTTACGAGGCCACATAAGGACTCGGTCTAATCTACCGAGAGCTTCATAAATACTTGTTTTATATACCTGAATGGCAATACTGACGAATTGCTTGTCGTAAACCTCTTTAGAATTTTTCCACGAATTAGTGAAGGTAACTACTAGCTTGGTTTGCAGCCATCTTATTGACTATTCATAGTTGTATAACAGGATTTTCTTTTATGAGATGGTATTAAGTATTAATCAGTAAAGCCATTCAATGAGGCAATACTACCATCTTTTTGGATAGATAACTCGTTGACATCAATAAGTACAATTATTAGGTTTATTTCATTTAGGTATGTATTTCTACACTCTCTCAGAAAAAAAATACTTTGGTCTCTCTCACACCGGGAAAGTTATAAGGCGGATTATGTTGTTCCGTATTGTACCTTCCTTAATATTACTACCATTTTGTGTAATTCTGACCACCAACTATTAAAACAAGAATTTGACAGTTCCGCATGAGTTTGCCGTGAATACGGAATAAAGATTGTGAATAAGGACCCAGTTCAGTGTTATTTCACTCTTAATTGCCAACATTTAAGCCCACTAATCTATGTATATTACTATCATTAACCAGCCAACGTTGACAATAACCAGCTTTATCCTTATTTGCCTCTTTAAGTCTTAGTAATAACAAAAATATTTAATTATTTTTATGCCGCAATAACATAAATGTATTTTATAATTATTACAGGCGAACCTAATGCAATATTGTAGTTATTCAAATATGTAGGTAAGTACAGCGTTACTAAGTGGTTACGTGAAATGGACTATGCGCAAACAGAAAATATTATGACTATACTCTGATCATATAAATCATACATCCACAAATAGATACTCACGCGCGCGCACACACACTCACACACACACACACACACACACACACACACAAACACACGCGCGCGCACGCACACAAACACAAATGCACACGCGCGTGCGTGCACACAAATACACACATACAAACTATCATAAATAATCTTTTATGTACCTACTATTAATAGATTTAATTTAAGCATTTATTAATTTTAGGATGTTAAAAATAATAAATAAGTAATTAACAACTGTTAAGAGCTCTTGAGGCGACATAACAGAACCTGCCAAATGATATTAAGTTGCTTTACTATTTTGACGTAATAACGTGTTATAAATCGATGACCAGGTGCACGCACGTAAAAGTGTGACTTCGCCGCTCACGTTCCGTTAACTGGTTGCTAAGCAACGCGAATGGCGATATGTCATCACGTTATTGACTGCGCCCGTGTCCAATAAAGCTGTCACAGGCATGGTTGTTTATTACAATGTCATCAATGTTTTGGCGATTGCAGCGACATGCGATACAATTGGAATTAAAAATAATTAAAAAAAAAAAAGCTGTTTTTATTCAATGTCATTGATGTTTTCTTAGGAGGTTATTACGTAAAATTATCGTCTGTTAACCGACTTTACAGACAACCATTTTTTTTTAAGGGATTTTATGTGCGTATTTTTTGTACCTACATTATTAAAGCAGATAGCATAATTATTATTTCCTACTTCCAACTTTTTATGTCCTAAAAGTTGCGGACCGATTTTTTCACCAGCTTTTTATAGCGATTTAGCAGAAATTACGATAATTAGCCGCAACTTGTGAAAACCCCAAATTAATTATGAAACTTGTGTAGTTTAGGGACGGGATAAGATTTCTAAATATCTCATAAATTTGATTTAATCATGCCCATTTTGTTAATTAAAGACCTCTAGCTGTCTCTAGAATTGTTATTCAAGAAATGTGAGCATTGTTAAAAATAGTTTTCAATTTTATGATATGATGTCGTGAGAAACTCAAGTTTTTATTTCTTTTGGCTACTTCGCCACTATAAAACATTTATCTTTATTAAAGTTGACTATTTTTAATTATTTTATTATATTCTTTGTCGGTCCTGTCCAGTTGCATTGTATACAGGGTGATTTATAATATACTAATAACCTCTCGCTCGTGGGCTTCTTTGCTTTACACCAAATATCTTCGTATTATTTTTGAAAAACAAAAAAAACAAAACCTGTCACTAGCCACCGTCCACTTTTGTCATACAACAATTTAGCACACATTTGAGAGACCCTAGAGTAAAATCTATGTTTCTTTGTCAGGTTGAGGGCTTAAACCTCACAATAAACAATGATTTTACTCCAGTAAAATAGTCTGTAGGTGACTAAGGTAATAACTCTAAAAAGTAAAATGGCAAGTGATTAAGGCTTAATTCATTAAATATTTTTGAAAACTGATATAACAGTGAACTGTATTACTATTCAGTGTTATGTAAAGAAGCCACGAGCGCGATTTTTTTTAGTATATTAAAAATCACCCTGTATATGGCTTCTTTGTCTTCTCATTACAGTGCCTTCTTGCTATTTCTATAATTCAATCACTCTTTGCGGACGCGGAAATGGTGTCGCCTGTTCACAGTCCTTATAATTATTTTAAGTTATTTTTTTCGTCGTGTTTTTTGTAAGTATTTATGTATCAAAGGTAAAATATGAAAACTTCAAATGCAATACTATTGACATAGACTGAATTGTCTATTTAGATAAATTACATTTGATACTTAATTGTTAGATTAAAAATAATTTAGCTGTGATCAGAAGGTAATAAACAAACTCAATTTCGACTTAAATATTTGTTAGAATTAAATAATTTAAGTAGACAAAACATGTTATTCTCTCCAAAATAATCAAAACAACGCAATATGATAGAAGTTTGTCGCCAAACAACGTAACATCCTGTCCCAGTTTCATCTTCGATGGTTCGATCGGCAAAGTTAAAAACGGTTTTGTGCGAAACTCGTTCAATATAACGGAAATAGAGCGGCGGTGCAACTTGCACCGGAGCGTACGTGTACTGCTTCACGGTTCAATTACAAAGTACAGAGAGTGCAGAAGAAAACCTTCGTATACAGGATTATTTTTAATAACCTAACACCAAGTAACTTTGGAATATATGTTCGTAAACCTTCGCGATTTGTACACATTATAGAATTTTATAAGCTACGGGTCTTAATCGCGTAAATATTTTATTATAAGGCTAAATACCTTTTTTGATTGCCCGACGTTTCGACCGTATTGCAACGCAACGGCCGTAGTCACGGGTAGACTGTAAACTTTGGAATATCAGTTTTGAAAAATATAACCAAAAATGTATCCAACCATTCACCACTTACACTAATTTACCCCAAACTATCTACCACCATTAAAAACAGGTGGTAGATAGTTTAGGGTTAAAATAATAAATATTTTTCAAAACTGATATGATTAAGTTATTTGGTGTAATGTAAAGAAGCCACGAGCAGGTGGTTATTAGTATATTAAAAATCAAATAAGTAAGAAGACAAATACAGGATTTGTCTTCTTACTTAGTAAGAATATCTCTTTCCGCATAGTCACGAAACATTATCACGTGCTAATTAGAACAGGATAATCAACGCAGAATTAAACACCATGGTTAATGTTTTAAATCTCGCGCCACATATACAACTCGAGAATTACGAGCCATTTTAGACCACTTTGTTAGGGAGGCGTTCCGAGATTACTTGTCCTTGATAAAATTAAGATAGCCTACCTCCGGTAGGAGATGGCACACAAAGAAGACAAAGAGCGATGTATGTGCATGCAATTCTGGCATACTACAGTTGATACAACATGACTATATTATGTAACTATATTATTTATAGGTAAGTTGCTCAAATGCACTTTGAATGAAGGTTACCTTCTGCGCCCTCGGTATTTTGTGGTTGAACTCTAGTGCATACCTGCCTTTGTTAACTTTAGGTTGGTACGTGATCGTGTTTGATACTCGCGTTTCTTTTATTTTATTGTATTTTGAACTTTTAAACGTGAATAGGGTGATATTTCAATAACGGTTTTGAGTGTTTTTAGCGTTTTAAGGATACAACTCGTTCGGTCAGCAACATAAAGTACTTAGATATACTTCATCAAACCGACTAAGTTTGAAAATGATTACACGATACGTGTGTTGAACTACATATATGCTGGATTGATATGAACCTCAATGCTATGTAAATTATCTTCTTTCACCAACTGTGACGTGATGACGTCCATGAATTATATTTGTGATTTATTTTTGTGTCTTAAAGTATACTCTAATCAACCAAAGATATAATGAACACATTCATTTTCATTTAAAGTATACTACACGCAGGATTTTCAAAAGGAAATTCAAAATTTGTTGCAAGAAATCTTGCCTACTTATACCAAGTTTTATTCAATGCCTACAACAAAGAAATTCAATGTGATAGCTTTTAGAAACGCTAAGTAAAATATCTCCCTCACTCTTTTTATCCTCCATCTTTAAAACGTAAAAACCTACAGTGCTAAGGTGTAGTTTTAATAGCGTTAGTGCATTATGCACCCAATCGTCTGTGGCGTCTAAGCTAGAAGCGATCGCGCAACTTGTTCAATGGAACGGAAATAGGGCGGTGTGGTTGCGCCCGGCGGCACGAGGTGCTGTGAAGACGAGCTTGCTACACAGAATACAGAGTACAGAAGGCAAGTTTCATAGTAAACGCTTATATTACTATTACACTGGACAGGCTAACATTTTATTTTGACATCTTTATGGAAGTCTAAATTCGTGTAAACAACGGTCATCTATACTAATATTATAAAGCTGAAGAGTTGATTTGTTTGTTTGAACGCGATTATCTTAGGAAGTACTGGTCAGAATTAAAAAAAACTTTTACTGTTAGATAGCCCATTTATCGGGGAAGGTTATAGGCATCACGCTACGACCAAGAGGAACTGAACAGCAATGAAAAATGTTGCAAAAATGGGGAAAATTTACGCAGACGAAGTTGCACGAGTCAACTAGTTATTCATAAGTGTCAAAAACGCTCATAGGACGGTCATGTACGGGGTAGCCAGTGTTTCAGCAGACTAGTACTGTAGAGGTATGATGGAGCTAGGTAGAGCCAGCCGTGGCTAATCGCATAGCCGCGCGGCCCTCGTGGTCGCTCGAGACCGCAAGAGATGAACGGGGAGCGCGTATTGGCACGCGTAAAGCTTTTTCCCTGTGGAAGTCGAATCCATTGTCTCGTACACCAATCGTAACGGCGCGGCAGCTTAGCTGGAGGGGTTAAACTACCCAGGGGTCACCATATTTATCTTTAAAAAAAAGACTACTCTCTACTACTCTCACTGCGCCACCAGGGCTGTTGGCGCGCGGCTGCTCGAGTCGCCGCGCGTCTACATGCGTCTTATGAGTATGTAAATAAAATTTAAAATTCTCGACAATCGAAGTGCTCGCCTCGCCGCCGCCGCTGCCGGCCGCTGGCACTTCAGATTTCCTTCTGTAGTGTCCGGTATTCTGTGCTTGCAGTGCCTACTCGTTGCTATCGTAAATAAGCTTCGTTGTTTATTGGATAGGATGATATGTTAGTATGAAATGAAATCTTTGAAAACCAATTCTGCCTTAGTGGCGCAGTGAGAGTAAGTAGTCTGTTTATTTAAGATAAATTTTGAGATTGTAGGTCCCATATTACTGGCAACCCTGGTAAAACCTGGGTGGGATTCGAATCCAAAACCTCAGGATTGCGAGTGCGATACCGAGGCATTAGGCTACCGCGCCGCTACGATTGTTGGACGAGACAATGGATTCGATTCACATAGAGAAACAACTGTAATCTGTAAATATTTGTTCCTAGTCTGGGTGTGCTTAATGTCCGTTAATTGCATGTTTGTAAAGTCCTCCAAGACAGTTTGTTATTGCAAGCATTGTCTTAAAATAATAACATTCAGTTTCTGATCATAATAGTCTCTTTAAACTGACAAATCTGCCGTTACGCATCATAGAAAAGCTCGTGTAAAAATCTTATACCTTTAAACGAGCAATTCTTGTATATGTATTTGACTGGTTGCATCGTGAATAGAATAGAACACCTCGACATCGCTCTTGATTAAAACTATACACGTGCGAGTAAAGAGCTGAAACCCTGGGGAAGGCCTTTTAGGTCTGCTAGCGCAAGCCGGGTAAAAAATATAAATACTCGTATCAACAATATTATTTTCTACAGAAATAAAAATATGATAGACATTAGACATTACAAATGCAAAGAATGCTTGTAGCGCGGTGGGAGTGTGTCCGACTGCTTCGCAAGAGTTCGTGGGTTCGATTCCCACCACTTTGTGTGATCCACAAATTGTTATTCCGGGTCTGGGTGTACTTTGTGTCCGTGACTTGTACGTTTGTAAAGTCCCCCGCGACACAGGGCTTGCAAACTACTGCGGGAGCCCTCTTTTTTTTTAAAATGTCCTGTTTTATATTGCCACTATGAAAATGTTACTTTATTTTTCATCTGTTACACAGAACCATTTCAAACCATACTAAATATTCCTTTTTTCCAACTGGAAGCAAAGAAAATATTTTCATTTATACAGGCAGCCCTACTATTCATTTATTGAATTAGCCTTTTGAAAGCGTAGTTCCCGTTTCTGCCATTCGTTGCAAACAGATTTAAAATGTAACTTATTTTATAGAAATGTTACATTTTTATATAACGAGATTGGCACGTAACTACACCGAACAAAGTGAACGTTTTGTAAAGGCTACGCCAACTGCTACGTGATTGCGTAGCACGGGCTACGAGCGACCTGCACGCGTAGCTCTTTGTTGCACAAAAATACACCAACGTTTACTTTACTTTTGAAATAACATACTTAGAAATACATAATTATGTATGGGACTCAGAACATTTTAGTTAGAGTATTTTATCAACGCAGTATTGTTTGACTAGGACAATATTAATGAGAGGCGACCTTGATAACAACTTACATAACAACCAAAACGTCGCCATTTACAAAAGGTACGCAGCATTCAAGTCCGACTGCTGACATTATTCACCCCAGAACCACCCGAACAATGGGATCATTTACGAAATATTAAGGACATTACACGGAAAAGCTTCTAAAGAGGGGCCGCGTTGTTTGCGTTAAGAATTGTAGGAATGAAAGGCGACCGGTGAGCTTCTATCTGTGTTCTTACAATGGCTCGATACTCAACAAAAACTATTCAAACGTTTATCAAGGACAGCGGCGACACCTGTTGGCGGTGTGCTGCTCTTATCTGGTGTACACGCTGTTGTAAAGTCTACTTAAAAGTGCTGATAACGCAAATGACTGTACGTTTGACAGTCAAGTCTATTGTTGAGCTTTCAGTGCAGCCTCGCCCTTACTTGGCAGCGATTCGAAGCTTCTTTGTAATTGCCTTTTTTGTATTCACGGTCCAACTGTCATAATATTTGATAATTTTCACGTCAAAGTTAAAATGCCCCGTTTTAATGTTATAATGGCTTCATTACATTATATTTTTACTGGTAAAGTTCACAATAGAAATTCTTTTGATTATAAATTGGTATACTTTTTGTAATACTTTAATGTTTGGAGTTCAAAGCATTTTTGTAAAGTGAATATTATTCAAATGTTTTCTGTAGGATATGTGTAGTCGTTTTATTTATTGGCTATTTGATATTTTTGGATTTTTAAATGGACAGTTAACTACACACACCTTTTAAGAATATGCACTTTTATTTATTGGATGATAAAATATCTTGGGACAACCACACACAACGTTATCTGATTCCAAACGTAGCAGGGATTGTGCTATGGTAACCAAATAACTGATATACATACTTATATATAAATACGTACCATCATAGAATAAACCATCGTTCTTATCACACAAAGTTTTATCCTGATCGAACCCACGACGTCCGGCTTAGCAGTCAGGGTCACTAACCACTAGACCAACGGGCCAGTATAGAAACTAAGTTTTTCATACAATTAAAAATCTTTTTAGCTTTCATGTATTGATGTTTCTATTTTTTACCCGATTACCCAAGAAGAAGGGTTATGTTTTTCGAATGTATGTATGTAATACGATGTAGAGCCTAAATGCCTAGATGGATTTAAGCTTGACATTTTATGTGACATTGGGTACATAAAAAAAACGGCGAATTTTCGTACTAATTTAGCTTGTTTTATATTGTTCAGATAAGTTCAAAGATAACCACAATGTTCTAGTAAAATAAACTTTTTGAGCACAAAATAACGTTCACCTCAAAACCGAAACACCATTTAACTTCCCCACAATTCCTAATGTTCTATTTTTTATTCACCCACAAAGGAAGAGGGGACACTCGAAAAACAATTGGAGCACCTCTCCTCTGACCCGACGTAAAACACTCGTATCATTTTTCAGGTGACGTCAAAAGACTGCTCGGACGGGACTTATTAATAGCGGCAAATGAGTTTGCAAATTGCCCGTATCCAGTCGCGGCGCGGTCTAATTGTCGGACGGCTCCGTCCGCACCTTTGTCTTTCTACGATCTCGTTAATTCATTTTTTTTTCAAGATAGCTCTTCATTATTTGGTAAAAGAATATAAATTCTGCGGTCGCCGATGAAATTAATAATAGAGTAGCAAGGACCGCTGATGATTTATTGCTCTATTATGGACAATAAATTTATACCATAAATGAGCTAAACGGTGTGCGGACCCATATCGAGTAGCGATAAAATACGATACAGTTTCAGATATAATTATTCAATACTTATTTATTGGTTTGAATCAATTAACACCACGATCACGTTTCAGCTGAATTTCATTATAGCCTTTGCGGTGTTTATATTATTTACAATTTGTGAATACAGAACTGCTTATTCTACGGAATATGTACATGGGTTTTATTGTGATAATAAACATCGCTGTTCAATGGTTTGTATAATTTATATGACCATAGTGATTATTTATTTAGGCTTAACATTAAAATGCGATGGAATATAAAATAAGTGTGTTTGTTTTACGTTAGCGCGATCGAATCGTTTACCGCATTTGACTCTCTGATTGGTTTAGACCCTGTCCAGATGAGGCGAATTTCGCGCGTATACGTTCGCGCGTAAGCGTATACATTAATGCGTTCACATGATTCGCGCGAGAGATTTCACTCGCGTGTAATCTCGACTCGCCTGCTGTTCGCGCATAGTACAGTTGGATCAACGTAACTAGGCCGGACTGAAGTAGGCGGCAAGTGGTTGCGCAGATGCATTTTTTGGAAGTAAATGGTGACAGGAAGCGGAGGGCGGGGGCGGTAACTAAACCAAGAGAATTAGAGATGCGATTACGCATTACTTTGTCATAATTAGTATTACTAATTCATGTTTTTTTGTGATTATTTTGATAAAGAAATTGTTTTTCAAAGTTTCTTTATTATTTACTGTAACTGTTCTAAATTTAAACTTTTATGAACTCATTTAAATAGTGTTTTTATATTGTTGAATTAAAATGTTGTTAGTATTTTTAATCGATTATTCGTTTTCGTAAGTAATTTTAGGGTCGCATCACTATGACATGCGCGAAAGTGATAAAAACCAAACTTCAATCCGGTCAAGATACGTTGATCGTACTGTACGCTCGACTTGAGATACTCAGAGCTCCTTATTGCGTTCAGTATGTGCGCGAAGTTAATCGCGGGTTGACGGACTCAATATTATAATATTTATTAAATCTGTCGCGTATCACTAGCGCATAATTCGCCTCATCCGAACAAGCACTAAAAGCTTGCAGCGGGTCAATTGCAACGCCAAATCGTGTTAACGTAAAACAATCTCCCACTAAGCACACAATGTCCCTCAATTTCACCTCTCTGTTAAATAGCGTTACATGTTTACTGGCGTCTCGCTTTACATAACAGTGAAACTTTTTCCGAAATCCTTTCAGCTGTCACTCACTGTCGTGTTCATTGTCCTTTAAAATACAATCAACTTTGTTTTAAAAAACATTGTAATGTCAAACTACACGTTACATGTTATTTTTATAATTTAATCCTCGCCTCCGGAGGTACTGCGTCTCTGCATTTTGAGTTTTTTTGTGTATGATACGAGTATTCAATTTCGATTTCATATGTTCTCTATATAAAAGAATACATCCCTAATCCCTTGGGTTAAAGTCCTACTTTCAGTTGAAAATTACTGGCCACGGTAATCGCATAACGAAAATAAATCTCTTAGCAAAATGTGATTAAATTTTTAAATTGTTACTTTACATTGCGAGGGTAAAAAATAGCTGTTTTCGTGCGTATAATATACTAATATATAATCTTTAATACTTGATTATTACAGCGCTGTAGGATTGAGGTTATATTTGAGATTAACCTTTAAGCCTGGCTGAATCGATTATCATAATCGATCGTGCATTTATTCGAATACAATAAACCAGCAAGAGAAGGAAGTAAAATTACGAAAAAGGGTTTTCTTAAGCTTATCAATGTGTTAAAATTGACAAAACTTAAGTGATCAATAAAGTAGGTACGAGTAGTAGGTATTTTTGAAATGTTAAGCTCTATGCACACTCATACTTACGGGCCGCGCCCCGGACGTAAACGAACCGTCCTCCGTCAGTAGAACGTACAGAAGCTCCGTCGATGACCCGGCCCAGACATGTGTGAACTGTTCATATAAAACGGGTGCAGTGATATTTTTTGAGCCACCATTGAAGCATGATGTTGCATCCACGTCGTCCTGAATCTGTGTGAAGAGAGAAGAAGAAATTAAAGCATATGTTTGACTACAGAATACTGTAACGATCAGTTTAATCCATCACAAATGAACGGGAATATACATACATCATATCAACCCATATGATGGCCCACTGCTGGGCACGGGTCTCCCTAGTAGATCCTGGGGGTAATTGCCATAATCGCCACGCTTGGCGAGCGGGTTGGCGATCGCAGTAAGGCTTTAAGTACGCAGAGGACGCTGCTGCCCGTCCTCCGGAGTGAAATCCCTGAGTCGCCTTGACGACACCCACGGGAAGAGATGGGGTACATACATCGCTTCGTATTAAACCGAGAGAATTTAATTTACTCACAAACGAAATTACTTCTGCCTACAAATACATATTACAAACTAAGATGGTATTAGATACAAACAATACCGATGAACTAAATTCCTTTAATAGCGTACTAAAAATAACTACGAAATACAAGCTCTTAGAGAATTCATTGATAATAATAAAAAGTTTGAAATACTTTATGGGTACAATTGAAATTTGGCGAGAAAATTATAAAACGTTAGCACTAAAGGACAACAATAAAAGCGGAGAACCGGCGAGATCGTAAACTCGTTAAATGCTATCTGAAATTGCGCGAGAATTATTTCGTTGAGGAATTAATGAGTAGGTTTTCGCTCGGTTCGACGGACGGGGAGACCGGGGGAAATGGCATCGACGCCGCCTTATTGGGACGGAATTGGATACCTAATTAGTGGACGATAATCGACGTAATTATTACCGGCGAAGGGTTAAAATCGTTGCCGTAATGGTAAACAGTAAGATAAAGAGGACAGCTTGTTAAATTTGAATGTTTTGGGTTCAGATGTATTCAGTGATGGCGACGTAAATAATATCAATCGGTTTTGTAATAGTGTAACTCTTATTTAAGTGCCTCTGTGGTGCGGTGGGAGTGTGTCCGACTGCAACGCAAGAGGTAGTGGGTTCCATACGTTCGACACGGGACACCATTTTGTGTGATCCACAAATTGTTGTTCCGAGTTTGGGTGTACTTTGTGTCCGTGACTTGTATGTTTGTAAAGTCCCCCGCGACACAGGGCTTGTACCCTACTGCGGGAGTCGTCTTTAAATATATATATATATATATATATATATATATATATATATATATATATATCAATGAATAAATGCAATCCCTATATGAATACTAAAAATTAATAACTGTGATTTTTTTATAAACAAAGAAAATATACCAGTGTGAGACAATTAAGACAAACAATTACTTCCACCACCATGATTTTCTGCTACTTAAATACCTAGCCGTAAATGTTGGTTACCTGTGACCACGGCCGTTGCAATACGGTCGAAACGTCGGGCAATAAACAAGGCATTATATAACCTTAAATTATTTACACGATTAAGACCCGTAGTATATATATTTTCGTAATACCTTGCCGTAGTAGTGGTATTTACATTTTCGTCGTACTTAATTTAAAAATTAATTAAGGTCGCTCTTGTTGTAAAATAAATCAATATATTTCATCAAACTGTAATAAAAAGTGTTCCACATTCGCAAACGATTATTAAAACTCGACGACCTGTAGTTCACGCGCTGTCGACCATCGCACCCTTTTGCAAAAACTGGTGTTCGATCGCCCTCCACAGACACGTTTCAAGTAGATGTACTCCAACCACGTCCCCTAACAAACCACTTTGTGCAACATTTTCCTGCTTTTATACCTAAATTGATTACAAAAATTTATCAGTATCACAATTCGACGATTCCCATTTCCTTCATACAGGATTAAATTATTCAAATGTGCCAATATTCGAAGTGGGTTACGTTATTAGCATAGAGCGATTCATTTACGATGATGAAATTTTAAGATCAAGAGCGTAACGATTCTTGCATAAATGTCGTCTAAAGGAATATTTCGGTATTAGCTTGTGATGAATAGGATAATTTTGACATTAGCCCATTCATAACCTTTTTATTCATGACTTTTTTTTATAAAACCTTAAAGAGCTTCAGTGAAATTTTACCCCAACCTCCTTTTTCACAAGCGAAGGAAGTTACTGGGCACAACCTTTTAAGGCATGGACATCTATTGACGGGATACAGGGTTGACCCAAATAGACAAAAGGAGGCGTATTTGTTGCGGGAAATGACGTAATTCCCGGGATCCAGGGATCCGCTGAATGGTTAGATGGTGTAATGATACTTGTAGTTCTACTGTCTGTTGGTCGTCGATACTGTCATCAATCATGACTCGACAGTTGTGACGTAAAGACGACTTGTTACTGTTCCACAAATATATTTGTTAGGCCGAGCATTTTGAGGAGTACTGAATAAAATAAGTAACCCCCGACGCAATAAGTTTAATGTTATAAATTTAACATATACAGACACACTCGTTAAATGTCTGTATGTAAAAATAGTTTAATAGGGATTTATTGTTAGATGAACATCGGTATCTCACTTGTCGGGTTCAGCGCAAAATGCATGGTTTATACGTATATAAAACCAAAAATAAAATCTTTAAATTATGAAAACCATACACCAAGGCTCACACGGAATGCTACTTCAATTTGTACTATATCAAAATTACTGTGTTTAAATATAAAAGTAAACTATTCACCTTTATAAGAAACATGTTTGGTATATAAACTCTTCATTTTTTAAACCAATATTATCTTAGCAGTGAGCGTACAAACACTATTAAGTTTTCGGGAGCACGATTCTAATTTGTGTGCAGTTTACTCATATATTAAAATCTGTTTGTCGTGGCATTTCACAAACACGCCTTGTTATAATCATTTTCATTTAAATATAAACTTTAATTTAAATTATTATCTTATCATGTGTGATATTACATGGTGCATTCGAGTGCATTTTCATAAGTCGGTATACGCAAACGTTTACTCAAATGCGGCATGACGACTAATGAAAGAGTTGCCGCATTAAGGCAACAACAACATTTCACAAAAAAAATTAACTTCTACTCCCTGATTCGTTCAATAATTAATAAGTGCTCTGAAAGTTCAAACTCTAAATTATTTCTCAGTGAAATATTATTTTAGCGGCGGTAGCTTAATGGCTAAGGCATCGGTCTCGCAATCTTGAGGTCACGGGTTCGAAACCTGCCCATTATACTACCGACGTGAACCCACTCAAAATACAAGCCATTGAGCTTGGCTGGACGGGTTAACAGGATTTCTAGTAATGTGGGACCAAAATCCCATATTGCTAGTTACCTTAAAAAAAATACTACATAAATTGCAAACAAAATTTGTAAAAAAATTACAGGAATCATCTTAAAATTCAAACAAAACAAGGGTTTATTTGTATCATAACCTCTAAACGTTTCTTATTGGCCGCACATTCTAGTAAATTATTAGCCAAACATTTGTATTACCAAATGACTTACAGCCCAATTTATCATATCATATAAATACCAAGACAACATCGCCAATACATTATATAAATAAATAAAAGTTGACTATCCCATTTACTTTCCGGTAATTTCCTTTACCAAAACATAGCAATATATTTTCACAGAAACACGTACGAACATATTTTGGTTCAAAACAATCTGGGAAGTTTTTTAATCCCATGTCTTTTAATATTGGCTCCCGTAAACAATTTCAAGATAGCCCGTCCTGTCTGACCACTTTTGTTTACTTCATAACTTTGTCCGCGTTTGTTCTAGCTTAAATGTGACTTGGATACAAGTTTTTTAATTTGCCCCCAAACGTGGTTCATAGAGAGAAAAGTCCATTGGGAGTTATAGCAGTAGTTAGAACGTGTGTGCCGCGAAGTTTCTTTTTTATGTCTGTCTTCTAATCATAACCTTTGTGCGTATACGTATGCTTCTTTATTCATTTTTGTGGTTGCTTTTTGTCAATGTTCGTGATTGTTTTGAGAACAGTTTTTGTGGCAGGAGAATTAAAAGCGGGATATAATAAGATTTTTTAATATATGCTTAAACTTGTGTGGCAATACAAGGGGAGGGGAACAACAGGGGCAATCCCCCCCAGGGGCAATTTTAACACTAGATCGGAGTGCAGGCAATTCCCGTCCCCCACCGCGGGGGTGGTGGATAGTGTGCTAGTGTACCCCCCGAATTCGATTTACCCCGTCATGCGAGCAACTCACTCTTGACCGGTTCAGTCAAATGTTGCCCCCTCCCTCCCCCCCGCCAGGACAAAGTTCTGGATCCTCACCTGAACTTGCTGCTAGTTTGACTGAGTGTTCAGCTTTAAAAACTGCAGAGCGTGGTATCATCCGCTGAAAAAAGAATCATTGCGCTAGTAGGAGAGAGACTGATTGTAAACACAAACTGAGCAATGAAACCAGCTTAGATAAAACAGTAACTGGACCGATTGAAATGAAAAACAATAAGATAAAGTTAGATTAAAGTTACGTTAGTAATGGTTAAAACTTTAGCCTGAAAATGCAATGTTTCAATCGCATGTTCAGTCCCAACGAATACACTCTGCTACAGCTCATCATTTCAGTTCAAATCTAGTGATATTACGGTCTACGTCCCCGGAATATTATTCCGGAACCTACGAATAAAGTTTCATATTACATGAAGATCTAATCCCACTAGCGCGCAACGTTCATTCATCAAGAATTTTACTGTGAGATTAACGAATGCACGCAGTGTGTTTCGTGGTATTGTTGTAGCACCTTCTTGCTGACATGAATGTGAATAAACAAACATAACAGTGGACATTTGTAAAACGTGGGCATGAATTTCTAACAGCCGAATACTAAACGTCACTCAGTCACATAAAGGTGAATAGCGACAAAAATACTTTTAAATGTTGATAAACTTTCGCGATTTGTACACATTATAAAATTATATATACTACGGCTCTTGATCGCGTGAATAATCTAAAGTAAAATACCTTGTTTATTGCCCGACGTTTATTTCCAGTTTACCCGTGACCACGGCCGTTGCAATACGGTCGAAACGCGATCAAGACCCTGAGTATATATACTACGGGTCTTGATCGCGTTTTTTTTATAAAAATACTTTTGCACGACTTATGTATACTTCCAGTTTTAAGGTGTGGATCTATTACGAGTAGGTATTGCTTTGCGAACTTAGACACTTAGAGTTTTTAGAATTCCCATATATCACAGACTTTCTATCACAGACTTTCTATCCCATATATCACAGACTTTCTATCAGCCGATAGTTTAGTTGAGATCATAATCAGTATGAAAACGTACTGATTATCAGCCCGACCTGACTATCAGCCCAAGTCTGAGGTACGCAGGTCTCTAAATATACCTAAATAAAGAGCAAGCTGAAGTAGCAGTGGGCTGGCCATATTAGCCGAAGAACCGACAACAGTTGGGGTAAACGAGTTTTTAAGTGGAGACCGCGGCTCGGCAAACGTAGTGTAGGACGCTCTCAGGCCAGGTGGAGTGATGATTTACGCAAAACGGCTGACAGGAGTTGGATCCGAGAAGCCGAAGATAAAAGTGGCGTGCAATTGGAGAGGCATATGTCCAGCAGTGGACTGCGATAGGCTGATGATAAAGAGCACGTGGTTCTACAGCACTACAACATTTTAGTCCTTAACAACATTTGAATCAAGTCATATGTTTATTAAAATTGCACTTTGCAATGTAAATGAATAAAGTACGAGTACTTGGAGTCTAAAACGAAACATGACTCAGAGCTGTGAATTTATGTTTTAAAGGGAGTTAAGTGTGTGAATATGAATTTTACAGTGTGTGCTCTCTTTTTATGACGTGTAATAGAACATTGTGGAACAAAGATTGTTGATGTCAAAAGCATGCAGTAAGCTTTCTATGAATTTCATAAACGTAAGTATTTGTACAATAATGCAATGGGCATATACAGCATAAAACTTCGACATCTCTTGGTCGTTTTCTTCCTTTTGATATCAGAATTAATATTTCATATTTAAACATTCGGTACAAGTACTTTCGCCAATATTTAAGCACATATAGTTTTTACCTTTGTTGTACCCACTAAGGCTGATTTTGGTTTATCTCATGTTTCAACTTTTTGATAAAACAATTTGCATCAGTCCTTTAACATGGTGTATAGTATATTAGTCGCAGCACCTTACCCCCATATCAAGTTTATAAACATTCAAACATTGTAAAATTGGCAATTTAACAACATTTTAACAGTGACCGCGAGTTTTTATTGCCAGATTCTTTTCTCCGGCTAAACAATAGGTAACTATTGTTTGCGAACTTGGCATCACATGTACATATAGAATTCCGACGTATCACATGAGTTCTTTTGCATCCTAAGTGTTTTTTTTTTTTTATAAGATTGAAATTTTTAACAATTTTCCTTTCTAAACCAATTAATAAAACTAAGCACCAAGGTTATTGAGAATGTTACCCCTTAAGAGGTAAAATAGGGGAGGATGGTTAATTTATATCGTTTGACACTTTAAAGTTGCAGGCTTCTGCTTTAGCATTAACATCGCGCAGGTGGAGCCGCGGTGAAAAGCTCGCGTCTTAAATTCGTAATGCTTTCACGTACTTCAATGCTTCCAAAATTAAGTACCACTCTAATATCTTACAAGCAGAATTTTACTAAATTTTATCAAAAATATTTCACGAGTCAGCTTATTTTTATGCTTAAGTACGTAGGCATAAAAATAAGCTGACTCGTACATACGTCGGTATAACCGTGTGTGTAGTAATGTACCCAGACCCTTACATTTCCGCGGCGAAGCGGGAATATTAGACAAGTTTCACACGCCATTATATTGCACACTCCAGCGACATCTGGCGGATAGGTCGACTACTGCAAACGTTTTTAGTACTGCCTGCTACTGGTACGTAATACTCTAAGCGGTGAACAAATTTAACCGCGTCCAGTTGGCAGTTTTGGATGCAAATATTATGCTTAGCTTGCAACATGTGCAAAGTTTGACAATTCGATCTACAAAAACAGTATAAACTCTACAAACCCTACACCGTAGTTAAAATATGTAGCTTGGCCGTTAGCATTTCTTGCCAATTATTAATACAATAATTGATTTTTTTTTAAATTTAAAAATTTGAAGTCCAGACCCAGGAATCGAAGCCGAGACTTCCGTATGCCAAACCGGGTCCGGAATCGAACCACATATCTGGACTATGTTACTAGAACTCAAATTTCTCTATCCTTTCTTGCACGCAAGTTGGGCCTTCGATCTCTCTCGATTCACTTAAGAATATCTAACATCTAAGCTACATTTTATATAATAGAGATATCTGACAGACATTTGAGCAGCGGGCAAAAGTTTCTTTTGAAACTGAAAAGTATAAAAAGTTACTCCCAGCAATGGAGCTCAAACAAAACATATTGGAGTCATTGTTCAATCAATTCTGCACACACATAGCAGTTATACACGCATTGGTGCCTCGCTCGGCGCACATTTGCCCAAATCACCATAACAGCCTTTATATACGCGTGTGATTGAAAAGGTCGCAGATTATTTTATTCAGGTGCGTCTATAATTCATATATCAAAAGGCCATTGAAAGACGAATCTCGTAACCTTTTAAAATAATCTGGTACCCACGAACCCCGAATCTATTTAGAGCTATTGATCTTTCGTTCGTCTAGTCATCTCGGTGCCACGCCTATTCGTGGTTGGAGAGCAAAAACTGCGGCTTTATGCTGGCCATAAACTGGCCGTTTTTTGTTCGAGTTTTTCTGATAGTTTTGATACGAAATCTATTGGGTCTTCGTGGGCTAGAGACAGATGGTAACCCAGTTTACGGGTTAGTGTCTTCCTGTAGATTGTTATTGTATGACAATAGAGTTTTTAAATTGTTTAATACTATTAGGGTTATTGCCTTTAGAAAGAGGCGTGTCATTAATTTTAAAAGCTACTACTAAAACTACGGGGTACACATATTTTTTTTTAAATACTATTGTACTGGAATTAAACTTTCATATTTTAAAAAGTTGCTTAATACGTGTCTACGTCTTACTTAGTAAGATATAATAATTTATGATTTCTGCTATTTGTGACCTAAGGTCGTAAGATGAAAGTAGAATGAAATGTGTTGATATTCCTATTCATCTACATATAGTTTGCATGCGTCGAATACAATTATATGACTAAACAAAGAAATATTTCACTTTAATCAGGCATTAGTACGTCTTAAAACATTCTGGAAAATACATTCACAATTTAACGTGTTTGTTAATCAAAACAAATACTAAAATCAAATGATTTGAAAATGTGACGTCATTAGCTTACATTTCATTACTTATTTACTAATGGTGAGATTGTGATCATCCCTAAACAGATGGAACGACCAACTAAAGAAAGTCACTGAAAAGGTGTTAATGTGGAAGATCGGTTGTCTTGGCGTAAGTTAGGAGAGGCCCATGTCCAGCAGTGGACCGATGCAGGCTGATGATGTAGCTTGTACGGTCCGTGTCGTTTTTAAGATATCTTAAAAAGACATTGATTGATTTCAGTTAAATTCGCTATTATAGATAAAACAATAAAATTAATAAGAATATAAAAATGTACAAAACATGATAATAAAAGATTTCTTACCGAGAGCAAACTTTACAACGAGTTCTTAATTTAAGAGCCACTTGGGTGAGTCGCGTAAGTCCCCTTAACACTGAGTGTCTCTTAAACAGCTTCAGAGTACCGTTCAAAATATTAAGTTTAAAGATTAGTGGGAGTATAGTGTGCGTTCACCTTAACCGGTGCATTCAGGAGCGATCGGTTTTTATTGTTCCGAAGTTTGAGCGTTGAGTTCAAAGCGTCAAACGGTGGAAAAACTTCTGACATGTTGACAACTATCGGTTTAAAGTTGCACGTAAAGGTTTATTGTTGTATATTCATACTATAATTTCTCAATAACATATTTGTCAATAACTTTTATTCGAATTGCGTATTTCCTTTTTAGTATAACTATTTTATATCTTATAATAATAATATCTTATAATAATATCTTGGGACAACTCACACAAAGCTATCTGATACCAAACTAAGCAGAGCTTGTACTACGGAAACCAGACAACCAATAAACATACTTAAATATTTCTAAATACGTATTTATTATAGATATAAAATAACACCCAGACACAGAATAAACCATCGTGCTCATCACACAAAGTTTTATCCTGGGTGGGGATCGAACCCACGACCTCTTGCGTAGCAGTCGGATACATTCCCACCGCGCCACAGAGGCAGTCATTTGATTATACTATAAGGTACTTTTCTTAAGTGTGTTAGAGTGTAAAATATTGTTCACGTTACATAAAACACAATTGTCATATAGACACGGCTACTTGCATACCCATGGCTATTGTTATAATATAAACAAGATGTACCTACTTCTATAATATCAATTTACTCTGCCATAACGTATTCTGTTATTCTAATGTGCAAATACTAACACATATTTTACAGTTAACAACATTACAGTGGTAATTAGGGTTCCTCATTAAAATGTCTAAGATTTATTGACAGGCTAAACATATTCATCCCGTAGTACAGTTCCGTATCCCGTAGTTAATATCTACCTGAATTTATTTATTACTATGGCTTTTTATCTATATAAATAGCCAACAATATACCCCTTAAAGTGCGGGCTCCAATCTAAAAAAGAAATTGCAAGCCCCTAATTTGTCTCGCACCTACTTTAAGTTTGATTTGTTGAACATAAATTACAGCTTTTCTTGAGCGTATACATAAGTTTGACTGCCTCTGTGGTGCGGTGGGAGTGTGTCCGACTGCTACGCAAGAGATCGTGGGTTCGATTCCTACACGGGACACCACTTTGTGTGATCCACAAATTGTTGTTCCGAGTCTGGGTGTGCTTTGTGTCCGTGACTTGTATGTTTGTAAAGTTCCCCGCGACACTGGGCTTGTACCCTACTGCGGGAGTCGTCTTTTAAACAAAAAACAAGTAATATATGTTCGTAAACTTTCGCGATTTGTACACATTATATAATTTTATCTTAATCGCGTAAATATTTTATTTTAAGGCTAAACTACCTTTGTTTATTGCCCAACGTTTCGACCGTATTGCAACGGCCGTGGTCACGGGTAGATTGGTCCTATCGTGACCACGGCCGTAGCAATCATCATATCTATTATGCTGTGACTAGTAAGCTTATGATGCTGAAGATATAAATTTAACTTCTGTAGATTCATATATAGATTCTTGATTCTCTATAAAGGATTCAAGCAAACAACAGTATTGCTAAACCCTTACCCGCTGTAAGTCTCATAGGCAATCTAAATGCAATACAAAAGCGGCAAAGCACCCTACGACCGCAATATAGACTGGTGATAATGCAGTGTTTTGCATCGGCATCCGCACTGCGCATTATAATACATTGGTGGCGCGTCCCGACTATACCGACGCCACTTACATGCCAACGCGGCGATGTGCCCGTAAATTACCTATTTTTACACCACCCTATATGTACTGTAGCTTTGTACAGTATATAGTACCTACATATACCTTACCTATATTGTATGAGTCTGGAAATCTTACCTCCGAATGCCTCGTGTTTCAATGGCGTAGTGGAAGTGCGTACGACTGCTGTGAAATCAGTTTTGAGTTCAATTTTCTCATGTAGCTTTGTGATTTGGTTTGATTAAGAAAACTTTATATTACATAATACATATTTCTATTATAATAATGTCTACGTGTCTTCTGTGTACTAAATAAAAATCTTTCTATTTAGTATTAGATTTCACCGTTCTCCATGCATGGCGATTCTAACCATTACCCCTAGGATCAATGATAAGTAGGTTCTATTGGGTTCCGTTCCAGCAGTGGGACATTATATGGGTTGATATGATATGATTACATATATTTATATATGGAAAAAGTAGGCTCAGACACAATGTTGGTATATTTGTAAAGTCCCCCGCGTCACTGGGTACCTTTATGTGGGATGTAGTATTTATGGATGATAATTTTACTTGACAACATCATAAGAAAACATTGATGACACATCGCCATTCGTTGTTGCTTAGCAACCAATTGATTGGACGTGATCGTTGCTACGTGACACTTTTTCGTGATTTCTGTATCACCTCAAAAAATATATATACTCTGATAATACATGACACTAGTCTCCTATGCATTTTTATCGCGCTTATTCACCTAAAAGAGACAGTGACAGCATTAGAGTCAATTGCGTATTTTGTGTTGCATTTCAAGATTTGGTTCTGTTACATTTCAAAAGGCTTAATTCCGAAGACTCCAATTGTCAATTTTTATGGCGTCAACATGAGTTTATAATATATTTTTAGTGTACCTAATATAGTGGGGCAAAAGAGATATATTTGACACTTCTTACAATTAAAGTTAAAGTGTTTAACTATTTTAATAATGACAAACAAAAACAAGATCCAAAATTGAAATGAAATATTCCATTCCCTATAACGCCGGTCACATACATACACCGACCTAATAGAAGCGTTTTGTCATAAAATACGAGGACAGCTAGAAATAGCCAACAGCATTTTACTGCGGTAGCAGAACTCATATATACCGAAAGCAAAAAAAGAACACACAGCCAAAATATGGAATGGAAATTCAATATGTAGGTAAAATATGCAGGTACACCTTAATAATGGGTGGAGAAGTCGGCGCGGCGGTATCGCGAGCACACGAGAGCGTTTGTATTGGAGACTGTAAACATTTGACGTCGGCTGCCTCTGCACGCCAACACTCCCTAGGGCCGCCAAGCTTGGACAACAAGACTTGTAACGTAATTATAGACTTCTAGCGAGTCTCTTCGGTTTTGCCCTAAGTTTTTTCACTTTTCACAAATAATATATTGTTTTGAATTATGTTTTCAACAGCCTATGTAAGCGTTATTTTCTAACGTTTGTACGTAAAAATCAAAATCTCATATTTTGCTTATTCTGGTTTTTATACAGGAAGTGTTATAATTTTTTTATAAGCTACGGGTCTTAACCGCGTAAATATTTAATTTTAAAGCTACCTTTGATTTTTTTTGCCCGACGTTTCGACCGTATTGCAACGGCAAATGTTGTTTAGAAACCTCTTAAATTGTTCCACAGGTACACGGGGTAGGTAACATTTTACTTTTGAGATAAGTAAGGCGACAACATAAAGTCAACATTTCTAACAATGTTCAATACTGCTGCTCCCTTCGTTATCATAAAACAATTACAAAGAACAACCGCTACTTTTAATTGGAACCAATATTGTTGAAATTGGTCTTGTTTTGGCAAGGATTTGTCACCTTTTGATCTCGGTGTAAACTCAAGTTGGTATATCTCGACAACCCTATACAGTTTCAATCGTAAAGCAACGAGTTACGGCCGACACTCGTAAAAACTCCAATCGCCCAAGGTTTTATGTTCGGAAATGTAGCGCTGTATCGAAGAAAAAACTGAAAATTTTCCATTTCTGGCCTCTTTATAAATCTACACGTTTTACCGTGCAGTAAAAGAAAGAGTTTTGAACCTTGAAACGTGTTAAAGTATTAATTTACAATGATTTCATGTTCAAAGTTATATCAAGGATGAGGTGAGGCCTGGATTTACAATAAAAGATTTACGTCTTACTCTCTGACACGAGTATCATAAGTTTTTATCTCTTGTTCGTGTTGTTTTGAATAGGCTAATTCTAAAACTCTTTTTAGACTGTTTCAAGGAGTATGGTTCTTATTTATGAGTTATTTTAACACGAGAAAGCAACAAAGCATGTTAATTTCTAAGAACACGCTCTACTATAATTAAACAATGTTAACTCAGCTTTAGAACCTCATAATTATATTTCAAATCCTCGGCGGTTTTTATTAAAACCCGCTCCCGTGGGAGGAGGGATGTAAAAATTGAATTTTGTTCATAGCTGAAGCCTTCGCTTGATGGAATTACTGGATATTACTCGGCCGCCATTAGACGAGTTACGAGCCTGTTACTAGGAAAGTAGGAACTCTATTAAGATGTTATTAAGTAACCAGTTCTACTTAGAAAAGTTCTGTTTTGTAGATTAACTTTATAATATTTACGTTGATGTTGACTGATTAAAATGTGTTCATTGTTTTGTTTTCTCAATATACAAGTTCATATTTGCATACTAAAAACCCAACACGTGAAAATAAAAAGCTGATTATCTGACGGCGGAATAAGTTTTCATCAAAGCTTGTATCTGAGATGTTTTCTAAATCATCTCTAGTTGGAACAAAAGTCCATGTTAGTTGCACATTTGCATAGAAACTGCACGTTCATAGCAAATTAGAAATGCTGTAGGATTGTTTCCAATTAACTCTTTTTTAAGACTCAAAAAATTATGCTCATTTGATATGTAAAAGATGCACATATAAAACTTACAAGAAATTTCGATCAACACTTCCGAATTCCACCACCAACTTACTAATAACATTTTTCTTTTACAGGTAAGTCTGCAACCTCATTGAGAATATTTTCGTTCACAAAGTTAAGGTAAGCAGAAATTGCATCGGCATCTACCCGAATGTTTTCCAAGCATATCAAAGTTTAATTAACACAAGTTCGCTTTGGGGAGTTGCCGATAGCTTCTATGAGAACCCAGTTTGCAAGCCCCCTTAATTTCTTAGACGGGTGATATTAAGACTAAGTTTTGTAAGGAACATTGCAATCTATGCATTGGGCGTGTTCTGACGAGAACTACCGCTCATATATCTTGGATATTGCAAATCGTTTATCGGTTTAGTTTTGTCAGTTATTTAGTTGTGGATTGTGAATCTTTTACCTTTGTTTGATATTATGTGTTGCATACACTCAATTTGGCTAGGCATTCTTGATTGTTTAATGAACTAACTCAGAAGTATACTAATTGGCGGGAAATGCACTCAATAGGTACAATTTGAAATGATTAAAAGGTTTGACTGCCTCTGTGGCGCGGTGGGAGTGTGTTCGACTGCTACGCAAGAGGTCGTGGGTTCGATTCCTACACTGGACACCACTTTGTGTGATCCACAAATTGTTGTTCCGAGTCTGGGTTTTCTTTGTGTCCGTGACTTATATAATATGGACCTAAACATAAATATACGGCGAAAAAATAGTTTAAAATTTGTTAATAAGAAAAATGAACTCTTTACTTATACAGACATGTTAATATTATTAATTTTAAAGATCGCCTGTCCCACATGCATTTAATAGTTTAGATTATTTAAACATAATATGAATAATTAATTATTCAGACCGCTGAACACATTTTAGATGATTTATAGATAACTATTATGTATATTATGTAGAAATGATCCTACTCAGATTACAATCAGTATAATTCAATTAAATTTACGCATAAATACCGTATTTGTGTCCATCAATTTGTATAATCTATTGTGTTTAATGGAAACCCTAGCTATTGTATTAAGTTATGGATTGTATAAACTTTAATGACATGTGGAACAATGATAATTGTTCAAGTTTAATACAATTGTAATACCTCAATCTGACAATCCGGATTCGGTATGGTCGACAGATTTCAGTGAAGGCGATTCCACACCTTCAGACATTTTAAACAAAACAATGCATAAAAGTTATTGGTAGGGGTAACAGGTCGGCCAAATCGTCCCGCAGTAGAGTACAAGCTCTGTGTCGCGGGCGACTTTACAACATACAAGTCACGGACACAAAAGTACAACCAGACTCGGAACAACAATTTGTGGATCACACAAAGTGGTGTCCCGTGTGGGAATCGAACCCACGACCTCTTTCGTAGCAGTTGGACACACTCCTACCGCGCCATAGAGACGGCCAGCAGAGGATTATTCACAAAGTTTGAAATCCAGTGCAGTCAAAGAAAAACTAGTTTACAAATTAATTTTATGAAACTGGCTATACTATTACAGCGATCGTGTATATGTGAATAGATAGCGATTTCTGTGTTAGCAACATGAGTTGGTAACAAATTATTTAGGTATTATTAAAAACAATCCCAAAATAGAGTACTTGTTCCTGACTTTTGTTGTTGTTAAAAATGTTCTCTACGCACCAAAATTTGGTAAGCCTTTATCCAAACAATAATTTTACAATTACTTTAAAACATAGCGTTCCTTAAATAATTGTACCGCCTAAAGCAGAAATAATCCAACGTAAATATAAGCGGATAATATCGACTGCTAATATGATTACAGCGGAATGTTTTGCGCGTTAATTAATTTCGCGGTTGTACTCGTACACACATACATATTGCATCAGAGGCATAGATAAAAGCCTCTCTGTAATGATAGGGTGGGAACGGAGCCACGTTGTTTGTGGATGAGACCCTATTTAGATTTGGGCCATGTGAATTCCACCCTCGGTATAGTCAGCAGTTTCTTTTGAACTCTCGGTTTTGTATTCCTAAAGATCCAAGTAAGAAGATCGAACCACAAATCTATGCTCTGAAAGCTTCATACCTTGTTGAGTGGACCTGTCAAAGTAATTATAATGTACTAGCTGTCCCGCGCAACTTCGTCTGCGTAATTTTTTTTATTTTTTATTTTAATATCCCATGTTACTTCTAATACCTCCAAGAATATGTGTACAAAGTTTCATGATGATCGGTTGAGTAGTTTTCGCGTGAAAGCGTAACAAACAAACTTACATTCACATTTATATATTACTAGCTGTCCTACCAACTACAACCTCTAACTACACACTCAACTACAACCGCTAACTTCGTCTGCGTAAATTTTCCCCTTTTTTTTATAATCCTATGTTACTTCTAATACCTCCAAGAATATGTGTACAAAGTATCATGATGATCGGTTGAGTAGTTTTCGCGTGAAAGCGTAACAAACAAATTTACATTCACATTTATATATTAGTAGGGATAGTAGGGATATGTGAGTGTGTATGTTTGTTACTTCTTCACATCTAAACGGCTGGAGCGATTTTAATAAAATTTGGTATGGAGTTAGCTGATACCCTGGATTAACACATAGGCTAATAAACCGCGGGTAACACCGCGGGGCACAGCTAGTATATATATATAATGTAAAAAACTGAAAGTCAAGAAGACAACCGAAACCGCTGAGTGGGTAATTATGGAATTTTGCATATGAGTGCCTTGTACCTTCTTTAAGTGAGATTATATTTGAAAAAATCCATTCCTAATTGGGTTTAACGCTACGGGCATGAACTCTCGACCAAATGCTAGGACACAATAAAAAGTCTAAAGATAAAGCTATTCTTTCAGCGCGTTAGACAAATGGCTCGGAAAAAGGCTACAGTAACTTTGGTTAAGTCAGGCCAAGTGGAACCTCCATTTGTCAAACACGTTTTTATTAATGTACGGATAAAGTGGCTTTAAATTAAAAAGCTAGTGCTCGTAGTCGGCTTCATTGCTGTTGTAATGATTATGCCAGCCAATGAAGATGTTAATTCTGTAAAGATGGCTACATCTTTACAGAATTAACATTTTCATTGGCTGGCCTGTTGGCCTAGTGGTTAGTGACTCTAACTGCTAACCCGGAGGTCGTGGGTTCGATACCCAAGTTAAAAGTTTGTGTGATAAGCACGATGGCTTATTCTGTGTCTGGGTGTCATTTATCTATTATATTTATGTATTTAAAAATATATAAGTCTGTTTATCAGTTGTCTTTTTGATTAATTAACATTGACATGTTTAATTGATTATTTTGACGTATGAATGTAATTTGGTATATCAAGTTATTTTGTGATTGTTTTAATTTTATAATTTATTATAGACCTACTACTAACCTCAATTTCGTACGCCAATCTCTGGCAGAATATAGTGAATCCTTATAACACTAAGCCGTGTGGTGCCGGCTTAAGAATAGTACCACCCCATCTCTTCCCGTGGGTGTCGTCAAGGCGACTAAGGGATTTCACCCCGGAGGACGGGCAGCAGCGTCCTCTGCGTACTTAAAGCTTTACTGCGATCGCCAACCCGCTCGCCAAGCGTGGCGATTATGGCAATTACCCCCAGGATCTACATACCAGTAGGTTCTACTGGGGAGACCCGTGCCCAGCAGTGGGCCATCATATGGGTTGATATATAACACTAACAAGAACTGTACTGTACCTATGCTCACAAATAAAGTATTATATTGTATTGTGTGGTGGCCATAGTACAAGCTCTGCTTAGTTTTGTGTTAGTTGTCCCATAGATATTATTTCCTCACTCTTGTTGTATTCCGATGATACATTACTGGAAAGAGTTTAGGCGCAAGAGAGACAGCTGATGCAACAGTATGGAACGGCAGTAGTGCCATTGCTTAACATTGCTGATCACTCTGCTAGGCCACCACTAAGCCATAGGCCTCATCTGGGATAATATAATTTTATTTTGACGAACATCGTCAACTATTATAAAATTATATATACTACTGTACTGTTTTTTTTTTAAACGTGTCTTAATCGCGTTAATAATTCAAGGTAAAATACTTTGTTTATTCCTCGACGTTTCGACCGTATTACATCGGCCGTGGACACGGTTAGACTGACCACGGCCGTTGCAATACGGTCGAAACGTCGGGCAATAAACAAGTAGTTAACAATTTTATAATGTGTACAAATCGCTAAAGTTTATCAACATTTACGCCAACTATGGTTTGTTCAACAACCATCAAAAGACAAAGATGCACTATTCAGCTTTGTTTCCTACGTAAGTAAACTTAGTACAAAAGACATCAAGGTATTAAAGACAATAACGCTTTAATGCCTAGGAGACGAGCGGAAGATAAAAGGGTGTTCTTAGATATAGGTATAGGTTCTTCGATAGACCTTTTGTTTGTATAAACTGACAGGAGAGAACAGTTCATTATGTTCATGCTTGTGACGTCGTCATCCATGGTATAGATGCATTGTTTTGGGTTATTTCTTGATACTTTTGTATGTTTTACCTAATCAAGATAATAATATAATAATATCTTGGGACAACTCACACAACGCTATCTGATCCCAAACTAAGCAGGGCTTGTACTATGGAAACCAGACTACTGATAAACATACTTATATATTTCTAAATATATACTTATTATAATTCGTACACTGCGCCGCTGAGACAACTATTTATATTGGGTAAATTAAGAACGGTTAGGCTTTTTATTTATTCATTATAAAAAGCCTAACCTATTCATTCATATTAGGCGTACAAACTTACAGTAATATTACTAAATCGCTTACATGCTTTGATGTATATAAACTTTTTACAATATTAGGTACTTAATCACACTTCACACTAATGTTATAAAGGCGAAAGTTTGTGAGTATGTGAGTGTGTATGTTTGTTACTTCTTCACGACTAAACGGCTGAAGAGATTTTAATAAAATTTGGTATGGAGTTAGCTGACATCCTGGATTAACACATAGGCTAATAAACCGCGGGTAACACCGCGGGGCACAGCTAGTAGCATATAAAATGAAAATGTCAAAATACAAAAAATAAAAAGTGAAAAAATACAAAATTAAGCTAAATTCACATTTTTTTTTTTTAAGGCAATATTTTTTTAAAGGAATAACCCTGTATTGCGGGGGACAAGTGCAAGTGCAAGTGAATCATATCAAGTGGTGTCCCGTGTGGTAATCGAACCCATGACCTCTTGCACAGCAGTCGGACACACTTCCACCGTGCCATTCATTATCTTTATTTTATTTTTAACTCGCCTAAGATGTCAAATACAAACCCACCTGATTTCACATATACATTCTTTGATGATTAGATAATTACATACATATATATTAGGTATGGTGAAGTAATCTGAACACGTGGCTTGTCATGTCTTACATAATTGCAAGAACCCCCAAGGGATTAGCAATACGATCCATTATCTAACATGTATCTACCCTTCATACAAACGCACATATTTGCGGAATAATTCCATACATGTGTTCGTTTGATTGATGGGCCACCACACCGGGCCGCAAACTTTCACCGAATCAATCTTACGTGAAAGGGTATTTTCTACCTATATCAATGGCTACTTTTATTGGTAACTTAAGTAGACGGTTGATTTGGTTCAGAAAAGTATATAAATGCTATATAACGTGCAATTTTGACTGCCTCTGTGGCGCTGTGGGAGTGTATCCGACTGCTACGCAAGAGGTCGTGGGTTCGATCCCCACCCAGGATAAAACTTTGTGTGATGAGCACGATGGTTTATTCTGTATCTGGGTGTAATTTATCTATAGTATGTATGTATTTAGAAATATATAAAAGTATGTTTATCAGTTGTCTGGTTTTTACAGTACAAGCTCTACTTAGTTTGGGATCAGATAGCGTTGTGTGAGTCGTCCCAAGATATTATTATTCATATTTTATTATAATAAAAAGTTTGATCAAATTTTAGCAACTATTATAAGTTGCTCGCATCATACGGCGCTCCACTATATATAGGTATATTTATCAAATACGATCGTATTCTAACTAAGGCATTGCGGTAGTGGGAATACGATAGCATTGCCGTAGTTCCAGAATACGATGGCATTGTTATGGCACATGTACTTGTATTTCTAATTGATGTTTGTTCAATTTGATAAATATATATAATGAAGCGCCGTAAGATGCCAGGGCCAGTCAATGAATCATTATAAAAACTTTTAAAATGTGTGTTTAACAGTGAATAGAATGTTAAAAAAAAATTGGGATCTCAATTTTTTATTTTTTGCCCTATTTTTGTATATAAAATTATTTGTCCTGACTAATGACTCAACGCACAGCCTAAAGCGCTGACCGTAGAGATGTGAAATTTTCAGGACGTATTCCTTGTTTGTAGGCATCCGTAAAGAAAGGATTTTTGAAAATCCACCCCCTTATGGAGTAAAATGGTAGATTATATAGATAGAGAACCTTACCTTTTTCTTAGTTTGCCATCGTTGCTTCTATATGAATGGATAAATTTGTTTTTTTTTTTGTTAGACAACTGTTTGAATTTCTAATATAATAGGTTTCAACAACTCGAGATTATTGTAGTCTTTGTTTAATTTTATCTTCAAAATTTGAGTTACACAAGCAAGCTCCGCAATCAAACTCACAGACTCAAATAAAAACAAATATAAGAAAAAAAATCAAAAGGCTGAATGCGCAGCTTCCGCTATTGTTCATCAAATAATAATAGAATCGAGCAGATCAGTTTTACACAGCTTTTTCCAAACGCACAGTGCATATGCAAGCCCCTAGAGACACAATTGAATATTCTATATTCCTCTAAACGGTTTTGATATTTTAAAACCTATTGGGAACTGATTCTAAAAGCTTTTAGACTGTGTCTACGTATATTTTGTATTTGGTATAAAAAACATTCATTGTTTATGTAAATGTAAAAATAACTAATAGCATAGATATGTGTTGTTCGAAAAACACTTTTAATAGTAGATACGAGAAATCAATTCCTTTTGGCACAAGTTTAATCAAATGTTCAGATTTCCTAGAATTGCTACCAGTATTTTTACAAAACACTCGTTTGAATGCTTATTCAAAAGTACCTATTATGTATAACACTTTCGTGTTGGATGATTACAAGGGAGTGGTCACAAGCGGACTGATCCACAGGTGTTTAGTAACGCATTTCTTTTAAAAATCAATAGAACTTCATTGACACTTAAATCACGCATGTAACGTCAATCTATATTTCCAACAACAATCAATGTTATCACGTGGCGCAAATTTTATTTCATTTTCTTCCAAATCGTCTTAAACGAATATTAAAACTTAGACATTTTTCAGAGTTAATGAACCTGATTTTGGGCTAGATTAGTTTTAAAGAGCTCTTGAGGGCACACGCTGTTAAACGACGTTGGCTATCAAAACAGCTCGGCGGCAAAGGTGTACAATGTGCAAACAGCCGGTGGCGATGCAAACGGGCCCTCGGTACACTGACGAGGCCGCGATGCGTTATCTTGTACGCATTTGCTTCTATACTGAAAGTATATAAAAAGAAAGAGTGTCTTTGAAAGTTTATCTAGAGGTCTAGACTAATAATCACGTTAGCTTGTACAACTTAGCTAATCGAGTGTTATGGAAATGTTCATTTTGACAATATTTTTCAGTTCGATTTTTTTTCCAAATTGATGGCAGTGTAATAATTTGATTAACTTTCTACACATCATTTTTTTTTTTAATTTCATGAAACCGAAATCATATTCTTAATATTTTTTACATTTACCTATGGAAACGTAATGACTATTCGCTAGATGATGTGCATTATCAGAATCTACGCTGTTAATTCTTCGTTCATTTATTTTTGATTAATGACGACAGATGATTTGATTAATGTTAGCAAATGTACTACAGAACATAATATAACCAAAACAAACCGTTTGCAAATCACAAATACCAAGTATTCATTATTTCTCGCTGAAATAATGATACCTGAAAACTAGGTTACCATGTTACATACAGTTCTGTAGACAATACGCCAAGAAACCTTCACAATACCAAACGGGCGTACACAATACATACAATAAACGATACAATAAAACCTCGGTAATGTACGTTCCCGTTTATATTCCGATACAGCCTTCCTTTTTAACAACACACCATATAGTAAAAAAGTATTAAACCAGAAGTATGATAACAAACTTTGACACAGGCATTATGTTTTTATCTTACTGTAAAACATGATTAATAATACAACGGTAGTCGATACAGGCGTAGTGCCGTCCTGTTCCGGTTTCAATCCGGCGTCGGGTAGCCGGTAGCCGGCTACTCGGTGGCGAATGTATTGCAACAGGAACGGTCGGACGCCGGGACGTGTGAAAGCTACCATACATCATATATGTTCGTAAACTTTAGCGATTTGTACACTTTATAGAATTTTATAAGCTACGGGTCTTAAGCGCGTAAATATTTTATTGTAAGGCTAAATACCTTAGTTTATTGCTCGCCGTATTGCAACGGCCGTTGCACCCGTAGCTTATAAAATTCTACCATACATCGCCATACATTTTGCACTGGGCACCAGATCGCCGGCTACCCGGCGCCCGGATTAAAGCAGAAACGTGTGGAAATGACCTTACACGGCACTGCGCCTGTATCGACTACCGTAGTATTGTTATAATCATGTTTTACATTATATTTAACACGCTTTTATTAGCTTCATACGTTATGTTAGTAGTTGGCATGTAGGTGTGAAACGGAATCTTTAAACGTGTTTTTCACCCCATTTATTTTTTCATTTTATTGAAACTTCGCACACTTATCAATGACCAATGACAATACAATCAGATAAAAAGGGATAACAGTTTTGATAAATTCTTTCTTTGTTGCTCTAACGGCTGAAACACATCCGTCGAAATACAGGATGTAACAGAAAGTTGTGGTTATATTCAAGGGTTTGTATGTATGTGCCCATGATACTGAGTGCACATACCTAATTTTATCAAAATCGGAGTACCCTAAAAATATATTATTATTTTTTCATTCGTTTATTTATGAATGAAAAAAATATAATTCTTATGCCATACGCCTTTCAATACTGAATTTTGACAAAAAGAATATGCTATAACTATGTAATAATAATGCAACCAGCTATGATACCATGATAGGTGCAATACTAATAACATACCCTATTCGCTGCTGAAATTTGACCATACCTTTCTGTTACACCCTGTATAGCCTTACCGAATCGCCTAATAGAAGGCTGAAACTAGCTGCGATGTAACCATGCACTTATTACATTGCGAAGTTGGGACGTTACTCCCGGTACACTTATTCATAAATAGTGTAAACTTCTTTAAGCCGAAATAATTTTATTTTAAAGTAGCTATTAAGCGCTATTTCTGTGATTTTCCATATTTTTTGGTTATGCGGTTCAAAAGGGGCACGACAACTGCAACTGCACTGCACTTGCTGTGCAGTTGCAGTTAAGTTTCGATTAAAACGGCCATTTTCGTATTCTTGTAACTTTGGGATTGATCTTAAAACGCTCCGAAGGTGCATAAATCGTGCCCCTTTAACTTTTGAACCGCATAACCAAAAAATATGGAAAATAACAGAAATAGCGCTTAATAGCTACTTTAAAATAAAATTATTTCGGATAAGATCGGATATACTGTCATTGAGTTATTGCCAAAAAACTTTAAATACGTGAATTAACTGCTTTAAATACGTGAATTGAACCGCTGCTGTTCTCTTCATTTTGTTAAATAAAAAATATAGAGATCTACTCACCCAGTCATTCTCAAGTTTACACGTTAGTATCCTTCAGGGAAGCAGCGAGAGGCATTTGACCCGATAAATAACAGTTTATTCGTATTCACACTTGGCATTATCGTAAATCATGGCGCGTTTTATCGATCGGGATAAGAAACACCCATAAGACGTATGAGAATTTATGTTGAGTGCTTTTTTTTCGTGCGAAACTCGTCAGCTGTTGCCGTGATCTTTGAGATTGTATTTTACATGTTGTGAAGGGTGGAAGAAACGTCTGGTTTATTGTCATTGAATTATTGTTTGTGGTGGTATAGATAGTTTTGCTCTTTTTGTGTGTGTTATGTAACAATGTACATGTGACGATCAGGATACACTAAAATGGACAGATCCGTGCGTAATTGGGGCGATATATTTTGGAATAATTGACTGGTTTGGCTAATTGTCTGGTACGGTGAGTTGGGTTGATTCACATCGCCGGGTGTTTCTTTGTAAAATATGGGTATGATTTTGGCAATATGTTGTATTGTCAGCAATTGAAGTCTTTTGTCAAAAAATGTAATCGCGAATGACGCTTTTGGAGTAGTTATTCCGATTTGTACCATTTTCGTTACGGAATCTTTATCGATGATGCTTGAGGCAACTGCCCGTATTCTCGTTAATCGTATTCTTTCCTCCGTAACAAACTTTTCCATAGTAATGTAGTCTCGTAGCATAAACGCTACGATTATATAAAATTGTAGCCATGCATCTACGCCGTAGTACCGTCTTCTTAAGAGAAACAGTTTTTTGCAGTGTGTGATAGTGTTACATGGATTCTTCTGCATATATGTCTGATAAATATAACAATTTTTCAGCTATTCTACCAGTCTTGTGCTTATTGTATGCTTTAGGGCTCTTCTAGACGTCCAATTTTTTCACCGGACAGCTTCAGAACACCCCGGAAGAGGACCCGGTGCGTGTAAACACTGCAAGTACGGTGACATAATTCCATCCGGCAGCCGGTGACAAAACCGGATTTCTTCTGTATCATAAAGGGACAACCTTTATGATACAGAAGACAAATTCCTTCAAAAATGTTTGCAATAGACTTTAAGACAAACAACGTCTTACACCCGTCACATAGATACACAACACAGTATCAATTCAGAAGGCAAGTAACGCAACGCTGGTCAAACATAATGAATCAAACACGTCCGGAAACGGCCGACATTCGACATCCCGGACGTGTGTCCGGGGCCTGTTGTACCCTTGTATAATGTGTGTCACTTGCTGTTTGTGTACTGTCTTGGATACATATATGTAAGTAAACTGACATCAAGGTATATAATATACAGGGTGATTTGTAATATACTAATAACCTCTCGCTAGTGGCTTATTTATATTACACCAAGTTGAAAAAAAAATACGAATTAACCCTCCTTTACTTAATTACTTTTGTCACACAACCATCTACTACTCAACTGTGAGACCCCGGAGTAAAATCGATGTTTTTTTGTCAGGTTTAGGGCCTAAACCTCAAAATAAACAACGATTTTACTCTAGTAAAATAGTCTATAGGTAAGTGGTTAAAGTCATTATTCCAAAAACAAGTGGTAGGTGATTAAGGAAAATATTAAATATTTTTCAAAACTGATATTGCAAAGTTATTATATACAGCCTCGAGCGGGTGGGTTTATTAGTTATATTACAAATCATCCTGTATATTTCTAATTAAATACATTCGTATTATATATTACATCGAGATGATAAATTATACCCAGACACGGAAATAACAATCCTGCTTATCACACAAATATTTATCCTGGGTGGAAATGGAACTCACGACCGCAGGCTCGCTGGATCGAGCAAACAGAATAAATAAAATATATGTTTAATTTGAGACTATTTTACTGGAGTAAAATCATTGTTTATTCTGAGGTTTAGGCCCTAAACCTGACAAAATGAACATCGATTTTACTCCGGGGTCTCACGGATGTGTGGTAGATGGTTGTGTGATAAAAGTTGATAGTAGGTAGTGCAGGGTTTATTTGTATTTTTTATTACGAAGTTGATTTTGTGTAATGTAAAAAAGTCACGAGCGGGTGGTTATTACCTACATTACAAATACATTAAAAATCACTCTATATACACTGGTTCTGCCTAGCTTGGGTTCAGATGGACGTGTTTGAGTTATCCCGTAATATTTATTACCAGCTGACCCGCGCAACTTCGTCAATTCGTAAATCTATACTAATCTGTAATAATATTATAAAGCGGAAGAGTTTGTTTGTTTGTTTAAACGCGCTAATCTCTAGAACTACTGGTCCGATTTAAAAAAAAAACTTTTTGTTGGATAGCTCATTTATCGAGGAAGGCTATAGGCTATATAACATCACGCTACGACTAATAGGAGCGGAGTAGCGACGAAAACGCACACGAAGTTCCGCGGGACCGCTAGTTCTTCATAAATTTTCCTCGTTTTTGGAACATTTTTCATAAATGCTCTGCTTCTATTGGTCATAACGTGATGTTATATAGCTTATAACTTTCTTTGATAAATAGGCTATCCTACACTTAAAGATTTTTTATTCAAAACAGTAGTACCTGAGATTAACTAAACAACCAAACAAACACTTCAGATTTATAATATTAAGTATGCCTAGATTATTTAATAATCAACAATGAAATATAGTTACACAAATGCTGAGTTAATAAAAGCGTGCTTTAAAAATACCGCTATCGTATTACTAAACGTGCTATTCCATTAGGCAAGTTACTTGTATACAAGTAGCAAATTGCATGCAAGTTGTTTACAAGTTACTGCTTGTATGAGGTATTCGAACTTACAAAACTGTTTTTTTTGTTGACGTCATATAGTTGACTTGTATGCAAGACTTGCCCAAAATGGAATAGCGCGTTAAAACTACAAATACACATCAGACATACGAGTACACATTACTCGATATTCGTAATGGAAGGCAAAGAATGCCGAAGCTATTTTCACGAACGCTTTTCATATTCAAACATTGCAAATGGAATTTTTCTAATAAAAATTGTTTAAGCCTTTGACTCTTTGATGGGTTTGGGGCGTTTTAATTCGTTAGCCCACGTTTCTAGCTAAATGATAGAACATTGAATGTAACCGGTTAAATCAGTCTGGGTCGATTGTACCATAGAGAATATTCGATTACTAAATTATAATTTAGCATGGGTCTAAACTGCCACGTTATCTGTTAAACGTAAATAACACCACGTTATGGGGTAACCCTTTACAAGTTAGCAGGTATTTTGCTAATTAATTACTTTTGAAGTTTATTATAAGGTCAATAGAGCTCTTAATGGGGTTTGCCTTATATAGGGTGAGGTAGAAATGGCTTTTTATTAGTCCACAGTTTTGACCTAAATAGATTTTTTATAGGCATTTCTTGCCTATTACTTTATTAATACAATCATTGCATTTTTTTAAGATAGCGAAATTTGAAGTCCCGACTCAGGAATCGAACCCGAGACTTCCGTATGCCAAACCAGGGCCGGAATCGAACCACCTATCTGGACTATACGGAAGTCTCGGGTTCGATTCCTGACCCTGGACTTTAAATCTTTCAAAAATGCAATTATTGTTTTAATAAAGGAGTTCATATATTCAAAGCTTCTAAAATCTCTGGCAAAGCCCGCCATTCATTACTTAAAGTTGTGATTCATAGAGCTTCCAAGTCATCAACACTTAAAATTTAATTTAGCGATAAAATCTAATTACACGGGCAATAAACAAATGGCACTAGGATGTAGACTAATCAAAAAGTAATTTAATATCGCTTGAAAGTTTATTTCAAGTTTTTCGTAAAATTAACTGTAAATTATGTTGGATTACCGGTGTTATTTGTTATACGAGAAATAAAATAGGTTTTAACGACTATGCGTTGTGAATTAGAATAAATACAACCACACCAAATGTAATTTTTACCCGACTACGGCGAAGCCAAAAAAGGAAGTATTGTGTCTATAGCAGTATAATCGATTCGTAAATACCTATGGTCCGAGAGATATATGCTCCATTTAAAAAAAAATAGAGCCCATGTCACACGTTGTTTTTCACAGCCACCTGATGTATGAAGATTACGAAATTACGCTATTATCTATAATGATATTATAAAGCTGAAGAGATTGTTTGTTTGAACGCTATAATCTCAGGAACTACTGGTCCGAATTGTTTTTTCTGTTGGCTAGCCCATTTATCGAGAAAGACTATAGGCTCTATAACATCACGCTACGACTAATAGGAACAGAGCAGCGATGAAAACTGTTCCAAAAACGGGAAAAATTAACGCATACGAAGTTGCGCGTGTCGTTGTCAATATAATAGGTTTTTTTAACTCTCTAAAAAAAAGTAATTAGACTCAAGTAAGATGAAAGTGAAATATTTTGACACCCATATTAAATTCGCTTTAGAATACAGTCTAGCAAAAACAGCTTTCACTAAAGTATAATTAGATTAAATGGAAGATTGCCATCAATCACGCCGGGCTTTAGTTTAATCCTTAAAAAAATGATAGGCTCATCGAGGCCGGCTATTAATGTCCTAATTAAACTTTATTGTTATTTGTTTACACACAGTCGGATACGAAATACCCTTTAATAATTAATAATGTGGAACAAAGAATGTGCGGTGGTAATTACGAGGATGGTATTACTGGCGAGCAGGTGCGGGGTAACACTGGCTAATGAGCTCATAAATTGAGAGCAGGGTCTCTTAGACCCACCCGCGACATTTGAAGGTTAAGTTTTATGAAATATTAATTATGTTTGTGACATACTTAGGGTTGAGAGATAGAGATTTTTAATGAAGTTAGCGTATGAGGACGAAGGGTACATATTTGTCTAGCATATCTTATCAAGTGAGATTCTTGTATGCAGTAATTTTTGAAATCCAATTTGATGTATTCAATTTACAAGTGAATAATATTGCCAGCGCAAAGAAAGTTTGTGAAAGCAGGAAAGGCATCGCGCTGGTAATTTCACAGGACTATAACTCAACTTATCACCAAACGAAGCTTACTCTAACTAAACGTTTTATTATTCTGTATAGAATTGAACGTGCCCTATAAATGGATTATAACTACTATCCCACATTACCAACCTCTCACTCATAATTATATCGAATATTGAAAAGCTATGTCGCATCAGCTTCCTTTGACAAGTACAACTCGCCTATCCGCTGTCATTGTGACCGAACCGTTAAGTAACATGGCTTTTCCAACAGTAAATTACTTAAGCGGGCGATACACTGGATTATTGTGAGTAGGTAGTGCAACGATTTTCATTAAATAGCCGGAGCTGCAAGCTGCATTATTATGCAAATGCCGCGACGCAGCATGTAGCCGCCGGCTACGCGGCGCCGGTCTCAGATTGTGTGAGGAGTCCCGCTGTGAGCGAGTTGACGATTACATAAACTGCGGTTATAGATTTTCATGTGTGACAACGCTGTCGACATCACCAATAGCGAGATTAAGTTTCCATAATGCTCTGGCAAGCAAGTTCTTCTGCTTTCTGTAAAATGTTCTGTGCATTTTTCTACAATACAGGCAAAAAATCAAGCAATCACAAATTTTCTTGTGAAATTTGGATCACGATATTTGCCAGTCAGATTTCTGGCAAACATGGGAAAGTCTTAAAACTGTCTATCTGGTAGAATGAAAAATATTTCCTTAGATTAGTTTCTGCCGTTTATTTTCAAATTTTAAACGTGCATTATAATGGGCTAGTTCCCAACTAGTGTAAACAACAACTCTTTATGAAATGTCAAAACGCAGATTTTATACGGAGATCTCATACAAATACCGGCCTACGTCACCATTTTTAGGGTTCCCTTATAGTTTTTTTTTAACCCTTATAGTTTTGTCATGTCCGTCTGTCTGTCTGGCTGTCTGTCTAACTGTCCGTCCGTATGTCACAGGAATTTTATTCAGAGACTTCTCAATGAATATTGATTAAATTTGGTGAAAAGGTGTCTTATAGTGGCCGTTACTTAGTATGATAGCTAAATAATAAATATAAATATTTTAAGGGGCGCACTCCATACATGTAAAAGAAGCAGATTTTTTTTTTCGATAAACATCAACGTGTGGCACATCATTCGACAGGTAACTTTTTTGTAAATATTTTTCTCTCTATATCTATTTGAGACAAAGTGACACAATGTTGACTATTATTTTGTTAACGAAAGCCTAATTAATCAATATAGACCATGAGGAAATAAATGTTTTTATATGGAATCGTCACTCGCTTTCATCGTACACTGACACCACTCAAAGTTCGTCAGACCTGTGGTTCGTCCGGTTTATTTATATCCATGGGAGTTCCTCCCCACTGAATTTCCTCTGGCCTTTTTACTCTTTGATTTATATCATATTTTATACCATTTTTTCAATTTTATTTTAAAATTTAAATTATCTTTTGTTGTTACATTTTTCTTTGTTTTTTTTTTGTATTGTTTGCTTAGTAATGAATAGCTCTAAGTAACAATAAATTTATATCTGTTTGTTAAGTTAAAATTTAGAACCTATGCCCATTTTTTTTTATTTAGAGAAAAAATATAGCTAGATAATTTTACATCATTGCCAGTTACAGGCAAATTAGCACATTCCTAATGGCATTCCCATACTTATAACCGTTACCAATATTAGTATTAGGTCGAAAACCTCACTCGTAAGTAACAAATGATTTAAATTGCTCTGTGGCGCAGTGGGATCGGTTCGACTGCTACACAAGAAGCCATGGGTTCGATTTCCACACGTGATACCACTTTGTGTGATCCAAAAATTGTTGTTCCGAGTCTGGGTATACTTTGCGTCCGTGACTTGTATGTTTGTAAAGTCCCCCGCGACACATGGCTTGTACCCTACTGGGGTAGTCGTCTTTTATAAAAAAAAAATAGGTTGTCGACCCAAAACTACTCCACCTACGCGAATTTGATCAAATAAACAAATGTTTGTGGTAAGCAAACCTCGGTTGCTCGTCTCATTTTTATTCGATTTACGCTCGTCTGATTACTGACATTTCCCTTAAGCCTTCTGTTTTAAGCTTCCACGAACAGAGATAAAGGGGCCTGGTTTACCATATACGTGTGTTTTATTCTTGTAAGTGTCATTTGATTGGAAACTCTTTGTTTGTTTATGTTTCATACTTGGAATTCGATGGTATTTACAAATAGACACTGGAATAAACGCGACTTTAAACTGTATGGTCGTGTCGTATATTAGTCCTATCGAAGTTTAACAGTGAGGGAATAGAGTGTGCACTTGTGACCATAGACCCTTGTGCAGTCTCTAATAAAATTGACTACTATTCAGTTAGGAGAGAAAACCATCGCGAATACAGATAGAACTGGTACATTAGGAGGTAGCCTAATGGCTAAGGCATTGGTCTCGCAATCTTAAGGTCGCGGGTTCGAATCCTAAGCATTATATTACCGACGTGAACCCACTCCTTTTTTTTTTCTTTTGGCGGGAAAAAATCGTGACGAACACCCCCACCGTCCGGGGAAGATGATAGGGGTAGTGTGGGGTATGCACCCACTAAAAACCCGCCGTGTATCGCTCGCCACCTTCGCGAACGGGCCGCCGGAACGTGTTACGTGAACCCACTCCTAACACAAGCCTTTAAGCTCAGCTGGAGGGGTTGACAAGATTGCTAGTAATGTGGAACTCAACCCCACATTGCTAGTTATGCCTATATGCCTATATGAATCGTAAAACAGCGCCAAAACTGTAAACATTGCCTAAAACAAAATGATCTTTCGGCAAGATTCGACGCAGAAATAACTTGATATTACGTTTTTGCGAGTGTTTACTCGCAAAAACGTAATATCAAGTTATTTCTGCGTCGAATCTTGCCGATCATTAAATTCGTAAAAACAATTATCAAGTAAATTCGTAAAAACAGTACGGTACTCCGGGTATTGTTTTAATCAATTATGTTTTAGGTAAAAAGGTGTAGATAGGTTACACAAACAACATTCGATCTTTGAAAACGGCAAACTAATGCACACATAGATAATCTATATATTGTAATGTCACACTTTACAAAAAACGTGAAAGTAGGAAAGCATGATTTAATTATCACGAGTGAAAAAGAGAAAAATGTAATCCGCTGCTTTCATCTGTTGACGCTAGCGATGCGATACTGACATATAAAAACTAAGTTAATTGTATAGATTTTATGGTGCCGCTTCTTAGCACATGTAATCCATTTACACCTTTTCTACCGACTTCAAAAAGGAGGAGGTTCTCAACTCGACAGTATTTTTTTTTTAATGTTTTTTCACCGATTACGCAAAGACGGCTGAGCCGATTTAAAAATGTTTATGTGTTTAAAAGCGTATACTTCTAAGTTGGTCCCATTTTCATCAGATCATGGTCTGATGATGGGATCCTGGAGAAATCGAGGGAACTCTTCAAATATTAAAGGCACACCTTAGAGTGATTTAGGCAGTTAGTGATTCGTGCATTTACTCTCAAAAACTACCTATTGGTGAAGTAGAACTGATGATGAAGACCACAAATGACGAGAAATATTGAATAGGTCCATTCAATATTTCACGATTTGCGGTTCAATCACTTTGGTATGATATTGAGTAGCATTTAATTTTCGTCATACTACTATTACACAATGTAATAGAGATGATAGTGAACTATCATGTGAACTCCTCAACAATTAACGACCCTGCATTGGGGCAATAAGAATAACAAAAACAAATTAACATTTTGAAGTTGGTGCCATGAAATAGTTGTTTTTGTTTAATACGGCACCAACTTTAAAATGTTAACTAATTTGTGGATATTATTTTTTGTTTTTTAGTTGCCTTGTATTTATTTTTGTAGTCGGTCGATTTTTTTGTAATTAATTAAAACATCTGATGTTACTTTCTTTAAAGACCACTCTCGCAGTAGCAGTAGGGTGTTGGAAGGATTTACAAAGATACAATGGACGATCACAAAGAATACCACAAAACAAACGCATTCAAAATATTGGTGTTATAAAATCAAATATTGTAACTAGTGCATTGTTTGTATGGATCAGTGCACGCTAAATAACATTAATTAGCAGTCTAATTAGCCAGTAATGAGATTCGATCGTAGTGTTCCGTTCCATTTGCCCCACATTATATATTTTATATTCATAATTGGCTCGAACATAGCACTAATGATAGCCGTCTATGCTAACTTACATTAGCTTTATTTGGTAGGTACCTTTTGTATTTTTATAGTCCTTTTTATAGTAGCCAAAATGGCAAAAACGTAACCCTTATAGTTTCGTCATGTCTAGTCTGTCTGTCCGTCCGCACGTCACAGGTATTTTACTCAAAGACTACTTAATGAATATTGATGAAATTTGGTGGAAAGGTGTCTTGTAGTAGCCGCTACTTAGTTTAATAGCTAAATATTTTTAGGGGGGCACTCCATACATGTAATTCAACCAACATTAACGTGTAGCACATCACACGATAGGTCTTTAAAAACATGTTATCGTTCTTAATAAACTTTTTTGATTGAGTGAATATGTTTGTGCCGAAAGTTGAAAAAAATGTATCCCCTCCCCTTAACTTTTGAAACGTGTGACCAAAACATATGAAAACAAAACACAAAAGTAGCGCTTAACAAACACATCATTGAGTTATAGCCGAAAAATTGCTATTATTCAAGGCTGCAGGGGTTCCCCTACTAACTCTTGCTCCTGTTTTTTCTAGGCTAGCATTTTGTTAGGCAAACAAAATTTTGACACTTAGCAAAATAGTTTCACTGAATTGTTAATTGCTGAAAATCCTGCTTATTTTGTTGATGTATTAGACAACCAATATTTGAATTGAAACTTAACCCTTTTTTACGTTAATTACTACTCACATAAACCCACTTTCTACTAAAAACTGGCCTATTTGTCCATTCTATTTTCATACAATAAAACCATCTGAGAAATAAACACGAACTTATCATATTTGCTGTAATTTAATTTGAATAAAGCGCTATCGATTGCAGTAAAGTAGAGAGGCTAACTGCGCTACCGAAGGCTTTGATCTCGAAATGAAACATAAATTAATAAGTCGTCTGAGCCCCGGACTGGGCAGACGGGCGGTTCAATGAATATATTTTTAGTACCATATTTTGAATCGTGTTTCACACTTTCAGCGATTAATATAAATCACTATACATTGTCAAAGTTTTAGATAAATTAAGTCCTCACTGGTCACAATTTCAGTGAATAACATTTTTTTTTGTTTTTTTGAGAAAAAAATATATTCAGGTATATTTTTACACTCGAGTTACTTGCTTTACACGCTCAAGTCCCTACTTCTTAATAATTCAGAGCCATTTTTAGTAGTACCGATATTGTTTCTGTTGGGTACATGTCCTTCCATGATATTTTGCAAACGTCAATTACTGTCCAAAATGTATCTACACAAATATAAATAAAAGTACTTGGACGACCGAGCTTTGCTCAGTTTTTGTGAAAAAATGAATTATTCTTTTTCGGGGCATGGGAACGATTATTAACACCCATTCTTCTATTTTATTGATTCAAACTGCTCGTATGATCGGTATTTTAGTTCTGTCCGCTTTTAAGCGCTCACTGCCCGCCGCAAACTTTTAGCCGCAACTTTTTAAATACCACTAGAGTACTTGTAAGTGCCACAGTAGACGCTCGCCCGTCTCCAATATTAATAGAACAAAAGTTGTTGAAATAGTATTAAATTGAAAGTTTACTTTATAATTTATTTAAGCTGTTCACTGAAAATGTATTAAAAAACCGCAAGTCATTCGTATTAAAATAAAATTGTACCAATCGATCTCGGATGAGATTAAAATAAATGATCTCGTCATATTATGCCAAATGCGGAGGACCGGGCATAAATTGGCATAAATCATTTATTTGCTGTATAACTACATTGGTCTTAACATTACATTCAATGCTAACTGCTTACTAAATGCATCAACATAAAATTAGTATAGAGGTACATTCTTACAAACAAATTATATAAGTAGAAAAATTAATATACAAAGTAGCAGTACAAGTTCAAAATAGAGAAAAAAAATATTGTAAATAATAATTAAATTCATTTCATCACAGCCATGTCAACACAGAAATAAAAAGACTATTTCAATCATGTGTAAAATAATTTAAAATGTCAATCTTGTACATAGTATTAAAAAATTAAAATCTTGCATAGAGAGTGAACAGTAAACCTATTGATCTCACAAGGTTATTAAATTCTAAATTTATGAATTTGTCATAGGAAAACCATTTTTAATTACCATTTACTCTTTAAAAGACTCCGTCGTACCATTCTTTTACATCGTTTCGCAAAACAGTTTTTTCCACAAAATCTCCAGTATAATTATAATCTCCTAAATAACATTCTTTTAAAAAATATCAAGCCTTTGTTACAAATTCTCCATAGTCCTTATAACAAAACTTATTCGTATACCAGCCAATTGACTCGTATCGTACGGAGAGCCGTCTCGGTTAGTAAGCCGGGAACTATCCCCTTAGTAGGATTACCTCTGCCCCTGGTATATGCCCCGTGCCCCTGTAACTTAGTACCGGCTTAGTAAACTACTGCATTGTGATAAAGACTCACTTGCAGCTTCAAGAACATTTTATTAGGAACTTTGGCGATGGTGCGATTAGGATTTTACTTTAAAATGTTACCATCGTCTCTTGTCTTTAGACTAGGGAAAATCTCTTTTCGAAATGCCTTTAGAAAATGTAAAACCCTCAAGATTTGTAGCGGTGACATTAAATGACCTTTTATTAATGTAGTTAGACAATGATTTCATACCTATTTTGAAAAACATGGAAGAAAATCACTACGTCATGCTTCGTTTTTGTTTTCGAAATAGAATAGAAAATAAACGCCAGTTCAAATATATTTTACGTACTTATAAACGACTAGCTTTCGCCCGCGGCTCCGCCCGCGTGGATGTCGGTTATCGCGATAAAAACTATCCTATGAACTTTCCCGATACTCAAACTATCTCCATATCAAATTTCATCTAAATTGGTTTAGCTGTTTGAGCGTGAAAGCGTTACAGACAGACAGAGTTACTTTCACATTTATAATATTAGTATGGAAGTATGGATTAGCATGGATTATCAACGAGGTACACAAAGTAAAGTTTTGAAAAAAACGAACTCATCACTTATATTTGTTGCCAAAAGCCGAAATGCCAACCTATCGAGGCAATATTGCTTCGATATACTAGATCCCTACGGCCTAAATAAACATGGTACGGGAGTAATTTAGGCAGCGTTTTTTTTTTTTTAATTGACGTGATGACGCGACGACACGAAAACAATTTCGCGTGGCCCTTGTATCGGCAAATTGACTACGTTATTTATGGTCATTGAACAAGCCATCGGGATCACTGAAAGATGGCTCCCGCTTAATGTGCGTCGAGTTGATACAATGATGCTTAAATGTTTTATGGGGTAGGCTACAAACTGACTTTTCTTCGCTAAGGAGATTGGTACCCGATATTTTCAGATAGGAAAATGAATATTTGATTCGTACGGACACATTTCTAAATTTACTTCAGTTATCATAAACTATTATCGATGTACGGACTCCGTCGCGAATTTATCTATTCCCGGGTCTCCAAATTACTATACAGCTAATATGTTAACTAAGTCTGCTTTGCGCTTATAAAGGTCTATAAGCTTACTTATTTACTTTTCTGATGTTTAATTAAAATATTGAAACAGCCTTGCCTATAATAGAAGCGGCGGTAACCTAAATGGCTAAGGCATGGTCTCACAATCGTGAGGTCGCGGGTTCGAATCCTACCCATCATACTACCGACGTGTACCCACTTCTAACACAAGCCTTTGAGTTTTAACAAGCTTTTTGCTGAAGGCGTTAACAAGGTTGCTGATAATATGGGACTCAAACCACATTGCTAGTAGCCAACTGATATATTAATAATATTAAGTACTAATAACTTGTTTTTGTTACAGGTAAGTGTAAAATCAACGTCATCAACTCATTACATCAACGAGATACGTAGAAATACCGGTGAGCAGAAATTGCATTGCTATCACAACTTATAATAAATAGCTATACTTCTGCCAACCACCTCCACAATTTTTACAAAACCACTCCAACAAAAATATCGTTGCAATTATTCATAACATTCGGCTCCCCAGCTAATTATACCGAAGATAAAATATCGGCATTAGAGTACGCTATATGTCAAGAGTAGGAACAACGTTGGAGCTCATTCTGCGCGTATGGTGCTATGATAAATGTGCGGACATCATTCTGTCATGTGTACGAAGGAAGGGAACGCCTCCTGACCTACAAAAGTATCTGACAGACTGTGCACAGATTTACTAACATTTAAACTTTCGCGTTGCATGATTATAACTATTTATTATACGGGAATTAATGGTAGATGAAGATTCATCGGGCTGACGGAGTCTTAACATCGCTGCGACAGTCCGCTTGTGACCACGGCCGGTGCAATCTGATTGAAACGTCAAGCAATTTTAAGGTAAACAATGCGCGTTAATTCAAATTGTGTTCTACTTTTGCAAAAGAAAGAAAAAAATGGCCGTAATTTATCACGCAGAATTTTTACTTACTAGGTATATTACTTTATATACCTAGCACACAGGGGGTCAATAACTGCTGAGCTAGAGCTAACATAATATGTAGTACCTATCTATCAGCCTGTAATATATGTAAATTTAACAAATAATCATGTAACGAGACACGCGAAGGCGGCGTCGGTCCCATCCATCATCGTACTCTTATGTTTCGGCTATCACTCAACGTTCAGCACCGTCTTACACTGTAGCTTATACTGTAAGGGGTAACAAGAAATACAGTAAGTATGGTTAAAATAAGGAAGGGGTCCTCCCAAGTTTTCAAGGATCAAGAATGAACTATGTATTTACAAATAGTAAGCTTATTGCGTAATTAATGTATTAAACTTGCTTTAAACATCTGAAAGAAAAGAAATGGAAAATGTTGCGCGTTTTTAAATGTCTTTGTTAGAAATAAAAGTATTTTTTTTATCCTGCATATACATAATATATGACCGAAGACAACCATTACCTAAATAGGGATTATAAAGTATATCTTATAACTATATTGCCATATTACTATGAATGGCACAAGCAAATGACTGCCTGATTATGTTTTGACATTTAAGAGGAATATATTTTTGTGTTTTGCGATTTGTAAATGAAAATGTTATGATTTAGTTGTACATTAAGATTAAATGTCTTTTGGTTCCTAAAATTTTTGACTGAGTTGAATTATTATAGATAGTTTTGCAATATTTCTCACTCGAATATTTACAAAATATTACAAATAAGATGATGATCAAACGGAACAACTCTCAGCGGATTTATTTTTCTTTTGTCAAAGCAAAATTTGTTTCGGTACAAATGCTATAACATATTTTATGGTTACATTGTACAAATCTGTTTTATTTGTTGAATTTGTAAGTGTTATGAATTGCCTAATAAAGTTCTTTAATTTATTGTAAAAAGTAATGAAGAGTTTAAAGAGCTAATGCGTTCTTAGTTCGCGTCTTTGCACGCCTCACCAAAATATATTGTTGTTGACTGGTCATAAAACAGTAATAATCATAACAATAGGTGACTTTAATACTTAAACGTAAATATGATAGTGCAGTTTTCGAACTTACAACTGCAAGTGTTGTAAGTTCGCATCGAGTAGGTACAATTTTGCGCAAAACAAAATTCTGTTGATGGTTCACAAGACATCTCCTCTCCTTAGATTAGTTGAATTCTGTGCTTTAAGCTATGTTTATAACAAAGACTTAATCCGACTACCATTCTAAATGCAAAAGTTTGGATGGATAGACACTTATTACTCAATCACGTCAAAACGGTTGAATTGGGTAGATGACTACAATAACAATAAATTATTTTACACTGTACAGGAAATAGCATTTGCAAAATTTTTTCGGAAAATATTTATTTATTTATTTATTTTATAATTTATGTACACACTGTAATAACAATTATAAATTACATAATACAATTGAGTACAAAGGTACTGCTTATTTCTAAAGAAATTTCTGCCAGCAGACCTGCGAAAGGAAAAGTGTAGAAGAATAATGTAGACTAATAGTGTGCGAGAGTTAAAAGAAGGTATATTTATTACCTAGCTAGCGTCTTAAACTAAGAAATATAACTATATATACATACAATTACCTAAATATATACTTATATAAATACATAATGCTTATGCTTATAAATAAATACATATTAATACATAAATATTTTAAATGTACCCATTAAGAGGAAAGGTAATGCTCTTTTACACGTTTCTTAAAGAGAGAAATAGTTTTTAAGTCGCGTATGCTAGGCGGAAGTGAGTTCCACAATCTTACAGCATGAATAGAGAAGGAATAAGAATAATAGTCGGTTTTATGAGGAAGGAATTTAAGGAGGGATCTAAGATGCGACCTGCATGGTGCATCGTTAGTACGAGCGTAAGAAAACCGCTCTCGCAAGTAAGGAGGATAAGATGGGTTATGTAGGATGTTGAAAAGGAGACAGAGAATGCGAGTGTTCCTGCGAAGTCGGATTGGGAGCCACTTGAGTTCTTTGCGAAGGTGAGAGACATGATCATACTTTCGGAGACCAAAAACAAAACGAATACATAGGTTTTGCAAACGCTCAAGTTTATTTAATAGCTCCTCTGTGGCATCCAAATAGCAGGCATCAGCATAGTCTATAATCGGCTGAATAAGAGACTGGGCCAAACAAATTTTAGTCTTCAAAGGCAAGAAACTCTGAAGGCATCTTAATGTGTGCATAGAGAAATGTACCTTTCGACTGACCTCGCTGACATGAGTACTCCACGAAAGATTAGAGTCAATAATTACACCCAGATCTTTAGCAGTTTCGGTATAGTCGATGCGAATACCATCAAGGAATAATGGCGACAAAGATGTAACATCCACCGAAATAATGTATCTCTACAATTTTACATTGTCATGAATTTATAAACATCAAAACAAACATTGAAACTACATGATTTGATTATACAAAAGAATGACGTCATTGTTTTGTATTTCATATAAATTAGTATGAGGCGCATCGTTTTGACGTTTCTTAAAAAGATACTGATTTGACTTGACAGTCATCTACCCTATTGATTTAGACTAATTTTGGCACAGAGATAAATTATAGTCTTTAAAAGCATATAGGCTACTTTTTTTTACGGAAAAAAGTAAAATTTCCACGCGAATGAAGTCGCGGGCAACAGCTAGTATCATACATTTAGAGAATCATGTATTTTATGTTTGACCGAATATTACCAACCTAACGTAAATATTGAACTATTGCATATTGCATACAATATCACTAATGGAAAATATTGATACTGCAATAGCAATACCGAGCTTACATCTAGTGAATCCGTAATTTATGTTAGTTGTTAAGTCAGCAACAGACGCAATAGTTTGTACGTATATAGCGATCAATCATGGCGTTAGCATTAAGTTGACGATATTGCTGCAGACTTTGTTTATTGTTGTTTATGTTGACAAACGATTTGAGAGTAGGAGCCTGTTCAGATGAGGCGGATGACGCACGAAAGCATACGCGCGTAGGCGAGGTACACGGCATACAATCATTGCGTTCATGTGATTCGCGCGAGAGGTTTCACTCGCGCGTAATCGCGTGTCATTCGCCAGAATCTCGACTCGACCGCTTACGCGCTAGTCAAGATACTCAGAGCTCCTTGTTGCATTCAGTATACGCGCGAAGCTAAGCGCAAGTGGACGGACTCAATAATATATTATTCATTAAATAAATCGAAAAGTGAGTAAGATTATTCATAACCCCTACACGACCACATGTTATCTACTTTTCATGTTTAGGGATTAGGGATACAAAAGTTATTAGAAGTAAAGACACTTTTTTGAGAATTTCGCAATTTTGTTTTCTTTTTTTTTGTTTTATGACTTAAAACGTATTGATATCAGTTTTATTAGACGTGCCATAGGTAAATTGAAGAACTCATAATATAAGTGTAGAAGGTAGCGTAAATTGACTTGTGTTTTGGTCTTGTGGTTAGTGACCCTGACTGCTAAGCCGGAAGTCGTGGGTTCGATCCCCACCCAGGATAAAACTTTGTGTGATGAGCACGACGATTTATTCTGTGTCTGGGTGTTATTTATCTATAATATGTATTATAGTCATTTCTATAGGCATTTCTTGTCAATATTTAAGTATGTTTATTAGTTGTCTGGTTTCCATAGTACAAGCTCAGCTTAGTTCGGGATCAGTTAGCGTTTTGTGAGTTGTCCTAAGATATTATTAATTAACAAACAAGCAAGCTGGTGTATATTACTTACATATTGTATTAATATAACCCATTCAAAGCCGGGACGGTTCGCTAATATCGCTAATAAAAAAAAATGAACCCATAGCACAGAAAACTTTCGTAAAAAACCATACCAATAAAAATAAACTATTATTATATCCTTACATATCCGCACCTAAATATCATAACACTCCATTTCGCTGATGCAATCGGTTAAGATTATTAAATTATAATGGCTTGTTTACCCCGCTGTACCGTGGTACAGCGGGTACCCAACCACTAGTCACTTAATATTTATGATAGATACGGTATCGGTTATTTGCACTATTTAAATTTTATAGTTTCCTTCCCTATTACCAGGTTTCCTTGCGTTGGTAATATGGGCTCATCGTATAATGCCTGTTTGATTCGATCCCCTCCCAGGATAAAACTTTGCATGATGAGCACGATGGTTTATTCTGTTTCTGGGTGTTATGTATGTATTAGTTGTCTGGTTGCCATAGTACAAGCTCTGCTTAGTTTGGGATCAGATGATGATATGTGAGTTGTCCTAAGATATTATTATTATATTATAGTTTTCTCATACATATAGTAATCAGTTCCAATCCCTGTCTACATGTAAATTAATAGTCATGCTCTGGGCATGAAATACGAGTAGTATGTCGTAGTTTTAAGTGGACTCTACACTAAACACTCTGTTAAATAATAGTTTTACATCTGATATATTTCATAGAAGAAACAAGCAATCCTTAAGAAAAAGATAGCAAAATTATATACTTCGCCAATGAGTCTATCATAACAACTCTAAATTATGTCCCACTGCTGGGCATTGGTCTCTCTAGTAGAACCTACTCATTTAGATCCTACGTGTGATTGCCTTAATTGCCACGCTTGGTGAGCCTGTTGGCGATCGCAGTAAGTCTTTAAAGTACGCAGAGGATGCTGCTGCCCGTCCTTTAGTCTGACATCCCTTAGTCGCCTTGACGACATCCACGGGAAGAGATGGAGTGGTACTAACAATAGTACTACCCCATCTCTTCTCGTTGGTAGATTGTATTGTATGTATCTGGATAGAGGCCGGGATGTGTAGCCCGGAAGACGCTGCGACCTAAAAGATCTATTGTGACACCTCTTTCTTCCTTAAAGGATATCTCCAAGTTCTAGTCTGACCATGAAGTCGACTATATGTCTTGGTGGAGTGACCTTAACGTCGTCAGGTGTGATTAAGTACCCTCCGAGGTGCTGGCTTCTAGTGTAGAGGATTGCCTCGCAGCCATATAGGATGTGTATAGGTGTTTCCTCATCCTTGTCTGCCACAAGGATGACCTAACCTGCAAACATTAGTATCGTTTAGACGCATCTTGTACATGTGTTTGTTTAGTCTGCCGTGCCCGTTAGGGTCCTGGTAAGAATTGGTTCTTACTCATAGTAATATATTGTATATGTATAGTCGTAGGTAGAGCTTGCTTGCTTGTTTGTGAAGCCGGTACCACACGGCCACGAGTCGAGTCGATCATTGATTATTAAAGCGAAATGTTTGGTGAAATTACTACCCCAGAACCACTACCAATATAAAGATAAAGATAAATTTCTTTGTCTCAAACATGTGTAGGTACAATATGGTGTTATAGTAGTTGAATTAGTTCAATCATGGCTGTGTCTATATTATCAGACGTACAAATATTGGTGTAACAAAATTATTAAAGAAAAGGGACACACAAAATTACAAATTACAATACCTTACTTATTACTGTTTTCTTAAATTAAATATACATTTCATAGTAGGAAGTAGAACATTTTACAAATCAGAATCTTCAAGGAAATCCTTTATGTTATAGTAACACTTACTACATAACAAATTGTTTATTTTTTTCTTAAATAAAATAACCGATTGAATCAGGCGTTACATGGCGGAAATCCATCTTAAGTAGATTATAAGGGAGGGATCCCACCACCCACCCTCGATCTGTGAATCACCACGATTGAAGTAGTAAGGAAATGCCCTTAATACAACAATCGAAATAGATTGACAGACCGCACTCAAAAAGAGAGACCTGTAACAAAGAAAATTAGTGACAGGTACTCTTACCAAGTCGAGTGGTAGGCACCTCCGGACCCTTGACTTGCAATGTTAAAATAAACACAAATTTAAATCTTTTAAAGTATTTGGTATCTTATTGAAGATCTTTGGAGCCATACAAAATAATCAAAATCAAATTTAACGCAGACGAAGCCGCAAAAGAAAAGGGGACATAAAACCATCAAACACTCACTGTAATAATATATAATGTATGTTTACTTGCAAGCAGCTAATCACCGAAACTACTAGTCAGCATAAATCAACCCTCTAAAAGGCTTTGCGCTATACAACTACCGAATTAGTTCTTCAATCGAAAGGTCGTTTTGATACCGTCGGCCATCCATCAGCCCTGGCTAATCACCCCTGCCTGCTTTATTTGCTCATTAGACCTATGGTCCAATGTTCGGAAACATTCGGCTTTGTTCGGTAGTTATCGGAGTGTGTTTATTTAGAACTGGCTATTTGGTGTGGAGTAACTACGTACACTATGCGCTCATATATGATACACGCATCAGTGTATAGCATCGGTTGATATGAAGTCACATTTTTTTTTATCGGTGCCGTAAGCGTGATTAAACTTTAGACAGTTCTTTTGGATCTGTCTAGCCGTCCATAAATTTATCTGTATAGTCTATGGTGCCACAAACAAACACACCGTAGCACATTTCATGTTTATTCATATCACCAGTGCTTTTGCCTCAGATGTTATAAAAAAAACCGCCCGCGTAAAAAGCGAACCTAAAAATGCCCTAATTCTCGTAACTCACTATTTAGACGATGGACGTTTGTGAGTTCTAATTTTATTATAGACATATACTCGTATGAATTTAAAAAACCGGCCAAGTGCGAGTCGGGCTCGCGCACAAGGGGCCCGTATCTATAAAAACGTCACGTCAAAAAAAAATCACTTTTGCTGTATTGGAGCTGTATCAAATATTTATTTTATTCGGTTTTTATTGTTATAGTGACAACAGAAATTCATCATCTGTGAAAATTTCAACTGTCTAGCTATACTATCGAGCAAAAAACGTCAAAAAAATCACATTATTTATATGGGAGCCCCCTTAAATATTTATTTTATTCTGATTTTTAGTATTTGCTGTTATAGCTGTAACAGAAATACATCATGTGTGAAAATTTCAGACAGACAGACAGCGAAGTCTTAGTAATAGAGTCCCGTTTTACCCTTTGGGTACGAAACCCTAAAAATGAACAACATAGTTTTTAACCTAAAAATGTATAAAACCACATACATTTTCTTGCTACATATTAAGTGAAAAAATAACAAGGATGGAAGCCGTTTCATCAGTCTTTCAGTTGACGTTGCCAATATTTCCTAAGGGCTTAACTCGCTAACAACCAATTCTGCGCCAACAAACACTGAACAAACGATCATTTTTCGTGTTTATAAAACGTTATCCTGTCAATCGATATTTATAATCCCTTCCTCCTTAAACGCGTGGTTTCTTCAAATTACGTTTAATGCCAGTATTTTGGTTGTTGTAATTTTAATTATATTTTGTTACTGTCAAACTAAAATGTTATATTTGAATTATGAGTAAATAAAATTAAAAAGAAAAGAAAATTACAAAGTGTTAGAGGGGCCCCTTTGCACCTTATGGGGCCCCAAATAGTTTTTGCTTTTTGTACTAACAAATAAAGTAGCAAACAGACATGCATTTTTTCGTTTCGGAATCCGAAACGGTATAACTGCTGGTACATGTAAATCGCGTTCGTTTAAGTCGAGGTTTTATAGTAGGTATATAGATCCAAAAGACGAAAAAGTACTAAAGAAAATATCCATCTTCATCTGTCTCTATTTAATGGCACTAAAAGAACAAAGGCAGAGACAGTCTCTTAGGTTACGTAAAAGACATTTTAGTAGAACTACAAACGACTATTCGAGGATTCTACGACATTCTGTTACTCGACGGATTAATATATATCTTTATATACATACATAAAGTAAGTTCGGTTAACACCCGCCAAGTGGTCACGCTCGAACAAGTTTCTGTAGCTTAACGCTCAGAGTGATCCATTAACTTGTGGGTTTAAGTTGGTGAACGCGTCGAACACACGGCGTTTTGGTTTGAACAACCTGGGGGCTTAGACAAATACCACACACTTCTCTTTCCACACACGCTAACGTGAAAAAATGTATGCATTTGACTTAGGGTTGACAAAACGTCACGTGACTGTTGCTGAATATGTAAACAAAAACCAGTAGCGTGTGCGGAAAAGAAGCATGTGGCATTTGTCTACGCTCCCTGTTCCGATGGGAAAATGAGTTACAGACTTGCTAGTCTATCTGCAGCTGGTAAACTGATTCCATAGTCTTCAGGCGCAAGAAATGCTATAGATACTCAAATGTCGCCATTGTTTCTATAATTTCATCATAAGGAAATAAAGTACGCAGAAGACGTTGCTGCCCCCCTCCGGTGTGAAATGCCTTAGTCGCCTTGACGGCACCTACGAGAAGAGATCGGGGGGCACTATTCTTACGCCGGTACCACATGGTCTTTTTGATAACTTACTGGGCTACAATTATCTGTACTAATATTACAAAGCTGAAGAGTTTGTTTGTTTGAAGCGATAATCTCAGGAACTACAGGTCCGAATTGAAAAATTATTTAACTGTTGGATAGCCCATTTATTGAGGGAGGTTATGGGCTATATAACATCATGCTATATAAGAGCGGAGTAATAATAAGTAAATGTTATAAAAACGAGGAATTGACGCAGACGAAGTGACGCGGATCAGCTATAGGCCGACCGCTTAACTCGTATATCGCCTGCGCGGGAGAAGGGAGCGCGGGGTGATGTTAACGGGTGGGTGAGCGGGGTGCGCGGGACAGAGAACTTCCCGCGCACCCCGCTCACCCACCCGTTAACATCACCCCGCGCTCCCTTCTCACCGCGCAGGCGATATACGAGTTAAGCGGTCGGCCTATAGTAAATTATAAATCAACTTATAGTATGACCATTAGTGCTGTGCACTCCCTGAGGTATGCGCGCGGTGAGACGGGGGGGTTAGAATCGGCTGCTGCGCTGTCAGTGCGCCGTCAACGCTTGTGACGGCAGGTAGTGTTATTTGTATCGGACTGTCTATGTCAGACGCACACGAGATAAATATTCAAAGATGGGTCGTGCGTTATCTCGTGATATGAAGACTGTCATTTTTAAGGTGGCTGAATATTTTAAAAAAAGAAAAGCAGACAAAGAAAGCTTTGAATTTAAAAATGACGTGAATATTGCTAAAATCGTTGCGGAGGCTACGGGATACAGCAAAAGAACCGTACATAATGTGATTTCTGCGGGCTATTTATCAATTGAAAATTCAAGCCAATTAAAATTTCAATCGCCAAAAAAACCAAAAGTTCTAAAGAAAAAACACGTTGTGGATGATTTTGACCTTGGAGTTATCAGAAGAAAAATTCATCAGTTTTACGAAGTTGAAAAAAAAATACCAAGTGTCCGTAAGTTACTATCAAGTTTGAGACAGGATGGCATATTGAATTGTGGACGGGAATATTTAAGACAGCTTTTACACAAAATGGGCTACCGTTACAAAAAATGCAAATCAAAGAGACATCTCCTTATAGAGCAGCCTAATATTACAGTGTGGCGGAAAAAATATCTTACACAAATCAGAAATTACAGAACGGAAAACCGAAACATATATTTTCTTGATGAAACATACATCAACGCCAGTCACCATGCCAGCAAATGTTGGCAATCATCGTCAGAACCCGGTATTCATGCTGATATTGGGAAAGGACGGCGACTAGTAATACTCCACGCTGGGTGTCGAAATGGCTTAGTGGATGATACATTGACTATATTCAAATCCGATGCTAGAACCGGTGACTATCATGGAGATATGAGCGGACCTACTTTTTATAAGTGGGTAGATGAAAAGTTAAAAGATAAGTTGCTGCCGAATTCTGTGGTTGTAATGGACAACGCGTCTTACCACAGCGTTCAGATTGAGAAGAAACCAACTATATCAAGCCTCAAAAGTGAAATGCAGAACTGGTTGCTACGCCATAATGTAGAATTTTCAGGAACCATGTCAAAGGCTCAACTGCTACTTCTTATCAAAAATACACAAAAAGAACCCGTGTATAGAATTGACGAACTCCTGAAAGCCAGTGGACACACTGTTCTGCGTTTACCTCCGTACCATCCAGATTTAAATCCAATCGAGTTGGTCTGGGCTGATATTAAAAACAACATAGCCCAAAACTATATTAATTCTTCTCTAGACGAAAAGATAATCTTATTGGATAAATTGTTTTCGGAATTCACGGCGGAAAAATGGCAGAAATGCGACGATCATGTCCAGAAAAATGAAAATGATTACTGGAGTCGCGATAGTAGGTTCGATAATGTTATCGATTCATTCATAATAAATTTGCAAGACTCTGATTCAAGTTCCGGTGGCGAAGAGGAAGATGAAGATGATGACTAAATGGAAGATGAAGTTGAAACAGAATCTATGTCAGAATAACTTTCGTTAGAATATATAATTGTTTGTAAATATAAAAAATGTTTAATAAAACAAGTCCTGTTGTGAATTATAACTTTCAATTCTTATTTATCACCTGCATATTTTTAATAAAATATGAGTATATTTGGGTTACATTTTAATCAACAAAGTAAGTATATATTACAGATAGATAGCCTCCGACCAACGCAACGTCCCGCCACAAGTCTTGCCTTAGAAATGCAAACTGATATCGTAAGATCTGTCCGACATGTATCGACCTCATGTGAACTCATGCACTTTTTTCTTCGCCCCCCACCTCGCCGTGCATACCTCAGGGAGTGCACAGCACTAATGGCCACACTATAGTTTGAGTTGACAACTTTTGTTTATTTTCCTCTAAGTCTCTAAACTCATACCTATACATTTGAGTTATTAATCCTGACGCTATCCTATTATTTTACAAAAGCAAGTGACTTTGTTCGTCTGCCAGTCGCAAGCTTAAACAATATCAGTATAAACATGATAAATGTGACCTACTACTGTTTTTATAAATATTTTTCTTTGTGTAGTGAAATAGCAACATATGTGTCCAACATCACGGAAACTTTGATTTGTTTTCGGAATGCTTTACGACAGTAATAAATCACTTTACGAGTAGGTATTATCTTGGAAGACATGTTGTAATATCGTGCAGTCGCCAAGTTTGCCTAAATTGAATATTATCTGTGTGTCACAGTATTGGAGAGCCATCGCTCAAGTCCAGAGTTGAGGGGATGGGATATGATTGATAAGTTGGAGTTAAGGCATGTCACGACGCTCGACAAGTTGGATGGTTCATAAGTCTGTGTGTAACTGTGATATGATAAATTTTTGAAATCATTTCTATACGATCACGATCCTAACTATTGTTATTACGTAAAAAGGCATGTATTGACTTTTAAGTGTCTTGATTTGATCGGAAAGATTTGATTGTTTGTTTGTATTGAATAGGCTCCGAAACTACTGTACGGATTTGAAAATTTCTTTCATCGTTGCGAAGCTACACTAACCCCGGGTGACATAGGTTATTTTTTATCCCTGTATTCCCACGGGAACGGGAACTACGCGGGTGAAACCGCGAGGCGTTCGCTAGTATTTCATAAAGCAGAGGAACGATGTCTAGTTTTTCCCGTGGGTCCGAAAGCATGGGTATTTGGTTTTTTATTCTTGTATAATATACACAATTCCTTTACAAAAGTACACTACACTAGCAGTGCTTTAGCAAGCGTCAAATGTATGTTTATGTACCTATACTAATATTATAAAGCTGAAGAGTTTGTTTATTTGAACGCGATAATCTCAGGAACTACTGGTCCGAATTGAAAAAATATTTTACTGTTAGATAGCCCATTTATCGAGGAATACTTTAGGCTATATAACATCACGCTATGTCTAATAGGAGCGGAGCAGCAATGAAAAAATGTAGCAAAAACGGGCAAAAGTTGCGCGAGTCAGCATTCAAATATGAACCATCGTATAGGTACGTTAAAAATCGATTTTGTTTTTGTTTTAAATCTTTATTCTACACACAACATATAGCCCAAGCTATACTCGTAACTTGAGCAAATAGTTGAGCAAGTGCTCCCGACTGCGATGATTAGATTGATCGCCGCGTCGGAAGGTAAAGCGACGATCGCTCTTGCCTTTATGAAGATTGATGAACCAACGCATTATACACCAGTATTATACATTATATGTCACGTGTTATTGCGGAGGTGTCGTCATATGTTCTTACAGAAACGTGCTATAGGCTCCGTAAAACATTGGACGAAATTAAGCAATGTCATCACTATCAAATTATAGATAGGTGACACTTCCAAAAAGATGCACAATATAGGTACATGTTCACAAGTTTGGCTAGGTATAAATATTTTTATAATCATAATTTTAGTTAGAAACCTACTAAAATAAAAACTTTTTTACGAAAAAAAACCGACTTCGAAAATAAATACAAGGTAACTAAAAAGCAAAAAATAATATAGGTAAAAACAACAAAAAATAATTAAACATTTTGAAGTTAGTGCCAGGAAATGTAGTTTTATGTATTAGGCACCAAATTTTAAATGTTTAATTGTTTTTTGTAATTATTTCTAGCACTAACAGTGTCTGAGCTAAGCTGCGGACGGACGGACGGACATGGCGAAACTATAAGGGTTTCGTTTTGCCACGGAACCATAAAAAAGGGTAAATATTCAATAAAATACTACAGTTGATATATCAAGCAGTACAGAAACACAATACATACATAATCCTTCTATTTCTAAACAATGATTGAACTAGCTAAATGAGCGAAGGGCCCCGGGGGTCTAGTTCATATCGGGGCCCCAGGAGCCCAATATGTTATTATTATTGCACCGGCTCTCGCTGCCCTCGGTTCACAGCTCAACCGTGAATAATAAAGCCTGTTTGAAGCTTTATTAGTTTTCCATCGATATTATGATGTTGCAAAATTTAGACGAAGTATTTGTATGTACAGTGGACAGGGAATATTGAACACTCTAATCTACTCGTGTTATTATGAGTGATATGGTCTAAGAGACGATGAACACTTTTCGATTGCCAAGCATATCATAGGCATGTTTATAAATTCGGTTTACGGACGATAGTATTACGTGGTAACGTCTTAAGAAAACATTGATGACAGTGTTTTTTTATTTTTTTTATTTCCAATTGTATCGCATATCGCCGCAATCACCAAAACGTTGATGACATTGTAATAAACAACTATGCCTGTGCCAACTTTAGTGAACCTGGCATGCGCCCGACGGCCACAATACTTTAGCCTATCAGCAGGCGAAATCACTATTCGCGTTGCTTAGCAACCTGTCAATAACGTGTCTGCTTAGTAACCAGTAAATGACGTGACCGTTGCTACGTGACTGCTTAGTAGCCAATCAATAACATAACCGTTGCTACGCAACCAATTAATAACGTAACCGTTGCTACGTGACACTTTTTCGTGCGTTCACCCCGTCATTGATTTATAAGACATTATCACGTAGAAATATGTGTCATTTGGTTATCGGATGAAGGTCGATGTTCAGCGTCTCTTATACCAATAGTGGTAGAAAAATTAAGTGACTGAAAATACAAATAATGCATTAAGCATTATTTGTATTTTCAGTCACTTAATTTTTCTAACTGAACGAAGATCTAGCTGTGCTTATCTGCTTTATATGAAAGTAGTATAACCTTCACAGTGTGACATCAAATTGACCTTTCCGACGAACGTGACTATTAATGTAATGGAATCCAATTGCGTTTTAATGTTCAATTTTCCTCCCCGTTACTATCGTCTGACATTCCCTTTTAAAATTAAAATGTCAAAAATACTCTGTCTGAGTCCGGGTGCACTTTGTGTCCGTGACTTGTAAGTTTGTAAAGTCCCTCGCGACACAGGGCTTATACACTAATGCAGAAGCCATCTTCAAAATAATACATAAATCATTTCGAAAATCGTCTTTAACCAATACCTCTATGTAACTTTATAAATACAATAATTGCATTGTTTTTTAAAGATAGATAAATTTGAAGTCCAGACCCAGGAATCGAACCCGAGACTTTCATAAGCCAAACTGGGACCGGAATCGAACCGCCTATCTGGACTATGTTACTAGACCCCAAATTTCCCTATCCTTTCATGCTCGCGAGTTGGGCCTTCGCATGCGCCATCTAGCCGGTAGTTAAAGAACTATCACGGCTTTTGTTATTGCTTCGTTACAGAGAGCATTATAACAAATTATGATGATGCAGGTCTATGTAACTTGTTTCCTACATTATTTAAATACAAAACATACCTATTTATTTTACACATACTTATTTTTTTAATGAATTAATCCATTTTTTTAACTTGTGCACGTCAAAATTGAAACCGTTCGCGGACATTTTTTTGATTCCGAGTCCGCCGGTTTAGCCGGACAAGAACAAAGATCAATCTGCGAATAAACATTTATAAGTGTACTAACATTCTTAAACAGCAAAATATCTAACTAATGAAAGACTCATATCGCAAGCAGTTCCCATCACATTTACATAACGCTTCATGGGGCGGCGTAAATTAAAATAATAAAGCTCTATTAAATCACCATGCCGTAATGTTGCGTCTGCGGTGATAACCATTACTGGTGATGTTTACATAACGTTGTTTTGCATTTGTTATATCAAATGTTTTACTGTTATCTGTCGTAATTTTGGTGATTTCAGAGTAAATTTGGTTGCATTATTGCCATAATCAACTTAGATTGGGGATTCGGAAGAATATTGCTATTTTATTTTACGTAATAACAGTTAGGTATCTATAACATATACATATTGATTTGCTTATTTAGCGTAGATGACTCAAAGGGACCGATTTTGGAAAAAAACGAAAAAAAGTATTTTTAAGTGGGGTAAAAAAATCCCACCAAAAACATTTTTTGTGTTATAGTTGTGTATTGTGTATTATAAAAATATTTTTAAACTTCCATTTTGAGAAACCTTAGTTATCTTCGATTACAAATATAATAATAATAATCTATACTAATATCATAAAGCTGAAAAGTTTGTTTGTTTGAATTCGATAACCTCTCCTCATTGAAAAATTATTTTACTGTTGGATAGCCCATTTATCAAGGAAGGCTATAGGCTATGTAACATTACGCTACGACCAATAGGAGCGGAGCCGCAAACGAAAAATGTTGCAAATACGAGGAAAATTTACCCAGACAAAGTTGCGCGGGTCAGCTAGTCTATAATAATCTTGGGACGAAACACGCAAGGCTATCTGACCCTAAACTAAGCAGAACTTGTACTATGGAAACCAGACAACTGATAAACATACATACATATTATAAATAAATAACAACCAAACACGGAATAAACCATCGTGCTCATCACACTAAGTTTTATCCTAGGTGGGGATCGAACCCACCCCAGTCAGGGTCACTAACCATGAGACTAATAGGCCAGTCAAATATAGAAAAACACTTCTGGACATCTTTCACCTTCACTTGTTGAAGTTGTATATTACTCTCTTACATTAGGTATGGATCAATAGTCTTCTACATAACACAAATTAAATGCCTAGCAATACAAAACCATTTACTCATTAAATCCTACCGTAAAATAAGAAAAATATATTACAATAAAATGTGCGCTATCATTCTGAAATATCGATTCGCACAAAACGTCTCGTCGTGAAGATACGCCGTTCTAACAAATCGGCAAATAAAGAATCGCAACTTCTATCGGACGACAATAATCTGGGCCACGGCAAGGGTTGCCAACGATATTCACCTATTGAAATATTGCTATATTAAATACTAATTAAGATGATATAATTACCTACTTGTCATTGTCATGTACATATTTGTAAGGAGGGTGTTAACAACCCTGAAAATAAAAAATCTACACAATGCTATATTAGTTTTCAGCTACACCCAACCTGATCCGTTGTTAGATTGTTTTGTAGCATCCCTGTAATAAAGTGATAGTTCGTTCGCGCGTAGGTTGTATGATAAAAAAATCGTTGTCTGTAAAGTCGGTTTACGGACGATAATTTTACGTGATAACGTCATAAGAAAACAGTGATGACATATCGCCAGTCGCATTTTTTAGCAACCAGTCAATAACGTTCGTTCCAATTGTATCGAATGTCATGTCGCTGCAATCGCCATTCGCTGTTGCTTAGCAACCAATGAATAGCGTGACCTTTTTTATACACTTTTTCGTGAGTGCAGCCGGTCATCGATTTATAAGATGCCGATCGAGTTATCACGTCAAAAATATGATACTTCTAACTTTAAAGCTCATATAAAAAAATCGGAAACATTCAGCAAAGCTGCTGTCTAATTAATTCACACGTCCGGATTACTCCAAAAATATATAAGTCCAAACTTAACTAAACACAATAATTATATTCTTTTCGTACCACAAATTGGGGCCCTATATTTTTAAACTGACAGTAGCGCAACACTCACTAAACTATAGCGTCAAAATTAAGTTTGATTAAAATTTTCTCTAAGAGGCATCCCTAAGTGTTCCCCCATTTTCCGCTCTCCCACCCTTCATCGTGTCGCAGGTGAGATAAAGGTATAGTTCAATAGAGCGACACTCTTAAACACTTTCTTATACCAAATAAATTACAGCGAGATAAGAATTCGCGTTGAATCAGCGCGGAATGTCGCCGAGATATATGGCTCTCAGGTGCAGACACTGGATATTGCTTTTTGCCGTCCAAATACTTAGATATACTCTGTATAAAAGTGAAAACAAAGGTAGACAGTGTCTGATGGTCGAGTAATTATAACGTGATGGCAATATTTTCCCGTTTCGTCACAGTAGATGTGAGTACTTGGAATAATTCAGCAGTTATCTGCCGTAGTTTGTGGATGCAGACAATGAGTATTTTAGTACCTGTTAGTAACTAGAAGTGAATTTACAAACAACAAAGGGGTCTATGCGCCAGTCAATGAAAAGTCAGTGCAGGAAGTCTATTAACAGTCGCCGAAGCACAATGATAACTTGTTTAACTATTTTTTATTATTTAAGTTCGCACTATTTTATAGTTGGTCGTTTAAAAAAATCGGCCAAGTGCGAGTCGGACTCGCGCACGAAGTGTAACGTACGTCTATAAAAAACGTCAAAAAAATCATGTCTGTTGTATGGGAGCCGCCCTTAAATACTAATTTTAGTTTAATTTAATTACTTATTTTTAAGGTGAATAATATAACTTAATATTCTGTGAATATTTCAAGCGTCTACCTGTTGCCGTTATCAGTAGAAAAAAACGAGTAAAAAAACTACTATGTATAAAATTGATGACACTGAATATTTGCTCTGTCAAAGTAAAAAAACATAATAAGACAATTTTCAGATAACTTCTACCCTCAAACTGAAAATGAAGACCGCTTGACCCAAATCGTGATTCTTCTTCCATTTCCTCACAATTACAACAGCAAGTTATAAATAATTCAATACGTATATTTAAAGATAGTCAGTCAGCAGCAAACACAGCGTGTAACGCAGAACAATTCAATTGTGGACGCAGCGCGATGAGATTACACGGCCGATTTAACTGCGCACCTTATTGGCAGCGAATACGACCGACCTCGTTCCTTCTGACGTTATGATCTTTATATTGAATCCTTTATGTCTTAATAAGTAGGAATAATAGATATTTACTTGGATCATTTTATAATGTGCACAATAGGATAGATGTGTCAAGTCAAATCAGTATCTTTTTAAGAAACGTCAAAACGATGCGCCCCGTACTAATTTATATGAAATACAAAACAATGACGTCATTCTTTAAAATCATGTAGTTTCAATGTTTGTTTTGATGTTTATAAATTGATGACAATGTAAAGTTGCAGAGAAACATTGTTTTTTAGAATATTTTTGCAAATGCTGTAATATTCCTGTATATCGTAAAATAATTTATTGTTATTTTAGTCATCTACCCAATTGCACATAGATCAAGGCGGGATCGCTCAAAATGTTAATTTTGCCTACGATTGCATTGCGAGTAGCCGTATTGGTTAGTTTTAAATGTATAATCGAAAATCACCCTGAGAAATATCAAGATTTTTATCATTGATCTGTTTTTTTACTCGACTGCGGAGGAGGGTTATGTGTTTGACGTGTATGTGTGTGTTCCTTTGTGGCACTATATAGACTAAACGCGTGGGCCGATTCATACGTCAATCTTGCAAGTGTCACCAAAGACATGGAAGCAATCAAAATTCAAAATGGCTACAGCCAGATGACGAGAAAAAAATAAGTCAACAAACTATGTCATCTTCGTGTAGGTATTTGAAAATCATGATGAGATTTCGTACATATTAATTCTCTTAAAATAACCGTTTAGGATAAATAGCGATTTAAAGTTTGCTGCCAACTGTTTTTACTCAAGTTTTTCGGTAGTTACAGTTATTATGTTACGTTACGTCTTACAACTAAGCACTAAAAAGTATTAAACCCGCTTGCTTAAAAAAGATTGAAACAAGATAACCTTAAATCATGCAGTCAGAGGCATTCACGAATCTCAGCGAACTTACTAAAATGCCTCTCTGCCTTGTTTCAATATTTTTTAAGTAGGCGGTTTTTTTTTTTTACCTGTAGACAGACAGTAGGGGGACAGACTCTGGTAAAGTTCTTTCCCAACCACTTCCCATTGGCGTTCTACAATGGCATAAATGATAAACGAAGAAACTTGACTTCCAAACTCAGGTTTGAATGCACCGTACAAACTTTGAAACGAAATTATAATTACATGTTATTCCACGAACTCCTCTGTGCGTGTTACCATGTTATAAACACACGTACATACTTACATACTTATAGATGTGATAATCTTTATCATAAGATATATTTATCTATCCTATTAGAGTCTACAGCGTGAAACAGAACACAATTGAATTGCGGACGCAGTGATGAGATTACACGGCCGATTTAACTCCGCACCTTGTACTGATAGACCTCGTTGAATCTGATAACGTCTTGATATTAGTTGCTTGTTTAAACATCTGTATTTATTGAATGTCTATCGCACGCTTGTGTAGGGGTTTTTATTCTTCTTCTTCTTTTTATGTTGTGGAGTGTTCAGAGATGAAATTTATCTTTAGGTTTACGTGCGAGATCGAATAAACTCGAAAAAAAAAAAGAAGGCCATAATCTGACAGAGCCGTCAATGAACATGCGGCCTAAGTCACGACCAAAAGCTACTAAAATACGAACTAAAACGGAAGAAGCGTTCAAACTAAAACAATTATTTTTTGGCACTGGCAAACTTTGCATACGAAGCAAACATAGGGGTAGACCCTTCCGGACCATTGAGCCGCCATACTGATTCTAGCCCCATTCGTGCAGAGCCCCACAAATCAGATTGCAGGTGTCCGATCATTGATAAACACACGGACTAGACAACAAGACCGCCCCTCTCCTGCCGCCCTCCACTTCCGTGGCCTTGGCGAGATATCGTTGGGAAACTAGGCCATTGATATGTCTGTACATACGTAGGCCCACGTTTCAATATTTTGCGATCAACGTTCATTTCGCATTTTATTTCGGTTCGGCGAAGTAGTTTATGTTTTTTGTTTTAATTTACTGTTTTGTGTATACTGTGGTCAGAGTGTTTGTAAACTGAATTCAATTTGTGAAGTGGCGGCATTTTGTTTTTCGATTGTAAATATTGTTACATTTATTTAATTGCTTAGTCTAAAACTGTGCTCGCATCTATTAAAAATATATACGGATACAAAAATAATTTACAGTTATGCATTTACCTAATTTCCCGCGCCGGCCGGCTGCATAGTTTGACAAATCAACTAAAATGTTGCCATAAAGCATATTTTTGAATACAATATTTATATTGCCATATCTAAATTAAAATTTTGCATATCTTTTCTATACTTTAATCTCCATTTACAATTTTATTATTTTTTTACCGGACATAATTTAACTTTGAACCGTTCTATGCTTCTAAAACCAAATCTCGTTTATTTGTAGGTTAGGTATCATATAAAAGGCGCACATTATAGTTTCAATTTCATAACTACCCACTTTCCCATTTACTTACATCCTTATATACCTTCATCAGGACTTTCCTTCCTGTAAGCCCCATACCTTTTAAGGGTCGTATCGGCTCTTAGTACGTTATAGAGGAGGTAATACACCTGGGTGTCTGCTTATCTCGTGTTTGTTCCACACCGGAATCATGTCCCATCCGCGCTTTAACAGCATTATAACGTAGTTGTTGTTAACTAACTACACTTATAACTACTCTTTTATGCTTCCTTTAGATGCTGTACAGTGTTAAAATGTGGATTTTTTTATTATAATAGTGCAAAGAGTAACATTTAAAAATATATAAACCTTAAATATGGTGCAGAAAAAGGAACAAGACTGTTTGCTAGAACTCCTTAGTTTAATATGTGACCAAAGAGCTCCCGTAAAACAAAAGCGGATCAAAAGAGGTAAGGGACGAGTTCTATTTTTAAAATTGTACTTCGGATACTTTCGTATTTACGATCATGCACGATCATAATTTTATAGTTATGGAACATTTAGGTTCCCTTTTTGAATTTATTGTGTGCTGTCTTCCGTGTCTCGGGATATGCACGAACTTAGTGTTGTCAGTGCGATCATGTATCGATATTATGCGATGTTTGAATCGATTTGACAAGCTGTCAGAGCTCTGTAGTCGAACATGACTGCGAGCGTTGGACGTCATAACATTTGGATATTCGAGGCGCAGGTTAATTAAACTCGTGCCCGTGTCACTGGCTCCCAGTTGTCATGTTACATTCAAATTGGAAATGACAAGTCGTAACATGCACGTGCCTATCCCGGCCGACAGGCCTCGTGGAACGGAACACCCGAGTGGTATATTATCACATATTTCATACGATTTCCTATCGTTACCCAAATTGGGATACGGATTCCGTTTTCTTTGTGTTTTTACTTTTCTTTGATCATCGCAAATGGTATGACGATAGGCAATGCTAACAGTGTTCTCGATTATTAACTGTAATTGACTTTTTGCTGCATTTCTTAAAAATAGATATCGACCTATTATTTTTAAGAAATTCAGCAAATGAAACCTTTTCCACCGACTTCAAAAAGGAGGAGGTCCTCAATTCGACTGTATTTTTTTTAAATGTTTGTTATTTTATTACTCACAGACGACTGGACCGATTTAAAAAAATCTTGATAATGAGAGTTTGGAGACATAATATAGGTACAACAACCAAAAATAATTAAACATTTTGAAGTTGGTGCCTAAAACATAAAACAATATTTCCTGGCACCAACTGTAAAATGTTTTTCTTTTTTTGTTGTACCTATATTATTTTTTGCTTTTGCTTCTTTATATTTATTTTAGAAGTTTTTCTTTATAAAAAATGTAACGTCGAAACACGCCTTGAATTAGGGTTTTGTTACTTAAATACGATTATACATTACCTACTTATTTTACGGTCTATTAGAATGACCGTATTTAGAACAAAGTAAAGAGGCATCTAATCAATGAATAACACTTCTTATCATTTAGCGTTAGCTATTGTAGTAAATTAATGGCGTATATAAAATAACGCGCTATGAGACAATATGCGACACAAGTACCAATATATCATGTATGACCTAGTTCGCGCAGGTAGGTACATGAATACCTTATCACGGCGTATTTACATACATTCGTAATTTTGCTGGGTTGTACGATGCCGAATTATTCTCTCTGAATACTCGACGAACATAAATTACTTCGTTCTGTCGAAGCGACTGACCGCTTCATTATTGAAACATGAAAATTCAAAAATATTCTTACTTTGGACGTTTTTCTTTTTGTGCAAAAAAACCGGCGTAAGATAAGCCTGCGATTTCTTTTCTTTTCTAAAAACAAATGACTAAATTGAAAAATGGCAAAGTTTCTGTCTTATAATAATTATCTGATATTTCGAGATCTGATATTAGGGGCGTATATTGCTAGTCAATTAGGCACTGTAGTAAACAGTAGTTAATTGCATATACATAACACATTATTATTAATTAAATACTGACATTAGGATATCTAGACACTCTGATTAGTAAATGCTGGCTTGCTACTAGCTAACTCAAAAGCTATGTTCATGGCCTAAATAATTATATATTTACCTAAAATAACATAAATAAAAATGAGTACAAGTTCACGACAACCTAGATCTAAGAAACGATCGATAACATTATGCTGCTTATGATAGTATATTTAATACTTGGCCAACAATCAGGTGCACTATCAGCTGTTCCACCTAATTGTTGTGGGTGAGGCTTATCAACGCGATAGGCGAGACGACGCTACATTGATAACAGCTGAACAGTCGCCGACCGCGCGTCCATGAGTAAATTTACTCGCCGGTACAAAAAAAAAACAAAGTCTTAAAACAATAAATAATATTTGCACTTGAACATGCGTTAAACGGTTACATAGCCTCTATTTTAAATATCGAACTGTATTTTTTTAACTAATGTCAGTTTTAAATTTGGAAAAATATTTGTCGTTTCTTTTTAAATTTAGAATGGCTTTGAAGGTTGCTAGTGATGTGACTATGTAAGTAATTAGTTAACGATGGATTTAAATAGCAAAATGAACACGTTTTGGAATGATTTTCTGAATGCGGCTGCGAATCATCCGTTTCCATCGATGCCCGTGGATTTGCTGTCTCCATTTGATCTGGATAGAAATGAAATAAGTTAGTATGAATATAAGTATAATAAATATTTATGATATTATATAAATTTATAGCCTGTGTTGTAATACGCTTTAAAGATAATATTGATCTCAGTCTATAATTAAATACCTAATATGTTATAAAGTAGTAATAAATACATCCAATCATCTCTATTGACATTATAAATCTAATCAATACTCAGTGAAAGTGTAAACTAACCGCATTTTCCTTATATAATGCCGTCACTTTTCCCCTTATCGAGTTTACAATAAGATAGAAAAGGAAAAAGCAAATCTGAACGTAGTATGCAGGTACTTGGTACGGTACGGTCGGTACTTTTAATAAAAATACGTCATATCATCGTAGTAGTACAGTACATGAACCTACTTACTACTACTATATATATTCGTAAAGTTTCGCGATTTGTACCTACACATTATAGAATTTTATAAGCTACGGGTCCTAATCGCGTAAATATTTTATTTTAAGGTTAAATACCTTTGTTTTATGGCCCGACGTTTTGCAACCGGTTTTATAACCCGTATTGCAACGGCCGTTGTCTACCCGTGACCACGGCCGCTGCAATACAAAATATATTTAGCCTTAAAATAAAATATTTATGCGATTAGGACCTGTAGCTTATAAAATTGTATAATTACTACTACTAATTTAAGGGTTAAAGATATCACACTAATAAAATAAAAGTGAAAGTTTGTGAGTGTGTATGTTTGTTACTTCTTCACGTCTAAACGGCTGGAGCGATTTTAAGAAAATTTGGTATGAAGTTAGCTGACACCCTGGATTAACACATAGGCTAATAAACCGCGGGTAACACCTCGGGGCACAGCTAGTTGAGCATAAATATGACTTGTTATCTGTCTACCCATTACAAAATGATAGCAATTTCAAATGCCGAATCGAATGACCATTCTGTGACCGTTTTTGACACTTAATGACAAATGGCCGTTCTTGTTATCCTTGTTACACAAGTATAACCTTCAACAATACAAATATCCTCCATCGCACATCTGACATTAGCAGAATTGTCGGCACCGGCAGTGTCACCATAACATTAAAAAAAAATGTTAAATGACCGTCCTAATGTCAAAATCATAAGGAAGTCTTGTTGTTGTCGACGGTAGCCGTCCGGCGTACGTTGAGACATGGTATAAAAAATGATTACAGAACAATCGAACCTTAAAGAGGCCACACAGACGAAACCGTGTGTTATAAAGCTAGTACCTAGAAAATACAAAAGCATTTCAAACTAAAACTATTAATTAAATGCATTATCTATTCGCGGAATCACATCAATAGTATCGGTCACAATTATTATTTATGCAACAGACATAATTCACTTTTAGCCTAGTCTGGTTGGTTATCTACATTAATGATTTAAAGGCTTTATTTAAATCTCCGAATGCTAATGTCAGAAAATATTAATGATTGAATGATATCAAACCTCTTTTGATGATTCTACATGATTATGAAAGGACTTCGTACAAAATCCTGCTGTCCGGAACGAGTTTTCGACTATTTTAAATCGCTTTCTTGGAAACTGTCAAACTGACTCGGTATTTTTACTGAGTCCGCTTTCTTAGTGGTGACTGAGCTTTATATTAATTTGACGAAATCAGTTAGAGAACAAAGGCATACCAAAGATTTTCGATAAACGGTCATCCTTTAGCCTTTGGGGCCTTAGTGACAACGTTGTTAAATTTGATCTATCGATGTCCTCGCCCAACACTATTTGACAAACCCTTCTTGTAATACGAACATTGCTTACGAGTTTAGTTCCAACATACACTGTCACACAGTGTTAGATGACATTAAAATGCTAGTTCATTGCCAAATTACAAACACAATTGTTTTGTTTGTCGTCGCTTGTGTACGTTGTACGGTTGGTACTTATTTGTGTGAACGTGATTCATCGTTCTAAATATTTGCATTCCCACGCTACATCGTTTATGAATTACCTGTGAAATTTTATGGAATTCGAGGCTTTTGAATATACATAGAATAGTACTATATATATATATATATATATATTTTAATTTATCTTAAAAAAAAATGCAATAAATTTGAAGTCCAGACCCAGGAAACGAACCCAAGACTCGAACCGGGCCGGGATCGAACCATCTATCTGGACTATGTTGAAATGAAAAATAGTATTTTTTTTTTAAAGACGACTCCCGCATTAGCGTACAAGCCGTGTCACGGGGGACTTTACAAAACATACAAGTCACGGACACAAAGTACACCCAGACCCGGAACAACAATTTGTGGATCACACGATGGTGTCCCGTGTGGGAATCGAACCCAAGACACAGGGCTTGTAAGCAACTGCGGGAGTCTTCTTTAAAAAAAAAATGTACATCGACTGCCACAAAGAATTCTGATTTGTTTTAGCTGCTGCCATACATTTGTAGCTTGAAGTCTGAATGTCTTAATGAACTTAAGTGTTCATAATTTAAATACATTAAAATCCTCTTGAATTTGCAACAAAGAATTGACTTTACCAGTATAAAAGGATTTTATACAATTGAGTTCTAATCTTTCTCTGTGTTTTTTGATTTATACTTTTACCTACAAACATTACTAATACATTATTCCTTATAAACGGTTTCTGAGATCATTTTATTATTGTCGATGGTTGACTTCGATATTATCGACATCGATCATGTGATAGTAGTACAAATATGTTATATTATCGTTTCTTGGCATTTCTTTGTACCTATAAATTTCTTTATTATTACAAAGTTATGTTGAACTATTGTGACTATAGTTTTTCCACGTAATCTGCTGATTAATTAGTAGTTTGAACGCGATAATCTCAGAAACTGCTAGTCCAAATTGAAAAAATATTTTACTGTTGGATAGCCCATTTATCGAGGAATATATAGCAGCTATAGGCTATATAACATCACGCTACAAACAATAGGAGCGGAGCAGCAATGAAAAATGTTGCAAAAACGGGGAAAATTTACACACACGAAGTTGCGTGGGTCAGCTAGTGCGGTGATATTTTGAATTTTACAATTTGTAGAGATATATTGACGATAAATTCGTTTAAAAACAATAAGATTCAATTACTTATCGATATAATTTAGATAGGTAAGTTAGGATAGGTATAATCCGACATGGAAATCGGGATGTAAGATTCGTCTAATCTTACATCCCGATTTCCATGTTGACCAAGACGAGACGTGTCCTACTCCTGTGACAATCTACTCTGCACCAGTTCCCGTCAGATGCCTAATGGCTAAGGCATCAGTCTCGAAAAGTCGCGGTTTCTATACCGACGTGAACAAACTCCTAACACAAGTCTTTGAGCTTAGTTGGAGGGGTTAATAGGATTGCTAGTAATGTGGGACCCAATTCCACATTGTTATCGTTAAAAAATATGCTTTTATGTCATAAAACTGATTTCGAAAATTACCATGTATATCTGTTTGCTGGCTGCTGACTAAACTTAATGAATTACCTAACCACAATAGTAAATATGTGATGTGAAAAAGACATACATAAAACTTTGTATTCGATTGAGTTATCAACTTATCACTGCTTATCATTTAAAACCAAATCTAATCTTTATCACCAATGATTCATTATGACATCCGGTCCATAGAGATGATCCAAGTCTTTGTTCTACTATCATTTATTTGTCAATGATATTTTAACTTATGTAACTATACATTTTTTTGCCGTGTGATGCTGGCTTAAGAATAGTACCACCCCATCTCTTGCCGAAAGACGGGCAGCAGCGTCCACTGCTCCAAACGCTCGCCAAGCGTGGCAATTATGGCAAATACCCCCAGGATCTATAATTAACCCCTCCCTCCAGTTAATCATGTTTTTTTGTTTACTACAATCTGTTTTCTTGCTGGAACATTGAATAGTATGTTTGTAGGAGTTTGTCTTGTCATGCTCCGAATGTGACCTGTGTCACTTTCGGAGCATGACATTTCCTACTTTACTTCACAAATATTTAAGTGTGTCTTGCTGTGTTTTCCGTTTCAATCTACGATTGGTCCGGGTGTCTTCCATCAGGACTTTCGCCAAAGGGTCTGGGTGGTTTGTGATCTTTTTCTCGTAAGATTTTGTATGCTGAACGATTTCCAGTCTGACTGTATTGACTTGTAGATCGTTATTCAACTGTTAATTTGTAACATACCATGGAGCATTGGTTATTCTGAACACACTACCATTTTGTTCTGAAATCTCTGTACGATTTCGATGTTAGAGTGTGAGGCTGTTCTCTACAATTTTTATTTACAATTAATTTAATAATTAAAAGAGTGTTTCAAAATAGGACGTTAGAAATCACATTTGGGTAGGTACTTCATATTTGACCGCATCATTCGATTACACATTATAGCACGTGGCACGCAAAATGTATAGTGTTTTTTTATTATTATATCAACCCATATGATGTCCCACTGCTGGGCACTAGTTTCCCCAGTAGAACCTTATTATAGATCGGGGGGGTATTTGCCATAATTGCCTGCCGTAAGGTTTTTAAGTACAAAGAGAACGCTGCTGCCCTCCCTCCGGTGTGCAATCCCTTAGGTTCTTTTCACAAGTACCGGTGTCAATCCGACGCTGGACAGCCGGCGCCCGGTCTCCCGACGCCGACGCGGAGTGTATGGCGACGCACGGTAGCTTTAACATGTTCCGTCAATCCGGTTCGGTCGCTATACATTCGCTGGCGGGTACCCGGCGCAAGACCGGTAGTCGCCTTGACGACACCTACGGGAAGAAATACTTACACAAGGCTGAATACTTACTTATGCCTTCATCAAACTGGTCACGCAATTAGACCACATATTCTTATTTTACGTTGTTTACGAGTAATAATATACCTAACTACATTTATGCCATACATAATGTTATCAGCCTAATTATAGAAGATAGCATAGTATAATATTATGATAAAAAGATACAAGTAATTGAACGTTAATATTTTAATACATTCTTTGGACAGTCTAATTAGTATATACAGTTTAGTTTTTATTAAACAAATAGCTGACCCGCAAAACTTCGTCTGTTTTTGCAACATTTTTTATTGCTGCTCCTCTCCTATTGGTCGTAGCGTGGTGTAATATAGCCTATAGCCTTCCTCGATAAGTGGGCTATCCAACAGTAAAATAATTTTTAATTTGACCCAGCAGTTCCTGAGAGTATTGCGTTCAAACAAAACTTCTGGATAAAGGTTAAATTCAACTGCACGGGCCTCTTGGTCTAGTGGTTAGTGACCCTGACTGCTGAGCCGGAGGTCATGGGTTCGATCCCCACCCAGGATAAAGCTTTGTGTGATGAGCACGATTGTTTATTCTGTCTCTGGGTGTAATTTATCTATACTATGTGTTTAGAAATATATAAATATGTTTTTCAGTTGTCTAGTTGCCATAGTACAAGCTCTGCTTAGTTTGGGATCAGATGGCGTTGTGTGAGTTGTCCCAAGATATTTAGGTTTGTAAGAGGTACTCATATTGTGTTGTTATACTATATTATTACTTCCTGAAAAATCATTTTTAGCATTTAATGCATAATTTTTAGCATTTTATCGCACGTACGCGACTTTGCGTTTAATTAACATATTTGGTTTATGTAGGATTATAGGTAGGCACAATATATCACATTTTTTTTAAAGATACCTATCAATGTGGGATTCGGTCCCATATTACTAGCAATTCTATTTACCCCTCCAGCTTAGCTGAATAGTTTGTGTTAGGAGTGGGTTTACGTCGGTAGTATAACGCGTAGGATTCAAAACCTAACGATCTGCGAGTCCAAGGCCTTAACCAATAAGCTACCGTCGCTAATTTAATCTTTGTTGTGCGTTAGTCTACAAAAGTTTATACAACAAGACAATGCATCTAATACTAAACTTCCATCCCAAGTGACCCTTAAATACAAACTAGTCGTACTACAGAGGGTTAACAACTTAGTAAGATCTCTGTTTATCTTCCAACCAGAGAGACACAGGAACAACTGTCCTAAACAAACTGTTGTCTGTTCACAACAGGGTCCCAACTGGAACCCTAATTAAAGGACACAGTTCTCTTGTGAAGTAATTTGTTTTGCTTTTTATTTAAAGTTTTCAGTTGGGTCTTTTATTTATAAGGGTACAAGATGTTGTTATGTCGTTTGAGTAGCTGTTGTCAGGGCTTTAGTATGGTGACCGTTTTCTGCAAAATCAAATGGGAGAATTGGAGATTTGTTACAGAATTTAATTTAAGTAGCAATTTGTTCAAAAGAATACTTAAAATTAATTCGACTTATTTCTAAAATTCACGGTCACTGAACTTCAGCGGCGAACCCACACATTGTAGCAAGGGTTTCGTCAAGGCCTTTGAATATTAAAAAATGCTCATTACAGCTTTGACAACGGTCTTTTTCTATTGTGATTAAAATTAAGTCCTCGCAAAATAATTTTTTCATTTTCCAAACTAAAAAACATCGTTTATCCGACTTCCGAAATCAATATTTCCCTTTGATCGTTCAACCTTTGAATTTCTTAATTAAATCACTGTTTTCGGATAAACAAAGGCCTACTCTATATATTAAATCGGCATGCACGAGCGACTTCATTGTTTTTTTATTTGCTTTGACAAAGGGACTCGATCTTGCAAAGAGAGCCGACCGAGTGAAAATGTATCCCGATTTATATTTTTACATTTCAGTATTCGGACGATTCTAATATCGATTCGTGAACGGTTTTCGAGCTATTGGTCGTCCACCTAGTCTGACAATCTAAAAATTGAATATTCCTAATATCACCGTGAAAGTTACCTACCGTTGTGCAGACTCGACAATTTATCGCTCGCGCTATCTATTCGATTAGTTTTATCTACGTACGCTGATAACAAACTGTGTGAGTGAGACGCCCACGCTGTCCGCTTGATCTTCACCAAAGAACTCTCCTAACAGTCTGCTCTACCACATAGATGTACACTCTCGTCTCGCAACTACTATATCTTATCGATTTAAATATCGATACATTCGGTCAATCACGCGCGCCGGTCGAACAATTTCTATTGGTAGTGATGTCCCTTATCTAATCTTTATGTAGTTATTGTAACGCTATCGGTCTGAATCGAACGTGTTTTTGTGTAATTTAAATTTGTAAATAATGTTGTGAAAATGTGTTGTGTTATGGTGTTGTGTGAGAGTGTTGTTTTTTTAAATAGTGTTGGGCTTACGTTGGCGATATGAGGGTGCCGGTAGGGTCGGCCGTGTTTTGGTCGCAGACGTTAGAATGTGTTCGTGAGTGCGCCTGGCAGACGTTGTATTGCAGCCTGAATTCGTGTCAGACGATGGTGGTCGCTAATGGCGTGTCGTCGCCACCGTTCCCTAACTTGGACGTAGTGATCATTACTGCTCCCACATACGCCTCAAAACGTTAGTACATTTTCAAAAAATTCAAAGTAAACCGACTTTTGCATCTTGTACTATCCTCAGCTGTACCTCTTAATCTATTCATATTAGTTCAACTAAATCACTATCCTTGCTTGTAGTGTTATGTCCATAGACTAGACTACAATAACAACTCATATGCTTTACCTACGTGGTATAAACATAATCACAAACAAAATGGAATAAATGAAGAATAAGGCATCATTATGGCATCAATATACTTTATTAAACTTCAACATGACATGTAGGTGTACCATGAAATTGACATTCCTAACAACGGGCTTAAAATCGAAATGGATCTCTTCATAATCTTAGGCTGTAATAACTGGCTAATATATTATTTTGTCATCATCTATACTACTTTTAAAATAGAATCAAAAATATAGTCGCTAGCTAAAATGGGGTATCATGTCTAGGTTCTATAAAGTTTCATCGGATTGCATTTATGTAACAGATGTAAGCGACTACTTCGTTTTCTTATTGCTCGATTTCCAAACGATTGAGTTTCCTAGTGCGAATGACCCGAAAAAAGCTCTCCGCATATTCGGACGATACGTTTCATGGTAAGCCTACAGATTTTTTTTTGTGTAAGGGTTGTATCTACATTGCCAATATTAATGTCTGACAGTATTGACATTTAAACTGCAATGTCTGAAACGATGCAGCAGTCATCAATCGATAGTTGACACAGCTGGAATGTTTAGATAGTTTTATTTACGTTTACATGTTGTTACAAAACGTGAATTATAGTATCGTCATCGAGGTGAAAATTCTGTCGTTGACTTATCACTAGTCTATTTTTTTATTTATTTTAAGATGATTTATAGGAAATCATTATATTTTGACCTCTGCTCAGCCTACCTGAATGTCAAATATGTCTATGAAATGGAGGCTACATATTACTAAACTATGGTACCATAGTTACATTTAAAACCGTTTTGTAATTTTTGCGCGAAAGCATAACAAACACCCATAAATCCATCGTCGCCAACTTTTGCTTTTACGATATTGGAACTATTTTTTGACAAGTGACAAAGTTTGAGATTTACGCAGTGATACAGATGCTCACAGCTCATGAATGTTGGCGCGTGTGAACAATTACGAGAAGTTAAACCCAAAGGAACTTCAGTAATTAAAAAAAAACTCAAATTACATACGCACATATACACTTTTATTAAAACAAACAAAGAGGAAGGAAGGGAGGTTCTCAATTGGGATGTTTGTTTTTTTTTTATGTACGTTCGGGCATGACTTATATCTTAAATAGACGGATTTTCAAAATTGCTTTTGACGTGACGTCTTATAAATCGATGACGGACTGCACGCACGAAACAGTGTAACGTAGCAATGGTCACGTTATTAATTGGTTAGTAAGCAGTGATGTTATTCACTGGTTGTTAAGCAACGAGAATGATAGGCTGAAGTATTGTGGCCGTCGGGCGCATCCGCCCGGGTCCACTAAAGCTGTTACAGGCATGGTTGTTTATTACAATGTCATCAATGTTTTGACGATTGCAGTGACATGCGATACAATGAAAAAAAAAACAAAAACTGTCACAGTTGTTTATTACAACGTCATCAAGGTTTTTTATGACGTTATCACGTAAAATTATTGTCCGTTAACCGACTTTACAGACAACCGTTCTTTTATTGGTTTGGAAGAGGTTTATTCCGAAAGGGTTACATATAAATTTCATAAAGATCTGATAATGAATTTCGAAGATAGACGTCGGTTAGATGATTATTTTTGTAAAAAAGTTTTTATTTAAAAAAGTTATAGTTGGCGTCCATCACTAAACTAACGGATACGTTTTAACATATTAAAAAATACTGGCGGAATTTTGTTCAGTGCAATCAAAATTGAATTTTTTCATCTACATTTTGAACAACAAAGCTGTAGAAGCTAATTGATTTTTATGGAATGCTTGAATAATTGCAAAAATGTTTTAATTCTATAAATCGCGTTCGAAATTTATTTAACAATTTGTACGCTTACAAAATAAATACGAGTATTTAGAATGTGTGCAAAAACAAAATACCTTTGGGCAACATATTGGTTTTCAAACCGATTTTGAAATCGAGATAACATAAACTCTCGAAAACCACAATCACATACAAACCTATTGCTGGTAATACTCGATATATTAATATCTGATAACCACTTTAAATGTGCATAAATGTGGCTATTTCAATAAATTCTATTTAAAGCATATTGAAAAGGCTATACAAACATACGAATAACATTTGATATTTATTAAGCCAAATCCTTATGAAATAGGTCGCTGCTTTAATGTCACAATATACCGTAATCATAATTTATCTGAATTATTTATTAATAAATTGCATATAAAATTTTGATACCAACCGCCAGGTTTTAAGGTTCGTACACATTGCAGTGAGTCGCTTAATTAAGACCTATAATGAACTGGCAGAAGATGGCTGGACTATCAGATAGATTTCCATCTTCCCAAATATGAAAGAAAAGAGATCCATCGTGTCTAATTAGCACACTTTTTTTTATTCCTGTGTATAAAGAACAGAGTTCTTTACAATTCATTACGATCTTGACTATAAGGCTAATAAGTAATTTTACACTAACTTAATTTTAGACGTTTACACTAATTTTATAACTTAGAATAATATCAGTTGCACTTTCTTAGAGTCTGATAACATTAAAACACTTTGCTTTATTGAAAATATTAGCACATAATGATGAGCAAATTCAGTTTCATTCACTCAATCAGCCTGTATCGGTCCACTGATGGACATAGGCCTCTCCTAATTTTCGCCGTAACACCCGGTCATAAAATGTATCCCAGCGACCAAGATACGTTTACTAAGCTCTTAAATAGTAGTATTATGCCAATTAAATGTATTATCAAGGGAAAAATGTAGTTACTTATATTCGTGTATTATATAGTGCAAAGTGCTAAAATATTCTTCTAAGTGGTAATTAGCGTGAAATTAAAGTCTAGCAAATTTCAAAAGTAGAACTGTTGAAAACCTTTGTGAATGGCTAGTTTGGCATGAATGGAAAGATGTTGCATTGTGAAGGAACTTCCTACTTTGTGAATACAAATGACTTCAATGTCATTATGAGCTGTAAGTAATAGATCAACTCTTTGTCAAAATTGTTAATAATCTATTGACCTTAGCAGCAAACTACGTTATATCTTACAGTACATTGGACCCTATTTCTATGCCAATTATTCTTTAGCCTATTGGTCTAGCGAGTTAGTGACCCTGACTGCTAAGTCAGAGATCACACGAGAGATCTCACGACACGTAATGATTTATCCTCAGTCGTGATCGATCACGACTGAGGATAAATCATTACGTGTAATAGTAATATTATAAAATGGTTGTCTGTAAAGTTGGCTTACGGACGATAACTTTACGTGATAACATCATAAGAAAACATCCGACCTTCTTAGGCCAATCGTGCCACTCTATCGCTAGTTCTCTCTTCTGCTTTCGCTTGCATGCTCGACTTAGGTGGAACGTGACACCTTTTCGTGCGTGCAGCCAGCGTTCATCGATTTATAAGACGTTATCACGTCAAAAAAAAATGTATATGTTTATTAATTGTCTTGTTGTTATAGTACAGCCTCCGCGTAGTTTGAGAACTGACGTCGGTGTGTGAATTGTCCAGCAAAAATAAATTAAAAAAAATACAATTTACTATGAAACCTCAAAATATGGCTTTATGATACGGTACACTCTAATGTGCACGAACCTTTAACAACACGCACCGAACTGATCATCACGTCGTTTGTCTCGTTGATTCAACAGAAACTTATTCGTGTATAAATTTTAAGCGTTAATCGTATGACGCCATTGTTTCATTAACTTTCACTGTGTTCATGAACACAATTGATTTAAATTTAATTTTAACCTGCTGTACTTAACAGTCTGTATGTTTTTTTCCTGTAAATATTTTTTTAACGACTCGTCACCATTTAAATTTCGTATAATGGTCAATTAAAACTGATTCGCTCTAATGAACTTGACTATTGGATTGATGCAGTTGACTGCATTTATCGTAGACATCTACGGTTGCTACGGCTACCGGTGTTCGTAGCATGTGCTACGAAAATGTGAGACTTTTTCCTATATTGTTGTGGCGTATCCTATAACAATGATACAAAAATTACAACACAGTAAACGTACAATAAGATACATCATCTAAATAGATTTAATTTTAAATTGCACAAATAGACGTGACAACATTTTATATATCGATGACCGGGTCCACGTACGAAAGTGTCTTAAAAAAGTCACGTTATTGTTTGGTTGCTAAGCAACAGCGAATGGCGATTGCAGCGACATGACATGTAATACTGTGGAACTAACTTTATTGATTGGTTGCTAGTTTAAAGTAACTCGAATGGCGATATGTCATCAATGTTTTCTTATGACGTTATCACGTAAAATTATCGTCCGTAAACCGACTTTACAGACAACCATTTTTTTCACACTTCTTTTTTTGACATTTCACAACCGCCGTGTCTGTTTTTTTTAAACGTCTCTTATATAAAACACTTGGGTGGTCATGTGAATCATGCCACGCGAAAGTTTAAATGCTAGTACATCCATACCAAGGTATACTTAGCGATGCGAGATAGCCCTTCGAGTCGAGTAAAAAAAGAATAAAGCTTGTACATATTACTACTAGTAATTTTGTAATAAACAACATTATTTTAAAGTAAAATTCAAAATGCCCGAATCCTCTTTAGGAGTTTTTTTAAACTTTTTCTTAACTATTCGAAGTATTCGTTAGCGGAGTGGAGCGGGGCTATACATCACGGGCGTGAGGGCCGGCGGGCAAACTGCCGAGTTACCCTACACCCCCCCTACCCCCTACATCCCCGCGCCGGCTCCCCAACTTTACTAATAACATGATTTCTACTTGCTTATTTGTTTGTTGGGGATTTTTTATTTACTACTGTTTCCTTTTTACTTTCAAGTTGTTGTGTGCAGTTTAAATGTTTAATATTTATCTTGGGTATATTTCTTTTGTTAAATATGTTTGGCTTGATGATAAATATGTTTATGTTTTAGCGATTCTAATTCAGGATGATCGTACACGTCTCACGTGTTAGTTTTATTGAGTATTTTGGTAGTTGACTACAATAAAAGTACATTATTTTATACTAATCAGGTCATCTTAAAATGCTCTGAAAATAACTGTTCTTTTACAATTTTAACATGTTTTTGAATTAAAAATCATGAAAACGAATACCAAAAATAATGATTTGACGATTGGAACTTATTACGTCATAGGTTACTATTCCATACACATTTCTATAAAGCTTGTTGTTTTGACATTTCATAAAACTAAATACTTTTGTTTATTGTCCTTCGTTTCGACCGTATTGCAACGGCCGAAGTCTACCCGTGACCACGGCCGTTGCAATACAGTCGAAACGTCGAGCAATAAACAAAGGTATTTAGCCTTAAAATAAAATATTTACGCGATTAAGACCCGTAGCTTATAAAATTCTATAATTTTGTATCTACTTTTCCATTAACAAAGCAATCCAAAAGTACTCGTATGTACCAATAGGAAGTCAAATATGTACATCATATTTTATCTTCTTAAGTAAACGAATACTAAGAACTGTTGGAAAAGAACGAGGAAAAAGAAAAAACTCTAGCTTTGTATGGAGGCAATATCATTGAGTGGAGCCCTACGACCGGCGACCGTAGGAAAGTAAATCATCTTTCATTACGGTATTGAGAAGTTTAGTTAACGTTTGTGTTGACGGACTAGTCGGTTGTGTAGCGTGTGTACGGTTGAAGAGTTAGAAAGGTCACGAGTTAACTGTTTGATGTATGTAAGTACATACATCAAACAGTTAACTATGTTTGTGTTGTACCTATATCTAAAGTAGGGACTCTAGATTCGCGTGGAGACTTTTTTTTTTAAAACGACTCTCGCATTAGGGTACAAACCCTGTGTTGCAGGGGACTTTACAAACATACAAGTCACGGACACAAAGTACACCTAGACTCGAAACAATGTGGTGTCCCGTGTGGGAATCGAACCCACGACCTCTTGCGTAGCAGTTGGACACACTCTCACCGCGCCACAGAGGCAGTTTTTTCCACTATTTATGTAAATATTGTACACCCAAAAACTGGGGCAAGTGCATGTCGGGCCACGCCATGTAGTGTTCCGTAGTCGTCGTCGTCCCGGGGCCACAAACGAAAACTGATTCTGGAGGTCGAATTGGTCTAAAAATCGACCCCTATTTACAAGTTCTTATTTGTAACTTTCAAGATACTGGATAAGTTGTGTTGCGTGTTTATTACACGTAACATAACTTATACAGTATCTTGAAAGGCGAACAAGAAAACCGCACTTAGCCTCCTGATTGGGCCTTTGTGCGTTACTATACCTGTTATGAAAATTATTGATATTTTAGTTGGAAGCAGTGGCGAAGGGTCCTTAGAACACCGTTACTTTCGGTTTCCCTTTGGATTGTAGTTACTTAGTATTATAGGTACAAAGAACTATGTCCAGCAACATATATATTTGTATCGGGTTACCTCAGAAAAATTATAATCCTTCGCCTCTGGTATCATTGTTGTACTTTTAAAACAAGTTGACAAGCTTTTTTTTTACTGTGGAGGTCTGATGATGATGGTATATATATGTTCGTAAACTTTCGCGATTTATTCACATTATAGAGTTTTATAAGCTACGGGTCTTAATCGCGTAAATATTTTATTTTAAGGCTAAATACCTTTGTTTATTTCCCGACGTTTTGACCGTATTGCAACGGCCACGGGTAGTCACGGGTAGACTAATACAGCTCAGCGTCGCCTCCGTGACCACGGCCGTTGCAATACGGTCAAAACGTCGGGAAATAAACAAAGGTATTTAGCCTTAAAATAAAATATTTACGCGATTAAGACCCGTAGCTTATAAAATTCTATAAGATGATGGTATAATCTGGGAATCCCTGATCTAATGTCAAATCAACACCAACCTATTCTAATACGAAAGAAATACCATTAACGTCAAGTATCCCAGCTTTAGTTGTAAAGAACTTTAAGTTGTTTACTCGTCGAAGTCACGACTCCACTCACGTACACACCACGTACCCTTCAGATTAAACGAAACTGCATTCAAGTCAGGTATTTGGTAAACAAAGCAATAGGACCGTCCGATAACGCCCTTATACTTACTCAGTAGTTTCTAACAAAACTTGTTAAAAGTATATCTATTAGTGGAGGAAAAGTATTTAGGAAATGGTGGCTAAGTGCGCCCACACACGAATCACATGTATACTTTTGTTTTTATTGAAAACTTTTTTATTGTTTTTCGAAGTGATTGACTTTTGACATGAGGCATCAATTGTTAAGGGGATATACACGATTTCATTTTGAATCTATCATAATGTTGCGTTTTCTAATACAATGTGATGATCCCATGCTATGCCTAAGTAAAGCAAAGCAATATGTTGTGATGATCCATGTGCCTGCCATGTGGATATTTTAGATTTTAAAAGCGGCTGTAGCCTAATGGCTAAGGCATCGGTCTCGCAATCGTGAGGTCGTGGATTCGAATCCTGGCCATTATACTACCGACGTGAACCCACTCCTAACACAAGCCATAGAACTTAGCTGGAGGGGTTAACAGGATTGCTAGTAATGTGGAACCACAATCCCATATTGCTAGTTATCTTTTTAAATAAAAAAAAAAACATGCTCGGCTATTGCAACGTATTTATGTTACACATAAAAGATTGATAATATTAGTTTTTACATGTATCGAAATATAATTTGCTACGAGATAATGTGTCACAAAAAGTTGGTTATCTTCAAAACGGCTGAACAGATTTTCATCAAACAAAGTTAAAAATAATTTCTATTAAACTAGCTTTCATTAAAAAAAACCGCATCCAATTCCGTTCATCCATTTGGGCACTACGATGCCTCAAACAAAACTCTCAAATACCTTAAATTTTACACACCTATCCTTTTGCGTCGTAGGTTAAAGACATACGGCGAAATAAATATAGATAGTGAATCAGACAATTTACAAATATGAAAACAACAATATCGTTTTTGTAACTCTCATAGTAGTCAGTGTAAGATATCGTAACCTCGGAAGCTGTAGAATACCACAGATAAGATAAATAACTAAGATTTGAATCGGCGATTAGCTTGTATTGACAATATTTGTCTTGGTTTATTGAATCTGGTTAACTTTAAAAATAACTCTGTCCAAAGATTGTGTATGGTTCACCAAACGTCTAAATACGATTTTTTTATACAAACATTTTCGCGAAAATGATAGTTTTAGTATTTTGTACGATATCACCGTTAAAATCTATACCTATATGTAAAATTTAATCCCTATTTCCCTTGGTCATGAAATAACTAGAGAACGACTTTACCGATTTCATTCATTCTTTTTTATTTAGTTCTAACACTCTGTAGAAGGTTCTTCTAACTTACTACTAAAAAAAATTAAGAAAATAATAATAAAAATTACGCTTCGGTACGCAGTCGCCGGGACAGCAAGTCATCATTATTTACCGCATAGGGATACTTCTTAAAATATGGAAACAGAAGCCTCTATAAAAAAAATAATAGGAGCGCTAAATATGCTCGTTTTGTTTTTAAAGGATGTTTTTTGAATACTTTCAAAGTACGTCAACATTTTAGATATTGCCCGCTGCTTCGTTCGCGTTAAATTTGAGCTCAAACTTCCTGAAAACCTTTATTCTACGTCCATGTTTGTAAAGTCCCTCGCGGCCCAGAGCATGTACACTAGCGAATGAGTTACCTTTTAAAGAAAAAAGAAACGAATAAATCTGTCTGCATCTATCTGTGAAACGACTAATCGACTTATTTGCGAGCTCCCATTACTCCAGATGTTATCGCAACGCAGTACGTTTGCTGTTAGTGTGAGCCGAGCTTAACCTTGTTTTTGTACTTTCGCTTACGTTAGCCGTACTAATAAAAAACTTAAATAGTGTTACTAAGAAGTAGTTTCAGTTAGTTCTTATCTTGTGTACGATCGTCTGTATGTTGTAGTTTTACTTGTTAACACGCCAAGGAAGTGTGCTTAGTGTATTGGGTTTAGGTAAATACCATTGGAATAAAATCAAACTATTTTCTTTTATTTTTCAAAATAAACTAGTAATGTGGGATTGAGTCTCACATTACTAGCAATCTTGTTAACCCCTCTTGTTAGGAGTGGGTTAACGTCGGTAGCATAATGGGTAGGATTCGAACCCGCGACCTCACGATTGCGAGACCGATGCCTTAGCCATTAGGCTACCCAGTTTTTCCCTTTTTAACCCTTTGACTAACAGTTGTGTACACTATAATAGTTGTATTCACAGATTGTATATCCGATTCTGGGTTTATTTTTGATGTCGATTTATTTTTATAAGATAAAATGACAGCATCTACCATGGTGCCATACCCCGTTGCATTATTTATAGAAACAAATTTTCTTTCTGTCAAATTTGTGCGTTCATCGAGATGACTCCTTTGGCTTCTCGATGTTGGCACCACTGCTCGTAAATGTGGTACCAGCTTCAGACATTATGCCCATATTATGGGGAAATAACATGTTTCAGTTTATTGTCTAAATCTGAATAATTAAACAATGAAGGTCAAGTGTGCATCACATTTTTAAATTGCTTTTTTTTAATAATACGCGCCTTATTCCTAAATTAATATTAAATGTGTTAAATCTCTTACATCCAATATACGTAAAATAGGTACTACAATCGGTATTGTTTAATAAAACTTTTTCTGATACAACGGTTTTTTTTGGAAATTACTTTAGGCATCTTACAGCGGGGCACACAAATATCTTGTCTCACAGGGTAACCAGTTTGAAGATATTGACATTAGGATAGAGCTGTTAAAACAAAACATCACTACGTAGTATAAAACAAAGTTTCTCTGTCCCTATATCCCTATGTATGCTTAAATCTTTAAAACTACACAACGGATTTTGATGCGGTTTGTTTTAATAGATAGAATGATTGAAGAGGAAGGTTTATATATATAATAACATCCATTAAATGGTGGAAAAATAAGGAGAGGAGCAGCAATAAGAAATGTTGCAAAAAAACGCGGAAAACTTACGCAGACGAAGTTGCGCGGGTCAGCTATAAAATATGATCTAGATATACATATTAGTGGCAGCGCCTATTTGGGCTTAACTTACAGAGGAATCTAAAGGATAGGTACATACACCTTAAGAAATGATCCCAGGTACATACGTCCATGTGTTATCTCGCCTCTCCACTGACACTTGACACAGCGGCGTAATTATTTTATCGTGCGCGAGTTTTTATTTACCTTAATATTGTAGTCAAAATAATGTATAAAACTACGCAATTTGGTAAATATTTTGGTTACGTAATAGGGTAAATGTTAAGTGAATAATCGGCAACATCATATCCAGTACTACCAACTTTCAGGCCAAAGGACTTATGATTGTAAACGGACATTAGTGGTCAACATATGGCATTGATTGATTGATTTTTGAATTGAGTTGAAAAAATAGTCAATACAATTTTTCAGTCAGTATCGTGAGTATATAATCTTGAATTTCACCACACATCTCTGTTAGATGTTGAATAAGGCATTATCTACACTATCTACACTAATATTATAAAGAGGAAAGATTTATATTTTTGTATGTAACGAATAAACTCAAAAAGTACTGGACCGATTTTAATAATTCTTTTTGTTGGATAGCCCATTAATCGAGGAAGGCTATAGGCTATATAACATCGCGCTACGACTAATAGGAGCGGAGCAGCGACGAGAAATGTTGCAAAAACGGGGAAAATTTACGCATACGAAGTTGCGCGGGACAGCTAGTTTTTTATAATAGAAAGCTCCACATTATGTCAAAATCGAACTAGCAGAAGTTGCAGGTGACATTAAACAATCAATCCATCTAATGCAGCATCACAAATGCAGGCTTCGTATGATTCAAAGGCACAATGAACTGTAGTACAATATACCATGATTTATTAAGTCAATAACCACCGGAGACCACATAAAGCTCTTTGCTATTGGCAAGCAAAACAGAGCAATAGCCATTACCAATTATAACCCGACTATTGTAATTGGATCGCTATCTAAGATCGACCTAGATATTCCGACCAACTAACCAACTGTCGGATATAATTAGGATACTAGCTGATGAACCCTGATTATAATTATCTTTGATTATTATCTAGATAGGTCTTTATGATAAATGCTATCAAAGATTTCTCACGATAACCTAATTGAAGATTATTTGAGATCGTTGTATAGCTAAACCTAATTGGAAATCTGTTTAAAAAAATTGCGGGAAATATCTATATAGTAATATTTCTACCATTTTGATATACTCTGAAATAGATGAAATTTGGTATAAACAGGGTGTAGTGTTTGGTCAGTCGTAACCTTGCTTGATAAACGTACTTTATTTTTTTTTCACAACAATATTGTCTACCTCGGTAGTGCAGTGGGAGTGTGTACACACTCCCACCGCGCTACCGTAGCCGGTTAAGCGCTCCACGACAGTTTACTAGTATTGATATGTGTTTGAGGTAAATGCCTATTAATGGTTCTGCTAAATGCATCTTATAATTTTTTGTAGATTGATTTTTTATTTAATTCGGTTTATTATCATGGCCTGATCACCCCCCAGCAAGGATTCGACTGACTTAATCGGCACCCTGTATAATTTTTTATTATTATTTATTTTAATTTGGCTAAAATTTTGTCCTTGTATATGGATTAAGTTACCTGAAATAAACGCATTTTTTTTTATTAAGGTATCTTAATGTTTAGCGTAAGACATAGACGATGTTTTATTAACCGATTAAAAAGAAACAGAGGAGGTTCTCAAGTCATTCCTGTATACGCTTATTCGAAACAACTAGTATAAATAAATGAGAAAGAGGCACGACATATGTTTAACACGCATGTCAAATTGAGTCCCAAGTTTCGCATCATTTCATAGACTTAGCAGCACAAACTGATTACCCTCTAAAGATTACGGATTTTATCCAATATTAACTTTGTACGTAAAGCCTTTTCAAGTAAGTTACATTCATAAATCAGCGTATAAATTACTCTGAGCCGAGCCCAGTTTCTAGCGCCCTATATGTAACATACGTAATCAGTTTAAAGTAGGAAAGTTATGAAGCAGCAAAACGGGTGGCCGTACGCTACGGAAACGGTCAGGAAGCGGCGTACACATACTAGTGGCATAAATATTCAGAGCTGATGCCGGCCAAACCGCTCGCATGCGGCAAATGGGAGCACAACTACAATTTGTACATTTCGATTGCCGTAGGCATTATATACTGCTATTTTGGGACAATATCTGTGCAATAAGTGATGCTTTATTGTACTATGCACTATTTTTTGACACTTATTTTACTCCGAGCAGTGGTGGTCTAATGATAACGGACTTAATGTCAAAGGTGCGTCTTTATGTCTTGTCATCATTAGCACTGCTCGAAAACAGAACAAATGATAAACTGGAAAGAAAAACGAGAAATATTAAGCTGTAATACACAATACATTGCCATAAGCTTTGTTTAAACTTACAACTACAACTCAAATAAACTCATATTCTAAACTAGCTTCTCCCCGATTAGCAGATTAACCCACGTTAAGTTAGATAGTGATTGAATTTTTTTGAACCTTTGTTTCACCCCTTTAGGACTTGAATTTTCAAAACGCCTAGGTTATAATTACTATATGTGAAAATTGAATATTTCAACCCTAGCTGATGCTATTGAAATTTGCCAAAAAGAATGTTCTAATAATATCAATAATGCAATCGGCTATGGCACTATGGTAGGTACTGACAACATACACTATACGCTGCTGAGATTTGAACATACATACCTTTAGAAAGAAAGAGAAAAGAAGAAGAAAACGTTTATTTTTGTACACGTTGTGTAGGTACAATATATATTTGTAACTCTTACTTTACTTTCTACAGATGTTTTTAATTCACCAGTAGTCAACTATAAAGGTGCCTTGTTGTACCGACTTAAGAACAATACCACCCCATCTCCTCCCGTGGGTGTCGTCAAGGCGACTAAGGGATGTCACATCGGAGGACGAGCAGCAGCGTCTTCTGCTTTCTTTAAAGCCGTACTGCGCTTGCCAAGCGTGGCGATTATGGCAGTTACCTCCAGAATCTACAATAAGTAGATTCTACTAGGCAGACCCGAAGTTAAGCCACTTCACGAACACTAGCACATCTCACATAAGTATCGCAACCGCAGCGGTAAATATTTGATCATAGCTCTGTCTTGCGGATAACTTGCTCACTTATTCATCCTCCACATACGCCCGCTGTTTTGCAAACCTGTCTAAATAAACTTGGATATGTTTAACTTACAGATAGTAAGGGAATGTTGTAGATTATTTTCTTTAGACTATTTACATTTGACGGCTTAGCAAAGCTCAGCTAGTTTCGCGTACACTGCACTAGTTTTTGTTCGCTGTTTCGTACACAAGGATTTTTCATAAAAACTGCTAGACTATGATAAATAGGCTATTTATTAATTCCACAGTCATATATTGGCCTCAACGCCGTTCGTCAAATGTTCTTGGATAAGATTCCACATCCAGCAACATTAAAGCCTATGCAGGTTGGTGGATCCAATAGAACGACTTCAATGATCGGGAGGCATAGATATTTGGTCGGTCTCATTGCCTTTGTCTCTTAGTCGATCCTGATCCCTTCATATTAACATATCATTCAAGCCATCTTTTCACCAACGTTTCTTTATTTAAAGATTATTAGTATTTATCAAATAAAATAATATGAAACAACCCTCCTCATGCAAACCTAACAATACATTGTTTTACGGTTAAAAGTGAACGTTTGTTTGCAAGGAAACATAACCCCGAATAACCCTAAATAACCTTCGATAACCCGAGTTTTTCGGGTGCAAGCGTGATTGTTAGGTATTGTTGCCCTTCGGGTCGTTTTATTTATATTTCCTGTTAGTGTATCGGGGATTTTTCTCTCATAACTTTTTTTTTTTAATATCCGCGGTGCGTTCGGCCGTTAATACGGTAGATGTTTGGAATTTTCCCGATATAATGATGTTCGAAATAGAGGTGCGCCGGGAAAATAATGCGCGGGCTTTTTATTATATCTAGAGGTGCCTGTAGGTCCCTTAATGAAGTGTTTTTATTTGAGTTCGGTTGTTTATTTTGCAAAATTAATTTAATTCTAAATTTTGTTTATTTCATTTTGCCTTTATACCTACCTACATACATTGACTGCTTCTGTGGCGCAGTGGGAGTGTGTCCGACTGCTACGCAAGAGGTCGTGGGTTCGATTCCCACACGGGGCACCACTTTGTGTGATCCACATATTGTTGTTCCGGGTCTGGGTGTACTTTGTGTCCGTGACTTGTACAGTCCCTTACGTACTTTGTAAAGTCCCCCGTAAAACAGGGCTTGTACCCTACTGCAGAAGTTGTTTTTATTTAAAACAAAAAACAAAATTTTATACGTTTCTAACAGTCGTTATATTAACTAAATTACTGTGAAGTAAATAATTAATCAGATATTGACTCACCGGTTAAGTCTTAGTAACTAACCGGTTATCTTACATTTCAAGTATAGTCAAGTGCTGTTGAGCAAAGTTACCCCATTTGTGGCAACATTGTTTCCTAAAGAGAAATAGCGACACAGTTTCTAAATGTATACAAATGTTCCGTCCGATTGAATTTCAGTCTCGACGCCCAATCTCAACGGAAACTAACTAACTACACAGGAGATTGGTACAAATGCGTGTTGGCGTTTATTTTTTTTTTGATTTAACAAATGTTATTTTTAGGTAATACTAGCTGTGCCCCGCGGTGTTACCAGCGGTTTATTAGCCTATGTGTTAATCCAGGGTGTCAGCTAACTCCATACCAAATTTTATTAAAATCGCTCCAGCCGTTTAGACGTGAAGAAGTAACAAACATACACACTCACATACTCACAAACTCTCACCTTTATAATATTAGTGTGATAACCAACAAAATCAGGGGGTCAATTCACGTATTTAAAGCAGTGCAGTTGCAGTTCAGTTGCAGTTAAGTTTTGATTCAAACGGCCATTTTTGTATTCTTGTAATTTTGAGATCGATCTCAAATACGCTTGCATCAAGTATACGTCTCGAGACCGCAAAAAGGACATTCTAGAACGGTGCGCAAGCGTTTTTAAGATCGATCCCAAAGTTACAAGAATACGAAAATGGCCGTTTTAATCGAAACTTAACTGCCTTTAAATGCGTGAATTGACCCGCAGGTCAGCAATTCGATTCGGCACAATTATTCTCTTTATAATCTCCCTTCAAACAACGCTCTGTTACTTGTAATTAAATCACACAATTCACACTAATATACAAGTGAAAATATTTACACCAATTTTCTCCTATAATTTATCAAAAAGCAAGCGACTTTACCGACATTTTCCGAGGTATTGTCCGCACGAAACAATCGCTGGCGACACGGCCAGATATCGTAATGGTGGTGGCACAAAGAAATCGAATTTAACTCGAAATAGCTCACAATAGTGGCGGGGACACCGCGTGCCGGCGTCAAGTGCTCCACAGTTTTCTTTCCACGAGATTGGATTTGACGCTGCGACCTCCCTTTGTCTCTTTATTTATTTACTTCCTTTTAGCGAAAGCTTTAAGGCTTCAGGCACATTGAGAGGTAGATGTTACACGGTGACATGCTGCGTAAATCTCGACTCGAGAATTGTAACAGTTCCAAGTCCGAGCATCACAATGTTTTCACATTGAGAAGTAGATATCAACTAGGTAATTAATAATAATAATAATATCTTGGGACAACTCACACAACGCTATCTGATCCCAAACTAAGCATAGCTTGTACTATGGAAACCAGACAACTGATAAACATGCTTATATATTTCTAAATACATACATATTATAGATAAATAACACCCAGACACAGAATAAGCCATCATGCTCATCACACAAAGTTTTATCCTGGGTGGGGATCGAACCCACGACCTCTTGCGTAGCAGTCGGATATACTCCCACCGCGCCACAGAGGCAGTCAATTATAACAGTTTCAAGTGAAAGCTGGAAAATATTTGTACACGCGGTAAATGAACGAACGAAATTATAAAAATCGTACAGAACACATGTCATGTGCACTCACTTTATTATTCACGAAATATAAATTGTGATAACTATTAAATAGAAAAATATAATAATTATATAAGTTAATATTTTAAATATTAACATTTGAGCTGTTAATTAATTTACTTAAATTATTGCGAATTTGTTAGCAGGCAAATAAGTCTAAATCTGTAAAATAAGTATTATATCAGAAGAACCGACAGATTATCGTTTTGCCTATTTATTTATTTATTTTCTTTTAGCGAAAGCTCTAGAATCTCGCTGTATTACAGTTACCTTAACTGTAATACAGCGAGATTCTGCGAGAATTATGACTGGGACGTTATAACAATTTCAAATTCAAGTAAGCAAATGTTCATACACGCGGTAAATGAAAATATATGTGCAATCGATAAGACCTGACTTTATAAATGATCTTAGTAGAACTTCCTACCTAGTCCAATTCTCTCGTAATATCGGGTGACACTTCGAGAAATGATAAAAGTCGGAAAATTTTGGATATACTTATATGATCGAGAGATTTAGTGAGAAAGCGGAACATTCGCGCGATTTCTCGAATTTATCAACGCGGCAGTCTGTCTCGACCCTTAGTCTCCTACTAGCTAAATTATTTACTAAATTAAATTGCATTACGTTTCTTTGTGGGTCCCTCACTCTCGATGTAAATGAATGAAGTCGTATTTTATTAAGTGCAGTCCCGCGGAGATTGTTTACGGAGCTTTGTTCGTCGTCATGTTTTATGTTAATTATCTCTTGTAGTGTACGAGTATATTTAATTAAGATAAAGAACAATGGCACAGTTCTTTAATAAAATGTTAAGCACAGAGACATGAAATGAAAATTAATTAAATGTCTTTATACTTCATAGAACATGTCAAGCCGTCGAAAATCCTATCGGACGAATACTCAAACGTCACGTTTAGAGAAGCCGCTAACTCTCATGCTGTCACTCTCACTCAAAGGTGAATAGTAGCGACAGAAATAATCATAATAAAAAAATACTTATTCACTTAGGAAGCAAAATACTACACTTGTGAAAAGTCGATTCTACATTTGCTTGTAACGCTGTTCGCAAACTATAGGTAAAGCCCGAGAAAAGAACAGGCAATAAATTGACTTACCAAATTATGTATCGTTTGAGAATTCGGGGGTCAGGCTGATGGATGTAAAGTCATATCAATAGTGGGTCTTTGAATCTATGAATCAGTCGTAGGCAATAAAATTATGCCTAGCTCAGTTGATTGATTGAAATTAGCGTTCTTCATAGCCTCACGCCTCTCATTTTAATTCGATTGATAAAAATCTGCCATTGTTCTTTATCTTGACTTAATTAAATATACTTATACAGTTTAAGATATTTGTTATGTCGTGTTTTGGTGGTTTCTCACATTGGAAGGATCTATAGGCCCCAAAAGACCAACGAGTTTACGAGTAGGTACAATGTAATTAAATATAGGTAATGAATAGCAATTATTATCAATGAAACATCGCTTTACATTGATGATTTTATTCATTTAATTAAAATAATATCAATAAAATCATATGAAGTGGTCATTAATGAGGAAGTATTGCATCATATTCTTGAGTTATAAATAACTTAACAGATCATTGATTACGAAGCAATTCTCATACAAATAATACATATAGGTACTGTGCAATGTGCATACCCAGACAACTGCATTCTGCCTTCATCTTCCTTTTAATGCATATCAGAATATTTCAGAGGGATTTTTTTCTGAGCAACAAAACACGACATGTTTTGGTTCTCTTTTTCTAGTTTTGAGTCTGTAACTTTTGAGCACATTCTTAGGCGGATCCAGGGGTGGTGGCACGTGAGCACGTGAAGACGGTTGCTTTGTGTGCCGATTTTCTTGTATTGTATTCAATTTTTATTGCGAATTTGCCTCTTATTGAACTTCCTCACCTAGATCCTGAACGATTTTTTTCGGGGTATCCCCCGTCTTGCTTGCAACTTACAATTGGCCTGTGTCGGGCAAAACGAAATGCCCCCCTGCCCCCGGCACTACTATTTGACTCCTGGATCCGCCCATGCACCTTTAAAAGTTAAGTATCGTTTAAGTATTTGGGGTTAGTCTCATACATATACAGACAGGTATACCAGGCCGTCAAAGTTTATATCTTAATCGGCAGCTAAAAAGCTCACTTTAAATAAAAACTGCAACCAATGGACACAATATTAAACATTTTAAAATGCTAATAATACAAGTAACAGCGGGTACAGCCGGCAGACACAGAATTATGCTCAATCTCGACTGCACTCAGTGGGCAGCGAGAAATAAACGAAGAAAGAAGAAGAAGCGAAGAAGAAAATAAACAGGCAGTAGTTGCGAAGTAATTGAGATCTAACTGTGTTCGGACATTCGTTTGTTTCAACGTTCACTGTTCTTTGTGCAAACAGATAACGTAATTTGTTCGAGTTTACTAGACAGCTTTAGTTCTGAGGTACACTTTAAAAGGGAAAGGGCACACATTCAAGCCGTGTCCGGGACGTGGACGGACCGTGCTCCGTCAGTTGTACGCACGGAAGAACCGGACATATGTGTGTGTGAAAACTAATTCATATAAAATACTAGCGGCAGGGCGCCTTTGCACAGAGTTTCTTTCTCTATCTATACACATTATATGCCGTAAGAAATGAACTGTATGATAGTAAAAGCCGCATCAAAACGCGTTACGTAGCTAAGAAGATCTAACCGTACAAATAGCGGGAAGCGGCTTTGTTTTATCTATACTAATATTATAAAGCGGAAGAGTTTGTTTGTTTGTTTGTTTGCTTTGTTTGTTTGTTTAAACGCGCTAATCTCAGGAACTACTAGTCTATACTAATATTATAAAGCTGAAGAGTTTGTTTGTTTGAACGCGGTAATCTCAGGAAATACTGATCCGAATTGAAAAATTCTTTCACTATCGAATAGCCCATTTATCGAGGATGGCTATAGGCTATATAACATCACGCTACGACCAATAGGAGCGGAGCACCAAAGCAAAATGTTGCAAAAACGGGGAAATTTACGCATACCAAGTTGCGCGGGACAGCTAGTACTATATAATATAGATACGCACTGATATTTTTTGGCCACTGACGAAACACGGTCAATTGACGTCCCAGTCACGGTCTGGATGTGTGAGCATAGCGTGGATAGAGCTTTAACACGTAAATGCCCGTTTGTACTTAGGAAAATTTGGCACTTCGCTGTTGGCAACACAACTTAGTGATAAATTATTTCGGTGGAGATGTAAGTTGCCAACAAAAATGAAATACGATTTGTTGATTTTTGTTGTTGTTAAAAAAGCTTTAATAAATTGGCTACAATTAAGGCGGCGATGGATCTTAACTTACATGATATCTATTTTTTTATTTGAGTTGGATTAAAAAGTGCCGTGACATAATATGATTCCTAGTTTGGATTTTGACATTTATGTCACAACTAAGCGCATTTAAATACAAGAAATACAGAGAAACGATATTCTAATTAACTTCATCGATTAAAATTTTTTGAGAATGAATTTTCATAAGAAAATTGTAATCGATGCGTATCATCTTCTTACCTGTACACAAGCTCGTGGTATGAAAAACCTTTACGTATTTATTATATAGTATACTATCACAGTCCGCTTATGACCACGGCCGGTGCAACCTGGTCGAAACGTCAAGCAATTTTAAGGTAAACAATGCGCGTTAATTCCCGTATAATAAATAGTTATAATAATGCAACGCGAAAGTTTAAATGTTAGTAAAACCTATAAGTTTTGCTGAAACACACATAGTAACAGTGAATTCGTAACACAGTAAGGCCCACGAGTGCTGTACTCAAAATACAAAAACAAAAGTGAAAACCACTCCACTCCACTCCGCTTTCCAAATACTACACAAACATTAGGTTTCGTGTTGTTTGAATTTTCGAACAACCGTTGCGAGTACCGTGGAGTAGCATTCGAATAGATATTTTGCCATCGTACAGACTTTTTCTACCTCTTTTGGTCAACAAATCGATGGTCTATTGTTCGCCGACCGATAGAGTTGTGACACTTTATTTTTGAGTGCAAGAGACTCTTGCAAATTAAAACCAATCGAGTTTTTTTGTGTGTCAACATTGATTTTTAAAAACGTTGGACGTCCAATACTCCTTTATAGCTTTCAAATATGATTTTAACTATTTCACATGTTCTTTAACAAGGATATCTATACGTCTATATGGTAAAAATCAATGTTTGTCTGTATGTCCTCTATGCGTTCCGAAACAATTAATCAGATTCTGATGAAACTTTAGCAGAATGTTCTGGGAAGGCCGGCGAGTGTTCCTGGCTTTAAAAGCCACAGCGAAGCGTGGCCGAGTTTAGCTAGTATACTAATATACGAATAAACTTAAAAACTACTGGACCGATTTCAAAAATTCTTTCACCGTTGGGAAGCTACACTATCCCCGGGTGACATAGGCTACTTTTTATGCCTGTATTCCTACGGGAACGGGAACTACGCGGGTGAGACCGCGAGGCGTCCGCTAGTAATTCATCAGTTTAGAAAGGCTAGATAGACAAAGAGTACTTACCTAAAACTTTTAGATCAGTGGTCCGCGGACTGGCAGGAATCAAAAAATGGTCCGCAATCGATTTCAAATTTCGCGTACACAAGCTCAAAAATCACATTGATTAAAAATTTATTTAATTAATAGAAGACTAAATAGAACCCTTCCTTGCAGTGCGGGTAAAAAGTACCTATGTTTTCTATAAAATAATATAGCAAGCAAGTTTGAGTTTTTGGGTTAAAGATTATTTTCAAATAGTAAAGGTACATGGTGGTCCTAACGAACACCGATGAACTAAAAGTGGTCCCTGTTCATTAAAAGGTTGAAAACCGCGCATTCTAATAAACTATACTTATCTTAAAATTAGGATTGTCATGCTCCGTAGCTGATAATGTCAAGTACTCTTTTATTAATAAACTAGCTGTCCCGCGCAACTTCGTCTGCTTAAATTTTCCCCGTTTTTGCAACATTTCTCATTGCTGCTCCGCTCCTATTGACCGTAGCGTGATGTTATATAGCATATAGCCTTCCTCGATAAATGGGCTATCCAACAGTGAAAGAATTTTTCAATTCGGATTAGTAGTTCCTAAGATTAACGCGTTCAAACAAACAAACAAACTCTTCAGCTTTATAATATTAGTGTATTTGATAAAATATAAATGTACAAAAGTGTGAAGTTTAGTACCGTTCCTTACAATTACAAAGCAGTGAAAGATATAACTCAATTTTTATTACTTTATTACGTATTGTGGTCGATTTGCTTTTTAGGAAAGAGAAAATGGTCATGTCCCTCATCAGAAAGTTGCAATAAGCTCAAATTATGTGTAGATGTTTAAAACTTGTCCACGGAGTAAAAAACAAAATATATTATCTATTCCTGTTGCACTGGCACAACTACAACTAAATTAACCATATTTAAAATATAATTTGTAACAAAGCTCTTTATAAGTGAAACTGTCACCCAGCCAGCGACAATTGTGTCCACAATTCAACAAATAATGTAGTTAGAAACGATTGTGGTATACCGCCACACCGCGGTGAGGCACAGGCTCACAATGTGGGTCGCATTGCCAGTGGCAGCAACCGTCCCGACGTCCAACCATAGCTTATTTTTCTTTTACTCCACCGTAAAGCAATGCAATTTCGCTCCGAAGGAAATAAACGAAACAGCCGTTTTTATTTTGTACACTAGGATTTCGTATTTTCGTTTGTGGCGAAGTGTAATTCAAAATTAATGATATTGTTCTGTTGTTGCAGTATTCCCCAATGTCCCGGCAGCGCCCGGCATGCCCTGCGCTGGCGAAGACAGTAAGTAAACTTTTTATAACTACAAGTTATTCCACTCGAGGTTTACGACTCCAGTTACTTGCTACAACTTGATGGCTTTCTGTTAATTGGTTTGAGGGAATTAGTATAAGGTATAGTGAGACGTTCGAGGCTGTACGTCAACGCTTTTTAATAAATGCTATTATGTATTTGTGTTACTGCTGAGTGCTGAAACTACAGTTATGCCTAGATTATAATGTATGTCTTTAACGTCTCTGACGAGTTTAAAGGCCCATAATGAATGGATCACTAAATTCTCTGTTTAGGTCACAGGTTACCCATGACCACGGCCGTAACAATACGGTTGAAACGTCGGGCAATAAACCTTAAATTATTGATGCGATTTCATAACGCTATTTAGCTTACCCCAATAAGAAAAGTGAGTAAGTATACTGCTATCCTCATCCTCAAGATTTGTCCGCAACTTAATAAAATTAGCATATTTCTTGGTTTACATAAATCTCAATCTACACAGTCAATACGATTTCTTGAAGATCACACTGTGTTTCAAACTATTTTACAATCACAAAACGTGAATACAAATGCAAGAAAATAGACTGTAGTCAGCTACGGACTACTGCTCTCAGGACACTTCCATTACTATGAGATTGCAGCAAAATGATACACATTAGGGACCAATGCGAGCATCGAGCAATGGTTTCGATTACTCGACTTAGCTACGTTTCTATCGATATGCTCCGAGTTTGCTGTTTCAGCAAACATAATTGCATTTGCCGTGTTTGAAGTACACATTGTATCAATATGTCGATACTTCTCTAATTCGCGACGTAGGGTTGCCTCTGTATCGTGGAATAAAAAAAAACTATTTAATATATGCATGAGTAATTCCATTCAGTTAAATGCAAAAGTAATTTGATTAGTAGGTCTTTCTGTTAGCTTGTCTGGGCGTGAAATAGATAGCTGCTGTTTGTTATCCTCTAGAGAGCAATAAAGAATAATCGATACCATATGTTCATTCAAATTGATATCGATATCGCTCGTCGACTACTACATTTAGCTTATCTTTTAATTTGAACAATAAAACGTAGGTATAATACTGTCGAGTCAAAAATATTGCACTTTGCAACGAGGTGCGAGCTCATATTTGATGAAATCCCGAGCGACTGTCCCCACATTTGCATATGAATCCGACACTTGTACATTAGGAGTACTGTCACGAGTTAGGGATGTGCTTTTATGACTTGAACAATAAATATAATTTAATTTGTTAAAATAAAGCTCCTAAAGTTACCAAAAGTTTATAACAGCTATTTAAATACGCACCATGTGCTTCTATTATTACGTATGTTTAAACATGCCTCTAAGTTTAATTTTAGCATACACCCACCATTGTGACTCGTGTGAACCAGATAAATGGCTATGAGGCCATTAAGTACACTAGCTCAAGGAGTTTTAAAGAAAATTAAGACACTGTAACTAAGTTAGTCGACAGGAAATTGAAGAAGTTAAAAGTCACCACATACATTCATAATGCTATTAATGTGTCCTTTTTATTAGTACCACCAATATGTATGTAAAAACAATTAACCGCATTCTAGGATATATTTTAGATGACTCATATATGTAACATCACTTTGGGGTGTTTTTCCACCAGAGATGTGCTATGCTACGTTGCCATGGATGCGTTTGATATCCACCAATCAAATTCATTGGGCTATATAGACAGTGACGAACGTGGCGGGTAGACCGGGACGAACCTGGCGGGTGTGTTGAGTGTGAGTGTGTGTGCGTGCGTGTATGTGTTTATGTGGATAGGTGTGCAAGTGTAAGAATGTTTCGAATTCATTGATGATAGCTCCGAGGGTTCCGTACATGTATAGCAGGAATACTAGGCCGGGCCACGGTTCGCCACTGCAAATAGCCTAGCATGGGTTCAACTTAGCTATATTTTTTTTTTGGATGGATACGTGCTCTAGATGCGCGCTATAGATGGTTGCGAATGGTATAGCTATGTGCACAGCAGAGTACCTTCTCATCTTGCTCGTATCAGAGGAATCGGTCGTAGCTTAGCTTTCACATCTTTTTTTATTTATTTTTTTAAAAGATAACAGATGTAGGATTGTGGTCCCGCATTACTAGCAATCCTGTTAACCCCTCCAGCTAAGCTCTATGGCTTGTGTTAGGAGTGGGTTCACGTCGGTAGTGTAATGGGTAGGATTCGAACCCACGACCTCACGATTGCGAGACCGATATCTTAGCCATTAGGCTACCGCCGCTTGTTGCTGCATAATACACCTCTGGTAAATAAAGGAAAATATGAAATTAATATGTGACAGCCCTGCAAGTTGGGAGTAGGAACGCTCAATTTGAGTCAGTCCACGTTTGTCGGCTGCGTCGCCACGTGGAACCGAACTTTTGCACATTGTTGAAATTTTGATTTACTCCTTTATTGCTGAGTACCTCGTACTTCTGATTTCAAACACTTGTTTAAGGTTTAAATTTGTTTTAGCTACTACAGTGACTTTTTGGTAACTATGCAGGTGAACAACTTCACTGATTACTATTGTATCTGTAGGTACTGTATTAAGGTAGGATAAGGCCAGAAATTAATACACTTCTGCGTATTAGTAATTACGAATACAGAGATAGTGTCGTCCTGGTCTGTATACAACGTTTAACAAGAAGGTATGGTTAATTCAGGGTTTTTGTACATATTTAAAAAAAATCTCAAATCATAAATTGATTTCAAATCCCTAATAGATCATCATATATAAAAAGAACGCAATTCCAATAATATTACATATACGAGTATATCCAGGTATTGAATACATAACATACTTTTTTGAAGTCAATTAAAAACATTTTTTTTATTTTCGACTTTTACTTCCAAATTTTAGTAGATTATTATCTATGTCTTAACCGATGGCTTTATTTAACTACGAAACCCAATCACCTTTCTGTTACGCGATTTATATACAGTACTTGGATGACCGCCCTGCAAGCTTTGCTCGGTTTTTTAACCCTACGTTTTCTAAAAATAAAACCTAGCTAGATCGATTTATAGCCCCCGAAACCCCCTGCTATAATTTCATGAAAATCGATGGAGCCGTGAATCGGATTATATATATACAAGAATTGCTCGTTTAAAGGTATAAGATAGACGTACGAAATTTTGAAAGTTCTATAGAATAGGGTAGATGACTGCCAAGTCAAATCAGTATATTTTTAAGAAAAGTCAAAACGATGCTCCCCGTACTAATTTATATGAAATACAAAACAATGACGTCATTCTTTTGTATGGTCAAATTATGTAGTTTTAATGTTTGTTTTGATGTTTATAAATTCATGACAGCGTAAAATTGTAGAGAAACATTGTTTTTCAGAATATTTTTGCAAATGCTATTTCCGGTATAGTGTAAAATAATTTATTGTTATTGTAGTCATCTACCCAATTTATAATGTAAGTGAAATCACGAAGAAAAACTCATACACTATTATGTAGGTATATTTAATTTCTAAGCCACAAACACTGATGTAAAATCAAACGTTCTATAAAAAAAAAACACTGCACTTGAAACTTCACTGGAAACGGCCTGAATCAACAAATTATTTTAAAATCGATAAGATAGTGATGATAAGTTAGTGACAGTATCGTATCGACCACGGTCACAGCGGTACTACTAGATACTATGTCCCCATACTCAAATGTCTTGCACCTTAAACATAGCCAAGTATTTAACAGGTACCTACTTCATAAATTGTAAAAAAAAATTGGGTCGTACACCCTATAATAACGTTGGGAGTGGCTATAAGACGAGCGAATGATTAGAGCAATAATGTAATCGATTTATTGTTTTGAAGGGACAAGTTTGTGTTCGTGTGCGTGTGTGTGAATGTGTGTGCGTGCGTTTGGAAAGTAAATGGAGAATGTGAACATTATTGGTGATATTGTGTGGCATAGAAATGGCAAAATGGTTATTCGGTGTGATTTTGTTATCAATGTTGAATGCTGTGTATTTCATGACTTGTTGTGTTTGTCTTTGATGTGACTGTTACATTGTTTTGTTCTTATGGATTTGGTTTATCAGTAGATATAGTAGGATTAAAAGAGATAAATGTCATAGAGAGTCAAGATGCTCTTGTTCTTGTCTTTACATTTCTTAACAAGTTGTTTAAAATTAGGGTAAGTGAATGCTTCTTTATAGATGTATCAGGGATGTAAAGATTGAAATAGAACTGGCCTGTTGGTCTAGTGGTTGGTGACCCTGACTGCTAAGCTGGAGGTCGTGGGTTCGATCCCCACCCAGTATAAAACTTTGTGTGATGAGCACAAATGGTTTATTCTGTGTCTGGGTGGTATTTATCTACAATTTGTATGTATTTAGAATGTATTTATATATAATACTAGCTGTCCCGCGCAACTTCGTATGCGTAAATTTTCCCCGTTTTTGCAACATTTCTCGTCGCTGCTCCACTCCTATTAGTCGTAGCGCGATGTTATATAGCCTATAGCCTTCCTCGATAAATGGGCTATCCAACAAAAAATATTTATAAAATATATTTTTTCAAATCGGACTAGTAGTTCCTGAGATTAGCGCGTTTAAACAAACAAACAAACAAACTCTTCCGCTTTATAATATTAGTATAGATGAATTTAGAAATATATAAGTATCAGTTATCTGGTTTCTAGTGGATAGTTTAGGATCAGATAGCGTTGTAAGAGCTGTCCCAAGATATTATTAGATGTTATTATTAACTGTCCGTTTGTCAGCGCGGTTAAACAATGTCATTATACTTGAATTCTAGAAGTGAATCTTGTCATATCTCAGATTTAAATTCTAATTTAAAGCTATTGAAACGATTGAAGTCGGTTAAATAGCTTTAAATTAGAATTTAAATCTGAGATATGACAAGATTCAATTCTAGAACTAGGTAATATGATTTAAGGACACAGATACACATGCCACTAAAATAGAACAGTAGCTTGCATACCAGTAAATCAATTAGATACAGGCATGCTAATTAGCTTATACCTACACATGGCAATTAGGTAGCAGGTGCAAGGTGCTGTTATGCAAGTGTACCAGCTACAGGCAAGTGTATGTTGGCATACAAAGAATTTAACACTCATTTATAAATGAATTCCTTCTTCTAATATAAGCTAACTTCGCAAACTAATCTTATTTCAGTATTTCCTTTATCATTTATTATCAACTGATTGATGCAAATAAATTCTTGGTAAAATGATATATACTCGTAGATATAAATTCCCGGCGGCACCCTACCGCTATCGTTCAGGCGCCAAAGATATGTGCTATCTATATAATCAATGCACTATTATATATAATTGTTACAATACTACTACAAACTTACGCCCTGTCACTTGCTGCCGTAAGTTAAGGGGATATCTATTCACGGAGAATTCGTCCTGTTTCAGTCCCATGTCAACTTTTTTTATTTATATTCAACAAATTTGTGGTATTATATTGATGTTTCTACGCTTAACAGCCTCCCTCCGCTTCAATGGCCAGGCAGCCTATAATAATAATAATTATAATATAATATTATAATAATAATCTTTATTTCGTGTTCAAAAGGTTACATAATTCGTGTGATTGAGATCTTCTTTTAAGTATGCAATACCTGTGGCAGATCTCACTCTTCCTTACACATAATTATACATCCATACTTACTATATTATTATTAATATTATAAATGTGAAAGTAACTGCCTGTCTGTCTGTTACACTTTCAAGCTCAAACAGCTAAACTGATTTAGATGAAATTTGGTATGGAGATAGTTTAAGTCCCGGGGAAGGACATAGGATAGTTTTTATCGCGATAACTGACATCCACGCGGGCGGAGCCGCGGGCGAAAGCTAGTAATCTATAAACCTTAAGACTATGAGTGAAAAGTGCAAATGTAAAGTAAAATAATGCGAATAGGAGTGAGATTAGTACCTACCTGGTGGTGTGTGTGTGCGTGTGTATAAGTGCCTGTAGCTGAATGAGTTTATGGGTGTGTGTGCATGTGAGCCTAAGACTGTTTCTAATATTCTATTTGTCTAATGATAAGTACTTATTATCTACGCGAATTTTGATTGATAGCTATCCAAACATTACGAAAAATAAATAAATAAATCTATACTTATATTATCTACTAGCTGAACCACGCAACTTCGTCGGCGTAATGTTTTTTCAATTTTTGAAACATTTTTCCGTGCTGATCCGCTCCTATCCGTCGCAGCGTGATGTTACATAGCCTATAGCCGTCCTCGATAAATGGGCTATCCAACAGTTAAAGAATTTTTCAATTCGGACCAGTAGTTCCTGAGATTACCACGTTCAAACAAAAAACAAACAAACTCTTCAGCTTTATAATATAAGTATAGATTTGAAGCGGCGGTAGCCTAATGGCTAAGGCATCGGTCTCGTAATCGTGAGGTCGTGGGTTCGAATCGTACCCATTATAATAACGACGTGAACCCACTCCTCACACAAGCCTTTGAGCTTAGCTGGAGGGGTTAACAAGATTGCTACTCGACTCCACATTACTAGTAATCTTGAAAAAAAAAAAAAAAAAGAGGTAAAATTTGTGAGTTTTTGAGGTTGTAGGGGGTAATATCTGGATCTACTGAACCGATTTTGAAAATTCTATAGACTATATAACATCACGCTACGACCAATAGGAGCGGAGCGTCAATGAAAAATGTTGCAAAAACGAGGAAATATGACACAAACAAACTTGCGCGGGTCAGCTAGTAAAAATATATAGACATATGTACTTTTAAGATAGTTAGAATGAATTGAAGATCATCTATAGGTGACTTTCCTAGCAACTCACGCATCGACTATCTATTAGTTCTTAAAAGGTTAAAGCTTAATATAAAATAAAAAGTAGCATCATTATAAGCCCGTCGTCGGGCGACCCCGCTCGCTTCGGTGCCTCACCCCAAATCGCAATTAGATTGCGTATTGCAAGATTAATGACCTATACGGTGACATAGGTGCGTTCGATCCCTGTTTACGAGAGCGGACCATTCAACCTGCTACTGTATTTTTATTAACCTCTACTTGTCCCGGCCTTGATGGAAAATTGTATTGAAAACGACTTTTATTACAAGTAAAAGTTTTTTTTTTTTAACGAATTAGCTGTGTAGGTTGTTTTGGGCTTTAGGTATGTAAGACTTCGCTTGCGAAAATTCCTAAGTGTCTAGTACTCTCTTTCGCTAAAACGAAATTGATACAATTTATAAATTTAAATTTTCTTAAATTTGTTAAGTTTACGAGGACTATTCTAATTAATTTTTGGATAAGCACAAGAAGTCCGAAGCTATAGACGATTTTCGGGAACGAGTGGATGATTGATGTTTGCTGACTTTGTATATCACCACCACATTTTTGATCGAAACTTCGTTCTCATTGAATTTGAGTAGGCCTCGTGGTTACCCTACATAGGTAGTATATAATACGGTCTATCTGCTCATGGTCTTAATTAGGAGAGGTTAGAAATATGAAGTTTAGGCATAATTTTAGGGGTTTTTTAAAATTTTTAATTCATCTATGTGGATTCGTAAATTTAAAAAGTTTGACAGCGTAATCATAAAATAAATAAACTGTTTGAACTAACTACAGCATTCTTGCTTATACCCCACTATAGAAAATAATGGTGTAGATACTCCTACTAATTGTATTTTTTTAATTTCCAGGAAGCATATACAGAAGAGGTGCGCGGCGGTGGCGAAAACTATACCGCGTCAATGGACATATTTTTCAAGCAAAGCGATTTAATAGAGTAAGTGTTAATTATATAAATATCAATAATAAGTTGCCGCCACATTATTTGGCGTTACCATTTGCAATAACATGACATCATTTATTTGCGATCTTTTGTCTTATAATTCCACCTTTTCCTGGACGATAAGAAAATTCTCGCACGAGGGAAATAATAACTGCGTCAGAGGGGACTTTACAAACAAACAAATCACTGATAAAAAATACACCTATACTCGTACTTGCAAAAACAACTTATAGATGAAGCATCTGCTCCGACCTAACTTATCACTGATGATCCGAACAACCAAAGTCCATTAAACATGATTGTATAAATAAAACCATATTTGTTATCTTCCAGCGCGCCTTCTGTGCCTTCTGCCAAGACCGTATCTGGGGCTTGGGGCGACAAGGCTTCAAGTGCATCCAGTGCAAGTTGCTGGTGCACAAAAAGTGTCACAAACTCGTGCAGAAGCCCTGCTCCAATGAACACGTCGACCCCATCGAGGTTAAGGATGATGCGAATGGAGAAAGCACACTGGGAAGAGCGTCTTCTGTCAGGTAACCTTATAGTTTCTTTAACCCTAGATATAGATAAACTTTAATGGTTTGGAACCCCTACATCTCTCGACTATAAATTACCGTGACGCAATACCATCATTTTTAGTTTCCAGCCCATATCAACCCACTGCTATTGGGTACAGGCCTTTTAACAGTAACCCTCACCTAATTCTGCTACTGGTTACTATTTTGATTTAAAAATAATCCCGTCGAACAGAATGTAGTATATAGTATATCTGGTATAAAAACATATGTGAAATAGAGATTAGTACCTAATGGATACATTTTCTTCAAAAATTACTCGTACCTACCCGTTGACAGTAACAATATTAAAAATCGCTAAGGCCTCATGTTGTGAGGAAACGCGGTGCGTCGCGCGATGCGTTGGGAGGCGCGGCCTGCACTGAATTCAAACATATGATGTATGAGTGCGATTACGGAGAAACGATTGTACACGCGTTCGTTTGAAATAAAGCGTTTTTTTGCGGTGGAGCCCGCGGATGGCTTCGACGCGTTTCACGCGGCGTTTATCGGCAGCGCATGTAGCGGCAATTCTCGACGAAGCGATGCCCACGTCAAAACCCTCGGCCAGTCTTATTTGGAAATCTTACAACCCAGACGTAAGGCACCGTCGCAATAAAGTACGATATAATTGACTTTTTTTTAAAGAAAATTCTATAATAAACTTCCCGTCTCCCATCTGTATAAACAACATCGTTTATTGCCATATGTTTGTGTTTACGCGTGCGATGATAAGTGCACGCTCCGCCGCACCGTAAACAGGAAAAACGACCAACACCACGCGCCACGCTTCGCGTCTCCATAAATGAGGCCTAAGGGTAAAACTTTTGCTAGTTTTTTAAGGCCAAAAGCTGTGCGAAAGTGAGCAAAGTCGATTTTGAACTAGTAAAGGTACGAAAATACTGGGTAAATGGTCAGCCTCTAACTGTTCTCATGTGATGAGTCCGTGACATTCACTCTTCATGTCATAATAATTAGTAATAACAACAAAACTATAAATTACAAATATTATGATAAACAACAGTCTGTGAGGAAAACCCCTGTCGTTGATAGCAACAATTCTTTGTTATTGGTCTCAATATATTTTTTTACGAATATAAAAAAAAATGTTTTTGTAACTTATCTAACCTTCTGCTTGTCTCAGTTTGATAACAAGCTCACTCGAGCGGTTCATCTTTTAGTTAATATTCGGCGTTTATAAACATTTGACCGGTTTAACTTGTGACTGTGTAAAAGTGTATTAAAATTATTTTTAATTAATTTTCGGGCAAATAGGTCATAAGATAAGGGTTACTAAACGAGTAATTCGACCATTATGTTGCATAAATATTTTGGCTTACAAGGGACTATTACGAACTGAGAACCTACATTAGTTAGTTATTAAATCACGTCTGGAAAACGATAACCGAAATACCTGCAAGACTATCCTCTGCTTTGAAAACTATCTCTTCAAAATGGAAACCTTACAAACCTCAATAAAAAAAATGGGTGAAACATTTCACGGTGGAAAGAATTCGCAAACTGAACTAGATCTCCATAATAAGACAATCCCAAACCGCATAGCTGGCCTTGCAACCGAGTTTAACGCGTTCAGGAGATTCCTAAGCGAACTCATCACGGTCTTGCAGCAAAAGCGAGTCGAGATCTTAGCGATACAAGGTCGTGGCAAGATACTTTTACTTCATGGAGTGCCTGAAACAAATAATGAGGATCTAAAACAAGTGGTGGTTGACACAGTAAAGACACAATTGAAGCTTAATGGATTTACTGCAAGTGATATAAAATGCTGCCATCGTTTGGGAAAACCGAAAGCTACAAAACACAGGCCAATACTAATAAGAATGCAACACGTTGCAGTACGGCATAAGGTTTGGTTTGCGAAAACTGAATTAAAAGGAACAGACATCGGTATGACAGAGCTATTGAACAAATCTTGCCGAAAGTTACTCATGGCCGCGCGGGAAGACGGCTGGTCAAAATGTTGGCCCAAAGAAGGCTGTGTTTATATCATCGGTACAGATTGCGAGAGACATCGAGTCTTGGAGCTGCTAAAACTTGGTCAACTAGAAGCTCAAGATACCTTGAAGTCCATCCTTCCATGTGTGAAGACTGAACCGTCTACGTCTCAGAAAACAACATCTTCTAAAAAGTAACAATTTTATAATACACGGCTTTAATTATGTATGATATTCAACCAAGTGGGGATTCTACTATTTTTTTAGGTTGTAGATCCTGCCCTGAAAGTATTTAGATTAGGTTAAATAATAGGAATGTTTCATTTTTTTTTATATGGAAATGAGTTATTCGACGACGTCTGTCTGATAGATATAAATAAAAGAAAAGATAAAAATCTATATAAATGAGGAGTTTTCCAAATCCACTCTGTAATCTGCATTACTTATTTTAAACCCTGCAGCCATGTATAACGGTCCATAATTATCGCCTGTTTCCCTAAAAGATTTCAAAAGCAATTATGGTAATTTATGGTTATTTCCAGGTCTCGTGCAGAAGTGGAGCCCCCGTTGCCGGAGACACCGCCGGCGCCGGCGCCCGCCACGCCCGCGCGGCCCGAGGACCTGGAGCCGGGCTCGCAGAGACAGTACTCGCTGGAAGACTTCGAGCTCATCAGGGTTATTGGACGTGGGTCCTATGCTAAGGTGAGGCTGACACAGAAATTCTCAAATTATAATTTAAGGTCCCCCGAAAATGGTTATTATTTTGAAAATGCCTGAATCAATTTTGTTAAAACATATCACTAAGTCTATCTATTCAAATCACTTCACACAGAGATACTTCAGATTTATAATCCTCTATCCTCCTCCAACTTCTTTTTCATTGGGGGAAAAAGTTTTTCTATCGCCACGTACTATTTACCTTATAGTGACGGTGTATATTTTTTACATTTTTATGAAGGTGGCAAAAATTTTGTTACTTAAACTAAATTGTCTGAATGGGTCTACAGTAAAATGGTATGGTATTACGAATGCGATGCCATATGGGCTTAAGTTAATTGATAAGTGGAACATCAAATGGCATTTTTCCTATTGTCTGTCTAATGTCCTTAATCATCATGTCTTAAAAAGGGCGAAATCAAACATTTTTCTTCTCTCCAGGTGCTGATGGTAGAACTAAAGCGCACAAAACGCGTGTACGCGATGAAGGTGATCAAGAAGGCGTTGGTAACGGACGACGAGGATATCGACTGGGTGCAGACGGAGAAGCACGTCTTCGAGACGGCCTCCAATCATCCATTCTTAGTTGGCCTGCACTCCTGCTTCCAGACGCCTAGTCGACTGTTCTTTGTCATCGAGTTCGTTAGAGGCGGGGATCTCATGTGAGTGGAGATGTTTTAATATTTGTCTTGCTGAATTTTGTGAATTATTTAAGGTTTTAGACGCAAATAGGGAATTTTGGTTTGATACCATTGTATACCAATTTGTCGTCGTTACTTATTTTGGCCTTTTACCTTAAATTATAATTAGTCATTTGACTTTATGTAAGGAAGTTAAACCACTGAGGCTTTCAAAAGGGGCTCTAACTGATGAAAGTGAAGAGAAGTAAAAACTATATTTTACCGAGCTAATCAAGAGTGTCTTTCTCAGTAGCTCTGTTTTCTGGAGTGACGTCAATGACCTACGCCGATCGATCCTTCCTTCGCCCTTCTGGGGGCCATCGCCTGCGCACTCTAAAGGCGGTTTGTGGTTCCACAATAGTCATAGCTAAATTAGCTGACACGGTTCGCGGTTTTTAGGAAATGATACCATTGTATCGTATTCTGAATGTTCCATCCGCTGCAGGTTCCACATGCAGCGCCAGCGCCGGCTGCCGGAGGAGCACGCGCGCTTCTACGCGGCGGAGATATCGCTCGCGCTGCACTTCCTGCACGAGCGCGGCGTCATCTACCGCGACCTCAAGCTGGACAACGTGCTGCTCGACCACGAGGGACACATCAAGCTCACCGACTACGGCATGTGCAAGGTAAACATACACGACAAAAGTGTCACGAGTGTTTATACAGACCCCAGTATGTACGCAGTCACCAGTATGTACGCAATCACCAGTATGTACGCAATCACCAGTATGTACGCAATCACCAGTAGTACGCAGTTACCAGTGTGTACGCAATCGCCAGTGTGTATGCAATCACCAATATATACGCAGTTACCAGTATGTACGCAAATCACCAGTATGTACGCAATCACCAGTAGTACGCAGTTACCAGTGTGTACGCAATCGCCAGGGTGTATTCAATCACCAGTATGTACGCAATCATCAGTATGTACGCAGTTACCAGTATGTACCCAATTACCAGTGTGTATGCAATCACCAATATATACGCAGTCACCAGAATGTACGCAATCACCAGTATGTACGCAAACTACCTCGATACCGCGCTGGGGGAGGGGTCGTGAGTTTGACTCCCACACGGGCACCACTTTACGAGTCCAGGTATACTTTGTGTCTGTGAATTGAATGTTTGTAAAATCTCCCGCGACACAGGGCTTGTACCTTACTACGGAAGTTGCTTAATTGAAAAAAAAGTCACACGTGTGTGAGAAACAGAAGTGCACTCCCTATTCCCTCACTCTCTTATAGCCTAGACACAGGATCGACAAGTAAAGTTGACATTATCTCCGGTACCTCAGGAGGGCGTCCGTCCGGGCGACACGACGTCGACGTTCTGCGGCACGCCCAACTACATCGCGCCGGAGATCCTGCGCGGCGAGGAGTACGGCTTCAGCGTGGACTGGTGGGCGCTGGGCGTGCTCACGTACGAGATGCTGGCGGGCCGCAGCCCCTTCGACATCGCGCAGGCCGCTGACAACCCGGATCAGAACACTGAGGACTATCTCTTCCAGGTATCACCATTGTTTTGTGTATTTTATATCCCCAACGCAAACAAAATGTTTGTTTCAATATGTGTCTTTGCATCGTAGTTCTAAAACAAATGGCCTATTTAAAAAAATATACTAATTTAATTGGCAAGCGTCGCGCTATAGCGCTTTGTTCTGTTGTACTGAACACTTCTGAAATTGTTCTAGTACAAAGTACGCGACGTCTGACGAAAAAACTTTTCTTGCAAAATATCTTACCTTAAAAGTCTAAATTGCTAAATTTTATCTTAAATTTGTCTCTTTCGTTTAATTTTTTTTTTTTTTTCTTATGAAATATTATAATAATAATTTTAATTTAATTTAAAACATTGAATAATGTTCAATCCTTAACTGTTACAAACTGTTAAACGTAATAAAACTCTTATTTTAACTGTAAAACATCGAAAATATATATTTTTTTCAATTTAAAATGTGAAAGTCAAAGTGATATATTTTAAACGAATATACCACTTTGACTCCTTATAAATAAATAAGTTATCAAAATTTTAATGCTGCATGTTTAAAACTCAATAAATCACAAAGTTATCCATAAACAAGTTGACTTCCCCACGTGCAGGTGATCCTAGAGAAGACGATCCGCATCCCGCGCTCGCTGTCGGTGAAGGCGGCCTCTGTGCTGAAGGGCTTCCTCAACAAGAACCCCGTGGAGCGGCTCGGCTGCGGGGAGAACGGCTTCCTCGACATCGTCAACCATCCCTTCTTCAAGAGCATCGAGTGGGAAATGGTATGTACCTACACATATACTTGTTTAACAGTCTTGGTCACGAAAGTCATATCTATACTAATATATAGAAAGTGGTAAGCTGAAGAGTTTGTTTGTTTGTTTGAACGCGGTAATCTCAGGAACTACTGATCCGAAATGAAAAAACTGTTGGATAGCCCATTTATCGAGGAAAGCTATAGGCTATATAACATCACGCTACGACCAGCAGGAGCGAAGCAGCAATGAGAAATGTTGCAAAAACGGGGAAGATTTACGCAGACGAAGTTGCGCGCGACAGCTAGTACCTACACACACACTTTTGATGAAACTTTGTGTGGAACCAAAATATCGTTATAATTGATATTGTTATGTCAAGATACGGAACGAACTTGCTAATTTATGATGTACAAATAAAGTTTAATTTAATGTAACTGTATGTCTGAATTATAGACATACACAGATACATAAGTACAAGTTGCAAAGCATGAGAGAGACAAAACACTCGTGAGGTTATTAAAAATGTTGACATAAATTGTTATTACTTACTTATTACAGACCTACAGAAAACAGACAGGTACTAATCGCAAAGTCGCGTTGTCTCTTTCTAGAGAGTAGTCAGTTTTATAAGGTTATGGCGCAGTCCATCTCTACGTCTATGGTATGAATATATAGGATTATAGTAGCTGTTTTTAACGACTGCACTCATGTCGATATTGGTTATCAGCTTACTTATCGATCCCACTCAGTAGTTAATAGTAATCAATCTTCAGCCAGTGGTTGATGCTGAAGATTAACGCGGTACACTAAAACAATGTGCATAATCAATAACGTCAAGCGATACGTCGTCATAAAGCTTTTTTCATGCTCTACAACTTTTACCATGGTGGAATGTCCAAAGTCTCTATAGGAAATTACATTACTTAACATATGTAGAATTGGAATAATGTGTTCTTTCCCTTTAGTTGGAGCAAAAGCAGGTGGTCCCACCGTTCAAGCCGCGGCTGGAGGGCGAGCGCGACCTCGCCAACTTCCCGCCAGAGTTCACCGACGAGCCCGTGCATCTCACGCCTGATAATGAGTACGTAACACTTCATAATATATTTATTTACATGCCATAGTACTGTAACAGCATTCCAAGAACCCACACAACATGCCAAGAAACTCTACGGCATGCCTAGAACTAACACAACATGCCAAGAACCTCTACGACATGCCTAGAACCCACACAATATGCCAAGAACCTCTACGACATGCCTAGAACCCACACAACATGCCAAGAACCTCTACGACATGCCTAGAACCCACACAACATGCCAAGAACCTTTACGGCAAATCTTTACTATATGCCTAGAACCCACATAACATGTCAAGAACCCCAACAACATACCAAGAGCCCCAACAACATGCCACATGCAAAACGCCTACACAACATACATTTTTGATTACACGGCATTTCTAGGACCCTCATAACATGCCAAAATCGTGTCTTTCCCTAGATGATATAATTTCTCTCTCTTCCCGACTGATGGTGGTAGGGTTAGTCCCCTTCGTGTTCTTCCTCCACTTCGTCCTATCCCTGGCATCGTCATCAGAAACATTGCATGTGTTCATGATCCTGCGCACAATTTTTGTCCAAGTCTTAGGTCTTCCTGAGTCTTAGGTCCGGGGACAGAAATTCCAGTACCCGGATGCAATCGGGTGGTCTTCTTTGGACGTGTCCATACCATCTCATTCTGCTCTCTTGCAGCTTCTCCCTGGCTTCCTCGCACACACTGGTTCCTGAACTTATCCAGCTTGATGCTCCCTAGATAAAATTATATTGTTTATTTAAAAAAAAATTATGTTATATATTTCAGTACCGTGATAGCAGACATTGACCAGTCGGAGTTCGAGGGCTTCGAGTACGTGAACCCGCTGCTGATGTCGCTGGAGGACTGCGTGTGACAGCACGCCTGCCTGCTGCACCCCTACCACGACCCCTTGCAGGTGACACTACACATTCATCCCCCCACCAATATAGATGGTCAACTCCAGAATTAAGGTCCAACAAAGACCGGGAGGAAAAAGGCATGAACACGCTTAAATATCCTCGGAGGTCGGATCTCGAAAGTAATTTCGAAGATTTTTAGTACATCAAAAATAAAATTAATACCTGTTTTTGCCAATGTTTATTCAACTAAAGACATTTTAACAATTTTTTTAAAGTAATCATTGGTTAATCATTTGTACCTTATGTTTTTAGAAATGTTTTTCCTAAACACTCAAAATCTTGATCTAATTTTGATAAAAACTGCGTCATTAGGTTTTTTACCGTATGTTTAAATGGTTGGTTTTGGTCGTCAATCTGTTAACGGAATTCAATAACTTTTTTGTACACACACAGTAATAGAAAGTATGAAATGGCTATTGAAGTTAATATTTAGATGCGTTTTTCAAATAATACTAGAAATATTAGAGATTATTAGAGTGTATATGAGTTATACGACTACTGCACCACAGGGGTTACCACTTTTTGTAACGAATTGTTATTTCGACTCTGTCCGTGATTAGTTTATTAGGGTTCCGTAGCAAAATGGCAAAAACGGAACCCTTGTAGTTTTGTCCTGTCAGTACATCTGTCTATCTGTCTATCTGTCCATGAGTATGTCACAGGCATTTTACTCAAAACCGGCGCTTCTCAACCAAATGACGTAAATGCCAATAAGATACGCTCTTTTGCTGGTGAACTTATATTTATCGTATGTAGTGCATTTTTTTGTAGTTATAGCTGCGGAACCCTACACTGAGCATGGTTTTGTTTTGGTCCGACATGCTCTTGCCCGGTTTCTTATACGTGACACAAGGATTATTCCCTAGTGCGAGAGGTTTTTTCAATTATTTTTGAAGTGTATTGTTTTATTGCAGACATACGGCTACAGCGCGGAATCATCATCATCAGACTACGACTCGGTGTGCTCGGAGCTGCCCCCGCGCAAGCCCACGCTGCTGCAGCACATGTTCTGTCTGCCGCTCAACTGACACAAGCGCAACTCACGCCAACACGACCCACACTGACACACACTCGCCCAAATATTATTACTACAGCGTCAACCTAGCTGTCTCATCAAATATATACTCGAGCAGTCTCGTGTTCGTAGTCTCTAAGACTACGATGTTGTCTCATAGACTATTAATGTAGTCTGACAGACTACGATGTAGTCTTATAAACTACGCTGTAGTTTTATAGACTACGATGTAGTCTCATGGACTCTGATGTAGTCTCACAGAGTATGGTGTAGTCTTTGGGACTACGATATAATTGTAATATTGATTATGAAAAAATAATCTAAATTAACAATCGAAATACAAAATAATGTCGTTCCATTTAGCGAATATAATTTATATTGGAAGGTACTAAATGATTTAAAACGTTACCAGTGTAAATAATGTGTCAGATTACACATTAAAAACACAAAACGAGACGAGACATTTCGCTTACAAACGAAACATTGTAATAAAATCACTATTTTCAACTTATCAAACAAAAATATACCTAATAATTAAAAAATAAAATTCGAAATAAAAACTCTTTCGTGCCTAAACACTTCAGATTAAAATAACACAAACCCCTAAAGGTATCTTTTTTTAAATATTACAAAACATTCCATCACGCCTCACTGACAAATGTACATAACACATAGATCTGAATATTTATCGCTATCGAGGAATTGAAACTAGACAGTAACATCGGAGTGAAGTTAGCAACGTACTGAATGTAGGGCCAAGTACTTGTGTGGAGTGAAGCCAAAGGGAAGTTGGTGCTCGTTACGATATCGCGTCATATAATGCTTCGACATGTAGGTAGGAACAGCAGATTCACACATTTGTTCCTCTAGTGAAAAACAGGTGTAAGTCCACTTTTGTCATAAAAAGATAACTGGTTATGGGGGGTTGCACATTACTAGCAATCTTGTTAACCCCTCCAGCTAAGCTAAAGTGCTTGTTCACGTCAGTAGTATAGTATAATGGGTGGGATGCGAACTAGTGACCTATCTATTGCGAGTGCGATGCCTTAATCACTTGGCTACTGCCGCTTATGACAAAGTATACAAACGCGTTCATAAAAACAAGCTGTATCGATTGGTATAAAGCAATTTGGGTTATATCTAAAAATCAAGAGGCCATTAAAATTATATGAGCTTTAATGTATAAATTTTAAGCACGCTGAACTTTTTTTGCGTCTTCTGTAAAATTACATTTTTGGAGTTATACCCATTTTCACTAGAGGCACACATTTTCCTATTAATACTAAAATTTAGAATCACTTGTACCGCCCGATCTAGCGGGACGGATACGCTTCTTGTACATAAATTAAACAAATTCATTTATGTATTATACGAGAAAATAATATAAGACTTAATATTTTTGAAACTATTGTAGTAGTAATAATCCTTCCTTCGTGGAAGGTGACGCGAGTGCGGTCGACTTTACGATGGGTTGGCAATACTCGCGTGTTCTATCAAATTATTATGTTTTTTGAGCAATAAAATATATAGTAGTATTATGTATTGTAATTATGCGAGACAGGTGATCTGCTCAATGAAAGGCACGTAAGGAATTAAACGTAGTTGTGACGTCACGGCCGTACGCCGGTCGGGCGTATTATAGTCCTTATCAAAACGTTAGCGTACTCCCCTAGACGCCTAGAATAAGCTAGTTTCGTAGCTACATACGGTACGGAGTGGCGTGCGGCATACTTACATACCGTTCTATCAAACCTACTACTGTTTTTTAAATAATATTTGTAATTTTATCAACAAAAGTTAACACAACGAATTTCAATTTGTGAAAAAAGGTTTAGTAAATAGTTTGTTTATATCTCTCTATGCCACACTCCATTCCAAAGCTATTTTAACACAGTTAGTGTCGGCAATGGTTGCCAAGAATTTTTTTAGTTGCGTATCTCACACTGATGTTGTACAAATACCCGTCAGCGATCGCTCCCGGCACTAACTGTAAGGTATATTCCATTCCCTAATGTAGATTCTGTTGTCCTTCATAGCTAAACACCGCTCGTTTAGGTAGCCAACGAATTTTATAAAAAATATATAATATTGAGCACTGAAACAAATTTAAAATCGTGTACATTATAAACAAATTAAACAAGAATTAATTAAAAAAAAACTCGTAAAATACATCGGTTATATTATAAACAAATTATTGTTAATGTAGAAGAAAAGACTTATTATATAAAAAAAATATTATCGTAACGGAATCGGATGGCGGTGCGCGGGCACCGGTGAGCTCAAGTGTCCACAAACTATTCTAAATAGTGCGTAGTACCTATCTATTAGACATTTTGCACCGATATATAGATGTAATCACACGCGCCTCGTTCTCCGCTCGAAATCTTCCGGCGGCGTGTCAGTCGGTCACCCGTGACCTGTTGTCGGGTCACCGACCTGTGACGTACAGACAGACATCATCACAACACGCGGTCGCGTGACCCGCAGGCGGGGCCGGGAGGCGGCTGAAGTTAATGATATATGTGTTGTCGTTGCCTGTAATATTGTATTTTATCAATGTTTTGCCAACTCAGATGATTATGAAGTGTGTTGTGTCGCAGCGCGGCGAGCCCTGCTGTTGGGTTTCTTTTGTATAATTTATATTTAAGTATTTAATTATTGTTAGGCGACAGTATTGTGGTTTAATTAGGCTTTAGGTGTAATTAGTTAACATTCCAAGTATCGTCGCGGTGGCTCGCTCCGGCCGGCCATATGCACTCATCACAGCGAATAAATGTTGCATTGTTATTTGTTCTCATATTTTTGTCATTTTAAATATTATCTATTGTAACGGCACTTTGTATTTGTCAAACGTTAAGTTTGAAATCTAATGATAAATGATTTATTACCAAAAATAAAATTGTAATATGTATAAAGTCTTACTAACTGCATGACAAGTGACATTTTAACAATTATAATTAGTTATAAGTGAAATTGTTAAAAAAGTTACATTTCGCAACTTAGAACAAACCTATGTATCTTAGTTTTTAAGTATTTTTAGTTACTCGCATGTAATATTCCCCGTTTACGGTAAGGAATGATAGATTTTTACATACGGTACGTTGGTTTATTGTATTTGATTTCGGCCGTATACTTGTGTCATGAACACCAAACAATTACTCGTTACTTAACCACTTGGTGCGTGATTGAGACATACTGTCAAATTAGACTGGAGAAATTGGGATACTGTAACTATTCTATGCTTAACTGAAAATAAAGAAGATTAATCAGATGCTGAGTTTTGATTTATAACACCCCATCTTCTTACATAGAAGGAGGCCTTACCTACCATATATGGGGGGATCATACCTAGGGCAAGAGGGAATTTGGAGGTTATTTTGCCGTTGGCACTGATTTAGGCATGGACTACATGATTTAGTTTATTATATTATTTAACTGAGCCCACATATGCAACGTATATATTGCAACGTGGGAGAGTTGGTGTGACATGGTGTAGTCCCGCGTACACAACGCTTATTGACGTCAGACTCAAATTCCATTTATTCCTGTAGTGCAGCGCCGGATCTATATTAGAGGCTAGCTGACCCACGCAACTTTGACTGCGCAAATTTTTCGTTTTAACAACATTTTTCATTGCTGCTCCGTTCCTATTGGCCGTAGCGTGATTTATATAGCCTATAGCCTCCCTGGATAAATGGACTACCCAACAAATAAAAATCAATTCGGGCCAGTAGTTCCTGAGTTTACCGCGTTCAAACAAACAAAAACTCTTCAGCTTTATACTATTAGTATAGATTTTGTCGAGGCGAGGCAAACAATCTTGATAATAGCGCTTTTCCCTTTCGGGGAACCTGCTTACGATAGGGACTCCCCATGAACGTTTATAAAGGTTGACTACCATATATCATACCCAGGGGAAGAGTAAATTTGGAAGTTATTTTGCCGTTAGCACTGATTTAGGCATGGAGATGATACGTGCATTTAAATCATATGAAATGCATTACCATACGTCACGCATTATGTTTGCATATGATTTACTTTTATTTACAGATAGTGATTTTTCAATGTTCTTACTATATCTTCTATCGCTTGTTACGCCACTATGGGAATTTGAAACAGATACAGAATTATAGCGCAGCGTTTTCGAGATATAAACGATTTTAGCCAAGAAAAGGGTACATAGATCGATTCGACGTGATATCATAATTGTGTTATTTATAACTATGCTTCGTTGAGAAACATAGCAGGTGTGAGGTATGATATGCTTTTCGTATGATTTATCACATGCTATTTGTGAAATGTTCCATACCTACTATGACTTTGTAGCTGTTGAGAATAATCTGATGCTGTTGGTGACAACCATTTTACTTTAGTCGATGACTTAAAGACTAACTGAACTGAGCTGATATTCAACGTATATATTGCAACGTGGCAGAGTTAGTGTGAACACTTGTTCCGCGTACACAACGCTTGTTGACGTCAGACTCGCAAGTCATTTTTTCCTGTAGTGCAGCGCCGGATCTAGATTACAGATTATTTCGAGGCGGGACAAACACTTCACCTTGATAGCGCATTTCACATTTGGAGAACGTGCATACGATAGGGGCGCCCCATGAACGTTTATAAAAGGTTGAGCCCTGATGAGATCCGAGATGTTTGAGCCCACTGATAGTCTGGGAGAAGAGCGCCAAAAAAATGCAACCATGCTATATACAAATAAAGGCTTTCATTAAGATTTCTTATGATGTTACATTAGTGGAGTACAGAAATACCCTTACGTCAGTCAGCTGGATTCCTTCGTTTGGCGTGCAGGGCTTTTATCAGCTACTGACAGCAATTAGAGCAATACTGAGTAATTGATGTGATTCTGATTAATATTATTCTCACCGGTTATACTAAATTTCATATCACAGATTTGAATAGCACAATTAATGAAAACAACTTTAACGCGTGACTGACACCGCCTGGTTAGTAACCAGTGGTTACAGCACTATTCATGACTAACGAACGTAAAACTTATTTTAAATTAATACTGCTACAAAACTATTTTTTATGGTTTACCTCTGCCCCAAATGCTAAAGAATACAGTTGACTGACGGAAGGGTATTCCTTTACTTCACTAATGTAACGTAATATAAAAAAAACATCACTTTTGGCACTCCCCTCTAGGTATAAGGATAGGTTTTATCAAGGAAAAACATTTAGGTGACTCAGATCTATACTTTATAGGGGGCATGAACCCCGTAGCGTACCTCCCCCCTCCTTTCTAGTCGCTGGTCCTTGAGTACAGCACTATTAGGCAACAAATAAAAAAAACCATTCCAATTACAAAATACTTTTATTCCAACATAATCGCACACAGGATACAATAAATAAAACTTTTATTCAAAAGTCTTACAGAATACAATTTAAATATATTTCGTTAACAACACGATGTTTATACTCTAAAAATCTTGTGTGCATAAATTCTAAATAATGATTAACGACAAAGAATACATTTTTGTAATACTATTGAATACTGAGATTAAATAAATAATACAGGTGCACAAAAATATATGAATGAACTATGTTCAAGTGCTCACGCATCTAATACTAAAATGCGAGATTCTACTTTGGAATGTTAATGTCCTGTGACACGTTACGAGAATCAGTCACTTGTCTACAATGCTTTGAATGCTTAGGATAAGATGACAAACGCTTAATGAGCACAAGCTAATGCTCGTTATAAGTTGAGAATATAACGCATACAACATGTTTTATTTTTAAATGATTTCACGATAGGAACTTATGTCGTCTCATTGTTTCATTTCATTTTTGACTGATTTATAACAAAACGTGCGTTGCTCGTTTTTTTTTTTTTTAAATGAGGACTCCCGCACTTGGGTACAAGCCCTGTGTCGCGGGAGACTTTACAAACATACAAGTACACCCAGACTCGGAACAACAATTTGTGGATCACACAAAGTGGTGTCCCGTGTGGGAATCGAACCCACAACCTCTTGCGTAGCAGTCGGACACACTCCCACCGCGCCACAGAGGCAGTCAATGTTCGTCGTTTGTCACCTGAACTTAACATAAGCAAGGAACAAAATGACTAATTCTTGTAAAAATAACCTTGATAGTTTACAATGGAGACGAGGCGAGATGTCAGTGCCGAATACATAATAAGTAAACATTGTAAATATATTCAAAGTTACAGCTGTCAGGACTTATCAGTAAACTCAAGCAGGCTAACCAATTTGTTTTTTAGCCTCATTTCCTTTGTTTTTAGCCTCATTTCCTTATCGTGTTTACAATATTTAGGGATACTATACTTTCGTTACAAAATAATACTATGCGAAAGAGATTACACGAGATTCACTGTAAAAAATAAATTAATTAACTGTAAATTGTAATTCACTGAATATTCGTTTAGGAAAGTAATTATTATTTTTAAATTGGTTAGCATGTTTGTAGTAAACGTTACAAATAGTGTTAAAAATATTCGAAAATCACATTGGTTAGATATTTTCTATATTCTATCATTGGTAACAGATGTATCAAATACACCGTTCATATTACATTCAAAACAATAAATATAATTTATCTATTTAATAACTAAATACTCAAACGCCACTCAGGAGATTTACAATCAAACTTAACTTCTGAAGATGTCGATATTAATTCGAGTATCCGTACTACGAAACCATCAAGATGTGATTTCACGAGATATATTATGGCAGACGGAATTACTTTGCAGTATTAATCAAAACGAGATCGATTCCGACAACTGCTGCGTGACAGATTATTTGTGTTCTTTTGCCGTTGCCATCTGCTGCAAAATCGCACACTTAGGTCTAGAAATCATGGTTTTTAAACAATTCCTATGTTATTTAAATATAATGTTAGATAGGATAGTTTCGAAATGCCTCGACTTCGAGCCCCATGTTCGGGCTTCTAGTTTCATAGTAGAACTACAGTTTTTAGACTGCGTTAAGTTATGCTGTCCTTGTCACTTTATAGTGGATAATAAACATTAACCGTCCCAAGTTTAGAGAACAACTGAACAGCCAACAGGGGTTCCGTTTACAAGTAACTGACTGCATGGACAAAGGCCGATGTCGTTGGCTTTCACCCTACCGCCACGCCAATGTTTGTTTAATAGGTAATGTAGATTTACCCAATCCGTTGCTTTATGAAACACTATAAATTGAAAAGCTACATAACAGATATAGAGATATATATATATATATATCTCTATATCTGTTATGTAGCTTTTATATATATATTATATACTATTTGAGAATGTCTTAAAGTGTATCGTTTGAGTATTCAGATGTAATAATCTTAAAAGAACAAAGCACACATTATCACAGAACTTAAAATACGTCGACAGTGTGCAATAAGTACAAGTTAAACATATGCAATTCTGTGGAGCTACACGAATACAAAATAAACATTTATAGTAAATAAAAGCACCAGAAACATTTACAGTTCATTTAGATGTACGGTTACGGGCTGGCTATATTGTAATTTAGATAGTAACTACAAATCTTTTTATCATAATTCAATATTTTGAATCAAATGGTCGACGCCGGCTTCGAATAGAGTTTCTATAAATTTAATATGTATTTATTATACCATATAAACCTTCCGAAAGAAAAAATCCATAATAATACTGAAAATTTAAAAAACTTTCTCTCTGTTTAGGTAAAGTAAGAACACAGACGAGGAAGATAACTTTACATTTATAATGATGTTTTGTTATTGTTTTCATTTTTATAGTTATCTAACCATATGTGTTATTTAATTGCCAAATATTATAATAATGCAAATACCTTGCAAAGTGAGGCTGCCAGCTCGTAAAAATACTCTTTTTTAACATTCAGGCAATTCATACGACAACGAGGCAACGAAAACCATTACTGCAACACAAATCAAAATATTCTAACCCTGAATCAACGAGAGCAAAAATATAAAGTTTTCATTTATGTTATTATAGCACTACGATGGCAACTCAGCGTTTCCCAAAGTGGGTACTACAGAACCAAGGGTAGAAAGGTTAGCAGGCTTCCGCGAAAATAGTAATTATCTTGCGTAGAAAAAACGACAAAATAACAAGTTGGATAATTCCAATGTGTCCAAGAATTATCATGTCAAAATGACTATAATGAATCAGTGGACATTTGGTAATGCACTGAGATCTTTGTCTTGTCGGATTCATCCCCCCCCCCCCCTCTGTATTGGGGTTCCATAAAATAAAAGGTAGGAAATGTAAAAATGGCGGAAAACTGAGATGTCGCTATTTACAGCTCAACCACGTAAAACAGTATATTTTACAGTAACGTGTAAAACAGTGTAAAATATTCTTGAAATACAAGAACGCACAGAACATACGAGAAATCCCAACCGATTAATATAAAAGGGAAAAAAAGGACATGTATTTGGTAGGTGCTCCATTATGTTATAATGTTTGGGAACCCCTGATGTAACTGGTGGTTCATTCTAGGTCTCTGACGCGTTGCAAACTAGTTTCTTCTCAGTTGCCGTTTATATGAATAGCCTTAAATACACTTTTTCATAATACATTTGATTTATAACTAGGTATATATTATCAATATATCTCTTTTTGCTAAGTAAAATACCATTCTTAATTGAACTATAATACATTTAAAAATAAAATCATTGATACTAGGCGTGCGTGGGATAGGGCATAGCTATTCATTTTATCTTATATGTATTGGCATGAGTTATAAGTACAGTAACGTCTAGCTCACGACTCGCGCCAATAAGTATAGTTAGTTTTTGATATACTGAACATTTTTAAGTATTTTTGGTATGATTCCCCTTTTATTTATATTCCTGATATGCCCAAACGTGTATTAAATGGTTAGTTTTAATTGGTCGTATCATGAAATACCGTCATTTCATGATAAAGTTGGCCACATAGTTGGTCGTATCATAAAATACCGTCATTTCATGATATAATTGGCCACATTATGAAATGATAAATTCTGTGATTTGGCCGCTACAATTACACTATGAAAATTACATAAGGAATTAAGCCCTGACCATTGTTTATGTGCTATTTGACAAATTGTCAACTTGAATTAGAAAAATAGTTTCATTTGTTTATGTTAAATTGAATAGAATACATTTTGAACCAATCAATAATTCCAGTCTAAATTCGTATTTAAGCGTTGAATTTGAAATTTTTTTAGCACATAATTAATAGTCTATTTATAATAAGTTAGTAGACGTAATAGTATTTAAATCACAGAAATCGACTCTTATGAAAAAAAATGATTTTATTCCATTTTCAAAATAGAATAGAAGAAGACAAAACATTCGCTAGTTAAAATACTGTTAGAACGTCTACTTATTTATTATGAATAATGGGGTAAGTGCAAGCTACGCCTATGATCGTCTCCGGTATACATTTGTGCCGTTATAGTGAAGAGCGCGGGTGCAGTGTTGGTGTTAGTGTGAACACTCACTGTTCTCCATTCTCGTGGTTGATCTTCTGTTTCTTGTGAGGCGGGGAGTTGAATAGGGCGCCGCTTTTTAGTTCCGACATCAGAAATGGGATCTAAAAATTATGAAATGGTAAATTAGTATTGGTAATGCTGCTAATCCGATTACGAAGTCTTTTTGACAAATACAATAATTAAAAGAAAGATAGAAAAATTTGAAGTCCAGACCCAGACATCGAACCCGAGACTCCGTAGCCAAATCGGGGCCGGAATTGAACCACCTATCTAGACTATGTTACTAGACCTTAATTTTTTCTATCCTTTTTGACATTTCTGAGAATGTAACTGTTAAGTTTTTGACACTAAATCAAAATTTGAATATTCACAATGAATCCAATACAATCATTGTTTTTTTTTAAGTTATTGTACTCAAAATAATGAGAACTTAAAAATCCATACTAATATTATAAATGTAAAAGCTACTATCTGTCTGTAACCTTTTTACGCTTAAACAACTGAACCAATTTAGATGAAATTTGGTATGAAGATAGTTAAAGATCCGGGGAAGGTTTTATCGGGATAAGGGGGCGTCCATAAATTACGTGAAGTGACTTTGGCTAATTTTGGATATTGTGAGATTTGGCATGACTTCCCCCCCCCCCCACTCCGTAATCTCACGTAGATTTCACATTTGACTCAACACTGGTCAAGTGTGATTGTCGTTCACATGACGTGGGGGGGAGGTAGTAAAAATAGGTCAAAATTGGTAAAAAAATTTTTACTAAATGTAATTTAACTTTAGATGGTTTGAAAAAAAAAAAAAATTACGTTAGATTTGCCAGATCCTCCCACGTGAGATTCGGCTCGACCCCACCCTCCGACCTAAACACCTCACGTAACTAACAGATACCCACCCACCCCTAATCGATAACAACGGGGGAGCCATAAATAATTTATTGCAATCTCGCGTTTACGTATTAATGCTCTATTCTTTGATATCCTGTTAAAAGGGATTTCATAAATGGAAAAGAATATAACCTTTTAGCTATAAGAGGGAGGGTGGGGGGGGGGGGTTACCATGGGTGGCACAGACTGATGAGCACATCAGTTATTGTGATACTTCCTGTCTGTGCCAGTTGTGTTGTGGGAGTGCCTGAACTGTTGGTAGCGGTGCCATGGCGCTGGTCACACCATTTTATGTGAATTATAAATTCTTATTATGAGTATAGATGTACTTTGATTTGTATGTATGTAAAGTCCTCTGTAACACACGATTTGTACTTTAGTTTGTATTGTATATTTTGAAAAAACACATCCTCACTTTATGCGTAGGGGATGCCTCCCCTACACATACAAGAGGAACCATTTTGTTTTTTTTTTACAACTTTGTTGGCGTAGCTAATATGAATATCAATACCAAATTACTCTTTTTTTAGTACTGGGGGTCCTTGAGCTAACCTGGGGATAGAAAGACAGACGGCCGGACATAGCCTTGTTTACTAGCGAACCCCAAGATGATCTCGTTACCTTATGTTCGAGCTGCATGTTATGGTTGGGGTGCAGGGAGAGCGCAGCGCGCAGCACGTTCTCGATGCTGGAGCGTTGCCGGAACAGCGCGTTGACGACGGGGGAGCCCGCCGGGACCAGCGGCGCCTTCAGCAGGTACGACAGCGACGACATCACCGCGTGCATGCTGGACCACGCTGGGGGGGGGGCACAATCAACACATTAAACCCACGATTATAGAGGATCTGGCTTCCAAATTTGGAAATTTATCCTTCATATGTGACAATTTCAGCACTCGAACGACACATATATACAGGGTGTAATAGAAAGGTGTGGTCTAATTTCAGCAGCGCATAGTGTATGTTGCCAGTATTGCATCTACCATGGTGCCATAGCTGGCTGCATTATTATTGCATAGTTATAGCATATTCTTATAATAATAATAATTTCTTGGGACAACCCACACAACGCTATCTGATCCCAAACTATGCAGAGCTTGTACTATGGAAGCCAGACAACTGATAAACATACTTATATATTTCTAAATACATACATATTATAGATATTAAAATATATATATTACGGGTCTTAATCGCGTGAATAATTTAAGGTAAAATACCTTGTTTATTGCCCGACGTTTCGACCGTATTGCAACGGCCGTGGTCACGGACGGTCGAAACGTCGGGCAATAAACAAGGTATTTTACCTTAAATTATTCACGCGATTAAGACCCGTAATATATATATTTTAATAATGTGTACAAATCGCGAAAGTTTATCAACATTTATATTATAGATACCTTCCCTGGTACAAAATTCTATTGGATTATTATGGCATAGAACTTTTTTAATCATACTTTTCTAAATTAATAACTTTTTAATTCATAAATAAACGAATGAAAAAATAATTAATATTTTTTTAGGGTACTCCGATTTTGATAAAATGAGGTATGTGCACTCAGTATCATGGGCACATACCAACCCTTGAATATGACCACACCTTTCTGTTACACCCTGTATTAACATGTTAACACACATGTTGTTATGTCGTTAGCCTAATGGCTAAGGCATCGGACTCGCAATCGTGAGGTCGCGGTTTTGAATCCTACCCATTATATTACCGACGTGAACCCACTCCTAACACAAGCCATACAGCTTAGCTGGAGGGGTGAACAGGATTGCTAGTAATGTGGAACATAAATCCCACACGGTTAGTTACCTTTAAAAAAAACATTTTATTAGCACTCTTAAAAAATTGTGCTTTTATAGCGTTGCAAAAGCAAGTTCGCTTAACTTAAACAAAACATCAATAATTCTACAAAAAACGGAGAAGTAAGTATAAATTAAATTTGTTTAACATTTTTAGTAAATTTGTGGGTTTTGTCGAAAAGCGAACTGCTTTCGTTTTTAAAATGAGTGTGCTTGACTAGCAGTACAACAAACTCACGCTGGCTATCAGTCTCCCGGAAGTGCATCCTGGCGAAGAGGTCGGCGAGCAGCACGAGGTCCAGCACGAGCGGCACGGCCAGCAGCGAGTCCTCGCACGTGTTGTGCACCACCAGCGTGTTGGTGCCGTGCAGCAGGATCTCCGACGTGTACTCGTCCATGGCGCGCTTCGAGTCGCCTGCGGGTACACACCGACTGTACTCACTCTACTACTACGCTATAGAACCCCACTGTGACAAACTAATATCGTATAAAACCGAAGATAATTGAATTTTGAATGTCAAGTCAAATTAGAATATTTTTATGAAACGTCAAGATATTTGTATGCAATTTAACATTATGAAGTTATTATGTTTAAGATCCTTATTCACAATCTATTTTCCGTGTCCACGGCAAGCCCACGAGGAACTGTGAAAATCTTGTCATAATGGTGTGCTTACGTCCCCCGTGCATGCGCATTGATACATTTCTAAACGCAGCTCTCCATTTACCATTATAACAAGATTTTGATATTTCTGCATGAGCTTGCTGTGGGCACGGCATAAAGATCGTGACATAAATAAGGACACAGGTGTCAAATCTCATACTGAAACATGTTGAATTATAAACGAGCATTTTTTTAACGAATTATTTAAAGGTGTGTACCTGATTAACGTTAAATCATTTTCATTACTATTTATTGATTTGACATTCAAATATATAATTCAGTTCTTTCACAATTTCAATATTTAACATTTATAGCAAAATATCGCATTAATTGTAGACTTGCAAAGAATATTCGGTTAGCATTTACACTACTTCCTGATGCAGAATTTTTTTCTTTTCTTGCTTGCCACCACGTGTGTAGATTGTCTCATAACCTAATAATTAATATTTTCTTAATGCTTAAATGAAGATGTATTTCAACTGTGTTTTTTTAAATCAATGTATATGTATGGACTGCAATCACTTCTTCGAAACATTCTAACTTGGGAAAGTCCATAAAAAATGAATAAACAGACTTTAGAGGTGTCTATTATTTGAGTACTCGCTAAAAGCTCACCCAATATTTAGCACAAGTCTAGTTAATTGAAAATGACTTCTGAAATTCACAATTTTTAGACAGTTTATAATATCGCAGCGAAGATTATAAACTAACAATATGTCAATTTTACTGTAAAATGAATAATAAAAACATCACTAACCAACATATGGCACATATTTGATGACGACCACATGGTCAGGCTTCTCTCCTGGCTTGTACAGAATGGAGTTGGATTCCACCATATCATCTACCACGTTACTCTTTGATATCTGAAACAATCATTGCTAATTAGGTATTTATTTTATTTATACAATGGCAAATTAGGTATTTATTTTATACAAGTAAACCGCTACTGATGGTATTGTCACGAACGAAATTCGAATGTTCTCGAAACGCGTAGAATACGCGCGAGTATGCTCGCAACTTGTCTATAAACAAAACATGCGGTTGTTTACCAAAATGTAAAGAACTCTTATTTGTGTGCGTGACGTTCCCGAACCTTCAGGCCTACTCTAATTCAATGAAAACGAAGTTTCGATCAAATATACAGAGCCAGGAACAATTCAATCCACTCGTTCCTGAAAATTGTCTATGGTTCGGACTTCTCGTACTTTTGCAAAAATTAATTAGAATAGTCCCCATAAAATTAAGAAATTTAAGTAGACGATAATTCATGAATTTCGTTTTAAAGAATGAGAGTAAATGGCTACTAGCCTGTGCTCGAGTTTTCTGTACCGTGGAATCTATATATATAAAAATCAATGTTTGTATGTATGTCCTCTATGCGTTCCAAAACCATTGATCATATTGTGATGAAACTTTAGCAGAATGTTCTGGGAAGGCCGGCGAGTGTTCCCGGCTTTAAAAGCCACAGCGAAGTGTGGCCGTGTTCAGCTAGTTTTGTATAAAAACGACTGCGCTCAGCGCGAGTTCGTTCAGTTTTGAATTCAAACTCAAAACGACTACATTGAGGCGATAGTTTGTGAATAGTGAAGTGTATTGTACAGTATTTAGTGTTACTGTTAGTAGTGTTCATTGTAATAATAATAATAATAATATCTTGGGACAACTCACACAACGCCATCTGATCCCAAACTAAGCAGAGCTTGTACTATGGAAACCAGACAACTGATAAACATACTTATATATTTCTAAATACATACATATTATAGATAAATAACACCCAGACACAGAATAAACCATCGTGCTCATCACACAAAGTTTTATCCTGGGTGGGGATCGAACCCACGACCTCTTGCGTAGCAGTCGGATACAATCCCACCGCGCCACAGAGGCAGTCGAATTTTTGATAATAATTGTAAGTGTTTTGTGTCAAATAGTGATACAATAAAGACGTCATTACGGACTTGGGCATTTTATTTGACCTACCATCCTGACACGTAACATTATTATGAGGTAGGAGATACATTTTGCCGCCATTTTCACGACTCATGGAAGTACTTATCATAGAGACATTTTTAGATAAGTACGCTAGTTAAGCTATTTATTAAAAGACCCTTTTCCTTTCGGATTCGCCCGCGCTATACTTGATTTTTATAGCCTATGTGTCATTTCAGACTGTATAAATTCGTTCATACGTTTGACGTGATTAGTAACAAACATACATCCATACAAATTTTTAGTAGTAAAATAATAAAAGTACTCTTAACAACACAAATAGTTCAACGTTAAAAATTCAAAACTGCATGTTACTCCATCGCACATCTGACTTTGGCAGAATTGTCGACGGCAGTAGGGCCATTAAAAAAAAAAAATTAAAAAAAAAAGAAGTACTCACCTCTTTGGATCTAAATTGCTTTGGTGCGGACAAGTTCTTGCCGTCATTGTTACCTAGATGGTTGTAACTCACGATCGAAACCGGCTTCAGACCTGACAAAGGATAAGTTCATATTAATTTAAGTATGAGTCACATAAATATTGAGAGTATTGTGTCTGTTAACATAACTTAACATATCGGCTCCAGAAGTTTGGTAGTAGCTCGTTTATAACCAGATAAAGACTTAAAAGGTCACCAGCATGGTAGAATTAATGGGTGTGCCCAGGGGGAGTATTTGGGGACTGAATCCCCCCCCCCTAAAAGTGGAAAAAGGTAGGTACACAGTACTAATTTAGCTGGTGTTCCGGCAATTGTACCGGGATCCCCCCCCCCCCTGAAATTGGGAAACGGTACACAGTACTAATTTGGCTGATGTTCCGGCATTTATACCATCTAAAAATGAACCTGGGAACGCCTATGATAGGAATTAGATTACTTTTGGGGGCCTTCAATCCCTTACAGGAGGTATTCATTTTAGACAACACCGGAGACCAGTTCTAAAAAAACTGTGCGATCGGACTATGAGAATGATTGAATAGTGTGTGCTTATCTGAGCGTCATGTAAGAGTATGTCTTACATACTTCTTGTAAGGAAACGTCTATTTTATATTTTAAGCCAATTTTTGGACCCCCTCCCCCTCTCATCTAACAACCATCACTAACCCTTCACTAACCAATGTCACGTATATTTTTTGGTCCAAAAACTGAATCTCGCATTGTAAAAATACATATGACAACTCACTACACTCCCGTCCCCCCCTGGTGATATTTTCCTAACCCCTCCCTGTCTTTAATCTCACGTGATTAATTGACGATCCCTAAAGGGTTCAAACCCCTACCCCTCCCTCGAAAGTTTCTTATTCCTTCCATGTTTGTGTGCGTTTAAGTCATCTGGTTAATGTAAATGTGATTTTTTTTAACTGTCATCTATAGCCCGACAGAGACGATGCTTAATCTTCCTCTAGATCTATAATAAAGAACATTAAACTACCATAGAACCAGGGCGTAGCTGAATGTAGACGGGCACCATATCACAATTAGTTATGGGGCTTAATATCCAAAGTTCAAAACGGCCAAAGAACTAATGAGAGTCAGTCACACAAACTTGCAAGGGGGGGGGGGGATTAACTCACGTTCAGGGCCCCTGAATAATTAATACTGCAGATATGACAAGTAGCTACGGCCCTGCATATAAGTATTTTAACTAAAGTACGTGTGCACTGACCCGCGGAGACGAGGAAGTCAACGAGCACAGACTTCAACTTGGTCTGCCCGGACTTGAAGTCGTCGCCCGCCACGAAGACCCCGCGCAGCTCGGCGCGCTGCACCACGCCCGGGACCAGCGTGTTTTGTGGAGACCCGTTGATGTATATGCACTGGAATAACAACGGTATTGTTACAATTGTTTATAGAGGCTATGTGGGTAACCTTGTGTGGATACAGTGACTGTGTGTGAGCGTGACTACCGCTTCACTGCCACACAAATTAAAGCTGTATAATTACAACTATTACAAGCAACAGCACCACACATAGCAACGCGCGCACAGATGAGTTGAAGTATCTATGCATATATTTATCTGTACAAAAAAATGGTTGTCTGTAAAGTCGGTTTACGGACGATAATTTTACGTGATAACGTCATAGAAAAATACCATTGATAACAATAAACAATCAATAACGTGACCGTTTCAACGTGACACTTTTCCGTGCGTGCACCGCCGGTCATCGATTAATAAGATCACGTCAAATGTTTTTTAACGTGATTTCGTCTTATAAATCGATGACCCGGTGCACGCACGGAAACGTGTCACGTTGCAACGGTCACGTTATTGGTTGATTGCTAAGCAACAAAGAATGCCGATTGCAGCTACCTGCGATAAAATTGTAACTAACGTTATAGACTGGTTGCTAACCAACGCGAATGGCGATATGTCATCAATGTTTTCTTATGATGTTATAACGTTAAATTATCGTCCGTAAACCGACTTTACAAACAACTACTTTTTTGTTATTTAAATGGTAACAGTAACGTGTTTTTTTTTTAAATAGTGTGTCAAAGTTGATCAACTATTTATTGTGGTTTGATTTGCAACTTCTTTAATAGTAAAGTCACCTACTCGTTTTACTACGAGTACTATTTTACATTTTCACAAATATGTTCATTTTGCTCTAACTCAGAGGCATATATATGGACAATTAAGTTATTTTCACAAGAACAGATATAGGTTGATCTCTCGCCTGGTAGTTTCCACCTAACGTTGTATTTCAGGACACACCGTAGATAAGCTCTATTAGTTAAAGTGGTAGCTAAACAGTAGTGCAACTCACGTTCTCATCAATGGAGGCCAGCGCAAAGATGGTAGAGGGAGAGATCTCGGGGTCGTTGTCACGCAGCGCTCGCTCCAAGTTCTCCGAGGTGTCGTGCACCCCGGCGCGGACTTCACAGAACCTGAACACAAAATAAAAACATTTTGGAAATCGCGATAACAAGCAACCAGCATGCCATCTGTAGTGAATTCGGACACCCTTATTTCTTTACTAGTTGTCCCACGCAACTTCGTCTGCGTAAATTTTCCCCGTTTTTGCAACATTTCTCATTGCTGCTCCGCTCCTATTGGTCGTAGCGTGATATTACATAGCAACAGTGATTTTTTTTCCAATTCGGACCAGTAGTTCCTGAGATTACGTTAAAACAAACTCTTCAGCTTTATAATATTAGTATAGATAATAGCTTTATATTGGGAGTGTTCATTAGGGTACGACTGATATAGATAAATGGAAGAAAAAAAATCTGGGAAGATGATGAATGCCTATTTGTGTAGAAAACAATTACATTTGTGAACGTTACATTTATAAACTGCTTTCATGCCAAAAAAGAAACAATAGATTCGATAAGATTATTCGCAAAGTTGAGTTAGATTTATTGTGATCTAAAGACTGATATTATTCGTAACTATGAAACTGAACTAAATTCCATAACATTATTCGCAAAGTTGACTTAGATTGATTGAGATCTAGAGACTGATGTTATTCGTTACTATGATACTGAACTAAAATAAAATTGTGGGTGTGTCTTCAAAAACATTTTTACGAGACACTCCCGGATCATTATATATATTAAGCAAGAACGTCACCAAACACATTACCCGCTATCACAGACCGCAAGACATTGAACTGTAGTCCGTATTTATAGAAATTGTTGCTAACTATACTACTAGTACTACTAGATGACGACGTTTTTATGTTGCTAGAAAACGTCGCGTATTAATGTTTTGTATTTTAATATTAAAGACTATATTTATCTTATAAGGTAACAGTGGAGTTTTAAAAACACCATCGTTTTCAGTTTCCCTTTGAAATCTAATTACTTAATATTATAGGTAGGTACAGTATGATATATTTTTGTATCAAGATACCTAGGGATTTTTTTATTTCGCCTCTGTAAGGTAAATGTGTTTCTGTCAATAGCGACATTTCATTAGAATTTACCACAACACATGCTCACATGTTCAAACTGTTAACAATTCCATCGAAACGTTGGGAAAAAGAAACTACTTTGATACGTATATAATCACATACAAAGTTGACTAAGGGACCAGACGGTCAATATTTGAGCGAGTCTGTATGATACCGTTAATAGTAAGTCAACAAATCGATATTATAGAACAATACATATATGTATAATCGCAATGTAATTATTTTCTTGACATATTTTTATACATTTAAGATTGGGCTAGTCCACAAATCTTAAGTTGCGCAGCGGTCTATGGAGCAAGCTATGCTCGGAGTCTCATTGAAGGATGAATTTCGAATCGTGATCATCCCACATAGAACCAGTCACCGATCCAATTGACTGCCATTTCTATACTAATATTATAAAGCTGAACAGTTTGTTTGTTTGTTTGAACGCAATAATCTCAGGAACAACGGGTTTAAATTTAAAATTCTTTCACTGTCGGATAGCCCATTTATCGAGGAAGGCTATAGGATATATAACATCACGCTACGACCAATAAGAGCGGAGCAGCAATGAAAATATTGCAAAAACGGGTGTAATTGACGCAGCCGAAATTGTGCGGGTCAGCTAGTCTGCTATAAGACCTATGGCCCCTAGAGTAAACGAGTCCTGGAGTAGAGACCACGACCCTCAAGCCAGATAGACTGTCGACCTAAAGGTTGCTTTGAAGACTGGGTGTTGTAGCATAAATTAAGAGCGGTCTTTGTTCGGCTTTGAACCAATACAGGCTGATGACGAGAAACACACAATGCAGTTTATAAACACACAGAAAACACCCTCACCTCTCAGTGTTGGCTGTCCACAGTACGATGACCTTGTCCAGCTTGTTTTTGTCGCGGAAGTTCTTGATGTCAGCACGCACTTGGAGGTACTGCTCATGTTTGGTGCCACGGATCAGGTTCGTCGCCCGATCAGCCTGCAAATGATACAATATATCATTAGGTACTTCAAATTGGATGTATTAGATCCAGGAAACATACTCTAACATTTAAACTTCCGCGTTGCATGATTATATCTAACCGTTTATTTATTACCTATTTACCTTAAAATTGCTTGACGATTTGGTTTCGACCACGGCCGGTGCAACCTGGTCGAAACGTCAAGCAATTTAAAGGTAAATAATGCGCGTTAATTCCCATATAATAAACAAATAGTTAGGTATAACATACTCTAATTCAACAAAATACGAAAGTTTGATTGAAAATAAAAGAAATGATCTGGTAAACCTTATAAGTTCATGAAAATTGTCTATTCCATGGAATCGAACTTGTGATTATCAAATATGAAGAAATGAGATTTAGATAAGGGTCACTAGTTAACAAAGCTTTTCATTTGGCTGAAACAGAGTTGACTTACAGATATCTATTGTTAAAATTACTCTTATCTATACTAATATTATAAAGCTAAAGAGTTTGTTTGTTTGTTCGTTTGTTTGTTTGAACGTGATAATCTTAGGAACTACTGATCCGAATTCTAAAATTATTTTACTGTTGGAGCTCATTTGTCGAGGAAGGCTATCGGCTACATAACATAACGCTACGACCAATAGGAGCGGAGCAGCAATGAAAAGTGTTGCAAAAACGGGGAAAATTTACGCAGACGAAGTTGCTCGGGTCAGCTAGTATTAAATAACTAGGTGTCCAAATTGGTGTGAATTTTTCAATTCGGATCAGTAATTCCTAAGATTACCGCGTTCAAACAAACTCTTCAGCTTTATAAATATTGACTGCCTCTGTGGCGCGGTGGGAGTGTATCCGACTGCTACGCAAGAGGTCGTGGGTTCGATCCCCACCCAGGATAAAACTTTGTGTGATGAGCACGATGGTTTATTCTGTGTCTGGGTGTTATTTATCTATAATATGTATGTATTTAGGAATATATAAGTATGTTCATCAGTTGTCTGGTTTCCATAGTACAAGCTCTGCTTAGTTTGGGATCAGATAACGTTGAGTGAGTTGTCCCAAGATATTATAATATTAGTAATATAAAATAGTAATAGATAATCACACAACGCCATCTGATCCCAGACTAAGCAGACCTCGTACTATGGCAACCAGACAACTGATAAACATACCTATACATTTCTAAATACATATCATAGACAAATTACACCCTGACAGAATAAACCATCGTGCTAGCACACAAAGTTTTATCCTGGGTGAGGATCGAACCCACGACCTCCGGGTTTGCAGTCAGGGTCACTAACCACTAGACCAATAGGCCAGTATTATAAAAGTATTAATCGACGTCGAAGTTACGTAGGATAATTTCCGGCGCGAATGATGGTTTAATTTTTTTATTACTGGCCACAAGTGTTAAATAATTTAGGAAGGTATTTCGATGTTATAGATTTAGTAGTAAGTATTTTTGCAACAAAAAACACATTCCCCTAGGTGGGATCGTAAACCCATCGTACCATTCAACAACAATAATACCGCCACGCGTATTCAAAGGAAAAGGCGTAGGGTAGCTAACCACTAGACCAATAGGCCAGTATTATAAAAGTATTAATCGACGTCGAAGTTACGTAGGATAATTTCCGGCGCGAATGATGGTTTAATTTTTTTATTACTGGCCACAAGTGTTAAATAATTTAGGAAGGTATTTCGATGTTATAGATTTAGTAGTAAGTATTTTTGCAACAAAAAACACATTCCCCTAGGTGGGATCGTAAACCCATCGTACCATTCAACAACAATAATACCGCCACGCGTATTCAAAGGAAAAGGCGTAGGGTAGACACCCGCTGTCAGTCATAGTGACCTACTTTGATCTATTGTAGTGAGTTACATGTGTCTACGGATGGGTGATTCCTATTTGCACAGACATTTAGGAATATCTTCCTTTATATTCTGGGCAAACATAACACAAAAGAAATCAGCTTTTCAGTCTCAGAGCTGACACAGCAAGTTTATTTGTTGAAATCGACTGGCCTTGTTGGTCTAGTGCAGTGGTTCTCAAACTTTTTAAATGACGGAACCCTTTTGGGAAGCAAAATACTTGATGGAACCCTACAATAAAACAATTATTTTTATAAGTGTATTCTTTATTAATCAGCATAATAAAAGTACAATGTATCAGTTACTAATTATTATTTACTTCACCACTTGGTAAGGACAATAATAGAAAACATTAAAAAAGAAAAAAATCTAACTAGTGGGAGGTATGAAACTGTTTTTTATTTTTCATCAATTGCTTGATATCAGGTTTGATGGAAGAAAGTTGGAGTCTCATATCAGCTTCGGCGTCCAGTCTATTGCGATATTTTGTTTTCGTGGCTGCGTAGGTAGAGAATCCTGTTTCGCACAAATATGTAGTTGGGAACGGGAGAAGAATATCCAGAGCCATTTGGCCAAGCATTGCATATTCATCTTGGATTCTGCACCAAAAATCATTAAGAGGCGTCGTTTTGAACAATGACTCCATACTTGTGTCTGATGACATTTCTAAAAGAGATTCATATATCTCATTTGACATGTTTTCAGGCTTTTCCAAGTTGGGTAAAAAAGGATTATGAATCCAGGAGTTCACTTAAATTTTTGTATTGTGTTCTTCGGGAAAATACTTTTCAAAAGATGCGCGCATCGAACTGAGATATTGGACCAATTCTTCAAACACATTATCTTCAAACATTTCTGAGTCGTTTTCGCTAACAAACTCACTGAGTAACGTAAAACTTTCTATTTCTTTTTTACCAATGCAAATGATCCAAAAATCTAATTTTCTTTTAAAAGCAGTTATTTTATTATAGGCCTGAAATACTGTTGTCTGTTTACCTTGCAACGATAAATTTAATTCGTTAAGTTTTTGAAAGATATCCGCCATAAAAGACAATCGGAACAACCAAGTTTTATCATACAAACGGTCCTTCAAATTAAAAGAAGTATCTGCTGAAAGAAACATTTGTAACTCGGCTCTAAGTTCAAATAGCCTTGTTAAAGTTTTTCCCCGAGACAGCCATCGCACTTCTGTATGGAGCAGCAGTGTTTTATGTTTGCTGCCATAATCTTCACACAATAATGAGAACAATCGGGATTGTAGTGGTCGTGATTTGATAAAATTAATTATTTTTACCGCTTCATCCATAACTAATTTTAGATTAGACGGCATTTGCTTCATCGCAAGTGCTTGTCTATGCAGAATACAATGACTGGAACTACAATTAGGCGCTTTATTTTTCATTCGTGACACTGCTCCTGCTGTTTTACCTGTCATCGCCTTGCCCCATCTGTACAAATGTCAATGCAATTGTTCCAACTGAGATTATGTTCTTCAAAAAATATATTTATTTTATTAAAAATTTCTTCCCCGGTAGTGTTTGTAAGCAGCGATGAACACATAAGCATGTCTTCTTCAAAAGAACTTTTATATGGATATCTCACAATAACCAGCAGGATAGCCAAACCAGCGACATCAGTCGACTCGTCCATTTGCAAAGCGAATCGTGTATTTTGTAGACGTGTAACTAGTTCTTGTTTGACGTAGCTTGCCAGATCATGGATTCGTCGTGAAACAGTATCGTTTGATAGCGGAACAGTAGAAAGATGCTTTGCAGATTTTTCATCAAGCATACATTTTGTTATGTCTAATACACATGGTTTTATTAATTTCTCAGCGATAGTGTGCGCTTCACCTGCTTGTGCAATGCGATAGCTAACTAAATATGATGCCTCCGTGGCCTTTTCGTTGGTAGTTTGTGTTACATGCATCATATTTTTTTGACTTTCTAATAACTGATCTTTTTTGCGAACAAAAAATTCTTTATTCTTGTCTTTAGTCTCGGGGTGTACGGTTTCTAAATGTCGACGCAATTTGGCAGGTGCCATGGAACTATTAGGAAGCAGTTTACTACAGAGCATGCAGAGAGGTGAGCCGTTGGAATCAACAAATCCGAAACTGATATAAGATTCATCATACTTCCTTTTTTTCGTCTTTGAAACCGTCGAGCTTGACGTCGTGGCACTCGTGGCATCATCTTCTGGATCGGTGATTGCTAAATTCTCCGCGCGCATTGCTTTTGAACATTCAGCGTCATTAGAAGATGTTGTTGGAACACGTTTAACACCTTTAAGCCAACGTTCCATTCTTCTTTATTTATAATGTTACAAGTCAGGATAGTGGGGTTTAAATAATGCACAATCGTTACTGCGTATAAGAGACTAAATTTAGAACCTACAGGGAAGAAATGTATAAAACTGAGACAACAGAATACAGCAGGCAGTAAAACAATGAACACTAGTTTCTCGCTAGCGAGCTTGTAAGTAGGTAGTAACTTATCGCTCCGAACGCTAATCATCAACTGACGACGCCAACGCGCGATCGCCGCTTTTATACTTAGTCCTAGACTCGATCTCAAATATTCTCGAAAATACTCGAGTCGGCACCTTTAATAAACAAAAAGCAAAAATAAAAACAGAAATTTAAAAATAGCGTTGTAAACAATATCGACTTTATCCTTTGAAGTTAGAGACGAAAGTCGCTTGTTGACAACTATAGCGTCTAATTCAGAGGCGGCTTTTATCAAAGAGACTGAGCGCTTACAAGTATACTACCCGCTCGTTTTAAGTTCGCCGCTGGCGATAGGTATGAGTGTATGACGTTCGAAATTTTTTATTTAATTGTAACAATAAAAATTGTGTACGGTAGATATTTGGGTAAAACTATGACACATTATAAGTTTTGTTGTCACGTGGGGGAGGGTACGCGCATTCCACAGACCGGCAAACTTAGAGCGAACGCGTTGTACAAGTATAAAATTGTTGAGACCAAACTTATAAGATATTGTACCAGCTAATGTAACACAAGCTTATACAAATACAAATAAATAAATAAATAACATTCATAGCGTTTTGTCTCCGCGCGGCCGCGGAGTCCGCACAGCCGCGGAGCGACCAGAGAGAGGTGTTTTGATTTTTTTATTTCTAAATTCTTGCGGAACCCCGACAGAGTTATCACGGAACCCTAGGGTTCCGCGGAACACACTTAGAGTATAGCTGGTCTAGTGGTTAGTGACCTGACTGCTAAGCTGGAAGTCGTAGGTACGATCCCTACCCAGGATAAAACTTTGTTTGTTGATCACGATGGTTTATTCTAAACCATCATGATCATCAAACAAAGTGTCGGGGTGTAATTTATCTACGTATTTACAAATATATAAGTATGTTTGTCAGTTGTCTGGTTGCCATAGTACAAGCTCTGCGTTGGGTGAGTTGTCCCAAGATATTATTGTATAATAAATTTATATTATATTAAATCGAGCACCACGACTACGGAAATAGCTCTACCTTACAAAAGGCAGTTAAACTACAACTCTTAGCCGATTTCGGTGGGTACGTATTCGAATCAGAAAGCATTTTCAATGCTTACTTCTTCTGTTCCGCAGGCTACTGCCGTGCAGAAGAATTGTAAATGCGTGAGTACAAATGCACGCCCTGTCTCCTATAGTCGATAGGACGGAAATCCAAAACGCCGAAGAAAAAATTAAGTCCCAGACCGTCTTGTAAAACCAAAAGGTAATAATAATGAAACAGCATGGCTTATAGCTATACTCGTAAAACTTGATAAAGTTTAGCATAAACTTAACAAGCTGCTAATAACTATGTCGTAAGTGCTAATCATTAAGCTATTTAATCATTATTTGACCTATTTAGGTATAGTTACAAATACCACTATCAATAGGTATGTTAATTTACATAGGAACTAGAGTTGCCAACGAGATTAAGCTATAATGGTTTTACCTACAGACATAGTTAAATGACACTCTTATAAAAGGATTAACCATTGGCTGATTTATGTAAGCACACAATATCATTATATGATTCAGAATTAATCTGACTGCAATATATAAACCGTTAATCATCAAGGAAATCGTAAAAAGATTAACGAAATAGGTTTGTCAATTATAACTTAAGTGATTAAATTACGACCAACTATGCATGACCTGAAAATCTAAAGAAAAATGGCCATATCTTCTTTATCATATCCTCTATGACTGCCTCTGTGGCGCGGTGGGAGTGTATCCGACTGCTACGCAAGAGGTTGTGGGTTCGATCCCCACCCAGGATAAATCTTTGTGTGATGAGCACGATGGTTTATTCTGTGTCTGGGTATTATTTATCTATATTAAGTATGTATTTAGAAATATATAAGTATGTTTATCAGTTGTCTAGTTTCCATAGTACAAGCTCTGCTTAGTTTGGGACCAGATAGCGTTGTGTGAGTTGTCCCATGATATTATTATTATTAATATTATGCACAAAAAAAGTATTTAAAAAAAAATACTTTGGATCGATACTACAGGTGATTTTTAATATACAAATAACCTCCCGCTCGTGGCTTCTTTACATAACACTAAATAACTTTGTAATATCAGTTTTGGAAAATATTTAATAAAAATAACCATTAATCATCTACCGCTTGTTTTTAGATTTATGACTTTAACCAGCTACAGACAGACTATTTTACTAAAGTAAAATGATTGTTTAGAGGTTTAAGCCCTCAACCTGACAAAGAAACATCGATTTTATCGAAACGAGATTTGTGGTAAATGGTTGTGTGACAAAAGTACGTGATAGGTGGTAAGGGTTAATTTGTATTTTTTTTTTTATTATTATACGAAGTTATTAATTTATTTATTTCTAATCAACCTGTATATCAGTATATCTCGTCTTGCAATAATACCCACTAGCGGATCCAGGGTGGGGATAAAAAGCTCAAGAAACTATATTTGAATTCACCTGGGTGTAGTCTCTCCCGTCTTTCTGAACCTAAATCCTGGTCCAGCCACTGATAATACTAGAAAAGAAAACTGTCCAAGCTTGTCAAATGACACTCGAATACTAGCGAAAGACCCTGTTTTAATATGGATTGATAAGTTTTCCAAAGACATCATCTTACTTAACCAACAATTTTATCATTGACTAGCTGACAGGCGCAACTTCGTTTGCGTGATTTTCCTCCTATTTTGCAACATTTTTCATTAATGCTCCGCTCCTATTGGTCGTAGCTTGATGTTATATAGCCTATAGCCTTATTTATAGGACTATCCAACACTAAGGAAAAATAGTAATAATAGCAATTCGAAACTAGTACTAGTTCCTGAGATTATAGTGTTCAACCAAACAAACAAACTCTTCAGCTTTATAATATTAGTATAGTAAGTAGTAAGTATAGATGACGGCGGTAGGGTAATGGCTGAGGCATCGGTCTCGCAATCGTGAGATCGCGGGTTCGAATACTACCGACGTGAACCCACTCCTAATACAAGCCTTTGAGCTTAGCTGGAGGGGTTAACAAGATTGCTAGAAATGTTGGACTTAATCCCACATTGATAGTTATCTTTTTTAAAACAAAAATATATATAATAATAATACACCAAATTTATATATCCAAAAATGTGTGACGAGGGATGGATGGTGATGATTATAATAATAATAATATCTTGGGACAACTCACACAACGTTATCTGATCCCAAACTAAGCAGAGCTTGTACTATGGAAACCAGATAACCAGACAACTGATAAACATACATATATATTTCTAAATACATACATATTATAGATAAATAACACCCAGACACAGAATAAACCATCGTGCTCATCACACAAAGTTTTATCCTGGGTGGGGATCGAACCCACGACCTCTTGCGTAGCAGTCGGATACACTCCCACCGCGCCACAGAGGCAGTCGTTTGCTAAGTCGATTGAAAGATGTTTGCTCTTTCACGCACTACTGAACGGATTTTGAAAATACTTTATGTATTTTATACATTACAATAGTATATATAGGCTATAAAAATACTACTTAGGTACTGAGTATTACAATAGTAGGTATATATAGGCTATAAAAATACTACTTAGGTACTGAGTAAACATAACGAAGTACGAACAAGACACTCATTACGGTGTACTACGGTGTACATGTAATTAACCACTGTAATAAACTATTATTTAACGTCATATTAATAACCTTGAAAATCTTGCAATATCCTTTATTAAAACCTATTAACTTATCTTTGTCTTTATATATTTCGCCCACGGCTCCGCACAAGTGGATGTCGGTTATCACGATAAAAACTATCCTATGTCCTTACCCGGGACTCAAACTATCTCCATACCAAATTTCATCTAAATCGGTTTAGCTGTTTAAGCGTAAAAGCGTAACAGACAGACAGAGTTACTTTCACATTTATAATATTAGTATGGATTCTTTTGTGCGGGGTATGTGACTAAACTCCTCATAAACAGCTGGACCGATTTTGATGTATTTTTTTGTGTGAGTCCATTGGACTCGCGAATGGTTTAGATTTAAAATTGAACCCGATTCACAAAAAAAAATAATCCGCCTACGCAAAAAAGATGCAAACAAGATCCCCTACTTTAGTAATATAGTATACATAGTTACATACAAGGTCCGCGCGAAAAACATAACCCTTCCTTGCAGTCCGGTAGAGGCGTGCAGAACAGCTAGTATTATATAGCTATATTCTTCGTTAGTCTCGCTAAAACTTAAAAACGGCTTAACCGGTTTGAATAATTCTTACTTTGTTTAATCACCTTAAATTTGGGATGGTTCAAATAAAAAAGTAAAACTACAAAACCCCTCGAAATCGAATTAGACATGTTCAAGTAGTATTATTCATATTAATTATACCGATCGGTGCAGTACAATAACTAATTATGCCCTGTACCAATCTGTACAATAAAATTATAACAGCTTGAAGATTCTAGATTGGAGAGTGACGTAGTAATATTTTCTCAGTTGCTTAATGGGAATGCCAATCCGGTAGCTATCGTTATAATTATAGCCGTTTCCTTCCCTGATCATATTTAATATAAAAAGGAATACTATATTTTTAATATTAAAATAACATATGATCAACAAACAGAACAATGTTTGGTCTAATAGAGGTCCAAAATTATAAAACGAGGGAATCATAAATGACTAGCAAGACCTTAGCACCAAAAAATTATTTAGTCAAAATTCTGTTTTCAACATATCATGTTGGTAAAACGAGACTTCACTTTTTTGCAGTAATACCACAATACATTCGAGATTACCGAAGATAAGCTTTATACAATTTTGCTCGAGAAACGCACGCACTTTGATTACGTTCGCATAGAAAGTCAAACTATTCTTATCGTATGATGATTAATAATAAACCTTCAGAGACATGAAATCTTTTACAAAAATTCAAACTTCTCAAACAGTGTAGCCTGAGATGTCCGTGAACAATGACTTTGAGTGCATTTTTTTAGCGTGAATTAACGATGTCTTCTTAACTCTTCATTCCTTTTCGAACCTAAAACTTGGTCGTCCATAAATTCTAAACAATGTTAGGTGAAGTCGACTAAGGGAAAACATATTTGGACTTTAGCAGTAAGTTCTGTTAAAGTCCAAAAAAATTGACACTTTCATTGACTTATTTATAGCTGTCTAAAGGGCGATGACGCTAATCATAATAAACAACATAATCAATCGCGTCGCCCAAGACTGTCGTAAGTACTATTTTAGTATCATTTGCACCGCTTGCACTCGTAGCATAATACCGTCCCATAGTGACTAGGGATTTTTTGGCATAACTATACAGTGTACGGCCGAGCTAAATATGAACTGAAATATCACTAACATTGTAGATAATTTTTTGTATAAAAAACCCTCTCTCAGAAAGGAAACCTGTGTAACAGCAGAGTAAATAATAGTCATTTTCTGTGCGTTTAGTCTTTATTCAATTTTTATTATTCTACACCACCACCATGAGTTGGTATTCTTATATATATACATACATTCCTGTCCATCCAAAGGTTGCCTGGAAGAGATCGCTCTCAGCGATAAAGCATCCCATTGTGCATGAGCTTAAGTAATAATTTTGTGATCGTATAATCACAATGTAATTTTGTTATGTGTGGTGAAGAATAAAGAATTATCTATCTATCTAATTTTCTCCTAACTGGTATCGGTTACGACAGGAGATATTACAGTGCCCTAGTATGCACTGTGTGCAGTCTACAGACTGCTGAAGTGCTATCTGGTCCCACTTTCATACTCAGATTGGACATTTACAATACGACATATGGGTTGCATGCTCTTCAAGGCACGGTGAGATGTGACATTATCTATAAATCAACAGTGGTAACTGCTAAGTTAGGTATATATAAAATTATGGAATTAGCTTGTGCAATGACATAGACGTTTGATTCACAAACCATATAGACATAGACTAGGTACAAAACGAGAGCATTACACTCATTCAGCTGAGCTCAGTTGAAAACAGCTGAAGTCCTCAAAGTCCCTCTTAAAAAATATTGGGACCCGGCATAGAACCACATTAAGTTAAACCGGTGCTTGACATAAATAAAAACAACAGGATTCCAAAGGTATAGGAACAGAAGCTTTTACAATAAAACGAACTTTTGGACCTCAACAAAGTATTAGTAAATTATAGGACATCAACAATGTAGTCATACAATTTACAAAAACAAACCAATCATGGAAACTAATTAACAAATATTTTTCGAAGACGGAAGAAGCTAAGTGAACCACTTGAATCCTTGTTTTATAAACAACCCAATTGAAGCAATGGAAAATTCTACAATGCCACAGTGGGTTCCAATCATAGACAATTGTGCTCTTTGTAAACATAATGCTTGGTTATCATCAACAGCCAGACACGTGTTTTGGAAAAAAAGTTTCGTCACAATGGCGACATTTCTACACGTGTCTAGATCGTGGGTAAATGCTCTATACAATATCAACAATAAAGACAAAGGATGGTTATGGATTAGCAAGAAACGAAAATAGTTCAAAACGATAATACCAACTAATAATATTATGTAAACACGAAAGTTTCAGAGGAAGGCATGGATAATTCTTACTACTTTACGCAAAAACTACTAGATGGTTTTCTATGAAACTTTACATTGTAGTAGTATATAAAAATCAATCTTGGCGCCTTCCGGCTCCAACATCAGACCCTGGATATTATCTAGAGGCAGACTACATGTCAAGACAAATTAAACTAATCCAAATTCGATGGCGATCCGTTGTTTTAATAAAGAGTTCCCATAACCACTTTCCAGATTAATCAGCATACCCTGAATATTATCTAGAGTGAGACTACTTGTCGAAACGACTCAAACGAGCCCACTCGTGATGAGGTTGCGTCGTTATATTATAGAGTTCCCATAGCCATCTTTCAGCTCTATCATCAGACCCTGGAAATCGTCTAGAGTCAGATTACAGACTACTTGTCAAGACGAATTAAATAAGCCCAATATTAATGTGGTTGCGACGTTTTATTATCGAGTTCCCATGGCCATATTTCGGCTCCATCATGAAAGCCTGGATAGCATCTAAAGTCAGACTGCTTGTCGAGACGAATCAAATAAGCCCAATATTGATGAGGTTGCGTCATTTTATTATTGAGTCCCCATGGCCATATTTCAGCTCCATCATCAGAGTCTGGATAACATCTAGAGTCAGACTACTTTTCGAGACGAATCAAATAAGCCCAATATTGATGAGGTTGCGTCGTTTGATTATAGAGTTCCCATGGCCATCTTTCGGCTCCATCATCAGACACTAGATATCATATAGAGTCAGACTACAGACTACCTGTCGAGACGAATCAAGTAAGCCCAATATTGATGAGGTTGCGTCGTTTTATTATAGAGTTCCCATGGCCATCCTTCGGCTCCATCATCAGACCCTGGATAACATCTTGAGTCAGACCACAGACTACTTGTCGAGACGAATCAAATAAGCCCAATATTGATGAGGTTGCGTCATTTTATTACAGAGTTCCCATGACTACCTTCCGGCTTAGACCCTGGATATCATCTAAATTCGGAGTACTTGTTGAGAGGAGTCAAACGAGCCCAATCTCGACGAGGTTGCCTCATTCTATTACAGAGTTCCCATAGCCATCTTGCGGCTTCATTATCAGAGCCTGGATATCATCAAGACCCGGAGTACCTCCCCGTCCGTACATCTCGACGCCATCATCAGATCAGCTCGATAGTGTCATTGTCACCATTCTTACCAAGTCACATTTTAGCTCAATCGGATTCTAATAAGTGGTCGAAAAAATGCTTTTCAAAATGAGTTTTTTTTTCTTTTTTTAGCGCAAAGATCGTTGTTAAAAATTAATGTTTACTTTTTATTTATTTAATTTGGAATTTTTTTATTTTGTTTTAGAGATTACTCGACCGTAATCTATGCACTTTTTATTTATTGAACGAAAAATGTGTGAAAACTAGACTGTAAATGACAGTAGATACACTTCATACATAAGTGTATGTATAGATTTGAGAAGCATCAGAAATTACTAAGAGGAAAGAATACCACAGGGATCCATACTCGGACGATATTGGATATATTGTACCTACATATTTATATCAATAAACGTCCACAGTGCCGATGTTCACATGACCTTTAAAAGTGCAAATATCGATTGAACGCACTTCCCAGAAGCACGCTATATTGTTACGCTGATCGATAGCTAATCATATCCATTTACTAATGAAAACGAAACCAAATATAGTAGCATTTGATAGCAATTTCTGGATTAATTTCTTTCTCTCAGGATCATAATGTTGCCAGTAAGCTGAACGGATCTTAATGAAATTTACCAAGGAGATCTTATACACGATAACTTAGAGGATACATGCCACTTTTAATCGTGATAATCCATTATCACGATCTACATAATATATTATAACACTATGCAATTTTATGTCTTGTGGAAAACTTTTGATATGGGTTTAGTGAAATTTCAGGTAAAAGTAACTACTAATTTGCTACTTTATATCGCAAATATTAGACGAAAAGTGAGCTATGTTTTGGAAAAAGTATCATGAACTTCACAAACAATATTGCTAACGTACTCGTTTACATATAAAACGAGTCAAGACAAGTTTGCAAACAGTGTATAATACCACAATAATCACTAAGAATAGACTGTGTCATTATCCACTTATTATACAAATTGCTATAACTAATGTTGGTTATGCTTGCTATATGTACCTACATAGATGCATTATGCCAGTATGTACTATAATAGATGGGCTGCTCTAGGGCAGTAGTATTATAAAAGTAGATAGGTTCTTAGAACTTAGTAGAGTCTAATAGCTGAATTATGGAATTTTAAGATTAGGGGACGATCACTACACTACACTTACTGTCTAGCTAGGTATGTCGTCAAAGTCAAGAGCTAACATGCCTAATTGGTGAATTGTGACAAATCAAAACTTTTGAGACTTTTCGTGCATAAAAAGATCCTGAAGATTAAACAGATAGATAGGTTATAATTTACTAGCTACCCGCGCAACTTCGTCTGCGTGAATTTTCCCCGTTTTTTAAACATTTTTCATTCATTTCTATTAGTCGTAGCGTGACGTTATATAGCCTATAGCCTTCCTCGATAAATGGGCTACCTAACAGTAAATAGTTGTTTTAATTCGGACCAGTAGGTACTGAGATTATCGCGTTTAAAGAAACAAACTCTTTAGCTTTATAATATAGATTTGCATACTAAGAAGTTTATAATAAGATTTGCGTACTTCAATTAATATGATCTTCAATAACACAGAATTCGTCCTCCATTATACTAATATTAAGCTGAAGAGTTTGTTGGTTTGTTTGAACGAGATAATCTCAAGAACTGCCGGTTCGAATTGTAAAATTCTTTTAGTTTTGGATAGTCCATTTATCGGGGAAGGCTATAGGCTATATAACGTCACGCTAAGACTAATAGGAGCGAAGCATCAATGAAAAGTGTTGCAAAAACGGGGAAAATCGACCCAGACGAAGTTGTGCGGGTCAGCTAGTTATTTATTTAGATCACTTTATGTATCAACCCTATCTATAGCAAATAAAAATATCACTATTTGTAGAGTTAAGTCACCTTCCTCGTCTGTCTGTTTGTGTAATTTTGATACGGTTTTCACTATGATTTAGATAATTTATTCCCGATAATTTTATTATCTGTATATATAAAAGGGACTAAAGGGGTGAAACGGGGGTCCAAAATCCAATATTAGGGCAGAGCAAAATCCAATATTAGGTATAAAACGAGGAGAAAAAGGAGAAATATTCGTGAGAATTAACAAAATGCGAAACGACCGAGGGCATCTCTTCCAACCTTGGATAGAATGAAGGATAAAATTGCGTGCGACGCGAAAGAAAGAGTTATGAATGAAAGAGACAGACGATATAAACACTATAAAATTACATAAATATAATATGTTAGTAGTACTAATAGTAATATAGGTGCCAACGTGTACATAAGATATAATTATGACAAACACATTGGCACACTTTCGTGTTTCTGGTTAATAAAATGTGAAATAAAAAGAGGTATGTATGTATGAATGTAGGTATTTATGTGTGAGGGTTTCAGTGCAGTAACAAGGCTGGACATTTCATGCAATTTTTTTTACATAATGGAGTCTATATACAACCCAGCACAAACACCCCGAAAGTGGAAAGACGCACTCATTCCGTAATTCAACCAAAAAGCATTTGTAGTAGGTATATGCCTATCTACGAATGATTTAACCGTGGGGCGATCCTTCTCCTAAAGATTAAGGGTACCCGTAGGTGGTACAATTGTCTAAACCACTGCCAAATGTGTACTGTGGACCTTTTTGGAATTTCAGGGAGAGGGGCTTCAACCCCCAAATCCCGTACCATGGTACGCTCATAACCGTATCCTTCAGATGCGAGCACTACAGGCACTATGAGAAATCAATCTAAAACAGAACATGGACTTATATCAGCTACACACCAATCATATCACTATCAATACCATAACTATCCACAAGCGAGCTTCAGATTTATTTCACTGTCAACTTTCATACTCTTTTTTAAGCCAAGATATTAATAACTGTCTTTTTCCAGCAGTTATGTCCGTGTCTATGTCAGAAATATCGATAAAATAGTCTGTGTAAAGCTATATTACAATATACAACAATAATTACTCACAAACTTCGCGATTATAATTTTAGTAGGACATCAACACATCCAAAAATGCTCTAAAATAAGCATAGATCAATCAATTAGCCTGTATCGGTCCAATGCTGGACATAGGCCTCTCCTAACTTACGCCACAACATCCAAGCAAACAAGCATAGATACTGCATCTAAATGCATTCACAATTCAAGCGTGGCTTTACCGACCAATAGGACATAATTGCATTATCAAACGTTGAATCATACAAGGAACCATTCACATATCGCACCATAGTCACACCATAATATTCAATATTCACTGTAGCCGTATGACGTCAGTGACGCTGGCGTCATATGCGTCACGCCATGCCACGTGAACACGCGTCAACGGTACGATACGTAGGTAACGATTGGTGGGACAATTTCTATGAATGCCGTTTGCGAATCTTCTGTTTTGATCTTTTAAGTACGGTAATGCATCACCTGTTTAGATTCATGTGGAATTTCTTTCGGAAACTTTATGGATAAAATAAAATAAACATATTGACCGGCGCGGCGCTTTGCGTACTTAGAGCAATTTTTTTTTGTTTTCTTTTAATTTGAAACAAAATAATAAAGGGAAAACATCAAGCGTATTGGATTAAGTTCAAAAATTTCAAATGTCTAAACATAACTTTATTTTGTGCATCTCACATTAACAGCTGAATTCCATTTGATTATTTCGATGACTAAAAACTGAGCGGCGTTTGAGTAACTCGAACGCCACAGTTTTAAGCTACCATCAACTCCTTTGCTGTCAGTGTCACTAGTCAATAATGAAGATAGAAATAGATATGATTACGACTCAAAGTTAAATATCCTTTGATAATTCTGGAGTTAATAACCTTTTAGTCAAAGCCCAAGTCAAATTAGAATTGGCCGGAGTTGACTCCTTTTTCTTGAATAAATAATTTGGCTATAAATGTCAAAACTAATACCGGTACTCATAATGTTTTAATTGACATAATCAGTATCTGCGCGTCACTCTAATAAAAAAATTGGATGTTCTCTAAGCCAAACGATGCTAATTGCTTAATCGTCATTATCTAACAAATGATAAGAAAGATGATCCGTGCTAAAGCTGTTAGCCATATTTGTTAATAAATCATATCATAAAAATGTGTAGGTTTTTTCCCACGAAATTATTAGAGGAGATTAAACTCATCCAACGATCAAATATCAATTTAAAGCTAATCCAGTTCAATTTTCTATTTCTTTCTTTTTTCGAGTTATTTCTTTATGTAGGATTTACTTGTTTCAGAGTATACTATGGTTTCATAATGTAAGACTAGCTTATTCCCGCGGCGTTGTTTCCAACTGACATGAAAATACATTTCTTAAATAAAAACTATCGTTTTTTTATGTTTTTCTGCGATGGATCAATAAAAACGCCATACGACAGAAATTTAAAAAAAGTCCTGCTGGTCCTACGGCAATGGGACCTCCTCTATCACTTGTTCCACAAGACTACTGGTACGAACCCGGTGCTTCACAGCGCTACAAGTAAAACATATTCTTTCCAAAGAGCTAAACTAGTAAAAGAACGCATCCAAATCTATTTAAGCACAAAAGTGGCGCAAAAAAAACATAATAACTAAGTACCGGTGGCGAAGGGTCGTAAGAACACCATTCCATTCGGTTTCCCTTTGAATAGGGTAAATGACTGTCAAGTCAAATCAGTATATTTTTATGAAACGTCAAAACGATGCTCCCTGTACTAATTTATATGAAATACAAAACAATGACGTCATTCTTTCGTATGAGCAAATCATTTAATTTTAATGCTTGTTTTAATATTTATAAAATTCAAGGCCACGTAAACATTGTTTTTCAGAACAGTTTAGCAAATGCTATTTCCTGAATATTGTCAAATAATTTATTGTTATTGTAGTTATCTACCCAATTCTAGTTACTTATTTTATGTACGTATAAAATTCGTATCCAACAAAATATATTTCCTCAGGAAAATTTTAACCCTTCGCGTCTGTTAAGTACCTAATAGTTTAGATATAAAATATTAACTATACAGGTACAATAACGTGCCGGTTTACCTATGTCTAATCTGTGAGGCTATAAATAGGACCGCCGGTGTCTACTATATGTCTAGTTCTAAAAATAGGACAATCGACTCAACATTGACCCCACATAATACGACCTCATCTCAATCAGTTCATGGCAAGTCATTGACTTAGTACGAACAACTTTGCTTAATCGTAATACTAGTTTTTTTTTTTTATATAAGTATTACATTAAAAACATGACAACTAAGACAATGGTAGATACCATTGTCTTAGTTGTCACGTCGTTCATATCAGATTGAATTTCAAGACGCAAAAAAGTATGTTATGCGAGTACTAGAATTAGAGTTACATTTTGTCGCGCCGACAATTCTGAGCGAAATGAAGAAATATTTCGGAAAAAAAGGTAGAAAATGCAAAAATTATAATGCATTAACCTTCTTTCTGTATTTCTAAACGAAATTCTAAAAGTCCCATCGATTCCTGTCCGCTAAAACTCGAAAATAAAATCTCTATATTTTCTTAATATCAAAGTAGCTTAGAAAAGTATCTACAAAAACATACTACGTACAACTTTTTCGAAGGCAGGACAGTTTTTGAGATAAGTACCTATAACATGAAGACGAAAAAGACTTCTTCTTCTTCGTGTAATGTTTCACAAGTTACTCCAGTGTAGTATAAGTTGAAGACACTCTAAACTAAAGGTCACTGCTCAAATTAATTCTTAGTTCTGTGGCGTCCTACATGCCAAGCCGCCGATAGCGCCCGACATCGCGACGCCGACACCGTAGCGCGCGTGCTGAAAAAGACGACATCCCAACGCAATAACTATTTATGCACTAAGCCGCGCGCTGTGCCACACGTTTATATATGGCGCCGAGAATGCACCGCAGTCGTCGTGATTGGTCGGTCGCGATGCACTGACTTGCTACATGCAATACAACTTGCGAACCTTATTTTGTAAATATAACGTGCCACTTTTATTTAATATATCTCTTTCACCTTTTACTTATACATCACACGTGAGTTTTATTTTGCAACCTCAAGACTGAACACACTATCAGTAAATTGGTGACACCGACGTGATCAAGGAGCAACTCCAAGATGTCTACAGAGGAAACCAGCCCACAAGAAGTAGAAGACGTGAAAGAACAGGTAACGACCGTTACGTGTGACGTCGCCACAATCTCGCTGCCTGCGCGTCTGCCGCCATTTTGGCGCCAAAACCCACGCCTATGGTTCGCGCAGTTTGAAGCCGCCGTTGCGGCTAGCAGAATTGGAGAAGATCAGAAGTTCAATCTCGTCGTCCCGTTGCTCGGCTGCAACGACCTGGAGCAGATCGCCGACATCGTGCTGAGCCCGCCCGCGAGCAACAAATACGCTACACTGAAAAATAGGCTGATTTCCACGTTTCAAGAGTCCGACCATCGCCAGTTGCAGAAGCTGCTCAGCGGCTTAGAACTCGGCGACATGAAGCCTAGCCAGTTACTGCGCAAGATGACTGATTTAGGCGGGAAATTGCTGACCCAAGAGGCGTTAAAGGTAATGTGGCTCAATCAATTACCTACGCAAGTGCGCGCCGTGCTCGCCGTGAACACCGAATCGTCGCTCGAAGGCCTAGCTGCGATGGCTGACAAAATGGTGGAACACTTCGAACCTGCGACGGTTGCCGCGGTCGCCGTGCGTCCCACGTGTCCGTCGCCATCAACATCGTTAAACTCCGCGCATACGCTCGAAAGAAAACACGTACCAAACGAAAACCTGCAGTTTGACCTACTATCTAAACAGATCGAGAAATTATCGCTAGAAATCGCCGAACTTCGCACGAGACAACAAAATTCGACGCATCATTCCCGTTACCGCCAAAATCGATCGCGGTCGAACTCGCGAGTACGTGCCTACACGAACCGTAAGCCCGGAGATCCAGATTGGGTATGTTATTATCATTTTCAATTTGGTGACGAAGCCCGAAAATGTGAACCGCCGTGTGCTAAACAGAAGCAGAAGTCGGAAAACTAGAACGTTCATCCACGTTGGCGGGCGTCGATGTTAACAAACCAAGTTACCGCCTATGTGTCGTCGATGTTAACAGCAGAGAGAAGTTTCTCGTCGATACCGGAGCCGACATATCTGTGTTAGCCGCTAGAAATAAGAAACCCACGAAGCCGACAGAAAATACCTACAGATTGTTCGCCGCAAACGGAACGGAGATACGTACCTACGGAGAGCGTACACTCGAGCTCAACCTGGGTTTACGTAGAGCCTACAAGTGGACGTTCACGGTCGCTGAGGTGAAAACATCAATTCTAGGCGCAGATTTTCTAGCGAGGCACGAATTGCTAGTCGATTTACATCACCGCAAACTCATCGACCGCATCACCGACCTCAGTGTAAACACCATCACAGTGCAAAGTACCGAAGCCGTTTACGTCATCAACCGCAACCACGCCTATCACGACCTGCTGAAACAATACCCAGACGTTCTGCGACCCATGTCACTCAAAGTACCGACGAAACACGAAGTAACACATCGCATCGAGACAACAGGACAACCGATCTACTCGAGGCCACGCCCCCTGCCACCAGATAAGTACAAAGCAGCGAAGTTAGAGTTCGAGAAGATGATGGAGATGGGTATCTGCAAGCCGTCGAATAGTCCATGGGCTAGTCCACTACACGTCGTTAAGAAGAAGGACGGTTCACTTCGCGTATGCGGCGACTATCGCCGTCTCAACGCCGTGACAACCCCCGATCGGTACCCCATTCCGCGAATTCAAGATTTCACGTACCAACTGCACGGAAAGAAAATATTTTCAAAAATCGATTTAAAAATGGCGTACTTTTGGATACCAATGGAGAAAGAAGATGCTGCGAAGACGGCCATAATAACCCCATTTGGCCTCTTTCAGTTTAACTGCATGACATTCGGTCTTCGTAACTCAGGTCAGACATTTCAACGTTTTATGCATGAAGTACTGCGAGGACTCGACGACAATGTATTCTGTTTCGTCGACGACGTGTTGGTCCACTCGAAAACAGAAGAGGAACACGAGCGTCACTTACATCAGGTACTCGAACGACTGAACAACTACGGTGTCTCACTTAACGTCGACAAGTGTGAGTTCGGCAAGGACAAGATACAATTCCTCGGCTACGAAGTTTCATCGGCCGGTATCAAACCCACTGAAGATCGCATACAAGCCATACTCAAGTTTCCAAAACCAAGCACAGTTCAAGAATTAAGAAGATTCCTAGGTATGATAAACTTCTACCGTAGCTGCCTACCCCACCAAGCCGAACATCAACATCTGTTAAACAAATACCTACACAATAGTAAGAAAAACGATAAATCACCAATATTATGGACACCCGAAGCCGAACAAGCCTTTGAGCAATGCCGACAAAGCATACTCGAGGCCACCGTCTTATCGCATCCCATACCTAACGCTCCACTATGTCTTCTCACCGACGCATCTGACAGCAGTATTGGTGCCGTTCTACAACAGAAGATCGACAATACGTGGAAACCACTCGCTTTCTACTCCAAAACGATGAGCGAGACGCAACGTAAGTACAGTGTATACGATCGCGAATTATTAGCAATGTATACAGCTGTTAAGAGCTTACGCCGACTCGTAGAGGGCAATGACCTCACAATATGTACCGACCACAAGCCACTGACGTACGCGCTAACAAGAACGCCGAGTAGCAGCGACACACCAAGACGAGAGCGACAACTACACTTCATCAGTCAATTTTGCACTAACATCAAGTACATTCACGGTGATAAGAACGAAGCAGCTGACGCGTTGTCACGTATCGCTGAAGTCGAAGTACTCAACGCAACCGTCGACTATAATAGACTCGCGGAGGTACAAGAGGACTCCGAACTACGCGAATCTATGAAAAATCCGAATCTCAAGTTTACGCGCGTCAACCTACCGGGAGTTCAACGACCGATATGGTGCGAAACATCAACAGCGAACGCTCGTCCATACCTACCACCGCCGTATCGCGTCCCAGCTTTCAAAGCGCAGCACGAACTTAGTCACCCGGGAGTACGACTATCGCGAAGAATTATGACTACAAAGTTCTTCTGGCCGTCGATCAACAAGGACGTAGGTACTTGGGCGAAATCATGTATCAGCTGTCAACGCGCTAAAGTTCAACGACACGTCGTGAGTCCACTCGGCGAGTTTCAACGGTCGTCGCGTTTCGAACATGTGCACGTCGATATAGTCGGGCCCTTACCTCCATCGGAAGATTATAGATACCTCGTGACGATGATAGATCGCTGTACCAAATGGCCTGAAGCAATTCCCACACGTGACGTCACAGCTGAGACCGTCGCGAAGGCTGTGTACGACGGGTGGATAGCACGATTCGGCTGTCCTCTGCAGATTACTACGGACCAAGGGAGACAATTCGAGTCGTCACTGTTTACCTCACTCATGAAGAAACTCGGCGTAACTCGAATACGGACTACGACTTTTCATCCCCAAGCGAACGGACAAATCGAGCGATGGCATCGTTCCCTCAAAGCGGCACTGATGGCGAGAACGAACGACGGGAGGTGGGTCAACGAACTTCCTACGGTACTACTAGGGCTTAGAAATGCACTACGTGACGACTCATCTGTCAGCCCGGCATTAATGACATACGGCTCGACTCTTCGCATTCCGTCTGATTTCTTCGTACCTACAACGTCGAACATTGAAGACGCGGATTTCGTCCGTCAGCTGACCGAAACGATGACGTCACTAACACCTTCTCCGAGAGCTCGAGCATCAACGATGAACACTTTCGTCTACAAGGATCTCGCAACCTGCTCACATGTGTTTGTGCGCAACGATACCGTACGCAAACCTCTCACACCTCCATATGATGGCCCGTACGAAGTTTTACAGCGCAGCCCAGACGGGAAACACTTTACACTGCGGTTACCGCTTCGCACCGCTGTTATTTCTGTCGACAGATTAAAGCCGGCCTATATCTGCAACACAGCACCGAGCGGCGCAGCGCTACCGATCCACGCACCGAGCGACACAGCTTCACCCACTAGATCATCGAGCACAGCATCATGCGGCGCAGTGCCACGGATCCACGCATCGAGCGACACTGCATCTTCGATCATGACCCCTAGCGACAACGCAACGTCATCGTCTTCACCGAGCAGCGCCTACGTCACAAGATCCGGCCGCACGGTGAAACACAACGTACGCTTCGCTTGAGGGGGAGTGATGTGGCGTCCTACATGCCAAGCCGCCGATAGCGCCCGACATCGCGACGCCGACACCGTAGCGCGCGTGCTGAAAAAGACGACATCCCAACGCAATAACTATTTATGCACTAAGCCGCGCGCTGTGCCACACGTTTATATATGGCGCCGAGAATGCACCGCAGTCGTCGTGATTGGTCGGTCGCGATGCACTGACTTGCTACATGCAATACAACTTGCGAACCTTATTTTGTAAATATAACGTGCCACTTTTATTTAATATATCTCTTTCACCTTTTACTTATACATCACACGTGAGTTTTATTTTGCAACCTCAAGACTGAACACCCTATCAGTAAAGTTCGATAAAAAATATTTGTTGAAATGTACTGTAAGCATAATTACGTCGATACTCATCAATTATCCTTGCAAATACAATAAGGGGAGAAGTCCGGACCCATACCTCTATTTTTAGTGCACGTGTGGAGAGGTTCAAAATGACACTCTCACGCAAACATTTGAAGACCGCGAATAACAAAAAATCTGTTTCCAAGAATTGAAAAATTGCAGTATACTATATTTAATGGATGTACATTTCTGCAATTACCCATAATAATAGGACAGCAAACGAGTATGACATATCACACACAAGGCCACATCTTGTCAATAGGCATCAAAACAGAAAATTATAACTGTTATACAGATCCTAATGTGATATTGCTTGCATCGTGTTATGTCTCATATGTTTTGTGAACTTCAAAGTACATTGGTGCCCATTCATTTGCCCAATCAACTTGTTATTGTAACTAGAGTAAATTTAAACCAACTGACTCAATAAGATCCTGCTAGAATACTGTTACTCACGGTGATCTCAACAGGCGAGATAATTATGCGTACCTACTCAAACATTCTTTGTAAAACTTAACAATATTTTTCTACAATTGGGCCCAATCATGAGGAAAAATCATTTTGCCTTCCTCTGCAAATTATCGCTATCAGCGATCTACCGAAACTCCTAAATAATATCCATTCTGATTCAAAAAGTCTTAACTAAAACATAGATTAGTCCAATATAGCATAAACTATAATAATAATAATATCTTGGGACAACTCACACAGCAGAGCTTGTGCTATGGCAACCAGACAACTAATAAACATACTTATATATTTTTAAATACATATATATCATAGATAAATGACACCCAGACACAGAATAAACCATCGTGTTCATCACACAAAGTTTTATCCTGGGTGGGGATCGAACTTACGACCTCCGGTTTAGCAGTCAGGGTCACTAACCACTAGGCCAACAGGCCAGTCACTTCACTATAAAACGCTATGAAAAATAATTCTGTCACAACAATTCAGCCTGAAAAGACAATAAGTACCAAGCGCCATATAAGTAAGCCTCATTTAAGAATGCCACCTTATATCATGAACACATACTTGGTTAGCAGCGATGAAGTCAGGGTCGTATATAGCCGGTCTAGGCTTCATGGCAGCCATTTCCTTCTTGAGTTTCTGCTGCAGATCGTAGTCAATGACCTTGGCCCGTACCATGGACTCCGCCAGATTTAGCGGGCTGATATCCCAACCGTCGATCACTGCGATGCAAGTACTTACGTCAGTAAAAATAACCCATTATTATATGTAACTACGAGAGCTATTTTAGGACCAGTACTGTGAGTATCTTCGGAGCAGTTTGCGTAGAAAACAATAGTGAAAAATATGGAAGAGTTACTTGTGCTGGCAATCAACTGATAGATATAGAACACTTGGTCAAAATCTTGTGTTTCAAGACCACTGTAACGTAACGTTTCGTAAAGGCATGAAAGTGTTGCGTTATCGCACCGCCAAAATTTGCGTTACCTTACGAAGAAGCTGCCACTAGCAAACAAACTGTAGCAGTACCCAGTCCTGATTGGCGCTAGCTGTACAAGTTCCCAACGATAACTGCTCGGAGGATCCTTCCTATGTCTTAGATGTACATAGCCTGCCATAAAACTAACACATAAAGGAACGTCTAAATAGGACATTTTTTACGGCAATTTGTGGCGGCAACACGGCAATACTCTCCAATATTGATTTGATGGTTGCCGGACGATCGTTGAGCGATCTATTTTCCGCAATGTTGCCCGGGCAATTTTGTTGTTGTTTCAGTCGCCCTCTATTTTATTGTTGCCGGGTTTTGTAACCCGTTTAGGAGACTGGATCATGCGCCATACAATTGTAGACATATTGCCATTATTGGAAGAGCAATTAGTTGCCAATAGTGCCGCCACGAATTGCCATAAAAATGGCCCGTTTAGATGTCCGTTAAAACCAAACAGTTTCAAAAGCATACCCAAATCATCCGGATTTATCATCGGTAGGAGATTACACATGGGTATATGAACCTCGTTTCCTTTCTCATCCAAGCCCAGCCGGACTGTGGAGGATTGCGTGATGGATCCCACCCTAGAACAAAGAACAATAAAATAATACATCCCATTAACTTCCGAGGACTCCGTTTTCATCTACAACCAAGCTGCTTCTGATATTCCCAAATAATTTGTTTTCATCAACCATTCAATAATTGGTTTTGGAGAATGTGTTGATGACTGAAATCAGCTAGATGACATCTAAGCGTTCTGGACGGTCTGATCCTTTCCCTCCCAATTTCTCGCGCTATTAATGAAAATAGTATCCTATAACAACGGTTTTAATATAAATATCAAAAGTTTTCCTTTCCTTTGTGGTTGTTTATGGTTCCATGGGGAGCGGAACGGAGTCAGAATGGAGATGAAAACGAACTTTTTCTGGAAACTGTAAACGCAGAAGGCACCATACAGTCATACTGAGCGTCAGCCTACAGTGTAATGCTTCTATCTACTGCCTCAGCTAGATATAGGTTTCTGATTCCTATATGCTACGCTGCTATAACACTAATCCTGCCCCTAGAGAGAAATTTGCTACAAAAACTCTCCATAATCATTCTGGCACCATTGATTACTAGTAATACAATACTATTATGTGGACAACTAATCCCATTACATTAAAAACTATTACGGCTTCGTTTACTTTTTAATTACGTGGCTTTGACCCTCTGTTGCACTATAGTACATTTGCATTATGGTGTAATTACAATAAGCACTGTATGAAACTTATGGCAAAATTGTTGAGTGTTTGAAAAGACCCTCTCCAATTTTCTATTACATTTGTCCCAACCTATATTAAATGGTGCCACAGGAAACCGTCACGAAGCAACCACTTTTAAGTTTAAGGCAAATGTTGCCCGGCCAATTTCGTTGTTGTTTCAGTCGCCCTCTATTTTATTGTTGCCGGGTTGTGTAGCCCGTTTAGGAGACTGGATCATGCGCCATACAATTGTAGATATATTGGCATTATTGGCCGAGCAATTAGTTGCCAATAGTGCCGCCAACAATTCCCGTAAAAATTGGCCCATTAAGACGCCCCTTTAGAACCGATCATTGTGGCAATATTTGGGGAGTCCAACGTTCAGCAGTTGGACGTTTTATGACTGAAAGGAAAGGGTCCTAATTCCGCTAGTATTTTAAGCAAATGCCCTCGCGCTTTTAAATAGTATCCGTGAATTATTTATGCGCCCAGACATAAAACCTAAACCATTCTTCATTCATTCTCATCAAGTTACGCACACTGATCGACATCAATTAAGCAGTAATACTTACCAATTAGAATCCATCTGCCCATTCTTGGTGCTCCAGGACAGTTGGTGACGATTTGCTAGAACTGCTGCCGTGAAGGTAGACCCGTTGTTACCTCCCCATCCAACGAGCATCACGCCTACCTTGCCTACTTTGCGCTGTGTCCTGATGCTGAGCGATTTGCGGATTGGCTTTGCCTGAGTACAAGGATTACCTATCGTGAGTTCAGATGACTTTTTGTGACTAGAGGAAGAGCGAAAGGTTCTAAGCAATCTTTTTCTCTCTCTCGATTTAGGAAATGATATATCCTAGCGATAGAGAGATTGAGTTGGAGGATGTCAATTGCTTGGTGGATTTTACTGTTTTCTAAGTATTTCTGTTTTTTGAAGTTTTCTCTAATACTTTTTACTTAGAAGTTGTTAAGTCTGATGCTGTTACTGTCATCTTCATTAAGATTTTGCAGTATTTTGCAGTACCCACTTTTTAGACTTAATGTACAAATTGTATACAAAGGTGGACTTAATGCTAAAAGCACTCTATTAAAAGTAATCGTTACATCATCCAAAGGTACATTGGTATAGACCAGTCTATGTTTGGATGATGTAGCAATTAGTTCTAATAGAGTCTGAATTTAAAGTGAAATGGATGACAATATTTTTCATTCAGGAGTTATCTTTATTAATCTACTTTTGTTAATAAAGTACATCTATTTTCTAGAAGGCTGCAATTACTGTACATATATACTGACAGTTTAAATGTCTTTTCTTTTTATTACATCTAAATATTGTTGATAATGCTACAATTTCCAGTAATCTGTAGCATTACCAGTAATTTTTCGACTATCTATTTCAAGACTTGCAAGGTCTGCCTGTTGTAATAGGTAACACTAATCACATCTTGTTAGATTCATTTTCACATAACCAAGTTCAGGTATTCTTAAAGAATTATTAATGGTATGCTTGTATTAGATGATTGTTTTATGAAACACTTATAAGAATAATGATGGTGCACAATATTCACAGCCAATTTTAGCTTAAGGCACCTGTCCCACCAATGGCGAGAAAGCGAGTAGCGATTTTACAGCTCAAGAAACATACATTTATGTAGATCCCTGTAAATCTAATATAAGTTTCTGGAGCAATAAAATCACTACTAGCTTCTCACTCATCGCTGTTGGTGGGACAGGTGCCTAAACCACTAAATTTCCATTGCCAACTGAAAATTAGTGCTGGGTGTTCCGCCTTCCTAGATAATGCCGAGCTGGTTGCCTTTTTGGTACGAGTTCACAGACCTGTATACTGTGCATAGTTGTATAATTTTACGTTTAAACTATACATATTTATTTATTTGGTATGTCCAAGTCAGAATTAAATGTATTTTCTTTCTCCTTCTTTCAAATTGTATCAGAGAAAGAACAAAGTTCACACTTTACAACTAGTCCCATAAAAACTTTGCAAACAGTTTTAGTTTGAATATGTTACAACATTTTAATAAATATATTCAAAGTTTAAAGGAAACATAAATGGTATTTAAGAGTCCTGATAAAATTATTTATTAACCATTTCAATTAGTTTTTCGTAGTGTAAATATGGTAGGAATGGTTAAATATTTATAGTGGATTTGGTTTTAAATTCCTTCACAAATAGGCAAATCTGTTCCAACTTTTTATTAATTAAACAAGTGCTGGCTATGCTATACCACTGCTCTAATGAAGGGGTTTGTTGATGATGTGCCGAGTATTTCAATTGTGTTTCTTAAATTCATTTTAGTGTTAAATTGTATATATTATATTGCCAAACTGTAGGGGCCCATAAAACTATACATATAATAGCTGTAAGCTCCCAAAAGAATTAAAATAGAAAACTCAAACTAAACCGTACTTTATAATAAAAGCTGTGTTCTATGTTGAATCTAACATATTGAAATGGTACATTTAAATACAGTATCCCATCAATTATTTCTTAAGCAATACAGCTATCATTATTTTGATAACAAAATCGAAGTTGAAGGTAAGTATCTAAATTAAACCCAAAATTATGAATGAAATTCTTATTAGTTAGACAAGCTGTTGGTAAGAAATGCATTGCTGGCATGCGATAAGACATTCTTTAATAAGGAAATGGACACCTGTTAAATCATTCTAAAACAAGCACAACAAATCAATATCGCAATAATACCAAATACCGCGAAAATTAATTTAAACAAAAATTCTCTTACCACGAAATCTGCGCCGTTTCTAGTTACCAATGTTTCTTCATATTGATAGTCGGAATAAATATATTCGTCGGTGTATTTAATATTAGGGCTGGTTATAACCAAAGAAGGAACCTTTTCCATTTTTAAAATAATACGATTACTTGTACACTTGGATAAAGACGCTCTGCCTTCTGACTGCGATAAACTGCGACAAGCCGTAATAACACGTGTCGGTGGTAATTTCAGTATAATTATTATTGGCTATATGCCGACACCGACCACCTTCAATCAACGAAAATTAATTTCGACGCGACGGCAGTACGACACAACTTGAAATGACAGGACTGGGAGGGAGCGCCGGCTGGTTCCGGTGGGAGGGCCGAGTGAATGAGTGAGTAGGTAGGCAAAACAAAATAGTGTTGTGCAATAAAACACAAAAACAAACAGAGCATTTAATAGTCTGGCAACACCATCATTTTGTTTTATCTGTAATGCATACGATAATACCATCCCGAAACCTTACAATAAATCGGCCATTCATTAGCCAGCCAGTCGGACACGGAAAACATTAAAATTCGTTCTGTGAGCCGATAAATTAGATTTCGAATCAAAACAAAATGTGGTGGTAAAACTACTTACTTGATTTACTTGGAGAAGTAAATTGAGTAAGTAGATATACCACATGTAATAATATTAAATATCAGTTTTAAAATTATCGGCAAATTATAACACAATTATTCTTCAAACTCTCTTACTTTGTCTGCAATAAAACTCTTATTTACTTTGCTTACACAATTTTGTTTTAGTTTATTTTCGGAGCGATAAATAGGTATCGAAAACCATGGCCTGAACATATTGGTCATTCGACATTTCTTATTTTATGATTTAAACGTTCAGTTTATAGGCACAAGAAAGTAATTATTCTGAATCATAATACAAAGAGAAAGTTAAAAAAATATTATTGTCAAGGCAAACTAACTAATGAAATGATGACCCCACCTGAGGGATACTTGACCTGTTTAGAACTCCAGATAGGTTTATTTGTTTTGTTTTTTAATATTGGTTAATTTTGTTAAAATATAAAACAATAAAGTTAAATCATTAATTGTAAATACATACTTCGATTAACATAAATATATTTAATAATATGCCATCGGTTTTAAAAGCTTAATAATTAAATTAACCCTCTGAATGCCTCTGGATAATCTGGTATCTAGCTAGATACTTGAACAGTACCAACCTATTATTATACTGAGCATGATCTTAGATATTTTATAATAAAATTAGAAACGACTCCCTATCTCGCATCTATTGAACCTAAGATTGTAATACATATGTATACATAACATAGTTACATTCAAATCCTGGCTTTCTATATTTATATCGCACATTACAGCGCTCACGACAAGGTAGAATGCGTACATTGTACATTATTAATTTATTAAACCTCACCCACGCTCGCATCAACCTACTTGCTATACTTACGTAGAGTACAAAAGGTACAACAACCGCAATGTGATATACATTAGATAGTCTTTATTATATATATGTAGGTAATGATTAAATATTCATTCAATAGAACCCCTCTCTCTCTTGAAATTTAGTTTTCGCATTAGTTGGTATCAAACTATAAATGGTAAATACACATAACTATTAATTCCGACTTATATGATAGACAGAAAGATGGAATCTAATAAAAACAAAACAAAACTATCTACTGAATCCGTCAGCCAGCCTATTCTCCCCTTTGTGCTTGTGTTAGTGTACTTTGTGTATGTGTTTGCTTGTATACCGATATGAAAGAGATTGAAGTACTTCACGCACACATTCACGCTACTGCTAACAATGTACTACCTACCTACCTGTCTATCTAATTTATTTAAAGGAAGGGGCCCAAAGCGGGTTGAAAACATTGGAAAACATGAAAAATAAGATACAAAAATATTACACAGTTTAATTTAGAGTAAAAAGAAACTAAACCATAACCAGTTACATTTTTGTATCAATGTTTATGTCAATAAAACACCACGGTACGTGCTTGTGTATTTCCGATTTATTCATGTAATGTTATTTTATTGCATTATCTATGTAAGTGCGCACCTATGTAATTAGTAATTATGAATACTTACCTATAAAATTAAACACATTCCTACTCAGAAGATATGCCGCTAGCCTATAATACAATTTATAAAGTTGTATATTAATTACGGTATAATAAAGCATGCGGGGGGCGAGGGGGCGCGCCGCGCTCTCATATTCCGTATATTGATTGTGTGCGAGGGGGCCGGGGCAAGGAGGGGGCCACGGCGTGCCCCACTCTGTTTTTTACGACACGGCTTTCTGTGTAACATAATTATTGTATTAATTTTGTGAAATGTTTCGGTGTTATTTGTGAAAAATCGAGAAGTCGGTAAAGCGATTTGCGAGGTAAGGAATTTTCACCGGCATGATTTCTGACAAAATTCCGTATTGCCGAATAAAATATAAATAAAATTTTATAGCTCTAAATTCCGTCGGCGGCGCGTACCTACGGTATATTACACTGTCATACCGCGTACGTATAGTGTTTTTTACGGGCATCGTTCTAAAAATAAGTTGTAATAATTATAATTTTATGTAGCGGTCGCAGCAGAGTCGGTTTTCTGTCGATGATCCATCAGTCGTGAAGTTGTGTGATTTGTGATCTAAAAGTGTATGTGGTGGTGCAGATGCAGGGGCTGGTGAGCGATAAGACGTTCCACTTGAAGTGGAACAACCACCTGCAGAACTTGAGCCAGCTGTTCACGACTATCTACTCGTCGTCGGCGCTCGCGGACGTGACGCTCTCCTGCCGCGACGGGACCCTCAAGGCGCACAAGCTAGTGCTCTCAGCATGCAGTCCCTATTTCGAACAAATATTCAAGTGAGTTTATTTATTTTTCACGTACAGATGCATTACCAGTAGGTTTCCATTTACAAAATTGCTAATTTATTACACATCAGTTTTAAAATTGTTCCATTTGGTCATTATGACATCATTATTTTTTCTAGTGAAGTTATTTATAATACTCTGTAATGTATACAGACATGAGCAATGTATATTTTGCATTGAGCTTTGGCTTCCAATGAGTATTTAAAAAATATATATATTTATGTATGGATGTTATTTTAGTATGTATCTAAACTACATGAGTAATATTGTTACATAAATGTCATAGGAGTCGAATTTAAGTATAAAATAATTAATATTATCTTGTGATAACAGAAAAAATATGTCTGGTTAATAAATAATAAGATAATATTCAAATTACAGTAGAAGTGATATTATTGTTTTGTTTTTCATTAGGGACAACCCATGTCAACATCCAATTGTGATACTGAAGGGGATCCCCTTCTCGGAGATCAACCTCCTTGTAGAGTTCATGTACAAGGGATCTGTGGACGTCCAGGAGATGGATCTACAGTCTCTCATGCATACAGCATCGGAACTTGAAATACGAGGACTTGCATATGAGGCCAGAGACAATGCCGCACAGATGCTAAATGTGAACTTGGAGTATCCATCATATCCATCCACCACAGCTACTGCACAACCGGCATCAGCATATTCACAAGCTAGAACCGATGTCGAGAGACTGAAACAGGTTAGTCATTCTATTACGTTTATTAACATTAGTTAAGACAATTTATTTTACATCCTGGCACTGAAAATAAGAGTTATATCATCTTTGTCTATTTAATCTGCTAAATTAACTTAAATTAGCCAATAAAAATGAATAAAGCAAGACAGTTAGATTCAAATGAAGATGTGTATAAAATAGAAAAAAAAAATGTAATATTGTAATGAACTTCTTCATTAAAGTTCTTTCTATTCAAATTATTGTAATTAAAGTGAAGAAAAAAAAATTAACTGTGAATTTTATAGCTTGTTATCAAAATAACAATTAGATTACAAGCTAGTTTAGAAACATATTCATAAAAGGAATATATAAAACATACCTTATTCAAATTACATGGCATAGTGTCAAACAAATGTAGAAATAAATACTTTTTCTTTTATTACACTCGTGCATTCAAATTTAGCTAGCCAGCGCAATGTTATGTGATTCATATAAAAACAAATGACACATAAATAAAAGAATAGAATGAATTATTAAAATTAAAAATTCCTTTACAAATAAAAGCTCTAAATTAGCCATTTTCTCATGATATTGTTAATTCTTTTGGGTGCTAATTGGCTGAAATAAAAATATTTTTCTACAATACAATAGAAATTCTAGTTGAAATAACTGTTTCTTTAAATATTATTTATGATATCGTTTTATAAATCAATGTTTAGTATTCAAATTAACATATGCAAATAATTTATTGTTATTCAGATTTATAAGATGGCATATTAAATAGACATTTTTTAATATGAATATGCCATGTTTGTAATCTAAATATTTTTTATTAACAGGCTCAGAATTCAATCACAGATTTCCAGTTACTTGTTACATTAAATTTTAGAATATTATTGTTATGTTTTCATATGATCACTCATACACTTCATATTGTTTCTAATCAGAGCTTTGGATACTTGTGAGTTAATGCTAATCTGTAATATGTATGTATTTAGAAATATATAAGTATGTTTATCAGTTGTCTGGTTTCCATAATACAAGCTCTGCTTAGTTTGGGATCAGATAGAGTTGTGTGAGTTGTCCCAAGATATTATTATTATTATTAATCTTATTGATGTGTGTCACTTATGAAAAGCAATTCTAGTGAATGTTATAGTAGATTTTGATTTATTTATCTTAAAGTTTTAATCTTAACAGGTAGTTGGTAAACTGAGTTACGAACAAATGAAAATCATGTTCACGTTTCAATATCTTTAGCTATTGGCTCTGTCCAAGGCACTTTAGGCCGTTCTGTCTATCCTTACTTACTTTGTTTTAGGATATTGATGTTGTTGTATCCCCGTAATTTCAGATTTGAAAGGTATAAATTAAAAAATATAATAATGAAATATCATTATTTAATTTATTATTGTAAAATTTTGGAAATTTACTTACACTTCAACATATACAAAAACAAAAGTTAGATAAATAATCACAGTTTTATTTGTTATAGGCTTTGAAATTTATGTAAAATTGCAGTATGGGGATACAACAACTTACATGGGAGATATTATGAGTATTGATATACTGTGTGCAAAATTGCATTCGATTGCAGATATCCGTAATATTTTGAATGTATAAAAGGAAGAATACATATACAAAATATAATTTAGAGACCACTTTCTGGGCAGTGGCCTTTTTTACATATACATAATTCAAGCAGAAACCTTGCTAAGCTTAGTTTTTTTTTTCAATTTTGTTCGTTAAATAATTAGAAGGTAGTATTGTATGAATACTCAGACAAATACAAGGTAAATATGCGTAATATTTTAATATACTGGGCACGACACCTACACAGAGCTATTGTTTATCAGGTAATTTATCATTAAATAAACATTATGACGTCATTACATTTTTCGTGCAAAACTGAGTCATGTCAAACAACATTTTTTATTTACATTACCTCTGGGGTATTTCCTTTGCCTATTAGGATATTAAATTAGATTTTTTACTATTATTAAAAAAAAAATACCTTGAACTTTATGTTACGGGCAATATTATTATATTTCAAATTGAATAAACATACTTTATGGTACTTAGATAATTACATAATGATTAGGTACTTTTTTGTAATTATAATAGATAGTGGGTACATGTAAATAAGGTATGAAACTCTGAGGTTTATGTATAAATTTTCCTTTATTTAAAATGGTATTGTAATTAAACAAATAAGTATTTTTATTGCATTCATTTATTCATTCGCGACCATAGTAGTGTCTGTTTGTCCCTTCACTCGCATTAAATGTTTTAAGTATAGGTAGGAATTAGGAAGTAACATCCATCTACCTGTATAATTAAATAACTTGTACGTCATCATCAGCCTATCGCAGTCCACTGATATAGGCCTCTCCAATTGCATGCCACTTTGTTCTATCTTCGGCTTCTCGCATCCAGCTCGCGTTTTGCATAAATCATCACTCCAACTGGCCTGAGGGCGTCCTACACTACGTTTGCCGAGACGCGGTCTCCACTGAAGAACTCGTTTATTTACCCCAACGGTTGTCGGTTCTTCGGCTAATATGGCCAGCGCACTGCCACTTCAGCTTGCTAATCCGGTGGGCTATGTCGATAACTTTCTTTGTGTCAGTAATTTGTACGTACTATTAGAAAGATACAGGTAGTATCATCTATACTAATATTATAAAGCTGAAGAGTTTGTTTGTTTGAATGAATGCGGTAATCTCAGGAATTACTGGTCCGAATTGAAAAAATCTTTCACTGTCGAGGAAGGCTATAGGCTATATGGATTTTGATGAAACTTTATATATTACAATCACACATAGCGAAAGGAACAGCTAGTAATCGTATGATTCTGTATTTTGTCCTTTGTAAATAAGGGCTACAACTTTACAAGTCACCAGGGTAACACACAATATGTTCGCTTGTGTGAAAACGTCAACCAAAGGGGGGTGAAAGACAATCTCGCACTATCCTGATAGCCAGCTTGCGCCGGTGAAGCAAGTTACAGATTGATTTGATGTACCTATAAACAATTTTACCAAAAATACCTACATTAATTTCTCAGGAATCTGTAGCTTTTGCCTGAATGTGCAATTAATCGTACTTATAAAGCTGGAGAGTTTGTTTGTTTGTTTGAAGGCGGCAATCTCAGGAATTTATAAAATATTTTACTGTTGGATGGCCCATTTGTCGAGGAAGGCTATATAACATTACGTTACGACCAATAGGAGCTGAGCAGCAATGAAAAGTGTTGCAAAAACGGGAAAAATTTACGCATACGAAGTTGCCCGGGTCAGCTAGTCCTAGAATATAATATAGGTAGTTAGCCTAAAGCCATAAAGTGTAACAGACAATCCATTAATTCGTGAACAAATCTTTATCAAATTATAAATACTCCTATATTAATAATATTGTGGTCTTTGGTACATACTGACGTGATAAGTGTAAAAATATGAGATTTTATACATTTGCAAATGGACGTAAAAAGTGGGTATGATAAACATAAAGAACAGACCAAATGGAACCAAATTTGTACTATAGATTTTGCGACAATTTGTTTTCATTAGTAGGACATTTTCACCAAATTTCAACAACAGTTAGGCGCTTAACACAATAAAAAGTATTAGTCACCGGATGTAACGGAAATGTATCGTAAATTAAAACAAATATATTATCCGAGTAATTTATATTTATTTGTTGTAATTTGTGCAATGACAGGATGAAGACGCGTCACTGGTTCCAATACTATTTTACGCCTATCTAGAATTTTAACTAGAAATATTACCAGCTAATGCCCGCGGCTCCACTTGTGTGGATGCTTATTTTTTAGGCCCTTTTACTTGAACTCTTCAATAAGCTAGCAAAACGCTAGATGAAGCTAGAATAGTTTGGATGGAAAAAAGTAAAATTGTCACCAAGAAAAAGTCGTGAAAAAATGGAAAAATTGCTTGGGTTTTCCCAAGCAATTTTTCCATTTTTTCACAACTTTATCTTGAACTTTTAAATTATGTATAGCGTAAAAGGTAGTTGAATTTGTTAATAATTTGAATGGGTTAATAGATTACTAAGATTACGTTATTTTCGGGCTATTTTTTTTCATTTTTTTTCTCTGTAAGTATAATATTATAGGCGATTCATTTTTAATTATACATATAGACTGGTAATGCAAAAGTTTCCTGGGAAATAGTGTATTTTTGTTACTTCATAGCGTAAAAAGTACTGGAAGGATTTTGATAATACTTCACCGCGGGCGTTACTTAGGGAAAAGTTTGTCTGAGAATGTGAAAGTTTCTGGGAACGGATGGATGTTTTTGAGGAAAGTGTCCCATCTGTCCATTTTGAAGAAAATGTTCCGACCATTTGTCCTTCTGTCTGTTTGTTTGTGCTTTTACAAGTTCTCAGCGGATATTGATACGATTTTAACCATGCCCTGCATTTCAAGCGTCACGAAATTAAAAAAAAAAGGAAAAAAGCCATTCAATTTTTTTTTTCCATTTCAAATGCGGTATTTGTTTGTTATAGTATGACCATTAGTGCTGTGCACTCCCTGAGGTATGCGCGCGGTGAGACGGGGGGGTTAGAATCGGCTGCTGCGCTGTCAGTGCGCCGTCAACGCTTGTGACGGCAGGTAGTGTTATTTGTATCGGACTGTCTATGTCAGACGCACACGAGATAAATATTCAAAGATGGGTCGTGCGTTATCTCGTGATATGAAGACTGTCATTTTTAAGGTGGCTGAATATTTTAAGAAAAGAAAAGCAGACAAAGAAAGCTTTGAATTTAAAAATGACGTGAATATTGCTAAAATCGTTGCGGAGGCTACGGGATACAGCAAAAGAACCGTACATAATGTGATTTCTGCGGGCTATTTATCAATTGAAAATTCAAGCCAATTAAAATTTCAATCGCCAAAAAAACCAAAAGTTCTAAAGAAAAAACACGTTGTGGATGATTTTGACCTTGGAGTTATCAGAAGAAAAATTCATCAGTTTTACGAAGTTGAAAAAAAAATACCAAGTGTCCGTAAGTTACTATCAAGTTTGAGACAGGATGGCATATTGAATTGTGGACGGGAATATTTAAGACAGCTTTTACACAAAATGGGCTACCGTTACAAAAAATGCAAATCAAAGAGACATCTCCTTATAGAGCAGCCTAATATTACAGTGTGGCGGAAAAAATATCTTACACAAATCAGAAATTACAGAACGGAAAACCGAAACATATATTTTCTTGATGAAACATACATCAACGCCAGTCACCATGCCAGCAAATGTTGGCAATCATCGTCAGAACCCGGTATTCATGCTGATATTGGGAAAGGACGGCGACTAGTAATACTCCACGCTGGGTGTCGAAATGGCTTAGTGGATGATACATTGACTATATTCAAATCCGATGCTAGAACCGGTGACTATCATGGAGATATGAGCGGACCTACTTTTTATAAGTGGGTAGATGAAAAGTTAAAAGATAAGTTGCTGCCGAATTCTGTGGTTGTAATGGACAACGCGTCTTACCACAGCGTTCAGATTGAGAAGAAACCAACTATATCAAGCCTCAAAAGTGAAATGCAGAACTGGTTGCTACGCCATAATGTAGAATTTTCAGGAACCATGTCAAAGGCTCAACTGCTACTTCTTATCAAAAATACACAAAAAGAACCCGTGTATAGAATTGACGAACTCCTGAAAGCCAGTGGACACACTGTTCTGCGTTTACCTCCGTACCATCCAGATTTAAATCCAATCGAGTTGGTCTGGGCTGATATTAAAAACAACATAGCCCAAAACTATATTAATTCTTCTCTAGACGAAAAGATAATCTTATTGGATAAATTGTTTTCGGAATTCACGGCGGAAAAATGGCAGAAATGCGACGATCATGTCCAGAAAAATGAAAATGATTACTGGAGTCGCGATAGTAGGTTCGATAATGTTATCGATTCATTCATAATAAATTTGCAAGACTCTGATTCAAGTTCCGGTGGCGAAGAGGAAGATGAAGATGATGACGAAATGGAAGATGAAGTTGAAACAGAATCTATGTCAGAATAACTTTCGTTAGAATATATAATTGTTTGTAAATATAAAAAATGTTTAATAAAACAAGTCCTGTTGTGAATTATAACTTTCAATTCTTATTTATCACCTGCATATTTTTAATAAAATATGAGTATATTTGGGTTACATTTTAATCAACAAAGTAAGTATATATTACAGATAGATAGCCTCCGACCAACGCAACGTCCCGCCACAAGTCTTGCCTTAGAAATGCAAACTGATATCGTAAGATCTGTCCGACATGTATCGACCTCATGTGAACTCATGCACTTTTTTCTTCGCCCCCCACCTCGCCGTGCATACCTCAGGGAGTGCACAGCACTAATGGCCACACTATAGTGTTTGGTTAGTTATTTGCTTAGTGTCTAATTGTTAGTAACAGCTAGTTTTTGCTATTGGATGTGGACTCCTCCTCGGATGAAGGCCTCCTCTAGTCCTTTCCACTAATCTCTGTCCTTGCCGATAGTTTACCAGTCCTTCCCCATAAATTCGGTTATATCGTACCAAATATCTGAATAATCATATCCTGTTTATTATACAAAGTGTAACAGAAATGTGTAGTCATATTCCAGGGTTGGTATGTGCCCATGATACTGAGTACACATACCTAATTTTATAATAATAATGCAACCAGCTATGGCGCCATGGTAGATGCAATACTGACAACATACCCTATCCGCTGCTGAAATTTGACCACACCTTTCTGTTACACTCTGTATACATAGTTATACTAGCTGACCCACGCAATTTCGTCTGCGTAAATTTTCCCCGTTTTTGCTTTTTTATTGCTGCTCCGCTCCTATTGGTCGTAGCGTGATGTTATATAGCCTATAGCCTTTCTCGATAAATGGACTATCTAACAGTAAAATAATTTTTCAATTAGGACCAGTACTTCCTGAGATTATCGCGTTCAAACAAACTCTTCAGCTTTTTAATATAAGTATAGATTACATAATATGATGACCTTTTGATCTGGGGCACGGGGATTCCCTTACAATAAAGTTCCCCTATATCGACAGAGTACTCTCGCAAATAGGTATTAGACACATAATAAACAAAACTTAACTATAAGACATTCATAATAATAATAATAATATCATTTATTCAGACCATTGATCCATTTATTCCAGACTGCCTCTGTGGCGCAGTGGGAGTGTATCCGACTGCTACGCAAGAGGTCGTGGGTTCGATCCCCACCCAGGATAAAACTTTGTGTGATGAGCACGATGGTTTATTCTGTGTCTGGGTGTAATTTATCTATAATATGTATGTATTTAGAAATATATAAGTATGTTTATCAGTTGTCTGGTTTCCATAGTACAAGCTCTGCTTAGTTTGGGATCAGATATCGTTGTGTGAGTTGTCCCAAGATATTATTATTATTATTATTATTATTATTTAGTGTTAGTAAAACAATATTGAAATATAACAAACACCTTAAAGACTAATGTTAGTGATAAAACATAATCATAAAATAAAGTATTTATGTTGATAGTATTCACCTTTAGAGTGACGGTATGAGACAGGATTATCCTTTCCTTGCATAGTAGTAAAATCGCTTTTCGCATCAAAAAACCCTTTCAGTCCAACATGTCAAATTCCCAAAATGTCAAGCGGTTTCAAAATGTCAAGTTCTCAGAATGTCAACTTCCCAGAATGTCAAGTTCTCAGAATGTCAACTTCCCAGAATGTCAAGTTCACAGAATGTCAATTTCCCGAAAAGTCAAATTCCCAAAATGTCAAGTTTCCAAATATCATGTTGTGTATCAAAATTATGTAAAAAAATAATTATAGACTATGACGTATGTAATCAAAATATTTTTATTAGTGATTAAGTAACATTTGTATGTAATAATCAACCCTATGATGTTGATTATTACATACAAATGTTACTTTAAAAACAGAAATTGACATTCTGTGAACTTGACATTCTGGGAAGTTGACATTCTGAGAACTTGACATTCTGGGAAGTTGACATTCTGAGAACTTGACATTTTGAAACCGCTTGACATTTTGGGAATTTGACATGTTGGACTGAAAGGCAAAAAACAACAGATTTTGATGTAGTTTTCACCAACAGTTTTTTTTTCTTTATTTTACACTAGCTGTACCCCGCGGTGTTACCCGTGGTTTATTAGCCTATGTGTTAATCCAGGGTGTCAGCTAAATCCATACCAAATTTTATTAAAATCGCTCCCGCCGTTTGGCCGTGAAGAAGTAACAAACATACACACTCACATACTCACAAACTTTCGCCTTTATAATATTAGTGTGATAATAACTAGCAATGTGGGATTGGGTCTCACATTACTAGCAATCTTGTTAAACTCCAGCTAAGCTCAGGGCTTGTGTTAGGAGTGGGTTCACGTCGGTAGTATAATGGGTACAATTCAAACCTTAACCATGAGGCTTCCGCTGTTAGTTAGATTTTTTATTTCGGAAGGTTTATATGTATAATACACTAGCTGTCCCGCGCAACTTAGTCTGAGTAAATTTTCCTCGTTTTTACAACATTTCTCATTGCTGTTCAGCTCCTGTTGGTCGTAGCGTGATGTTATATAGCCTATAGCTTTCCTCGATAAATGGGCTATCTAACAGTGAAAGAATTTTTCAATTCATATTAGTAGTTCCTGACATTAACCGCGTTCAAACAAGCGAACTCTTCAGCTTTATTATATTAGTATAGATGTATATTATGTATATAGTATAGACCAATGGATCCCAATATTTTCTTGAATAGGGACCACTTTTAGTTCTTTGTTGTTTGCATGGACCACCATATACCTTTATTATCTGCAGAGTTCTCTACACCAATACAATCCCAAAATAAACTTGAACCAAAAACTTAATGTAACTTGCTTTCCACATTATTATAATAGAAAACATTCATTTTCTATTATAAATAAATACCTTTTTCGTCCCTAAAAATACCTTAAAACAGCCTTTATTAAGTGCTTGCATTTTTTGGCGCTCTTCTCCCGGTTTAATTGAATCAATGTGATTTGAGTTTGTGCACGCGAAATTTGTAATCGTTGGCGGAGCATTATTTGATTCAGTGGTGCGCGGGCCACTGGTTGGGAACCATTGGTACCATACCATACATACCATAAACAGATGAGAAAACGCCGTACGAAGCCGGGCCGGGCTGCTAGTATTTAATAAAGCGGAAGTGTTATAGAATAAAAGCTACGGGTCTTAATCGCGTAAATATTTTATTTTAAGGCTAAATACCTGTGTGTTATTGGCCGACGTTTCGACCGTATTATCTCGTGACCGTGGTCACGGGTATTTAGCCTTTAAATAAAATATTTACGCGATTAAGACCCGTAGCTTATAAAATTCTATTATGTGTACAAATCTCGAAAGTTTACGAACATATATAGCTGAAGAGTTTGTTTGAACGCGCTATTATCTACAAAGATATTAAGGCTGGTTTAGATAAAATTTGGTATAAAGGTAGCTTGAAACTTGAAAAAGGCTTTTTATCGCGATTTGATATAAGGGCGTGAAGCCCTGAAAAGCCGAAAGCTAGTGAGATCATTCTCATGTTCTAGCTAATCTTGTGAGTCATTCTCATGTTTAGTTAGGTATTCAATAGAGTTTAGAGTTGCTTACCCATGAAATCACAAACGATGTTTAACTTTCAAGACAATATTTTTGTCGCTACTATTCACCTTTAAGTGACAGTGACGGCATGAGACTTAACAATGTCTTATAATTGAGCTGCGTTTGCGTATTTGTTAGCTTTCTTCTTTTTAAGTGGGGTCAAGAATTTAAAGAAAATGTCATGTTGTAAAATAATTGTAGGAACTAGTAGAGATGCTAAGTTTTGAACTAAATTATAGTTTTTGTATTCTTTTTTTAATACGGTTTTCGGCCGATTGTTATCCGGTATCCGGTTGGATAGTAGTTTCAGGTCGTAAAGGCCGGATACCGGATAGTTACCGGATATCCGTATCATCTCTAATAATTATGGATTACTATATCTCCGCCAAAATCAGCGTTACATCATGACGCACTGTTGTGAGGGTTAAATTGATTAATAAGACGTTCATTTCAATTGTGATGTGAGACGCTATAATATTATTTGTTAAGATATCTAAATATAAAATATTATAGTATCTTAAAGTTAGGTTACGACATTATATCCGCTCTTTCACATCTTAAAATACAAAACAAAATTTCCATCCCGCTCGCCATCTTAAGATATTTCAATAAGAAAATATATAAGAGTCTCAATCTAGCCCTTTTTTTAGGGTTCAGTAGCCAAAATGGCAAAAACGGAACCTTAGTTTCGTCATGTCCGTATGTCACAGGCATTTTACTCAAAGACTACTCAATGAATCTTAATGAAATTTGCTGAAAAGGTGTCTTGTAGTAGTCGCTACTTAGTTTGATAGTTAAGTAATAATAATAATAATAAATATTTTTAGGGGGGTACATGTAACAGAAACAGATTTTATTTTTCAGCAATCAGCTACGTGTCTTTTAAAAACATTTTAAGGTTTCTAATAAACTTCTTTGATTAAGTGAAGATTTTTGGAAATAATCGCTTCGAAAGTTACGAAAAAATATGGAAAAAATCACAAAGATAGCGTAAATATTTTAAACTAAAATTATTTCGGATAACATCGGATTTACCGAAACTTTGACAAATTTGAGTTATTGCCGAAAAGCTGCGTTTCTCAACAAAAGGGTGTAAGTGCCGTGAACATACGCTTATCTGCTGATGCAATTGTTCAAGGCTGCGGAACCCTACACTGAGCATGTCCGACATGCTCTTGCCCTATTTTTTCTATATAAAAAATAGTAGTATAGTAGTATCGCGCTTTATATGTATGTATCAATCCTTAAGTCAGTAGAATTTTACAAAAAAAAAACCGTCGCGTATAAAACGATGTACCATTCTTGAACAATGAGTTTTCTAACAGTGACAATCACAACAAAACCGGTACAAGCGTTGCAGATATAAATCCAAACATATAAATCTACATGGTCATTTTTATTGTTTTGCTGTTTCGCACCAATTATACCACTTCTTACGTGTGTCTATGATGGAGTACAATTTAAAAAAATATAAAATTAGCATGCCATTGTAATACATAATGTGAATTCTTAGTCATATATTATTTACATAAAATACAAAGATAACAGAAGGTAACGAAAACTTGACACAAAACGCTCTGCGGGTCAATTCACGTATTTAAAGCAGTGCAGTTGCAGATAAGTTTCGATTAAAACGGCCATTTTCGTATTCTTGTAACTTTGAGATCGATCTTAAAACTACTTGCGTACCTACTGTACTAGAATGTCGTTATTGCGCTCTCGAGACGCATACTTGACGCAAGCTTATTTCAGATCTATCCCAAAGTTGCAAGAATACAAAAATGGCCGTTTTAATCGAAACTTAACTGCAACTTCACTGCTTTAAATACGTGAATCGAATCCCAGTACGCACGCACACAGGCAAAGCTATGTGTGTGTGGGTCAAGAGCGACACAGACGCTGAGAATCGGAACAATACAGACCAAAAACAGCGAGACCCATGGTCGCTCACCGAGGATTCTCGTTTTGTGCGCGCGTTTGAGTGTATAAAAGTCGTGCTTACATGATAATAATTCCCAAATGTTTTCTTTTACATTCTTGATATTGTTTTATTGTAACAACTGTTGCCAAGCTAAATAAATAAATGAGCGTTTCTTCTGTAAATACTCTCTTTATTTTGTGTAGGTACGTACTTCGCTTGAGCCACGTGCACGTAGACCTTGTTCAAGGGGGTTCTCCACGGGGATTAAATGTATAGCGAACACTTCATGACTCCGGGGGGGGGGGGATTTCCCTTGTTGCTCCCCCATTGGATCCGCGCCTGAGTACACTTCAGAACTGAGGTGGCAAACAAGGTTACGGCCTGCCTGATGGAAAGCAGTTACTGTAGCCTCTAAACGAACCAACACCATAGGTGTCGATCGCGCGTGGCCAACTCTGTAAAAACCTTTTTCTTCTTTTTTGAAGAACTACATGCTGTAGTCTTGGGACAACCTGAGCGTCCAGGGTTTTCGTGTCTGTGAGCTGCTGATTTCCATAGTAGGTACTAGTAAACTAGACGGGCTACACCGTACAAAGTAATAGCAATTTCAAAGAGGTCAATGCGCTTACAAATACAATAATTGCATTTTTGAAAGATAGAAAAATTTGAATCCAGACTCAGAAATCGAACCCCGGTTTGGCTACGGAAGTCTCGGGTTCGATTCCTGAGTCTGGATTCAAATTTTTCTATCTTTCTAAAATGCAATTATTGTATTTGTAAAGTCTTTGGCAAGAAATGCCTATAAAAATTACTTCAAAGGTCAATGCGTTGATCTAGCACGCGTTGTTTGAAATTTGCCTTCTGTATTTAATGCTATTTAGTTGTATATTCTGTACAGTCATCATGGGTGACTATAATGAGCTCCGGTACATTCAGAAACAGTTAGTTATTCTTACATTTCACATTGTTAATATGTATAATATACATTTATAAAACGTGTAGATGTTTATAATGATAGAAGCCGGGTTTTTTGGACGATTAATCGATTTGGTTAAGGTTTGTAAGTTCTTTGTTGGTACGTGTTCATTTGCTTTTTGAGTTTGTGGTTTTAGGGTTCCAAAATGGCACAACGGAACCCTTATAGTTTCGCTATATCCGTCCGCCAGTCCATCCGTCCGTAGTATAGCTCAGAGACTGTTAGCGCTAGAAGGCTGTAATTTGGCATGGATACACATATTAGTTACGCCGACAAAGTGAAAACTTTACATCCTCAATTTTTTTTTATTGAGGGTTTAAAGTGATGTGATTTTTTTTGTTACCCTATCGTGTGGGGTATCATTAGATAGGTCTTTAAAAACGTTTATGGATTGTGAAGATCATTTTTGATTTAGCAGAGTAGTAGTATATATTGTGAAATGAAAAGGAAAACTATCACAGCTAAGTACAGTACTCCAAAAGTAATAATGCGCATAGAAATCTTCGGAAATCTTCGTCATTGTTCGGCAACGGTCGTATTACCCGAGCGTCGAAAGACGATATTTATATAGAGTGGTTAAGAGCAATTTCTCTATGCCTAATTTTATATATTATGTGTTTTGTGCTAAAACAGATTTGATTTACCTGTAACGAAATTTGATTCGATAATTCCATGTAAGTAAATAGCGAAAACGCTACAATCATTGTTGGAGTGATTAGTTTTCAAGTGTCTTACCGAAGTTGGTGTAATTATGGAGGAAAAGGTTTAAATAACATAAGGTTTTATTAGAAGGAGAAAAAAACGTTTTCAAATAGAGGTTTACATAAAATATAATCAAAATCTCAGTTCAAATTTGTTTACAGCACTAATCATTCCAGAAAAATAATACAATTATAAAAAAATTAATCAGAATCGAGGAAGACCTCTATTCCCGACATCGCAGATTCATCAGAAGTTTCATTATGCTCTTGTTCATTTACACTTTCCTCACTGCCCTTACCCTTAGTATGTGATGTGTGCACATACGACTCGTCCATAAATACTATGTTTCTACCAGAACTCCTCAGCTGTTGTATTTCTCTGAGATATTTGATCCTTTTTAGGCGTATATCATGTTTTTCCATAAGTAATTGTCTGTTATTATCAGTTTTCAGAAACCTAAACCCCATGTCTTTCAAGATCAACCTTAAAGTCTCGGCACAGCCTTTGAAATTAATAGCTTCGATCAACTTTATTCTTAAATTATTTACAGTTGGGAGTTCTTTCAGCGTCAATTGAAAATTGTATATCATATTACGAATAACACAGTAGTCGAAATCATCAAGTACCAGCCGAAATCTACTTTTAGGTCTTCCTTTTTTCGGTGTAGAAAATTTCTTTGATTGATTATGTTTTTTTTCGTTTAAGATATTACTCAAAGTTCGTCGCGAAATTCCTGTAGCTTTTGTAACACGGTCTTGAATTTTTTTAAAATAACCATCATGGTCTCTGTTGAAAACATTGGCTTCATTTAAGAAATAAAGGTACACATTAAATACCATTTGCCGTGCTTGTGAATTAAGCGGTTTTCCACGTTTAAATTTATCCATTTTGGAAGAATTCGTCTGAAAGAAAATGGCATGGGCAGAGTTAGGTATATATTTTTTATGCATGTTTATCTATTTATTTAATTTAAATAAATCTCATTTTTTAAATGTTTTTCTAGTACTTAATATGTATTTAATGTAGGTATTTTATTTTTTTAATATTAAAAAAACGTGAAATATGTTATTTATTTTCCTTTTTTCAAAATATACTATTTAAATCTGAATAAGCTAATTAATGTTGAAATTATATTTACCAAGAAGGGTGTGTAATAGCAGCTCTATATATTTCCACAAATAGAGAACACGTGCAGTCACTACCAATATATAAAGACGACTGACAGACATTTCGCTGACCGGCGACAGCTGCCGAACGCCCGATTTGTTTTCGATTGTGCACACATGATATTGACTCCTATCTCTTTTAAACAAGGTGCAAAATGCAAATGCCTTGTTTAGGGCTCTTACGATTCCATGATTCGAGTGTTTCCGGGAATACGACAATTAGCGAAGATCTGCATGTGCATTATTAATTTGGGAGTACTGTAAGCTTTACAAGTTTACGAGTAACAGCTGATCAAATGAGAAGTAACAAAATTTCCTACAAATTCTATTGAAAATTATTATTAAGTAGGTATAACGTTGTAAGCATGAAACAAAAACAACAGAAAACTCACTTCTTAAGCCGCATTATTACGGAACCCTACATTGTGTGTGGCCCGACATGCACTTACCCGGTTTTTTTTAAATTAGGATCTATTAAATCAGGTTTATAGATTACTTCTCAATCACGTAGACGTTTTAGGCATAAGTACTTTTTTTCCAATTTTAATCAAGCTAGGGTTGTTTTCCGCGCGAGAGATGCAACACGTCCAAATGCAAAATATTGAAAGCTCGGGGCACAAAGGGTGTTTTCGCACCAGAATTATATTACCGCTATTAATTATATAGCTTCGTCTTCATCGGTCTAGTCTAGACTTTTAAAGAACTACCTAGACTAAACTAGGTAGTTATACCTCCCTTTTATACTTTTATGACGATGATAATATTAACGCAAGCAAAACTACCTGCGGGTCAATTCACACGTAGTGATAGTTAAAACCGCATCTAAATCCGTTGCGTAATTTAGAAGACCTAAGCGTACATATGGACAGAACAGCTGAAAACGACTTTGTTTTAAACTATAAAAATACTAGCTGTACCGCGCAACTTCGTATGCGTCAATTTTTCCCGTTTTTGCAACATTTTTCATTCCTTTCTCGATAAATGGACTATCCAACAGTGAAAGATTTTTTCAATTCGGACCAGTAGTTCCTGAGATTACCGCGTTCAAACAAACAAACTCTTCAGCTTTATAATATTAGTATAGATTTATAATATTAGTATAGATATATAGGGTGAGTCCAGGAGGTCAACTCATGTATTTAAAGCAGTGCAGTTGCATATGTACGCTTAGGTCTTCTAAATTACGCAACGAATTTTAATGCGTTTTTCACTATCACTTCCGGGTGGTTTATAAAGCCATATGCATATATACTAATATTATAAAGCTGAAGAGTTTTTTGATAATCTCAGGAACTACGGGTCCGAATTGAATTCTTTTACTGTTGGATAGCCCATTTTTCGATGAAGGCTAAGGCTATATAACATCATGCTACGCTACGATCAATAGGAGCGGAGTAGCAATGAAAAGAAAAGGCTGTTCTTTATCGGAGCGGTTTACTAGTGGTACTTATATGAATTGAAAATGTTTATTATAAGGAACTTATCTGCTTTTTAAATTACTTTTAAAATAAATGTACAAGGGCATAATGATAGTAATAATTACTTCATTTTATTGACGTCACACAAAAATGGCGAATAAAATAATTTTATGTAGGCAATTAAGCACCGTATTAATCTTTTATTATCAACGTTGAATATTATTAAACAATATGTATTAAAAAATAAAGATAAATATTGTTTTTCAGATAACTTTGGATATGGAAATAAAAAGTATAATAATTAAGCGATAAAGTATATACTTATACATATTTGAATGTCATATCTTTATATCTTAAATTATATTTTACGCTACGATCCGCTTGCGGGAATTTTCCAAAGGTACCGGGCAATTTCTTTGACCCATATTATGGCCCATTTCCAGATGAAGAGAGGTCCGTAGCTACTACGTGGGCCAATACTGACAAGGAACCTGTCTAATTCCTTGTCACCAGATATGTTGAAGCGTAAGCAATCATATAATGGTAAAATATAATGTCAAATATGTCAAGAAAAATGAATTATAATAATATTTTTTTTTTGAATTTTGAGTTCATGACAATCTAGTCAATTTTTTCCCGTATCAAGTATAATATCTAATATCTTGGGACAACTCACACAACGCTATCTGATCCCAAACTAAGCAGAGCTTGTACTATGGAAACCAGACAACTGATAAACATACTTATATATTTCTAAATACATACATAATATAGATAAATAACACCCAGACACAGAATAAACCATCGTGCTCATCACACAAAGTTTTATCCTGGTTGGGGATCGAACCCACGACCTCTTGCGTAGCAGTCGGACACACTCCCACCGCGCCACAGAGGCAGTCGAATTGTAGGTACTACTATTTGTTAGAAGCGGTGGTAGCCTAATGGCTAAGGCATCGGTCTCGCAATCGTGAGGTCGCGGGTTCTAATCCTACCCATTAAACTACCGACGTGAACCCACTCCTAACACAAGTCTTTGAGCTTAGTTGGAGGGGTTAACAAGATTGCTAGTAATGTGGGACCCATACCACATTGCTAGTTATCAATTTAGCAAAAAAAAATGATATAGTTATATATATTTTTAGAAAAATAAAAAATGAAATAGCTTGTGTTTTCACACGTTAAATGTGGAACTGTAAAGAGGGTGACGGCTCAGTTTGCTCTAGTCTGTTGCTGGTTAATCCCTTAGACCGGCAAATGCCCATGTTGTTCTACCTACCAAACAAACCTATGGTCTTATGATCTGGTAAAAGGCTTTCAGTACATGGGAATAGGGGGAGTTTTTCAATTATTTAACTAGGTATGCCTAATCTTATCAGATAAGTTCTGTGCCTCCTGTGATAAAAAAACGACACTTTACAAGAGAACTAAAATAAAATTATATATTCTAGAAGAAATAATATTCTAGTACGGGCTAGGTTAGAATTTAATACCTTTTTTTTAGATGAAAACATAAACTTAAATTCTGCATTTAAATTTTTGTTGTAAATATTATAGATTTAAAAGTAATCCTTAAAAACCTGTTACGTTATGTTGCACCTAAAATTTGTCTTCATGTAAATTGATATAAAAGTGCATGAAATAAAAATATGTAATAACTCATCAGTATATGCGCATATGCTCCTAACGCAATGTTGCTCAAACAAAAGATAAAAATACTACCCAATATAATATATTTATATATATATTATAATATGAATATTTCAGATTGTACCCTAATCAATATTAAGAAAATCGGTTCATAGTGTTATAACTTTCATAAATGTACATAATAAATATATTGAAAAATATAATGTGAAAACTAATATAGTCGCACTTATAGCAAGACCAAACGAAAAAATACTGTGTGCAACAATTATTTAAAGAGGTTACAATTTGAAATACATCTAAATTCACGAAATTTTTGAAAAAATGCTGCCAGTTAACAAAATTGTCTCCGAAACTGTAGTAAATAGAAGAGCGTGAATATGACCAAAAAAAAAATACTGCAATTTTCTATGTAAAACCATAAAAGGTAGAGTTGCACAACTCTAATCAGCGGCAATTATTATAAGAACTTTTGGGTTCGTGACTATTATCATTAATATTTTGGTGCATTATCAGTGCAAATGCATGCATATCACTGCACTTGTGTTTATTTCAATTTTTTTAGAGTTCATCCAATCTTTTCAAGACTGTTAACCGATTCTGTCCTAATCTCTGTTTCTTCTCATTCTACACAGTTACATAGCGATTTAGCAAATAGTATTAGAAGTCATAAGGTTGTTATCACAATTATGTCGTTGATCATACATAAAAATGCACAATGCTTATTTATCTATTTCTGTATACTGTTAGACCGAGACACAATACGTATCTTTAACTACTTATTCCATAATTACTTTAATATGCAGTCAGCCATGTTGTTTCCGCTCGTAAACCTAGTACAATATAGGTTTGCCTCTGCTATAGGTTTTCGTAGACTATTTATACAGGGTGTAACAGAAAGGTGTGGTCCAGCAGCGGATAGTGTTGTCAGTATTGCATCTACAATGGTGCCATAGCTGGTTGCATTATTATTACATAGTTATAGCATTTTATTTTGTCAAAATTCAGGAGTGAAAGGTGTATGGCATAAGAATTATACGTCCCCTGGTACAAAATTCGATTGGATTATTATGGCATAGAACTTTTTACACAAATAATCTAAAAAAAATATATTTAGGGTGCTCTGATTTTGATAAAATTAGGTAAGTGCAACATACCAACCCTTGAATATGACCACACCTTGTATATTATATATATTACAAGCTGACCCGCGCAACTTCGTCTGCGTAAATTTTCTCCGTTTTTGCAACATTTCTTATTGCTGCTCCGCTTCTTATTTCTCCACTATTTAATGGATGTTATTATACATATAAACCTTCCTCTTCAATCACTCTATCTATTAAAAAAAACCGCATCAAAGTCCGTTGCGTAGTTTTAAAGATATAAGCATACATAGGGATATAGGGACAGAGAAAGCGACTTTGTTTTATACTATGTAGTGATGGTGTAGGTACTTTTAAATTATTTTAAAAAACAAGTTGGAATCGGACAAATATGGTTTAAATCTTACTAAAGGTTAACTTACTATACAAATGCACTTTGTTTCACCAGTCATATTTTCATGAGTTGGTTCAGAATTACTCACGCAGTAAAACACAATTTATTGTTGTATTACTAAGGTATTGTATAAGGTATTTCCCAGTTGGTCTGTTCAATTTGAGTGACTAATCGATGTGCCTAATACTTTCAAGGCCGTATCCAGGCCATAACTTGGCCTGGATTTCAACCTCCGTAGAACACCGATGACGTAAAAAGTTCCTGCGGCTTGTTTTTGAAGGCGACTGGTTTTTTTTTTTTTGGAGTAGGTCCCAAGTGGAGAAAGTGTGTTAAGTATAATTCCACCTTAACAAAAAGGTTCAGAAGTCATAGAAGGCTTAGGTGTCATGATTTCTTTATGGCTGGGACAAGTCTAAAACAGACTTACATCTCCTACACAGTTGTAGTAAATTATTGTTTTAAAATTTCCTCATATTAGATCGAGACTTTTGTGTAATTATTTAAAATGTGATTGTGACCTTTCAATCGACTTAAAAAAAATACATAGGTTCTCAATTCGACTGTATGTTTTTTTTTGTTGTTTGTTACCCGATTACGCGAAGACGGCTGGACCGATTGTGGTGCCGAGTCGACCCGTACTCCTGATCCATGTATTACGCGATTCAGTCCCGATATACAATATCGAATAGTACTTACTTATTAAATTGTTTTAAACAAATTCATGAAATTGTTTAAACCAGTACAAGAATGCTTTCAAAATTCCGTATCTTAAAAGTTTTCTAGATAGACAACAAAAGCTCTCAATTAAACTTTAAAAGCCTTTAGTTTCCCTCGAGCAAGTAATAATTATGCAACATTGTATAGAAGAGATTTAGTACGAACTATAAAAGCATTTTACGTATCACGGCGCCATAATTAATCTTGAAGGAAATCGCCTATCGATTTTATGTTAGAAATACTTTCTATTGATGTTACATGAAGGTTGCATGGTTTTCCGCGTGTTGTAGTCTACTTCATAATAGTTCATGGTCTGTTATGCGATGGATTAATGGCATTTAGATTGCTAGGGAATATGGGCTTTTATCGGCTAAGCGCCCGAGTAAGCCGCGCAGGTCGCCGGGTACCCGGCGGCGAATATATAGCAACCTGACGGATAGACGCTGGAACGTGTGAAAGCTACCGTACATAGCACCATACACTTCTGCCGGATACGCGGTCGCCGCCTACCCGGCGCCGGATTAAAACCGGAAGGTGTAAAAAGCATCTAAAGCTATAGTTCTTGTACTAACACGGGACTTCAAGTCTACCTTTCTGCTTTCTGTGCTTCGGACACTAATATAATTGCTCGCTGGAACTAACATACGCGCGGTCGAACTGTAGAATGAAGGCTAATAATTTAAGACCGGCATTTCTGAGGGTTTAATCAATTTCAGAACTGTTTAGTACCTGGGAACACGTGGGGGTAAAATTACATTTAAAGTACTCTAAAAGGGTAATGAAGTCAACAAAATTAGGAGTCACTGATTTAGTAGAACAAGTGTAAAAGTGTCTGTCTTACAGCCGGTCTCAATACTCTATCTATCGATGGATTTGGCTACTAGAGGTAGAACTTTGACATATTTTATAGCTTACTAGCTGACTCGCGCAACTTCGTCTGCGTAAATTTTCCCCGTTTTTGCAACATTTCTCATTGCTGCTCCGCTCCTTATTTCTCCTCTATTTAATGGATGTTATTTTACATATAAACCTTCCTCTTCAATCACTCTATCTATTAAAAAACCGCATCAAAATCCGTTGCGTAGTTTTAAAGATTTAAGCATACTTAGGGATATAGGGACAGAAAAAGCGACTTTGTTTTATACTATGTAGTGATGTCAAATTTATAAGTCTAGTAGCCAAATCTTCTCACGGGTTATTTAAATATTTAAGTATATCAACTCAAGGATGTATATTAATCCCACTTTAACATGTACTGTACTTACAAGTCGCGTAATACAATAATTTAGTCGTTGTTTGCAATGACTTAAAATTATAGACACGCCTAACCGCACTCTATTTTGGCAACATAAATGCACGTTAACTACCGTAATCCCAGTATCACGACAGCATGTTCGTACTGCTTGCTTGAAACAAATGCTAATTCGAAGTTTACAAATAAAATGCCATCTGGCCTGCTTTGACGATGACAGTGTAGGGTAACAGAAACTTATCATTCCACACCGTTTTATAGTATGTTGTTCCCTAGCGCCAATTTGATGCTCTGGCTTTGCCTCAATACTTACAATAGGTCTCTATTTATCTCTTTTTTACAATAGGTACGGCCTATATTGCGTTGATATACCTTCCTTTTCTTTTTTTCTAGCTATATATTATGTTAATTTACGTAACCATTTTTTCGTGCAGTTTCGTTAGTCTATAACATCTTTTGTAAAACCTCATTAGCTGTTTACTGCCCGTTTGAGTGATGACTTGTTCTATATTTAGATGACGCATGTTTTTATTAATTTTCTAGTTAATGCCGCGTTCGTACGACGTTTGCCGAGTGATACATGCCCTAAAATACACCGTAAACTATAAATATTATAAAATACATAATATATATTGAAGTCTCTCTATCCTTTCATACATTCTTTAAGGCACTAAAACGGCTTTGTTCCTTGTCTAGTTTTCCTAAGGATAGTGCCTGTAGCAACGTCTGCGAAGTATTCCCTAGTGTTGTAGCATCCATGAGTTGTACGGCAGCAGCTTTGTATTTGTAGTATATATTTGTTACGTTTATTTAAGAAAATATATTATGTAAATGCTTGTACTACATATTAATGTGTTGCTTAAGGGTTTGTTTGGCGCGTTTTATGTGCCCGGTGCGAGCTTTTATGCTCCCGGTGCGAGGTTACATAACTGCGTCCTTGGTTTTGGTCCGGATGGTCATTTCTGTGCACCGCTGGCACCGCCCTAATTACGACACTGCCTATAGTACTAATACACTAGACTGGCTATCCCCTACAAAATGACAGCAATTCCTTATGCAGACCGTCCTGTGAACTTTTTCGACACTTTTGACAAATGGCTGTTGTTGTTGTCCTTGTTACACAAGTATAGACTTTCATTAGAATTTATTCAAAAGTAGCTGGCCCGCGCAACTTGGTCCGCGTTAATTTTACCCGTTTTTTTGCAACATTTTCCATTGCTGCTGCGCTCCAATTGGTCGTAGCGTGATGTTATATAGCTTATAGCCTTTCTCGATAAATGGGTTATCCAACAGTATATGATTTTTTTTAATTTGACCCATTAGTTCCTGAGATTATCGCGTTCAAACAAACAAACAAACTCATCAGCTTTTAATTTTAAATATTAGTATAGATTTAAAGTACCGTCCAAATTTCAAAATCAAATATAAGTGTTGTTGTTGTTGGCGGCAGCCAGTATTTTGTTGGGGGGGGAGGCAACATTTGACTCAACCGGTCAAATATGAGTCGCTCCCATGGCTTTGGGGTGCATTTGATTTAACACCGGTAAACCATATCCACCATCACCGAGGGAGAGCAATTGCCTGCCTTAACACTCCGATCCAGTTTCAATCTTAAATTCCATTTGGGGCAATTGCCCCTGTACTGTGCCTCCCCTTGTATCCGCGCTTGCCTGTCCAGCGTCAGTGGTTTGACCCGATTTAGCAACGCGAGTTAAGAGCATTTCTTTTTGTACCGTTTTTCGTAAGTAAGTAAAGTACCAAGTGTCAAATCGTTTGGCCAGGTCAGTCTTCAATATTTTTAAGCCTGTGGGAAGTATAGACTGAATTCTAATCTCATTCGGCCATTTTTGGTTATACACATGCTGTTCTGTATCTGCCCTTGTTTATTACGTCTCAGAGGTGACAGTGTGCACTTGCCTTGTAATCCCACACGGCAAGTGAGCTAGAACCTTTACGCCACCTGTTTCTAATAAAAGGCTTTACAAAGGAATATTATAATTGATGTATCTCCATAGTAGATCAGTTTTTTTGTACATAATAATCACGTAGATATAGTTAAGGTGTTCATTCCCAGTGACGAGTTAATTAGATAAATATAGATTGAAAAACGACCTGTTACTACGAAATTTATTATGTAGATTATTCAGTTTTTTTGTATTGATTAATTTTTTGTTCAATTCGCAATGTGGAAACATAATTGTATCAACTTCTTTTACCGATTAAATCGTCATAATTAAAATAAGTAATTAACTTTTAATGTTGGTGATCGTATCACTTGAATTTGATGGTGTTTCTTGGTTGTTGATATTGAGAGCCACTATTATTTTAATTCAGCAAAGAATCGTGTCAAAATTATCGTAAATGTGTATTGCCATTTTTTTACAATTTTAGTGCACGGAGATGATAAACGGACCTAAAAAAATCCGATGACCAGAATGTGACTGGGGTGGACTTCAGTCTATGCCAGTCACCTGAGCAGAGGCCTATGGCATAAGGGCTGATGATGATGATAACACTCACTCTCGCCAAGCTCCGTATAAGCTACTGTGATACAACATTATAATATCTTGAGACAATTCACACAACGTCATCTGATCCCAAACTCAGCTAATCTTATTCTACGGCAACCAAACAGCTGATACACATACTTATATATTTGTAAATACACAAACCATCGTGCTCATCACACAAAGTTTTATCCTGGGTGAGGATCGAACCCACGATCTCTGGTACCTATAGCGGTCAGGGTCAAATGCCAGCTAGCAAAGTTTAGCCGTGGAAAATATACAGCCAGACCCTGAATGAATTAGTAGCATACTCATAACTACCTTTGTCCGTAGATCCACTTATACCAACAATCGATGATGCGAGCCGAAGAGATACGCAGGCGCCGTCGTGAAGACCCGCCTGGTACTCACACGGCAGTCAACAACATCTTGGCTGCGGCCGCCAGGGAGATGGAGGAAGCTATGCACGCATCCCGCAGTGGGAGCGTCGTGGCTAGCATACAGACTGAACATGAACAAGGTATGATTTACGTCCTTTTTTTAACCTGTGCTAAAATCCCTTAGGATCCCATTTCAACGAGGGTGTGAATGTCGGAGTCCTATCTACTAAAAATAAAAACTACGCGGTTGTATACACATTTTCTGGTGATAGTTCCAAGCCATAGGATGTCATGGTGGGTACCATCGCAGTGTCAGCTTTTCTACCGTGAAATTGTGATATAAAATCATTGATGTGTTGTGTTTAAAGTCTGAAGCAAGTTTAATTAAAGGGGAAATTAGACTTACGAACACAGTGCAGTGACGTTTCGATTTTAGGAAGAAGAATTTGAGTAACGCTGATGCTGCTATGGACTGGTATCATGCTCACCATCAAACTCGTGACTTCCTCGTCTGTCCATTCAACTGTTTTTTTTTTTCCCCTTGTCCATCTGCAATCGGCTGTCTAGCCATGATCAGATAAGTGCCAGGTCCTTGTGGTTGTAGGTGGCACTCCAGTAAGTGGCACCATTTAGTGAATAAGAATTTTTCATTCAACTGTATAAAGAAATACAAATATCACAGAGGCCAGTTTGCGATAGTGATTTTGTTGCTTGCACTTGGTGGTGGTTTCAACTTCTGCATACTTCCAGCAGAAGTTCGGCACAGGAAGTATGTCAGTCTACTCTTAGGTTTTTATCTATTGTGAATTTTGCTTTAAATCGTGACATCTCTATGCCGTAGGCACTTAAGGACATCATTCATGCTTGTTCACTCCACTCGTATCCGATTGTCTTCCCCATTGGACGAGTGAGAGCAAAAGTTTTTCTAATGAGCGTTATCGACTTACTCCTTTTAATTACTCAACATGGTTTTGCTTTATTTTTATAAAGCGGACTTCCCTAATCAGATTGTAGACTTGAGTGTAAAATTAGTGCTTTTCTCAAGGATTTTCGAATGTGAAAAGTCTTGATAATCATATTACATCACTCTTGTATATGAATTTTTGATACGTAGATAATATTGTATTGGTTATTCAGAATACCCTTATCTATTGATGTAGTGTTTGATAAATATATTATTTACATAGATAAATACTATATCTAAAACCATTTCGATAACAAATTTAATTGAAATTTGCCTGTTATATTTACATACAACTTGTCATGAAAATGAAAGAAAAAGTTTTTTTTACTCTTATTTTGTTGTCATTCGCTTCTACTTTTTCACTATTGTCAAAAAGTGTTGCTCAGTTGACTAACGTGTATGGAATCTCTGTAGGTTAAAAACCTATCTAATATACTGATATTTAAAAGCTTTTATTAAATCGTGTGTGTAGGTAGAACTCCTATTTTCAAAAACACCACTCAATCAATGGCATTACTCATTTCTTAAATCGATCGCGGTAAAATCATTTAGGTGTTTTTCTACAGTGAAACAACTAGATGTAGTATCTTTTGTAACTACTAAAGTCATTGTACAGACAGTAAGGAAAACGGCAAGTGTACTGTTAACGTACTTCCCGTTTATAATAACTTTTCTTAAAGAACAATCCACCAATACGTTAGCGATCTTGGTATTACTAATAACGGTTCTTGGTAGCTTCTAGGAACTGCCACCTAATGTCACTCTAAATTACGATGTTTGGAAATAAAGATGTTTGAGTTTATCAGCATTCCGCTACGCTAACAGTTTATAAGACGAGAGCAGCATGTTTATTTGTCACTTAAAAATCATCCTTCTTCAAGATGTTCCACATATCTAAACGCGATTATCCCCACAACAGCCGCGGCCGCAGCAGCAGTAGCAGCAGCCGCCGCAGCATCCTCAACATCGGACTTAAAACGCGAGAGCGAGGAAGATCGGCCCAAGAAGCGCGCCTCGATCCTGTCCCCAGATGACGACAGACTGAGGGCCAAGAAGAAACCTATGACTGTCCGCTTCCAAGAGGATAATAAGACTGATGAGCGCAATAAGGTCACATCACCAGGTGAGGTTTAGTGATGTAGTTAAAGGTGACACGGAAAAAATATACATTTTTATGAAAAAAAAAAACATAAGTAAAAATGAACCGACTACAAAATAAAATTAAAGTTCGATTAAGCACATCACCTATTCATAGAAATGTCACTGACATATGTTTTCGTCTATAGCTCAGGCCGCATCTAAATTATTTGCCAAGTGCAGGACAGTTCAACTTCATGTTTGAACCTGACGTATGTCAGTTGCTGAACTGCTGTCAAGTGCAAAGAATTGACAAATAAATAATAGGTTTGGTGACGTCACCACTGAGTCGCGTGCTTTTTGGCAGGATTATGGTACGAAATTAGCAGGACAGTTTATTTTTCGTCTACAATTGACCCGCTATAACAGTTCATAGTGTTTTATAAATCTATGATATTGTTTTAGACACTAAGAGCTTCCCAGAAAAATACGTGTGTGTAAAATAACTTTTATTGAATTATTTTGACCATTTGCCAGATCTAGGGCCAAATATTGGCGGTATCGGAACCCCACCCTATTATCAAGAACATATGCCTATTGTGCCTCCCCTCCCCTCTCCACCGCTTGGCAGTGCCGAATCTAGGGCCAAACATTGGTGGTATCGGATCCCCCCCCCTAATTAAGAACATATGCGTCGTGACCCGCCCCCTCCACTCTACACCATTTACCAGTGCCGTATAGGGCCAATAACATAACATTTGCCTATTGTGCCCACCCCCCCTCCAATATATGTATATCTATACAAATACATAACATTGAATGATTTTATTGTTCTTTTTGTAAAAACCCTTGCATATTTTTATATGACTCGTCCCAGGCGGCATTTTGCGCAGCATCAAAGGTGTTAGTTACATCACTATTATTACTTTTTACACTATGCTATACCTAGTCACGATGGGTGAACCAACAAAAATCTATACTAATATTATAAAGCGGAAGAGTTTGTTTGTTTGTTTGTTTAAACGCGCTAATCTCAGGAACTACCGGTCCGATTTGAAAAATTCTTTTTTTGTTGGATAGCCCATTTATCGAGGAAGGCTATAGGCTATATAACATCGCGCTACGACTAATAGGAGCGGAGTAGCGACGTGAAATGTTGCAAAAACGGGGAAAATTTACGCATACGAAGTTGCGCGGGACAGCTAGTCGTAAATAATCGTAGTTTAAGGATATCAGAAACTTTAATCTAATTATGTTTTTGACCTGCCTGTTGGTCTAGTGGTTAGTGACCCTGACTGCTTCAGCCGGTGGTCGTGGGTTTGTGTGATGAGCACGATGGTTTGTTCTGTCTGGGTGTCATTTATCTATAACTAGCTGTCCCGCGTAAATTTTCCCCGTTTTTGCAACATTTCTCATTGCTGCTCCGTTCCTATTGGTCGCAACATGATGTTATATAGCCTTCCTCGATAAATGGGCTATCTAACAGTGAAAGAATTTTTCAATTCGGATCAGTAGTTCCTGAGATTACCGCGTTCAAACAAACTCTTTAGCTTTATAATATTAGTATAGATATGTATTTACATATTTAGAAATATATAGGTATGTTTATCAGTTGTCTGGTTGCCATAATACTAGCTCTGCTTAGTTTGGGATCAGATGATGTTGTGGGGGGGTCCCAAGATATAATATTATTTTGAAGCGGCGGTAGCCTAATGGCTAAGGTATCGGTCTCGCAATCGTGAGGTCGCGGGTTCGAATCCTACCCATTATACTACCGACGTGAACCCACTCCTAACACAAGCCTTTGAGCTTAACTGGAGGGGTTAACAAGATTGCTAGTAATGTGGGACTCAATCCCACATTGCTAGTTATATTTAAAAAAAAAAAAAAAAATATTATGTTTCGTATGATTTATCCGTCAATGTGTACGTAAAGCAATTCGTGGAAGGTTAGGGATTGTTACGATAAAGTTACGGAAGTTGAGGGCGAATTATTACTCTAACTAACAAAACATGATAATAAATGTTTTGATGGTTGATATTTGTAACATTAAGTTTATATTTATAGGGAAAACATTTTTACACGTTTTTAACATAATTATTGATAGTTTCTTACAAATATGGCGTACACTGATGATGAAAACAGCGGAATTACACTTAATTATGTACATTGTATATTCTAAAAAAAAAAAAAAATTCGGCAAATCATGTCAGTGACGAGTCCTGACCCGCGCAACTTCATCTGCGTAAATTTTCCCCTTCTTAGCAACATTTTTCCTTGCTGCTCCGCTCCCATTGGTTGCAGCGTGATGTTACATAGCCTTCCTCGATAAATGGGCTATCCCACTGTAAAATATTTTTTTAATTCGGACCAGTAGTTTCTGAGATTATTGCGTTTAAACAAACAAACTCTTCAGCTTTATAGTATTAGTATAGATTTAGTATTTATTTATTTTATTGCCTTTTTCAATCAGTATTAAATTAATATTTTAAAATCTCATTATTAAAAAATAACAAAAAGGTTTTTGTTAGAGGTCGCGTTCGACGAACTGGCGCGATATTAGATATAATAAAAAAATAAATAAAACCAGCCAACTCCAATTTAGGACGAACATTTTATTTGTTTTACCTCTATTAACTTTTTTATACACTTAATAATCGTTAAAGTACCTATACAGCCTCCGCTGTTGCCATTAAAAAATAAAGTGGTTTATATAAAAAGATATGTACAACTTTTTTTTATAATAATTATAATTTAAAATGGTGTCTTAATTAAATTTATAGATCTGACTGTTGAATAATAGATACTTTTTTCTTCGTCTATAACAAAAAGTGTTCTTTGTATTAAAAATAATATAATTATGTATTTCGTTTTTCTTGTAATGACGTCAATATTAATAATAACACGTTGTTTTCATACATATTATTATATTTTGAATGTCATGACCAAATGCATTCTCAAAGTCAAAATGGCGGTATAATAAAAAATCCTGATATATATTACCCTTCATCTAAAATAAAAAAAGGTAAACGCGGTTCCTGGTATATGGGATGCATTATTTTTTGCACACTATAATGAGATGCGCCGGTCTAAAAAATATTATATTTTTCCTTTTTCAATTTTTTTTATGAAAGATAATATTTACCTCGCAGTTTTTATAATGGAGGTCGGATATTTGGATTTTAAATTAAATAAAAATAACATCCTTGAGTTAATTAAAATATTATACGGTTGACGTCAATTGGCAGTAATAATATTTCTCATGCTATTGAGAAATATTTAAAATAGAAATTGGCATTCATTTATTTTTATGGTTAGCCATTTACAGCGCAATATCTATGATTTGAAACTTTATATTAATAAACAATAACATAACAAAATATGTTTCCGTTTTTGCAACACTCTTATATAATCATAAATATTCATGAATTATAAAAAGAAACCCAAATTAATTCCAACCAGACTTTTAATTTGTTTTGGTATTAAACATTCTTTATTTTATTCCACCGTATTTTTAATTACAAGTTTTGTTGGCAACAAAAAAATAAAATTAATTAAGTATTTTAAGTTTTTAAACTCATTATGTTAAAAATTTTAATAACTCGCATAAAATAATTTCAAATTAATAATTAGATTATATTCTATAGTGCTACCAACCGGAAATATTAATAAATAAATAAGTACATATGTTTGAAGCGAGTAATTATATGTAATCTAGCTCATACGATCTTGTTTTTTTAAAGCGCGGTTTTGAAATATACATAACAATTAGTTTAGATGCTAATCTTTTAGGTATTAAGATTACCTCTTAGTTCTTTAATCAGACAACTGTTCAAAATCGTTCACTAATTTGTACTTGCCTAATATTAGTTTGTGAAAGTACCGCATGTTTTTTTATTTGTGTTCATTTTAATAACGATTTTTTGGTTCTATGTTTTAAAAGTAAGATCATGTGTTTTACGTTATACTTTAAATTAATAATACATATTAGTTGGAATATTAATTCTTAAACCTAAAACCGACGTCATCACTAATTTGTACACGACTAGTATTAGTAGTCAGTGAAAGTAGTCCATAGTGATTTTAATTATAATGTTGTATGTTAATGTTTTTGTAAAAAGTCCATGCATTCTTAACTATAGTAACTATAGTTGGCGTAACTTATCCCTTAGTAACGAATGTTATAGTTCGAGTGAATAAATAATTTCCTGCCAATAACAATAGGATTTATAAATTTAAATCATGTTTGTTATTCATTCACCGTCTCCTTAATGAAAATATTATAATGTATACTTTATGCACCTGCCGTATTTAAAGCAAAATGCAAGTTTTTATAAACAGTCTTCGTTTTTTAATGACGTCATTTTCGTATGTTGGACTTAATTATACTCGTGTGTGTCCGAGTTTTTTTTTTAAATAGAATTGGGTGTAACTCATGATGTTAACATTCATAAATATTTCTTAATAAAACACGTTTTCGAAAATTATATAAAGGCGAATTTTACTGCCCTTAGTCATCCGATTTCTTTTTTAAGTTGACATTTTAAAGTTGTAAAAGTATTCTTTATTTAAAAATGCAGAATAGCAAGTTGTGAAATAAAACCTTGCCATTTCGAGAATTATTGGAAAAAAACAACAAGATAAGAATGCAATATTGTTGCTTTTAACAATTATTGTAGTTACTTTTTAAGCGCTTGTTTTTTAAAGTTCAATTTATTTTAAATAGGTTTAATTTGTCGACATTATTATGCAAATAATTCTTGTTTTTTTTTTTAATTGTCTCGCGTTTGATTGATCTCGTTTGCTCGATATATATTTTAATTCATTTCATTAAAAAACCTGTCTTCTACAGTACTTAATAATTTATTACAACATATTTATGTCTTTTTTTAATATAATGCTAGAATTCTGTTCCAATCAACAGTGTCCTTAATTTAATTTGACATTATAAGATCGTCGTCAATATATAATATTGTATAGTAATTTAAGATTTATGACTGAAATGGAATAAAATTATATTGTCTATGGGTTGAAGACTGCGGGTAATGGGCTGAATTCAAGGTCGTACCGCGATGGCGAGTCGAGTCGATATACTACAATGAAGTTCGTAGGGCTGCCACAGCGTGGATATGAGACGACGTACCTCCTTGTATATAATTCTGCCTATGTGGCGCGGTGGGAGAGTGTCCGGCTGCTACACAAGAAGACACAGGACACTACTTTGTGTGATACAGTTACATACAGTTGCGAGTCTGGGTGTACTAAAGTCCCCCGCGACACGAGGCTTGTACCCTACTGCGGGTATCGTCTTTAACAAACAAAATATGTATTTATATATATTTTTTTTAAATACGACACAATTATTTATTTATCAGTTTTCTAATGAATTATATAATTACTACTATATGGTAGTCCCGCTTCAACATTGTACTTATTTATTTATTAATATTTAAGTAATTATATAATTCATTAAAAAAACTATTTCACCATTACGGAAAGCGTTAATCCATTGGATTCCGAAGTTCACTAATGGTCTTCGAGTATTACGCGATAGCTATTGGTTGATTTCATAGGCCGTACTATACACAGTTGTTAATATAACTATCTCATAAATGCCAAATGAAGCCATCGTCCGAGACGTTCCGCGGCAAAATAAACTCAGCCAATTATTCTGCTTAACACTGGAAAGTTCAACGAAAACATTGAGTGAAATTGTATGAATCGAAAATAGTAAGTCAAGAACAAAGGTTTTATATCAAAAAGAGCCATCAGTAGTCGATATTGTAGTAAGAAACAGTACAATAGATCGAGCCACAAGACAATAAATCAGTAGGTATAATTTCCTTTCACAACAATTTTGCACAGTCATGTACCCACACAGTTATAAACCATTGTGCTATATGTTTATTTGTTTTAACTCAACCATTGTTCGAATTTACATGCCGACATTATTATTTTAAAACTACTTTTCGCATCCGGTTTCGACAGATTTATTTTTTGGGACCAAGACGGTATTTTTACTGCGTTATCTTTTGACAATTATTTATCATTTTTGCCACCTAAAATTTATTTTTAATTCGAAATTATAAGGAAATATTGGTAGTAGGTATATTGTTCACGATGAATCATAATTATATTCACAATGTAAAACCCAGCAACGTTCCGAATGTATTATTATAATATGTTGTATGTACCTATAAAATAGAATAAAAAATGAACGTTCCGTGTGAACGAAGCGAGGCAGACAAAGAAGTTTTTTTAACTTAAATTATGATGACTACGGAGTTCTGTTTGATTAATTTCCGAAAAAAAAACTATGGTCTACTTAATTCGACCGAAATGTGTGTTACCGCGATATATCGCTCCGAGTTATTGTAAATGATAATAAATTAAATGTCGTAATTACAAAACAGGTTTGTGTCCTTTTGACGACAACACTGTATTGCAAACCTTGGATTTAAATTAGTGTAATTACAAGTTACAACATTAGAAACGAGTCATTTGACAAAATAACGATAAAATACGACGCCATACATTACATTTACAACCGCGTTATTTTTTTTTTTGTGGCACGGAAACGCCTATTATAAAAGTCATATTTAAATAATGAGGTTTACAAAGCCAAATACAAAAGCTCGGCGAGTTCAAAAGTTTAGGTGAACAAAAACAGTGTTATTTGAATGAAAACGTAGACGTTGAAAAAATAGTCTTTGTCTATTTCTTATTTTGTCTGACTTGCGAGTGCATAATTTAATGAACAATATATCAAAAATGCATATTTGAGTCACTAGTAACATTACTACGAGAAATATTAGAATCTTGGAATATCACAGGAAAAAAATAAGCTTAATGGCTATAAGATGGATATTTAAGAAGTCATCCATGAAATTCCTACTCATGCTCTCGTAAGTTAATATGACCACCCTAGATGTAAACTATAAAACACATTAACATCGGTTTATAGTAATTATTAGCGAAGCGATTGCATAATGTATATAAATATAATATAATTATATATTTTTATTAGAAAGCTAATTTAATGGGATTGACTTTTGTCACATGTGTCGGGGTTTTTCTTATTAAAGAGTATAATATTACGAGATTATTAATTAAATAAATTATTAATATTAATTGCTTCCATATAACAACATGTACTAATATAAAAATAGTATTTATATAGTTATTTCTTCGAAGTCCATTATACTCTCGAAGGTATACAGAGACTCGCGCCATAATCTCGGCTCATGGTCATTCGTTCGAATGCCGGTTACTGGTCGAAGGCCCTCGCGAGACAGCACGCGCCGACCGTCGGCCTAACATCGTTCAACGAACCCGATGTGAGTGTGTAGAATCCCTTACAACGTCTACACAACTCGTATTACTCTTTTTAGCGCAACAAAGTATTTTAAAACTTAAACCAGTCTTACTTAGGTCTATTTTTATTTGTTTTTATTTTATTTATTAGCCGGTCTATTGTCTAGTAATCCAAGGATAATCATACTATGTTTCTTTGTAAAAAGTGATGGTACCTAGTTCTCATGATAAGCGCGTTCCCGTTTTGCTAAAGATATTTCTGATTATTGATAAACATATGTATGAGAAAATATCAACATTCAACTTATAATTCCGCTTCCGGGTTTATTAAACTTACGAGTGAGAATTTTCTAAGAAAAAGCTTATTAACCGTACAAGTAATTCAAGTGTAATTATTCTTTACTTATTTTTATTTTTTTTTACTTATGACTGTTCGTGAGCGTGACCGCCTGACCGTGAGGTCTCGGTTTTAATTTCTTTGTCGGATATTATTGGGCTTCTTTGTTAGAGATGAATTGAGGTAGGACACAGCTGGTTTAAATGAGCAGGCGGCCTACTCTAATATAAAGAAAAAACAAACTTTGAAGCGAAAATAAAATAACTGAGGTGGTTAAGTCAAGGTTTTCGCAAACGAACGGAATTATTTAAACTTTGAAGATTACCGAAGGTTCGTTTCGGGGAAAGAGAACATTACGGAGAACCTCGGTGAAACAAGTTTTCTCCGATTGATCGGTTTATACTGACAGGGATCTGTGACATACAATTGTCTAGAATCTATTAAGAATAAAACTAAGCCTTTATCTGGTTGATTATACCTTTATTTAACTTTAAATAATGATTAATAATTTAAGATATTAAGTTTAAGATTGTGAATTCATTCGTAAAATTTCTATTCATGCTCTTGTAATTTAATACGACCACCCTGGAAGCGAACTTGAAAACACATTAAAATCGGTTTATAATTGGCGGAGAGATCGCATAACTTAAACAAAAAAGAAAACAAAAAATATATAACCAAACCTCTTTAAAAATGCAGTTCGTCTGCTTGTTAGTCTATGGTCGATCGTTTATTACAGTGTCGGCATCGGCGTGTACTATAGTGTAATTTTTATGACGTCAATTAAGGTACGCTCTTTCTAAGAAATTCGTAGTTACCTGTGGCGTGCATTGGTTGCAAAATAGGTATGCAGCCACTAAGAAATATAAAGAAAAAGAAATATTGACAGGTACTGCAAACTTTAGGAGGATATATTTATACTTATATTTGTGTATGTAGGTATGGATAAAATCTGCAAATCCTTATTCATAAAGAGCTGAAAGCCGACCTAAATTTAATCATTTTAACCGGTTTCTCAAAGTATTTTTTGCTAAAGTATTTCAACGTGCATTTTTAAATATCACGTCTTGGAAGAAGTTCTTACTATCAAAGCTCGGTCTTTAAGTTGACAACTGTGGCTTGACCACGCTAAGAAGACTAGGATTATGGTTTGCAAGGAACTTGGCCTCTTGAAGATAGGTTTTATAGAGGAGCATGCAATCACGTGAGAGGATTCTTGTGTCTTTCGATTTCATCAACAAAAGATTCGTTACTTAAAATAAAAACGATCATTAACGAGGAGGTTATAGTCCAAAGCTTGACTTAATGTTCGTTTCTGACTATTACTCCTTAAATTTCTTAAGTGTCTTCCTCAAGTTCCACATAACCCTCCACCGGCAGCACGTTATAAATAATAATATAATAATAATATCTTGAGACAACTCACACAACGCTATCTGATCCCAAACTAAGCAGACCTTGTACTATGGAAACCAGACAACTGATAAACATACTTATATATTTCAAAATACATACTTATTATAGATAAATAACACCCAGACACAGAATAAGCCATCGTGCTCATCATACAAAGTTTTATCCTGGATGGGAATCGAACCCACGACCTCTTGCGTAGCAGTCGGATACACTCCCACCGCGCCGCAGAGGCAGTCTAAATAAATAGACCATTTTTTCTGTCACAGGCGCTGCGAGCAATGAGTCTAGCCGTCACGAAGATTCCAAGCATGGCGGCATCAAGGTCGTCCAGTTAGCCGTACTCCAGAAACCTTCCAATAACGACCAGGACGACTCGGACGGTGAGGGAACATTATACATTGAAGAAAGAGGTAGTCATGAATTATATTGTATTAAATCTTTATCTTCCTACTTCTTCTACTTTTCTACGTTCGCTTTTAGATCTTATCGTCAATAACACTACAATTGGATCAATGTAACTCGACCGGATTGAAGTTGGCGACAAGTGGTTGCGCAGATGCATTTTTTGGAAGTAAATGGTGTCAGGAAGCGGGGGGCGGGGGCGGTAACTAAACCAAGAGAATTAGAGATTCGATTACGCATTACATTGTCATAATTAGTATTACTAACTCATGTTTTTTGTGATTATTTTTGTAAGAAATTTGTATTTCTTTCTTATGTATTTACTGTTACTGTTCTAAATTTAAACTTTTATGAACCCTTATAAATAGTATTTTTATATTGTTGGATTAAAATTTTGTTATCATTTTCGTAAGTAATTTTAGGGTCGCATCTCTATGACATGCGGGAAAGTGATATGAACCAACTTCACTCCGGCCAAGTTACGTTGATCTACTGTAGACCCCCGCAGGCTACAAACTTTTCGTCGGCGAATAGTTTGGTCGGGCTGTTTAATCTATATGAGCATGTATCGCACATTACACCGATTTGGAATCGGCTGAAATTTGGTATAAAGTCCAACCCGATCAAACTATCAGCCGATTAAAAAAATCGTACTCTGTGACACCTCTAAACTTTCAATACACTTTAGCACAATACAAGATTATTTTTCTTAATTTCTGTTCTTTTTTACATTGGCTTGATGGTGTTAAATAGTTGGAAATCTTTCTTTTGAGGTAGATGTCTGTTTCATACGCCCTAACTACGTGATGTTAGAATAAAAACAGTTGGGTTAGTTCCACGGAGCTGTGGAATAATGAAAAGCATTAATAGACTTTATTTATTTTAATTTTAGATTTGTCTTGTATAAAACGTAGGTCAAAACGTACGTTTGGTTAGATCATGTTACTAAACAACATTATACAACTATTATTTTTAAATCCCTGACAAAAAACTGCCTGTTACTGTGTCATTGTATCTCACAAACGAATTGATAGACTTTTGAATGCTAGTTAGATGAGAATATATTTAGCCGTTTTGAAAATAATTTGCTTTTTATCCGACTGCGCTAGAAAGATGGTTATGTTTTTCGAGTATAGATGTTTGTATGTGTGTATATTTACCCTTTATCCCAGTAGTTCCGTGGAAGAAGTTCCGCAGCGAAACTCGCTCTAGAATGCTCCAGAGCATGGCTAAGAAATATACTAGGCGAATGGTTTGATAGATTTTAGCTTGAGAGGTATCGTTAGATACTTTTCAGTTGTGAGAGTGAGACTGAGTACATCAAAATTAGAAAAGAAAAATGTTTTTTTTTTTAAATGACTTCCGTAGTAGGGTACAAGCCCTGTGTCGCGGGGGTCTTTACAAACATACAAGTCACGGACACAAAGTACACCCAGACTCGGAACAACAATTTGTGGATCACACAAAGTGGTGTCCCGTGTGGCAATCGAACCCACAACCTCTTACGTAGCAGTCGGACACGGTCCCACCACGCCACAAAGGCGCAGGCACCAAACTATTTCATTTAATAATATTAAACAGTCGGGTTTTTTGTTTTGTTATAATTTAGCTTGTTATTGTTACACGTGTCAGTTTTTTAAAGTGAATAATCTAATGAAGAGAGAGACGTTCGTTTCTTTATACCAATTGTTTTTATTTTAATCGTTAAATAAATTTTCCCAACACTTGCTACTAATTAGTGATTATGTTCAAAAACAATATCTAGTGGACAAAGCAAATATTTGTATGTGAATTTTTATTTAACTTAGGTACTAATTAAGACTGGAAATATATTTAATTAAGTAGAACTAATTCTAGGCAAAGGCAATTAAGGCTAGGCTAAGAAAATTAGGTAACACATTATTCATGTACTTAGTTTTAATTTAGGTGCCATCCATAAATCACGTGATGTTTTTTAGCCGATTTTGACACCGCCTGCCTCCCCCCTTTCCAACTTCACATGCGTTTTTTAACGACGGTCGGGGGGGGGGGGATGCAATTATGTGTGTAATATCTCACTACACCCCCTTCTTTAGATATTATTAGTTTCATTAAAAATCTTTCTTATAGGATCAAACATCAATAAAGTAGGTACTTTATTATCTTAGCCATTATAATACTCTTTCACATACTTTGTTACCAGTTGGCGTCAATAATTCTACAGTTAATTATTTCTTTCCTTGTAAGCATTTACTAATCATTTAATACTTAGAACCTTAGATATAAACTTTTAGCATCCATGTATTCTAAATAGATTTTTGTGCTATCATTATTGTGTCATTAAAATATGTAGACTTTTATTAGGATTCTCTTCAAAATAAAAATCTTTTATAGTTAAGAAGTTAAGAAATAATATCAATTCAAAAGTATCTATTGTATTACAGAGAAAGGCAACAAGCACGGACTAGATGATGATGAGGAGACGGATTCCAGCGGTTCTGTATCAGACTCGGCAGCTAACGACGCTCAGGAGGGACGGCCACATGTCTGCGATGTTTGTGACTTGAGGTAAAATATCTGTGGTATTATATTCTAATTTGTGTTTTTAATCTAGACCTAGATCTAGGCAAGGATTGATAATTATCAGTCAAATTCCGACTCAACTAATGTACAACTTTAAACTAGAGGCTTACCTACAGTACAGTTACAAAATGATTGCAATTGCATCTTGTATTACAGTTTCTAATTTAAGCTCTAATATCTAACAGTTAAACTGTAATACAATATGAAATTGGAACCATTTTATAACTGTACTGTGACCATGTGAGGTAAAGGTATCGGGCTGAGTATAGACCCCTGGAGGACGCCCTATCTTTACTACGATAGTGATGGCATTAATTGAATTCGTATATTCCCAGCAACTCACTGAATCGTATTAACTCAAATAAGATAGAAAATATCGAACAATATGTTTTTTGTACATCATAAAATTGTATTTTTTTTTGCTCGCAGTCCATGAAGGACACACTCAAAAGCTTAGGACTAGGCGATTAGTTGTATAATCGATATTTTGTGTATTATTTACATTACATAATAGCTGAATGAAAACCGTTTGTTGTCAAAATTATGATATGCACAGGTTATTGTTTCTTTTTTTGTTGTTTATTTGAGGTTTATTATCTTTGTAAGGTTTTATTGTAAAATTAATATAAGGTTGCATGATTTCATTAGTTTAAGTTTCTTTATTGTCATATTCATGACAATAAAGAAACTTAAACTTATCTTCTTAAATCGCGAAAGTTTATTATAATAGGGTCGTCCATTAATCACGTGAGTCGTCGTAATCGTGAGGGGGGAGGGGTCCGAAAAATATCACGATAGATCACCAGGGGGGAAGAGGGGGTATAGTGAGAAATCACGTGTTTTTTGGATCGTGATTCCTCAGACGACTCACTCTTGACCGGTCGCTGCCTTATACATAATGTGAACCTCTCCCCCCCCCCCCCACTGAGCCGTCCGCTCCGCAGGTTCCAGCGCTCGTCGCACCTGACGCGCCACAAGCTGACGCACACGGGCGAGCGCCCCTTCACGTGCGGCGGCTGCGGACGCTCCTTCGCCAGGTCCGACAAACTGCGGGTGCATACTAAGATCTGCGAGCGGGTGAGAACATTTATACTTGCAAATATCTTGTAATTTCTTGCAGGTTTATAAGAGAACATCTTTTTATTTTAAAGATAATTAGCAATGTCAGCAATCCTGTTCATACCTCCAGGTCAATGGCTTGTGTTAGTAGTGGATTCACGTCGGTAGTAAAATGGGTAGGAGTCGATTGCCTTAGCCGTTAGGCTGACGCCTCTTGGAATAAGATGTCGACTGATTAATACCAGACATACCTAACCAATGTGCTTGGTCAATTAACTAACCAATCATGTGACAGATTATGTTGGGGTTGATTCAAATTTGCGCCCATTTCTATCTAATACCTATGACTAAAGATACCTATGGCAGGTCTGCCAGGTATCTTTAGTGATGGGCGGATCCAGGATTCTATCCTGGGGGGGTTACGAGAGGCAAATGTCAGTGCCGGGGGGGGGGGGGGGTGCCACGAGTTTTCCCACTGATTTTATAGTACTAATACGCTGGAGAACCTTCCATTTGAATTTGACAAGATCAAATTCAAGTCTAAACTTATGTACCAAGAATAACATCAACGGCCATTTGTTATAAGTATCAATAAAAATTCACAGGAAAGTTAAAATTCGTCACTTGAAATTGATATCTCTTTGTATAGGGTAGCCCCAGTCCAATGTACTATAGATGTGGTTTTATCCCACTGAGAACCACTAGATTTAGTTTAAGAGAAAGGGACTTACCTCTGAGGATTTATTTTAGCCGGGAGCCGCCTCAAAAAGATTCCTAAAATTGTTTATTGCATAAAATCTCAAAATGTCATAAGTTCATAACTCGTGTAAGACACGTCCCGTCGCTCTACACTCGCTATTGTTCTAAAACATAGCCGTTAAGATTCACATTTTCTAGGAGCAATAAACTTTAACTATTACTACAAAGAGATCTTAGGTTTAATTTGTTACACTGGCAGTCGACACCTACCTCGGTTTGAATTCGTACAACAGCTTTGATTTTGTAGCTGTCTTGTCTTTCTGGTAATCTAGCAATCGAAGCCCTTAGGCACCCGTCCCACTACCTGCGATGAGCGAGAAGCGATTTTTACCGCAAGAAACGTTCTATAGATGAATATTGTAGATCCCGTCCGTGTTAACAAACGAGATAAAGTATTGAGCGAGTACTCAGCGGCAATGTGAACGATCTACGTTTCTTGAGCGATAAAGCGCTACTCGCTTTCTCGTCGTTGGTGGGACAGGTACCTCAAAACCAGTGTATTAACTATAACATGTAATATTCCAGGAGGACCCAACAGTGGACATGGCAAACGACAACCCGACACCGAAACGCGAGAACAACTCAGAAGTAATGTCAGGCATGGTGCGGACCACACACCGGGAGTCCGGCCATCTTGTGTTCACCCCCAGCGGTGACGTCATGCTTCCACCTCGGGCCTCCGGACATAACCCCGTGGTGCTGAACTCCACGCTGGAGCCTGTACGCAACGAGATCAACCCTGAGAACTTGTTGGACCCCCCAAGGAGGGGGCGCGGCAGACCCCGCAAGACTCCGCTGCCTTTGACCCCCAAGATTAAGAAGAAGAGGGGACGCCCGCCCAAGACTTCTCTCGGTAAATATAAATACATAATATTTGAATTTAAAGTCGCCATTTTTATAATTAAAAATGGTAGTAAACTGAACTGGTATAATTTTCCCAGCTTCAGAAATACATTAAAAATGTTTAAAATCCATTAAACCTAGTCTTTGTTTAGTTAAACTACTTAACTTGGGCTAGTTATAATCATTTTCTGAGGCCTACATGGATAGTGATCCGCTGAAAAATGTATAAGTTTGCATGTATAAGTGTTTTTTTTTTGTTTTTAATCATTCTTTTTAGACCTCTATTTGTTAGTTCCCCAAAAAGAAATTAATGTAACCCTCTTAGGTCAAACTGACCACAAATCTGACAGAGACGAAAGGGCGTATATCCAATAAACAAAATCCGCTTTTATTCTATATTATATATTACATTAAGTAGGAACTATTATCACAAAGAAAATGCATTACTATATATACCAATTTGTAGTAGTATTATTACCAAATATAACTCCTTCTAAACTACTACACTTATTCTTTCCCTCATATACTCAAATGTTACTCAAAAATATCTCTTGCTCCTATTTACTTTTATGTGACAGTGACAGTATGAGAGTTAACAGCGTCTCAAAACTGAGTGACATTTGAATATTCGGCAATTCATGTACCCCTAGTTGACCCGCGAAACTTCGTCTAGGTACATCAATTCTCCCCGTTTTTGCAACATTTTTCATTGATGCTCCGCTCCTATTGGTCTTAGGTTGATGTTATATAGTCTATAGCTTTCCTCAATAAATGAGCTATCCAACACAATTTTTTTTTAATTCGAACCATTAGTTCCTGAGATTAATTAGCATGTTCAACCAAAGATTTTGTTTTAGGCATAGTATTTATTATCGCTATTTCTCCACAGACATGGAAGGCTGCGTGCTAACAAGCGGCACAGTGATGGGTCCCAGCCCGGCGCAGATCCCGCACATCACGCCTTCTGGACAACAACTTTTACTCAAGAGGAAGCGGGGACGACCGCCTAAGAACTATCTCATCCCACGGCAAGGTATGTGTGGCTCTCTTTTACTCTAAGTACTATTGTAATTGGGTAGAGAGAGAAAGAAATGTGTGTTATCTTATTAGCTTTCGATTTAGCTGAGTATGTATATCTCTCTTCCGCTCTAATTAGAGTTTGAATAGGATAGAAAGAGATGAAAGTTGTTTGTCATAGATGTAATAGGTATAGTTCCATTGTAATGTATGGTTCATCATTATACAGGATGATTTTTAATATCATGATAACCCGTGACTGATTTTCATAACACTGAATAACTTGGTAATATCAGTTTTAAAAAATATTTAATGAATTATCCACTTTATCACCTACCACTTGTTTTTGGAGTTATGGCCTTAACCACCTACAGACTATTTTACTGGAGTAAAATCGTTGTTTATTGTGAGGTTTAGACCCTCAATCTGATAAAGAAACATCGATTTTGACTGACCCGTTGGCGTCTCGTGGTTAGTGACACTGACTGCTAAGCCGGAGGTCGTGTGTTCGATCCCCACCCAGGATAAAACTTTGTGTGATGAGCACGATGGTTTATTCTGTGCCTGGGTGTAGTTTATCTAAAATATGTATGTATTTAGACATATATACCCTATGTTTATCAGTTGTCTGGTTACCATAGTACAAGCTTTGCTTAGTTTGGGACCAGATGACGTTGTGTGAGTTGTCCCAAGATATTTATTTATTTAACTTCAGGGTCTCAGATATGTGGTAAATGATTGTGTGACAAACATAGTGGTGGTGAAGGGTTAATTTCAAAAAATATATTACAAAGTTATTTGGTGTAAAGACACCAAGAACGGGAGGGTATTAGTATATTAAAAATCATTCTGTATATAATTTTGCATGTGAGCTCGACAGGATAAGGGTACAAAAGACCTCTAGTAATAAAGGAAAGCTTTATACGATGAGGTCGTACAATGCACACATAAACATCGCTCTCGGAACATCTTTGTAGCCAAGTGGTCCAAGATTCCGATTTCGTGAGTGATGTCTGTCTGTGCTTTGCTCAAGTGCGCGTTGTATGATGCTTTTCTTCTCGGTGTTTTGTAGTAAGAGTTAGAAATCATCTGGCAATGAATTTTTCCATATTTTTTTATCTCTTTTTGACTTTTAGTCGCATCGTTCGTGAGAGCGAGAGCCTCCGACGTAAGTCTTGTCTCAAAAAGAGAAATAAAAATAGAGTTAAATCCTTTGGCGGATGGATCAACTCTGAAGGGATACGATCTCGCCAATGACTTACCAACTTGTGATAAACTTGACAAGTTGTTCATTACTAACGGGTATATTTTATGTTCAGATTCAATTTTGAAAGATTTGAGCTCGCGTGGGATCTTTTAATGAACGGAAGCCCTATGCCTAGGCATAGTGCTTCCGTTACCTACTCAACTAGAATATCGAGTCCCTCGCAACATTCGAATTGTACTCTGTTATTTTTTTTTATTTAAGTAATCGATTTCAGTGTAAGTGAAAATATATCGTTTATTTATCATTATATTGTTAGAATAATGATTGTCAGGCATTTTTAAAGTCTATCCAGGGAAAGTTTCATAGGTCGAAATATTGCAGAATATTAATTTCGTAGTAAGCTATAGGGCGGGTCATAATATTGTTGGTTTGTCCGGCCCTATAGTACTCACAAAACATAAGCTCGAGTTGTGGAAATGGTGGCAAATTAAGCTTTAACGTGTGAACACACATGAAATACTAGGAAAAATCGTAAGACTAAGTCTTACTACAGTTAAAGTGCACAATTAGATCCTAAAATTTGCAAAATATAGCTGAAAAATCGGCTAGATTGCCATCAAGTCAAAATAAGAAGAAACAAATGTCTGTAGCTGTAACATACACGTGCAGATTACTACGGCGGATAAACGGGCGGCGTAGTATTATGTGACGTTTTCTATTATTATCACTGTTTTATTCTTTGTTTGTATGCAAATTCAGTTTAAAGTCGTGTAATAACAATAATTGCGGTACTTACTTAAAAATTATGCAAATAAGTTCCATGGGATTCTTTTTTTAAGATATTTGAACGGGTCACATTTTGTGTTCGTAGGCTTGGCCCTTAAAATGATGACACTTTCAAAGATTTGGACAAAGCATTTTGATGGATTTAATTGGGGGGGGGGGGGGCACGAGATGCAATCCCGAATCTTACGATGTGGGGATAGGGGTGCATTTCATTTCAACCGTCACAGGATGGGGGTGTTGGCTGCCCCAAAAAAATATTCTGGGGAAGGGGGGTGCAAATGAACCATGCCCCGCCCTACCCTGGATCTGCCGTATGTTTTACTCAAATTTTGACTTAATAAACTCTAAAATTTGAAACTGATCTTTTTAAGATATATCTCATCTCTTTCATCATGTGTTTCTTTCACTGGATAGACTTTTAAAAGTTACTGGCAGAATAAACAGCTACCATTGCCGCTTAGAAAATATTTTTAAATATCGAATTACTCTGGCCAAATCTTACCAACCGTCACATCCCATTAAAAAGTTTTTACACGAAACCTAGCTTTATTATTCAAATATTACCATCACAAAGTTTAAGCTTTAAGTTCAAGCTTTCATTACAATTTAAATATGTAAGCTTAATGATTCATTATGTTGAATGTTTTTGCAATGAATAATATCCACGTATTGTACAGACTCCGGACACGTTTGTTATATATTCATGTACAGTTATTTGTGTGTGTGCGTTTTATTCATTTTTTATTTATGTGTGTGTGAGTATGTTATTATTTTAAGTGTGGACATTTCTAGAGATTGGACATAGACGGTATTGTTATAACTGTTTTGAGAATGTGAATGTTTCCTTTCACTTGGTTGTTTTTCCGTACATTCCGTATTTGTCATGTTTAAGTTGTCTTACTGATTGTTTAAAGAAGATATTTCTAAGAATTCAAAAATTTTTTTCAATCGGTTTTCCTTATTATGAAATATAATGTATGCAAGTAAGATTTTAAAAATATAGAATGAGTATAATAAAAAATGGATTGATTAAAATTCGTAGGTTTTTCTTTTAGCTAATGACATTCTCTTCAAAAAGCTTGCGCTATACATCAAGTCAGATCTATCAATATTTGCTCTATGAATTCCCAAAAAAAAAAACAATTAGGGATGATGGCTGTCACGTCAAATTAGTATATTTTTATGAAATGTCAAAACTACACGCTCTATACAAATGTTTGGAATACTGAGGATATCACCCAGGATCGATAAATCATTACTTTTAATATGTATTTGTTTTGATGATTATAAATACTAACAGACGTTAAATTGTGAAATAACGTACTATTGTTTGATATATGGTCAATAACGTTACCATGTTCCAATTCTAGAAATGTCTATTACTTTTTTGCCTTTATGCATTATGCTTTATTTTGTGATGTGTTGGACCTATCCTCTGCTTGAATCATTAGCACGTTTCTTTCTAGCTATATGATACCCACGTATTGCACGTTCGTTTTATACGAATATAAGGAAAATGTCATTTACATTCATAAATTATACCTACCTATAATAAAATTATATTTACCGCTTATTTGTATCGAGTGTGGTTTCCAATATCCACTAAATAAGGAAATTGTTCATTTATAATAAACTAATTTGTAAGTTGATAGGAAAAAAAACAATTATATTTAGAGGAAAACAAAAAACAAATTATATTTAGGCAACCAACTGTTTAAAAATAATGATTTCTTAATTGAACCGTATTGTAAAGTAATATAAAGATTTACTAGTAAATGACTTGCAATCTTAAATTACATTTACAAAGCATTTTTTTTTAAATCCTGCTGAGAAAACTTAACAGGCAGTTTTACTGTTTTAAATTGAAATAAATAGTATAAAAAAGAACTCAAAAAGGGGCAATAAATACACCAAGAAAAAGCCTAATCAACAAATACTATAATCCAAATTTTTGGCGAGTCCTTTCTTAGCGAATACATGATACGTCTTAATTAAGATGTTCCCCCTATTATTCCCAAGGTTCACATAGATGTTAGGTCCAACACTCGTCCTGCTATAACGCTAATCTTTCCTTAGGTATGGATATGGATATGTCAATACCGATCCAGTACGGGCTAGCGGCTGAATTGTCCAAGATTTGTTAGTATGATTTTTATTACAAAGGCATGAACTAAAATATATTCTAAAACATACGATTTGGGAAATATCGTCGGTACTAATCGGTATTACTAGCCTTACCTCTCGAATTTTCAAACGTTGCTTTACTTTAAGACGTTGTTAAAAGTATTTCTGTCGCTTCTATTTACCTTGTAATAATGGTCGTACCCAGGATCAAATTTCTGAGGGGATTATCGTAAAATATGACACTTCGAGGAGGGTGGGGGATTTACCCCCGCCCCCCAATCCCTCTCTCCTTTGGGTACGCCCATGTTTGAAGTGACAGAGACAGCATGAGACTTAAGGACGTTTTATAAATGAGTTGCGTTTTAAAATTCGGCTGCTAGGCTGTCTTTATACTAAAGAATATGGTAAATTGCTTAGCTGTAGATGTGTCCTATTTGACTTTTGACATATCTGTGGCTAAGTAACATAGCACATCTTTCGTAAAAAGACAGTCTTGCATTAATATATTTCACGAGAGTTTTACTTCCAATGGTCAGATAGTTTGCAACGTTTTTCGTGTATACTTCTAATAGGGTAGATGACTGTCAAGTCAAATCAGTATCTTTTTAAGAAACGTCAAAACGATGCGCCTCGTACTAATTTATATGAAATACAAAACAATGACGTCATTCTTTTGTCAAATCATGGCGTTTCAATGTTTGTTTTTGATGTTTATAAATTCATGACAACGTAAAATTGTAGAGAAAGATTGTTTTCCAGAATATTTTTGTAAATGCTATTTCCTGTATAGTGTAAAATAATTTATTGTTATTGTAGTCATCTACCCAATTAACTAATCTAACCTCATGCGTGAAGAGAAATTTTATTGTTTCATAATGTATTTGATGTCTATTGGTTGTAAAATTTTGGTCATAAAATCAGATTAATAACTAATATCTACTGTATAACACTTTATTTATTAATATAAAACGTTTTTCCTTATCCTTACAGCAAAACAATACTATGTGCTGTAAGAAATAAAACCTTAAATTGGTGTCACTTATACAGTATGATCACCATCGGTATACTAACTTACACATATTTACAAAAGGTTGTGTACTTAATAATAAATCTGTTAAGGTTCATTTCCGTGCATCGCAGCCGATCGCGATCCGCGCGCGGTATACTACGAGCGGCTGACGCGCGCGGCCGATGCGACTATAGTCAGAGTATGAGAATGTATGACGCCGTTTCCGAGGTCTGCGACAGACACGCACTGCCGACGATTGACGTAGGCTGCTCTCTGACTATTGTCGCAGCGCGCGTCAGGCGTTCGTCGTAAGCCGCGCTCGGCTCGCGATCGGCTGCGAGGCACGGAAATGAACCTTTAGACTTACAAAAAACGTGCCAACAGAACTGTACTTTTTAAATTACCATGCATGTGCATGTATATGTATAAGTCACTGACCAGATGATAGTACTAGTATGCTGGACAAAGAGACAGAAATCCGAATCGAATTTCCTTTCCTGTGAATTGTTTTGACACTTATGACAAATGACCCTTGTTGTTATAGTCCACTCACAATTATATGTCCTTTGGCTAGAAGTTGGTAGTAGTGGATATGATGTTGCCAATTGTTCTCCTAACGTTTACCCTGTTACGTCACCAGAATATTTACCCAACTGCGTACTAGCCAAACCGTCAGTACATTGACAGAGAAAACCGTGATTTCCTGGTAATAATGGCGTAATGTATGTAGAATGTTAATGGTATCCTTATTATACTTATCTGTCATAGTTGTCAGTGTTGCATTAGTCTCATATTATGAGATAGCGATTAGTAAAGAGAGGTTTAGGTTTTTATTAAACAATCCCGAATGTGACGCAATTTAGACAGTAAACTAAAAGTAATTTTTATTGGCATTACTTGGCAATTTAGTTCGATTCGGTTTGGTACATGGAAGTCTAGGATTCGATACCTGGGTCTGGATTTCAAACTTTTCTATCTTTCAAAAATGCAATTATTAAGTAATTGGCAAGAAATGCCTATAAAAATTACTATAATATTCGGCCTGCGACATCATAATTTGTTAAAAATGTTCTCTGTAACGAAGCAATAACAAAGGCCGTAATAGTTTTCAAACTAACTATATGGTGCAAGCGGGGGCCTGACTCGCGTGCACGAAGTATAGAAGAAACATTTGAGGTTCAGTAACATAGTCCCGGTTAGATGGTTCGATTCCTGGGACTGGACCGGACTTCAAATTTTTCTATCTTTCAAAAATGCAATTATTGTATTAGTAAACTAAAATTTCCCTATTATATGGGCATAATGTCTGGAGCTGGTAACATTTTATATACGTCCTGCTTACGCGCATTAGTGCCAACATTGAGAAGCCAAAGGACTCATCTTTATGAACGCACAATACACAAGAGTAGTCTTCCATTTAATTTTTGTCAAACTACACTACATTTGGAGACCCAAATGTCAAAATCAAATGGCTGTAGCCTGCCCAGCGTTCTAGTTCTAGGTCAGTGGTACAAACGCACGTAAAGGAAATTGACTATAAACTATGCCTTTTTTATTCTAAATTACAGACGGACGACCCAACGAAAACTACAACGCAACAAACCTACCCTTCGGCGACTTCTCCTACCTGACTGAAATGATATACAATCCGCTAGCTTACACCAACGCGTACGGCGTCACCAGCGTCGATCCCGACCGGAACGTTGATACTGACCAGAGTCTCAACGCGGAGACTTCACATGACAGGACCATCGACGTATCTGACTCGTCGTCGGACGACGACGACTCGCGAGTCGAGCCCGACGACAACGTGCCCCCAGTCGCTATGGAAACGCAAATCATGACAGTGGGTGACTGCCAGATCGTCAAGCTACCCCCGAACAATGAAGACAAGGAAGAGAAGCTCGAGCAAGTCGTCGAGACCAGCGCCGTCTCGTCCTCCACACCGAGCTCCGTGACCATCACTCCGATCACCACGGTAGGTGATTGCACCATAAGGCCTGTCGAAAACACATAAAGTTTAACCGCCTTTCTACTCTACCCCATATATTATGGCGAATAGGTTTTTGAAAAGTACTTTTTGGCTAAAGGTTTGTTTGGCGATGTATGTGAGGAGTTTTTTGAAAGAGTTTTATTGATTTATGGTATACAAAAATTATGTTGGACCGTCTCATTATTCGAGATTCCGTTGAGATCGCTTTTAGATTAGAAATTGATATTTTTTGTGACTAAGTGTGTTGATGTATTTTTATTTCTATATTTTATTTGAGGTATCAAAATCACTGATTTATTAAAGATATAGTTGAAAAGGTAATCAAATCATGTGGGGTAGATATTAAGATTATATTTATTGTGGTAGCATAACCTCGGAATTTGGTGCGGTTATAAGTACATGATGGTTATTTAAAGTACTATAAATATTGTTGCTACATTACGTCATATCTATTATATAAAGATATTAGGGCGTAATATGCATAATGCAATACAGAACTCAAATGCAAAATGAATGTTTCTATTTATATGAAAAATGGGTTATTTTTCTACTAAAACCAGTGACTTTCAATTAGTCATTACCTGATTAGTTCTTAGATTTAAGAGAATAGAGTAGGAATGAACAGCCCGGAGCAGTACGTGGAGCCTGTAAACGGACTCCAGGCGCGGATCCAAGTAGGGGGCAACAGGGCCAATTGCCCCCACTCCCCAGACTCGACTGAAAGACCTTTTTTGGGGATTTTTTAGAATTTTGACACTGGTGTTTTGACAGGCAATTGCCCCTCTCTTCGGCGGTGGTGGCTGGTGTACCAGTGTGAAATCAGATGCACTCTCCTCCGTCATGCAAGCAGACGCACACTTAGCCCTGAACAAAATTGCGGATCCGCGCCCCAATAACTCTAAAAAGAAACGCAAAAATTCGTCAGCGGAAGAAAGTGAAGGGGAGGGAGAAGACGGCGAAGAAGTCGAAGATGAAGATCTTGATGAGGAAGAGGATTCTGACTCAAGTCATTCTAAAGATGTACCAAAGCATTTCCATTCTGAGAATTTTGTCCTGTTAAAATCAGATGTCAAATGGGAGGGTGACACTGTAGTTTCAAAACTTAATGAACTTGTTTTGTGGAAAATAGCTGGTAAAATGCTATTGCAAAAGTTTACCCCAGTGGATTTAAGCGGAAAGGTTGTGCACAAATGCACATGTGTGTACACTGGATGGGATGTTAAAAAAAGAGAAAATTATTACCCTATCACTGAAATACTTGACCTAAATCTACGTATAGACTCCAAGGAAATATATGTAGCATTAGATCTAAATGATCTTATTAAAGTAAGAGACAAGTAAATTCATGCTGTTTTTTTTACATATCTACTTAATTCAGGTAAAAAAATAAGCAATTTATTCATATTTCCATGTTACTATAGAATATTGTGTTACTGCGTGTATATTTCATACAGCATAAACGCACTATCAAAAACACTTGACCGAGTTACTTGAAGTTATAATGTAACTCCCGAACTTAGGAAAATTATCATCATCAGCCTGTATCGGTCCACTGCTGGACATAGGCCTCCTAATTTTCACCACAACTGGTCCGCGGCCAAAATCTCTTTAATGGAGCCACCGAAAATTATGTGCAGCGACTATTCTCATTAACGGCCATTTCTAATGACCTGTCTATCTGTTATTCTACTTAGAAATGATAAGTAAATCTATCATTTTGACTTTAATTTTGCAATAACTTACCGAGGGACATCGTTTTTTACTGATTGATATTATCTATCACTGGGGGGACAGGTAACTTAACCACGATACGAATGCCATGTACAAATCGTCCTTATTCGATGATAATGATGGTTACCAAGCATCCTTGTTAAAAACGAGGACAGCAATCTATCACGAAACCTTTGTAAGTTATTGGAAACGACCGTAAGCCACTTTCACACACTATCTTGCCGAGTGAATATTTGACAGGTTTTTTGACGTAAATATTAGGGCATGAACGAACATTCGCTAGCTCTGAAAACTTTATTTTATTTTGAAAATAATAAGCAAAACATACACCGCATAAAATGCTTTCCTTAACATGTTATGCATAAGGGGAAACTGTTACTTTGTGTTCAAAAGTGCGTACGTGTGTTTAATTTGAGCTACTTCCGAACGATATCGACTTTGAATGATCCTCATGTACAAAATATGACGTATTTCGAAACTGTCCTTGAAATTTCACATAGTCTTCCTACAAACGGTATTGCTACTACAATGACAACATCATCAATTAAATACTAATAAAAATTTCAAGTGACTGTCAAAAATGCATTTAGAATTGGTGGTGATGATGAAATATTTATTTTATTGGTGAAATAATGTACTATAATGCCATAAGCTTTACATAATTTTAATCGTGATACTCAATTAGAGGACTTGTATACTTATCAGAACAAAATAATAATTGTCACAATATTGTTTTTTAGTGTACTGTGTGATATGTATACACCTCTTAACAATATAATGTGTTCATGCGACTCAGGGAGAGGACTCACTCTCCAATGAGTCGATTAAGGCTAACTATACAATAATCCCCATATACCCTCAAACCCGAACTCGTATTGATATGATAAACTCATGCAGTACATTACAGAACAAAAGTTTTACGTATAGATGTGTATTTTGCGAATATCTACATAGAGGCAGCATATTTACTGAATAATGTACCAGTGACACTATTTAGATACGCGATGTTTATGATAATGTGCACTTAACGTTGCCTTCACTGTTCTAAGTTAGGGTCAGCGTACACACCGCACGTACACGTACTACGTACACGTATACGTACACAAGAGTGTACGTAGCTGACGCGGCGGTCTGTACATAGACATTTTTAATACGACACCGATCAAAAGTGTTTTTAAAAGACATTTGCCTGCGAAATCTCTCGACGAATGATCTGATTTGTGTGTTAGTAACGAGAGACTGACTTCCATTAAGTAATGTTGAACACTAACACTTTTGTCCGGTGTCCGTCTCGACGTAGCATCTGATTGGGCTGTCTATATTATACTTTATTTTCTATTATAATTTTATAGTTAGTGATTGTGTAGCAGAGCACGCGCAGTATCGCCTTTTCCATATTCTTAACTGTATCAATCTCTGTGAATATTAGATTGTAGAATGTAGTGTCTTAGAATGAATATAAAACTTAATATTCTAAATATTAACTCGACAACACCACACGAACAAGTGATACGACTAAGCTACATATTTTTAGCAGACATATTGTATGGACATATATTTCTTTAATAGTTTTGCCTGTAAAAGCAATGGATAATGTATCTTAGAGTTATGTATTATATGACGTAACGATATTATATAACCCCTAGAGACAGCTGCCAGGCCCGCTGTGAAACAGCCGACCAATGGCTCCGTATATATACTATATAGTATTCGATCAAACATGTTTTAGTTCCTCGGTTTTACTTCCAAAAGACTATAGTACGAGTCTGCATTCATATACGTTTATATTGTCGATATGATACAAGTATTAAACTCACTATAATGAAAAAATCATAATCATTATTTTCTTTATAATCTGTACAGTAGTAGATATAGTTCCTAACTTGTAATCGATACGGAAATATAACCCTTGGATTAATTAATTAGAAGAGACGTAATTTTTCTTTAATCGTATAGAATTAAGTTTATATTATGATCAAATTTTGAGTATATCTTTTTAGTATTCACTATTAGTGATAGACGTCGAATTGTTTAAGTATCAATTATGATATATTTTTACGTATTTAATGGAAGACTGCCCGGATTTGTTTTCTGTTGATGTGTCGAACTAGATTGTATTGGCGCGACGAGCCTACTCTGTAACGAGTGTAGCTCAAATACTTGTGGCTAATGCAAGTTTAATCCAGTGCCACAGTCCATGTATCCAGCAACTTAGAATATCCTGTGTTTATTAAAAATGAGCAACAATTTAGTTTGTGTAAAACTAAAGAAAATTACACTTGTTTCAATAATATACAACTCAAAAACGCTCTCAAATATGTTTCTGTCGCTGCTATTCACTTTGAAAGTGACTTAGAAATCGTATAATTGAGTTGCGTTTTGTATTCGACCGTGACAATCAAACATTATAAAACATTAAAGTCGCGCCAATGAATCCTGTCTCTAATATAATTTGAACATTGAAATATAATAAAAGCCCCGAAGAGGCATGTTCCCCGAGTCTCAGACGGCAAGCTAAGCTTATTGAGAATTATTTTAATATAGGAATCTGTATTTTTATAACGAAACTAAGATAAGTTACAGTTTACAGACAGACATTAATCAGTTACTCTTGTATCACATGTAATAGTGTTTAAGCATGATTGGTTGATGTTTTACAACGCCTTTTGGCTTCCCGTTTTTGTTATGTTGTTTCCTATCAGTTGACGGTCACTATCTACATATATATGCGTCATAGTGGCTTATTGAACGTAGTAAAGCAATAATTAGGAGAAAACTTGATGTATAGGCGATGAAAATTATTCATTGAAGTTATTGATCAATATGTCTTTGGATTAGGGCTTTTTGAAAGATACTATTTGTCGTTTTTAATGCCTTAAGACATCATCTGCCATTTAGAATATAGATTAGAAAAGGTTTGATTAATATCTTGTGTTTTTTTTTTTACATTTTGATCAAATTGCACCGATTATGTTTAAAGTAAGACCGCACAGACAGAATGTGGCACACGACGACATCGGCAAGTGTTTCCAATTCTGTGCAATGTTCCATCTTTTGCTGCAGCAATTGAACTGCTTAGTGCGTAGTCAAATTGTCAAACATGATATCGTTTATGACGATATTACACTAAGACAACATCTTGCTACATTACTTGATGTCTCATTGCCACAATGATCACAGCTTGCATCTGAACGATCGGATTAGTAGTGTGTTAAGATTGCGACATGCTACAATGTAGCATGATATTGTCAGTGTAGATTTTAAAACAGCAATGGAAACATAACATTCATATAACAAGGTTCTGTAATTCTATACTTATATATGTAGATATTGATTGGTACAGTCTTGACAATTTTGTATTTAACTATGTTGGAAGCGTGAACATTGATTGCATTTATATTTATTTTGTATTGAAGCTATATGTTGCAAAATTATTTAAATGATTGTGTAAACGATTGTTCATTCTTATTTATAAACACTTATTTGTGTCTTTGTCAATGTTACCGCATTTGTAGTAATTGAAAAATGGATAAAACGGTGTTTATAAATTTGATTTGAATGTGTACGCTACCAATGGATGTTTAGTTGTTAATAAATGCAAGTTATTCACGTTATTTTAAATTAGGTGTACTGCATGTTGAAGCCGCGTTAGTACTAAAAACACATGACAAATAATGCAATTTCAGTATATAATGCAAGTTTTACTGTGACTGTCAATCGCAACTATCTGTAGTTTACTCTTTCTTACGAAGGCCATATAAAAAGAACATAAGTATTATTATTGACCAAAGAATTGATCAATATTATTTTACGGTATTTAATAACGGCCGAAGATTAACGTCACTCAGTTTTGAGACCCCTTCGACTCTCATGCTGTCAATGTCATTTATTCCCGCTAATCCACTTGTTACTCCAGTTCATATTCAACCAGAATGATATTTTTTATTTCCTTATGCAATTTTACGATCAATTCCTAAACGTAAATAGTAGAGACAGTAATACTTTTGACGTGCGTCTCAAAGTTATGTAATCGGTGGTTAGGCATACAAATGTGATTGACTGGAATCTTTTGCAGTTTAAATCTTTGAAATGACATTTTATTTAAATACAACGCACGCACTACGATACAAATCCAATTACCGTGCGGAGAAATTTAGAATAAAATAATAATGGTCACATTATAAAGTGTAGACTTTTTATAATACGTCGACATTTTATCTATCCAATAGGATTTGACAAATTGTCAGTGCCTAAAGTTGCGATTGATTGGATACAATACCTACACGTTCTGTGTAAAAGTGGTTTCAATATGCTATCAATTTACTTTATAGGACGACAAAAGTAGTGCGTTAATGCTACGATATTTTAATAATAAGTTGCATTAGTTTTGAGATTATAATGATTTTGTGAAACCCTTGGCCTAATATGTTTATATGTTTGTAATAGATTATAATATATGTAAAGCCAGTTACACCTTTACAGTTGATTAAAATTACATCTACATTTATTCATAGAGCAGCTATTTAATGAATAACAATCTAATATTGCGACTCTCTCTCTCTCGTCTGAACAAATGTTTCATAATTTGGACTTAGTTTAGTATTAAATATCGACCTTATTGAATTCAAATAGAGTTGCAAATACATGGTTACATTTCTTTTTGAATAATCTACAATATAAATAAATCTACAAAATGCCTACATTCTGAACATTTCGAGTTAAATTTTATTCAGAGTTTGCATCTCATTTGATTTCTATAATTGACTAAAAAAATAAAGGTGTAATCGGCTCGCATATAAAAATAAAATAGTGCACCCTATATACAGTAATATTGAAATGTATCCATACATATATTTAGTTATTTAACATAATTTTGATAAAGCATTGCGGCCGGATAGTTGTTAGAAAGCGTTAGTTGGTATATTTTAGTTGTAATTTCGAACGTTTTTTATTCCTGTATTGTGAAATGTGCATCATTTTACGTTGTGATCATGTAAGTGCAAAATTATTATATGTTTAACCAGGTTACGTTGACGTTTCGTCGATATAAGGGCAGCAGATAAATACAGCGCGTTTATTTTCTGCATAGTCCAAGAACAGTATTTTTTAGATGTAATCTTTATTATAACTTTTTTTTTATTTTAACATTATGAAATTCGATCGTTAGTTAATTTCTAACATGAAATATTTAATAAAGAAATCACAAAATTGATTTGCGTTTGATTTTTATTGTTTACTTTATAATCCCCTTCAAAACAATTTCGCGAGGCTGATTATCTATACTAATATTATACCTAAAGCTGAAGAGTTTGTTTCAACGCGGTAATCTTCTTTCATTGGATAGCCCATTTATCGAGGAAGTCTATATAAAATCACGCTACGACCAATAGGAGCGGAGCAGCAATGAGAAATGTTGCAAAACGGGAAAATTTATGCAGACGAAGTTGCACGGGACGGCTAGTGTTATGATATGAGGCAGATTTTAATCTCATGTTCAGTCTCAGCCCTCTAAAGTGGTGTATAGTATAATAGTGGCAGCACCTTATCCCCATATCACTACATAGTATAAAACAAAGTCGCTTTCTCTGTCCCTATATCCCTATGTATGCTTAAATCTTTAAAACTACGCAACGGATTTTGATGCGGTTTTTTTTAATAGATAGAGTGATTGAAGAGGTAGGTTTATATGTATAATAACATCCGTTAAATAGTGGAGAAATAAGGAGCGGAGCAGCAATAAGAAATGTTGCAAAAACGCGGAAAACGCAGTTGTGCGGGTCAGCTAGTCAAATATATAAACATTGAAATATAGTTAAAATTGGCGATTTTTAAAACAGTATCAATACTCTCTCTACCACAAAAACCGTAATAGGGGTTTTAGGTTGCCTGTCCATTGAAGCGGATAAACGAAGAAATATAACTCATAGGATCTGTCCACTAGACCGGAGCGGAGATATAGCCTAATGAGCCAATCGTGAAGAAGTCTACAATTGGTTCCTAATTCTTAATTTTCCACGTAAGTAATTTTAAAAATTATTATCGGTACGAATTCTCCTTTGTTAAAAATCTTAATTTTACCAATTCTTAATTTTCCGAATGCCTCATTTTCTTGATTATAGATAGTACGAATTCGGAATATTTCTAATAAGCACAGTCACAAGTATAAATATGAATTTCTATTGATAGCTAATACATTAAATCATTAAAAACACAATTTTACTAAATTTCACAAAAAAACCTTTCATCTTGACTTTGATACTTTTTTTATTTTGGTGACATTAAAACCCACAACTAATTGAAATGAAATTTAATAAGTAATTTCCTATTAATAAGTCTTATACATTTTCGCTAATTTAAGCGTCTTTGATTATAAATTTTGATCGTCTTTTCGCGCCTCTACTTTATTTTGTTTAATCTTTCTTTCATAATAGATTGCTTATTTTTTCAAAAAGTTTATTTATAAGAAAAGATCTGTCTAATCTTTTTGTTTAGGCGGAAGTGCCATCCTTCTAGGGCGTTCGTAGTTCTGAGGCGCTCATGAGAGCAACACCACGCATTTGAACATAATTTTGTCAACCACTGTTTTTCGAAATATGATACAAAATTTTCTGTTGCGGTAGTCAAAATTGTCGTTCAAAGCCTCATTCAAAATAAACAAACAAGCTTCTGGAACAAATTGAACAGAAGAGTTAAATTAGATGTCAGTATCACTATCCTTTAGTGTTGTTTATCGATTAACAAACCCATTTTGTCGGAATTTTTCCAAATCGCCTTCGAAAAATGGTAAAAACCACCTTTTATACGTACCAATGGATGCACAGTTTTGACTGCATTCATAATGGCAGTTTCCCAGTCACTTTTGAAAAAAGATTGTCACTTGAAACTTCTCTAAATCCGAAACACTTCTGTATAAGTCGATTCCTTTTTGTTAGGAAATAAGCAAAAAAAAATTGGTATTATTGTAGGTAGTCACTTCTCTTGTACTGCCAATGTCTACATGAATCGTAAATAACTGTTCGAAAGGTTTTGGTACGCTTCGAAATGTCCCATCAGCTAAATACAAATCTGTTTTACTTACTAACTTCATGCACCCTGGGCTGCCAAAAATTAAAAAAATGTCGTCTCCTTTTCCTTCAGTAAAAGAAAATTCTTACTAAGTAAATCCGGAATCTTAACTTCTTGAACACTTCTAAACCTTAATGTGGAGATATTTAAAGTAGCCTTACGTGCGGTAGCATACGTCTTTTATTGAGCTGAATGACGGTAGTTCCAAGTTTTCGCTTGAATCCGAATCGCTCTCTAAATCCTTCATACTCTTCGTATAATTCTGAAATTGGCTTCCATTCTGTGCGGCAGCGGTTTTTAAATTTATTAACAGCAAATGCTACTTTTATTTTTCGAAAAGTCTGGTTTCCACGTATGGCTACTTTCCCTTACTATTGAGTTCATTGCGGAGTTCTGGGTTACAGATGCATTGCAGCCAACGACCATACAGCGTATTCCTTTGTCAGAACAACGCCTAATCTGTGTTCCGTTTTTATTTTTTGCTTGATAATAATATTGATAGCCACCACGTATTAACTTTTTTTTGCCTTTTTCTCCTACTTTAACAAAATCTAAATCGACGACTACCGCACTTGAAGAAGCCATAGTTACTTAGTTTAAATCACAGCTTTAATTATTCAACGAAATTCACACATAGGACGGATTATGTATGGATCATATATTGATAATTTTATTGACATTTATACTTGACACTTTATCTATTTGATTTATTACGCAATGAGTTTCTTTGTAAATAGGTGAGTAGAATAGAGGTTCCTTCATAAATTATGTTAATTGCTAATTATTAAATATTAAAAATATAATTTCAAAATTATGCCTAATTGTACTTTCTTCTGTAAACAAACAGAATTCGTACTATCTATAATTAAGAAAATGAGGCATTCGGAAAATTAAGAATTGGTAAAATTACTCACGTGAAAAATTAAGAATTAAATAGGAACCAATCGTAGACTTCATCGTGAAGTCGAGGGTTGAATCCTCCCAATTATACTACCTACCGACGTGAACGCATTGAGCTTAGCCGGAGGTAGGGCCGGATTAACCTTGTCGGAGCCTATAGCCCATGCCCCCTTCAAGGGGGACAATTCTTTCGGTCAGCATGTGCAAAGATCGGTCAAGTTTGAGTTACACGAACGACGCGGGAAGTGCAATTGAGTCGAAGCCAACTAAATCCCATTTTTTCTCGGTGCGCAGGGCCCTTATTGGACGCGGGTCCATAGGCATTTGCCTACATTGCCTTAAGGTTAATCTGGCCTAGGCTGGAGGGGTTAACAAGTCATGTGGGACTGACGATCCCATATTGCTAATAAACCAGGGCAAGAGGACCTTGCTTCACTGCTTGACTTTTCACGCGCTTTTGACTATCTTAACATTTCTTTACTGGTTATTTTGGTATAGTGCAAAGCTCAGACACCCCAACAAGATTTTTACTTCACGAAATATATAAAAAAAAAACAAATAAAATATATTTAAAACTTGCAGAGTTACAAGTTGTCTTGTGTTCTTCGCGCTATCGTGCTCATTGTGTCTCGTAGTACGTAATCCGTGGTTATTATTGAAAAATAAGTGATGATTTCATTTCACATCACATTGTGAACAGGATTAGTACTGTTAGAATGATTAATAAATTAATTAATTGAAAATATAACAGGGTACAAAAACTACCCTATTAGATTGTGTTACTGATTCTGAACAAACTACTTTCAGGTTTGCACTATACCAAGAATAACGTTGTAGGTATATGTGGGAGTTTCGCAGGGCTCCATTCTTGGACTGTAATACAGCTTACTTTACAAAGTGTGTAGGTAATCAACTAAAACTATCATTTATATGCTGATGATCTTCAGCCATATATCTCAAGTCATCCAGAAGACCGCTCTAAATCTATAATAAAAATGAATGAAGATTTAGATAGGATCTCGAAATAGGCATTTCAGAATTCATTAGTTCACAGTTGCAATTAATCAAAGTTCATAAAAGCATGTAGGTAGGCACATAGGTACACAAAAGATCTCGAATTATTTAATGATGCTCTGTCTACCTATTTGATTATGATAAGATAAATGTATAAACGAATCGATGTAACCTACTCTATTTCAAAAATCAGAATTAGTACAGGAGCAACCCTAAAGAGTCAACCCAGTTTAGGTAGTTATTTTAGATAACGGCGGGAGTGGACCTTCTGGTAGCTTTTTATTTTGTGCCTACATTGTGGGTGGCCGGACATGCACTATAGTACGCACGTTATCATCTGAGTCGTAGGGCCATAAATCATTTCTCTATATCTATCTCGCTTGCACTTATGGGTCTTATGGAGCCGTCTAGTGAGGGGCGTAACAATAAAGCACATACTATCGATAGGTAACGTTTATTATCGTATCTTGTTCACAAAATTTTAAAAGTCAACTATATTTGATATTAAACTATATTTGAAAATTATATACGGTATTTTTTTTTATATTCCAGTTTTGCTTTAATGTGGCGCCACGTTCTCATTTCACCCCGTTACATAATGATGGAAACATGATGCGAATTTCCACCCGCAGGAAGCTTCACCTAGCTACTTTACTATTCGGTGTAATATAACAAGGAAACCCACAAATTGAGCCAGTGGTCCACGTCCAGTGGGCACGTGGTCCAGTCCAGTGTCTCAATAAGCATAGCACATGAGCTTCGACATAGGTACTACCCGTTACACCAAGACATCGTACTGCAGCCTTTCAAGGGAATTTTGCCGTCACTCGTTGTTGGAACGACTTACCACCGCCCCTACAAAAAAATTATAAGTACAACAATTGCTAAACTTACAAAAACAACAGGCCTAATATTACCTGAGATTATGCCGTTCAATTTTTTTTTTTAATTATTTTATTATATTTGTCTTTATTTATTTTTTTATATATATATATATTGTGTTACAACTTATTACCTCTTTATTCATCTCTATTTAATAATTACATATAATTAATATTTATTTAATATAGGTGTATACATTTTAACTTATATTTATATATACTTTTCTTTCTGTATAAACATATATAAATTTACTTATTCACGGTTAATGTTTGGGTTGTCATTTTGGTCTTGGCAGAATACTAGCGCAGCTCCTCAATAAGTAGTTGCAATCTAGCTGCGCTACAACTATTTTTGTCTCTCATTAATATGTCTATTATCTACTATTATATTTTGTTGAGGATAAAATAAATTGATTTTCTTTCTAATCTTAATATGGGTTCCGTAGGTTCAGAGGTTTCCGTACAGATTGTATATCTACACTTCTACACTAATAATATTCGATTTAACTCCAAAACTACTGGATTTCTAAGTTTATTTCACTATTAGAATTCTACATTATCCCCCAGTAACATAGGCTATATTAATTACTAGCCAAAAATACCAGCCCAGTTACACCATCTTCGGAAAATTATCTATTTATAATCAGCAAATAGATAAAAGTAGAAGGAAAAAACATAATATTAACATTCTAAAATCAAACAAATAAAATACTGAATAATCATTGTTTATTCCATATAAATATAAATTTGTTTTTGGATAACCACACTTTAGTATTGTTAGACAAGTTACTGCGCTAACTATATACTAATTATTATGAGATAGATCTTATATTATAACTTAATTGCTGTGCATTCGATTAGGTTCCCGGTGGAGGTGGGGGACCGTTGTTCACCCACTGGGGGTGCGGGCCGGATATTGTGCAGAAGTTCGATCCGAAAATAGGCATGTTGTGTCTGAACGGAGGTGGAACTCCTATAGGGGGCATTGGAGCACCTTGCATTCTAGGGTTGTTACCAAATTGGAACATGTTGCCCATGAATGGAGGTGGTGTGCTAGGGTTAAACGCGGGCGGGAACATCGGCGGGCCTGTGAAGTTGGGAGGTGCTGTGAATGGGGGGTGACCGTGGCCCCCGGGGTCGCCGTTAGGGTGTGGGGGTGGGGTTCTGAGGCCAATGTTCGTAGGCCAAGGCCTCTGGGTTCTGGGGAAAGCGTTAGGATTGTTCCTTCTCGAGCCCGCTGAGAAAGGATTCCTTCCACGGCTAGGTCCGCTGCCGAACCTACTACTGGACTCTGAGGGTCTTTGGTTGCGTCGTTCAGGGACTTTTCTGGCATTTTTGGAAGTTTCGCCGTCTTCAGACTCTTCGGTTTTGTTTTGTCGTTGTTCTTTCTTGGCTCTGTTCGCTCGTCTCTCCGCCTCGTCGTCGGAGTAATCGACCTGATGTGGGGGAGGCTCTACGTCGTTTAACCATGACGCGTCAGAGCCTTTGATTCTGAAAGAGCAGATGCATTGATTTGTTTATTGTTTGCTTATAAACTTGGAGATTTAAACAGTCTGGATATTGACACGATGACAAACCCATTATAAAGGAATATGATACTTAAAAAGGCCTACTAATGTAATCCAGACACACACACACATACACACACACGCGCGCGCGCACACACACATACACACACAATACACAAATGTCTAGCAACACTAAGATAAGTAGATATATATTAATATAATTTTAATAATGATATAACATTGTACCTATAGTATAAGGCAAAGACACTGGACTCTGAAATACAGTTCCCACTAATTCAGGGCCCAGAAAATTCACAACTTTTCTATAAACAACTTTGTCAATAAATATTATTATTATTCTCTATTATGTTATTATTATTATTATTATAATTAACTTCAGGATATAGGGTACTTTCGTAGATTTCCGGCTCTATATCAGATACTATAAAAATCAGCTGTGGTTTAGTTGTTAAAACGAACCTGCAAGTTACTTTCTCATAAAAAAATCGCAACCATTAATAATGTTAATCTTACACAGGGTAATAATTAATTTACATTGAACTGGATTGGGCAAAACGTTACCAGCTAAGATCGCAAGTGTTGCAGTATATAATCTTACTTCATAAGTTCAGATAGGAACACGTAGTTGGTGTGTTGTGTTCTGGGCGCGATGTACACGTCCATGCCGGGCGTCGCGCCGCGCTCGCGCACGTGCTCTGCCGAGTTGAAGCGGACGCAGTAATGAGGCTCTGTCACCTGGTGACAATGTAACACTAGAATTATATGTCATTCACAATAATTGCATTTTTGAAAGATAGAAAAATTTGAAGTCCATACCCAGGATCCCGTCGAACCCGAGACTTCCGTAGCCAAACCGGGGCCAGAAGCGAACCACCTATCTGGACTATGTTACTAGACCTCAAATCTTTCTATCCCTTGATGCTCGCGAGTTGGACCCTCGCAGCGCCATCTAGTCGGTAGTTAAAGAACTATCACGGCTTTTGTTATTGCTTCGTTACAGAGAGCATTTTAACAAATTATAATGTCGCATGTTATTCATTGTATTAGTATTCTTAACCAATATTGGGTTGTGCCAAAGCCAAAATTTGATCTCGCTTCAATCTAAATCTGGCCTCGGGCCGGCACTGGTGATAATTAAAACCCCCAAATGGTTCTGAGTACGCTTATGAAAACAATATTTTATTTTAACACTTTGTCGGTGGTAAGTAATTTATAATTATATATCCATGCAGAATTACCGTTACATATCTATATTACAGTTACATTTAATACCAAGAGTCTCTGAGCTAAGGTGCGGACGGACATGGCGAAACTATAAGAGTTACTTGTTTACTACGGAACCCTAAAAATGGTAAGACTAAATAATAATGAAGGACTGCTGCGCGAGAGAGGTCATGGGTTTGATTCCCACATACGACAAAACTGTATGTACCCCATAAAGATTTGTTACGAGACTGGGTGGATGTAAATTTTCTTAATTGATGTGAATTGTATTAATTGATATTTGTAAAGTCCTTCGCGACACAGGGTACGTATCACCTTCCGACAGTTCTAAAAAAACATACGAGCCGCAGTCAGACGAAATGAACCAAGACAAACATATTGGGTATGTATTCCGGTATACGTTCGTCCTTGTCACTCATCAACCTCAACGAGACCATCCATAAAAATATACATTTTATGACGATATTTTTAATGAAATATCTAACAAAGCTTGCCATGTATAAATAAACTAGCTGACACGCGCAACTTTGTCTGCGTAAATTTCCCCCGCTTTTGCAACATTTTTCATTGCTGCTCCTATTGGTCGTAGCGTGATGTTATATAGCCTATAGCCTTTCTCGATAAATGGGGTATCCAACAGTAAAATATTTTTTCAATTCGGAACAGTAGTTCTTGAAATTATTGCGTTCAAACAACCAAACAAACAACTCTTCAGCTTTATAATATTAGTATATACTAGCTGTGCCCGCAACTTCGTTCGCGTGGAAGTTGCGTTTATATTAAGGTACCTAGTTTATGTTACAATTTAACTTCTGTGTAAAACATATTGGAAACATGCTCCACAATGCTCTGTGGCATCTATGGATATTAGGGCCTAGCTCTAATCAGGGCCCGACCTATGGCAAGGCAAGCCAAGCAAATGCCCAGTGCAGCAAAATGAAGGGCGACAAAGTTTATGGCGCCAGACGGTTAGAAGACAAATTATAATAGTATTTTACCAAAATGATTTGCATCACATAAAATATTACTATTATCGGTTTCGGGTTAAATGAAAACCCGCCCCGAAACCGCCCAAGTACTCGCGCGAAATAGGGCTAGTGTGAGATAAGTTTTTAAAAAAATATCCTGTTTTTAAAACATTGCATTCCCGCGGTACTGTGATGCGTGTTCAAACAAACAGACAACATTCAAACGTTTCTAAAAGACATACTGAATTAGTATATCTTTTAGAAACGTTTAGTTTAAATATTAAATACTAAACTTATTTCTTTATAATGTCTACATTGGTGAATTAAAAAATAGGTGTGTCAACCTGTCGTAGCCGAGGATAGAACAAAGTGGCGTGCAATTAGAGAGGCCTATGTCCAGCAGTGGACTGCGATAGGCTGATGATGATGATGATGAACCTGTCGTTAATTAAGATCATCATAAATTCATATCCCTCGACGTAAGAATTTCAGATTATTTTTTTAAATCAATTTACCTGATTCTGTTTCATTTGTATTTAAACGCCATCTATTTTCAAAACTGGATAAGTTTATTTTAATACTTGATGACTTTAAATTAAATTATACTTATAATAGTCTCGGCGAACCTTGATCCCTATGACACTGACAGTTATTCCCACGACACAACCTTGTAGTAGCGTCACCGTTATATTATAATCGAATTGGCGGTGTCTAAAAATGATATTTATTAATTTTAGGCAGATATATGCAATTACAATAATATCCCGTTAGAATTATAATAATTATTAACACTTACAAGAAATTATCTCAATCAGACTTTACGTTGACGTCCTGCAAAAGTTACTCCGTTTGGAAGATATCGACTAGTGCGGAAAAGTATCGATAAACAAATATCGAAAATGGAAACGAGTGTACAAAATACATCAATAGAGTACCTACGCTCTTAGTGTCAGATTTATAATCATTTAAGTTGTTTGCGATAATAAAATAAAGGAGATTTAACAAATTTATTGTATATACCTACTCAAATAAAACAAAAGCGGTTTATTTATGATTTTTTAATATACAATAATCTGAATCTGACAATGATGTCACCGATTGCGTCTCAGACTCGGAATCCGAACTGCAGCTGCTTTCTCCTATGTTTATTAAAAACGGCTGGTCTACTATATTGTCGTATCGCACGTCTCGATTTTAATCATCTAAGCATAGTTTTGTTAACCTTTGGCTGTGCCAGCGTGGCAGATAATCAAACGCTGGCCCTTGCCTTCTGGTGCTTTGGTACAGGATTTCTCTGTGTCGTCTGTCCATGTTTTGGAGACTGAGTGATTGGCGTTGAGCCACGTTTCGTCCAGATAAACCACCTTGTCCCTTGTAAACCTTGTAAATATAACAAGCATTATAATTATAGTAATGTAGATTATATTTTAAAAACATGTTTATCGATGTGGCTGAATGCAAGTCACGCCTTTGCCTATAAAAAGTTGCGATATATCGACACGACCCGTCACTAGTATGAACTGTCATAGGGATCAAGGTTCGCCGAGCTGATTATAAACTATCATGCATATTAAACGTAGGTAAGCAAGGTATTTAACCTAAAATTATTTACAGGTAAATTAGCTTGAAGAAATTTTTGCGTTTGTAGTAGTGTATGGTCAGCAAATAAAAAAAACAACATTTTATTTTTAGTTTTTATTGTTTTAAAGGTAATATACGTTTGTGGCTGGAGCACACCAAATGCGTGCACGTCTACGCATACGCACTACGTACTAATACGGTCGTGAAAATGTGTATCCACCGCATTGTAATCTATGGAACTGTATGAGGCAGACAAGCCAGTTCCAAACATTACAAGCATTGAATGCCGGTTTTCACTTCAGTGAAGACGTGTATGAATTAGGTGTTCTCCGGCCATAAATGTTTTATTCTAATAATTCATCAACCCCAGGCATATCACAATCATCCCCATCCTCGCTTTCATCAGATGAATTATTTAAATTAATTATGATTCGTTCTGATATTGTGTCTAAAGCTGCGTCTCTACCCTGATATTTGCTTTCCTCCTCAATAGCATGCAAACAAACTTTTTCTCCATTCCTCTACAGTTATGGCGTTCATTTTTTCTTCAGCTTTATAACCTGACATTATAACCTTCATATTCATTGCGACATTCTTTTTTGCGACATATGTTTTCACTATCCCCCATATATTTTCTATAGGATTAAACTCCGGATGGTATGGTGGTAAACGCAGCACAGTATGACCGTGCTGTCGTAATATTTCGTCTATCTTGTACTCTATAAATCTCGCCTTGTTTTGCAGAATCAGTTCATATAATTGAGGCTTAAGCAACGTGGATGAATGCTCAATGTTTCGAAATGTCAGCCAGTCTATCATTTGCTGTTTTCTAGAATTACTATTCGGTGCAGGATTTTGTATTGAGTTATGATATGGTGCGTTGTCAACAACAACAACACTATTTGGTTGTAAGTTGGGTATTAATTGAGTTTGAATCCACCTTGAATAGTTGTCATAGTTCATATTGTTGTGGTAATCTCCACTTTTTTGGTCGGCTTTAAACATAAGCAATGCATTTGGTATAAAGCCATCGATACCACCGGCATGAACAATGATTAAGCGGTTGCCTTTCGATATATGTTGCTTCAAACCTGAAGTGCTTCCATCTGACCAAGATTTCGAGAGGGTATGTGATGTATGTATATATGTTTCGTCGGTGTAAACAATTGGTCGGCGTTGTTCACGATATTCAGCAATTTTCATCAAATAATTAATTCGCAAGTATCTAATTTCGTGTTTTTCCATAAGAAGTTTCCGGTTATCTTCTGTTTGCTTCCAATTAAAACCTAATGACATGACGTGTTTTCGTAACGTGCTGACACAACCTTTATAATCGATATCTTCTTTCAATTTTGAGTGCAAAGTTTTTAAAGTGGGAACTTCTTTATTTGTGATGTGGAAGTCATGAATTGTTCTTCTGATAACTTGCTGATCAAAGTTATCGATTACTATTGTAGGTTTACGATTCGGTTTCTTTTTAGGAGATTTAAATGTTACTTCCTGATCTGAAGGACGACATTTGCTTTCTGATACTACCTTTCTGACGGATGCTATTGAAATTCCTGTTGATTTAGCAACTAATTGAGTGGGGGTCATAATACTGCTCGGGTTGTTATTACACTCATTTTCGAAATATTTGTACAAACAGTACAAAACTTCCTTAGTTTGAGAAGTCAAAGGCTTGCCTCGACCATGTTTTAACACTGGAGCCATTTTGAATTATCAATATAAAGTTACAACACTTACACACTTGAAATTAAACACTTCAACAAATATTTTAACAATAATAACAAACAATAACAACAATCAACAAATACAAAATTTCACAATGAAACTACTACGTATCTAATAATTATAATTTTTTAATGAAATGCGTGCTTTATGTTCTAACGGTATCAAGCGACTGACGTCAGACTGCACGTGGCACCTGCGGACAGAGTAAACTGGTTTATTCTGGTTTTGTGCGTGTTTCCACTTTCCACTATCAAGTGACGATTTATTTATTTGTTTTGTTTCGTAATTATTATGGTCAAAACTTTTTACCTATAGCTAAACTACTATCATCTAAAGAACGACACGATATTTTATTGTTTCACGGTAGTCGCCTTGTCGTTTGCTCAAGGACGTGAAATTGAATGACATATTTTTTTTAATAAAGTCAAAACCTTTTTCTTTAAAATAAAAACTTGTTTTTATTGAAAACAAAAATCAGAGTGTTGCTAGGGATAAGTATTAAATTAAATAGTAATGTTAGGATATTGAAACATTTTTGTAAGGGCCAGAACGATATAGTGGAAACGCGCTCTAATATCTAAGTAACATACACACCACTACATATGCAAAAATTTCTCGAGACTAATTTCACTGTACGCGCCTAAGTACTTAACTGTGATAGTTTTCCTTATAATTTTAGTATCTATACTACTACCCTGAATTTTTTCACATACCCAACATCAACCATTTAGCTGGCAGGGGGACACTTGACTCTAACAAAAATGTTCACTATAAAGCCTAATATTATACACAAAGGAATCCTTCAATCTAAAAATAGTCTTCACAAACCCTAAACGCTTTTTAAAAGATTTATCTAATGATACCACACACGATGGGGTAGGTAGGTGAGAAAAAAATCACATCCCCACTTTACATATAAGAGAGGTACCCTTAAAAAAATAATGATTTTCAAGATTTTGTTCTTTCACTTTATCGGCGTTAGTAATTTATTCATGCAAAAGTTGCAACCTTCCTGCACTAACAGTCTCTGAGCTAAGCTGCGGACGGACGGACATAAGGGAACTATAAGGGTTCTGTTTTGCCATTTTGGCTAAAAATGGGGTGTATTTCATATAGTGTTACAACGCAATACTAATAATAAAACTGCTGTAACACTTTAGTAAGCAAACACAGAGCGTGTCATGTGTGTCATGCCCGCGAAAATGTCAGATATCCCTAAAGGTACGGTTGATAAATAACGAACCCCCTCCTCCCGTCACCCGAACTACTCACACTTGACCGATGTTGAGCCATTCATTATCGTTGAATTGATGAACACGTAATCTCCAACCATAACACTAAAACATGATCCTCGATGCACCTGTGTGATGCGTGGTCAAACAAACGGACATACAGGCAAACATTTCTAAAAATCATAGCAATGTGTTTCTTTTTAAAACTTCTTTTACTAAGTATAGAACGTTATTGAATACAACGCCATCTACTTTCAAGAATGTTGCCACTCAGCATCTCAAGCACCTATACCCTAATAAATGTTTTCACAAATAAGGAATTATTTGATCACGGTGAACAATTTGATTTCATAGATGGCGCTACATGTTTTTTTTACGTGTGTAATGTCTTTTTTTTAGACGAACACATCATTTCTGGAAAATGTCGAATACTTTTTAATTATAATGTAATATTGTTTTTCATTTCTACTACGATTAATTAATTACTCTCAGCAGTGCATGCAATACCTATAATTAACTTACCTAAGTGCATAATTTACTTGATTTTTAATATAAAAAAATAATAACCAAAGTAAATAAGTTACTTACGGTCGAAAAAATAACTAAAACATTGAGAAAAATATTAAAAAAGGACAAAGACAATTTAAAAAAATACAAAAAGAACATAATCAGACATCGGATTCGAGCCCGGGACTTCGTCGTCAAAGTCCGCTAGCATAGCTTCGAGGCTATACTATTCGCTACTTGCCACGTCAAAATAACTGTTCTTATGAAACTTAACAATGTTGTGTTATGTATTCCATGGGTTACAATTATAGATAATGTCTAATTGTGGAAAATTTTGTGATAAACCATTATGGTGCGACAAAAAATACGTTGCTACTCGTTCCCCATAGACGTTAGTGTAAATAATGTCCTATAGTATTTACTATAAAACTGCAAATTTTCATAAAGATCCGTCTAGTAGTTACTGTTTTATAACGAAAAATAGCTACAGACATTATCCCTTACTGCTTAGCTCCTATGGGAAAAAGCGTGATAATTTATAGCCTAAATGTTAATCTGCATCTATTAGATTGCACGTGCAAAATTTCAACCGAATCTGTACGGTAGTTTTTGCGTGATGCGTGTTCAAACAAACAGACAGACAGACAGACAGACAGACAGACAGACAGACATTTCTAAAAATGCAGCAAAGTGTTTGAATACTCTTTTCGAACATTTCCTAATATTTTTTTTCACTAAGTTCGGCCATGTACAGACACGTGAAAGTTACAGTTTTATTATATGTATAGATTATTATTTTGTAAAGGACAACATCATGTTGATATTTATAATTAATTTTAAAACCTACAAATTCATTAATTTATGTGATTTTTACACAACATAGAGCATCCATTTACTGTTATTTGTGTCGCACAAGCTCTTATAAAGTGAATGGGAGACAATAATGGGGTTGGATTCCCGCCAACCATATTTTATTGTGAGCTTACTAACGCGGGCTGAGTTTTTCACAGCCAGACACATTAGCTAGTGTCCTAAAAAGGATTTTGATACCCTACATACTGTATTATTATTTATTAAGCTATGTATTGCAGTAAATAAAATAGTTTCGACCTCTGTACAGTCAAACTTGAGTTGCAGCCAAATTTTGAAGTTTGGCAACAAATTAGTTTCAGTTAATAAACTATGCAGAGTTTATCATTTTATTTATTTATTTAAGATATGGAAGTCTTACAGCTGTGATATATAATAGAACAGTAGGTAGGTACATTAGTTTACTACATTAGTTAATAAGTCTTTTTGTAAAAAACAATTACAGTATCGTTAAAAGCGTGCCAATTAACTATATGCGAAGGTAAATTTTGGACGAAAATATTTTTACCATTAGTCTACATAACCAGTACAATAGTACAACACAAGAGTGGCTCATTGTGTTAAACACAGATTGCCAGGTTGCAGTTTCGGAGAAAAAAAAAAAAAATTAGTCTACAAATCTATTTAGAGGTGTACAAAGTTCCATAATAGTAGTAGGTACTATTATTTTTAACAAGATAAACAATTGTTATTTGATTTAACAAACTTGCTAGGTTATTTTAGAAATATAATACAACTAATGGCGTTTACGCATCGTTCATTAAACTATTACAATATAAAAAGTTCGCAAGCGCCTTTATTTGATTATCTCTCATGCGATTATTTATCGTGCGAGCTTCATCCTGGAACTGTCGTCTAGCTGTCAGTTTCAATATTATTATTTTTTTTTTAATAAAAGACGATACCACAGTAGGGTACAAGCCCTGTGTCGCGGGGGACTTTACAAACATACAAGTCACGGATACAAAGTACACCCAGACTCGGAACAACAATTCGTGGTTCACACAAAGTAGTGTCTCGTGTGGGAATCGAACCCACGACCTCTTGCGTAGCAGTCGGAAACACTCCCACCGCGCCACAGAAGCAGTCAAATAAACACTGATTGTAAATATAAGAAAATAAACAGTCATTGAAATAAACACTGATTTCGTGTTATCTATACTAATATTATAAAGCTGAAGAGTTTGAACGCGATAATCTCTGGAACTACTAATCCGAATTGAAAAATTATTTCAAATTCTGTTAAATAGCCCACTTATTGAGGAAGGCTATAGGCTATATAACATCTCGCTGCGACCAATAGGAGCGGAGCAGCAACGGAAAATGTTGACGGGAAAATTAACGCATACGAAGTTCGCGGGTCCGCTAGCACCAGTATATGCGCAAAGCATGGCAATGCACGTGATCTTGATTGAATACTATTTACGTTAGATAGGTGTAATTGAAAACAAAACGAAAAACACAACATTTCCCAGTGTTGATTCACGCTCTCGCCGACAATGCGTCTACGTCTATTTGACTCACTTTACTAATATTTGTTTTGTTATGTCTGCACGTCATGCTCTGAGTGATAATGTTACATTCATTCCATTACGTATAGAGCAATGTGATATTTCCCGCCCATGTAATATTATGAAGACTTAACTGAAAAATGCCAAAGACAAAAGCGGCGGTAGCCTAATGGATAAGGCATCGGTCTCGCATTTGTGAGGTCGCGGGTTCGAATCCTACCCATTATACTACCGACGTAAACCCACTCCTAACACAAGCCATTGAGCTTAGCTGGAGGGGTTAACAGGATTGCTAGTAATGTGGGACCACAATCCCACATTGCTAGTTATCTTTTTTAAAGAAAAAAAAAAATAAAAAAAAAAAAGCTAGCCCACAAGAAATTACGCCAAAAGCGACTCAATTTAAATGTGTTTTAATTAAAAAGAAAAAAAAAGTGCACATATATTATGAACTAAAATCGTATTTGCAGTCTTGTATTGTGTAAGAAACATTATACATTAACTGACAAAGTTATAAACTTATAATTTACCTTATCGCTGATTGAAATAAAGTAAGAAGACTTCTATATAACTATACGAGTAGGCACCTATAATATAGTTAGGCCTATATCAGTGATGGAATAACGACGAACCTATTAATATAATATCGAATACCTATTAATTCTACTATTAAAACAACTTTACAAACACTAAAATACCCAAAAGAGAAAATTAAAAGAACCGTTTTTGGGAGACACCATTTACGGTTACGTGCAGAAATCGAAGCAACAACACTTTGTCGACAGACGTTGATTATTGCTAGAATATCTGTCCCGCGCTACATCGTCTGCGTAAATTTTGCCGTTTTTGCAACATTTCTCATTGCTGCTCCGCTCCTATTGGTCGTAGCGTGATGTTATATAGCTTATAGCCTTCCTCGATAAATGGGCTATCCAACAGTGTAATAATTTTTCAATTCGGACCAGTAGTTCCTGAGATTACAAACAAACAAACAAACTCTTCAGCTTTATAATATTAGTATAGATATGCACTTTAGTAGTAGTACGTTCTGTAAAGTGTAGTCAAACGCTCTCCAAAGTATTTCTTGTACTCCTATTCGTCTTATAGAAGAAGATGAAGAAGAAATAATTTATTTCGACATATTTTACATATTAATAAAAAGAAAAAAAAGGGACAGGTTAGTAACAGCGATAGAATCGAATTTGGCTGTTAGACTCCGTATTCAAGATTCTAGGTTTATGTTATTAAGGCCGATAAGGGAACAAAACTATAGTGATGAGTACTACTGCAGCAGTAAATGCGGGATATGTTATGTGATAACAGGGTATATAAACCGGTGTCGTATAATCCAACAGCCAGAGTAACACGAAAAGTTCGAGCTCTGATCCAGGAACAGCGAGATCTTTTCAAAGATGAGTATGAGACGAGAGATGAGATGAGAGAGAGTATGAGAGTATGAAACCACATCAACTACCAAAATTATATGGGCTACCTAATATACACATATCCAACCCGCCGCTGCGACCCAGCGTAAGTCAAATTGCCTCTCCCACTTAAGACTTGCCAAAACACGTTGCATCTGTATTACAGCCACTCGTGAGAAGAACTTTAAATCGGGAAGAGGGCTTCAAACTATCCGTGACGTGAACTCCAGTGTTTCGTAAAACACAACTTCGCATTAGTTCGCAGTCGGTTAACATGTACACAATCAGTGTATTGTGCAGTGACCCTCACATTTAAGAAACCAAAAAGTGAGGGTAGATGAAGGTTCATCGGTCTCATGGAGTCTTAACATTGCTGGTCTTGTCATCCACGGCCGGTGCAACCGAAACGTCAAGCAATTTTAAGGTAAATAATGCGCGTTAATTCCAGTATTTCAAATTACCCGTATTATAAAATTGTTTATTATGTTACTAGCTTTCGCTCGCGGCTTCGCACGCGTGTAGTCGGTTATCGCGATAAAAACTATCCTATGTCCTTCCCCGAGACTCAAACTATCTCCATACCAAATTTCATCTAAATCGGTTTAGCTGTTTGAGCGTGAAAGCGTAACAGACAGACAGACAGAGTTATGTATTATTTAGTAGTATGGTACTTACGGGTCCAAATACATCGAAGACTTTGCCCAGTGCTTTAGAGCCGTTTTCCAAAAATAGTATGCTGTCTAAATCTACAGCCGGGGTTTCTGGCAGTGCTCGTACTATAACTGAAACAATACAAGTTACATTATTAACAATTAATATTTCTATAGACGACGTGGAGTATTTAATCACTTGCGAATATATGATCACCTGTCTCTTTCTCTAAAATGAAATTCATGAATTTTCGTTTAGTTAAATTTCTTGAGTTCACGGGGACTATTCTAATTACATTTTGGATAAGCACAAGACGTCCGAACCCATGGACGATTTTCAGGAACGAGTAGATTGAATTGATGTTGCTGTTGTTGACTCTGTATATCACCATCACATTTTTAATCACCGACTTCGGTTTCATTGAATTAGAATAGGCCTCCTAAACCAATTGAATGCAAGTGAAAACGCTAAACCTAGTAATAATAATGTTCTCACAATTACGCGTTATAAAACAACTAACATTTACTTTGTAAATCTTAATGTGCGGCACTAAGCAGGAGTCGCGAAGTCACGGGTCATGTCCCCAGCTAATCTACCGTCGTAATTCCTTATTTATTCATGCATATTATAACAAAAACTTCAGTGCCGCCATCGTCTACTTCTTGTGTAAGAAAATGACAAACAACGGACAAAATAGCTTTAAATAATGCGATAATTATTACAAGTAATGTTTAGTAATTGATGGTTACGCGACGTCTGGTATTTTTCAATATAAATATTAGAATGCGCTACTACTTCGTCGTTACAGCCGAAAGACGTCCTCTGCTGAAGCCTGCCCCTCCATATGACTATTGCGAGTCGATGCCTTAACCACTATGCTATTGTATTTAAGAAGAGCTTATTGAGCTCTGAAAATAATCTTGAAATGTGATTATGTAAGTTTAGTAGACAAGTGCATGTCGGGCCACGCATAATGTAAGGTTCTGTAGTCTCCCCCCCCCCCCCCCACCAACGCCAACCAAATAATGCGGCTGAAGAAGTGCGTTATCTGTTGTTTTGCCTCATAATACAACGTTATACATACGAGTACACACCTACTTAATAATAATCCTCAAAATTTTGTTACTTCTTATTTCATCAGCTGTTACTCGTAACCTTGTAAAGCCTACTTAGCGGTGATCGTTTTCCTTTAAATTTCATTATATATACTAGTACCGTAATTTTTTTCAAATACCCAACATCAACCATTTAGCTGGCAGGGGGCGGGGACACTTGACTCTAACAAAAATTTGCACTTTAAAGTTTAATATTTCACTAACGAATCCCTAAATCTAAAAATGGTCTTCAAACACTTTAAACGTTTTTAAAATAACTTTTTAAAGATACACATAATGGCATCTAAAAATTTACATATAGGGGCAAGTAATATTTGTATCCATGCAAAATTACAACCTTCTAGCACTAACAGTCTCTGAGCAAAGCTGCGGACGGACGGACGGACATGCCGAAACTATAAGGGCTCTGTTTTGCCACTTCAGCTGCGGAACTCTAAAAAGATTCACCCATCTACAAACGTGACAGTATCATTATCGCTTAACCTCGCTGCTCTATTGACCTACTCCCTACATTGGAACGTGCCCCATTGACCTGCTCGGTCCCTGGAACTTACACATTATACGTACTATAATAGCTTCGTACCATCGTGTTAAACACACATATTGTGTGGCAACAATACATGGCTCGATATTACATTATAGATTACTAACTAATTTATCTATACTATACTAATATCAACTCACACAACGCTATTTGATCCCAAGACATAGGATACAAGACAACTGATAAAAATACTTATATATTTTTAAATATGTACTTAATATAGATAAATAACACTCAGACACAGAATAAACAATCGTGCTCATCACACAAAGTTTTATCCTGGGTGGGGATGGTCCTCGGGCTTAGCAGTCAGGGTCACTAAGTACTAGAGTCTATGAAGAACTTGTTTGTTTGTTTGAACGCGATAATCTCAGAACTACTGGTCAGAATTGAAAAATTATTTTACTGTTGGATAGCCCATTTATCGAGGAAGGTACTTATATAAATGATCGCTACGATTAATGGGAGAGGAGCAGCAAGAAACATGTTGCAAAAACGGGGAAAATTCACTCAGACGAAGTTTCGCCGATCAGCTAGTACTTGATATTTATAATTAGCATTTCCCCATGGCTTCTCCGCGTTATTTTTTTTTATAACGATTAGTAAAGTGAAATTGTGGGTCCTACATTACCAGTAATTCTGTTAACCCCTCCAGCTAAGTCGGTAGTATAATGAGTAGGATTCGAACCCGCGATAAGATTGCGAGTCCGATTAGCCATTAGGCTACCGCTGCTGTTTTAGGGTTTCGTACCTCAAAAGGAAAAAATGAAGCCCTTATTGAATCACTTTCTTATACGTCTGTCCGTCTGTATGTCAGAACCTTTTCTCTGGAAATGCGTGGAGGTATCGAGTTGAAATTAAAACCACATACTCCGCTGAAAAAAACTAACTTCTAAGTTAACGCAAAACCAAGATACGACCGTTTATGCCGCAAAAAACGTACATTTCGACACTCTCAAGGAAATAAATAATAAATACATTTTTTCAATAATAAAAACTCTTAATTTCTACAAAATATATTTTGAATTATAAGTAGGTACTTGTGAGGAAAAATCGGAATTCGGAAAATATATAAAATGAAAAATAAGACATTTGAAAAATTCATAAAATCAATAATTAGGATTCTAATGAATAGAATTGTGTGTGAATGCGAGTAAAATTGCAAAATTCGGAAACCCTCAACAGGGTTTTTGAAGTCCCCCGTGACACAGGGATTTCAGTCAATTTTAACAAAAAAAAAAAACTTAAACAAATCTTAATAAACTTTGGCAAGAATTTAAATAGTGATCTAGGTAAAGACACAGGCTACTTTTTATCGTTATAACCGGTATCCACGCGGGCGGAACCGCGGGCGAAAGCTAGTAAAAACAATACGACAGTAACAAAGAAAGGTCGTATCGATTGCAAACTATACGGAAATCAATGGAGGTCACGGTAAAGCTCGCGACAGTCAAGGGCGACTACCCGTGACTTGTACGACGATGCCTTTGGTAGCTATAAATCAATGTATACAGTCTTGATACTTTGAGATCGGTAAGTATTTGAAGTTAGATACAATATAGTAAGATATGAAGGATTCAACAAACCGGGCAAGAGCATGTCGCCAATGTTGAGTTTTTGGAGCCGTTGTCGTATGAAAAAATCCGATTTGAATAATTGCACCAGCAGAAGGGATTTTTTTCGTATTTTTTAGTCACACGGTTCAAAAGATTAGGGGGAGAGAAAGAGAAAGATGGGACACAATTTATGCAACTTTCAGAGCGATTATTTTCAAAAATATTCACTTCATATAATTTAAGGTAAAATACCTTGTTTATTGCCCGACGTTTCGACCGTATTGCAACGGCCCGTGGTCACGGGTAGACTGAATATATTTTTTTATTGTGTACAAATCGCGATAGTTTGACACCGATGTGCCATACGTTAATGTTTGCCAAAAAAAAATCAAAACTGTTACATGTATAGACAGCTACCCTAAAAAAAATATTTATTATTTAACTATCAAACTAAGTAGCGGATATTACAAGACACCTTTTAACCAAATTTAATCAATATTTATTGAGCAGTCTGTGAGTAAAATGGCTGTGACTTACGGACGGACAGACAGACAGACGAACATGACGAAACTATAAGGGTTCCGTTTTTGCCATTTTGGCTACCGAACCCTAAAAAGGTAGTTCTCTTTATGTATGTATGTATGTATTTATTTTCTCGGAAGCTAATGATCCGATTTGTATATGGTTTTCGCTATTTAACAGCATATTTTTCTGGGCTGGTTTTAGTGTACCAAGACACGAGTTTATCCTAGGTTAAAATACAGCAGAGATATGGACTAAAACGGAGTAGGTAGCAGGTAACATAGGCTATACTTATTGTCAAAAAATTAGAGATCCCTACGTAAATTACAATAATTTAACTCAAGGTATAAAAAGCTACGAACTACGAAACCCAGCTAGTAAAAAGTCAAACATAGTCTTACCTAATCTATCAACTACGCTGACAATATTTCCAATTTTAGTAGTCTCTTGGGCAGGCAGACTGATGGCAAGGTCTTCTATGGGCGGCAAGTCGTCGAGGCCAAGTTCTCCGTTTACTTTAGGAGGCTCTGATTTCGCAGGCCGGCTGCCAGCTTCCAATTCGTCACTGTAAAATAAAGGTTTAGGGTCATAACAGGCGATGGTAGTCTTTTAGGCTTAATACTGGGGTAACCTGTAAGGGTCTATAGGTTCTCTAGTCCCATAATGATATCTCCTGATAGGACTAACATTTTGGTTTTAGAAGTCCCAGCATAGGACTAGTGGAACAGCTGGAATCACTTTTCAAAAAATTGGCTGAAAATCATTTATTACATTTTGAAAATAATACTAATATTTTGGTTTTAGAAGTCCCAGCATAGGACTAGTGGAACAGCTGGAATCACTTTTCAAAAAATTGGCTGAAAATCATTTATTACATTTTGAAAATAATTGATTTTTTGCCTCACGTGTTGCAGGGCTTATCCCATTTAAGAAAACATGGTGTACTTATAAAACTTTATAGCCAAATCGCGATAGTATGACGATTATAAATATTAGCCTAGCCCTGGAGGCTACCAGGTCTAAACAAAAGATACAATATATAGATTAGGATACATATAAGTATGGAGGATGAATTCGTCTCAGGCGGACTATCAAAAATCTGTGTTTAAATCTTTTTTTCCGAATCTTTTTTTAAAATTTTTTTCTCTGTTTCACAGAGCCGTACAAGTTGCTTAGGACCACGGTGGATGACGTCACGATTGCCATAAAATCGTTATGGAGGCTAAATTTGACTTATAATAGACGGACATATCTCGGTGCCGGAGTTGGTAACGGATTACCCCTAAGGTCGCGAATGTTCAAGTCCCGAGACGAATTTTTCCTTCATACATTAAAATTTAATGTATAAAATTAGCATAAAAATTACAAAAACTAAGCAAAGGATTTTTGGGTGACTACAAATATTACGCTTTCGCCTTTTAATTACCCAATTTTTTCCACAAATATAAATATGTCTGTTACGTATACTTTCATATTCTTCTACAGAAAAACTGTTGTTTTGTTGTTGCATAATTCCAAATGGAGCGGCCAAAGGTTAAGGGTTATTGTTGAAGGTTCAATGATACGCTCGTCGTTATAAAAACAAGACTGCGATAAGCTTGATACCATTGTCATGGAAATTCCAATTAAAATCTTATACTAGAGCAAATGACTATTATTTGTCATTTTAAAAAATGTGTCGGGTCGTCATCGTCAGTGGCCTGCGATCGTAACCTATGGGAGGTTTTTTTGAAAGAACTACGGTGATCTTTAGTTAGCGTTTCCATCGAGGAACCACATGTGAATTTTGAGCTTGCCTTTAATTTGTAAAAGTAACAATTGGGTAGTTGACTACAATAAAAGTAAATTATTTTATACTAATCAGGTAATAGTAGATCTTAAAATGATCTGAAAATAACTGCTCTATTACATTTTAAAATGTTTTTGTATTTAAAAGCATGAAAACGTATACTAAAAGTAATGATTTAACGATAGGAACTTATGACGTCATAGGTTCCTATTCCATACACATTTCTATAGAGCTTGTCTTTTTGAGATTTTATAAAAAGAGACTGATTTGACTTGACAGTCAACATCCCTATTCAATTACTTGATAAGTAAGAGGTATATTTATGGCTATTAACGTAGATAAATAGACATTAAAACTATTAATTAGGGTAGATATTATACCTGTGTACTACGGGATGAATATGTCTAATGAATGTGTTTAGCTATTGACATAATGACCACTTTAATGAGGATTATTTAATACCACTGTAATATTATGACAGAATACGCTATGACAGAGTAAATTGATATTATAAAAGTGGCTACTTAGGTACAGTTTGTTTATATTATAACGATAGAAATTAATATACAAGTTGCCATGTCTAAGACAATTGTGGTATACATAACGTGTACAATATTTGTATCACGGAATAGGTTATGACATGTTATGTTGTAATTAATATGTAAATGACTTAAGATGATGGTAACACCATATAAAAGCACCAAATAGTATTTGAAATATTTAAAAAAAAAATAAGTATCTACTGATCACAGATGTATTTTACTGATTGAAATGTCAAATATTGTTGTTGTGATATTTTGTTTCTTGTATTGAAAATTAAAAGGTAGTGAGTTTTATCTGTATGACAGTCATAATATTATTAATTTATTTAAATAACACGACTCTACGTATTAAATTGTAAGAATGTTCGCAAGGTACCCACACATTTTTAATATTCAGTGTATTGGTCTTTTAGAAGGACTGATAGATTATGACCGATACACAGTTTTATATCATCAGCTATCGAGACAGGTACAGTGAAATTAGTCTCGAGAAATTTTTGCATATGTAGTGGTGTGTATGTTACTTAGATATTAGAGCGCGTTTCCACTATATCGTTCTGGCCCTTACAAAAATGTTTCAATATCCTAACATTACTATTTAATTTAATACTTATCCCTAGCAACACTCTGATTTTTGTTTTCAATAAAAACAAGTTTTTATTTTAAAGAAAAAGGTTTTGACTTTATTAAAAAAAATATGTCATTCAATTTCACGTCCTTGAGCAAACGACAAGGCGACTACCGTGAAACAATAAAATATCGTGTCGTTCTTTAGATGATAGTAGTTTAGCTATAGGTAAAAAGTTTTGACCATAATAATTACGAAACAAAACAAATAAATAAATCGTCACTTGATAGTGGAAAGTGGAAACACGCACAAAACCAGAATAAACCAGTTTACTCTGTCCGCAGGTGCCACGTGCAGTCTGACGTCAGTCGCTTGATACCGTTAGAACATAAAGCACGCATTTCATTAAAAAATTATAATTATTAGATACGTAGTAGTTTCATTGTGAAATTTTGTATTTGTTGATTGTTGTTATTGTTTGTTATTATTGTTAAAATATTTGTTGAAGTGTTTAATTTCAAGTGTGTAAGTGTTGTAACTTTATATTGATAATTCAAAATGGCTCCAGTGTTAAAACATGGTCGAGGCAAGCCTTTGACTTCTCAAACTAAGGAAGTTTTGTACTGTTTGTACAAATATTTCGAAAATGAGTGTAATAACAACCCGAGCAGTATTATGACCCCCACTCAATTAGTTGCTAAATCAACAGGAATTTCAATAGCATCCGTCAGAAAGGTAGTATCAGAAAGCAAATGTCGTCCTTCAGATCAGGAAGTAACATTTAAATCTCCTAAAAAGAAACCGAATCGTAAACCTACAATAGTAATCGATAACTTTGATCAGCAAGTTATCAGAAGAACAATTCATGACTTCCACATCACAAATAAAGAAGTTCCCACTTTAAAAACTTTGCACTCAAAATTGAAAGAAGATATCGATTATAAAGGTTGTGTCAGCACGTTACGAAAACACGTCATGTCATTAGGTTTTAATTGGAAGCAAACAGAAGATAACCGGAAACTTCTTATGGAAAAACACGAAATTAGATACTTGCGAATTAATTATTTGATGAAAATTGCTGAATATCGTGAACAACGCCGACCAATTGTTTACACCGACGAAACATATATACATACATCACATACCCTCTCGAAATCTTGGTCAGATGGAAGCACTTCAGGTTTGAAGCAACATATATCGAAAGGCAACCGCTTAATCATTGTTCATGCCGGTGGTATCGATGGCTTTATACCAAATGCATTGCTTATGTTTAAAGCCGACCAAAAAAGTGGAGATTACCACAACAATATGAACTATGACAACTATTCAAGGTGGATTCAAACTCAATTAATACCCAACTTACAACCAAATAGTGTTGTTGTTGTTGACAACGCACCATATCATAACTCAATACAAAATCCTGCACCGAATAGTAATTCTAGAAAACAGCAAATGATAGACTGGCTGACATTTCGAAACATTGAGCATTCATCCACGTTGCTTAAGCCTCAATTATATGAACTGATTCTGCAAAACAAGGCGAGATTTATAGAGTACAAGATAGACGAAATATTACGACAGCACGGTCATACTGTGCTGCGTTTACCACCATACCATCCGGAGTTTAATCCTATAGAAAATATATGGGGGATAGTGAAAACATATGTCGCAAAAAAGAATGTCGCAATGAATATGAAGGTTATAATGTCATTAGCTGAAGAAAAAATGAACGCCATAACTGTAGAGGAATGGAGAAAAGTTTGTTTGCATGCTATTGAGGAGGAAAGCAAATATCAGGGTAGAGACGCAGCTTTAGACACAATATCAGAACGAATCATAATTAATTTAAATAATTCATCTGATGAAAGCGAGGATGGGGATGATTGTGATATGCCTGGGGTTGATGAATTATTAGAATAAAACATTTATGGCCGGAGAACACCTAATTCATACACGTCTTCACTGAAGTGAAAACCGGCATTCAATGCTTGTAATGTTTGGAACTGGCTTGTCTGCCTCATACAGTTCCATAGATTACAATGCGGTGGATACACATTTTCACGACCGTATTAGTACGTAGTGCGTATGCGTAGACGTGCACGCATTTGGTGTGCTCCAGCCACAAACGTATATTACCTTTAAAACAATAAAAACTAAAAATAAAATGTTGTTTTTTTTATTTGCTGACCATACACTACTACAAACGCAAAAATTTCTTCAAGCTAATTTACCTGTACGATCTTATTGAGTTGCCTAATTATGACACTATTTTAATATTATTGTATTTGTGTATATTGTCTGATGACAAGGTATTGTAATGTGATTTGATGAATATTGTATATGTGTGATATGTATCAACTGTTCTACAGTGATATGTTTGCAATTATATTGTCATTTAGTTATGTTACTGAGTTCGTAATATGTAACTTATGAGATGTTGTATGGGAAATGTTTATTATGAGACGGCTAGTTTTCTTGTTGGCTCTTTTCCTAGCCAATAGGGTCTCTTGGAACCAACATTCAGACGAAACCAATATGAGAATATATGATACTTGCTATTTATTTCTTTGTATTGTTTCCCTCCCTGATGTTTTTTAGATTATACTACCCATTATACGAGGGTGGATCGAAATATTCGCGGCCTACCACATAAATACTTGACTTATTTTAATGTAACTGACCTCATTCGATTTGTTTACTCTCTGGTTGTCACATTGTAAAATTCTGTCACAATAGCATTATCTGTTTTTAAATTAGACTAAATTTTGTGAGCCTAAGTGCAGCGTTTTTAAAGAATGGAGAAAATTGAGCAACGTGCGGTCATCAAATACCTGTTTAAAAAAAAACTGACTCCAAAAGAGATTCACGAAGATATGTCAACAACATTGGGGGAATCTGCTCCATCGTATACGACTGTGAAAAAGTGGGTTGCAGAATTTAAACGCGGACGAGAGAGTATTGAAGATGACCCTCGCTCCGGCCGGCCTACGACGTCTACGACTGAAGAAAACATTGGGAAAATCTGTGATCTGATATTGGCAGATCGGAGATTGACCATCAGGGAGATTGCTGACACTATTGGCATCTCATATGAACGAACACAAAACATCATAGTCAATGAACTTGGATTTTCTAAGGTTTCTGCGCGGTGGGTCCCCAGATTGCTTTCAGTTGAACAAAAACGAATACGGCTCACGATTTCTCGCGACAGTTTGGAAATGTTTGAGACTGATCCACAAGATTTTTTGGACAGATTTGTTACAATGGATGAAACCTGGGTACACCACTACACCCCAGAGTCAAAACAGCAATCCAAGCAGTGGAAAAAACCTGATGAACCGACTCCAAAAAAAGCCAAAACAATTTTGTCAGCTGGCAAGGTGATGGCGTCAGTTTTTTGGGATGCTAAGGGTGTCATCATGGTGGACTACCTTGCAAAAGGTGAGACTATAAACTCTGCTTATTACTGCACCCTTTTACGTCATTTGCGTGAAACGATCAAAGAGAAAAGGCCAGGACTACTCAGCAAGAAAGTGTTGTTCCATCAGGATAATGCACGCGTTCACACGTCTGTTGAATCAATGGCTCAAATCCGTGATTGTGGCTTTGAATTACTGCCCCATCCCGCCTATTCCCCTGATTTGGCACCTTCGGACTTTCATTTATTCCCAAACCTTAAAAAACACCTTGGAGGTCAAAAATTTTCATCAAATGAGGAGGTTGAAACCGCGGTGGGTGACTTTTTTGAAGGCCTTGAAGAAACTTTTTTTATGACCGGCATACAGGCGTTGGAAACCAGATGGAAGAAGTGCATTGAGTTGTGGAGATTACGTGGAAAAATAAAATTACTTTTGTTTATATTTTATATTGTTTTCTTGCTGAGGCCGCGAACTTTTCAATCCACCCTCGTACTACCGACGTGAACCCTCTCCTAACACAAGCCATTGAGCTTAGCTGGGGGGTTAACTGGATTGCTAGTAATGTGCGACCACATTCCCACATTGCTAGTTGTCTTTTATTAAAAAATAAAAATAATAATAATAAAAGGTTGTGCCCGACTGCTTCGCAAGAGGTCGTGGGTTCGATTCCCACACAGGACACCACTTTGTGTGATCCACAAATTGTTGTGCCGAGTCTGGGTGTACTTTGTATCGGTGTAAAGTCCTCCGCGACACAGGGCTTTTACCCTACTGCGGGAGTAGTCTTTTAAAAAAAGAAAAATAAAGAAAATAATATGTAGGTAGCTATACGTGATATATCAACGTTTGATTAACTATTGAATATAATTTCCCTTTCTAATACATTTCGTATCTCGTTCTATGAATGAAGAAAAAGTCAGCCTTGTCTCAAGAAAAAATAAAACAATTATATACTAGACGAGACCGTCACCAATTAACCAATAAAATTAATAGACACCATGCCATTCGATAAACTATCTTGAATCAATTGAGAAAATAATAACTAATTTGAACTCTAACACACAAGAGGAAATAGTGTTATAGTCATTATGTCATTACGACAAATATAATAGGTTTTTACCAAGACATTCAACGACCATGGGATATATAATTGTATTTATAGGATTGTGAAACCATAAAACAATGCATTACTACAACATTTAACCATCACGCAAGAATTTTGCGTTACATGATTATAAACACGTACCTACGTAAGTAAGGTGGGACGACCCCCAGCCAGATGGGCCGATGACTTGAAGAAGGTTGTTGGAATGAATTGCAGCAGCATAAAAAAACAAAGTTTTCAGACACATATCAAGAGGGTTCACCGGTGAAAAAAGTATTTAAACATCGTGCACCCTTTCGGTACGAGTTGGAAAACTTTCTAAAGGTCTTCTAGAAGCCACAGAATAAAAAAAAAATCTATTGTGGCAATGAAAAATTACATGGCAAAATTAACGATTATGTATATATATGGGTGGTACCCCATCTCTTCCCGTGGGTGTCGTCAAGGCGACTAAGGGATTTCCCACCGGAGGACGGGCAGCAGCGTCCTCTGCGTACTTAAAGCCGTACTGCGATCACCAACCCGCTCGCCAAGCGTGGTGATTATGGCAATTACCCCCAGGATCTACATACTAGTAGGTTCTACCGGGGAGACCCGTGCCCAGCAGTGGGCCATCATATGGGTTGATATGTATGGGTGGTTTTGTCGGAAAATGTATTTCAACGTCGGGCTCCCTTTCGGTATGGGTCTGGAAACTTTGTAGAGGTATTTTAGAACTCGTGGAATAAAAAAAAATAAAACGATCGTGGCAATGAAAAGTAACATGGCAAAATTAACGATTGTTTCGTTAATTTAGTTGTTATCTTGGTGAAAAAAGTATTTAGACGTGGTGCTTTCTTGACTTCTTCTAGAAGCCACGGAATGAAAATAAAAAATCGATCGTGGCAACAGAAAATCACATGGAAAAATAGAGCACTTAGAAGACCTTTAGAAAGTTTTCGGACCCATATCGAAAGGGAGAACGACGTTCAAATATATTTTTCACCAGTAATTATACTATTTACCTAGTTTTAGTTTACCCAGTAAAAAATATATTATAACATCCTACTCCCGCTCGGTATGAGTCTAAAAACTTTCTAGAGGTATTCTAGAAGTCAACGAATAAAATCAAAAATCTACCTAAAAATCGATAATAATTGCAATGAAAACTTTTTTATGCTGCCAGTTTCAGACTAATTAAATAAAAGACGAAAATGATACATTGCTTAACCTCTTGATGCCCTAGTTAAATAACCAATGACTCATACAGTCATTCATTAAAATCAAACACCTTATCTGTAAAGTTTGTAGGCAAATATATGACCGCATTTAAATTTAAAACCAAGATAACTGAAAATTCACAAGCAGATCTGTGAAACCCTGGTGCGGTGGGAGTGTGTCAGACTGCATCGCAAGAGTTCCGAGTCTGGGTGTACTTTCTGTCCGTGACTTGTATGTTTGTAAAGTCCCCCCCGACACAGGGCTTGTACCCTAATGCGGGAGTCGGTGTTTTACAGATCTCCTTGTGAATTTTCACAAAGTATAAAGTTACTTTTTGTGTCTGTCTGGTTTGGGCTAAGTTCTTCTAAACTATATAGTCCAGTTTTGATACAATTTTAACAACATTTATAGAGTTCTTTTGAATGGTTTATAATCTGTGAATAGCACAAAACAAAGTTGCTGTTTTCTCTGTTACAAGCAATAGATATTGATAGGTTTTTAATATCATTTTCCATTTCTAGTCTGTTCATCTGTTTGTTTGTTCAGGGATTGTCATCTAAACTCCTGAATCTTGATGAGTTTCAGCATTGGTAATTTAAGGCTTGGGGTGTGTGAAAGATAGGATACCTTTTTTCACCTAGTCGAGTGGTAGGGACCTCCGGACCCTTGACTCGCAATATTCCGCTTCCACAAAGTGAAACTACAACATGTGTTTCACTATTACACAAGGCATCCTCAGGACAGTTCCAATCTGTCCTGGGTGTGCCTTGTGTAGAGGCGACTTGGTGAAGGAGTACTTGTCACTAATTTTCTTTGTTGCAGGTCCCTCTTTTTGAGTGTAGTTTGTCAATCTATTTCGATAGTTGTATTAACGGTAATATTCTTACTAGTTCAATCGTGGTAATTCACAAATTAAGGGGGGGTGGTGGGATCCCTCCCTAATAATCTACTTAAGACGGATTTCTGTCATGTGATACCTGATTGAATCAGTTATATTAATTTTATGTTAACAAATAAACTTAATAAAAAATAAACCTAGCTTCAGGATCCCCATAACATAATTAAAAATAAAATAAAACTCTCTGCAAGAAGAAACTTTAAAAAAAAACATACATTTTGACACTTACCTATATAATGAGTCCATAAATTATAATAAAATATTGTTTTTTTGTTCTGAATATTGATTTTAATGTTCCTGCCGAAAATATTTTTTCTGCTATCATTGTTACATTTAACAAGTTTGGACTTTCTAAGCTACACCCCATGGATGTAAAGAGCCTCCAGTTCACATACCCTCAGGAAATTTTGCAAACTTTCAAAAAGCAAGAATTTATCCTTGACCAGCTTTTTGACAATTACTTTGATATATTTAAATAGGGCCCAGCATTAGCCTCACTTAGGGTTGCCAACTTTTATTAGAAGAAATAGAGTATATCTGATTTCAAAGGAGAGGAAATAATAAGTATAGACTGATAAAAAAGAGTATCATTTATTTTATATAAGTATTTTTTGGTGCTTTTTGCATAGCAATGTTTAATTGTTTTAAGAATTGTACAACTCCAAACATTCTAAATCTAAGTTTATATACATATATCAAGACTACTATATTAGTCCTGATCTATATCAACTTAGATTTAACATTTTGTAAATAAGAGTACATAAGCATACTATAATAGTGTTATAGATTATAGAGTGTTGTACTCTACATGATATAGAGTACAACACTCTATTTTTGGAGTATGGTTGGTAACCCTAGCCTCACTACACCCCATAAAACTCGAATGATTAGTTCAAACTAACTGCCTAAAATCATTTTATATTTGTGATTCACTAACATTTCCTCTAGGTTTATGACTAATATGTTTTCATATTTTAATATTAACTAATGGGTCCTGGGATTAACCTAACCTAAAAATAATATCTCCAAAAGACCTCACAATACACAATAGAATCATTCTTGCCCGGAAAAGATACTAGTCTCTCTAGGAAATTGTTAAAAACCCCCATATTCCATTCAATTTAAGAAAAAATGTTTTATTCATGTATTTTACTGATTATGACACATGGATGCCAAACATGGAGCTTGACCAAACATAACATAAGTAAACTAGAGACATACCAACATAGTATGGAAAGAAGCTTGCTCAATATCCAACTAAGAACCAAAATAAAATTAGAAGCAATTCGCAAACAATCTGGAGTTACAGGGGTGAAATATACTATTAAAAAACTAAAATAGAGGTGGACAGGTCACATGATAAGGAAGAAAAAAGATAAATAGTCCAAGGATGTAACAAAGTGGTGTTCAAGGCAAGGTAAAAGAAACAAAGGGAGACAGTGTCGTACATGGGAAGATGTCATGAAAAGTATAGCTGGCATAACATGAAGAAGACAGGCACACATTCATACTCTATGACAAGCTTTAGGAGAGGCCTATGCTGGAAAACAACATTAATCTTTTTTTCTTAAAGATAACTAGCAATGTGGAATTTTGGTCCCACATTACTAGCAATCCTGTTAACCCCTCCAGCTAAGCTTAATGGCTTCTGTTAGGAGTGGGTTCATGTCGGTTGTATTATGGGTAGGATTTGAAACTGCAACCTCACAATTGCAAGACCGATGCCTTAGCCATTAGGGCTACCGCCACTTCAATCTTTAACTGATATCCAACCAAACTTATAATAATTGTTAAAAAATATCTGTTGTACTGTATGATTAATGAATAAAGGCTATATTATTAATGGTCCTGGGGTTATTCATTTTATATCACTCTCCAGGCTTTAAACTAAATTGGTATACTAAATTTTATCAAAATTGGTTTAGAATTTTAGCACAGAAACCAAGAGAATCGGATAGCAAAAGTATTTTTGTAAATATGAATTATATATGAAGTATTTTTGTAAGTATAATTAAAAAGTAAACAAAACTAAAATTTCATTGATAAATTTAGTGGACCTCAATTTCATTGTATCTTATTAATGATATGATGTGAACTTATATTACAGTCATTGTTTACAGATTAGTATTATCATTATAGATTACAAGATAATTACGAAATTATCATGCAATACATTAAAAAATACAACAAAGCTTTGCTACTTTTAAAATTTTGTTTTTCAGATAAGAAGGTATGTAAATTGAATCAAATTCAACAAATTTGCTACTAATTAACACCGAGAGGGATCTCACGAGATTCACAACAGTGTAAAATGTACTCACCCACTGGAGACCTCTTCGATATCCTTGACTGAGTCGACCTCACTGTCGCTGGAGTCACTAGACGAGCTGGTATCAGTGTCAGAGTCCATATCCCGGTACTCCGTGACCTCGTACTCCACAACCCCGCTTTCCGCACTGTCTATGATCATGTGTCTGGTCACATCCGCATCGTCACGGACGCTCGGCCGCGACAACGGCCCGTGAGCACACGCATTTATTATATTATTTTTCAACACCATTTCACTAAGTTCCGCGGCATCAGAATCATCGTTCCCTGTATTACTGTTCGATCGAGTCTCCGTATCGTCCGAATCGGAATCTGAACCACCGTACTCCGCAATCAAACTCAAAGACACGTTTTTGTTATTGCTAAGATCAAGGTTCTCCATTGTTATGAACTTACACTCATGTGGTATACCCTAATTTATGTAATAACTATAAGTAATTGTGATTTATAGACCGATAATCAGATTTTGCAATGATTGCGAAACACGTGAACTTATTCTGGATTATTTTGAGACAAGAAAACAAAAGTCGTGAAACGATTACCGCAGCAAAAATGACAAATGACAATTTGGTACACGGAACGGACAGATAATAAAAAAATTGTAGGTTGTTATACTTCATCTTTGAAAACGAGTCTTTTTGTCTAAACTAATAAAAAGTTTTTGTAAGAAAAATAAATTCTGCTATAGTACTCCAGTAGTTTTTTTTTCGCTATGGACTTTTCGGGATATAAATTATCTCATAACATTCTGATATGAAATAAGAATGACGTCATTGTTTTGTATTTCTTAAAAATTAGTCCGAGACGCATCGTTTTGACGTTTTTTAAAAAGATAGTGATTTTATTAAAATATATATATTACGGGTCTTAATCGCGTGAATAATTTAAGGTAAAATACCTTGTTTATTGCCCGACGTTTCGACCGTATTGCAACGGCCGTGACCACGGCCGTTGCAATACGGTCTATCGGGTATTTTACCTTAAATTATTCACGCGATTAAGACCCGTAATATATATATTTTAATAATGTGTACAAATCGCGAAAGTTTATCAACAAAGATAGTAATTTGACTTGACAGTCATCTACCCTCGGGAATTCCCCAATATAAAATGTATTATTATGAATTAGACACTGACCTTATTATTTTCATCAATTCACTTTGGGTAATAACTAGTATTTAAAAAATATCGTTCCATTTATCGAGTTCAACTGGTAGTACAATTTATAGAACAAATATACTTACCTACAATTTAAGCAATGACACAACCTTGGGATGTATACCACCATTTCCATGGAAATACAAAATGTAAGTAGTGGGACATGCGTTTTTTTTCCTAATTAGATTTCTTTCTTTCTTTTTCTATTATTTCCTTTACGACAAATTCCAAATGGTTAAGGCATTTTTACAATACATAGGTTGCGCTAAAGGTGGGATAGGCGTTTAAATCCATACTAAGTAAGTATAAAGTGAGAGGCTGATTTTTGTGAGTTTGTTTGTGTCTTAGGTAATCTTCGCAAGTAGCTACTGGATGTATTTTTGAAAAATTCTTTTACCATTTGAAGCAAAATTTTGCTGTCCGTCCGTCCGCACCTTTGCTCAGAGACTGTAAGTGCTAGAAGGCTGTTATTTTCCCGCCCGACCCGTGGTCCAACTGTGATGAACAACTGGTTGTTCTACTGGGAAGTAAAGTTACCCATGGTTTAACCGGTTGTTCTATGGGGAAATATCTTTACCAATGGTTCAACTCGAGTAAGTTGTTCTATCCTTGGTGTAACTAGTTGTACTACTGGGAATAGAACGTAATAAACAGGAAAAGTTTTATCTATCAACGCTGAAGTGCAATGCAATTACTACCTCTTTTGATTAATTGTCTATTGATGATTAAAACATTGATATTGACGGGTGGAAATTTGTCATTTTCTCACAATACCAAATTAAAATGTCGGAAAATTGTAAAATTACAATAATTGAAAGAAAAGGCGGAAATGTTTTATTATCAAAAGGTCGACAATTTTATAAAGTGAAAGCTTTCAAAGATGAGTCGCGTGGCGCATATTGGCGGTGTTCTATGTACAAAAAACTCAAATGTTGTGCATATGTTACAGTTAAGGTACGACTTTTTACATGAGAATTAGTTAATGAGAATTAGTTAATGAAAATACTTCCCCCAGCTTCACGTCAGTAGAAACTCACCCTTATAAGTATTTACTGACATTATTGAAGTATGCTTTACTTTACTGTTGATACTATTCTTATGAATATCAATGTTTGTATTATTTTTAATCAGGACATGCAAATAATTAAAGAAAAACAGCGCTCTTGCCAACCTAACTACGGTAAGAACGAAATAGCCGAAACAGTTGTATGTTTAAAAAATCAGGCAGCAAGTACAGATGTCCCGATGCCACAATTATACAAGAGACACGAGGCAAATTTGAGAGATAGAGGTTACGATCTAATAGACAGTATACCGAGTTTCGATAATCTGAAGCATGCCCTTTATAACGCGAGGCATAAATCAGCGGGAGTATCGAGAACAACTTTTTCAACAGTGGACGAAGTTGAAGTGCCTGACCAGTTTCTTGATTTTATGCTGGGTTGCGACACAGAAAAAAAAGTCCTTATATTCTGTACCTCCCAAGCAAGAAAAATTATTAATGACATTGACGAATTTTTTGGAGATGGCACTTTCAAATGTAGCCCGCACCCGTACGTACAGCTGTTTACTCTGCACGGTGATATTGGGAGTGATAACAAAGTTACTAATGTTGTTCCACTAATTTATGCCCTACTCTTGGACAAAAAAAAAGAGACATACGTCACAATGCTTCGTATTATCAAAGCGCAATTGCCAAAATGGGAGCCTAAAAAATACCATTGCGACTACGAAACTGCCGCAATCAACGCAATTCCCACGTGTAGAGATAAAAGGCTGTTACATGCATTTTACTAAAAATATTTGGAAGAAGGCAAAGGTATTGGGACATTCAAAGTCCAAACCTGAGAAAAGAGTAGTCGGAATGTGTTCCATATTACCCTTACTACCAGTCAGGATAATCAATGAGGCATGGAAAATCATTGGGATTTCTGAAAATGGGTAAATTCTTGAAGTACATAAGCCGCGTTTGGTTAAATAAAAAAATTAAAAGGTACTTATCTGTCTTTGGAGAACGTCATAAGACGAATAATGTGGCCGAGTCCTTCCATGGCGACTTAAACAAGGCAGTTAACAAGAATAATGTAAATTTAATTAGGTTGTTAAATGCACTTCGTGAAAAGGGTAACTTATCCAAGGGACCTATGCCAAAGAAGCGTAAAGTCGGTAATAAAAGAAGGGCACAATATATACTGAACGATGATTATGTAAGACATGTACAACTGCAGTTACTGGATGGACAGATAACTATTGGGCATGCAATGGACAAATTGCGTTAGGCAGAGGCTATTAAAATGATTTTTTTTTAATACGTTTATTCAACATAAAATACACTTTTTTTTTCTTTACACAATTTCTGCCAAACTGCGAAACTGCGATGATTGTTATTTCCTCAAAAAATATTATTAATGAATAAATGTTTCTTTTTTCGTTAACATCTTGTTTGCACAAATCTCCCCGTGGTCTAACCAGTTGGACATAATTTCACCGTTGTACCACGGGTCATAATCAAAATTACAAAAAAAAATGGTTGGACCATGGGTAACTTTACTTCCCAGTAGAACAACCAGTTGTTCATCACAGTTGGACCACGGGTCGGGCGGGGTTATTTTACATGGATACACATATCGCTCATTTGCAAGAAGCACGACACAACTAAAAATTGACAACTTTTGGGAAACGCGATTTTAAGTTTTGAGATTTTTTTAATTTAATAACTATTCATGAACAGGTTATTCTACTACATTTTTTGTATTGTGCATCTATTTAAGTTTCTATATCAGTTTTACAAATAATTTAAATGTGAGCAGTATTTTTATAATCCACATTTTAAATTCATCTGGAATCAGTTGTGCCGTTATTTCCAATAAATATGTTTATATTTTTTTGTACTCTTTAAATAGTGTCATTATTGATAATAAAAATTTTGTGAATTATGGGTCAGTAAAGGTATGTAAATAAAAAAATGCCATTATAGAAAATTAAACATTTTATTATTGCCTTGTTATGACAACATTATTATTTTTAAATCGGTCATTTGGTTAAATATTAAATAACTTTTATTAAAATTTAACAACAAATATCAACCATTAATAACAATCAGCATCTAGTAAAACTTAAAATGGCCCAAAGTCAGTCTTATCAAATTAAAATCATTCAGATCTGTATCTTACCATTAATTAAATATTACTGTTACTTGCTAAAATAATTAACTTTGTACTTATAGATTTCAGCTAATGTGGTAACTTATAATGAATTATAAAAGGTACCATGATAACTCATTGGCTAAAAACACTATTCCATAGCGTTTTTAGCCAATGAGTTCAGCAAGCCATCTTTTTTTTTCTTGCATAACCCGGGACACTGACTGTATGATTGTTTAAGCTCTGGATCTCTGCACCTTTGATCATTTGAACTCTGTATCCAAGTAAGCTGTGTTAAAAAATATGTCATGTGGATTCTCCCTTTCTACTCGAGCAGCTTTGAGATCAGTAAATTTAATAGTACCACCTACGTCGTCCGTAATGATATTTAAGCCCATCTGTTTACACACTTCTTTCCAATCAAGAAAATCCCGATGAGACATTATATTTACTTTAAACGGTTCCAGATTTGATCTGGTTGCCTTAACTGCACTGATAAATGCTTCTGGAGTATAGTCTCCAAGTGCCCAATGTTCGTCAAACAATGCTTTTCTTTCAGTTTCTGTAAACAGTGTGCTGTAGCGCAACTTGCATCTTTCGGAATAAGGTTTATCCATTTTCCGTTCCGGTACTATCTTTATGTAGCTATACTTTCATAAGATTGTAACTGACTAGACTATGACTAGACTGATTAGACTAGACTTTTATTCTTGAGTCTCTTCATTACTTTTCTATTTTAATTGTATTCATTCATTAATTGTATTTATTCTTTTCCGTTTTCTGCCTCTATTATACAAACCATGCTGAACAGATTCTGCTGGCACTACTGATTTGTGCATTAGAACTAATTAATTGTGGCGTTTGAATAATTTCAATGTTTATATTTTGAATTGTAACTTGGTTAATCATCTGTCTCCATCTGAATATTATCCTTGTTATCTTGAATAGAAATTGCTGGTAATACTGGTGGAACAACATCTTCTGATTGATAAAGGGGATCTTTGCCAAAGCCATAACTATCGGAAAAAGCAAAAGTATTAGCGAATAGTGTAACATTAATAATAATAGTATTAAACACTAAAAACCGCTAGTCAAAATGTCTACGTTAAAATATATATTCGAATCTACAAGGTAGGTAAGTAACAAATACTATCCTTAAATGAAGATGATGAAGAACTTGTACTGTCTGAGGAACTTCTGGAAAAACTTGAAGAGCTTTTACTACTTGTACGGGAACGATGGGCTCTGATTCATCTAAAATAAATATATGTGAGTTTAATTCTCATACCGAAGCATTTAAAAATATTCAGAATAAGTAAATAGTATTTACTGTTCGTATCCGACAAAGTGGTTGATGCATCATCGTCACTGGGGGTGACTTAGGCATATTTCTTCCTCCCTTTATTGGAAGTCATCGTAGTTAATACCGTATCACTGAAGCGCCTAAAATTAAAACATTATTAGGTACTAATAACGTCATAACATAAATTATTAAAAATATATAGTTACGAAAGAAAACAATTATAACAGCAAAAACGGCTTATAAAGTAATATGTCGTTCGTGAAATAATGCTTATTGTTTGAATTATTGTCAATAACGTATTAAGTCCAAATAATGATTACAAGTCTTTGTTTTTTATTAAGAATAACGACACAAAGACCAAAATGACTACCATTATTGAACCATATTTTTTTTGATACATCGTCACAAACCATTATGTGTCGTTCTAACACCAAACAATTAAAACAAGTTTTACTTACTTTTACGAGAAGATTGTCATAAAACGGAATGTGTCGTCTTCGTTGAAAACTTGTATGTGCTTTCTTCACAACAAACTCGTAGTAACTGAAATGAGCCAGTTTCGAAAAAAAACGCGCGCTCTTACGAAACTGAGACAGAATGACACAACCTTTCTCAGTTACTCATTTTAAGGCAAAGAATTGTGTCGTTTTTACAAAAAATAAAGCAGACTCTCTTGATTATTTGTGTATAAATAACTCAATATCACAGTTTTTAGAATTATGACGTTCTTCTTGCAAATGAGCGATATTACTAACGCCGACAATGTGTTAGAAATAAACCTTGAAAAAATTTTTTTTTAGGGTACCTCCCCTATATGTATTTCTTACCTACCCCATCGTGTGGGGGTAAAAGTAAAAGGTATAGGGGTTGGGAAGACGATTTTTAGATTTATATATGCAAATTTTTGTTAGAGTCAAGTGTCTCCCCCCCTCCCCCTGTCAGCTAAATGGTTGATGTTGGGTATGTGAAAAAATCACAGTAGTCCATACTTAACATTATAAATGTGAAAGTAACTCTGTCTGTCTGTCTGTTAGGTACGCTTTCACGCTGAAACAGCTAAACCGATCCTTTCGGACCCACGCTACCACCGCCGATACCACTGGTGGTAGCGTGGGTCCGAAACGATACCACCAAACCAGAAATAGTGATGAGACCAATTTGAATTTAATGTAGGTAACTAATAAGAATTTTTTTCCAAGTAGATACATTAACGCCTTTCAGACTCGTGGCTTAAACATGAACATGAACATCACAAAACAAACGAAGATCGAGAAACAATTGAACATGGCTATTGTATTTAGGTAGGTACGGGATGTAAAAAAAACTAGTTAAAACTGCAAGCGAATTTGGTCTTTATTAACATTAATAATTTTATAAATATGATAAAATACGTTTATAATAAATTGTCAATAAGGTCGAAATTAGGATGTATGTGTTTTTCATAAACTAGGATCTATGATAATTCAAAAATAAAAAAAATAAAATAAAAGTAATAAAACATGCTCGAGCAATTCTCGACCTTGATGAAATTAGTTATTCTGCATTTCTCGAATATTCCTAACCAGTCGCACCGTGGTCCCCCTAGTAGGCCAAATTAGTGGGTCCATGAGAAACTGTTCGAAATGCTTTGTGGAATTAATAATTATGCCCTAGATGCTGTAACACTCTTCTCCTACCGCGTTTATCGATGGTAACGTACATTTTCATTTAAATGAATATTTTAGAAGGTCCCACTTCTTATTAATAAATCGATAAATAAAACAGTGTAGTGGGAACCTATTGTAATGCGTTTACTAAACGTATAAGGTTACTGTATTTATGAGAGAAATTATTGAAAAAAGTTCATCGTAATTTATCTAAAGCATGGCCTATTGGGATTATTTAGTTGACAATTTGCATTTGAATATCGGTAATATAATCATCGTTGATTATTTGATCTTTACGACGCTTTTTTGGTGTTACTTCGGAATTATGTACATCTTGCAAGACTTTTAATAAACGCATCAGTGTTACCGTATTTTTATTTAATAACTTATTAATTTTAGAATGGAAACCTTCCAAGATATTATTTGTTCTATGGCGTTCACCAAACACACTAAATACGTTTGGTGAATGTATTTTAAGCCAAAAGGTTTCCATATATTTTAACAATTTTGACAATCGGTCGTTGTTACTACATTCAGATCTGATATATTCGTAGCCTTCTAAGATGTTTGTACTTGGAAGAAGTGGCAAAGCTGCTATCAGAGAAACAATTCTTCGTTCTGGTTTGATTTTAGTATTTCCTAATAATTTTGCTTTCTTCCATATATTACGATTCCAGTGGTAATAACATCCTTTAAGCACAATGTCTGGAAATAATTTTAAAATCGCTTTCATAGGCGCAATTTCGTAATCACAATGTATCTTTTGTGGTTTCCAATCTGGAAGTTGGGACTGGATCAAATTAAACAAAACCATATAACTCTTTTCCGTGCGATCGGACATCAACGCAAATATTAGTGGTTTCACTTTGGTTGTCTCCACACTGCTGGACATATCACCATGAATATTATATAATTGAACAAATGGTGCTGGACAGGTGTAAAAAGTTCCATCCATGAAATATTCTTTTACATCAGGAATAATTTTTCGGGAGTTATAAGAACTAAAAACAAGGATTCGAGTTTGCTTGCCGGATTCTACATTGAAATAGTCTGCTAAAATAAAATTTTGAAATTGAGCCGGAACTTCTACTTCTTTTACATTTTTGAATTTGGTTTTTGAGATTTTCGCAGATTTGTTCCGAGCATCATGCAGAAAATGTTTGACACTTTCATATGGAGGAAAATCATCGATTGCTAAATTTAATCCTTGGTCATAAAATTTTCTCTTTTTAGATATAGTCTCTGAATTGGTTTATCCGATGCCACAACACTTTCTCGCAAATTACACTTTTCTTTTAAAATAGCATTACTATGGGTATCAGCTACACAATTAGTATGATCTTTCTGTGTAATGATAGTTTTTAAATCCTTAAAATAAACAAAAAAAAAATATAATAATAATGTGTGCATCGTAATAACAAACTAACCCATCTGCCTCCTCGAGCTTGCCACGGGCAGTTACATTATAATTCAGCTATAATAAGTAGTATAAGCAAAGCAATTGAAAAAGACTAAATACCTTTGCAATGGTAATAGAGCCACAACATTTAGTATTTTTATATGTTGAACACCGCCATATCGATGAACCATTTTTATATATTTTATGGCGATGGTATCTGTATATTCCAAAAAGAAGAGCACTTCCCCCATTTATTCGAATGATATCAAAATGAGGGTCCTGTATTTCAGTCATCATATTATAGGTACAGTACTCCCAAATTAATAATGCACATGCAGATCTTCGCTAATTGTCGTATTCCCGGAAACACTCGAATCATGGAATCGTAAGAGCCCTAAACAAGGCATTTGCATTTTGCACCTTGTTTAAAAGAGATAGGAGTCAATATCATGTGTGCACAATCGAAAACAAATCGGGCGTTCGGCAGCTGTCGCCGGTCAGCGAAATGTCTGTCAGTCGTCTTTATATATTGGTAGTGACTGCACGTGTTCTCTATTTGTGGAAATATATAGAGCTGCTATTACACACCCTTCTTGGTAAATATAATTTCAACATTAATTAGCTTATTCAGATTTAAATAGTATATTTTGAAAAAAGGAAAATAAATAACATATTTCACGTTTTTTTAATATTAAAAAAATAAAATACCTACATTAAATACATATTAAGTACTAGAAAAACATTTAAAAAATGAGATTTATTTAAATTAAATAAATAGATAAACATGCATAAAAAATATATACCTAACTCTGCCCATGCCATTTTCTTTCAGACGAATTCTTCCAAAATGGATAAATTTAAACGTGGAAAACCGCTTAATTCACAAGCACGGCAAATGGTATTTAATGTGTACCTTTATTTCTTAAATGAAGCCAATGTTTTCAACAGAGACCATGATGGTTATTTTAAAAAAATTCAAGACCGTGTTACAAAAGCTACAGGAATTTCGCGACGAACTTTGAGTAATATCTTAAACGAAAAAAAACATAATCAATCAAAGAAATTTTCTACACCGAAAAAAGGAAGACCTAAAAGTAGATTTCGGCTGGTACTTGATGATTTCGACTACTGTGTTATTCGTAATATGATATACAATTTTCAATTGACGCTGAAAGAACTCCCAACTGTAAATAATTTAAGAATAAAGTTGATCGAAGCTATTAATTTCAAAGGCTGTGCCGAGACTTTAAGGTTGATCTTGAAAGACATGGGGTTTAGGTTTCTGAAAACTGATAATAACAGACAATTACTTATGGAAAAACATGATATACGCCTAAAAAGGATCAAATATCTCAGAGAAATACAACAGCTGAGGAGTTCTGGTAGAAACATAGTATTTATGGACGAGTCGTATGTGCACACATCACATACTAAGGGTAAAACTTGGCAAGATAGCAACAAAAAAGGTATCAAACAACCCATTTCCAAAGGAGAGCGAATAATTATTGTACACGCAGGCAATGAAAAAGGCTTCGTCCCAGGGGCTCTAATGTTACATAAATGTGTCGACTCAGAAGGTGACTATCATAAAGAAATAAACGCGGAACGTTATCAAACTTGGCTACGCAATCAATTGATTCCCAACTTGCCTCCTAATAGTGTGTTGGTAATAGACAACGCCCCATATCATAATAAGCTGTCTGTGAAACCACCAAACTCAAACACATCTAAACCACAAATGACAGCTTGGTTACAACAACACAACATTCCGCATGACCCAAAGAAACTGAAACCCGATTTGTATAAAATTATACAAAGATACAAAGAAAATTACACAGAATTTGCCATTGACCGTATAATGGAGGAACATGGGCATAAAATTATACGATTGCCACCATATCATCCCGATTTTAACCCTATTGAAAATATTTGGTCCCAAATAAAGCAACACGTGGCCAAGAGAAATATTGCAATGACTGTGACGTCAGTTAAAGATGCTATATTAGAAAAAATCAATAAAATAGGACCAGAAGAATGGAAAAAAGTTTCTGATCATGCGGTTCAATGCGAAGATGAATATAGAAAATTTGAGCCAAGAATCGATAGTTATTCCGATAAACTGATTATTTACACAGGTGATAGCAGTGAGGAAAGTGTAAATGAACAAGAGCATAATGAAACTTCTGATGAATCTGCGATGTCGGGAATAGAGGTCTTCCTCGATTCTGATTAATTTTTTTATAATTGTATTATTTTTCTGGAATGATTAGTGCTGTAAACAAATTTGAACTGAGATTTTGATTATATTTTATGTAAACCTCTATTTGAAAACGTTTTTTTCTCCTTCTAATAAAACCTTATGTTATTTAAACCTTTTCCTCCATAATTACACCAACTTCGGTAAGACACTTGAAAACTAATCACTCCAACAATGATTGTAGCGTTTTCGCTATTTACTTACATGGAATTATCGAATCAAATTTCGTTACAGGTAAATCAAATCTGTTTTAGCACAAAACACATAATATATAAAATTAGGCATAGAGAAATTGCTCTTAACCACTCTATATAAATATCGTCTTTCGACGCTCGGGTAATACGACCGTTGCCGAACAATGACGAAGATTTCCGAAGATTTCTATGCGCATTATTACTTTTGGAGTACTGTACGTACAGTGAAATTAGTCTCGAGAAATTTTTGCATATGTAGTGGTGTGTATGTTACTTAGATATTAGAGCGCGTTTCCACTATATCGTTCTGGCCCTTACAAAAATGTTTCAATATCCTAACATTACTATTTAATTTAATACTTATCCCTAGCAACACTCTGATTTTTGTTTTCAATAAAAACAAGTTTTTATTTTAAAGAAAAAGGTTTTGACTTTATTAAAAAAAATATGTCATTCAATTTCACGTCCTTGAGCAAACGACAAGGCGACTACCGTGAAACAATAAAATATCGTGTCGTTCTTTAGATGATAGTAGTTTAGCTATAGGTAAAAAGTTTTGACCATAATAATTACGAAACAAAACAAATAAATAAATCGTCACTTGATAGTGGAAAGTGGAAACACGCACAAAACCAGAATAAACCAGTTTACTCTGTCCGCAGGTGCCACGTGCAGTCTGACGTCAGTCGCTTGATACCGTTAGAACATAAAGCACGCATTTCATTAAAAAATTATAATTATTAGATACGTAGTAGTTTCATTGTGAAATTTTGTATTTGTTGATTGTTGTTATTGTTTGTTATTATTGTTAAAATATTTGTTGAAGTGTTTAATTTCAAGTGTGTAAGTGTTGTAACTTTATATTGATAATTCAAAATGGCTCCAGTGTTAAAACATGGTCGAGGCAAGCCTTTGACTTCTCAAACTAAGGAAGTTTTGTACTGTTTGTACAAATATTTCGAAAATGAGTGTAATAACAACCCGAGCAGTATTATGACCCCCACTCAATTAGTTGCTAAATCAACAGGAATTTCAATAGCATCCGTCAGAAAGGTAGTATCAGAAAGCAAATGTCGTCCTTCAGATCAGGAAGTAACATTTAAATCTCCTAAAAAGAAACCGAATCGTAAACCTACAATAGTAATCGATAACTTTGATCAGCAAGTTATCAGAAGAACAATTCATGACTTCCACATCACAAATAAAGAAGTTCCCACTTTAAAAACTTTGCACTCAAAATTGAAAGAAGATATCGATTATAAAGGTTGTGTCAGCACGTTACGAAAACACGTCATGTCATTAGGTTTTAATTGGAAGCAAACAGAAGATAACCGGAAACTTCTTATGGAAAAACACGAAATTAGATACTTGCGAATTAATTATTTGATGAAAATTGCTGAATATCGTGAACAACGCCGACCAATTGTTTACACCGACGAAACATATATACATACATCACATACCCTCTCGAAATCTTGGTCAGATGGAAGCACTTCAGGTTTGAAGCAACATATATCGAAAGGCAACCGCTTAATCATTGTTCATGCCGGTGGTATCGATGGCTTTATACCAAATGCATTGCTTATGTTTAAAGCCGACCAAAAAAGTGGAGATTACCACAACAATATGAACTATGACAACTATTCAAGGTGGATTCAAACTCAATTAATACCCAACTTACAACCAAATAGTGTTGTTGTTGTTGACAACGCACCATATCATAACTCAATACAAAATCCTGCACCGAATAGTAATTCTAGAAAACAGCAAATGATAGACTGGCTGACATTTCGAAACATTGAGCATTCATCCACGTTGCTTAAGCCTCAATTATATGAACTGATTCTGCAAAACAAGGCGAGATTTATAGAGTACAAGATAGACGAAATATTACGACAGCACGGTCATACTGTGCTGCGTTTACCACCATACCATCCGGAGTTTAATCCTATAGAAAATATATGGGGGATAGTGAAAACATATGTCGCAAAAAAGAATGTCGCAATGAATATGAAGGTTATAATGTCATTAGCTGAAGAAAAAATGAACGCCATAACTGTAGAGGAATGGAGAAAAGTTTGTTTGCATGCTATTGAGGAGGAAAGCAAATATCAGGGTAGAGACGCAGCTTTAGACACAATATCAGAACGAATCATAATTAATTTAAATAATTCATTTGATGAAAGCGAGGATGGGGATGATTGTGATATGCCTGGGGTTGATGAATTATTAGAATAAAACATTTATGGCCGGAGAACACCTAATTCATACACGTCTTCACTGAAGTGAAAACCGGCATTCAATGCTTGTAATGTTTGGAACTGGCTTGTCTGCCTCATACAGTTCCATAGATTACAATGCGGTGGATACACATTTTCACGACCGTATTAGTACGTAGTGCGTATGCGTAGACGTGCACGCATTTGGTGTGCTCCAGCCACAAACGTATATTACCTTTAAAACAATAAAAACTAAAAATAAAATGTTGTTTTTTTTATTTGCTGACCATACACTACTACAAACGCAAAAATTTCTTCAAGCTAATTTACCTGTAGTTATTTAATATAGAACCAACGAAAACTTAACAGTAAAAGTCAACATTTATTGACATAAAAGAAACTCATGACAGTCGATCTTATTTGTTTATAAATGGCCAGGGTGAAACCGATAAAATACTTCTTGTTTAAAATCATATCGATGCTAATGCATTTTATATGAAAGCAGTGAGATAACAAAGGTCACACTTAGCTAATACGGAAGATAAGTAGGTATACCTACCAACTTTAGCCTACGGCTTCGCTTGCGTCAGAAATTATTCTTGGTGGTATCGTATCGTTTGGTTGTTATCGAAAGGGTATCTTGTATCGGACCCACGCTACCACATATAGTATCTTGTAAACAAATCACAACACTACTTGGTGGTATCATTTCGGACCCACGCTACCACCAGTGGTATCGGCGGTGGTAGCGTGGGTCCGAAATGAAACCGATTAAGATGAAATTTGGTATGGAGATAGTTTGAGTCTCGAGGAAGGACACAGGATAGTTTTTACCGCGATTACCAACATCCACGCAGAGTCATGGGCGAAAGCTAGTATTATATATAGTGAAATTAAAAGAAAAACTATCACAGCTAAGTACTTAGGCTTTAGCTTTAGTTTACGAGTAACAGCTGATGAAATGAGAAGTTACAAAATTTTCGTACAAATTCCATTGAAAAATATTAATATGTAAATATAATGTTGTAAGCATAGATAATAATAAACTATACTAGTGGATGTAAGTATGAAACAAACAAAAACAACAGTAGGCCCACTTCTTAAGCCACATTATTCAGATGGTGGGGGGGGGGGGGGGGACTACAGAACCCTACATTGTGAGGGCCCGACATGCACTTGCCCAGTTTTTTCTTAAGCTACTAGCTGACACTCGAAACTTCGTCCGAGTGAATTTTCCCTGCTTGCAATTTATTAAAAAATCGCGATTACAAAAAATACGACATATGCGTAGACCCCGAATGTACAAAAAAAATCATTACAATCGGTGGAGCTGTAGGCCTACTCTGTTTCTTCAAAATTCCTTAAGTTTAGGGGGACTATTCTAATATAAGTATTCTTTGGATAAACACAAGAAGCTTGAATCGCTGAAATTTTATTTTTTCAATATGTTGCAAGCACTATAAGAGCAGCTGAGTTTAAGACTCGACTAAATAGTATGCATATCAACCCATATGATGGCCCACTGCTGGGCACGGGTCTGCCCAGTAGAACCTACTGGTATGTAGATCCTGGGGGTAATTGCCATAATCGCCACGCTTGGCGAGCGGGTTGGCGATCGCAGTAAGGCTTTAAGTACGCAGAGGACGCTGCTGCCCGTCCTCCACTGTGACATCCCTTAGTCGCCTTGACGACACCCACGGGAAGAGATGGGGTGGTACTATTCTTAAGCCGGCACCACACGGCCTAAATTGAAATAGTATGGCTTATTAATTATTTCACTCTTTAAATAAAATATCGAAATGCCTCAAGTGACGATTTTTTCCGTCTAGCCTCTTAGCCCGCAAACAAAAACACGGGCGATAAGAAACTACGTTCCAAAAAATCCAGTCTATAAAAAAAAGTTGAATTGTAAAGAGTTGATTGATTTAGCGCGCTTTCCCGCAGCCAGGAGGCCTACTCTAATTCAATGAAAACGAAGTTTCGATCAAAAATGTTGTGGTAAAAAAGCCCGGAACGTCTATTAAATGTTTTGTGTTATAGAAGTATTAAACAAATTTTCATCTTGCCTCAAACACCTACCTAAAAATCTACCAGCTCTCTGAATAATAGATACATAGACATTGATAGATACAGTCAGCTACCTACGTCGCCTAACAGTTGAAAGTTTTCAATTCATCTCAGCACTAATAAGTCATATAGCATATTCACGAAAAGTTAGAAAGAAATTTACAAAATAGCCGCCCTAAAATCAAATTAAAGTTCAGTTAAAATCATCATGTATAGTCACATTATTGAGTTAAAATAAAATAAGCCTTTATTGCTGTTACATTTCAACTTATTTAACTAAACATTAAAATAAAATGATAACAATAGAGGTAAGAAAACTATAAATTATCTTAAAATAAAACCTATTCTCGGCTTTCGGCTTTCCTCTTCTTAACAGCTTGTCTTTCGACAAAGGTCTCCTCTAAGGATTTCCATTTGTTTCTGTCCTGTGCTGTACGTAACTATTCTGGCCCGGCTACTTGCTTCAAGTCGTCGTAGAAAAATGATAAAAGAGAGACTAGGTCTCATCCACACAGTAGTAGCTGCATTTGACTTCCTTGGGAGGTCCGTAGCCACTACGTGGGCCGGTACCTACTCACAGGGAACCGGCCTAATTCATTGTCTTTAGATATGTTGAAGCGTAAGCTATCATAATAATTATTATAATTTATACTAATATAAATACATAAAGCGGAAGAGTTTGTTTGTTTGTTTGTTTAAACGCGCTAATCTCAGGAACTACTGGTCCGATTTAAAAAAATATTTTTTTGTTGGATAGACCGTTTATCGAGGAAGGCTATAGGCTATATAACATCACGCTACGACTAATAGGAGCGGAGTAGCGACGAGAAATGTTGCAAAAACGGGGAAAATTTACGGATACGAAGTTGCGCGGGACAGCTAGTGGTAAAATATAATGTCAAATATGTCTTCCCATCGCATTGGCTGACTTCCTCTACTTCTTCTGTTTTCTGATTTTTGGAGTTATGATGGTTTAAAAACTTGCCTGTATATACGCTTAATAATAAAGATTTTTTTTATATCCTTGGAATTTAGGAAAACGTCGGAAGAGATAAAATAAAATCAAACTACATTCACAATATATTTTAATGACATCACACATCATTAGCAACCTCTTTAGTCGACTTGCTTCTCTTCTTGCGAGGTGGATGCGGCAGTTTGTAGTGCACGGTGCGAATGTGGAGGTTCACGCTTGTCGAGTATTTAAACTTTTTACCACACATTGTGCATTCATAAGGAGTTATGTCTGTATGTACCTGCGGGGTAACAATCAATATCGTTATATGAGAAAGAAATAATATCGTTATCATTTTTGTGAGCAATATTGTAGTGGTTATGTGGAAAATAAACTTTTTGAGTGGGGAGGGAATAACATCAGCAGTTCATTCAATTAAACAAACTAGAAAACTCTCTCTACTACAGTCCCAACTGAACTGGTTCTAAAAGTTTTAAATTAACCAATGTAGTGGGAACAGCAGCGGAGCGTTTTGGCGTTAGGTTGGACCCTCACGCCTTGGCCTTTGCGTGTAATCACCGGTTATATTGCCCAAAGAGGAGCAGAATCCACTTCATAGAAACTCGGCCGCTCAAATATACAATAAACTTTTACTTTATTTAATTTTATGCCTGAAAAAATTACCACGGATTTTGACCACCAGACCAAAACATGCAAGCACACCGTATAAGCCAAACTTACCCTAGTACAGTTGTCTCAATGTAACTCGGCCGGATTGAAGTTAGGTTCATAAAACTTTCGCGCATTAAGTACTTACGAAAACGATTAAAAAAAAAATACTATTGCTATAAAAAAAGAAAAAATATACTATTACTGAATGAGTGCAAGATTGATAGATTGCAATAATTACATTAAAAAAAAAAACTAAAACAATGAACTCGTTTAAGTTTTTTTTTTAAAGTTTAAATTTAAAAAAAAATATATATTTAGGAAAATAATCACAAAAAACATGAGTTAGTAATACTAATTCTGACAATGTAATGCGTAATCGCATCTCTAATTCTCTTGGTTTAGTTACCCCCCCGATCCCGCTTCCAGTCACCATTTACTCCAAATTAATGCACAACCACTTGTCGCCAACTTCAATCCGGCCAAATTACGTTGAAACAACTGTAAGTCATTGTAAATTGATCTTTATTTTGAACGTTTTACTCTCTCTTTTGTTCGTCTTTTGTGTGATCGCTTGTCGTCAAAATCAAACATAACTCGCACATAAAGTTAAATATTATACAAGGTGTAACAGAAAGGTGTGGTCAAATTTCAGCAGCGGATAGGGTATTTTGTCAGTATTGCACCTATCATCATAGCTGGTTGCATTATTATTACATAGTTATAGCATATTCTTTTTGTCAAAATTCAGTAGTGAAAGGCGTATGGCATAAGAATTATACCTCTCCTGGTACCAAATTCGATTGGATTATTATGGCATACAACTTTTTAAGTCATACTTTTTTCAATTTATAACTTTTATAATCTTCAGAAAATATTTTTAGGGTACTCCGATTTTGATAAAATGAGGTATGTGCACTCAGCATCATGGGCACATACCAACCCTTGATATGACCACACCTTTCTGTTACACCCTGTATACGAGTAAGTCAAACTTACCCTAGTATGCCTGTGTAAATTGCTCTTTAATTTAAAAGCCCTCCCACACGTCCGACATTGGTAGGGCTTGTTCGCCTCGTGCGTGGTGGCGTGCCTCGCTAGCGCGTACTTGTCGTAGAACAGTCGCGGGCACACGTCGCAGCGGACTGCAGGTGCCGCGTGACGGAGTTGGTGCAAGTGGAGTTTTGTGGGGTTCTGGGTCACAGGGATATATTTTAACTTTCGTGTTATATACCGTAAAATCTATACTAATATTATAAAGCTTAAGAGTTTGTTTGTTTAAACGCGGTAATCGCAACTTCGTATGCGTAAATTTTCCCCGTTTTTGCAACATATCTCGTCGCTACTCCGCTCCTATTAGTCGTAGCGCGATGTTATCTATACTAATATTATAAAGCGGAAGAGTTTGTTTGTTTGTTTGTTTGTTTAAACGCGCGAATCTCAGGAACTACTGGTCCGATTTAAAAAAAAACACAGAATAAACCATCATGCTCATCACACAAAGTTTTATCCTGGGTGGGGATCGAACCCACGACCTCTAGCGTAGCAGTCGGATACATTCTCACCGCGCCACAGAGGCAGTTTTAAAGGTAAAAAACCTTTAAAACTGCCTCTGTGGCGCGGATTTTTTTTCTGTATTGAATTGCCGAAATAAAGATCATTTTCCTTCTTTTAGCGTGCGGCGGCCGCTCCTTCAAGTATGATCTTCCGTAATAAAGGTATGATGGAAAAATCTCACAGGTTCCCTATGATCGCGGGTTCTAGCATTGCCCGAGCGATTTTTCCTTCACACATTTAATATGACTGAATACTGACTAATGTTTGTTTTTCTTAAGCCTTCTCCCACCGCCTGCAACTCCGATAAACTAAATTTTAAAACTCAGACTTCGGTTCCGTTAAAACAACCTTCGTAACATCCCTAGTATGGATGTATGTACCTGAAACCCTTTCCCGCAAGTATCACAGACGGCGGTGACGACCGGCCGGTACGTGTCGGTCTCTTTAGGATGTTGGCTTCGGACGTGGTGCCAGTGAGTTCGGCGACACGATAATGTTTCACCACACTGTGAAATAAAAGAAAAATAATATAATAATATCTTGGGACAACTCACACAACGCTATCTGATCCCAAAGTAAGTATAGCTTGTACTATGGAAACCAAAAAACTTATAAACATACTTATATATTTCTAAATACATATATTATAGATAAATAACAACCAGACACAGAATAAACCATCGTGCTCATCACACAAAGTTTTATCCTAGGGATCGAACCCACGACCTCCGGCATAGCAGTCAGGGTCACTAACCACTAGACCAACAGACCAGTATATTTTGTATTTGCTTTAAATGTAGGTACATTACAGGTCGAGCGTTAGGATTCCATTGGTTCTATATACATTTTGTCGCTTGCGACGTGCAAATCTTACATACAATTGGATCAACGTAACTTGACCGGATTGAAGGTAGGTTCTTATCACTTTCGCGCATGTCATAGAGATGCGACCAGCCAGACCACCATAAAGTAGGATGCATTTTTTTAAATTTAGCAGCTTCTAGGATGTACATACCTAGTCTGGCCATAAATACTGTTACAATTAAAAATAAGAAAGATATTACATTTGAATTTGGAATCTGTCATTTTTATACGATTGTTCATTGTATTTTCTAATTTTGGCGCCAATACATTGTACAATATTTTGCTATATTAAAATGGAGTGGGGTGATAAAGAAAACCGAATCGCTGTGATTGCATTACACAAAGTTGGTATGGAGCCGAATGTAATTTTTAAAACTCTCCATACGCTTGGTATTAGTCAAATGTTTGTGTACCGGGCTATTAATAGGTACAATGAGACCTTCTCTGTTTGTGACAGAAAAAGATCTGGCCGTCCACGTAGTGTTCGTACGAAAATGGTGGTCAAAGCAGTAAGGGAAAGAATTCGAAGAAATCCTGTCCGAAAGCAAAAGATTTTATCTCGGGAGATGAAGATAGCACCCAGAACCATGTCACGCATTTTAAAAGATGACTTAGGACTTGCAGCCTATAAGAGACGCACTGGTCATTTTTTAACTGATAATTTAAAAAAGAATAGGGTGGTAAAATCGAAGCAACTACTGAAGCGGTACGCAAAGGGAGGTCACAGAAAAATTTTGTTTACGGATGAGAAAATCTTTACAGTTGAGCAACATTTTAACAAACAAAATGACCGTATTTATGCTCAAAGCTCTAAGGAAGCTTCCCAATTAGTCGACAGAGTGCAACGTGGGCATTATCCGACTTCAGTGATGGTTTGGTGGGGTGTTAGCTATGAAGGAGTGACTGAGCCATATTTTTGTGAAAAAGGTATCAAAACATCGGCACAAGTGTATCAAGATACCATTCTTAAGAAGGTAGTTAAACCCCTTAACAACACCATGTTCAATAACCAAGTATGGTCCTTCCAACAAGACTCAGCGCCGGGTCATAAAGCTCGGTCCACGCAGTCTTGGTTGGAAGTGAACGTTTCGGACTTCATCAGAGCTGAAGACTGGCCGTCGTCTAGTCCCGATCTTAATCCGCTGGATTATGATTTATGGTCAGTTTTAGAGAGTATGGCTTGCTCTAAACGCCATGATAATTTGGAGTCCCTAAAACAATCCATACGATTGGCAGTGAAGAATTTTCCCATGGAAAGAGTGCGTGCTTCTATTGATAACTGGCCTCAACGTTTAAAGGACTGTGTTGCAGCCAATAGAGACCACTTCGAATAAGCTTTTTATATTTTGAATTGTTTTTTATTTATGTATTAAACTAACACACTGTAAAAGTAATAAATATTATTTGCAATAAAAAAAAATGTTTTTTCTTCGTAACAATATTTATGGCTAGACTAGGTACATAGTGTGGCTACAGATTCGAACAGATGTCCGAGTAGTGATGTGACCAGCAACATAGTGATGTTGCGTTATAAATCGACTATTATCGCGAACATATGGTTAGGTAAGGATTCGGTATCTTTTGAATAAAGGTTTGCATAATTCCCATAGTATACCAGCTATGGCCCTCACACATTTTTTTGAGTTAGAAAGGCTTTTTGAATTCCGTCAAATCATTACTTCTAATATTCGTTTTCATGCTTTCAAATTCAAAAATTGTAAAAGAACATTTTCAGAGCATTTTAAGATCTACTATTACCCAATTAAACAATAGTTAAGTAGTTGGAGTGTTATCAAAATATGTGTTCTTACAATGGGGTAATTGAATGTCTGCCAATTGCTTAATTTTGCCACCACCACTATTATAGATAACAAATCACTATACTATGTTTATTACTTTGATTATATAATATCTAGATTCTTAATCCGGCATCTAAAATTGAAGCAAAGAACTGTCAAAAAGTACGGTCAAATGGACGTACTTTTTGAAAGGTAAGAAGACTCCTATCAGATGTTCTAGCCATAGTTATTCTAGCGCGCCATTTTCAACGAGTGTCAAACGTCAAAAATAGTAGCATATTTTTTTTTATAGACTTACTGAGGGAATGCTCCATCTAGACATTATATAATGAAAGGTTTATTATTATTTATTACATGGAGATACCAATTATTTTAATACTTTCAATTAGCCACGGGCCGTCTTTTTTTTTAGTCAGGTATGATAACACGTCACTGTGTTTCGGTTGAAGAGCACTGTAGCAAGGAAATTTACTAGGCAAATAAGATTTACTAAATAACTTTAGGAGCGTAGTGCAATCAGACCTTTGCCAAACAAAGATTTGAGTGGCACTGATACTAATACCCTCAAGCTCACAATGTTTGTCTCTTTATTTAGTAGTACCTGCAAACATTTTTTTTTGTCTATGTTTCTACTATCTAGCGGCCTCTGTGGCGCGGTGGGAGTGTGTCCGACTGCTACGCAAGAGGTCGTGGGTTCGATTCCCACACGGGACACCACTTTGTGTGATCCACAAATTGTTGTTCCAAGACTGGGTGTACTTTGTGTCCGTGAATTGAATGTTTATAAAAACCCCGGGACACAGGGCTTGTACCCTAATGCGGGAGTCATCTTTTTTAAAAGAGAAAGATACTAATATTAAAAATGTGAAAGTAACTCTGTCTGTCTGTCTGTTACGCTTTCACGCTCAAACAGCTAAACCGATTTATATGAAATTTGGTATGGAGATAGTTTGAGTCCCGGGGAAGGACATAGGATAGTTTTTAGCTAGTACCTATCAAATAAATGCCTTATGTGCCATTCTTTTAACACCATTCCTAAAACTAGTAATATGTTTGCACTTACAAGTTTGCAGTCGGTAGGGTAATCATTGTGAGTCGTCCACTTCCTCTTGTTACTCCGCGGGTGTTGAGTCCTCGAGTGAGAGACGAGCGCAGCGAACGATGAACAAACGATGCCGCACTTCTTACATGCGTTGCGTAGCTCGACTGATTGACTTGTAGAATCACTAGTAATATTTTCCACTGTATTTTAATACTTGCTTATTAAAAGTAAGAGTTAAATAAATAGTAGTACACATGTCGCCAGCTAAGTTTGCGTGTCTGATGTTCGCGCGTGAGCTGCGCACAACTCGAATTTAAACGGTAATTACACTACCCTGAATCAGGTCTCTAAATCGAGGTGGCCCTAACTCTTATTACACCTCTCATTTTAAGGGTTTAGGGTCCCTGATTTAGTGTAGTGTAATAAGCGCATTAGGTATCGGAGGGTAGGAAGGAGACGGGTGGGGATCAACGTCCCTGCGCGGAACTACATTCGAATACAACTTCACAAACGCAAACTTAGGCGGCCCGAATTAATATAAATTATACCGATTTCATCAAACAAAGCAAAGCTAAGAAACATTTCGATTAATAAGAATTTCTAAAAAACCATTTAATTATGAATAAAATTTGCATAAAAATTCTTTAAAAATTACAAAAAGGAATCTAAAAAACTATTTGAGAACTACACACATTAAACTTGTCTATACTAATATTATAAAGCTGAAGAGTTTATTTCTAATGCTACCTAATAGCTGCATTTCTATAACTAAATAGCTGTCCCGCGCAACTTCGTATGTGTCAATTTTCCCCGTTTTTGCAACATTTTTCATTGCTGCTCCGCTACTATTGGTCGTAGCGTGATGTTATACAGCCTATAGCCTTCATCGATAAATGGGCTACCCAACAGAATAAGAATTTTTCAATTCGGACCAGTAGTTCTTGAGATTACCTCGTTCAACAAACAAACTCTTCAGCTTTATAATATAAGTATAGATTATTAATTATTCAAGATATCTTACTTACCATAAATTTGTTTTTTTAACATGTAGGCTGGATGTCAATAAATGAACTCGCCTAGCACCTTCTGATGCAAAGTTGATGTTACATTCCTCACAGCGGTATGCTTTAGAAATAGCGGTATCCTATAAAACAAATAACTACAATGAATATTAGGTATATGTAGGTAGTTTATGCTTCTCAAAAATATTTTTCATACATAAATATTTTCATGTTGACCCCCATTTTCGAAATACTTTAATAACAGCATATTACCTTACTATGCTTATCTTAGTTTATAATTCTATTTTCAATACAAAAAAACAAAACAATCACTAGTTTTGAATTTATTTTATTGAACAATACAATGTTAATCATTATAACTTAGTAATTGCAACTAAAAACCACTAAGGTCCAAGCCAGTGCTATAATGATTACATCATAAGATTTTAAAATTATGTTTCATTATAACTGGTCCGGCCGTAAATAGTAAATACTGTTAAGTACATAAAAACTTTTTTTTTTTTTTTAACTTTTTAGTTACTTTGAATTAGGAACGCGTTTATTATTTTTAAAAAATCTCTCGATTTTACATAGTTTTTCGTGTTCATTATCAAATTACAATGTGGATTGGGGTGTTAAAGAAAATAGGATTGCGGTGATCGCCTTGAACAAAGTGAGTATGGAGCCGTCGGTCATATTCCAGACACTTCAAAAGCTTGGTATCAGCCGTATGTTCGTATATCGTACTATAAACAGATATAAAAACACTTCCTAAAATTAAAGATTAGAACTATAAAGGTTGTTAATGCTGTTAAAGCCAGAATTCGTCGAAAACCCATTAGGAAGCAAAAAATCTTATCGCAAGAAATGAAGATTCCCGCTAGGACTCTGTCGCGTATTATAAAACAAGACCTTGAAGCTCGGTGCTTATCGTCGATATATAGGACATGCTCTAAATCAATCTTTACAATTAAAGAGAGGGGATTGATCAAAACGCCTTCTGTCGCGATACGCAGGTGAAGGGCATAGAAATATCCTCTTTACCGATGACAGAAGAGCACTACAATAAGCAAAATGATAAAGTGTACGCTCACAATTTTATTCTAAAGGCGCTGCTCAAGTAGTCGGAAAGGTACAGCGTGGTCATCATCCTGCGTCAGTGATGGTTTAGTGGGGCGTGTCTTATCAAGGCGTCACAAAGCTATAAAGCATTTTTGTGAAAAAGGAGTGAAAAATTCAGCCAAATTGTATCAAGAGACAGTCTTGGATCGTGTTGTGAAACCTCTCTGCAATCCACTTTTTTAAAATGTACCGTGGACTTTCCAGCAGGGCTCTGCACCTGGTTACAAGGCACGAACTACCCAAGCTTGGCTTGATCAACGTTCCTGACTTTATAAGAGCTGAAGCCTGGCCCTCATCTAGCCCAGACTTCAACCCTTTAGACTACAAATTATGGAGACAGAGGACTTGGCTTGCTCTAAACGACACGGCTACATTGAGTCTCTTAACACGTTGAATGCCATGACGGACACCATGTGTCCGACAGCATACTTTCCTCCTGGGCCGCACCAATAGGTATATCAAGAATTGTTCAAATATCGTTGGAGTGTTTTTTAGCAAATATTGTCAGAAAATAACATAATATAATAGGCAACCTAAGAAAACAGTGATGTACCTACTCATTATTTTTCGAGATGTCAAATGGCAGACACCTGTGTCCGTCGCGGCATACGAGAATGATCAACCGTCTTTTCTATCGCGGGCGCCGCGCGGGTCACACTGTCGGCTCCCCTCGCGACCCGCCGCCCGCGCCCGCGAGGCCGAGCGAGACGATGCATTCGTTCATTTGCCTTCGAGCTCGCATATGAGAATGTTGTGTTTTTTAAAAAAATAGGGTTCTGTTGACGTTATACTCGTAAGTCACCATGGAAGAATTCGAAAATTTTGAAGTAAGTCAAGAAGATTTAGAACAAATTGAGAACATTGAAGAAAGCTTGTTGAATTTAAGTCAAGAAGATTTAGAACAAATTGAGAACATTGAAGAAAGCTTGTTGAATTTAAGTCAAGAAGATTTAGAACAAATTGAGAACATTGAAAAAAGCTTGTTGAATTTAAGTTTTCACAAATCTTCAGAAGATGAGAACGAGTTTATTTTAGTATCGCAGTCGAATAGACGTAATCGTCGCCGTCGTATCATTCACTCGGAAAGTGAGACCAGTGGATCAGAAAATATTGCACCTGATTTCTCAGAACACATCCAAACTGATGAAAGTGGATGGGGACCGCCAAAAGGTAATAAAAATAATAATTTATTTACGCACTTTCTCCCTTGTTTTTACTTTTATAAAATAATTGAAAGACCATAAAGTAAATTGAAATGTAATTAAATATATGTGTGTTTGTGTTTACGTTTGTCTGTGTATGTGAGTAAGTGTGTAAATGTGAGTGTGTGTGAGTGAATGTGTGTGTGTGTGTGTGTGTGTGTGTGTGTGTGTGTGAGAGAGAGAGAGAGAGAGAGAGAGTGTATGTGTGTGTATGATTGGATGAATGAAATCTGGAATTACAACAACTTTACTGATATTTCGGGGCCATCGTATGCTGTTCGTTCTACTATGGTAAATAAGTCTCCCGCTGATTTCTATTCGCTTTATGCCTCTGATAATTTGTTTAATTTAATTGTTTCTGCAACTAACAAATACGCTGTAGAACAAATATCCAAGAAACCTAATGCTTCTTCTTGTGCGCGGATCAAATGGCTTCCAACTAATCTTGCAGAGATTAAGAAATTCTTTGGTTTGCTTCTCTTTATGGGTGTAGTCAAGCTTCCAAAATTATCGGACTATTGGGCGAAGGACGAAGTTATCGGGCATCCTTTTCCTAGAACTGTGATGTCACGTAACCGTTTTGAAATTTTGCTTCGCATGTTACATTTTTCTGAAGATGATGAAGAAAACAAGGCCGATCGTCTTCATCGTGTAAGGAAGCTGATGAATGATTTAAATGTGTCTTTTCGGCAACATTTTACTGCAAATGAAGATATTTGCGTCGATGAGAGCATGGTACCATTTCGTGGTAGAATCATATTCAGGCAGTATAATAAAAATAAAAGACATAAGTATGGTGTCAAACTATTTAAATTGTGCTCTGTTCCTGGATATACACACAAAATAAATGTGTATGCTGGAAAAAACGACATTACAAACACCACACCTACAAATGTTGTGATGGATTTGTGTGAAGACTATTTTAACAGGGGGCATTGTTTGCACACCGACAATTGGTATAATAGCATTGATTTGGCACGAAGACTATTAGACAAACAAACTCATCTTGTCGGTACGATCAGGAAAAATAGGCGAGGTCTTCCTAAAAAAGTCATCAGCACCAAACTTAAGAGAGGTAATTATTATGCTGAAGAGAGTAGAGATGGAATAACGGTGTTGAAATGGAAAGACAAGCGCGATGTTCTTGTTTTATGCACCAAGCACTCTGTGCGCTTCGTCGAGATCTCAAAACGCGGAAAACTTGTGAGAAAGCCTCAAATCGTTCTGGAATACAATAAGGCTAAAGGAGGTGTGGATTTAGCAGACCAGATGGCTTCTTATTCAACCCCACTGCGCAAATCTATCCGATGGTATAAAAAAGATTGCATTAGATATGCTTTTGAATATAGCTCTAATCAATGCTCATGTTTTGTACCAGTCTGTAAACCATAAAAAAATAAAAGTAACAGATTTTAGGATTGCTATTTTGAAATCTTTCTGTGCCAATCAACAAGCAGATGAATTAGCACCTACAAGAACGAAAAGACTGAAACATGCATTGGTAAAATTTGACGGTCCATCCAGAAAAACTAGACGAAACTGTGGGGAATGCTACAAGACCAATGTCAAAAACTTGGGGCGCCTACAAGCACGCAACAAGACCAAAAAAGTAAACACTTTTTGTAGCGTTTGTCCTGAAAAGCCAATTTTGTGCCATAACTGCTTTTTTAAAGTACATTCTTAGATTGTTGGTCTATTTTTTTCTACACTGTATTTTAAATAATAATTGTGTTATTTTTAAAGATTTGTTGATTTAATTACTTACTTTTTGTCAAAGTTCATAACCGTTGTGGTAGGTATATATATATAGATACATATTTAGGTTTTTGACTGATTTCTGAAGACTTTATTAACAATTATTTTTAACTATAGTAAACATTGCTGATTTTTAATTCTTTGTTATGTGCTGTGATGAACCAGGAACATAAGGAAATATGATAAAAGATTTAGTTATGCAATTTTGTTTCTTATTTATATTTCGTCCTATAACCGTCCCCTAATTTCAAGCCACCCCCTAGAAAAATTGACATGGCGGCCAATTTCCATAAAAATAGGATGGTTAGTTTCTGAGATTAGAGCGTTCAAACAAACAAACAAACTTAGTCCCTTTATAATATTAGTTTAAATTGGTAAGACTCTTACATAAATTATTACCTACTGAACCCATAAACGTACTTGACTGAAAACGATTATAATTCTAACGACTTTTTAGTGCCTTAATAAGCTAAAAATAAGTGTTTATCTAACTATAACAACACTCAATTGAATGATTCACAATACTTACTTTATGTAACTACAAAATTTTTGAAAAGTACTTGTTCAAAAGCCTATAAATTCAAAGTCTTTTCGAATTGTTTTGTGCCAAGTGGCCAAGTTGTACTCTGGGGCCGCGCGGGTCCCTTGCCTTAGCTAAACGAGTCGAAACGCTGCCCGTCAACCGCCTAGAGGTTTCGATATTGATAACGGGCATGCGGACACACCGTGTCCGACGCGGCTCCCTGGACCCGACGTATTGGCGGTCACAAGGTGTCCGCCGCGGCCCACTGGGCTTAGTATGCTTTTAAGTCGGGCGTCAACGTGTTAAAATATCTCTGGAGCAAGCAGTGGCGAAATTTCCCATGGAAACAATGCGTAAATCCATAGATTCGTGGCCAGACAGATTAAAGGCCTGTATAAAAGCCAAAGGTGGCCATTTTGAATAGAATATTGTTTTTATTTTTTGCTGAGACTTTAATAAATATGTATAAAGAATATGGACTTTGTTTTAGTAACATTACATTACTTCATTAAAAAAAATGCATTTTCATTTGTAACAGAACTTATGGCCGGACTAGGTAGAACAACTGTTATTTTAGGTAAGGTTAGGTAGGTACCCAATTTAATTTAGTTACATACACATTCTCAGAAAACTATATACTTTTAGAGTGCGTTATTTAAAGAATATGGACTTGTTTAGGAAAATTTAAATATACAGATATAGAAAACACTATAGTTCATTTTAAAGGTTTAAATAGGGTTAAAAAAAAGCCACTCAGACAGCGACAGCACCCCACTCTCCCCCGTAAAGGGGAGTGAACGATCATCGAGGGCTGATGGTAGATCTACCATCGCCCGCCTCACGCTCAGGGCACCGCGCCACGTCTCCTCATCGTGACTTACGACGACTCACATAGTGTGAAAGTCTCGGGAAGAGCTTACTATAGAAATGATCCTATGAAGTAAGGTCTTAACTTTGCTGGCGAACGCGAGCCTAGTCATTCAAACGCGGAGACTCTTAACACCGACTTTTAATAAAAAGTGACGTCATTTGTACAGCGCCATCTAGTTGAGCGTATTTGAGACCAGCGTGTGATGTCACAAATGTCATGTGGTATTTCTGATGGCGACGACGTTTAAATATACGTCATCGTGGCCTTGATCCGCTTCAATGCTGGCGGTTTAAGTCACATATAACTGGATATATGAAGGGTTCGGCTGATAAAATACATCTCTTGTGAACGAATACCAAACATTAAAACATTGCCTTTGCAACTTAGCATAAAATGTGGTATCATATCTATTTATTTTGTTTGAGCATTAAATGATGTTTTTATAAGCCAGTAAATATCTAATTATAAGTATAATAATCTTACATGGAAAGGATATCTATCACACAATCGATGAATTATAGTAATTTTTATAGGCATTTCTTGCCAATTACTTTATAAATACAATAATTGCATTTGAAAGAAAAATTTGAAATTCAGACCCAGCAATCGAACACATCGATTACTATAATATTCGGCCAGCGACATCATAATTTGTTAAAAATCTGTAACGAAGCAATAACAAAAGCCATAATAGTTCTTATGGACATGGCTAGATTAGTGAGAGGACATGGCCCTCATGGCTATGAGGGCCCAACTCTTATGCAACAAGGGAAGAGAAATTTCAAGTTTAGTGACATAGTTCAGGTTAGATGGTTTGGCTTTCGCGCTCTATAAATAAAGGCCTTAAATAAAGGCCAAGGCACTATATTTTTTATCAGTTTTCTAATTAATATGGTCTAATTGGTACATAATTCATATTACAAACTGTCACTTATATTATATTTTTATGTTTAAACTTGTTTGAAAAACTAAACAAACAGCACTAAGTCGACTCTGTTTGGAAAAAAATAATTGTAGATTTCATTAAAGATGTAAGGGCAATGAGAATGAACTTTTGGAAAGTATTAAAACATATGCTGTACTCAAAACTGTGTCTCACTTAACTCTCAGCATGGATAATGTACCAAAAACTAAGATTGTACATTATGGAGAAAAAATAAATTAAAGAAAAAGGCACCGCTGAAAAAGAAAAGAAACATTTTCAAACTTTTTGTATGTAAAATTATATAAATTATGTAAAAAGAAGCAGTCAATTGATTGTGTTTTTTATTTTTCATTAAAAAAGGCAGATTCAGATTAAAATTTCAGAAAAACCTTATGGTGGTCCATATATGCCTTACTTACTCTACAAACTTATTTTGTCTCAATATTGATTTAAGAAGATTTTTTTTTATATTTGCCATTCAGTAAATATATTACTGAATGGCGAATATAAAAAAAAATCGTAGATAATATATTTAAGAGAGTATAATTTTTTTTTCTTTTAAGATAGTTTTTAAAATAAATAATACATATTTAACCTAATGAATAGGTACGAAAAAGATAATAGTAACTATTTTAAATTGTCCTATGACTATACTAAAGCCGAAATGTATGTGAAATGTTTAATAGAAAAGTTGCTTAGCCATCATTGACAAAACCCTTCCCTCCCAAACTGTTTCTTTTTATAAAAAGACGACACCCGCAGTAGGGTACAAGCCCTGTGTCGCGGGGGACTTTTCAAACATACAAGTCACGGACACAAAGTAGGTACGGTACATCCATGAATTGACCCTCCCCTAAAATAACTAATTGAATCAGACGTGATATGGTGGAAATCCATCTTGATTTGATTACAACACAGTTGAAGTAGCTATGCCAAACTGTCATGAGGACGCCTCATGTAGAGGAACACATCATGGCAGCGGAATGTTACGAGTCAATGGTCCGGAGGTGCTTAACCCTCGAGCTGGTGAGAGTACCTGTCATTAATTTCTTTTGTTGCAGGTCTCTTTTTTGAAGCTGTTCTGTCTGTCAATCTTTTTTGACTGTTGTATTATAACATTTCCTTACTCCTTTTATCGTCGTGATCCACAGATCAATGGCATTTGCGTACCCAGAATGATTTTTCGCGGGGTGGGGGGAGGGGGGGGGGAGGTTTGGGTTACGATTGACTATTCAATTCACCCATAATTATTCTTCCTTCCTTAATAAGCTTTCCCTAAAAAGTAACTGTCTTCACCAACTTACCCTATAATCCCTATGCGCAGTAGCAGCATGTAGCTTCAGTCCTCGTGCACTGACGCATGCACGGCCGCATGCACCGCAAGCATATGCACGTGCATGCGCGCGCCGCACGTGCACGCCGAGCGCGGACTCGTGCGCGGAACGGAACGGACACGACGCGCAACTGTAAGTGTAGCCGTGGTGCCAGCGGTGGTGCTTCTTGGCTACACCACTGGGAAGTTGTGAAATGATTCATTATATCAGTTATACAATCAGTGGCGGATTTTCAGTCTTGGCCGCGCTCCCATTACGCGTGCGACGTAATTTTCTGCGGGGCAAAAAATGACGTCACACGAGTAATGGGGGCAGGGGAAGGGTTGCGAATACTTTCACTCGACATATTAAACATAACATTGACCCCTCTTTAACATAACATTAAGTGCCACCAACTTACATTAGTAGTACTTTATGTGAGTCTTTAGAACAATTTGGTACCTACTTTGAGTAATTTTTTTTGGACCTTAGAACAAATAGCCACGGTATAAAATGCATAGAAAGGTGTGGTCAAAATTCATCTAGTTCGGATACGAAATCTATACTATATAATATTATAAATGAAAAAGTTTGGATGTATGGATGTGTGGATGGATCTGGACGATTTGGGACAGAGATATATTAATATTATACTCTGGAATAGCATATAGGCTACTTTTTATCCCGGACGGATGTTCCCGTGGTCTAAATTTGCTTTTGAAAATTTTAACGCGGGCAACAGCTAGTACAAAATAAAAGCCAAACATCGAAAAAAAAAAAGTGAAAAACCTGGTATTTTCCATGTTCTAAACAAAATCTACTATATAGGAGTCAAATTTCATAACGGTTTTTCAAGAATATCTCGTTATCAGTCACTATAGAAAAATAATAGATCAGTAGCCTAGAAAAATGTCACAAAACATAGTCTATTATCAAAAAACAATAAAATAATTATTGAACACTAGCTTTCGCCCGCGGCTCCGCTCGCGATGATGTCGGTTATCGCGATAAAAACTACCCTGGGGCTTAGACAAATGACACACGCTACTCTGTCCACACACGCTAACGTGAAAAATGTATGCATTTGACAAAACGTCACGCGACTGTTGCTGAGTTTGTAAACAAAACCAACAGTAGCGTGTGCAGAAAAAGAAGTGTGTGGCATTTGTCTAAGCCTCCCTATGTCCTTCCCCGTGACTCAAACTATCTCCATACCAAATTTGATCTAAATCGGTTCACATCAATCGGTCAGACAGAGAGACAGAGTTACTTTCACATTTATAATATTATAGTATGGATTTAACATGGAAACAATGAGACTGGTATAGTAATTCAATAATACTTACACATTATTAAATACCTTCAGACAATTCTTGCAGTAGAACTTCTTGCCGTGCGCGCGATTGGCGTGCGATTTCGCAAGAATCGCACTTTTGAAGCGCAGTTTACAAACTGGACACTCAACTTTGCCTCGGCTCTAATAAAAGATAAGAAAGATTCTTAAGGGCGTCCTAGACGATGATGTTATCATACAATCGCGCATAAGTGATCACTCCTCGGTTTAAGTTCATAAGTCAAAGCTTAAAATTAACATAAATTCGTTTTATCATAAGCTAGGCCTGTAAATAAAATAAAAAAAGCCTTTTATTTCCTACAAACTAATTTTACATATAATTTTTACATTTACTTATCTTTAAACGCTTAACTAATTGAAATTAATACCTGCTTATTTTGTTTATATCTTATAATAATATAAGATAGTAGCTATTTACTGTTTTATTTACTAGTATTAATATACTTGTTTTGACACTATATACTATTTAAACGCCTAACTAATTGATCTTAATACCTACTTATTCTTATTTATTTTCTATATTATTTACTTACTACTCAGTTGCTAACTTGGTTAGATTTTACATACCTAAATAATATAATAAAAAAAAAAGCTAGGCCTGTAGGCAGCCATGATTAATCATAATCAATTAATTTAAGAATGTTAACAATTTGAACAACAATTTTGGCGAAATTTTAAGGCTTATAACTTTCAAAATGTTATTTTATTTTCAGTTATGGCTGTCTACAGACCTAGTTTATGAAAAAACGAATTGATAATAATTTTAAGCTTTGAATTACGACCTCATACAGAAGAGTAACCACTTATGCGCGTTTGTGTGGTAGAATCATCGACTAGGGAACTTAAACAACTTGAAACTTGAAGCGGCGGTAGCCTAGTGGCTAAGGCATCGGATTCGTAATCGTGAGGTCGGAAGTTCGAATCCTACCCATTAAACTACCGACGTGAATCTACTCCTAACACAAGTCATTGAGTCACTTTAGATCTAAGTAAGTTTAAAAAAAAAGATGACTCCCGCAGTAGGGTACAAGCCCTGTGTCGCGGGGGACTTTACAAACATACAAGTCACAGACACAAAGTACACCCAGACTCGGAACAACAATTTGTGGATCACAAGTGGTGTCCCGTGTAGGAATCGAACCCACGACCTCTTGCGTAGCAGTCGGATACACTCCCACCGCGCCACAGAGGCAGTTTAATAAAGTGCATTTTTCTTTATTTCATTTTGCGATCAGATCTTTAAGGCTATAAGCAGGCGGGTGGTGAGAGCGAGTGTCTTTAAAAATATAACAATCAGTGGCGGAGGGCCCTCAGAACACCATTACCTTGGGTGTCGCTTTGGATTGTAGTTACTTAGTATTATAGGTACAAACAACCATTGAAGTAGTGTCTATAGGCATTTCTTGCCAATTACTTAACAAATACAATAATTTGAAATTGCATTTTTGAAAGATCAAGCCGTGAATAAGAAGACAAAAGCCGTGATAGTTCTTTAACTACCGACTAGATGGCGCATGCGAGGGCCCAACTCGCGAGCATCAAGGGATAGAAAAATTTGAGGTCTAGTAACATAGTCCAGATAGGTGGTTCGGTTCCGGCCCCGGTTTGGCTACGGAAGTCTCGGGTTCAATTCCTGGGGCTGGACTTAAAATTTTTCTATCTTTCAAAAATGCAATTATTGTATTTACAAACAGCCATGTTCTGCGTACTTAAAGCCTTACTGCGATCGCCAACCCGCTCGCCAAGCGTGGCGATTATGGCAATTACCCCCAGGATCTACATACTAGTAGGTTCTACTGGGGAGACCCGTGCCCAGCAGTGGGCCATCATATGGGTTGATATGATGATGATGATGATGATGTTCAGAAAGGTATATTTTTGTATCGGGTTACCTCAGAAAAAGTTTAATCCTTCGTCTCTGCAATACTTACAGCATCATGACTGGAGATATGAACCCGATAAGAATTATCGTGAGCGAACACTTTGGAGCACACCTCACACTCGTATATAGTTTCACTAGTGAGAGGCCTTCTCACCGCTGTTCTTTTCCATTCTTCTATCTGCTCCTGCAACTGTTGACCATAGACTTGTAATAAATAAAAAATGTCTTGATAGTTTGGTTTTTAAATGAGTACGGTATGTTGCTATCTGCTTCTGCAACTGTTGACCATAGACTTGTAATAAATAAAAAATAGTTTGTATTATAAGTGAGTACCATATGTTGTGAGATTTATATTAGATTTATTATTTGTTATATTTGATTAGGTTTTTTTTATATAAATTTGTGTTGAGACATATTTCAATGAATATTTGTTAATGTTGGCTTCGTTAAAAGGATAACTTAACATGTCCGTGCGACACCACACTGAAAATCAGCGCTGTGCTGTAATGAGGTTCGCCGCAAAGCAGCAATAAGCTGCGTGTAAACCTATCTGTCACAGTTTCCTAAGCTAAGCTAGTTTTAAGTTTAGACTTAGATATCATATAAATCAAGTTTACGTGTCTGTTGTTCGCGCGTAAGCTGCCCACAACTCAAATTTAGGTATCGGAGGGGATGAAGTAGACGGGCGGGGAACGACGTCCCTGCGCTCAACTATATTCGAATACAACTTCACAAACGCAAACTTAGGTGGCGCGAACTGTATATTTAAGTATTTTGAACTTATTTACCGATAGTGGGACAATTTCAAAGTATTTCTGCATGTCTGTTTCATCTGGAGTTAAACTAACTTTGTGCTTCGACATTTTTTTTCTTACTGGTTTCTCTTGGCTTTTCAGTCTCTGAAAACAAAACAATTAAAAAAAAATAGAAATCTGTAGTAAGCTTCTTGTCTGAAGTGTGAGTGCAGTATGATGCAACAAAGGTTGTACACACTATCTGTGGCGCTGTGGGAGTGCATCCGACTGCTACGCAAGAGGTCGTGGGTTCGATCCCCACCCAGGATAAAACTTTGTGTGATGAACACGATGGTTTATTCTGTGTCTGGGTGTTATTTATCTATATGTATGTTTTTAGAAATATATAAGTATGTTTTTCAGTTGTCTGGTTTCCATAGTACAAGTTCTGCTTAGTTTGGGATCAGATAGCATTTTTTTGTGTGAGTTGTCCCAAGATATTATTACTATTATTATCTAACCAGGTCAGACTGCCATCTTACAAAATCTAGCTTAGGGATAAATGTTGATAAACTTTCGCGATTTGTACACATTATAAAATTATATATACTACGGGTCTTAATTATATATATGTACCACGGCCGTTGCAATACGGTCGAAACGTCGGGCAATAAACAATCTTACCCAATATACAACCACCTTTATTTAACACGTTCCTAAAACAAGCCATTTAACTTAGTTGAATGTTCTTAAACCGAAGTGGCAAATTTCTTCGGTTACTTACCTCTGATTAGTCAGGGGGTTGCAGGTATTTTACCTTAAATTATTTACGCGATTAAGACCCGTAGTATATATAATTTTATAATGTGTATCTTCCGTTGTCACACAACCAAGATATATTTCTTCTTCTTTGTGTACCTCCTAACGAAGGTTACCGATAATTATTGCGGTCTTAATTTTATCTACCGCTACTCTGAAAAGAGACACTGTCTTATGTTCATCACCCACGAAGTGCATCAGTCAGGTCTTCAATAACTTCTATCAAGATACTTAATGAATCTAAATACTTACTTTTCTTTTGGCATTGGTAGGTTTTACAAAATTTTCTTCAACCTCTATTATATCATCGCAAGTTGAACCTTCCTTACAAGAATCTTCCAAAAAATCATCATTGCAAATGTTTATTTCATCATTTATTTTATGTTCACTGAGTTCCATTTCATCATTTATTATGTCATTTTCGATATTGCAGTTAGTTTTAAAATCTGATTGTACCTCTTTTTCTTCATTGTCATTTTTAAAATAAATATCAGTATTTTTTAAAGAAGTTTTGTAGCATAAATTGGTGTTGTCATCATGTTTGTATTCAAAGTAGTTTATTGTTGGACAGCAAATTAATGACGAGTTTAAATTTAGTTGAAACCTATTTTGACGTTTTATTAAATTTTTCGTTATCTGAAACAGATGCTATTATTATACTAACTTAAATATCTTGTGAGGAAAACTTAGACAATCGCACAAAATAGAGAAGAATGGAGAAGTAAGAAGGCCAAAGTTAAACAAAAGGTGGAGAGAGAGAGAATCCAATAAATTGACCATTGGTGGCAAACCAAGAATACCTACCTACTACTAATGTTAAAATCATAAAAGTTTTTGAATTCGAAACTAAGCTTTGGTTAATACGGTTTGATCTCCGTTTCTGAAATAGCCGCGCCTTTAGAGAGCTCAAGTAAAATGGTCACCATAACCGGCAATCAGGCGTGCAAGCCAGAGGCATAAAGTAGTGTTATTTAAAAGAAAAAAAAATAGTAATCTATAAAGTCGGTTTACGGACGATAATTTTACGTGATAACGTTAAAAGAAAACATTGATGACTTATCGCCATTCGCGTTGCTTAGCAACCAGTCAACAACGTGACACTTTTTAAGAAAACATTAATGACATAACACTCTTCGCGTTGCTTAGCAACCAGTCAATAACGTGATATTTTTTCGTGAGTGCAGCCGATCATTGATTTATAAGACGTTATTACATCAAAAAGTCAAAAACCTGTTAGGTACCTGTCCGTTTTTAGCAAATATATCAAGTAGTGTTGCTTGCGCTGTCATACTCTTCTCAACAAGTTTGTAACATTTCATTAAACAAGCAGCGCACTGGTAGCAGACGTACTGTGGTAACCCTTCTATGTTATAGTTATCCTAGAACAAAGAAGTTTATTTCTTTATTTCTAAAGATAACTTGCATAGTTTACAAACAATTATATCAACAATCAATCAATCTATCTATCTAAAAATCATAGTTTGGAATGGGGGAAACCTGAGGCTGTTAGAACCTCTTCCTGGAACCACCATCTTCTCTGATTAAAAATTAGAAAATTCTATATCTATACTGTGGTTTTGTGACATTGTGAGTTTGTCAGATTGTAGGGGGTAATCTCTGGATCTACTGAAACAATTTTGAAAATTTGTTATTTCTGAGGGTCATACTCATACTATATAGCATCACACTAAGACCAATAGGAGTGGAGCATCAATGAGAAATGTTGCAAAAAGGAAATGAATGGTTGCTCAGCAACTTAGTTATTAAACTAATAAAAGTTGACAAAATAATCACTACACCATTTTAGTTTAGTAGAAATGAAATTTTCAATATAAAGATTCTGAAAATGAGGAGGCAATAGTTGTTAGTTTTAATAATAGAGCTTTCTTACATTGAACCCAGCCACAGATTCCATACAGCTGCTTAATTGGCTGTCTTGCAAGTTATAAAGCTTAACATCTGTAGCCAGGCAGATCCTGCATACTTCTACTTCACTTGCTTCAAAATTTGAGTTGACCTGTAACATATTATAATTTATTTTTAACTTAAAAAGATACCTTCAACACATGGCTTCAACTCTTGTTTCAAAAAAACAAATCTATACTAAGCTGAAGAGTTTGTTTTGCTTGAATGCAGTAATCTCAAGAGCTAATGGTCTGAATTGAAAAATTCTTCACTGTTGGATAGCCCATTTATTGAGGTAGGCTATATAACATCACGCTACGACCAATAGGAGCGGAGCAGCAATGAAAAGTGTTGCAAAAACGGGGAAATTGACGCATACAAAGTTGCGTGGGTCCACTAGTAATTAATAACCATGACTGGAGTGGGAATAATGAAAAATGAAAATTTTATTCTTTCCTTGCTGTATAACATCACTCTTGTGTGTTTTAGATGTTTTCCTTGTTATGCCCGTGTAGATTTTGAATCGCACTTTCAACCCTGATTTAACACCCCCTAGGAGTCAGTGGCGGAGGGTCCTTAGACCACCATTACTTTCGGCTTCCCTTTGGATTGTAGTTACTCAGTAGTACAAAGAACGATGTCCAGCAAGTTACTTCAGAAAAAGTTTAACCTTTCGCCTCTGCTAGGAGTAGAATATCAATAATGTGAGTGCCTTTATCTGAATTTTAAAGTTTTTTACTGAAACCCTCAAAACCATGCTAGCTGTGCCTATACCAAAGTAAATTTTGAAGTTTAAATATTTTAACTACAGAGGTGTTCATAGTGTGGCCTCTATTTAGACCAGTGGTCCCCAACCAGTGGTCTGTGGACCACCAGTATCAGGCAGGAAATCAGCAGGAATCAAAATGGACTGTACATGATTTTAAATTCTGTGTGCATAAGCTCAAAAATCACAATGATTCCAAATTATAATTATAAATAATATAATTTAAAATATAAAATAATGCTTTCTATTAAATTAGTGAGTGTGCTGAGTTTTTAGTTATAGTTTTTCCTCAAATAATAAAGGTATATGTTACCTGCGAACAACAAAGAACTAAAATTGTCCCTGTTTAAGAAAAAGTTGGGAACATTGTTGATAAACTTTCGCAATTTGTACATATTATAAAACTATATATACTATTGGTCTTAATTGCATGAACAATATAAGGTATAAAACTTTGTATACTGCCCGAAATTTTGACAGTATTGCAACGCCTGTGGTCACAGGTAGACTGTAACAACACACAAGTAGTGTATATAATTTTGTAAGGTTGGGAACCACTGATTTAGACTTCACAGCCCATAATAATACTTACTGGTAAACTATTGACTGGAACACTATCATCTTTAATTCTTATTCTACAACCTTCAAAGTTAATCTGTTCATTACTAAAATGGATGCTGCATATTCTGGCATATCTTGGAGGAATCCAGTTTGGACGGCCAATAGCCTTTAACCATTTTATTTTGAGTTCTTGGTTTCCTGGAAAACTAAAAATAAACCATGCATTGTTGTACTTATGGGAAGCAATGAAATAAATATTTATGGACAAAAATGAATTTATGCTAGAAGTTAAACAACCTACATATTTCACATTAATCATGAAATATTATTATATATAATAAAAACCTATAACAACTAAGGGAAATACTTAGTCTTAATAATTAGTAAATTTTAGTTTTATTTTAAATAATTTTTAACAAAGTTATTTTGTAGCGTACCTAATCCAGTTTTAATGTAAATTTAAGTAATGTCTTAATTGCAAAACAATATTCTTTACATTAATTTAATTTAAACAAACTACAATCTTTTATTCTTGAAATAGTTTTGCGAAAATTTATTTTAAAAACAAAATTGACAAGCAATATTATTTAGTATTTAAATTACAAGACAATATTTTTTACTTAGGTTTCCTAACATAATATCAAGAATACTTGGTTATTTTTTTAATAATATGTAAAGAGAACACTTGTATGTTTACTTTTTACATACAATTTACTATGAGAAAATCGATGGAATATAATTACGCGTGAAACGACATCGAGGCGTTGGGGTCTTTCTTCTTTTGATTGCTATTATTACTGCATCCTTTCACACAGCAGTATGTCACCATTTTTTAATTATTTGATTGTAAATACTAGCAAACAAAACAAGCAATTCTGATTTCATTCAAAAAAATCACAATAAAATGACTTAAATCATTATGACATTTGTCTGTAAATACATAACGTTAGAGATGTCCATATTATGGTCGATATGAAAATACTATCGATATCGCTGGTTGAAACTTATTGAACTCAAAGTTCCATTTTTAATAAAAAGCCGATTTTACCAGCGTTAAAAAAATATCTGCCTACAGAGCGAGTTATTTTTAACGAAATCGAATAGTTTACCGGGTTGGACTAGAGAGCGGGCCAATCGGAGCGCCAAACGTCATAAACATATTGATCGCGTTAATGCAAAGACTACAATATAATTGCGTTAAAACAAACTCGCACTAGGCAACTTGCTGTCCTCAAGGCTATCAGTTTTTATGGAGTCGGCGATACAGTCCGAAATTGATGTGTAATCTTCCAATTTCCTTTTTTTCCCAATTTTTATTTTTACACATTCATCTTTTTCCTTATAGACTGAGATACGGCTGCAGATTCGCATCGTTCATCGAGTATTGTAATAGAATCATGTTTTTCTATACAATCATAAAAAGGGCAAAACGTTTTGGCCAGTCTGCCTATTAGATTTTGCCCGCAAGTATTTTTAATTAAATTAATATGAATCGACTTACTGGGAAAAAAAAATCTCACTTGTTATTGCAATGAAATACACTCTACTTTATAGAACTAGACGTAGAGAACTTGAAAAGCGATGGGTGCCTTTGCGCACTTGCTCGCAACCCCTTCGCAGCCAGGTGTAAGCAGGTAATATTTTGTTACGTTATTACGTTCATGGCGTATTGTCATCATTTATATATCAAATTAAAGCTATTGATTTCCTGTACATGATAAACTACCTCTGCCTATGCAAAAGTGCCCGCAGTCGGAGTTGCCGGCGTTTAAAGTTTGTTTAGAGTGAGAAAGACTTATCGCTCTACATCATTCGTTAGACGAGGATGGCAATAGCCTGTTCTGCTGTCGTAACAAAGAATGCAGTAACTGACAAAAACCATTATTTTAGTTATGTTCTTGAAATGGCAACATAAGTCATACACTATGCAATAATAACAAAAAAAAAATTAAAAGCAAATTGGAAACTAAAATGTTATTAACATTAAATGTAGTAGTTAGACCAAATTATTTACATTCACCAAGATGAATTGCAATTGTCGTAACTATAATAAACTAGCGGCTCGCTTCGGCTTCGCACGGACTTTCTCCAATCCATAAAATAGCTCCACAGTCCGGACCATTCGACTCACACTTGGCATTCAATGTAAACGTCGAACGTAAGGTACCCCAACCGACGGCGGCCATATTCAAGTAAGTCAATACAATAGTCTCTAAACAATAGTCTCTATTTGCTGATAAGCCGCAGTCAGGAATCTCGATAAGTATATCATATAATAGTTTTATCATTAAATTTAAAAGATTGTCAGAGACAAAGGTAAAGTGGACTGGTTGAGAGTGTAATAGTAGTATTAGGTACTGATAATAGTGGGCGCTGTCTGAGGCGGAGTGTCTGTCTAATGGGTGGCGGAACGTTTAGTGATACGTACTGTAAATGTGAGGGATTAGATAAGAAACCACGAATTAGACGTCTTTATTAGACTTTTAAGCTTTGATACCCACGCGACCATGCTCAATACTGACATGACAATATTATCATGAAAATATTCTTTCAACGTGTAGTAGCACTTTATTAAGAGTGCATAATGAGTTCATTTTTAAATTTTACCTTATTGTCTATATCTTTTATATATGTCGGTAGTTTGTTATAAATCAGCGGTGCTTTACAAAATATGCTACTATACATCAAAGCGGTTTTGCTTAGTACCACACATAGTTTACAGTGTCGTTGACGTTCCCTCTTATTAAATAGGGTTATATTCTGCTTTACAAACATTGCCCTTTCATAAATGAATTTGCAAGGTAACGTTAGCATAGAATATTGAATATCATAAGGCCTGCATGATTCTCTTGACTTCAAACCGAACATTGTTCTTATGCAGCGTTTCTGCGAAGAGATATCCAGGGTAGGCAGTCATAAGCGCGTCTCTACTAGTAATAAATATCAGTCTGTACAATCCATACGCAAACTGGCTGATCTTTTTGCAAATATGCTCAGTAATTTCCAGTTCATTTATTGATCCAAATGTAGCCCTAGAAATTTAGTATATAAACACTCTTAGATTCTTACCCCCTGATAATTCATATTGAATGCTATATAATTGTCTTTAATTTCTGGTCTTTGTTTGAAATTAATAATTTTCGGCTTCTCTAAATTATTTAATTTTAGCCAATGGATAATAGATATCAATGAGTTATTAATAGTAGATTATAGTGATATCAATGTCAAGTCAGAGAATAATACTGTGCAATCATCTGCAAGTAATGTCATTTTATGTTTAATACTTATTGGTAAGTCATTTAAATATATAATAAAGAGCTGTGGGTCTAACACACTGTCCTGGGGCACTCCACGTTTGACTTTTCTTACATCAGATTGATACACTTTTTCGATTTTTGTTCTTGTACATAGTCTTGTTATTTGCGTGACCTGCTCTCTGTCAGTTAAATAAGACGATATTAGTTTATGAGCATTGCCCCTTATTCCATAGGAGTAAAGTTTATATAATAAAATGTCGTGTCTTACGTGATCAAAAGCTTTTGTCCTGTTCATAAATAGACCAACTACTGGCTGTCCCCTATCCATATTATGGATCACGGATCGTAAAAAATCATAAGTAGCCATGTTTATATTTTTATTCTTCCTAAATCCATATTGCTGGGGGATCAATATAGATTCCTTTTCTAAGAAAGTATTGAGGCAGCTATAAATCACTTTTTCGTATATGTTTGCAAATATTGGTACTATTGCTACCGACCTATGATTTGTTTTTCGCCATTTTTGTACAGAAGTTTAATCATTGATTTTTTCAATTCATGAGGAAATAAACCTTGTTCAAGGCTCAAATTAATTAAACAAGATAAAACAGGTATTAAAGAACTACTTACGTCTTTGACTATAGCTGTTATTATCCCATCGATGCCAGCGCTTTTTGTATTCTTTAGTTCCATGATTATATTAAAAATGTCAATAGATGACATCGGATTCATAAAAAATTATTTGCATATAATATGTGCAGGTGAATTATTACTAAGTTTAGAGTTACTTCCATTATCCACTATGCATTTAATTTGGATTTTTTTTATCATTTCACCATTATATTTTATCTCGGTAAAGTTTAAATTAGTATTTTTATTTTGAGCGGCATTAATAATTCTCCAAGTTGCTTTTAATTTATTTTCATTTATTTTGATATAGTGATCATTTTGTGACCTTTGAGTTAATCTAATTATTTTCTTTATTCTATAAGCGTTTCCAAAGTAATTCTCTTTTCTTTTTACTACCTAGGTTTTTTCCTTTAGAAAACCATTTTGTTTTAGTTGTAGAAAACAATTTTAATTCTATGAATTGGAAAACATAGATCATATAGCAGCATAAATAAGTTTATGAAGCAGTTAAATGCCTCATTTGCTTCAGTCTGTTCATATACTTGGGAAAAACTCAATGGAATTATATTATTTTTAAATTTATATCTGTATTGTGAGGAAAAATCCCTTTTAAGTATAAACCAATGTTCTAATACCATGCTAGCACTAATAGGGCATTGTATAATTTGCACAGAATGATTCGATATACTGAGTTCTACCAATTCACTTTTGCACCCCCGCAAGTTGTGTTGAATATTGTCAATGCAAGTATTACTGGCATATCGATTAGCTTGTTGGAATTCTGCTTTTAAATTGAATGACCAAATAATATTTTGCAATTCTAATGAAAGTCCATTCTTTTTTAGTAAATCTATGTTGTAGTCACCACAGAGTATAACTTTCTGGTTTTTGTTCTTACAAACATAAGACAAGAGAGTATGCATTTTTTCATAAAAACATTCAAAAGATAATGAGTCAAATTTAGGAGGCCTATATATACAGGCAATATAAATACCATAACTAATCAATTCAATTATAGAAAATTGACATTTGTTTGCTATTGATAGATTGTCCATTTGCTCACATTTTTGTATTTAATACCATTTTTACTAAAATACATGATCCGCCATGTCGAGACTGCCTCATAAAGGAAGCCGCTAAGCTCAAATTAGGTATACATAAATATGGTTCGTCCCCTGGAAGCATATTATGTTCTGAAATGCACACTAAGTCAAAATTCTTATCAATTTCATTTAGATTAACACACAACATATCTGACTTACTTATTATCCCATTTATGTTTTGATGAAGTATTGACAAGTATTTAGGCACGAAAAATCTAATCGTGGTTTCTTATCTAATTCCTCACATTTACAGTACGTATCACTAAACGTTCCGCCACCCATTAGACAGACACTCCGCCCCAGACAGCGCCCACTATTATCAGTACCTAATACTACTATTACACTCTCAACCAGTCCACTTTACCTTTGTCTCTGACAATCTTTTAAATTTAATGATAAAACTATTATATGATATACTTATCGAGATTCCTGACTGCGGCTTATCAGCAAATAGCGACTATTGCTTAGAGACTATTGTATTGACTTACTTGAATATGGCCGCCGGCGGATGGGGTACCTTACGTTCGACGTTTACATTGAATGCCAAGTGTGAGTCGAATGGTCCGCACTGTGGAGCTATTTTATGGATTGGAGAAAGTCCGTGCGAAGCCGAAGCGAGCCGCTAGTTTATTATAGTTACGACAATTGCAATTCATCTTGGTGAATGTAAATAATTTGGTCTGACTACTACATTTTATGTTAATAGTATTTTAGTTTCCAATTTGCTTTTAATTTTTTTTGTTATTATTGCATAGTGTGTAACTTACGTTGCCATTTCAAGAACTTAACTAAAATAATGGTTTTTGTCAGTTACTGCATTCTTTGTTACGACAGCAGAACAGGCTATTGCCATCCTCGTCTAACGAATGATGTAGAGCGATAAGTCTTTCTCACTCTAAACAAACTTTAAACGCCGGCAACTCCGACTGCGGGCACTTTTGCATAGGTAGAGGTAGTTTATCATGTACAGGAAATCAATAGCTTTAATTTGATATAGAAATGATGACAATACGCCATGAACGTAATAACGTAACAAAATATTACCTGCTTACACCTGGCTGCGAAGGGGTTGCGGGCAAGTTCTCTACGTCTAGTTCTATAAAGTAGAGTGTATTTCATTGCAATAACAAGTGAGATTTTTTTTTCCCAGTAAGTCGGTTCATATTAATTTAATTATAAAATACTTGCGGGCAAAATCTGATAGGCAGACTGGCCAAAACGTATTGCCCTTTTTATGATTGTATAGAAAAACATGATTTTATTACAATACTCGATGAACGATGCGAATCTGCAGCCGTATCTCAGTCTATTATTAATATATTTATATATTCACTTTTTTGCAAGTTCGATTTTAATCCACTTTCTACTATTTTCCTTACGTATGTACAACGACCATAATAGCCACGTACAATCACTTTCATCTATCAATACCACAGACTTATTAAACTTTAATAATATGTCTGTGATCAATACCGGTTTGAAGAACGAATACTACTTCTTGCATAGAATATAGTTTCCCACAGGACAACTAATATATTATAGGCCTTAGAGGGATGGCACTTTCGGTTATATAAAAAGTAGGAAAAACTAATCCTTTTTGCTTAATTTAGATTTCTAAAAAAAGAAGGTTTATCAAAAAATAAAATTCTAAAGTATATAGGAAAGTGACGATCTAAATTTATATTGAAAGATGCCAAAATTCAGAATATTATGGATGATTTATTAAAAGGAACAATTTCAACAGAAGAAGCATTAAAAAAAAAAAAGTTGGTTCAAGTAAAAATAATAGGTTTTAGTATTGGTTATTAATATGTATTGTTTCATTTTTAGGTAATAATTGTAATGTTTACTAGTCCTTAGTTATTGTCCTTGTTGCTTAATTCTCGGCGAAAGAATATTTTTTTTATTTAAATGAAAGCTTTAATTTTATAAAATGCTATACTTTTGACCCTGATGTCGATGTGCTTTCTGTATCTAACTATACATATTTGGAAAATTCTAGAATCAGTAGGTACATTACCCACTTAAAAAAAATAGTAGGTAATTCGGAAAAATAGATTCCTATTTTTCCGAATTACTATTTTTTTTAAGTTAGTATTTATGACAAATTAGTAATTATGAAAATTTCAATTTTGTAAAAAAAGAAACCCGGTCAACAATGTTAAAAATTATGAATTGAGATTTTACTGCTGACTCCGTTTTTTGCCGATTGTTGTAGAAATCGAAAACGAGGGCAAATTTATCACATTATCCCTAAGATCAATATTATCCTATCCATGTCCCATCCCCATATCATAAATTCATACTTTATGGCTTAACATTTTTGTTGACGTTGTGATGTCGACCTCGTCGAGAAACAACGTGGAGCACGACACGAGTCCAGAGTTGGAGGAAATGTAGTGTTCACCGGGGTATCACACTTAGATGAAACCAATTTGACAGGCGATTGCAGCGCTCAAGCGGATAAAAAAATCAACTATGCCATTTCGTTCCTCACTAATAAAAAAGTTTTGCCAACAGATGGCGCAAATTTCTGTCGAATTACTAGTGTAGTATTATATTATCTGTGGTCGAATCTAGGATATCTTTCTTTTTAGTCAAAATATTTCTTATTATACGTATACTATTAAATCACACTTTATTAATTGCAACTAAATTTAAATTAATTTTATTAAATCAGAAATAAAATTAAAATTTTTGTAACTCTAAATTTTGTTCTGCTGGAATGATGTTTTACAGTTTTCATCAATCACAAAATGTCTGCTACACCTGGCGTACGCGCATGTTGTTGTTGAATTTTGTGTTTTCATTGCCTTTCGTTGTTTCTGATGTTTTCTGCTTTGCGTCGAGTCGAGCTTAGGTTCCTCCGCATAAGTTAGAATTTCGTCTGTTTACGTAAGAGTCGAGCTTTAAGCTCCTCTACAACTTCCAGGAAAGGACCTGTTATATTTTTGTGGGAACATTGTGCGTAGTGTTTGTTATACTTGTATTTAAACACACAATGCCTGTTCGCTGTGCTTTAGGATGTGAAAGAGCCGGTAAGTAAAACGATTTATAAAATTGATAGGCACTAAGTACTTTAATAACCAAAAAAGCAAAGACATTCTTTTCTACTTTAACTATCTACACACATATTTATTTGCATATCAGCCTTTACCCGCGACTTTGCCTTAGTATGTTAGATTATATAGCATATTTACTAATTTGATGAACAATTACTACAACTGTTATGTTTCATCTACAACAAACATCCATTAATACCCAGCAGTTTCACCTGCGTAGTTCCCGTTGCCGTGGGAATACAGGCATAAAAAGTATCCGATGTCACCCGGGGATAGTGTAGCTTCCCAATGGTGAAAAAATTTTTGAAACAGTACAGTAGATTTTAAGTTTATTTGTGACATATAACTTATTGCATGTCCCTATAACACCAGAATTAATTTTCATGTAGTTTGATACATGTACCGGCTTGAATACTATACAGGTTAATATACATTAGTATATAAGTAGTATCTATACTTCAAAATAACACTAATTTAAGCTTATACACTCACAAACAGATTATTTTTTAAAGCCCCACACTTTGAATAAATGATTATTTTACCCCCAAAGTTTAATTATCAAATCAGACACTTAAATGATTATTTATATAAGAAACACTTTTTCTAATTTATAATTTTGACATTTTATTTTTCCTAAGAATTATAACATTTCCTTAAACCCAGGTATGTGTTACAAAAGTGCCATTGAAGCCCCGTCAGCATAGAATGTTAGCAACTTGCATTTTCAATAAAACTTCTGAAAGTTTGTCCATTTTCTAATTTTAGGAGTCCACGTTTTTCCAAGCCCACATAGATTTCCGGAGAAATTTAAGGCTTGGGTTCATCTCATCAGTGTAAAGTTGGGAGTCACCTGCAGATTATTTCATCTACCATAATAAGAGAATTTGTGCTATTCATTTCACTGAGAAGGATTAAAATAGGAATCACCGATTAATTGCTTTAGCAATACCTTCTCAGCATTTGCCAGGTAAGTTCACTTTGTTTTATTTTCTACCACCCACAGACTAGTAAAACTAAATAAGTAAATAAACCAAATAATCTCTGTCAATCAATATTCTGTGTCAAATCTGATTCTAATTAAGAGGTATCATCATGTTAAGAAAAACAGGCATAATATAAAGTGTTACAATTTTAATCCAATTACATTACATTTTTATTTGAACAACTTAACCATGTTTCGGTTCGACAGCTGTCAAGTAAACATCACTGTAATTGCGCTCCTCCGTTTTTAACAACAAAAAGTGAAAAAAAGTGATCTATTTAAACTTCAGAGCCCCAAAAAACGTAAAGTGGCTAACGGTACACAGTTTTAAAAGTGGAACACTGGAAACACTCGCAAAATTTGCTGAAAATCACGCAAACAAAAACCGTGGAAAACAAAAAAACAACACATCTACAACTTTATAAGGTAACCTCAAATCAACGTGAGTCGTCAACTTCCGCCATTTGACAATTAAGTGTCAATCAAAAAGTCAAAACATTGACTGATCGACTGACAATTAGCACAGTGTTGCCAGCAACAAAGTGTTACCAGCGTTAAGAAAAGAGGGCTGAATTTGGGAAATTTTGGCAAAGATGGAACCTCAATTCCAAATATTATTAGATAAAATAAATGAGATGAAGGTAGACTTCAAGAAAGAAAACGAAGAACTTGCAAAAAGATTTTCCCTGGAAGTTTCAAGTGCTATAAACGAAAGTTTAAAACCTCTGGTGGAAGAAAATAAACAACTTAAATTCGAAATTGAAACTTTGCAGAGTAAAATGTACAATCTTCAAAAAGAAATACGCAAAAACAACCTAATACTACATGGTGTTACTGAAACAGAAACAAACAGTGCTGAACTGAGGGTAAATGTCATTCAAACCCTTAACAAGATATGCAACAATACAAAAGTGCGGGAATGGGATGAATGGGAGGTTAGTGACGTAAAGAGATTGGGAAAACGGATTCCTGACAAAACTAGACCAATTATGGTGACACTCACTCTTACCTGGAGAAAAATTGAACTGCTAAAAAATAACAAAAACTTCCCTTCTGGAATCTATGTCACCCCAGATTACCCAAAAGAAATCCTGTTGAAAAGGAAAGAACTGATGAAGGAAAAAGAAGAAGAAGAGAAGAAAGGAAATATTGCTTATATAAGATATGACAAACTTATCGTGAAAAGCAAAGAAGACAGAGAAAACAACAGGAAGAGGTTGCCTTCTAAGTCACCATCCGATGAGAAACAAGACAAAAAGATAAGTAAGGTTCACAAAATATTTCGCCCCCGAGCCAACTCAGCATCCAAGGCACAAGAAAATACAGCCGGCCAACCGGAACCGAGAAATATGCAACAACCACAATAGAAATAAAACGATACCTATCCCCAAGCCGACTGGTCATCGTGGGGAGAGCGAAGACCACCACCCTCCAACTCAACTATTAAAAATAGATAATAACTCAACGCGGAGTAGCAACATACTAAAAATCGGCACTTATAACGTACAAACCCTGTCGTCAAATGAAAAAATGATAGAACTCAACCTTGCCTTAGAAAAAATTGAATATGACATCCTTGGTATAGCGGAAGTAAGGAGAATGGGGTATGAGATTGAAGAACACCAACAATTTATATTCTGTTACATTGGTACTACAAAAGGCCTCTATGGAGTAGGGTTTATCATAAAAAAATACCTTAAAAACAACATTGTCAAATTCACTGGGATATCAGAAAGAGTAGCGCTTCTACAACTACAGTTTGAAAGAACACATATCTCTCTGATCCAAGTATATGCACCAACCGAGAAATGCACAGAAGAAGAAATCAATAACTTCTATGAAGACTTAAGAAAAGCTCAGGAATTAGCAGGGAGCACGAAAGTAATCATAGGAGACTTTAATGCAAAAATTGGCCAGCCTAAAAAGCATGAAACCACAGTCATGGGAAAATATGGTTATGGTGAAAGAAATGGTAGAGGGGAGACTCTAATAGAATATGCTCTAGAACATGGAATGATGATAATGAATACCTGTTTTAAAAAGAGAAAGAACCGCAGGTGGACCTGGAAATCACCAGACCAAAAAACAAAGAATGAAATTGACTTTATAATTACAAACAAACCTAAACTGATCTCAAATGTAGAAGTTATAAATCAACTTAACTTCCCATCTGATCACCGACTGGCAAGAGCTAGTCTAAGTTTAAAGTCAATCAAATTATGCAGGAAAAACTACAACAATAGACCAAAATCGATAGAAACAGAAAAAAACATAAAAACATACCAAGAAAACCTACACATAAACATTGAAGAGAATAACTACATAGAAGACAAAACAAAGGTACAGGATTACTATGACACTCTAGAAGACATCATCCAAAAAAGTCTGAAAATGGAAAACGAACCTCGCAACAAAATCAAAGAGATCTTAACCAATGAAACTGAGGACTTAATGAAGAGACGCTCCGAATTACTAGCAAAGAAAAACAAGGACAAAGAAGATAAAAAAGAACTAAGAAACCTATTCAAAACAACTAACAAGGCGATAAAAAAAGACTATAATAACCACAGACAGAAAACCATAGAAAAAAACCTTAGAACATATAGAAGTACGAAGCGCTCGGTTAAAGAACTAACACAACATAATACATGGATAAAAAATCTAAACGACAACCAAAAAGAAACAAAAACCCGAAAAGATGTGCTTAAATGCGCAACAGTTTTCTACTCAAAACTTTATAAAGGACCAATAGAGGACATAGACAGCGAAGATGAAAAGGAAAAAGAAGGAACTATTACTAATCTAACCATAGACCCAATTAACGATAAGGAAACACTACAACATATAAAAAAGCTAAAAAATTATAAAAGCCCAGGACCGGACAACATCAAAAATGAAGCTTTGAAACATGGAGCCCCACTATTGCTTACATTCATCACAACTTTGTTCAACTTAATCCTTGTTACGGAAACTATTCCTCAACAGTGGTATAAATCAGACATTATCCTACTTTATAAAAAGGGTGATCCACTTAATATCTCAAACTATAGACCCATCAGTCTACTTTCAAGCTTGTACAAACTTTTTACTTCAATATTACTTGGTCGGATATCACCACAAATAGATAATTTACAACCAGTCGAACAAGCGGGGTTTAGATCAGGATTCTCCACTATCGATCACATCCAAACTATAGAACAAATAATAGAAAAATACATGGAATTTAAGAGGCCAATCTATATTGCTTTTATTGATTTCGAAAAAGCATTTGATAGTATAACACACAAATCAATATGGAAGGCATTAGAAAAATGTAAAATCAGTCAGAAATATATAAATATAATTAAGAACATTTACTCCAACTGTACAAGCAGAATTAAATTGGAAAGGAAAGGCGAGGAATTCCCAATCGGTAGAGGTGTCAGGCAAGGGGATCCTCTGTCACCAAAGTTGTTTATAGCCCTGCTTGAAAGTATTTTTCGCCACTTAAACTGGAAGGACAAAGGAATTAGAATACAAAACCAATATTTGAGCCACATCAGATTTGCCGATGATATTGCTATCTTCGCTGACTCTGCTACAGAACTAGAAGAAATGATCTGCCTATTTGCACAGGAAAGCATTAAAGTCGGCCTTAATATAAACATAAGCAAAACAAAAATAATGACAAATTCTGTTGCGAAACCTATCATAGTAAACAATCAAAATATAGATTATGTTGATTCATATATATATCTAGGGAAACAAATATCCTTTAAAGAAAACAACAATGAAGAGGAAGTAGAGAGACGAATCAATATAACCTGGAGAAAGTTTTGGGCACAAAAAGAGATCTTAAAAGGACCCTACAATCTAAACCTCAAACAGATAGTACTAGATACTAACCTTTTACCTTGCTTAACATATGGCAGCCAAACCTGGGTGTATACAAACAAAGTCAAAAACAAAATAACAACATGCCAGAGATCAATGGAGAGGAGCATTCTAAAACTAAAAAGGATAGATAAAATCAGAAGCACTGAAATAAGAAGCAAAACTAAAGTCATAGATGCTCTAGACTTTGCTATGAAATCTAAATGGAAATGGGCTGGACATATTGCCAGGTATAAAGATAAGAGGTGGACATTGAGAACAACAACATGGAAGGGGCCAATAGGAAAACGTAGAGTGGGAAAACCAAGGAAAAGATGGTCAGACGATATAAAAGAAATAGCTGGACCAGAATGGATAAATATTGCCAAGGACAGAGATAAATGGAAGAGTTTGGAGGAGGCCTATACCCGAAAGGGATCTGTTAGTATGTAAGATGTACAAAATAAATGTTAAAATGAAAAATAATGTATACTTAACAGAAAATAAAGGCTTTATTATTATTATATTATTATATTATTATAACCATATATATCTGGAAGGATACACCAAATAGGATGGTTAAAACCGCTATTACACTATACTGATTTAACACCCTTACTCATTGTAGTTATTTTTTTTTTTTTAATCTTTTTGTTTTCACGGGGCTTTAGTCACTCTAGGTGACTATGCCAGCCCCATAGGAGCCCTCAAGTTAACCTGACATTCATTCTACATTCATACTATATTCTTTCATGCATACATATTTTCATGAAACACAACAAACGCTCACAGCTCTCTGATTGTAGAGTTAAGTTATTAAGTTTAACACACATACTGAGCCTTACTAGTACGAGCACTTACAGAAACCTGTTACTATTGCTAGTTCCACAAGTATTTGAAAGCAAAAACTTGTCAAGTACTCAAATATTTGCGTGCATGAACATAGTTTATAGTCTTCTAAAATATAAACTTTCAGTACAAACAAGGTGGATCTGCACCCCATGGTGCACGAGATATTTCAATTATTTTGTATTTGTTATTTTTTATTTGTTATTATTTATGTGATCACATAGTTGCTTAACACATATATCGTACTAACTATGGGGCACAAACCCACCTTGTTTGTCCTCAACTTCTTGCTTTTATGATTTCTATATGGTCATAGGGTCAACTTTTAATGCATATAACTTAAACTAATTTAACAAAAAAAAATGTTCCTACTGAGTAAAACTACTAATTTGGTACAAACACCACTCTTTTTAAGGCTTTAAGGTCCCTGATTCAGTGTACTGTAGTGCATAAGTTAATTACTTTTCTTTTTCATATTTCAGCTTGGTGTGTCACCTTACCTAGTGTGCAGCCAACTGATAGCAGTTTACCCTCAACACCCTGTATAGCAACAGGTATTTAATCAGTGATTTTGATTTTTAAGAAGTACTTACACACTCAATCTAGATAATGATCTGATCAAGGTTGCGGATCTCAATAGATTGATACATCTTGGTTCAGCTAGTTGTAACATGTCGCAATCTGTCAATCCAACATGTTATACAGTCAATCTGGATCAAGATCACAGGATCTGCTTATAAGTGTATTGATCACAATTTTTTTCTTTGCAAGTGTTTTACATATGGAACTGAATTTCATTTTACTTTGTAAGAATGACAAAATAATATTAAAATAATTAATTAAATTTTCAGCCCAACTTCCAGAACCGTCAGGACTTCAAATAATAAAACCGGATTCTCTTTTCCCACCACCCTGCTCCACCCAATTTGATGTGGAAAGAGGTATGACTATATAATAATATAATTATACAATTAATGACATTTATGAAACATTGATTTTTGTGTTGTGCTTCGTTTTTATCCATACATTAAATACAGCACAAAGTTTTAATATTTACCCCATAGAGGGAAATAGACTCGACATCTGAAGTCAGATCTATAAAACGCAGTATTATGCTGCAAAAGCATAGGCAGACTATGACTTTTTAATTTATTTATCATTCTTGTTTTTGGCTAAACTTTAATATTTAACTAATTTGTTTTTCCAGTAAATATTCGGCATTCTTCTCCAGAACAAATGCCTATTATTTAATTACAATGGTTATTAATTACTAGCTGTCCCGCGCAACTTCGTCTGCGTAAATTTTCCCCGTTTTTGCAACATTTCTCATTTATTTCATATATTTATTGGCCGTAACGTGATGTGATATAGCCTTCCTTGATAAATGGGCTATCCGACAGTGAAAGAGTTTCTCAATTCGGATCAGTTAGATAAATGAATAAGCATAATATGCAGCAATTAAAATAATACTTTGCCAATTTTTGCACACCGTATTAGCGGGTATTAATCACGGATTCAAATTAAAGCATACACATCTTTTATTTCCAGAATCAACAACTTTAGTAGGTGAAAGGAACTCTGTTATGTTGGAACACAATTATTGTTTAAAACGGAGAACAACAAAGAAAGGTTAGTATATTGTTTTCCTTTTATTTTTAGACAGCCGACCCTCGGTATAGCATGTTTGTAAATTAAATGAATGTAATGTATTCTATTAAGGTAGTAAAACGAGTAAGAGATTAAGCCAAATTACATTATATAAAAAAAAAAATGGAAAAGCTATTGACATCTACTAGGCTAAGAAAACCATAGCAATGTTTTCTCTGATTTGTAAATTGAATAAATTGGCTAAATAAATAAGTAACCATAGAAAACTGAATTGCTAAGTGTACAAATTCGCATTGTCTTAAAATGGTAAAATATTTTAAAGTAATGTGAATTCGTAAGTGCTAAAACCTGATTAAAATTTAGTCTTATATTAGTTTTCCTTTTACAGGTACTAAAACTGGAACACATCTGACATTGGACGTCGTTAAAATGAAGGCCTTAACGCGCCAAATAAGGATATTGAAGCAAGAAATATTGCGGCTTCGAAAGCGTGGACTATCGTTTAAAGCTCGATTGGCAAATGCGGTCAAAATAAGTGATCACGTAGCATTACAACTAGTTACAAGAAATATGACGGTGCCTGCTAAATTATTTACCTATTAACGCCGCAATTAAATTATAATGTCGCTAAAGACCAATTAATAGGTTTTACAAATTTCAATAATGTAGTAAAAATTAATGATCATGTATTGGTTTTTATGGTCAAAGGAATAAAAGGAAATTTTAAACAACCAGTGGCATACTATTTTACAAATAGCCTCAATAAAGAAGAGCTAAAATCAATAATAATAGAGGTTATAAAAAATGTGCAGCTCACTGGTTTAAGAATAGTGTGCACAGTGTGCGATCAAAGCACTGTTAATGTAAGTGCAATAAATAGTCTAATTGCTGTGTCAGCAATTAGACTATTTATTGCACATATTAGCTTTAGTGTCTAAAGCTAATATGTTGCGAAAAGAAATGGAATGGCGTGAAGAGCATTTCAAAATAAAAAAAAGATTATACCTGTGTGTGACTGTCCTCATTTGTTGAAAGGTTTAAAAAACAACTTAATAACTAAAGACTTAATTTATGAGGACAATGGAACTAAAAAAATTGTTAATGGTCATATTTTGAAATGCTTTATGCTGCTGACAAAACACATGGGGAATTGAGGTGCGTGCAAAAATTGACTGAGCAACATGTAAACAGAGACATCTGATTGAGAATTCCGTTTTTGTTTTTCGACAGAATGTCATACAGAGCTTTAAATAAAGTAGTCAAAATCTAAGTATTCCCTATTGCCCTTGCTGTGACAACTCTCGAATTTATGCCTAATTATAATAACACTCTGCTGGATAGTTTAAACTAAAATAAGTTATGCAATTAATGCAAGTATTGCTAATAATACTTCTCAAAATATTTGAATCTTGTTAACTAATTCATAACGAGAAAACGTCTTTAGATTGTGATGATTATTATATTATACATGTGAGCGCCCAGCAAACAGGGCTTAGTTGCAGCCAACGGTTGCTCCTTAGTCCTCAGCTCCTTTTAGTTAATCCTTACAATCTAATGACTTGGCCTTGTTCCCTAAGTAGCAGTACTTAGGGAACAAGGCCAAGTTTTATCAAAATCGGTTTAATAGTTTGGAAGATATGAGCTTATAAATTGTAAATTAGGCGATCTGGCCTACTTTGTTACGATATATCTCTATTACTTATATTTTTTTCATAGTCTATAACTAAATATACACAAAAAAATATTCTATATTTATATAATTAATAAAAGTAGCTATGAATCAGATTAGAGATTATAATAAATATATTATACCTTCAATAGTATTTGTAGGTTATTAGGTCTGGCACCAACCTAAACAAAAATTATAGGTTAATTTCTTAAATACCTATTTATGATTAAGTTAATTTCGTGTATAATTAAATTACTTTTTTAGATATAAATCCCCGGCAATTATTGAATTTATTTAATTTCAGTTAAATTCATTACAAAAGCAACGAATACATATGTAAACAAACTATCCAGCAGAGCGTTAATACAATTTTACATAAATTTTAAAATTGTCATAGCCACGTCAAAAGGGAATTCTTAGGACTCCAGCGCAGAATGAGCAAATGACAAAATGTGTACTGGACAAAATTGCATTTGCAGCAAAAGTTACTTTTTTTAACGGACAAATAACAAATGTTCACTTAGCAAAAGGTGCCTATTTATTGAGTACGGTTTCAAAATAAAAATCGTTGGTTTTTTGTTAATTTTAATCATTTGGCATAAGACAATCAAGAACTCCGTATTTAAAGGTAAATAAAAATCAGGTAGAGATTATTATTAACGTCAGGGCATATAAGGATTTATTGATTCTGCAGTAAAAAGTATACATACATTGTACAAATGACAATATTTTCCAATTTCATTCACACTTAACATTTAAATTTACTATGTCAGTTGCAAAAAAACTTTCATAAAAGTGGACACTGTAACTTTACTTTATATTTACTGTTATGTATATTATTTTTAATCGTTTATTAAAACAAATTTAGCGTTTATTTATATTATTATTTAGGTTTACTCAAAAGTTTTCACACAAACTGTTACATAAAGTACCTACGTATTATTTTACCTTATACAAAACATGTAGGTACACGAGATCCTTATTGTTTTATGTCTAAATTACTAAAACTTAATGAAAAAGCGAACGATTTTTATTTTTAAAACCATTTTCAATAAAATGTGCACCTTTTGTGAAATACTCATATTGCGAAATATTCATCACATAAAGGGCACTTCTAATTATAATGCTCATGATGCTCGGACTTCTTAAAAATAAGCAGTAGACGTGCCCTTTATGTAAAGTGCGTGTTTTTTTGTCCAGTGCACATGCAAAGAACAACTTTCGTGCCAGAGCCATTTTATGGATTGTGAGTACCATAGCTTTACACCTGGATGACCTTTTGTCTCTCTTGTGATATGTACAGTCTGCAGTTCATGTCGGTATTGACACGGCCGCGACAGCAAGCTCTGCGGTCTGCAGCAAGTCTCGTACTTGTACTTTTATTTTTTGTATTTCGTACGTTTGTATTGTGAACTTCAAAGTAGCACACGTCATTCCACATTTAATTTTCTTTCATTGTATATTGACGTCTTTTTATAATCAATAAACAACTTTAGCGCTCATAAATGTGTTTTTATTTTTTAGTTCCATGCCGAACTCCCATAATACACCTATAAATATATTATACCTAGCAATACGCGTATAGGTAGATAGGTACATGTATAACTAGGTAGGGCCTTTTAGTTTACGAACTGGATTATAGATGGCGTTAGTGTGTTTCAATAAGGTGACTACGTTTCATTCGGGAGAGACGGCTCTCTATACCTACTATACTTATACTACTCTATGGTGTTCACTTTCTGATCAAGTGCAGTCAACGTTTGCACTATTTTATATGCTCAATTTCAAGTACATTGAGTTTTTGGTCACATTTTAATAGGAAACATACCTACTTATTTTTTAACAATTAAATAAAGTTTGAATCAATATGATTTTTGAGCTTGTACACCCGAAATTCAAAATCGTTCGCGGACCACTGGTTGGGAACCATTGATTAAGACGCAGATTGAAACTTATGTAGGGATATTAGGACAGGTACTATTTATCATAATAACCACGCGAGCGAAACCGCGGGAAAAGATTGGTCATCAATAAAACAATGATTAAATTAAAAAAGGAGATCATTCATTTCGTACCCAAAAACCAAAGTGCCGGCCAGAAAAATAAAATGTTACATTCATATAGGAAATAGTTTCCGAAACATTATTTTATACTACAGCAAAGCTATATGTTTAACCATTCAACGGCTACATGAGTTTGAAAATAAGAAAATCAATCATTATTCTGACGTGCGAAATTGTTTTTGGAAAATTACCTCCAAGACATGTTTTTTATTACAGCAAAGCTCTACGTTTAACCCGCCGACTGCTACTTGATTTGCAAATACAAAAATCAGTATGAGTTGGAAATACAAAAACGTAAAAAGCGTCTGTGCTAGAAAAAATATTGGTAGTTTCAATTGAAAGTCTTGTTATTTGTTTAATATAAGGTGACAAAGAAAACAAAAGTTGGTATAAAATGTATTTTTATTATATAGCTTTACATTTCTATTATAGGCCTTATATAAATGTTTTCTAAACCAGCTGCTGATGGTCTTATATGAGCCTCGTGTCTAGCGAAACTCAAATACCAAACTAAACACATTGTATCTGAGCAGCAACCAACGATTCGTTTTCCTATATTGCAAGTGCAATAATAATGCGCTATGGCTGCCCTACCACTTAATCCCCTATGCCAACCAATATATACCTAATATACCCTTGCTCTGACATGACGTGACTGGATTCGCCCCCTCATTAATAATATATTGTCACCCAGTTCTCTGACATGTTCTGTTAATTCGCTAATTTCAATAGAGAATGTTCCATTTGGGTTCAAATGTTCGCCGTAGTAGCTCTTCGCTTGTTTTAAATGATGAATTTGAATTGAGTCGACAAACTTCAATGAGTAAACCTGCGTGTATCCAAGAATTTTTAGGACATATTATTAGAAGAAAATATGAATGTTCTATGATACTTTAAAATACAAAAAAAAATACATTAGTATCTAGTAAGTAACTCCATGCGCCGCCGTTTTTTGTTTCCGTGAGCATGAATGAATACAGACAGAGTATTGAGTCATTCAGTCAACACAGTGCCGCGCTCAGGCGGCGCGGAGGGGACGGCGGGGTGTGGGAGCGGGACTTCCCGGTCGACGCGCCCGCCGCCCGCCGCACCGCAGCGCATGTATTCAACGCACAACCGCGCTCGCGCACCTCATATTTGTATCAATTTATTTGTCCTCCTAATTAAGTACCGCGACTAACAGTTGTACAATTCTTTGTTATCCATTATAATATTTACACAGTCCACTGCCTTATTTTATTACCACCTCAAGACGCCGCCCGTGACCCCGCCGCAGTGCAACGTTGCCATACCGTGCAAGGGACGCGATACGGTATGGCAACGAGTCGACGAACTATCTGTACCTAACCTACCTATCATGCCGCGAAACAAAACAATGTAAAACCAATTTTTCCTTCATACTTTTCCCGGCTTAGGACTTTTTTCCTCTTGCTTGGGCATGGGTGGGAACATGAAGACTACTTACCGAAGTTCATAAGGTTTCGAGTGGCACTTAGTACGAGTATTATTTCTAAGGAGGGTTGGTTTTGGTGTGGATAATTTTCCCGCCATCTTCGCTGCGTTTCCCTTAAATTGTTAGTTTGGCTATACCAAATCACCACATTTAAAATTTGTTGGTTATCAAAAAGTTCACAGTTTCTTCTCGTCCCCACAGGCATCTTCGAAAACTCATCACTTAACAGTACACAACTTCGATAGCTACACAATCGATTACACTTTTAGCGCACATAACCGTCACCTCATTAAGCTTTCGTCCGACTGGTGAAATTGTTTATTGTGACCGATCGGCACGCGCCCGCGGCGGCTGATCTATTCCAATATGTTCAACTATCTGTTCAACTAGTTGAACAAGTTGGACTACTTCAGTCCAGTTTGTTCAACTACTTGCAATAGTTGAACTTTTTGGACTGAAAATTCCAGTTTGTTCAATCATAGTAGTTTTATTAATTTAATAAGAGAAATCACTGTTTTATCACCAAGAATGAAAATTGACCGACACAAATTTAATTATTGATTAATTTAATTTGTTGGTCCATTATGATTTTATCATATCGTTTTATGCATTCCCAATACTCGCTGCATTGCTTGCACTATTATAATTTCATAATCTAGTGTGAGATTAGCAAATGCTCTAAAGAGGTTATCACTAAAAGTACTGGCTGATTAGAAATGGAGGAAAATAACATCAATGACATCTTGGTGACTTCGTCACTGTGTGAAAGAAAAGTATTGTGGCAGTTTTTCCAAGTAACAGAATTTTATTATTATACGCGTTATTTGTTAATTACAATGGAGGATGAAGATTTGCATTTTTTAGAAAAAGGTAGAGGTGTGGTGCTAGTACATGGGGGGTATAGATATTATCGCGTGAGGAAATATCGCAATGGATCATCTATATGGCGGTGTTCGGCGAGATCAGAAGGAAAATTTTCTTGCGTCGGATCATTGACTCTTGAGGTGACTAATCCTTCATATTTTTTGAGACCATGTTCAAAGTTATTAACTTATGTTGTATTTGGAACAAGCGTGCATAATTTTGTTAATGTTAACAGGCTGAAAAAATTCTGAAGATAAAAAAGCATGGTGATAATTGCAAACCAGATGATGCAAAAATTGAAATAGAGAAAAAGATTGAAGAATGTAAACGGCAAATAAAAGTATCGGATGGAACTGAAACGGTTCGGAAAATTTATAAAAACACAGTTAAAACTATTAAAGATATTGGCCTGGATAAAATTACTAAAATTCCAGTTTTTGACTCAGTGAAAAATACTCTATACAACGTTAGAAATAAAGCAGCAGGCGTACCCAAATTCTGCTTTACGAACCCGCAGGATATTGTAGTGCCACAAAGGTATTTATCATTTTTATTAGGAGATTACAATTGCAATGGTGTTCGAATCATACTATTTTGTTCTGAAGATATGAGGAAAATTGTACCAACTGTTGATCATATCTTTGGAGACGGGACTTTTAAATCGTGCCCACCACCGTGTAAGCAAATTTATAGTATTCACGGTGATATTAACAGTACTGAAACTACTACAAATATTATTCCATTAATCTACGCGTTAATGTCCGCCATGTCCCAGGCATCTTATACAATTTTATTTAGGATTATAAAAAGCCAATTTCCGAGTTGGACACCACAAAAGTTCACTTCAGATTACGAAACAGCGACACGGGCTGCAATCGTTGAAGTTTTTCCAAGCATTAATAACTAAAGGTTGTTTCTATCATTATTCTAATGCCGTATGGCGAAAGGCCAAAAAGTTGAACCTTGTAAAGGAAAAAATGAGCCGAAAAATTGTACGACTCACAAGTGTACTGCCATTGCTTCCGTCTACAAAAGTAAGAGAGGGATGGACTTATATTTTAAAAAAGATTGAGTTCTTGAAAGAAAACATGGAAGTACAGTCCAATTTGGATGTGTTCGTAAAATATATTGAAACATACTGGCTCAAGGACGACGCCTTTATCAGCACTTGGTGTGTATTTGGCGAACGTCATAGAACTACCAATAGTGTTGAAGGGTGGCACCTCAACCTTAATAACGAGTGCGTTAAAAATAAAAAAAAAGTAACACTAATGCAGCTTTTGAAAGTGCTCTTTGAAGATTCAGAATTCAATAGTGTGAAAGAGTTGCAAATAAGAAACAAACAAAAAGTTAACAAGCGGAAGAAAGATAGCATTTTGAATGATAAAATCATAATGGACCAACAAATGAAATTAATCAACAACGAAATATGTGTTGGTCAATTTTTATTGGAATGTGCAATATAATTTTTTTTCATTAATTATTAAGTATTCTTGGTGATAAAACAGTGATTTCTTTTATTAAATTAATAAAACTACTATGATTGAACAAACTGGAATTTTCAGTCCAAAAAGTTCAACTATTGCAAGTAGTTGAACAAACTGGACTGAAGTAGTCCAATTTGTTCAACTGGTTGAACAGATAGTTGAACATATTGGAATAGATCGCGGCGGCTAGGGATGATACTATGCGAGCAAATAAAATTTATCGATATTTCCGTAGATAATGATCATTACTTATTTTATTTACATACTGGTACTTACATATTTACTCGTACTTGTACTTACGAGGACTGAAGTGACTCGCATACTGTGTTGGTATTAATGTATTGTTCTCTTAGTTTGATTTGTGTTTTCAATTCCTCTTTTTATAAATAAATGAAGTTTGTTAAAAATGTACTCTACAACAACCTTTAATACCTACTCAGTTTGTTAGGATACTGGATGGAGTATGCAAACGTTCTAGAAATTTTAAATCAGTTTATTTCTAAATAACTATTAACACTTGTAAAAATCAATTCATTACGATTTCAAGTAAAAGTTTCGATATCAGTATGCTTCATTCCCGACTGCGGCACAACCCGCTTTACACGTGCCGGCCCGACCGGAGGAATCCCCGATCGGGTTTGTCGCCGGTAGTGCATTACACAAAATACCGAGAGTACAGAAGGTAACCTTCATACGTAGCCACGCACACATACACATCGTTCACTTGGAACAGGGTATTAAAGATCACTTTAGACCACGTTGTTCGGAAGGCGATACGAGATTTCATGTCCGTGAACGGTGTAAGAGTCCGTCGTTATTGCGCGCGTTGTTTGAAGGTTACCTTCTGTACTTTCTTTATTTTGTGTTTATGACCAATGACCCTTTGAATGAACTACGTGTTTACGAAATTATGATCATATGATTTTTAAAGCGCGTCGTACGATTTTGAAACTTTGGTCATTTTATTTGTTTTTTTAAGGTTTAGACATATAGAAATAATGATAATGTACTGATTCTTTTAGTTTACTAAACCTTAATAGATCTGTCACCATCGTTTTAAACAATAAAATCGTATGTTTTTTTTTATAACTTAAATTCGCAATTTGTCAATGCATAATGTAAGTACTAATGGTGCTGAAACTCCCCTATCAATTTGTCGACTGATTTCAAATTCACCCTGTATACCTAGGCTAAACAATATTAAATCTTCTTCCGTTAGTCTTGGGAAATCCTGCAGCTCCGACACATCAGCCGACAATAAACGAAATTGTACGCGCCTTCTATTATAATTATTTCTAATGGTGTTCCAATATTTCTTGAATAATAATCTGCGCTATTTCAATGTGTAGGTCTTCTCGGGAAGCCCAGGTGTATCGCCTTCTATTCACACACAACAGTCTCACGACACCGAATACACAGTAAATCCGCCATTTTGATTATTGTCAAAAAATATGTAAAAAGCAAAAAAAGCCGTCCGATGTAACCAGAGTTGCATGGATAACTATATAACTAAATATTTAAAACAATACAAAGAGATTAGTTTTCGTGGCGCAGGGAGAAGGGAGCGCGGGGTGCAGCCGGCTGAGGCCCGGCGCAGGCGATTGTGCAAAAATAAAACAATAGCAGGTAATTGGTTTAATAATACAGAAAAAAGTTGGGCCAATTTTACGTAAAATAATGATTTTTGTATTTTCGATCACATGTAGCCGTTTTAGGGTTAAAATTAGACGTTGGCCGTAATAGAAAAAAATGATGATATTTTTTATTTCTGGCCGGCACTTTGAATTTTGGGTACAAAATGTTCGAAGCTTGAATGATCTCCTTTAGTTTGTAACATTTAATGTGAAAGATGAGTAGTCTTAGGTATAACAATAGTAAATAATGCAAGTTTTATTCATCAAAAGGTATGGCCGGTAGGAGTTTGCCTTCGCATTTGCCGAAACCGATCCTGACGCCATTGTCAGCTACGCAGAAACCGCGAAGAGTCACTGTGTCGCCATCTTGAATAAACTTCCTTTCTTCTCCTGATAGTAGGCGAATAGGCTTGGTTCCTTTCCATGCGAGTTCTAACATGCTTCCGTATGAGTCTGATGCCTGTGAAAAAGAAAGAATACACTTACATTTCTGTGTATTTATCATAGGTTTCCAAGGTTATTAATATAAGGGTTTGGTCCAAACTAAAGAGGGAGGGGAGGTTGACTCTTAACACAGTAGCTACCAAGCAGTATGACCAATTTTTGATGTGATAACGTTCTAAAAGTCGATGGGTGCACGCACGTAAAAGTGTCACAGTCACGTTCCGCCTGCTGATAGACTGAAGTATTGTTGCCGTGACACGCGATACAATAGTATCGCAGTCAACATCCCTATTGGGATGTTGACTTTCAAGTCAAATCAGTCTTTTTTTTTATGAGATGTCAAAACGACAAGCTCTGTAGAACTGTATATGGAATAACAACCTGTGACCTCATAAGTTCCTATCGTCAAATCATTACTTTTAGAGTTCGTTTTCATGCTTTTAAATTCAAAAATTATAAAATAACTCTAGCACTTATTTTCGGAGTATTTTAATATCAACTTTTACCTGATTAGTATTCAATAATTTATTTTTATTGTAGTCAACTACCTACCCAAATAGAAATAAATAAATAAAATAAATATTGAGCTATCACAGGCATGGTCATTTATTCAATGTCATGAATGTTTTCTTATGACGGACGTTATCAAGTAAAATTAACGTCCGTAATTGACTTTACAGACTACCTTATTCAACACAAGACAGCAATCAACGCTGTGACACTATATTTGCGTCATTCATGGTTATTTTTTGGTGTTTTTCTTGTAATTACGACTACAAGAAAAACACTTTTTCGCACTACATAAAGTAGTGTCATATCAATAACCTTTTTTTTGTCTTATAGTAGATTCTACAAAAGCTTACTTCTCCACTAATGGTGCCAGATCCCAAAAGATCTCCAGGTCTAATGTTACATCCAGTGACGGTCTGCTGAGCGAGTTGCTGCTTCACTGTCCAGTACATGTTGCGGTAGTTGGACCTGCACACTGTTGTCGTCACAGGGGACTTTTCACCTAAAAAAAAATGTTACTATTGGTATTATTTAGCCATCAGGGTAAAATATACAAAAATCGTAAAAATATCGATGTTGAAAATTCAATATTCAATATCACGATACTTTTAGAAATATCGATACTCGTGTCACTTTCTTTTGACATCCTTAAAACTATGAAGAATAAAAACCAGGAGGACGATCTCTAATTTATAAAAACACGTTGTTATTTCTGGCTCTACGGCTAAAAGTTACAGATCTAAAGTCGTAGAGAATTTAATTTGTAATCAAAAAATGTTTTCAATATATAACGTGACAACTATTCGCACCCTGTTTGGGTTTTTGGGTTGCGACCCCACAAACAGAGTAAACTTGACACTAGCCCCCTCTACACCTCCAAAAAATAAAATTGCGTCCTCTTTCTTTTGCACGTTAAGCCCAAAAAATGTAACATTTCAATAGGCTTAAATATATCAAAATATCCTGCCATACTCAAATCAGCACTATTCATCCGTCTACAACTGCTACGTACCAGTAAATTTCATACCATGCCCTTCACCTACGCTAGCGCCACGAGACGGTTTTGAACTTCTTGACACTATTCGACTTCTCTCAATCATAAGATCATACTCCTGGTCTTTATTCATGCCTAATACTACAACTAGGGTTGAGAATCTATACTAATATTACAAAGCTGAAGAGTTTGTTTGTTTGAACGTGGTAATCTCAGGAACTACTGATCCGAATTGAAAAATTATTTTACTGTTGGATAGCCCATTTATCGAGTAAAGCTATAGGCTATATTACATCACGCTACGACCAATAGGAGCGAAGCAGCAATGAGAAATGTTGCAAAAAGGGGGAAAATTTACGCATACGAAGTTGCGCGAGACAGCTAGTCGATATATAAAAAGAAAGTATTGCTATTCTACTTACTCGTAATATCAACCTCCAGCTTGATATCGAAGTTGAAGTTATCATCATGTCTGAGATATGAGAACGGGGTAGGATCCTGAGGGAAGTTGTCCACGATGTATGGTCTCAGAGCTTCTACCGTCACGACCCAGGGTGATATAGTTGTGCCCAAGTTCTTGGCTGTGAACGGACCGAGCGGAATGTATTCCCATTTCTGGATGTCGCGAGCTGTCAACATAATATAGATATTTTTTAAATAAGTAGCGACTCTTAAAAGCAAGTTCTTCTTTAGGCTAGGCCAAGGAAATTTTCAAATACCTAATAAGAAAAAAATATAATATATCAAAAACTGGTAAGTCACAGCCCTACTCAAAATGAACTATGAATGGCGCCAAATTTGAAATTTTAAATATGCATGTTTCTTTTTCTTTAAATCAATGTAAATATTATTATAAATATTAAATTCACAATGAAAATAATGATCAAACCGATGGTTTCTTTTATATCCTGATACGTCCATAGATAAGTGTTTATCAATGTCCGCGAAGCCCAATAAGGATCAAGTACCATATTCATGTGTTACTAATACAAAAAAAAAAAAATTAGAAGGAGACAAAATATTTGCTATAAAATAAGCTGTTAAAACAACAAATGTATCCGCTCTGCCATAGCATCTAAGAGTAATTCAAGAATAGAGCTGATGATATTAGATATTTTTTAAGACTTCATTGCGTAAATTATTTAAAGGTACGATACTTTTATTTACCTGAGGTTTCGATCATATTGCACCGATCGTGACCACGATCACGCGATTGAGATCCGAAATAGGTAAGTATATCTAATATTATACTTAAAAACAATAGGAGCTGATGATTTTCAAAACTGTTTTTCATGAACAGAATCACACTAATATTATAAAGGCGAAAGTTTGTTAGTATGTGAGTGTGTATGTTTGTTACTTACACGCCTAAACGGCTGGAGCGATTTTAATAAAATTTGGTATGAAGTTAGCTGACACCCTGAATTAACACATAAGTTAATAAACCGCGGGTAACACCGCGTTTACCGAAATTGCTTACCACTCCAATCATTCATAAGCACAAATCCAAAGATGCGGTCCTCAGCCTGTTTAGCTGTGACTCTCTCGCCAAGTTTAGTGGGTGGTCCTCCAACAAACGTCGCCATTTCTAGTTCGAAGTCCATCAGTCGCGATGGTCCGAAATGTGGGTCGGCACCTACAATACAAGAAAAATACTAAACAAAACTGAAAGGATACTAACTTTCCCCGGCTTCATCTGCGTTAAGTTTTGTTTTATATTGAAATTTGGAGTTCCCAATTTTACCACTTAAGAGGTGATATTTTCAAAAATCTGTTTTAGCGGATGCTTACGTCATAATAACAAATCGAATCGTCCATCCAATCCGTTCAGTATTTTAAATTGTGCTTTAATAGATCAGTCAGATACTTGTTTTAAGCGGCGGTAGCCTAATGGCTAAGGCATCGGTCTCGCAATCGTGAGGTCGTGGGTTCGAATCCTGGCCATTATACTAATACTACCGACGTGAACCCATTCCTAACACAAGCCATTGAGCTTAGCTGGAGGGGTTAACAGGATTGCTAGTAATGTGGCACCACAATCCCACATTGCTTTTTTTTTTTAATAAAAAAAAAAAAATCCAAACCAAAACAAATTAGTTTCTTATATAAAAGAAGGATCTTACCGTCAACGGGCAGAGTCTGTCCATATGGCCTGTGTAACGGTGTACCCGATATAACAATGGAACTGGAGCGACCATGATAGCCGACCGGAAGCTGTTTCCTTTAACAAAAATGTTTGGATATACAAGTAGAAGACGAAGACTATTTAAAGCCCTAATGGCCGTCATCCGCAATCAATAATATCCACAGCCTGATCTAGCCTGGTTTTAGTTATCTTGATTTAATAGACTGCCTTGGTAGTGCAGCGGGAGTCTGTATGACTGGAGTTGTGGAAGAAGATGTTCGTTTTACACACGAGAAAGTGCTTTGTGAGATTCATAGTTGTTTACGAGTTTTAACGTCGTGTGTCTGTATGTTTGTAAAGACGTAAGGCAAGGCATGAACACTAACAGATAATAATAATAATATCTTGGGACAACTCACACAACGCCATCTGATCCCGAACTAAGCAGAGCTTGTACTAAACCAGGTAACTAATAAACATACATTTATATTTATAGGTAAATTACACCCAGACACAGAATAAACCATCGTGCTGATTACACAAAATTTTATCCTGGGTGGGGATTAAATCCGCGACCTCCGGTTTAGCAGTCAGGGTCACTAACCATTAGACCAAAAAGCCAGTCTAATGTGGAATTTTCTTTTTTTTTTTTTAAACTTTCAACCCATATGATGTCCCACTGCTGGGCAATGGTCTCCCCAGTAGAACCTACTTTTTAACAGGGAAAGAATTTTCTCTTTGCACACCTTTAACGCCACCGAAGACACCGTAAGAGCCACCGCATGCATGATCCGAAGGATCGACTAAAAGTCCACTACGGGACACGGATCCAAGGGGGAGAGAGCAACAGGTGTGACTGCCCTGCAGACTCGACTGAAAGATCTTTTGTTTTTGGGAATTTGACACTGGGCCGCTCTGTTTTGACAAGCAAATGCCACCCCTTTCGGCGGTGGTGGTTGATGTACCAGTGTTAGATCAAATGCAACACTTGCCCCCCCCACCCCCCTAAAGACGGAGTTCTGGATCCGCGGCTGGCCACTACATGGTACACCAACGGCGGGACTAAAGGACTCAAGAATCACAACTTCAAGTACCTATAGGCTTGTCAATTAAAAAAAAAAAAAAAAAATTACTCACCAATTAGGGAAGAGAGCGTTTTCTTTCCCTCTAAACATGATACCGACGTTAGTTGCATGGTGAATGGACGAATAGAAGTCCGTGTAGTCGCCGACTTCAGCGGGTACGTGCATTTGAGCCTCGCTTTGTTTGACAAAAGCTCTGATGAACATAAATTACTATTATTAGACGTAACAGAAGACAAAAAGGTTTAAGAAAATTTTAATCTAATGAGAGAATTGAGAATTTTATAACAATGAAACAACATTCCTGACAACGAATCCAACGACTTTGAGTATCGTCTCATTACAAGCTTTTATGGCTGGAGGAGAACACTTTATTTAAAAAAAAAGATAGTTTCCTTAACCAGTGGGTCAATTCACGTATTTAAAGCAACTGTACAGTTTCAGTTTTTCTCCGGCTTTACCTATTGTTTGCGAACTTGGCATTACATGTACATGTAAAATCCCGACGTATCACAAGAGTTGTTTTGCATCCTAAGTGAATAAAAAAAATTGAATTGAATTGAGTTAGGTTTCGATTAAAACGGCCTTTTTTGTATTCTTGTAACTTTGAGATCGATCTCAAATACGCTTGCGTCAAGTATGCATCTCGAGAGCGCAATAACGACATTCTAGTTCGGTGCGCAAGCGTTTTTAAGATCGATCCCAAAGTTACAAGAATATGAAAATGGTTGTTTTAATCGAAACTTAACTGCAACTGCACTGCTTTAAATACGTTGACCCGCTGGACCTTATTTATGATAATCAGTGTCACTCTGATAACTGCGATAACGGAAGTACCTAAGAAGTGTTAATCGTATAGGTAATATTAAAAGTAAATTGTGTAACAGTGCAAGTTGTACCTTGCTCTAAGATCAGCGTCATTTTGAAGAGTAGGATTTGTCACATCAAGCAGTTTCTGTATTGTGTTTCTGGCTTCAACCCAGTGAGGTCTGGTGAGGCTCATAAAACCATTGAGTGTTTGTTGCTGTAAATATGTAAATAATATTAATATTACCTATTGGTAGGTATGGACTCAAAATGGAGCCCAGGATGACACCCCAAATTTTAATACAGTGAAGTGTACCTCGAAGTAATATTTTGAAATAAGTATAGATGATTGGACGCTGTTCGTGCATATGGTGATGACATTATATTGGCGCCAAGTAAATTTAACATACTTACGATCATAGGTGGATTCAGGGGGACACGGGGCACTTGCCCTTCTCACTTGCTTTCATGTATTGTATTAAATTTATTTGGTCATCGGCCTCTTGTGCCCCTCCGTCGGTGTCGTGCGAAACTAAATGCCCCCCCCCCCCACCCCGTAGCAAGCGTGTTAAGCACTCTCTTCCCCCCCCCCCCCCTCCCAGATTCAAATCCTGGATTCGCCCTTGCTTACGCTTTTACCTAACTATCATTAATTCTAGTAAAAACGTGTAGTAATATGGAGTCGAAAGCTTTACAGATAAATAACACAATCTACAATCATACAATCATAACTTAAAACAACCATATTCTGTTGCAATAATAATACTATCATGGTCTGAATATACCAGTAGCCGTACCTATAGTCTTTAAATAGCAAACCCATAACGTGATTATTAAGCGGTAGGTAACCTGTTTGTTACAAACTTGTATTAACATCGTAAGTAGTCAGAAAGCCGGTAATAAACACAAACAGGTGACGATCACGCCACGCCCACTGTGTGACAGCAGCCTTATACATTAATTGTAAACAACCTAAATACCTACATATTTCTGCTTTTATTATCTAATCGTTCAATATCAAAATACTTACGTTAAATATTTGGGTGTATATTTGGACAGTGCACTGAACTGGGGTAAGCACATAGAAACAGTTACTTCAAGAGTGAGAAGACTAATACACATCTTCAAAAAACTGAGAGACTGCGCTCCACTAGACAAAATAAAACAAATCTATTTATTCCTAGTTCATTCCATTATCCAGTACTGCATTCCTGTATGGGGAGGAGCGGCCAAATCGCTGCTACTTGGTCTGTAGAGAGGGCACAAAGAGCTGTGTTGAAAGTAATCTCCAAAAAGCCTCTCAGATACCCCACTGTTAAATTGTACGCTGAATGTAAGGTATTAACAGTTCGACAGCTTTTTGTGCAAAAATCTACACTAAGAAGGCATCGATGCGTCCCTTCGCCTGACCCAAAGAAACGCAATAAAGCATTGGTTTGTCATAGTGTCCGCTGTAACCATTTTCGCCAGGAGACAATTCTACCGCACAAGTTGCAGGCTACATAATCGTCTTAACAAAGACCTTAATATTGTAGGACTTCCCAACAAAATTGCTAAATCCCGAGTCGCCGAGGGGCTCCAACTACAAGACTACCAAAAAACCGACGAACTACTCACATACATTACTTAACCCAGGACCATGTACAAGTATAAACTCCACTTACACAAACATACACACACACACACACACACACACAAATTTCATAGTACAGCGGCAATGTTTCGCTCCGAACACCGACTAATATCTTTGAAATAAATATGTAAATAGACTTTGTTTTAAATTATGTAAAAACTTACAACAAGTATGCCCTATATACAGTATGCATGAGGTGATTGTCCTATAACACGCACTAATTATCCCGTGTACCTTCTTATATATTTTAATTTTTAAAATTACCTGGAAGACATTCTGATAACTCTTCAAAAGGGGTCCATCGAACAGATGTGCAATCACATGTAAATCCAAAATCCATTCGCCAATAGCTACTCCAATGTGTCTTTCATTCTATAAAAATAATTAAGAAAAATAAATAATGTAGGTATATTTTAATACGACTTAATAAAAAAATAAAAAACTATATCGCTTTCAGTGGAATAGCAGTACTTCTTAATTTAGTCGGTTATAAAGAGCAATGTAAAAACGAAATCCAACAAAACAACATATTGCATTCAAATGACCGCTCTTATAACTCAAGAAATAAGGGCTATATTTATATGTGAGCAGAATCATGATTAGATGTTCTAATAAAATTGTTAAGTACTTACGTTTTTAGCTGATGTGAAGACTCCAAACGGTATATTTTCGATTGGAAAATCGGTATCAGGGGAGTAATCGATAAAGGATTTCATTTTACGCGTGCTTGATCGGCGGTTGTCAATCGGAATGTGTTTTTCAACAGACTAGTGTTGTAACTAGTTACATATAGGTAAGTTGTTATGGAAATATCCGAGCCGGTTTTACTGCCGGCCGGCGCGACTGTAACCAGACGGACTGGTGATTTGAAGGTCAAGATTAGTAGGTAGGTCTTCAATTAATTATGTAAGAAAAATAACTGATTATGAAACTGGGGTAAATTGAAAACGTATGGAGTAAATCTTAATGATTTTAGGTTAAGTGCTGTATAAAAATGATATAGAAGACGATATCTTTGAAGGTATTTTTCTTCAGTAGGTAAATACTTACGCTTGATAAGAATGTCTAACAGAATAAAGTATAAGAGGCAAATGTCATATTTATCTAAATAGCCTGTTATCGGGCAGACTCGTTATAAAACAGCCGTTTATGCACTATTTTGTCAAATAAATACATAAGTAAGTAGGTACAAAAATTTGCCAAGTTTGTAAAGGTGATAATATGTATAGATATTGTAGGTACCTACCTACAATATAGGTAGGTACCAGGTTTACTTAATTACAAAGAAATGTACTAAAATTATTATATTACTTATTGGCACCTAATTTTGAACTAGTAAAACTTTATAATATAATCGCAAGAAAAACTAACTGGTGGGGGGGGGGGGCTTGAACCATATAGGGGGGCCTTGTTGCACCACTTACATGAATCAAATGGGTGAATGGTTATTATGGGGGAACTTGAGCCTTCTAGAATCCGCCACTGTTTATCTACTATGATTGTTTGATTTGTAAATGTTATTTCGAGTCCGTCTGTTCCGTTAATTTTATGACTTTACAAACATACAATTAACAGATGCAAAGTATAGATCGGGCGCCAATTTCACTAATAGATGGGGAGCCCAAGTAGCTAACTTGGAATTACTCGAGCGCGGCAGATTAACTTATAGGGGTTACTTAAAATTACCTCTTTATATAGTGACGCGAATCAAAATATTTAGTAAAAAAAAATTGACCAATTGAGATACCCGAGCGCATTACATTATCATACAGATGGTTCCAGCTTGATATCCTAAACATCTAATATTTCAACAATTATGTGGAAGGGTATATAAGGTAATAAGTCATTTGAATGGGAGCTTCTTGTGAAATCACTTAACATCACTGTTTCATGCGAAATATTTTTTTAAGACCTGGCGCCGCAAATTCCCTTCCCCATCATTGAAAGGATAAACATCCCAAACATTTTTTCTTCGCCCCATATTTATCTTCAAAATCAAACAGGTCTCCACGACACTCGAGTAAATCTAAATTATCTACTTGGGCTCTCCAGCGATAAGGTCCGTCCCGTGTGGAAATTGAATTAAACTTCTTGGAGAGCAGTGCAGTGACCTCTATAGTACGCCATACGCTAGACTGTCAGGATATATAACTGTTCTGTACGATAGACTGTCAGGATATATATCTGTTCTGTACGCAATACTGAATACCCCGTACAAAGTTACAGCAATTTCAAATAAAGAATCGAATGACCGTTCTGTGCACTTTTTTGACACTTAAGACAAATGGCCGTTGTGTGGTACCGTGTCCGATAAGCTAGCGTACACCAGAGCTATATCGAGTTGGTTACTATGCCATTAAACTCTTCGTAAATACTGCCTAATTAGTGTAAAAATAAAAAAAACTCTGCCTCTTTAGTTTAGGAAATAAACACCATTTTCACTGTGTACGCTAGCGTCACGTTTAAGCTAGCGTACACATGGCTGTATGTGGTACCCTATCCAGCGTACCTACTGTAGTTACTATAGAGTTCAGTCACAGATAATATAATACTATACTAGTAGTTCAGTGATGGCAGTGGCATTCCATTGCGCAATCGAGACATTTGTGTGAATATAAGCTGTAGTGTCCCAGTAGCTATCTTCCAGAAATATAAAGCAGTATATAATAACAATAACAATATCCATTTATTACATAAGTATAAATAGGTAAAAATAATCAACATATCTATTTACATATCAAAGTTAACTTTGGTGAGGACGCTCTGGTTATTACGAAGCTGGGCTCGACTGTTCGCCTTGACTGAAGCAATATTGGGTAGAGAGTCCGCGACTGCCTAGAAACAAGCTGCATGTAGTATACATAGTAGAAATGGTAGAAAACTAACCTGTCTTAATTTGCGCAGCTCTGCGCCTAACTTGCAATTATATTATAAGAAAAAAGGTTACAAGCGCTCAGAAAGTACCTACTTTGTGTGATGAGCACAATGTTTTATTCTGTGTCTGGGTGTTATTTATCTATAATATGTATGTATTGACTACCTCTGTGGCGCGGTGGGAGTGTATTCGACTGCTACGCAAGAGGTCGTGGGTTCGATCCCCACCCAGGATAAAACTTTGTGTGATGAGCACGGTGGTTTATTCTGTGTCTGGGTGTTATTTATCTATAATATGTATGTATTTAGAAATATATAAGTATGTTTATCAGTTGTCTGGTTTCCATAGTACAAGCTCTGCTTAGTTTGGGATCAGATAGCGTTGTGTGAGTTGTCCCAAGATATTATTATTATTATTATTTAAAAATATTTAAGTTTGTTTATTGTGATGACTAGCACCTTAGCAAAGTTATAAACTAGCTGCCCCGTTTCGAACTTCGTTTGCGTCATTTTTACCCGTTTTTACATTTTTCATTGATTCCCCCCTGGAACCAGTACGCTCATACCAACAGTTTTCGATAAAATTTATACACAAGTCCCACTATAACTTAGTAAAATATTGTTATTAACTTAATGCGGGTATGAAATACAGAAAAGGAAGGACGATTTTACATTTTTTTTCTTACTGGCCCAAAAATTATTCCCCTAATCCACTGTGCGAGTTTTACTACTACTTTATAAACACTTGGTTCGGTTCTAGGGGGCAAGGTACTCTACCTTGTCCCCCTCCTAGAACCGTGCGTCTGCTTCAAAGTTCACACTGTGTTCACCAGCTCTAGGGCTTGCCCCCTGCTCCTAATCTCTCTGCTCTGAATCCTCTATCTGGTCAGTGACTTAAAAGGTTGCACTGGGCCTACCGTCATGCCGCCGTACCGTATACCATAAAAATATGACCGTCAACACTGTGCCGCCAGAAACGGTACCCTTTTCGTCACGTCACTGACTTTTAAGACAGCCTTATAGTTCCAGCAACGGCTTCTTCGTCTTTTTAGGGGCACAGTGACTACACCGTGCCCGTCTCCTCACGCAGTGACACTTAAAACTTCGAAAGGTAACCGTTGCTTCAGTTCGCTGCGCTCGCCAGCGTGACTTTTAAGTTCGGGTTTGGCACTGTTTGCGCAGTGACTTTTAAAACGTTGCTGTTTTCACCAACTCATGTAGTAGACTCAAAATAGATACACTCCGCGCTTCTCTCCACTCGCAGTAACTTAAGATCGCGCTATGGCGTCCAGCTCGTTTGGCTGCTTATAAGTTAACGCTGAGCTCGTCAACTCGGTCAGTGAATTCCATCTTTACGCTCCGCTGCTTGCAAAGTTACTATTAGGGTCGCGCTGCGGTCTACAGCTTGTTCGTGCAGTGCGAGCTAGAGAGCGCAACGCCAGGACTTCTAAATTCACATTCACATGCATGTATTGTTTTTAAACTTTCGCGATTTTTATACATATTAGATATATATAAATAAAAGGTCCGTACCTTTAAATAATTCACGCGATTAAGTCCCGAAATATATCTCACATGCATTTGTTATAAGTTGGTCTCGGCATGAATTAGGAAAAAAAGACTAGAAAAGAGTTCTAACTAAACCGCTCACGCAATAACTTCTGCCTACGCGCTGCTTGCGCTGTGACTTTAAGTTCAATTAGTACTCCTCTCCTTGCGCAGCAGCTTTGAGGATTGCGCGGGGCCCCTTATTCGTGCAGTGACTTCTAGATCGCGCTGCGGCCTAGGTACAGCTCCCTCAATAGCTTCCAAGTTCACGCCTATTCATGAGCTAGCGCTGTGACTTCTGCCTTCACGCTGCGCCCCTCTGTTTGCGTGAGTGATTTGTGAGTCCACGCCGAGTTCCCCATCGCGCTGCTGATTGGACGCTCCCTAGCTAGTTCAATGGCTTCAAGGTCGCGCTGCGCTCGCCAGTTCCACTCACGCAGTGACTTTTTATGCTGCATGCATAAAAAGTACATCTTAAAGACGGTATATTTAGTCTCGTTGAAAATAAAGTTGAAAGTATTTATTAAGAGTTGTCTTTTATGATTTTTTTCCGCGACGGCCACGGAGACATATACGTTTTGAGTAAGTTAGAGGTGTTTGTGTGGTTGTGTGTCCGTGTGTGTGTTAATTTTTTTCTCGTAAACGGCTGGACCGATTTTCAAACGGTTTTTTAGAGGTCGTCCATGAGGATAAAAGTTAACTAAAAAAATGCTTGGGATCGTGCTAGAGGTAGCCTGATCCATTTAAATTTTTAAAGTAACTACTACTAACAGGAAGTAACCAAAGAATATCCGTCGAGATCTGCCATTCACTGCACAAAAATATTTGATTTCATTTCGGGTCAGTAGGTAAATTACTTACTTCCACTGAGCCTTACGGACGCCAGCGTTTATATCCATTATAGTATCGCTCCGTGTTGTCCACGACAGGTTTTGTTGCATATCAATAATATACGTTCACAGGAGCCCTGCCATCCGTCCGCTGTGATGGAGAGCCTTTAATTACTTGTTTCAGAAATGGAGAATAGGTAGGTACTTTAGAGACAATCTATTTGATTTTAACTCAGCCAAGACCCTATTTATTGTGGTTCCAAAATTCCTCAACATAACTTTTTAACAGAGTATCGGGATCCTTGGTGTCAATATCTCGACGTGACGTTCAGTTCCAGAGTTAAATAGAAGAAAAGGTAAAAATTGGCTTCCAAAAGACTGGGTGTACTCAATAAAAAGAAGTGGAACTCAACCCGGGGCAGAGATTTTTGCTCAATCGCAAGTTCGGCCTCATATGGTGAGCGGGAGCACCTGGATACCGCTTAGCCCTCTTAATTCTGTAGCCAGACGAGCTGTGAGATTCGTTGGCCATTCTACACTAACAAGCGGGGTGGAGCCACTTAAGGACTTTGGCTCCCTCAGTGTATTCTACGACTTGGGTAATGAGATGTGTTCCGAGGAAATATTAATTGCCTACCTTCTTCCATCACACCGCTCGCCACCTGAAGGGAGTTCATCTCCACACTTTAGAGCCTAAATAGTCTGGCATCGTGCGTTTTCAGAGGGACTTCGTCCCGCGAATGCCGAGGTTTTCCCTAAAGACTGCACACAATAGGGGTTCTTTAAGAGGAGAGTGAATAGATTTTTAAAGGGTTGTCAACGCGCCCGTGACCAGTATCAGCCTTAACGCGCCTGGTGGTCGCTCTGGGTGGGGGCACGACTTGACAGAGTCTCCAGATTCATAACAACTTTTGAACACATTAATTTCCAGTAAAAAAATATCCTTATACGAGCAGCAAAGCGATCAAGCCAAAGTTGCGGGAATTGCGAAAATACTAAACTGGTGATCCGGCCTTACTCTGGGTCTGATCCAAGGTTCTAGTTGCCTTAGACTACCTATTATTAAGCACCCTTTAAGCGACTTTAAAAGCTATTGCAAGCTCAAACAGATACTGCGCAGTAGGAGAGTCGGCGACTTGATAGATGCGCTCGCCCACTTTGTCCTTGCGCTCTGGCACCAGCCTACTTAGCCATTAGCCAAAGCCTTGCTTCTACATCATGGTACATTTACGGGATAGATTTTGCCAGAGGGGGCTCTGGCGTAGACTCTATAATATTTATTTATTCTGAATTTATATTTGATCCAGTAAGGAGGAGGCGAACCCATTGAATTATAGGAGGCGCTGGTTTAATACTGTAGATTGTTTCCATAGGTTGTAAGGCCACACCTGTGTAACATCAGTTTCGACGAGGCTATACAGGCGACTCTTCATCTCGTTTTCTCTCTTTCGATTCCAGAAAAGACCTACCGGCTGGGGTCTTACAACTTGTTGGATAGATTCATGAGGCTAGGTCTTGATGCCGCGGGAGCGTCCGTAGCCGTATTCAAATGACAGAGAGGAACAAACAATGCTCTCATCCAAGGATACCATATAATCGTGAGTTACTCGTACAAATTTGTAATTGTGTGTCGCTGGCACGGAGGAGGGAGTGCAATTCAAATCCACATTCGGGGCCCCTGCAGCTTGGGGGCCCGGTCTCATTGATACGGCGGTAGCTACGCCTTTGCTACAATTTCAAGGGACAAGTGGGTGGTATGTATGTTTGCCACCGTTTTAGTTTGAAAAAAACTAAGGATTTTGTTGTTTTTGTTCATTCTCAAATACAACTCAAAAGTGACTGATTGAAGTCAAATCAGCCTCTTTTTAAGAAACGTAAAAAACGACCCGCTTAGTACAAATTAGTATAAAATGCAAGCATGTGACGTCATGTTTTTATAATAAAAATAATAATATCTTGGGACAACTAACACAACGTCATCTGATCCCAAACTAAGCAGAGCTTGTACTATGGAAACCAGACAACTGATAAACATACTTATATATTTCTAAATACATACATATCATAGTTAAATAACACCCAGACACAGAGTAAACCATCGTGCTCATCACACAAAGTTTTAACCTGAGTGGGTATCGAACCCACGACCTCCGGCTTAGCAGTCAGGGTCACCATCCACTAGGCCAACAGGCCAATCAAAGGGTTTTTTTTGTTGAAATCATTTACTTGTTCAATAATTTTTAATCATAAAAGGAACATGATTAAAAATTATTAAACACGTAAAATTATATATGAACATATTTTTTCAGAACACTTCATGACATATTTTTACATGGTTTGTATAAATATTTTATTTTGATAATAGTCAAAATCATACCGCCACTGTAATTTTTAGGAGGAATGTTGCGACAGACATACTTATGAGATCGACGTAAAGTTATGTTTTCTTGCAGTTTTCGTGGGTATATAAAAACTTCAGTATAACAGCTTTTTCCATTTAATATAACCAATTGCTTTCATTGTTATTTCATAGGTATGTAGTGTATTGCTTATAAAAATAATAATTAAGTCATTATTGACATTTTAATGTTACTTTTAACAATATAAATTAATCCCTTACTAATGCAAGATTCTATTTACATTGACGCCGAGCCGAAGCTAATATCATAAATGCTACGTAGCATTTTGATCTTTATTTTCAACTTCATAGGGTACAAGTTCGTGGAATGAATTAGAATAGGGAGGATGACTGTCAAGTCAAATCAGTCTGTTTTTATGAAATGTCAAAACGACAAGCTCTATAGAAATGTGTGTGGAATAGTAACCTATGACGTCATAAGTTCCTATCGACAAATCATTACTTTAAGTATTCGTTTTAATGCTTTTAAATTAAAAAAAAAAACATATTAAAACATTTTAAGATCTACTATTACCTGATTAGTATAAAATAATTTACTTTTATTGTAGTCAACTACCCAATTGCATGTCGACGGTTTACATCGCACACATTAACAAGCTTTTCACGAATTTGTATTCTATGCTTAAAACAATAAAGATGAATTTGCTATGTACAGTAATATTCGCTTCGATTCCGAGTCAATATAAAACGAAGCTAAGTGTAAAATGCTAACAATATTCTAGTCTAGCCAGTTGCTATGTACAACAATTTCTAAACACTACACTAACAACAATATCTAGACTATGTGCTATGTTAAAAATACAGTTAATCATACTTTTACTAATAATAATGATAAATCATTTTGTTATTTATTACATAGGAAAATAAACTTAATACTTATACGTACTTAGGGATGTTGTATAAGGCATTATAATTTGTAATAACTTTTTGACAAAAATATACAGTCTTCAAGAAAAAAAAAATATCCAGCACATCACCGAATGCAACTGAGCTGACTCATGTTTTAGTCTATATCTGTGATGTTTTTTAAGCTAGGACAATTTATACGCTAAAACCTTCCCAGAATATGCAGTCGAATAGCGAAAATCCCATCTAAATCGGATGGAACATGGTACCAAACAACACATTAACGGGTCAGACAGGGATTAAATATACACTGTATACTTTCCAATTTGAAATAAAAGGCATTATTATTATCTTGATTATTGTAAGTGCGCTTCTAGCCGCAAAATACTTTCGAACAGAAGTCTTGGCTTCCTACAACGAGCGAAAACGTAGTCCACCCATCCACGCACATGTATGGATGTCTCAACATGTTCAATCTCCTTCATATTGTATTTGCGTAATGGCTAAGGCATCGGTCTCGCAATCGTGAGGTCGCGGGTTCGAATCCTACCCATTATACTACCAACGTGAACCCACTCCTAACACAAGCCTTTGAGCTTAAATGTTGATAAACTTTCGCGATTTGTACACATTATGAAAATATATATATTACGGGTCTTAATCGCTTGATTAATTTAAGGTAAAATACCTTGTTTATTTCCCGACGTTTCGACCGTATTGTATACGAGTCTACCCGTGACCACGGCCGTTGCAATACCGTCGAAACGTCGGGCAATAAACAAGGTATTTTACCTTTGAGCTTAGCTGGAGGGGTTAACATTGCTAGATATCTTTAAAAAAATATATATATATATATTGATACAACATCCCAACTACTTCAACACAACTACATAAATAATAAAACTCTTATCTACACAAGGTTGCGTCGATCTGCTGAAGGGACGCGATGGTTAGCTTCAGTTTCCTCCTGTAAGCTGGGTCGGTGGCCAGTGGGTTTCTCTCTAAGTATATTGTGGATAGCTTCTTGTTCTCTTGCAAGTATTCTATTGATGACCAGTCGGATATCTGGTTGTCGTTCAGCTGGAAAGAGAATTTATTTAATTATGTATTTGAGAAAAAAGTCAAATTCAAAAAAGTTTCCATTATTTAGAGCGGTTACAGACCAGCGCATTTTTCTGCGCGTATACGGTCGTTTCGGCGTACGAGCGTACACGCGGGCTAAGTTGATTCAAAACTCGGACGCGCTTACACTATATTTTGGCGTGGCTCGAACTGCCACCACAGGCAGGTCTGTGTTAACATGCTTATACGCGTGTCAACGCTCGTACGTGTTGAGCGTGTGGCAAAAGATCGCTTGCGCTTCCAAAAACGAGGTTATACGTGGGTATAAAACGCTACTCGAAACCACCCTTACGTTCTCGGCCGAAGCAACACAGAAATAGGCAATTTGTTTATTTATTGTTGTGTAGTTATGTTTTTTTTATATTTTACTATATTTTTTACTAATGTATTTATATATATATACAACTTACAAACATTTATAAAGCAACATGTTTCTTACATGTTTGTAAGAAATGCAAGTATGTGACGTCATATTTTCTTAAAGATTCATGATACATTTTTTGTATGTAGAAAAATAAATGCAGAATAAATAATGTTCCTACTCACCCACAGCTCCTCTAAATCTGTCATATGTCTGACATTTTCAATGACTGAAATCCTGTTCATCGCCAGATCCAACGTCTGAAGTTTAATTTGATTATTCATATTCTCTATCACCATTATACCATTCTCAGAAATATACAACTGCTCTAGATTTGTCAAATTCTCCAAATTTTCTATTTTAGTGATCCGATTACTTTGTAGTACTAATATTTCGAGTTCTGCCATGTTTTCCAAGTTTTGTATTTTGGATATCTTATTTTTACCTAAATAAAGTTGTTTTAATGTTTTCAAATTGTCAATATCTTTGATTTCCTGAAAAATTAAGGTTGTTATTAAGCTTAACAAAGCTTTTTAAATTTGCATCACAAAAGATACCTCTCAATGTATTGGGCTGGCTTCCATGAGTGAAGGAATGAGTCACCTATTAAAATTATTAAGACTCATTCAAATATTTTTTTACTCATGCAGTAAAAAATAGCAACTGCACATGAAGGAGGGTTATGTTTTTCTAGAGTATGTATGTTTGTATGTACCTATATTTTTTTGGCATGTTCTAGCGCCTAAATGGTTTGATGGATTTTAATTTGACAGGCATCATTAGATTCCTCTCAGTTGTGAAAGTGACACTAGATACATCAAAATAAGACAAAATATATTAGCGGATTTTTGGCTCCAAAATATGTCAGTTATTAACTTAAGCCATTGGAGTTTTGTTTTATAATAATTTAACTTGTTTTAACTTACCCTTATGCGATTATCACCCAACTCTAACAACTCCAAGGCGGGAAAATGATTAACATTTTTGATTTCCGATATCTTGTTGGAACTGAGGAATAACTTTTTCAGTTTTGACAACTTCTCCAGGCCGGAGATCTCTTTGATTCTATTGAATGATAAGTCTAGCATCCTGTAAACAATTAGGGATTAAGTGTAGTCAAGTGGAGATCAGTAAATACTGAGGCTGAATCAACATAAAACTAATTTTATTCAATAATAATAAAATAACAAATATCATGAGACCCAGCTATATGATGCCAAACTAGGCAGAACCTGTACCATAGCAACCATATAACTGATAAACATATAATATTTTTACACATGCTTATTATTATTATTCACCATCCCGGCATTAGACCAACAGGCAAGTATAAAAATATTTTAAAATTAAATTAAACTTAAATTTAAATATTTTTCTATCCTCTTAACTGTACTGTCTAAATGTTATTAGAACAAATTTATTTATAACACTCACTCTAAATTTACAAGATTATTTAAGTTCTCAATCACAACTATCTGATTATCATACAACTCCAGCTCTACCAGGGTATGCAATGTGTCCAGACCCTCAATCTTCTTGATTAAGTTCCACCGCAGGTATAATCTGAAAATAAAAGGTTGGGATATTATATTTTATGCATGTTTTTTAAATGGTGCTAGAAATGGCAATCAGACAACTGATAAACATATGTCTATAAATATATCTAAATACATACATGCTATAGATAAAAAAAAAGATTTAATAGCTGCGGTAGCCTAATGGCTAAAGCATTGATTGGGTTCGAATTCTACTACCGATGTGTACCCACATGTAACACATGCCATTGAGCTTAGCTGGAGGGGTTAACAGGATTGTGGAATGTGGAACCACAATCACACATTGCTTATTTTTTTATAAAAAAAAAATGACACCCAAACAGAATAAACCATCATGCCCATCACACAAAGTTTTATCCTAGGTGGGGATTGAACCCACTACCTCTGGCCTACTATTAGCTCTACTAGACCAACTTATGTATCTTTAGAATATGTTTTACTTTATTCACTATTTTGCAGTGTCTGAAAAGAAACATAATTTTTCTGTAATATATTTTTTTACAAGCTAAGTATTAACCATGGAAAGCAAATAAAAGACTATATGATATCATTCAGATTAACTATAATTACTAAAAATCAGATGCCCATTTTTGTTGGAAGTTAATCAATAATAATAATCTTTATTTGCCAGAATATGGTAGTTATTACAAGTTTTTTGGTGTAGGTACCGCATATTCCATCACATGTGGCATGCAAAACTTTAAATCTTTATATATATTTCTTGTGTGCGTGTGTATGTCACTGAACTCCTCCTAGACGGCTGGACCAATTTTGATGAATTTTTTTGTGTGAGTTTAAGGGGAATCAAGGCTGATTTAGATTCATAAATGAACCTGATTTACATAAAAAAGAGTTGAGACGAAGTTCGCCGGGACAGCTAGTAGGTAAGTAATATAATTTAATAATGTTAAAGGTTATTGTTGTCAGAAAACATGAATCACATTCTATCATTACAGAGGCATTCATGCTTCGCAAATAGTTGATCAATTGTTATCCATCAATTGAAACATTGCTTAGATTGTTGAAGGTCATTTTATTTATGATTCAGAATTCAACCATCACTAAAAAGTTAACTGACTTGACAATTTTTTTATGTAGACAAATAGATAAACCATGGGCATACCCATAATATTTTTTAGGGCAGGCTATTAGGTACATACAACATTATTAGGATGCATATGTTTAAACATATTGTTGAGTGTTGAAGGTGTACTAGTATGCCATAGATTCAGACAAACTGTGCATGTAGTGTGGCAATGATTTGTGTGTCCCTGCTAGGCTACTGAATGTGGACGTCTTGGACAGTTTTCATAGCAGCACTGATCTACCTCACAAAAGAAACTTTACTACAAAATTTCATATTTTAATTATTTTTCCTTTCATTTTTATAACTGTTTACTGTACTATAAACATACAGATTTATGGTTATTATTGCACAATATCTTAACACCTAACCATCAATAACAGGTTTCAAAAACTATGACTCACCTTTCCAAGTGCTTTAGAGGTTCTAGTTTTTCGATTTTTCCGATTCTGCCATGATTCAGATCGAGCTCTATGGTGTCCTCATTAACTATTATAATCTCATTTGCTTCTCCATCATCAGTAGGAGGTGGCGATGGTGGAGATATAGAGACAGCCTCGACGGTTTGCGAAGCTTCCGCATTTGGGACTCCTTCTTTTAGTGACTCTTTGTTATCCACACTTGCTCCCGGATTATCTAAAAGACAAAATATAAAAATATCACGCTGAAACTCCGCAGTAAACTCTATATTTATCGGTTTTTTTACATACCTGCCATTTTTATCCAAGTCTGGCCAACTACACTAAACACGTTTAGTTTATAATCGCGAATAAACTGAGAACTGTATTTGTATAATTTTTAATCGGCACAATTCAAGAGAATTTCATGAAAAAACCGAGTCGAGATGAAAATTGACAAATTGTCAAATTCAAAATGATTGTACAGATAAAAAATTGATACACAGTGTTGCCCGTGTTAAAATTTGTTAATTACTGGTTTCTTTAAGGATTTTCAGCCCAAAGAATCCAAAGAATATAACCCCCTCACAGCTGAAAAAAACCCACATGGTACCATGCTTTTAAAGTTTTGTTTTATGCATATTTTATGAGTCAATAATATTCTTTTATGGATACTGAACGATTACGAATTGTCAAAATATGTAGCAACTAATCAAATGTCAAAATCAACCAGCGTTCAGCTTCAGCTGATTGGGGGCTTTCGCGCCAATTTTATGCAGTAGAATTTAATAGAATTTATTAGTTTATTTTGATCCACAGTACTGACTTGTAAATTACCAATACCATATTAATTATCATATACAAAACAGAAACTTGTTAAAGTAATTCATAAAAACTCAATGGTTTACTGTACCGTTAGTAAAAGTTTTAACTTTTTAAGCTGTTAGTTTAAGTGTGTATACAATGGACGAAAACGACGAACTAGCGCAGCTGGAAGAATTGTTATGTGCTGATTTAGATGACGGCAATAACACCAACAAACCGTCAGCATCAATTCAAGAAATTGATATCTTCACGGCAAGTAATACTGAAAATGAGAAACATGTCGAGGTTGTGCCTGATAAGGGTTCTGCTATTCATAATGGCGATACGGACTCATCGGATGACGAAGAGAAGAGAAATTACACAGAACGTAAGTACGACGACTACGGTTCACAAGTTAAAAAGATGTTGGACAATCAGGAACATGAACAGACAAACAAAAGACTCGACTTCGAAATGCGGCTTCGTCAAACAAATATGGATACGAAAATTTCTCGGAACACCTTCAAAACGCCTCCTAAATCTATTGAACCAGTAAGTAAAAATACTCTTTGTGCCCCGGAACAAAAGTCTAAGACTTCTTCAGACATATACACAGATCCTATATTTGGTATAAGAATAACTAAACCGTTAATATCTAGTGTGGCATTATTGGATCGTATGCAAGGCCGGGAGGCTATAAACATGCTTAGAGTGAAACGGCATGTTGAAAATGAAGATCTCTCAAAGGATTGGGTGATCGCTGGTGTAATAGTAAGGAAAAGTGCACCCAAAAAATCACAAAAGGGCAACCAATTTGTCATTTGGACTCTTAGCGATCTAAAAGATGACATGAAAACTATATCAATGTTCCTATTTCGAAAAGCTTATAATGAATTATGGAAAACTACTGAAGGAACTGTTGTAGCAGTTTTGAACCCTAATGTACTAGATAGATCACAGAATAGTGCTGACCAAGCTTGTCTCAGTGTTGAGAATTCTGATAGAGTAATGATACTTGGGCAATCTAAAGACCTAGGTGTTTGCAAAAGCAGAAAAAAGAATGGTGAACCTTGTACTGCATTTGTTAATCTTTCTCAATGTGATCACTGCATCTATCATGTAAAGCAGGAGTATCAGAAATACTCTCGGAGACAAGAGTTGCAGTCCTCAACCATGGGAAAAGGACTTGTTAACTTACAGAATAAAGTTTTAGGTAAAAATACAGTTATTTATGGAGGGAAGGCATACTCTGCTCTTAAATCTGGTAACACAGCCAAAGTGAAAGAGAGAGACAACAATAGATTGATGTCTTTGAGTGATTACTATAAGTCTGAAGGAGACAAATTCATGATGAACAAAGCACCTTATGGAGCTGGTTCTATGAAATCAAATGCAATATTACATAGTCCTTCGACACAGAGGACTAGTGATGCTGAAAGACTGAATAAATTAACTAACGGAAGTCCACAAACCCAACAAAGTGTAGCTTGCAAGTCCCAGAACCAAAGCTTAGCAGAAAAAGTGGGTAGTTCACCAAAATTAGGTAAATTTGGTTTGCAAGGCAGTGGATTTGGTTTAAAAGGAAGTGGAACAATAGACTTGAATATATCTTATGGACAGAAAGCAGCTGAAAGAGCAAAAGCAAATGCAGTCAGACTTATTCAAAAGAATGGTGGGTTATCAAAAACTGATCCTAACAACATTAAAGGGACTGAAGCTGGCAAGAAGAGAGCTTTAGACAAACTGAACACATCTGGTAGTGATGAGAATGATTCTAAAAAATCAAAGCCTAATGAGGACTCCATGCCCGAATCAATGAAAACCAAAGGTGTGATGTCAGAAAGGTTCAAGAAGATCCTTGAAGCAACATCAGCTCATCAGAACTTGATTGAACAACATGAGGATAATGAACAAGAGAAATACTTCAGTAAGTTAGAGAAGAAAGAACAAATGGAAGAGAAGATGTTGAATACTTTCAAGCTGGCATGTAAAGCCGTGAGATGTGTAAAATGCAAGTACACTGCCTTCTCAGCCTCACAGTTATGTAAGGACGAAAGGCATCCTCTAAAAGTACTTGACAGTTTCAAGAGATTCTTTAAATGTGCAGATTGTAATAATAGGACTGTTTCTTTGGAGATAATTCCTCTCCATTCCTGTAGTAATTGTAGTGGCTCCCGCTGGGTGAAAGCGCCGATGATGAGGGAAAAGAAAGTTGCAGTTTCTGAAGGTTTATCTATAAGAGGTGAAGAGGAATCACACATAGGTGGTCAAATAACTGCTGGCAAGAATATTAATTTATTGGTGCCTGAATAATTTATATTTGTTGCTTCTTATGCTATACTTCTACTTTAAATCGGTTTTCTTACAGTACGATCAACGTAACTTGACCAGATTGAAGTTAGGTTTTTATCACTTTTGCGCATGTCATAGAGATGCGACCCTAAAATTACTTACGAAAAGACTAAATATGTATAATCGATTTCAACAATATAAAAACACTATTTAAATGAGTTCATAAAAGTTTAAACTTAGAACAGTTACAGTAAATACTAAAAAAACTTTGAAAAACAATTTCTTTACGAAAATAATCACAAAAAACATAAGTTAGTAATACTAATTATGACAATGTAATGCGTAATCGCATCTCTAATTCTCTTGGTTTAGTTACCGTCCCCGCCCCCCGCTACCATTTACTTCCAAAAAATGCATCTTGGCGACAAGTGGATGCGCATCCACTTGTCGCCTACTTCAGTCCGGCCTAGTTACGTTGATCCAACTGTTTGTGCTTGTTCCAAGTGCACATTCCAAATGCCTTGGCTTTGCAAAGTTGGAGAAAACTAACTTAATATATTAAATAAAATTCTGGTAAATCTATTAAAGTTATGTAGTTTGTGTGTTTGTTTTGCAGGGAAAGCCTGACACTGTGACAATGTAATGCATTGTAGTTTTGACAAGTATTTTTGTATTATTTATATAAAATTGTATTAGGGTTTCAAAAATAAAATCCAATATGAAAATAAAGCATAATATAATTTTTATTATGAAACTTCCAGTCAATAACACTGAACCATTCCATAAAACACAATGTGTCTTCGATTTAATACAAGATCCATTTATAACAATCTTGTCGCGCGCGGAATAATTGTGGGCTTTTTATAAATTTTTACACACAGCCTTTGACATTTACACAGCTTTTGACAATAAATTACTACATGTTACAAAACTGATTAGTGGAGCTAACAACAACATGTGACACCAATGTATTTACAAAAACTTCATTATATCAGGCAGTGGCGCGACTTACATCAAACGTTAAATTAAAACTCGGTACAGTTAAATTGCTAACAAAATAAATCATTGTCTGATTACAACTCAAAATGTATACATAAAAATGTTGGTTACGGTGATGAAAGTAATAACAAGAACAATAAAATTGAGTGCCACGTCATAGAGAACTAACCTGCGAATACTCAAACAATACTTAGCTTTGAGTCATGCTCAAATGTATTTCCATGGACGTACCTAGGGGGGGGGGGGGGGATTTGGGTGTTAAGCCACTCCGCCTCCCCTCCGTAATTGCAAAAAGGTACACGGTACTCATTTGGTCGGTGCTTAGTCAAAAAATGATCCTGGGTAATTCCCATATGCATTTCTATCGCGACTATTCACCATTATGTAACAGTCTCAAAATTGAATAACATTTGAGCATTCGGAAATCATATATATCCAGTTTTTGAACACTCCCTTCAGGCAATCAATCACCAAATTTTTCAAAACAATAGCTAACAGAAACGGCAAATCCGATGATATAGGAACACTACTAAGCAATAACAATCAAAGGTCCTATACTAACCAACTACAGATGGATAAGTTTTAAAACTGTGACATACCCTAATTCGTTGATTTAAAAATACAATTCAAAAATCTAACAATTATGAGCTACCGTCATATCAATACAGGGATTCAAGTAATTAATGAACACAATCTTATTATCTTACGTATCATTGTTGTATGTCACAGTAGCAAAACTATAAAATCAGTCTATGTCGCTAAGGGTGAACGCTTATACATTTGGCATGACAACCAACCCATAGTGTTTCACTATAAGTCAATATGTGGTTAAATGATGTTTTATCAAACTGTTTCCGATGATTCCCTCATCAAATAAAAATAACAGTCGCAGCCACTGCCGTAGGGTGCGTTCGTTTAGTAAAAAAATATATAAAAGTGTATCGGCCCTACTCCCACTCTGTGGTCCCAGGCGGCTTCGGCGTGAGGTCGTATAGCACGCGGGATATACCCGGCACGCTCATCAGCTCCTTGCGCATTCTGTCCACAACCTGGGGGTGAAACAATATTAAGTTAGAGATGTTAATGAGGTATTTGGATCATGTGGAAACGAAAAAAAACTGTGGAAGAAACAAAATTAGCTGTGAATCACGCTAAGGTCCTGTCTCAATTTGCACCCTGTGTTGTCTTTTGGACGTGTCAAATAAAATGTTACAATATTTGTAAAAGTTGAGAGTGGAGTCTTGGGTCTAAAATTCTATTATTACTTTTTTTTAAGATTTTCTAGCCGGATTCCACCATTCCATATTTTGAAAATCAATAATAGACTGTATCTGTACTCTGTAAGTGGAGGATAAAATTACAGCTTATATTTCTTCTTGCTAAGAGCACAAATCAGGAGAGTTTATAGACGAGACATAACAATGAAAGTGAGTGGCACGTCAGAGAGCCTCTGGAAGTGTGGTACCGGCTTAAGAATCGTCAAGGGATTTCACACCAGAGGATGGGCAGCAGCTCCCTTAGCTTAAAGCTTAACTGTGATCGCTAAACATGGCAATTAACCTTAGGACTTATAATAAGGTTCTACTAGGGAGACCCGTGCCCAGCAGTGGGACATCATACAGGTTGATATAGTCATATCAACCTGATGATGTCTCACTGCTGGGCACGGGTGGGGCTGCCCAGCCCCTGGGCACGGCTGGACTGGGCATGATGATGACGAGAAATATATAGTATACCTCCATGGGCATAGCATCGGAGCCAGGTAAGGCGGCCACGCCGGTCATGAAGTCCTGCGTGAGGAAGGGGCGCAGCACCAGCGAGCGCTGGCACGACGCCGCGCGCACGGCCGCGTCGCGCTCGAAGTGGATCGGCAGCAGCACCACCGGCATCTGCGAGATGCGCCCCGTCAAGCCGCTGGACACCAACACCTGAGCGGAATATATACACCTTATTATATATCTACTAGCTGACCCGCGCAACTTCGTCTGCGTAAATTTTCCCTTTTTTCTTTTTTCTCCCTTTTTTTTTTTACAACGTTTTTCATTGCTGCTCCGCTCCTATTGGTCGTAGCGTGATGGTATAGCCTTCCTCGATAAATGGGCTATCCAAGAATAAAATATTTTTTCAATGCGGCCCAGTAGTTCCTGAGATTATCGCGTTCAAACAAACAAACAAACTCTTAGGGGGATGAAAAATAGATGTTGTCCGATTCTCAGACCTACCCAATATGCACACAAAATTTCATCAAAATCGGTCAAGTCGTTTCGGAGAAGTATGGCAACGAAAACTGTGACACGAGACTTTTATATATTAGATAATTAGCGGATTAATTGGGTAGATGACTACAATAACAATCAATTATTTTTCACTATACAGGAAATAGCATTTGCAAAAATATTCTGGAATACAGTGTTTCTCTGCAACTTTACGTTGTCATCAATTTATAATCATCAAACATTGAAACTACATGATTTGACCATACAAAAGAATGACGTCATTGTTTTGTATTTCATATAAATTAGTACGGGGCGTATCGTTAAGACGTTTCTTTAAAAGATACTGATTTGACTTGACAGTCATCTACCCTATTCCCTGGGAGGCGTGGCTTTATGGTGATGTCATCGCGTGATGACATAAGAAAGATGGATTGACAAGCGCCAGAGTGGCTGCTCGTCCAGTTGCGGCGCGGTTATCGGATCGGACGGACGTTATACCCCCCCAACCATGCGAGCGACTCACACTTGACCTGTTGAGTCAAATGCTGCTGGATCCGCGCCTGATTTGGACTGGACGACGTCCATTTAATTCGGATCGTCAGTGGCCCCCTTTAGTAGTCTGTAGTAGTTGCGTCACAATGTGACAATACGTATTTAGAAATATATATTTTATTTGTCAGTTGTCTGACCTCTATAGTACAGGATCTGCTGAATTTGGGACCAGATGCTTGTATGTAAGTTATTCTATTATATTTATACTTATATACAACCAACTTTAACGTAAAGATTCTGATAGTAAATCAGGCACAAAATCAACTTCGCGACACAACTGCGGTCGATAGACAGGATGCCGATCGATATCAGTCGAATCCTTGCAGGGGGGTGAAATTTTTGACAAAAAAAAATATAAAAAATATCTACCTACATTAAAAAAAAAAATATGAAAAAAAATAAGGTACTTTTTTTTTAATGTTGGTTCAGTGTCATGGTCTGATCACCCCTTTGCAATGTTTCGACTAACTAACCCGGCACCCTGTATAATGCTATAAAAGAATATAATGTAACAATGTTATAAGACAGTTTGACTGACCTGCATCGCGAGGTCGTCAGCCTGACGTAACGTAGAGATAACTTGTTGTGTGAGGAAGGTAGGTGTGATGTCTGTTACTTGCTCCTTAATTAAACCTCCGAATGCATAGCAAACCCTGTAACAAATTGTGTTATATTAACATTAAACATTATTATCAAAGTATTATCTTTCAATCAGCCTATCGCAGTCCAATAATGGACATAGGCCTCTCAAACTGCACGCCACTCTGTTCTTTCTTCGGCTTCTCGCATCCAGCTCCTGCCAGCCGTTTTGCGTAAATCATCACTCCACCTGGCCTAACCCCAACGGTTGTCGGTTCTTCGGCTAATATGGCCAGCCCACTGCCACTGCAGCTTCAATCCGGTGGGCTATGTCGATAACTTTGACGACATAGCCCACTGGATATATTATCTTTACCCATCTAACACTTACGGCACCCTAAAAAGGGCTCAACTTGATTACAATGTATTTTTTTTTATGACTCTTCACCTTTATAAAGCTGAAGGGGCCTAAAAAAAAAAGTTAGTATGTATAGATAGTAACAAACGAAACTGGACATAAAATGAGCTTCAAATAAGTATGAAACAAAGTCAAATAAGTGTGAAGCGGCGATAGTCTAATGGCTAAGGCATCAGCCTCGCAATCGTGAGGTCGCGGGTTCGAATCCTACACATTAAACTACCGACGTGAACTCCTGGAGGGGTTGACAAGATTGCTAGTGATGTGGGACCCAATCCCAAATTGCAAGTAATCTTTTATTTAAAAAAAATATATATAAATTATAAAGTAGCATACCTGTTAACGTTGTGGCAGACCCGTGGTATGAGTTTGGCGAGGTAGTGCATATCCTTCCAGTCTGGCGGGTACCGCTCCGTGGATAGCGCCACTGCGTAACTATACGTCCGGCCGTCACCTACAGGAACAATGATAAATAAATAACGTCTTTTGTTTCTTGACTATACAATTTTGAAAAATTATACATCACGTCGGTTGGCTGGAGTGACAAAGGATAAGTATAACATATATTGGTCCTACAATTCCGGGAGTCAAGATTTTTTTTAGGAAATTTCTTCCTCTTTTTGAATCTTTTTTCAAATTTGAAAAATCTTAATTAGTTTTTGAGGTATTTGCAAAAAACTAAACCCCCTTTTTTTTTAGTTAATTGTTAATAACTTTTGCAATTTTTAAATCATCTAGATGCCATTCCGAATCGAATGACACCTCAATCATAATTTTCGGAGACTGCTGAAAAAAGTTGACCAAAAAGGCACTTGTTGACTAGACTAAAGTGCGGTTTTCTTCTTCGCCTTGTGTAAAACTAACTTACTAACAACGTTATTCTTGGTATAGTGCAAACCTGAAAGTAGTTTGCTCAGAATCAGTAACGCAATCCATTGGGGTAGTTTTTTAAAACCGAACGACGTCTATTCAAACGGATTACGTTTATAACATCCACGACAAGTTTTTGAAAGACGTCTACTCCATTGATGGATGCATCGACAGTGGACCCTTTAAGTGTATTGTGTGACAAATTTTGAAGTCGCGCCTTCCACTCGTGCATAAGTTTTAAAATACCAAGTTAAGCAAATATTTTACAAATAATTTTTAATCATGTTCTTTTATGATTAAAAATTATTAAACATGTAAAAGTAAATGATTTCACCATAAAACCATTGGACTGGCCTGTTGGCCTAGTGGTTAGTGACCCTGACTGCTAAGCCGGAGGTCGTGGGTTCGATCCTCACTCAGGATAAAACTTTCGAGTGATGAGCATGATGGTTTATTCTGTGTCTGGGTGTAATTTGTCTACAATATGTATGTATTTAGTTGTTTGGTTGTCATAGTACAAGCTCTGCTTAGTTTGGTATCAGATGGCGTTGTGTGAGTTGTCCCAAGATATTAAATGACTCCATTCAACCTGATCTTAAGTGGGTATTGAGTCCAAACGCAAGGCCAGACAGCATAGCACTCTATGCAGCACTGGCTGTCTTTACCTTGCTCTCCTGCAAGATACTACGGTAGGAGGGAATATATGTGTTTGGAGGAGAGGGGTGTGGGTTGTGAAGTCCCCGTGGCCCCGTACCTTGCACGCCGACGGTCCGGAGCGGCAGCAGCGTGGCGGCGACGGGCGACTTGCTGGAGATGCGCTTGAGCTCCAGCTGCTCGGCCGCCGTGCTCGCGTTGGACACGCGGCCCAGCAGCGCGTGCGACTTCACGCACATCGACGCGTACTCCACCATTATCTTCACTATCACCTGGGGACCACATTATACGCAGTGTTGAGTCGCTCGCTCAGCACTGAGGCGGGAGCGGACTCAGACACAGACTGGACAGCGCTATAACCTTACAAAATTGACCACGCTCTAGAAAGAGAACGCGACTGTGAATGCAAAAGATTACTGGCCACATGAGTGTTTTGTCTCTCTCGTGGTATGTACTTCATATCTGGAAGGGAAGGCGCAGTCCAGTCTCCATAGCTAAGCCGCATCGCCCTAGTCAGCTGTTACATAAAATACCAATAGTCTTAAAGGTAAACTTAAGTCCACCTTTGTACAACTTTGTGCATAAAGTTTTAAATAAAATAAAATAAATAAATAAATAAATAAACTTCAAAATAATAATTTTAAACAATTATATATTTATGTTAAAAAATATACTTATATATGTGTGTATTGTGTGTGTTGTTTATATATATTTATTTTTAATATAAAGACGACTTCCACAGTAGGGTACTAGCCCTGTGGCGCGTGAATTTTATGTTTGTAAAGTCCCTAGAGGCCGTCAAATTGTACATATTATTTTTTGTATAAGATATACTATTATTTGTATTTTTTTTGTGTGTAAAATAAAGAATTTGAATAGCACTCATAAACATCGTTCAAGAACCCGAAGAAAGTGCCCCGCCTGGACCAAAAAAATCCCTTAAGATAACAAAAATAAAAAATATTAGTAGTACTCGCGCACCGAAGGTTCCGTATATGTCCAACAGAGTTGCACATGTATGGAACCCTCGGTGCGTCCGAAACTCGGCCGATTTGTGTTATTATCAGTGTTTTATTTTTTGGCCGGGCCTGCCCACCAGGTTCGCCACAAGTCTTAAGTGGTCAAATCCAAGTTAGCTACTTAGGCTCCTCATCTATATGATACGAGTTTGTTAATTATATATTGATGAAATTAAATGAAGGTGAATCTTAAAATCTCAGGATTTTGAGATGAGGTCATATATCCACGTTATGCCACGATTGACGAATCCCGGAAAATGCAGATCATTGATTTTAACTCTATGGACACCAATAGTTCGTAAAATATAGCTTGATACCTGTGACTTTAGAGACTACGTTTAAAAGACTGCTACAATAAATTTGTTGGAAAAGTTTTAATTTTTTAAATATTAATAAGACATTTGTATAGAAATCTAGAACACTTTTTTCAAATAGAACTTGTTATCAAGGAGATACTAGTATAAACAAAGGTAATTTAAAATATTTATTATATTTTATTATTTATATTTTTTTGTTAGCTTACTTCGTAAACTCTTTTCGCAGCCTGGTAGGGATGTGTAATCGACCGGCCAGCGAATATCGATAAAATAAATGTATGACAATTTCATTAATATAAATTGTATAAATGATTATATCTAATCGTTTTTTCACAACGAATTCGTATTTTTTTAGTCTTGCAATACCTACTGCTTTCGCATGCAGCGATCAAGCGGGCGCCATCTTTTTTGAGTCAGTACGAGTGCCCACGCCTTGTATACGCTACCGCTACGTGATTAATATTGTTTTGTCGTTATTACTGTTGCTTTGTTAAGTTTTGTTGTTATTTCTAGTTATTTGTTTTTTTTTGCACCACAATGCCGAAAAGAACAAAAAAAACTGTTTTGAATAGCGAAAGTCGCGAGTTTGTGATTCGTTTGCGTGAGTATTTTGAGCGCGAGAATCAAAATGGCGGACCGCTACTACCGTTGGAGCAAGTGTGCAATAGAGTTGCTGACGCTCTTGGTATCGGACGAGCTACAGTGTCTCGAATTAGCAAAGAAAAGTATGGAGAATCGTCAAAGGAGATGGTGGCCGAAGATGAGGGAGGTAAAATATTATCGACTCCTAATAAAAAAAGGAAGAGAGTTTCGCCAGTCACCGAAATTGACGACTTTGATGCTGCCGCAATTCGAAATCATATATATGCGTATTACGCACGTGGTGAATTTCCCACGTTAAAAAAAGTATCCGTTTCGCTTAAAGACGCGGATTTATTTAAAGGAAGTCCACCATCGTTGTCCAAAATATTGAAAAAAATCGGCTTTGCTTATAAGAAAAGCGATAAAAGAAAAATTTTAATGGAGCGAACAGACATTGCTTTGACCCGAATTGACTTTTTGCGCAAAGTCAAAAATATAACAGATTGGAATAAAGTGGTTTTTCTTGATGAAACATGGCTCAACGCAAACCACACTGTTTCAAGATCGTGGACAGACGATAAAGCGGAGTCTACCACCAAGGTGCCCGAAGGCAAAGGACAAAGATTAATAATTACTCATGCGGGGACATCGTCTGGTTTTGTGCCCAATTGTTTACTGGCGTTTAAAGAAGTAAAAACAACAGAGTACCATGAAGAAATGGATTTTACAAAATTTAAGGAGTGGTTTCTAACTCTTCTAAATAATTTGAGTGAACCACATTTTATTCTGATGGACAACGCTCCGTATCATTCAGTACAAAAAGATAAGGCGCCTACGACAAGCAATCGTAAAATTGAAATTATTACTTGGCTGCAAAACAAAGGAGTAAAAGCCGACAACAGCATGCTCAAGAAAGAATTGCTAAGATTAGTAAGCATTCATAAGCCCCTCACTCCAAGATATATTATAGACGAAATTGCAAAGGAAATGGGCCACACCGTCATCCGTTTACCACCATATCATTGCCATTACAATGCAATAGAACTAATCTGGGCTCAAGTCAAAGGTTCGTATAATCTAAAAAAACATATATAAAAAGCTTACAAAGAATGTAGTAGGTTTTTTGTTTAATCGAATACCTTTTTTTTCTAGGTTACGCTGCCAGACATAATGTAGCACCGCCTTTCACAGCGAACAAAATGTTGACATTACTACATGAAGCTTGTGTACATGTAAATGCTGATGATTGGAAAAAGATAGTTGAGAAGACAAAAAATGTGATTCAAAAAGATTGGGAGCGCGATATTCAATTTGACAACATATGCGATCAAGAATTAATTATTAATCTACAGGACTGCTCCAGTGATGAATCAGAATTCGACTTGGAAGTTGATCTCGGCTGTACACCATTTGACAATTAAACTTTTAAATACCTTCAAATTCATCTTTCATTTCCTTTTTTCTTTCTTTCAATATCGTTAAAATGTATTTTTTTTAATAAACTCATTCCATATAAATATCGATAAAATACCTATTACATGTCATTCTGACAAACGTCACAGGTATCAAGCTATATTTTACGAACTATAAAATAAATGAAGTGACGTTTTGAAGTTACAGTTGCCTGTTGATGAAATTAGTTCCATTCGTTTTCCGCAACATGGCGAGGTTTATGATTTTCCTGGTCGGGCTATAAATTCATTTAGTTATTATACCTGTGTCTCAGCGAAGTCCCGTTCCATGTAAGGCTCTTCCTGGCACAGAACCCGCACCGCCAGGCCGGGACCGGGGAACGGCTGCCGCTCCACCAGTGGCGCCGGCAGACCTAACTCCATGCCTAACGCACGGACCTGGAATTAAAATATTTTATTTCACGTATTTTTATTTCTGGGGCTTCACTTGTTTAAGTTAAGACATTTGACATTTCGTGAAACATCAATTGGAAGAAATGTATCAAAACGTTTCGATACATCTAAAAACATTGCAGATATAGTTCAGAAATATCCCGAAATGAGTATTGGGAATTTCAATATGTTTCTAAATGTTTATAGAAACATTACATATGTAAGTAAATACAAAACTCGCTATGTAATGTGGTGTGCCAGTAGATATCGCGATTTGGAATAATCGTACTTTGTTAAACAGGAACATTTGAAACAGTTGCAAACTGTTTTAAACAATATCTAAATGTTTAAAAATGTTTCCAACAGTCGTAAACAGTTTGAAACTGTTTATGAATGTTTGTGAACATTGACACTGTTTAAAACTGTAATAAACACCGGTGAGGGAGCACCTTTAGTATGTAGGTACCAAAAGAGAAGGTAGGACACCGTATCACCAATCAGCAGTTGTATCAAGTGCCTGCGTGTACCCTCTGTGAGAGCATCACTACAAGTACATTTCCCAATGTCCTTGATTGACATGATTATAACCCCATTAAGTCCCATTGATTGACATGATTATAACTATTTATTATACGGGAAAACCACCGGCACCGGCCGTGGTCACAAGCGGACCATTTGTGACCACGGCCGGTGCAACCTGGTCGAAACGTCAAGCAATTTTAAGGTAAACAATGCGCGTTAATTCCCGTATAATAAATAGTTATAATTACCCAGCGACCTGGAGGCCTACTCTAATTCGATGAAAACGAAGTTTCGATCAAAAATGAGGTGGTAGTATACAGGAGCCAGAAACATCTATTTTATCCACTCTTTCCAGAATATCTTCCATGGGTTCGAACTTCTTGTGCTTACTCGAAAATTTATTAGAATAATCCCTGTAAACTTGAGAAATTTAAGTGAACGAAAATTCATGAATATCGTTCTAAAGAAAGAGAGTAGGCCTACTGCAATGGAACATCATACGGGTTGATATGAACCCACCTCGTCCTTATGGAAGTCCTTGAGCGGTTCAACGACCCTGCCCCTCTGTCTCAGCAGCCTGACCAGCTCCGTGTCGTTGTGGTGAGTCTTGATGGTGGCAGCGTTGTTGGAGCACAGGGACGAGGCCGACTCGATCAGGTCCGGCCGGAGAGTGCCCTGGCCTAGGAGGACTTGGTCTTCCCTGGGGAATAATGCGTTACGATATTATTGCTGAAAATAGGTATTACTCCCTGTTTTTGGTCGAGTGAATGATAATTATCAGTGAATCATAATATATGCCGAGCTGTTTTTGGCTGTACCATGAGCACCATGAGCTCTTATAGCAGGTCAATTGTAGACTGTTCTGCTAATTTCGTACCATAACTCTGGCTAAATGCAGGCGTGTCAGTGATGACACGTCTGCATATTGTCTATTTGTCAATTCTTTGCACTTGACAGCAGTTCAGCAACTGACATGCGTCAGGTTTAAACATGAAGTTGAACTGTCCTGTACTTGGCAAATAATTTAGATGTTCATGGTACAGCATTTGGTCTACATTTTTTTTTTCAAGCAAGTAGTTTTTCAACTATGGTCAAATAAAGTTGTAAAAAGTAAAATGTATACAAAGTTAAAGTAGTCTTATCACATTGCAACTTTACGTCAAATGGTTCCATAATTTTAAAATCAGTTTCCCTGATCGGAATTCGGTCTCCCTTTAAACACTGAGTGAGAAAAAGTACATTCAGATAATGAAGAATGTTATGTGATAGATTTATTATACAATTAGGCTCAATGGACACCGAAATGACGGTAACTGGCAATGCCATTTCAGCGTCAAAGAATTTTAAACTTTATTTACATACATAAGACTGCCTCGGTGGCGCGGTGGGAGTGTATACGACTGTTACGCAAGAGGTCGTGGGTTCGATTCCCACACGGGACATTGTATGTTTGTAAAGTACCCCGCGACACAGGGCTTGTGTTCACCCTACTGCGGAAGTGGTCTTTATAAAAAAAAATAATAATGTGTGATCAATATAGCTTAACCATTGACGTAGAGAACAGGACTGCGCCATAACCATATAAAATTTACCACCTCTAGAAAGAGATAATGCTACTTTGTGGAGAATACCTGTCAAAGGCCGCACGAGTTTTTGTCTCTTTTACGCTTTGCAGTCACTATTTACTTTTTAATTGAATCCAGTCCTGGTCTATATGTCAATGAGCTTAACATACTGATACATTTAAAATTCTTTGACACTAAAACTGTGCTGCCGGCCGTTTCTAAATCGATATAAATTGGGTCTTATCATAGGAAAACATAAAGGGATTATGAATCTATACTAATATTGTAAAGCTAAAAAGTTTGTTTGTTTGAACGCGGTAACTCCAGGATCTACTGGATCCGAACTGTAAAATTCTTTCACTGTGGCTGGGCTATCCAGCCCATTTATCAAAGAAGGCTATATAACAAACTAGAAGCTGTTATCAGTTGACCCGTGACCACGATCGGTGTTGGGGGTTAGTCCAACACAATTTGCTAGTTCGAGGTGAATAGACACAGTAAGAGGGGAATGGAGTTTGATTGATACGACTGTTACGATTGACGGCGTTTATTGGACTGAATATAAAATATAATTATAAAATATGATTATGTGCTAAGTATAGTTTTGAGCGCGTCAGCAATTACTCTGTTACTACCTAATACATATTACGAAATGTGCAACTTGCTTGTACATATTCGCCACCGAACTGTTAAGAACAATAAAACTGATTTCATCTTAATTATTTACTATCTACTCGTAACAATGCAAATTACGACGTTCGATACTAATAGGTGAGCATGCTTTGTTTATTTTAGAGTGGCTAAGATTTGGTTTTGGTTTATCTTCGCTCCTACAATCTTCTGACTGCCCCCTTCGGATCCGTTTTATCGAATTCCGCCTTGTATTGTTGCTTGCTATCGACTGTAGCTCAACATCTGGGGTGATTACGCGCTCTATTTTTCGACGACAACATCCCTTCTTCCACAGGAATACTCCGCCCACGACCAATGCACCGGCTAGTAAGAGTGAGATCCCGGTATATTGGTGGATATCGTGTGGTGATAGTTCGTAGTTTGTGTTAGTGCTGCTAGCCTTCATATCTTTTATTTCTTGCTTCAATTGGTCTATCATTGAGCTCAACTCTTTGGAATCAGTGTTATTGACCTCCTCTTCTGCTGGAGTAATATTAATTAAGTGGTTAACGTGGTCAATTTTAGGTATGAACACGGCAGAACTGATATTCAGTTGATTTTGATAAATTTTGTGGGGAGCCAAAGTGAAATCTTTTCCTTTCAAGATACAATTTGGCGCAATCGAGATGATTCCTCCTTTGCTGAGTTCTTGGATTTTTAGATCTTCCCCACAAACGATGCTGACTGTGTATACGTCACAACAAAAAAACAGAAACTGAGTCGGTGTATTTAACGACTCCCATTTGTTTTGGCACACTGTTCGTTGAACTGCGCACTTTTTCGTCTCAAAATCTGATTTACAAAGATTTTGATTATTGTTAAGATGATAGACCGGTTTCTGCTGCGGACACAAATATGTTTCATCGTTTAATGTGCACATAGCTAATTCTTCGTGACTCATTGGTAGGTAAGTATCTTCCCCAATGTTTACCGCAATGTAATTTGATATCGGGATTACGGTTACCATACTTTTATCCATTTGCTGTGGGACCGGTATTATTTTATATAGTTTAAAATTATCTCTGCTTACTAGCGGAAACATAATTTCAAAAAGTAAATAATTTTCCGTCATTCTGGCCTTAACTTTAATAAGTTTGTATATTTTCCTCACATCATTTTGTACATTATTGATAGGTAAACTAACTTCTTCTGAGACTTGTCCAGCTATAATATTTAACTCATGGAGCAACTGTTCTGGTGTTAATAAATGCAATTGAAATTGTCCATGATATATATCCGTTAGCGCATCTAGTAAGTTATCTTGTGTCGCTTTCAAACTGTGCACTAAGTTGCTTGCTGATAAGGATAATAATGTGAAATCTTGCATTGCCGCTAAGTTGTCTATTTCTGATTGCAATACCTTGTTCATTTGCTTGATTGATATTAATTGTTTATTTATATATTTATGATGTGTTTGCATGATTTCTATAGTTCTTTGTAATAAGTTCGATTGTGCTTCAACTACAGAAGTTTGTTTTTTCCATAAATCTGCTAGATGTGCTTGGTTTCGTCTCACCAGCGCTATGTCTTTGGAATACTGTTCGGCGAATCGCTCGTCCAACACACCAAACAAGCTGTTAGCTATATATCCGACCCCATCTATAAGTCCGCGACGCCGTCTGGCGCGCGGGGATTGCCCACTAAACTGCTGCGTCAATAAAAGATTATTATGATATTGGAGCTCGTTATACTCGTGCCGTAATTGTATAACTATCATGTTACAGTCATTGTTTCCCGATGTACTACAAGTGCTATTTAAATGATTAATTAATTTGTTGTATGCATTTACTCCTTCCCAGTATGGCGACATATCATAGTATGCGATAAGCTTCCATTGATCTCGTACTAGTTTCATATTAGCAATTTTATCAACATATAATCCTTGCGAAGTTTTTAGTTGCGTTATATTAAATGACGCTAAAGAATTGCTGATCAAGGACATAAATAAAATAAAGGGAATCGCCATAGATAAAAGGTTGTTAGTAAGAGATGACCTCTTCTTCGAATTTTTATTTTCTGCTTTCTCCTTTATCTGTTTTGGTCTATCCTCAGTACTTTCTGCTATTGGTAAGATAGACAGCTTTACAATTGGTCTCTTTAAGATCCCGCCTTTTGTCTTCAGTGACACTACTCTGACTAAACCGTCTGATCCTGGATGTAGCTCTATTACCCGTCCCATCATCCATTTACCGGGAGGTAAATTTTCATCTTGTATCGTTACCAAATCTCCAACCTTCATGTTATCCTGCTGTTTACTCCATTTGTTCCTAACTGATAATTGCGTAAGATATTCTGTTTTAAACCGCTTCCAAATATCTTGAGCTAGCTTGTCTGTTAAATACCATCTGCTTCTAGCATCCTGTTCTGTTTCAATGACGGTTGATCCTGCCCTTCCAGACAAGAAATGTGCCGGAGTTAAGACATCCAAATCTTCTACATCTTCTGATAATGGACACAATGGTCGTGAATTTAAGCAAGCTTCGAGCTGTGCTAGCATTGTGCTAAACTCTTCAAAGGTTAGCTTCTGCTCACCTACGACTCGTTTTAGGTGGTGCTTAAGGCTACGTATCGCTCTTTCCCACAAACCCCCTGCATTTGGCCAAGATGGTGCGTTGAAGTGCCATTCGATATTTAGCTCTGCTATTTCTTTAAAAAATCTGTCATCAAGTCTGTTTTTGAGATCGTAGAATTCTTCCTGCAACACACGATTCGCTCCCACAAAATTTGTCCCGTTGTCGCTGTATATATGACGGGGAGCTCCCCGTCGTGCGGACATTCTTCTGAGAGCTGCTAAAAATGCTGTACTACTGAGGTCTGAGACAAGTTCTAAGTGGACGGCTTTCGTTACCATACAAATGAATAATGCCACATAGCCCTTACATGTCTTAATTCCCCGTCCCTTACTGGCCTTAACCTCCACATAGCCAGTGTAGTCAACACCTGTGTGATAGAACGGCGATGCTGGATTGACTCTTTCTGCTGGTAAGTTCCCCATTAACTGGTATTGCTGTTTCGGATCATGTTTTCTACATGTTACACATTTTCTAAGTGCCTGTTTAACCGCTTGAATACCCGATATGATCCAATATTTCTGTCTCAAGTTCGCTAAAGTTAAGCGAGGGCCACCGTGATAGGTTAATTGGTGTGCTTGCTCAATCAATAACTTTGTTAGAGCACCACTGTAAGGTATTACGATTGGAAACTTCATATTGCTATTTAGTTGAGCGTTTTTCAAACGCCCACCTACTCTTAGGATTCCATCTATATCCAAAAAAGGATTTAATTTTAACAATCTGCTCTTATTGCCCCAACTGCTATGTTTTCTATAATATTCGATGTCTTCTGCAAATTCACAGCGCTGTACATATTTTATTATAAATAATTTGGCTTGTTTCAATTCATGTAACGTGATATATGCCTGATTCTGCTTATATTCGTCTTTGTTCCATTTAATCGACCTTATTGCGCGTAAAATCCATGCTAATATTCTTGTAATTTTTATAATTGAACTATGTTTGTTCAATAATAAGGAGATAATGCTTTCTTCACTGCTTTTTTGTATAAAATTCACCTCATTATTTTTGCGCTCTTCACTAGTAGAGTATATCGCTTTTTCTTCCATACTACTATCTGCTTTTAAGGATTTTAACCACTCCGGTCCCTGCCACCAGAGTGTATTGTTTGTTAATTGCGACGCCAAAAGTCCTCTGCTCGCCGCGTCTGCTGGATTTTCGCCTGATTTGACGTAGCGCCAACGTGTCGGTGCTATAATTGCGGTTATAGTTCTTACTCGGTTCGCCACGAACGTTTTCCATCGATTTGGTTCTCCTTGCAGCCATCCAAGAACGACCATGGAATCTGTCCAACCATAGACTTCTATCTTGTGCTTGTCTAAACAGTGTACTACTTTATCCATCCACTTGGATAGTAAATGTGCTCCACACACCTCTAATCTTGGCAATGAAATCTGTTTATTACTGGGAACTAATCTAGTCTTAGATCCGATTAAAACCACTGATACTACGTTGTTGTTTCTGATAATTCTTGCATAAATTACGCCGGCGTATGCTTTGAGTGATGCATCACAAAACCCATGCAGCTCTATAATATCTCCCTGTTGATACCCAATCCATCTAGGTATTTCACATTTAGTTAGGTGAATGGTATCTGTTTTAATTTTAATCCATTCTGTCGTTATATCTGTTGGGATTATGTCGTCCCATTGTAAATTTGCTAACCATACTCGTTGAAAAAGTAGCTTTAACTTGGTTGCTAGAGGGGCCAGCCACCCTAATGGATCAAATAACTTAGATATTTCGGATAGAATTTTTCTTTTTGTGTAGTTTATCTGCTTGTCATCGAAATCACATTGAAAAGTAAACTTGTCTAGCTGTGAATTCCACCGAATACCTAACGTTTTTGAAGTACTGTCTGCTTTAAAATGAAATATAAGTTTCTGCTCACTTGTTTTACTTTCAATGCCTTCCAATATTTTTGGTTCATTCGATACCCATTTCCGCAACGTAAATCCGCCTAATCTTAAAACCTGATTGATATCTGCTATGAGCTGCTTGCTGCTTTCCAGTTCATGGCACGAATGGATCAAATCGTCCATATACATAGACTCTTCTATAACTTTAGCTGCTTCTGGATACTTTCTGCTTTCGTCGGCTGCCAATTTTTTCAATGTCATCATAGCTAGGAACGGCGCCGCTTTTAATCCATAACTGACGGTAGTCAGCTGATACGATTTAATATGTTCCTCTTTTGTTTCTCTCCATACTATCTGTTGGTACTGTTGATCATCCTCGTATACTGTAATTTGGCGATACATCTTTTCTATATCGGCTGTGAAAGCGTATCGATATTGTCGCCACTTTATAATCAACGCTTGTAAGTCTTTCTGTAAATTAGGTCCTTTGTACATAATGTCGTTCAGGCTATACCCAGTCGATGTCTTAGCTGAGGCATTGAACACCACTCTGAGTTTCGTGGTTGATGACTCAGCTCGCTGCACTGCATGATGAGGCAGAAAACATGACAACTTTTGCTCACTGCTGTAAAACTGATTACCCTGATTCACCTTAGACGGTATCATATGAGATAGCTCTAAATATTCGCTGATAAAAGCTTTATACTGCTCCGCTAAATCTGTTTGCTTGTCAAATTTCTTTTCTAAATTTCGAAACTGCGCTACGGCCATGCCTTTTGACGATCCTAATTTGTTCTGCATATTCTGTTTAATTGGTAATTTTACTACATATCGCCCATCTTGACGACGTTCGGTAGTAGCGAGATAAAAGTCTATGCACCCCTGATCTTCTGCTGATAATGTTGATTGTTCTTCAATGTCCTCCACCTCCCAAAACTGCTGAATATTATCTATGTTGTTTAACACCACATTACAATGATATGACTGCATTCTGCCGAAAATAATCCAACCTAATTGAGTTTGCTCTGCTAATGGTTGATATGGTTCCTCCCCTCTGCTAATGCCTCCCATTTTGATTAAGGCATAAATATCTGACCCCAGAAGTACATCGACTGGTCGGCTTACGTAGAATTCTGGGTCCTCTAAGTTGACGTTACGAATAAATGACCAAGACGGTTTATCAAAGGTTGCATTCGGCAGTCTTTTCAATAAGTTGTTCATAATTAGTACATCTGTACTAAACGTGAAATCATTATACATTGATGAACATGTGATACTAATAATGCCTTTAGAATTATTTGCCTTCTGTCCAATACCATAAACAACACCTCTACAGAATGTTCTCTTCACTCCTAATCTTTGAGCAGCGTTCTCCGAAATCAGGGAGACTTGAGACCCTTGATCAACAAGCGCCCTTAGGGTATGACACGATCCATCCCCTGCTGTAACTTTTATCAAAGCTGTGGCTAATAATATTTCGGCTGAGCTCCCAGGTGAAGGTGACACGTGTAAATTATTTCCGACGTGTTCACTTGATTTCGCAATCGTTTCGTGCACGTGCGGTGTCAATTTCGCTTTGACCCATGCATCGTGTATCAAGGAATTGTGTTTTCCGTTGCATTTTCGACATCGCTTTGTAGAAATGCATTGTTTGCCATTATAATCAAATAAACAATTAAGACATAATTTTAGCTCTTTCGCTTTTTTCAACTTTATTTCACTAGGCAAAGAGTTGAAATTTTTACAATGGAACAGGCTATGTTCTTCGCTGCATAATGGACATTTTATAGAGGTCACCGGAAACGATTTGTTAATAGTTTTATTATGTGAATAATTATACGGTTTCTTTATGAATTCATGCGATTTATTTTGATTGCTCTGCGCTGGTTTTATGGATATTTGGTCTTGTTTTCTACGAGCTGATTCCAAGCTGGTAAATTTGCTTTCTAAATAAGATAGAAAGTCGTTCAAAACGGGTAGATCCCGTGGATTTTTTAGGGACTCTAAGTAATCGCTATATGTGTCACTGTCCAGTTTCTGTGATAATATATGGACCAAAAATGGATCCCATGTCGACACGTCAACTTCTAAATTCTCAATAGCATGAAGTGTTTCCAGTGTAACGTCATGCATCTTTTTTATTTGCGCTGACGACTGCTGCGTTACGTTAGGTAACCCCAATAACGTATTCAAGTGTGCTGTAAATATAAGCTTTTTATTGTTATAACGGTTTGTGAGAATCTCCCAACAGGCCTTGTAATTATCAGAGCTTATATGCAGATGCTGAATAAGCCTCTCGGGCTCCCCACGTAGTTTCCCTTTTAGAAATTGCATTTTCTGCGCTAGTGATAGTGAGGGATTGCTATGGACTGCCTCGTTGAATAGATCTTTGAACGACGTCCACTGCTGATAGTTCCCAGAGAAAATCGGTATTTCTATTTTGGGAACTGATTTTTCTCTGTGGGATACCGACCACAACTTCTTATTTACTGCTTTTTTAAGGTCGTTGAATATTTTTTCATGTCTGCTGAATTGACCTTCGTATTCCTCTTCCTCTCCGTTCGATTCCATATAGATTTCCCAATGAAGAGTATCTATCGCTGTCCAACGAGACTGCAACTCTTTCAATACGTCTTCGAACTCCCATTTCTCGCTAATGTTCTCTATCTTAATGCTGTTTGCTGTTCTCGTAAACGCCCTAAAATTTACCGACTGCTTTCGTAATAACTCATCCAATTTGCTCAAGGAACCTCGAGATTCCATTCGCCGGGATGTACTTGCTTCCGGTTCCCTAACCTTTAATATTTCCCCTTGCGGGGGTTCCTCCAGAACCAATTCCTTGTTTCTCCCTACGGTAGACACCGACGGCCTACCTTCCGCTGCTGCTTGTTCTCGTCTCTGCTTATTGATCAACTCTAAAGTTGCTAAATACGTTGCCTTTGTCTGCTCATACATCTTATTCGTAAAATAAGGATGTTCTTCAACACCAAGCTCATATATGCTCATATGATTGCTCTCAAACTCCTCCCAGTAACACTGTACTATTTCTAAACGCCTCTTAAAATACTCCTCTGTTCTCCTGTCTATCCCAGCTTTTTGTAGGTTCGTTATAAACTTATTGATAGCGTCTGCAATCTGCTGCTGATTCATGTATAAATCCTCCATCTTTAATGTTTGGTAAAAAATATGGAAAGATCTTACTTGAAAACTTCAATGCTGCTCTTACACTGTACCCGTCGTTCCTGCTGCTTACTATCTGCTGCTCCCTGATAGCTCGAAACCACCAAATCACTGCACGTGTACTTTTTGCTTAGTCAAGACCACGTTGTCAGTCACTAAACGATTTTTAAACTGTTATAGTCCACAACACGCGAGGTCCATACCGATAGACCGATTATTACCGATAACCGAAGTCCCAACGCGCGCGAGGTCCAAATTTCTCGAAGGACCAATATGTTGGGGGTTAGTCCAACACAATTTGCTAGTTCGAGGTGAATAGACACAGTAAGCCCCTCTTACTGTGTCTATTCACCTCGAACCGGAGTTTGATTGATACGACTGTTACGATTGACGGCGTTTATTGGACTGAATATAAAATATAATTATAAAATATGATTATGTGCTAAGTATAGTTTTGAGCGCGTCAGCAATTACTCTGTTACTACCTAATACATATTACGAAATGTGCAACTTGCTTGTACAATCGGTGTCATTCTAAATTATTCCTGCGATAAGTCCCGATATATATCTATTCTAATAGGAACTATGGGTCCAAATTGAAAAATTATCTACTGCCTCCTGTTAGCCCATTTATCGAGGAAGGCTAAAGGCTACATAACATCACACTACGACCAAAAGGAGCGGAGCAGCAATGAGCAGAATTGTGTGGGACAGCTAGTACAAAATAAGTGTAGAGTTTAGAGAGCGTGAGAGATAGACGTCGTAGGTACTCACTGCAAGTTGAGGTCGTGCACGGCCTGCTCGGCGACGCGGATGAACACGTCGCCGATGATCTTGCGCTTGTCCTCGGGCGCCGTGGCGTGGCACAGCAGCGGCGTGTGGCGCGAGCGCCCGCCCGCCTCGCGCACCACCGTGCTGCCTTGCCGGAACTGGGCCACGGACAGACATATTGAATACGTGTCACAGGTATGGAATCACACTCACTCATATGACCGTAGCCTAATTTTTGTACATTTAGGTTAGGAGCACACGCTCGCCGCACGACCGCGCAAGGGTGTACATAGCCTAACGGCTTACACATATCACCTCACAAAAAAAAAAATGTGTGGCACTCGGGGACTGCTGCGGTAAAGCTATTGCATAGTATTTTTATCAACTTAAGCAATGAAAAAAAAAATATATACATAATTTTTTTTTTTTTTTAATAATATAAAAACAATGTTATTACATTTTTTTTGTCTAAAAATTTTTTTTTTAATTTATAAAAAACGCAAATAAAAAAATATTTAAAAGAGAATGTTTTAATTTTTTTTTTCTTTAATTTTTTTTTAATTTAAAAAAAATGATTAAAAGTTCTGCTATTTATCGATAGATGTCAAAACTATAAAGTATCACCACTGTACCGGTCGGAGTGGGGGTGTTAGGTTATTTTCGTTACGGAATTTCTGGATTCGGTCTCCACGCTCAAGGCCCACGATAGAAGCTATGCAATAGCTTAAAAAAGGTATGGAATCCAAACTGTGATGTATATTGTAGAATTTTATAAGCTACGGTCTTAATCGCGTAAATATTTTATTTTAAGGCTTTGTTTGCATCGCCCGACGGACGTTATGACTGTATTGCAACGGCAGGAGCACGGGTCTATAAGCTACGGTAATAGCTTGCCATATGCATGTTTGCCACCGTCGTGTTTTAAAAACCTTTTATTTTAAAACTTTTCAATATATTTTCTTTTTCAGGGAAGAACTACACCTTAAAAACGTGTCACAAAGTGAGATAGCTGCGTAAATTTGCTGACCAATAATACGTACATGTGCAATTAAAAATAGACTTATTGTCATATGCGACAAAGTGCATTTTAAAAGGATTCATACCTGATGAGCTGCATTAACGACGTGTAAACGAACACCTAGTTCTCTCAGACATCTCTCCACTTTGGCGCTCTCATTCTTGCGCATGAAACCTGAAAAAATATTCAAAAAATTACGAGACCTCTTCATAGTTTTGTATGCCATATGTAGCCATTATGTTTTGCCTGGGACATTACGCCTGTGAATTAGATCATGATAAAAAACTTCAGGTCATTTTCTGATATTAGCTATGTTTAAACAAACTCTTCAGTTATATTTTATTAATTTAAAAATTTATTTGTAACAATACATTTCATACTTTCCCCAAGAACATCAACTTTGTCTTGAAGTTATTCTTAAACTAGCTGACTCGCGCAACTTTTTCTACTTATCGTAGTGTGATGTTATATAGCCTATAACCCTCCTCGATTAATGGGCTACCCAACAGTAAAATATTCGATTCAAACCAGTAATTGATGAGATTATCGCGTTCAAACAAACAAACTCTTCAGTTTTATAATATTAGTATAGGTAAGTACATAGATAGCTTTGCAATTAATGATCACATCCATACTAATATTATAAATGTGAAAGTAACTCTGTCTGTCTGTCTGTCTGTCTGTTACGCTTTCACGCTCAAACAGCTGAACCGATTTAGATGAAATTTTGTATGGAGATAGTTTGAGTCCCGAGGAAGGACATAGGATAGTTTTTATCGCGATAACCGACATCCATGCGGGCGGAGCCGCGGGCGAAAGCTAGTGTTACATATAATAAGCGCATGCACAATGTGCGGCCTTATGCTATTTCTTCGAAGCTTCTTCTTAAAATTATTTCTAAAGTTTCCCCACTTTAGAAATAATTTTAAATCCCCACTAGATTTTTTAAAAACAAAGAGATAATGTGTCTCATTTTTTTTCTATATGAAGGTAAGTATGTACGCGTATCACGTAACTACTGAATAGACTATGCAATTACAATCTGATGGGTCCAGATTGAAACTTGGCTATAAATTATGATGTTATTAAATATGGGGGCTAAGCAATTACTATATATTTTATTGGCTAATTAGTATATATTATAAAACCTATAGGTACCATAACTAAACAAATCTTAATAGAATTTGGCAAGGAGATAGACGATAGCATGAGAAAGAACATAGGATATATTTCATCGTTTTGTCATAGGACATCAACGCGGTCGGAGCTGCAAATGAAAGCTAGCAAGTTTATAGCCCCAAATAGTGAAATTAGCGTTTCATTGACATTATTCATTTATCTACCTACGTAGTAAATATATAGTAGATTTAAAAGTAAACAAAGTATTGGCTTCAAGCCAATTGTACCAATGTCAACACAAAAACACTGACGTTGGGAGGTAAATATGACGTAGTACATATTTATGTTCTTAATTTTATGTTGTGTACATAGTTACAGAGTTGTAGGTATAAACGTTAAAGGGCCTTTTGGACTTGACAGAAGCGTGATGTGGTTTTTTAGTTTACCCGACGTTTCGATCCAATTGCACTCGTCGGGTTACAGCGATGTCTCTGTGCCCTGGGCCTTGGTCTTGATAATTTGGTACTTACTACTACACAATACACTTAGGAAGTCTTAACACTGAGCTGCGGTGTCTTTGGGGAGTCGATTGCTAGAAGCTGTTATCAGTTGACCCGTGACCACGATCGGTGTAAATCGGTCGGATAAATAAAATATTTGTATTAAGTCCCGATACATATCTATATTAATATTATAAAGCAGAAGAATTTGTTTGAACCTGATGAATTTCAGGAACTACGGGTCCAAATTGAACTGGACTGTTGGATAGCCCATTTATCGCGGAAGGCTATAGGCTATATAACATCACGCTACGACCGACGGTAGCCTAGTGGCTAAGGCATCGGTCTCGCAATCGTGAGGTCGCGGGTTCGAATCCTACCCATTATACTACCGACGTAAACCCACTTCTAACACAAGCCTTTGAGCTTAGCTGGAGGGGTTAACAAGATTGCTAGTAATGTGGGACTCAATTTTGCTAGTTGCTAGTTACGAGTATCTTTATAAAAAAAAAAAGGAGCGGAGCAGCAATGAAAAATGTTGCAAAAACAGGAAAAATTTAGGCAGACGAAGTTGCGCGGGATGTCAATTCACGTATTTAAAGCAGTGCAGTACCAGTTAAGTTTGGATTAAACTGCCATTTTTGTATTCGTTTGTTTAGAAGCCCCTTTATAAAAATAAATAATAAATAAAGTCTATGGGAAGTCAGAGCGGGTTGATAATAAAATCTAAACTCACCATTATCAATATGTAAGGCAATAACTTGGTCTTCACGTAAGGCAGTTCTCAGTAACGCCGCACAAACAGTTGAATCTACACCACCGCTTACTAATACCTGGATAAAACAACACATTATATAATCTCATCCGCCGCGTCATTTCCAAGTGAGTCACTTCATAAGCAGCGGTAATGGTTAAGGCACGGAACTCGCAATCGTGAGGTCGCGAGTTTGAATCCTACCCAGTACAAGCCCAGTGCCGTAACTAGGGCGGTACCAGCGGTGCCCGAAACGAAAATTCATGAATTTATACAACAATTTATTGCACTTTTGAACTACAGAAAAAATTGAAGTCCAGATCCAGGAATTTAGGTTAGATGGTTCGATTTCGGCCACGGTTTGGCATGCTGAAGTATCGGGTTCGATTCCTGGGTCTGGACTTTTACTTTTTTTTTTCTTTCAAAAGTGCAATTGTTGTATTAATAAAGTAATTGGCAAGAAATGCCTATAAAAATGATATGATAAGAAAGTGAGTAGGCAAATTGTTTGGTAAGCTCATTCCTACGTGTTTTCCTGCTACAGTTGGATTAAAGTAACTCGGCCAGATAAAAGGTAATCACTTTTGCGCATGTCATAGAGATGCGACTCTAAAATTGAAATACTAACAACACTTTAATTCAACAATATAAAAATAATATAATAAACAAGTTCATAAAAGTTTAAATTTAGAACAGTTACAGTAAATACTAAAGAAAGTTTGAAAAACAATTTCTTTACGAAAATAATTACAAAAAACATGAGTTAGTAATACTAATTATGACAATGTAATGCGTAATCGCATCTCTAATCATCTTGGTTTAGTGACCGTCCCCGTCCCCCCACTTTCTGTCACCATTGACTTCCGGCCGAGTTACGTTGATCCAAGTACATAAATTTGCATCTGAAGTCCGAGTTTATCATTCGGATATTATCCTTTAACAAATAAGTATACTTACAAGGACTTTATTGTCTCCGACAGTGTCCCTAATGTACTGTATGCAAGATTCGCGGCGCGACCGCAGAGTGAATGAGCGCGTCAGTCCTGCGATGTCGAACAGGAAGTTTGACAACATCTGCTTGCCTTTTGGAGTTAGGTCCACCTGGTAACAACATACGTTTAGATTAAACTTTGAGAAGGTATTACACAACAGAGTTTGGTCATCCTATTTTAATTAGAAAATAAAACCTAACACCCCTTACTCCGCTTACCATGTAGCTCAGCCGAGCGTTCGCTTAACGTATATGTATATGGTACGACTGAACGAAGCTCGCACGGATCGATACGAGCTGCTCCAAAATGTAACGAAAAGAAAAAAATAAACAATAATTATTTATTTTTTATTTATTCATTGCATAAGTGGATAAAAAATGCTATGCAATGGCTTTACTGCGGCAGTCTCCGAGTGCCACACATTTTTATCTTTAACTATGAAATTACTAGCTGTCCCGGCGAAATTCGTACCGCCCCGTTATTTATTTTTGTCTACAGAGTAAAACAGTACATATTAGAAAACTTTTAAAAAATAATGAATGAAATAAAGAACGACATTAAGGATTTCATTCATTCAATTTAAGTTATGCCGTGAATTGCGATTTTTATATACATATATAGAAAAAAAAATGTTCACAGTATATTTCTTAATATTGTTTTATTATTACATAGTAAATGTAATAATAGGTTAAAAAGTATAAACTAATTAGAAACTTATTGGCATCATGAGCCGAAAAAACCATTCACAACAAAGTTTTGAAATTCTTGTCTACCACTAGGTATATAGGTCCAGTTGGTTACTTCTTGCAAATTCATATTAGCGAAGTTTCTTTTTTATATAGGTAGTTCCCTGTTCCCTTGAACCATATATCGGACAGAATATCAGACCAGTTATCTCAATACGGTATTAGACTAAAGTCAAATCAGTGACTTTTTATTAATAATAATAATAAATTTATTAAGTAAAAACATCTTTTACAAAAAATAATATACAACAATAAGCAGTAAATACATTATAATATCAAATTAAATGATAACATCTTATGACAACTCCTACACGGTCATCTGATAAATAAACGTTAAAAACGGTACACTCGTATGACGTCATATTTAATAATCAAAATAAATCTATACTAATATTATAAAGCGGAAGAGTTTGTTTGTTTGTTTGTTTAAACGCGCTAATCTCAGGAACTACTGGTCCGATTTGAAAAATTCTTTTTTTGTTGGATAGCCCATTTATCGAGGAAGGCTATAAGCTATATAACATCGCGCTACGACTAATAGGAGCGGAGTAGCGACGTGAAATGTTGCAAAAACGGGGAAAATTTACGCATACGAAGTTGCGCGGGACAGCTAGTTATATTATAAACGAACATATTTTTCAATATACTTTATGAGATATTATTGCATGGTTAGTATAAAATTTATTATGATGGTAGTCAAATACCCAATTCAGATAATATTTAACAACAGAGCGCGCACATGATGAAAAGCAACTTTTTGGTTTATTTGTTTCATCCAAATTGCCAGAAACGATTTTTAACTAAATGATTCTTATTGGTATTTATTCTTTGTTATCTATACTAATATTATAAAGCGGAAGAGTTTGTTTGTTTGTTTAAACGCGCTAATCTCAGGAACTACTGGTCCGATTTGAAAAATTCTTTTTTTGTTGGATAGCCCATTTATCGAGGAAGGCTATAGGCTATATAACATCGCGCTACGACTAATAGGAGCGGAGCAGCGACGTGAAATGTTGCAAAAACGGGGAAAAATTACGCATACGAAGTTGCGCGGGACAGCTAGTTTTTAATAATCATGAAAGACATTCAACTCAAGCTCGAAAGTAGCAAAAAAAAAACAGATAAAGTAGAGATGATTCGCTGAGAAATCTGACCAACAATAAACTATAATTTTGAGTGGCCTGTTGTCTAGTATTATTAGTGACCCTAAAGGTTCATTTCCGTGCATCGCGGCCGATCGCAAGCCGCGTGCGGCTTACGACAAGCGGCTGACGCGCGCGACATATACGACAATAGTCAGAGTGCGCGCGCAGCCTACGTCAGTCGTCGGCCGCGCGCGTCTGTCGCAGACCTCGGAAACGGCGCCACACATTCTCATACTCTGAGTATTGTCGCATCAGCTGCGCGCGTCAGACGCTTGTCGTAAGACGCGCGCGGCTCGCGATCGGCCGCGATGCACGGAAATGAACCATAACTGTTCAAGTCGCAATCGTGAGGTCGCGGATTCGAATCCTACCCATTATACTACCGACTCCTAACATAAGCCTTTGAGCTTAGCTGGAGGGATAATGTGGGACTCAATCCCACATTGCTAGTTACCTTTAAAAAAAAAAAAAAAAAATTTTGGATTCGATCTCCACCCAAGATAAAACTTTGTGTAATTAGCATGATGGTTTATTGTCTGGGTGTATTATCTATAATATGTATGTATTTAGAAATATATATGTATGGTTGCCAGTTATCTAGTTGCCATAGTACACAGGCTCTGCCTAGTTTGGAATCACATGGCAATGTGTGAGTTGTCCCAAGATATTATTGTATACATTATCGTCAAATCACGTACAATAATCCACTAAAGGACCGAGTGCGAAAACCAAAACCCCTAACACAGATATCGTCAACCATTTTTTCACAATGATTTTTAGTAGTCTGGTTATAAAGAACCAAAACCCCTAACATAAGATATCGTCAACCATTTTTTCACAAAGATTTTTAGTAGTCTGGTTATAAAGAACCAAAACCCCTAACATAGATATCGTCAACCATTTTTTCACAATGATTTTTAGTAGTCTGGTTATAAAGAACCAAAACCCCTAACATAGATATCGTTACAGATTTTTTTACAATGATTTTTAGTATTGTTGGGGTTTTATTCCTTGTTTTTAACTTGAACAAGTATTCTGAAGTAAAGATGGACGAATCGATATAAAACCTACCTCAGGATGAAACTGCACGCCGTAGAGTCTCATCTGTTCGTTGTATATGGCCGCGATGAGATGGTTGGAGGACTGCGCGCCGATCCTGAACCTCTCGCCGACCTTCTGCACGCTGTCTCCGTGCGTCAACAACACTGGCTGGAGCTTTTCTAGACGACTGTACACACGAAAAGGGGTGTTGTTATGTCAGGTGAGGATCCAAGGGAGGGGGGCAATACGGGCAATTGCCCTCCCAGATTCATGAATTTTCAAGTGTTCGCGATACATTTGCCGGGCAAAACTATTCACACTTGGCCGGTGCTGGGTCAAAGTAGCCTATTGGCTAAGGAATCATAAATGTTACATTACAGGCAAATGCTCGCGCTTAGGGAGGGCCTTAAGGTTTTCTATCGACAGTTCTATCATAACAAAATAGCTTTAGTAAATGAAGTAAACTTACTTGAACAATGGACATGTGGTTTCCACTTCCACTTCGTACTGGCCGTCTTCACGCGCCTCCTTCCGTAGCACCGAACCACCAAATTCCTTGTTGAGCATTTGCATGCCATAACATATACCTGTCAACAATATTTACTTTAAGAACCTTTGCTATACCTAATATTGTAAAAACATGTCTCTAATAAGCTAAGCTGTATGGTACCGGCTTAAGAATAGTACCAATAGTACCACCCCATTTCTTCCAATGGGTGTCGTCAAGGCGACTAAGGGATTTCCCACCACGAGCCTGTGGCTTGCCAGAATTGAAAGTCGTTAGAATGGGAGCTTCTTGTAGGTTCACTTAACATCCCCGATTCGTGCGAAAGAGTTTTTTTTTAAGACCTTGGGCCTCCAAATCCCTTCTCCATCATTGAAAGGATATACATCCTAAACATGACGCTCGAGTAACTCCAAGATAGCTACTTGGGCTCCTCAGCCATTAGAAGTGTTATTTAATAACTCACCTAAAACTGGCAATCCAATCTTGAATATATCCGAGTCATATCTAGGTGCGTCCTCAGCGTACACAGAATTAGGTCCGCCGGATATGACGATGGCCCGGTAACCAGCCTCCTTGAGGTGGTACGCGGGCGTATCCAGGGGCAAGATGTCCGACTCCACGCATAGCTCGCGGATACGACGGTCTATTACCTGGATAAAAATAAAGGTAATTGTAAGATTTTATTAATGGCCATTGTTAAGAGCGCTGTTTTAAAGGCCCTAGCTTTACTGGACAGAAAGCGATTGCGAAGAGTGGCGGACAACGGTTGTTAAGGACCTAAGAACGGGCTCAAACCCAAGGCCGACTCTCTTGGAGCCGTGACCCCACGCAAAAAAAATCAAAATTCTTTATTCACTTAGGATGCAAAACAACTCTTGTGATACGTCAGGATTGACATGTACATGTAATGCCAAGTTCGCAAACAATAGGTAAAGCCGGAGAAAAGAACCTGGCAATAAAAACTCGCGGCCACTCTTTTCAAATTGGCAATTTTACAATGTTTGAATGTTTATAAACTTGATATGGGGGTAAGGCGCTGCGACTAATATACTATACACCATGTTAAATAAGGCTCGGAAGAAGAAGATTGTTAGATTTTTAAAAAAATGTCATAAATCCTCTGTAGCAGGAGACTTCACAAACATACTTGGACACAAAGTGGAGCGAATACTCAAACCTCTTTGTTCAGAATCAACGATGTAGTGTCTCCTAAAGCAGAACTAAGAGAATAGCAGTGGCTATTGAGGTCATGTAAAAGATTGCCCTATGCTAAATCTTGTCTAAGCGAGATTTAGCCTAAGGCAAGTAGAGCCCTAGATCTGACCATGAGAGCTGTACGTCTTTCTACACCTCTAAACGTATGTTGCGTAGTTATTTACGTCATAAAAATCTAATTTAACATATCACATTGCTTGACATACGTCATATCTGTTCATTTTCCTTAGTGCAGGTAGCGAGTGCACAAGCTGTAAGTACGTATTTGGCAATTTATTTTTCGAGTTTTTAGTTGGCAGTATATTAATTAAAAGCATAAGGCACCTATGCCACCGCCGGCGATGAGTGACAAGCGATTTTATCTATACTAATATTATTATTTAGAGGAAAGATTTGATTATTTGTTTGCGTTGAATAGGCTCCGAAACTACTTGACCGCTCGAGACCCCTACGAAAATTACAACAATGTAACTCAATGTTTAAAAAGCTACGGTATGACCCCAGTGCGATGACGGGGCAGGCAGGAGCGTACAATAGATGTATATTGTAGATCCCGTCCGTATAAACAAAAGCAGTATAGAACGAGTACTCGCCGGCAGTGTGAACAGCCAGCGATCATCTATTAACTGTATCTCTTTTGTTTATACGGGATCTACATGGCTACGTTTCTTGGGTGATAAAATCACTACTCGCTTTCTCGCTGTTGGTGGGACAGGCGCCTAACGCGGATCAAGCGTTGCAGTAGCCAATTCATTTATAAATTAATTTCGTCACGCGTAACGCTTTTTACGTTATCTATGGAGAATTTTAAGTGTTGAAAAAGTAATTAGTTAGTTATTATAATGATTACTTACCTACCTATATGCCGTTTAAGGTTACGGCAATAAGCCAATTTCGTTTAGAGCGTTAATATAGGTAATTAAACTTTTTTACTATGCAGTTGAAATATGTAGGTATACTAATATTAAAAACAAGCTCACAGGTCTGTTTTTATGAAATTAGATATCAATGTAAGCTCGGATAACATTTTAAGCACCATACTCAGATACAGTTTTACTCGATCAAGCAAACACTTCGAATAAAAATCACGGCATGGGCTTTCATCCACACATTGGCATTAATCTATCGAGCGACGACGTTCAGTATTCACTAACGGTTAATGAGTCACTTCGTGTAGGTACGAAGGAATTTATATTTATTTTCCATCGAGCCGGGTCGATATGAGTCGTAAGTTTTGTGGTCCACACGTTGATTTTTACTCGTTTCAGGGTAAAACTATCGAGTAATACCCAATGTGAGTACGGAGCTTTACAGCGATACACAAAATACACGCGAGCAAAGCCGCAGGGAACTGGTAGTGTGGGCGAATCCAGGATTTATTCTGGGGGGAGGGGTGTCATGAGAGTTTTATGGCAGTGCCGGATCAAACATTCTTAGGACGGGGGGAGGGGGGAGTGTCAAATGTGAGTCGAACGTGAGGGTTACACAAATGAGTAAAGAAATTCGGTACACAAAACAACAAAAACAGTCCGGGGGGGGCACGCCCCCCCTTGGTGTCATCTATACTAATATTATACAGAGGAAAGACTTGATTGTTTGTTTGTATTGATTAGGCTCCGAAAGTACAGGACGGATTTGAAAAATTCTTTCATCGTTGTGAAGCTACACTAACCCCGGGAGACATAGGCTATTTTTTTATCCCTGTATTCCCACGGGAACGGGAACTACGCGGGTGAAACCGTGAGGCGTCCGCTAGTATACACTAATGAAAGATACAAAACATAATATGAGTATGAAAGAAAACAAAAACTTGGAAATTAATAAGCTATAGGCATTTCATTATTTTCGTAGACACCTTATCACAAGAAAAAAATGATTGATTACCTGACATTGAACTTATATAGGTTTAATACATTTGATAAAACATGGGTTGACATATAAAAGACACATTTTATGTCTTACTAACATAGGCCTGTGTGGATGTTTATTGCGACCACTTTACGAGTGTGGAGATTTAAGTCATTGAACTGGCCCGGATTGACCAAAACATACATATTAAATGACTGCCTCGGCAGCGCGGTGGAAGTGTATCCAACTGCTACGCAAGAGGTCGTGGGTTCAATTCCCACACGGGACACCACTTTGTGTGATTCACAAATTGTTGTTCCGAGTCTGAGTGTACTTGGTGTCCGTGACTTGTATGCTTGTAAAGTCGCCCGCGACACAGGGCTTGTAGCAGTTTTTTTTGTAGACTACTCCCGTAGTCTATAAAAAAAAACTGGCCTCCCGGGAACTACATACAACATGAAACGAGATGACATATTTATTTCTTTAGATTGGTGTATGAAGAAGTTCTCTCTCTTTAGAGGAGTTTCGTCACATATCTAATCTATAATAATATTATAAAGCTGAAGAGTTTGTTTATTTGTTTGAACGCGGTAATCTTAGGAACTATTAATCCGAATTGAAAAATGTACGCGCAGACGAAGTTGCGCGGGTCAGCTAGTCTCCAATATAAAGCTCAAGTATAACTTTGGTCAGAAAATTATGTTACACGTTATTTTTGAAAATACCCGCTTTGATTCTCCTTCTCTTTCTGATTATTATAGCGTTTTATATTACAAATCTTTATGTGATAAGGATATGGTGCAAAGAACTTCTTGCCTTGGTGATCCTCTCGGATTTCAATCCCATCAAACTCAAACTCAAAACTCAAATATCTTTATTTCGTAAAATCAGGTTAATGATTATTTGAAAACGTCAAATTAATACATACTAAAAAAATTATAAAATTATGATTGATAGAAAAAAAAAACACAATGAGGTTAGGCGGCAGTTCCAAGTGTAAAGCTCATGATAAGAAGCTGCCAAGAAACTCGTGGGCCACTCTTTTAAAATCATCAAGTTTTTCTTTACAAAACTTTTACTGAACGAACCATCGTGCTACAAGAATGAAAGGAACAGAGAGTGCACTTGTGTTTGTACTTTAATAATCTCCCGCGAATGTCTTGTGAGATTGGTTGTCGCAAATAAAATTAGAAAGAACATTATTGTTTTAAAACGTAAACAGATAAAAAATATTACCTTTCCATATTGAGATCCAGCATCTAATATGGCGACCTTGTCACGTCCATGGGCGGACCCGTTAGTGCTACGGAACTGCCCTTCTGTGGCCGTGTGCATCTCGCCGACTCGCCAGCAGCACTGACCAGAAAATAAACTAATTAATATATAAATTAACTAAGATAATATATGGCATTGACCACATATCGTATTACCACAAAATATCGAGAGTACAGACGGAAATCTAAAAGTCGAGCAAAACATAGACGTATCACTTTATTCATATGGCGTTCCGAGATTAAGGCACCTGTCCCAGCAACAACGATGAGCGAGAAGCGAGTAGCGATTTGTCGCTCAAGAAACTTACAGTAGATGTATTTTGTAGATCCCGTCCGTGTAAACAAAAGAGATGCAGTATAGAGCGAGTATTCGCCGGCAGTGTGAACACTCAGCGATCAACTATTAATATCTGTATCTCTTTTGTTTACACAGGATCTACTTAAGAATGTAGGTGTCTTGAGCGATAAAATCGCTACTCACTACTCTTTTTCTCGCCTTTGGTCAGACAGGTGCCTAAGTGCAGGGAGACATTTCTGTTAAAAATTATTCTCGGTTCGCAATGGTATGAATGAAAGAATTACTTTCGGTACCCTCGATATTTTACGGTATTACGGCCACAGTAACCAGAGTAATATATGCGGTTAGCCTTAATAATATTTGCGACAATGGTAAGTGTAATGCAAAGAGAATTAAACATCGTAATTTGCGTACGTAATTATATTACTGATTTATGCCGTGACGAAAGCTTTTGGCCTAGATCGATATAATTTGTACAAAAGTCAGAAGATCAAAGCAGTCGGTAATTAAGGGATATCACAGGAAATACATCTATATTAATATTATAAAGCTGAAGAGTTTATTTGTTTGACCGCGATAATCTCAGGAACTACTAGTCCGAATTGAAAAATTGTACAGTTGTAATTATGTGTAATAATATTTTTTTTATAACTCGCGGTTTATGCCCGGCCCTGGAGCGATCAATACATTGTGGTCAACTTTATTAAAAACTGGTGTTTAGGCCCTTACCCCCCCCCCCTCCCCAATACACCAGTTTTCGTGCTGATTCTCAAGTGGGAGAGGGGTCGAGACGAATCTCACCAAATTTCATGTGGGGGCAGGGTGTCGATTTACGACATTCAGCACCTTGTAACACTCTAAACATAATATTGATTGGTTGGAAACACAGAAAATATAATAAACAACTATTCTTCGTATACTGGTCACAATATGCATCAAACTACATTTCATAAATTATTATGGTGACCTTGATGTAAGCAATTGAGTTATGACTTTGACCTCATTAAAAAATCACCTGTGTCAATGTTTGTTTAGTACTACATACTATGTAACAGGTGAAGGACTTATCAATGCATATTGTTGTACCAACTTTCACCTGCAGCTCTGCCCAAATGGATTGATCCTATGTCCTTCCTCGGGACTCAAACTATCTCCATACCATATATCATCGACATCGATTCTGTAGTTTAAGAGTAAAAACATAACAGACAGACAGAGTTACTTTCACATTTATAGTATTAGTTCAGACGTTATTTGTTGCAGGGTATTTGTGAGGTCTTCTAAATGGCTTTCAGATGTCTATTTATTATTGATATTATATCTATATTAACTAAGAAAGTCTTTTTTTTTAAAGATAACTACCAATGGGGGGTTTCGCTTCCACATTACTAGCAATCTTGGTACACCCTCCAGCTAAGCTCAAAGGCTTGTGTTAGGAGTGGGTTAACTTCAGTAATATAATGGGTTCGAACCCACAACTTCACAATTGCAATTCCCATGCCTTAGCCATTAGGCTACCGCTTATTGTTTTTACAACATTTTTCATTGCTGCTACGCTCCTATTGGTCAAAGAATTTTCCAATTTGAACCAATAGTTCCTTAGATTAGAGAACATACTCTTCAGCTTTATAATATTAGTATAGTTACTAGTGTTGAAGTTGATATGAATCACTATTGGATTCATGAATGTAAATAAATAACAGAAAAAGAACTGTATAAAAAGCTAGGCTGGATGTAAGTTTATGTCTAACAGATGTAAACATTTTTGTACATCTGCACAGACCTATAGTAGGTGGCTAAATAACAAGTGGTACATGGTTATGGGTTTAAGATAGACTGTGGTGATTGAGACAAATAATTTCACACAAAGAAGTTGCTAAATATTTTCATCAAGAAAGCAAAATTTACATATATCACAGGTTTAACTGATATGTTCTTGTTGATTTCCAATTGGGTTTGGAGTAAAATATTAATTGAAAACATTGACTAAGTCTCCAAAAAAAAACATTTCAATTAAATACATACACAATACCTTGAAGAAAAAGTTCTTAAACTCAAACATTACAAAGCAAAAAAAATCAAACACCCACAGCACTTCCACAAATACTTGGCACAACCATTGTCACTGTTCACTCTAAAATTCTTAAAAAAAAACTGCAGAGAATCCTTTTGTGCATTATACTCTATGTTTGAAAATAGGTTTTATAATTAAAAAGACTCCTTGCTGACAAACTCCGTAGTACTTTCATTAGAGTCTACTTTGTCAATGGTTATTTATAGAAAGCATCCCACATGAAGTGTTAATGTATGTACAAACAAGTGTGTATATTCAATTTTGGTATCAACATCTATATTTCTTATATATAGACTAAACCCATGTGTTTATTTGTGTACAAGGTCTGTAATAATGTGCTATGTGATCACGATTACGACTTAGTATATACATCAAAGTGTGATACACATACACAATAAGCATTAGGCTGAATATAGGTACTCAAAACCTAAGCTTAAAACGGTTGTAAATAAGTTTCTATTCCATTTTTTTTTTAATTAGATCATATTTTTCTCTACTATTATTTTCTAATACCATGTTTGATTTATCAGATAAGAACACATACCAATAAATTATATGCGGGACTGGAACTGAATGATTATGGTATTGTAAATCATTATTACCATAAACCATGTAAGGTTAAGCAAATAAGGTTATCACAAAATATTTCTGATAAGAATTGACCACTCAAGCTCAAAGCACTGATGTAATAATAACAAGTCTTGTTTTTTATACAAGGCTGAACAATACGCAGCACGTGCTGTAATTAATGAATAAATTTTAAACAAAGAACTATTTCACACTCACTTTTCTGAAAATGCAAAACATGGCAATGGTCTGCTTGGTAAACTATACATTATTTGTTTCAAAGAAAGATGATCGTGATCTAACGATAACAATACAGATAAGACTAAGATAAAAACTAAGAATTTGTTGATGAAAAGCTAGAATCGAGTTTCTTTTGCAGACCGGGTACATCGCGCAAAAAGTCAATTACACTTACCGCGTATATTTGAAGGGAGCATTGTGCTCCATTAAGTAATTATATTTTGCATAATAACCGCTCCTAATCGAATGTAAAACTGTACATAACACGATAAAAAAGCTATGTGAAACCGGGCTTTGACATAAGGTTGTGGGTCATAACCGGAGGGACATATCGCAGCAGCCATTTCTATTCATATAAACTATATTTTACATCAATCAAAGTCTATTTATTACATTTTTCACACTTACCTAAAAGAAAATATTTGCTAATTCAGACGAATATGTTCATGAAAAACACGAAAAAATGTGATTCTCCATTCAGCACTACGAATACAAAATTCTAGTACTGATATTAACTGTCAGATGGCGCACTACACATAACAAGTCAATGCGTTCATGACATTCTTATTTTTAGTATTGTAAAATTAAAATATTTCAATATTAGGAAACTATTTATTGTGCATAATTTTGCAAGACTAGGCAATATTTCTGTACTTTCGAGTGTATCAGCTAATTATACTGCGTAAGTACACAGTCAGACTTGAAAGTATATCAAATTATTATTTTTTATTAAGTTGAACGCATTTTTTATTTTGCTTGTCATCGCAGAATTCGATTCTTTTCATGCATGTCGATTACTAAACACTTTCTTTAAAAGTTAAACAACATTAATAAAAAATATATGAATATTATCAATTTATATAAATCAGGTTCCACACAGAGAAAATATTACTTAAAAAATGAACTATTTAAAAAAACGCTTCGTCATGTCATATTAAAATATAGTTCGTTCTGCGTGATTTGAATATCTCGACGAGAACATCTCGTTACACGCTGTATTGTTTTACACTAAAGATTTCACTCTAAAAGATTTCACTCTGAAAGAAGAAAACGTTTTCATAGATTCTATATGTCTGTTTAAAAACGAATGCGTGTAAAGGATTGATTGATTTGTAGATTGATGACGGACGAGCGTTCATCTGTGGTTATAATTTTACAAAGAATTTCTTTCTAAATTAAAAACACCCAAAATGCCTGACCATTTAGGAGACGATATGCGTAAAATAAAAGACGATAAGGAAGAACCAGAAAAGGAAATCAAATGTAAGTACTGATACAGCCGTTGTTGATTCCGCTATAACCCATTTTGATCGCTTTTGAAAGTGTCTTTTATCGATAATAATGTCCTCAATTTGAATTTCAGCACTGGATGAGGGTGATATAGCACTTCTGAAATCATATGTAAGTTAAATCGATATATTTAGACAGAGGAATAATATTGATGACTGGCATATTTTCATTTTTATTGTTTTTAAATTTAGGGGCAAGGGCAATACACAAAGATCATCAAGGAGGTAGAGGATGGTATACAAACTGTAATGAAGAGAGTTAATGAATTGACTGGTATTAAGGAGTCTGACACTGGGTTAGCACCACCAGCACTTTGGGATTTAGCAGCTGATAAACAAACACTTCAAAATGAACAACCTTTACAGGTATTATAATATATTTTTATCATACACAATATTATTAAAACTATTTCTTAGGATGTAGCTTATAATAATATCTTGTATTTATAGTGCACCCCTTTGGTAATTTTTTTTTGTTTTTTTTTTTCCAAATATTGATTAACATAGGTTTCAAAACCAAATTGGCAAAAAAAAAATATAAAAAAGCTTGACTTAATTTTCATCAAAATAGGTTAGGTTAGAGCTGTGATGCACAATTTTTTGCCAGTTTTGTTTTGAAACCCATGTTATTCAATATTTTGAAAAAAAAAAATAAAACAAAAAAATGTATTTTTAGTGCGTCCCCTTTGCTGCACCCCAACCCAGGAGAGTAGAGAAAGAAATCTAGACATGAGCATTGCTAGTTTTTTGATACAACTCTCCAAGATTATTACATTGCAATGAACAACTCTATCCCATTAAGACTGTAGATAGAGCTACACATTGCCATACATATAAATTGTTAGGCCCAATTGCTATATAATAGTTTAGGAAAGGTATTTCCCCAATCCTGTGTACTCTTCAATTCCGCGTAATCAGTCTTATAACATTCCTACTTCTGAGGCACAATTTTTTAATAACAAAGTTGCTTGGCAACCATTGACAAAAGTTTTTAAGATTGATTAGTTGCTAAGCAACTTTGTGCAGGATATAGAAATCTGCTATGAATGGACCAAGTACAGACTTGTAGATCTCAATTTGAGACTTAAAAATTCTTGCCAATTAAATGAACATTTTGACAAACTGATAGGCAAATGCCACTGCATTGGAGTGTGCCATCCATGATGCGAGATAAGCATGCTATGTGCCACTATGGATTAAATAAAATGGCCTCCCAGATGGGTATCTGGGAGTCATCCTATCTTAGATAACAACCTAAAGATGGTCTCTGGCAAGGACGGAATGCAAAGGACAGAAGATGACATATTGCATGCCTACTCCTTTAGATGCCTATGTCCAGCAGTAGAATTATAATGGCTGATGATAATAATAATGCTAATTTAAGTAACATGCATCAAATATATAATAAAATACAATTTCACAGGTGGCAAGATGTACAAAGATCATCAATGCTGACTCAAATGATCCCAAATACATAATCAATGTGAAGCAGTTTGCTAAGTTTGTTGTGGACCTCGCTGACTCTGTGGCCCCAACTGACATTGAAGAAGGCATGAGGGTTGGGTAAGTTCTTTAAATTCTTATTTTTTGTAAATAATCTGTTGCTCTGATGAGTTACTGTGGGACATTTGTATTGAATTTTAATAGTATGCAACTATCTTGCCCAAAAAAACAAATGCACCAATTGTAACATTGCCTGCAAGTTTTTATGCAATTTCTTTAAATTTTTTGAAAGTATTATAAGATATTTTGGTATTACTTTTCGTAATAGAAGGGTGAGTTTTTAGGTGAGTTTCGGCGGCCCGTCCGTGAACACAGTGGGTTTTATTGGAGGGGAGTCCCAAACTACCCCCACTATGGGGGTGTATGCTAGGCATTTGTTACTGTCATGCTAAAATAAAGTTCTAAAAGGGAGACGTGCTTCACTCTAACAATAATCCATTTTGAGGGGCTTTGGGCCTGCAAATCCTCCCCTGGGTATGTCTATGCTTTTTGCTTCATTTAAATATATGTAGGTATTCTCTATAAAAAATATTTTTTTTTGTACAGTATTTATTTTGTTAGTTTAGTAAAAGGAGAGCTTATTCATGTTAAAAGGAGGATGTTAAAAATTTCAGCATTTTCTTATATAAACTCTCCAACATAAAACAGTTCATTAATATTCAACTTTAAATCTTGAGATTGATGGGAAGATATTAACTTGAACTACATTGTGTGTTTCAGACAATTTTATTTTATTTGTTTGTTTGAAACTTTTTTAACAGCCTCTGTGGTGCAGTGAGAGTGTATCCGACTGCTATGCAAGAGGTCGTGGGTTCGATCCCCACCCAGGATAAAACTTTGTGTGATAAGCAAGATGGTTTATTCTGTGTCTGTGTGTTATTTATCTATAACATGTATGTGTTTAGATATATATAAGTATGTTTATCAGTTGTCTGGTTTCCATAGTACGAGCTCTACTTAGTTTGGGATCAGATAGTGTTGTGTGAATTGTCCCAAGATATTATATTATTAACTAATTGATTTTATACAACATTTTTTAATGTAATATCACCCGTTTTCACATGTGGATATTTCCTAAGAATGGACAATGAGCACTCTTGGCTTCTTCATGATTTTTTGTGTTTTATATAAAGGTTTATTTTGGTATATTTTGATTTAAAAGTAGTTTACAACTTACTAAGTTCAAGCATTTGTTTTGATGATTATATTTGAACCTTGATATATATGATAATGATTCAGCTTTTGTTACATGTATGGAGTGCCCCCCTTAGGAATATTTATTATTATTGTTTAGCTATCAACTAAGTAGCAGGTACTACAAGACACCTTTTTACCGAATTTCATCAAGATTCATTGAGTAGTCTTTGAGTAAAATGCCTGTGACATAAGGACGGACAGACAGACAGACGGACGAAACTATAAGGGTTCCTTTTTTGCCATTTTGGCTACGTAACCCTACAAATGTATGGTTCCCGTAAATCAAGTTATTAATATATCTTAAAGATCGCAACTTTAATATATTTCATTTTGTACTGGTTAACCCAGATACTTCAAACTATTTCCAACCTCAGATCTTTTTGATTTTAAAGATATTGTTGATATGTAAAAACTAAAAAAAAATCCTAATCGTCTTGGAAACTTGGAAAATGGTCCGTGATATAACACCTGGTAAGAGAATAGATATCCATTACACTTTGCTCTGAAATAGCAGCCCCTCTTATTGCAAACGCAGTACTTGCAAATTGGCGGTTTTGAGATATGTGCGGTAAACATATTTTTTGATATCTTAACAAGTCCTAAAACCCAAGTACCTAAAGAATAGGATTTCCCTTTCTATTGACAGTATGTTGTCCTTTACTTTACTTTCTTATCTGGATGAAATGCCCAGTATTGCACCAGTATGTTGTCCTTTACTTTCTTATCTGGATGAAATGCCCAGTATTGCACTTGATCTACTTGCTTATGAGCATTACAGTATCCCTAAGGCCAAATATAGTAGTGATTACTGCAAAATCACCTAGCATACTGTTCAATACTGCGTTTCTAGTTAGCAATTATGTAATAATTTCATGCCTGGTACAAGTAGAATATTGCAAATAGCACTGTAGAATACTGCATTTAGTTTTAGCTGTGCAAGAGTAGCTCTTTGTTATACTCGCTACACTCAACTACAGGTCATAAGCGCATACATGTTTTAAGACAATTACATTTGATTATTTTCGACGATTTCGTATTGCAACAGTCTACCTATTAGAAATATTTCGGGACTTAATCGCGTGAATTATTTAAAGATACGAACCTTTTATTTACCCGACGTTTCGATCGAATTGCAGCTACCTAGCCTATAAAACGATCTGAAATCTTGTTGGGAGTGTCTGGGCTTCGATTATACATAAAATAACAATGTGTATTTGTTCCACCAGTGTTGATCGCAACAAGTATCAGATCCACATACCTCTACCTCCGAAGATAGATCCTACAGTAACAATGATGCAGGTGGAGGAAAAGCCTGACGTCACATACAGTGATGTTGGAGGCTGCAAGGAACAAATTGAGAAGCTCAGGGAGGTGGTTGAGACACCACTTTTACATGTAAGTGGAAACATATATTTCTAATTAGACATGGGAAAGGTGGTCGGATTTTTAGTTACCTCTTAGCTAGTGTGACAGTTTTTATGACAGTGTTATGGGTAGGCGCGCACTAGGCAAAAAATGTATAGGATTTCGTGGCTGCATAGTGTGGCAAGGCTAGGCTTAAACTTCATGGTCTATACACTGTTAACACTAACTTTTATCTATACTAATATTATAAAGCTGAAGAGTTTGTGTTGTAGGTAATATCAGGAACTACCGATTCGAATTGAAAAATTCTTTCACTGTTGGATAGCCTATTTATCGAGGAAGGGCTATAGCCTATTTAACGGGGTAAATTTACGCAGACGTAGTTGCGCGGGACAGCTAGTTCATAATATGTTAATATCTAATGTTGAATAATAAAATATAAAACTTTCGCTTGTTAAAATGCTTCAAGGGATTTTGATTAGGTATTCTCTGTCATTGTCATTCAGATAATTTCTTCTGGATGGTTTATATTGTACTAGCTGTCCCGCGCAACTTCGTATGCGTAAATTTTCCCCGTTTCTGAAACATTTCTCGTCGCTTCTCCGCTCCTATTAGTCGTAGCGTGATGTTATATAGCCTATAGCCTTCCTCGATAAATGGGCTATCCAACAAAAAAAGAATTTTTCAAATCGTACCAGTAGATCCTGAGATTAGCGCGTTTAAACAAACAAACAAACAAACAAACTCTTCCGCTTTATAATATTAGTATAGATGTATAGTAGAACAAGTCTGTGCGAATCGATTTAAAGAATCTTTATTCTCATAAAAACAATATGAATAGTTCACTTACATGAAAGAAATATTAACCCGTAAGTACACTAATCTTCGAGTATCGAAGCAACGAATTCATAATTTCGTTGTTCATGGTGACAAAAATGTGATCATTATGTAAAGCATTTTTATCGTGATGTTTTTGGTAGTTAACTGACAGACTGACTAACAGACTAAACAGTAATGTAATGGAGTCATTCGCTAAGTTGGTCTGATAAAATTTCTCACCAAAATACCTTTTCTCGTCCGATAATGGAGTAATAAAAAATAAAGTGGGTAGGTACACAAACATTTCTAGTGTGTTTCCCTAGTTAACCGTCTTCCAGACTGTTGGACACAAGCGTTCCCACCAATATGACCTTGCTTGTTTCCAACAGTGTAGACGGCTGTTGCAAACCAAGTACCAATTAATTTGGTTTCACAACAGCCTTCTACACGTCTTGGTTTGTTTCCAACCGTCTGGAACACGCTTTATGAATAAACGCGTTATTATCAATTTAAAAAAAATGTATTTCAAATTATTGTGTTGCTCTACAATAGATTTTTAAATGTTAACAGCCGGAGAAGTTCGTGAAGCTCGGTATTGAGCCCCCGAAGGGAGTGCTGTTGTTCGGTCCCCCTGGTACCGGCAAGACTCTATGCGCGAGGGCCGTTGCTAACAGAACTGATGCTTGCTTCATCAGGGTTATTGGTAAGTGTCTATATTTATATTTAGTAAATTTACTGCCCGTTTCAATAACTTATCTATCGTTAACTGTCTGTGAAGAAAGAAAATTGATATTTGTGCCATCGATAGAAAGAACTAGCTGACCTGTGAAATTTCATCCATTTTTTTTTTAAACCAGATATCTCAGTACCACCTAAGTAAATTACGTGGGGGGAGGTTGAAGATCACATGGGTAGGATGCGACCTCACGATTGCGAAACCGATGCCTTATCCATTAGGCTACCGCCGCTTCGTATGTTCGTTGTCATAAATGTTATGTATTCGAACTTACATTGGGGAGTAAAGAAAGAGTTCTGTTCATAAGTTTAAGCAGGATTCTGATACGTCTCCCCTACAGTATAAATGCTAAATTTGTCTGTTTTGTCAACATATTCAATTTGACAATATGTTATTTAGCAGTACACTTATTTAAATTACAAAAAAAAAGTTACTTTAGATTACCCTCCAAAAAGAGGAGCATAATAGTCGGTCTTTGGCATCGTAGCTCTCAAATTGAAGGACAGTAAATCTGTCGAAATTAATTTCCTATAACAGAAAGCTGGTTTCATTGAGTTATTGATTGATAAAAATCCATGTAATCCATCCATAACGCGTGTCGAGGGAAGGTTTTTATGGTTCCGAACCAAAGGGTAAAAACCTATTATTAAGACCCCACTCTCCGTCTGACTGTCACCAGGTTGTATCGCATGAACCGTGATAGCTATGCAGTTAAAATTTTCACAGAAAATTAGTGACAGGTACTCTTACCAAGTCGGACAAAGTGAATAGACTTTTCACAAGTGCAGTATTTTGCTTCCTATATGAATAAAAAAAAGATATATATTATTATTTTTCGATACGTGTTTTTCGCCTTTACACGAGGCATCCTCAAGATAGTTTGCCACCAACTGAGCATTATACTTCTGCTACATAATAAGTAACTTGTTTAACCTTTTGACGCCAGGGACGTGTATGGACGTCAAATCATGACCGACGGCATGACACGTCAAAAATACCACTTCTTTGCAGTTAAACACAGAAGTATACAATGTGTGTTTGTTCCCAGGTTCCGAGTTAGTACAGAAGTATGTTGGTGAGGGCGCTCGCATGGTTCGTGAACTGTTTGAGATGGCTCGCAGCAAGAAGGCTTGCCTTATATTCTTTGATGAAATCGACGCCATTGGTGGAGCTAGGTATGTTTTCTTTTTTTCATGTGTATATGTAAAATTACAACAGCTAAAGATCTCATGATTCTTGCCCGTCAAAGTTTAGGAATACCGTCACAAAATATCGATTGAAGAAGGTAACATTCATACAATACGTGGTGGAGCAACGTACATAGATTCCAAACAAATGAACACATTTCAAACAACATGGTCTGAAGTGACTTCTATGTCTGATTGAAGTCTTCACTGTACTCACTTGCACAGGCGGAACCAGGGGGGTGCATGGGGGCACGTGCCCCCCAGTCTGTTGTTACTTTGTGTACTTACCGAATTTCTTGTATTGTAGTGTTGTTCTTTGTCCATTTGTGCTCCTGAATGTTTTTTTTTTTTTGGGGCTCAGACCCCGTCGTGCATCAACTAACACTTGACCGATTTCGTGCCCCCTCCCCCCCAGAATGAAATCCTGGATCGCCCCTGATCACTTGAGTCAGTTGTATCAGTGATTGTTATGTTTGTAAAGTCTCCCGAACTTGAAATATGGCGCGGAATTGTCATTAAAAAAAATTAAAAGTAAGACAATGATTGTGGTTTATATTTGTACAGATTCGACGACGGTGCGGGCGGTGATAACGAAGTTCAAAGAACTATGTTGGAGCTCATCAATCAGCTAGACGGGTTCGATCCTAGAGGAAACATTAAGGTACATATACAATTTACTATATTTTATTTCTATATCTGGTGATAGATACCATGTCGTTTATTATCAATTCATCATTTTTATGAAATCCCGTTAATATTTTTTGCTCTGTAGAAGTTTGTGTAAAAATATATTTATGACACAATTATTTTCTAGTAGTTGACCCACGCAACTTCGTATGCGTAAATTTTCCCCGTTTTTGCAACATATAAAATTACTGCTCCGCTCCTATTGCTTGTAGCGTGATGTTATATATCCTATATATAGCCTTCCTCGATAAATGGGCTATCCAACAGTAAAATATTTTTTCAATTCGAACCAGTAGTTCCTGAGATTATTGCGTTCAAACAAACTATAGGCTATATAACATTACGCTACGACCAACAGCAGTCGAGCAGCAATGAGAAATGTTGCAAAAACGGGGAACATTTACGCAGACGAAGTTGCGCGGGACAGCTGGTCTATATATACAATATAAATGATTCCCTATTTCCCTTGCTTACGAGATAACTAGAGAACGACTAACTAATTTAATTAATTCTTTGTTTTAGTTTTCTAATATTCTGTAGAAGATTCTTAAGAAAAAAAAAAAGAAAAAAAAAATAACGAGGCGGAACGAAGTTCGCGACTATTGACGAACATAATCAGCTTTCAACCCTACAATGTTTATTAACCCTACCATTCCCCCACAGGTCCTAATGGCCACCAACAGGCCAGACACGTTAGACCCGGCCCTCATGCGTCCCGGTCGTTTAGACCGCAAGGTGGAGTTCGGTCTGCCCGACCTGGAAGGACGCGCGCACATCTTCCGTATTCACGCTCGCTCTATGAGTGTTGAGAGAGACATACGGTTTGATCTATTAGCTAGATTGTGTCCTAATTCTACTGGGGCTGAAATTAGGTGAGTTATGTTTCAAGCTTTAATTAAAAATAATTGCGATTACTTATGTTGATAAACTTTCGCAATTTGTACACAATATGAAAAAATATATAGTACAGGTCTTAATCGCCTGAATAATTTAAGGTAAAATACCTTGTTTATTGCCCGACGTTTCGACCGTATTGCAATGGTCACGGGTAGACTGGTACAGCTCAGCGTCGCTTCCGTGAAGCGCGGGTTTCAGAAACTACCCTCGCTTGATTTTTATCACTGACTATTACGGAACAACAAACGTCGGGCAATAAACAAGGTATTTTATCTTAAATTATTCATACGATTAAAACGGATGCCTGCTGTAAAAAATCCGCATTTGCATCGGCTGAATCTCCAACATCCCTAGTACATATAGCAGTGATTGAGTTGTCCCATGTGATTTATATGTATTTATCTCCTCAGGTCGGTCTGCACTGAAGCTGGAATGTTCGCGATCCGCGCTCGCCGCAAGGTGGCTACAGAGAAGGACTTCCTAGAAGCCGTCAACAAGGTCATCAAGTCTTACGCCAAGTTCTCAGCCACGCCGAGATACATGACCTACAATTAAAAACCTTCTTGCTATTTGCTTTGCGTGTATTTTTCATTGTTTTATCTGAGAAAGAGAGAAACGTTTAAAAAGTGGTGTGAGTGTTCGTATATTTATTTGAACATTTCATGTATATCATCAGCACGAAGATATATCTAGCACATCGACATGATACAAAAAAAAAGATTATCTTTTTATTCTATAGATAGAGATAAAAACTGTTTGTTTTTGTAAGAAATGTCAGTATATTGCTCCCAAAAGCAAACAGTTATCTCTTCTTGAAAATCTTTTATCTCTTCTTTACTTCATGAAAATATGCTACACTTACCAATCTTTTGTGGTTGGTTACAATGAAAAATATACGCAAATGATAAGGGATTGAGCTCGTTACATTCACTGAATGAACTTTGAAGTTCTTAGTCGAATTTAGCTTGTGAATATCTCTGCAACTTAGAATATATTTTAAATAATATTTCGTTAATAAAGTTTATTGTATAATATGAAGTATTATTTTATTCAAACATTATTTTTAAGACAATCTGATAATATAAGTAGGTATTGCAATCTGCCTCGATTGTAATTTTTAATAATAATAATAATAACCCAAAATTTGATGTAATATAAGAACAATTTGAAAATTAGGCAATTTTTTTAAAAAATGACATCAGTATGACCAACATATGTATTTTGATGAACATCAAAATACATATGTTGGTCATACTGACGTCATTTTTAAAGTTAAGAAATGTTGTAATGGGTAACAGACCCCACAATATTTCTTAACTTTAAAAGTTCTAAATGTCCTCAGTTTACAAAGATAAACAAATGGATTGAATGAAGGTAAGCACGCTGATCAACTCTGAACTATATATCAACTCAAGCCGTTGAGTATTCTTTGTATGAAATTCCCTAATTGAATGCGCACTCGTAATCGCCTCGACTCGGGACAAGCTTACGAACAGTTGACAACAGTGTGATTTGACAGGGTAATATTTTTCAAGCGTATGTAGGATATAATTATTTTTAAACTAACGATTTTTCACATATTAGAATACTATCTGACCGGCGCAACTTCGTCTGCGTCAATTTTCCCCCGTTTTTGCAACATTTTTCATTGATGCTACGCTCCTATTGGTCATAGCGTGATGTTATATAGCCTTCCTCGATAAATGTGCTATGCAACACTAGAATAACAACAACAACAATTCGAACCATAGTTCCTGAGATTATCGCGTTCAAACAAACTCTTTAGCTTTATAATATTAGTATAGATTATCGCGTAAAATATCTAAAGGTAAGAAGTTACGAAGACTTAATCGAGAACTCTCGAAAAATTGGTGCAATTCGATCGAAACCCGACGTTTCGATTGAATTGATGTCTGATGAATCAACTGATGCCGATGAAGATTAAGTTCCGATAATATTATAATACGTATAGGTTAGGTATGTGTACTTATGTCCATTTTTTTGGTAAGCTCGACACGACAACATGTTTGAATTCCGCCAAGCCGTTGGGGGCAGAGCGCCCCACGGCACTTGGCTTGGCGGAATTCAAACATGTGAGGTTTCTCTGGATTCGCTTCATTTTTTTTTCAGTTAATTTCAAACAATATGTATGTACTCGTATTTCATGAACGCAACTTAATATTTTGATTATAAGGGTAGTCTAAAAATATATCTTAATAATTGTCACGAAGAATAATGATGACACAACGCAGTTTTAAGATAATTCGTGCACCGTTATAAATTACAATTACATTGTGAAATCAAAATAATTTGCATGTCATTGCTTCTTTGTTGTTTTTTATAATATCATGTCGCAAACAGTAAGTACCTATCCGTTTCTAATTGTAACGAAATATTAATCAAAAGTTTTCTAATTATTATTGTCAAAATTACGCTGTTACAATAGAACTAATATTGTTTTCCTAAGCCAATAAGGCTTAGGAAAACAATACAAGGAAGTTGTCTGTCCGTTGCATATGTATTAGACTATAGAAAATTATGTAAGTACTATGATTGCAATGAGAGATTAGCTAGTTATAGATTTGTAACATAAACTTGGCTGTTTTGGGCAAAATAGAAAGAAAATAAGTCTGTCAATAACAATATTGTAAAAAGGTGAACAAAAAGATAAGTTACAGATGTAACTCTTGGCACTAGATATCTACAAATTATTAGGTACTTCGAATTCGGGTATATTTTGTTTGAGATCGTGATTCAGTCTACTAACTCCACAAATAGTGCAACGATAAAAATTCTAAAAAAAAAATTACATGTTACTCCATCACACATCCGACATTGGCAGAATTGTCGACAACGGCATCGTTGACATAATAAAAAAAAAGTCTCCATGACAAACATTACGCATACATATCAACCCATATGATGGCCCACTGCTGGGCACGGGTCTCCCCATTAGAACCTACTAGTATGTAGATCCTGGGGGTAATTGCCATAATCGCCACGCTTGGCGAGCGGGTTGGCGATCGCAGTAAGGCTTTAAGTACGCAGAGGACGCTGCTGCCCGTCTTCCGGTGTGATATCCCTTAGTCGGCTTGACGACACCCACGGGAAGAGACGGGGTGGTACTATTCTTAAGCCGGTACCACACGGCCGGTACAACATTACGCATAGGATTCACTTATTAAAAGCAATTTTAGTTTATTCGACAAAAAACGAAGGTAAATAGTGCAGCGGTCAGCAATGCTTATGCCAAGTTTACCTGACCTAACAAACAAAACAAGTTAGCTTTAACAGAAAAAAAACAACATATGTATGTAGGTACCTATAGTATACCTATTTCTTACAATCATCATCAGCCCGTATTAGTCCACAGCTGGACATAGGCCTCTCCTACATAAGGTAAAGTAAACAGAATTCAAGTTAATACTTAGTGTTTGCAGGAGGCATATACAGATGTTGTGGAGCTCTGTGCTCTGCTGCAGTGCTTGGGGTTCAGTGTCAAGTCTCTGGATACCAGTGACGGGAACATGAGCCAAGATGGCGGGATGCGAACTGTCGTTATTAACTGCCAGGTAAGAGTATAAAATATTGATTTATTAGTCGCCTAATCGATTTCGGATATAATGGTCAATCAAGATTAGCCTACACAAAGAGGGCCAGGAATCGAACCTGAGATCTCTGATCACCATACAATAACAAAAGGCCATAGTAGTTTTTGAGATCATGGCTGAATGACGCTTGCGAGGGACCAACAAAAAAATCATAGCGTTAGCTGTGGCGTAACTAGGGCGGTGCCAGCGGTGCCCAGGCACAGGGCGCAGAAATGACCATCAGGACCAATACCAAGGGCGCAGTTATGTAAACCGGCACCGGATACATCAAAGTTCGCCCCGGGTGTATAAAAGGCTTAGTTACGGCACTCCGTTGGATGGTTCGGCTTTCGCGCTCCGATAGGACAATCGAAGGTCTCGGGTTAGATTCCTGGGTCTAAACTTCAAATTTTTCTTTCAAATGCAATTAATGTATTAATAGAGTAATTGGCAAGAAATGCCTATAGAAAATTATAGTGCACAAGCGTGCACTCTCTATTCTCTCAGTCTCATAATCCAATGGGACGTAAAATCGACAAGACCGGAGAGAGATCATGCCCAGGACCGATGCAGGACAGATGGCTTTTATGGGGAGGAGGAGGGTCCGATTTTTGCTTTTGCTGACCATAGGGTGAGTTGAAATTAACTAAAATACTGCCCTAAGTAAGTAATACTTGAATGACCCCTTAACGTGATCATGTCACTCTTAACTACTTTAACTCCTATGTGATGTCACCCCTGTTGCATCCAAGGGGGCAACAGGGGCAATTGCCCCCCCTCCAGACTCGACTGAAAGACATGTTTTAGGTAATAATTTTGACACCGTACTGGGGTGTTTTGACAGGCAATTGCCCCACGAGGCGGTGGTGGCTGGTGTTCCGATGTTGAATCAAATATTCCCCTCCACTGCCATACAAGCTCCTCACACTTGGCTGGTTGTGTCACATGTTGCCCCTCCCCCATCATCCGCGCCTCTGTCACCCGGCAGTGGTAACGTACATTACCCTGGTAGAACTCCTCCTCGTCCTCTATGGAACAACTAAGTAAACATCGTGGCATAGATCATTAAATATTTTTCTTATTTTAAGTCGTCCGGTCTTCACGTGGTACTCGAAAACCCCAGCCTATCCTGTACATGCCCGACATCAAGCCACCAACAAAATAGTGGCATCTGGCAAGTGTCTGGAGTGACTGGCGGGAAACAACTGGATAAGGTACACTATAAAACTAACCTTTTGTACGACATAGGTATATAACATAGTGGAACTGCGTGACATAGGGGTACATTGTGTTATTTTTCGCTAGAAGGGGGGGTGTGAGTCTAGGTGTAATAGTGGGGCGGGAGAGCTTGACTCTAACAATAAAGCCGGCATTTAACCTTTTTGGGGGACGGAGGGGGAAATTGAATCTGTTTAGGAAGCATAACGTCACATGACAATCTTGTCGTTGTTGGGGGAAGTCCCGGATATTATAACCAGATATAATAGTGGGGGAGCTTGATTCTAACAATAAAGCCGGCTAACCTTTTTGGGGCAGGGAGGTTGTATTGAATCTGTTTAGGACGCATGTCACATAACACACAAACAATGTTGTCGTTGTTGGGGGTAGTCCCGGATATTATAGCGATATCATTGTGATAGAAGTAAACCTACTTGTATGCCCCTTCATTGAAAAAGACGGCGCATGATCTTTTAGGGAGATAACCTGTGAGGATGACTCACGCATGACAAATAAGGGTACCTACCTTATTTCTACATTGTTTGTTCACTGCATTTATGTATCTACATACAGTACGATCAACGTATCTTGACCGGATTAAAGTTAGGTTTTTATCACTTTCGCGCATGTCATAGAGATGCGACCCTAAAATTACTTACGAAAACGATTAATCGATTAAAAATACTAACAACATTTTAATTCAACAATATAAAAACACTATTTAAATGAGTTCATAAAAGTTTAAATTTATAACAGTTACAGTAAATAATAAAGAAACTTTGAAAAACAATTTCTTTACCAAAATAATCACAAAAAAACATGAATTAGTAATACTAATTATGACAATGTAATGCGTAATCGCATCTCTAATCCTCTTGGTTTAGTTACCGCCCCCGCCCCCCGCTTCCTGTCACCGTTTACTTCCAAAAAATGCACCTGCGCAACCACTTGTCGCCTACTTCAGTCCGGCCTAGTTACGTTGATCCAACTGTAAGTAGGTACATTTTAGGGTACCGTAGTAAACAAGGAACCCGTATAATTTTCGCCACGTCCGTCCATCTGTTCTAGCTTAGTTATGAAACCTTAGTACTAGAATGTTGTAATTTTTTGATAAGCTAAGGTAAGGCTAACGGTTTAACCATTCAGTATTGCAAATCTGTGGCTCTAGTTATGCTTGCATTGCTTTGCGTTCAACTTTGATCTAGCTAATAATTTATTTTTCGTTGTAGGAATTTGGATGTACCCTACTAGGCGCTCTGCCGAAGCCTCACCGTGAACGTCTCACAAAAGAACTGCACGACATAATCAGATGCATCAGGCAACAGAACGAGTCGGACCTTGAGATCGCTAAAGAAGCAATCGCCAACAAATCGGCCAGCATGATCGAGTTGAAGACACCAGATAAACTGTATATGATTTAATTTAGTCTTGAAATATGCACTCTACTATAGACATATAGGACCTCCGATCAAGCGAGGTGAACGTGCTTAGTGGGCCGGGCCTTGGCCCAACAGTAAACTTTTGAATGTTTTTATGTAGGTATAGCTAGCAGCTGTGGCAATTTCACTTTGCGATTCAGGAATTGGATCGATCTTGTGTTATTTATGTTGGTACCATTCCACTACACTTACCTTTCAACGTTCCCACTGCGGCAAGGGTACGGGCCATAATCCAAGCGGGCCCAGTGCAAATTGGTGATGTCACATGTCTTCGAAATTTGGTTCCAGGGCATGCCGGCGACTTCTTCATTTTTTCTTCGACGATTTTTTTAGGCTTTTGGGATTTGGCTTATTTTTTGCTCCTTGGCTATGTAGGAAACTAACTTCATATGAATAAATCTTGGCAGGAATTATGAAATAAAGAACGATACGCCTACACGCTACCGTTCTCTGGACACCCTGACTTCAACCAATAAGGAGCACACTGAACAACCCTTGCCAGCACCAGGTCCTTTACAGAGAGCCAATCTGATTGATGCATCCGCTGACGATGGGAAAGATATGGATAATAAGAAAGTGAGTTCTTGATATATAGCAGTTTAAGTCCTGGTCTTTTGTCGGGTTTCCACTTCTAATGGATATGGATTCCGTTTAACTCGCAGTATATAGGTATTGGTGGGTGGTGTACGTATTTTCAACTCTGTGCCTTGGCTTTTTCCCACTGCCGTGAAAAACCAATAGAAATACCAAAAAAAAAGTATTAAAGATGATTGTATCTTTTCAGCAAATTATGTGTAGCAGACAAAGCACCTACACGCTTTCTTCGACCCCTGGAAGTGTGAGAAGACGTAACAAGACCTCAAGGTAAATAACCATACGCGCACACACACGCACGCACGCACGCACACACACACACACACACACACACACACACACACATATACACATACACATACACACACATACACACACACACACACACACACACACACACACACACACACACAAACACACGCACTTTCTCTAGTATTTTCGACTTATCTGAATATACCTAGCTACTTCTTTATTAACTTTTGCAACTGCTTCCAGTCCAATACAAGCTTCATCTCAAAGTTCTATACTGGAGAGTCTGATAGCCGCTGAGAAGATCGCAGAGGACTTGCACACTAAGCTGGCATACGTGATAAGAGAATATATGGAGGATGGGAAACATGACTCGTCTATATCGTCGCTGGCTCTCGACGTATCCAAGATTTCAGTGCTAAAGGTACTACATCTTCATTGAATCGTTTATAAATTTGGATGAAGAAGGTACCTAATTTGCGAAAGTATTAGGTCTATTTTGATATAGTATAGTAGAGAGGTAAAAAAATAATATAAAATGGCATAAACCTTGGTTGAGAACAGATAACAAATCTGTCTAAACCAAGATTAGAATAAATTGCAATCATTAACCTACTGACTGACTGACATATATATAGATACATAGGTGGATCCAGGTGGGGGGCACAGGGTACGTGCCCCTCCCAGGCAAGTTGTTTTGTGTACCGAAAATCTTGTATTGAATCCCACTGCGTGCGACTCACACTTGACTGGTGTCGGGCAAAACGAAATGCAAATCCCCCCGTACTAAGTATATCAGATCCGGCACTGCCATTTACCTCTCATGCCCGCCCCCCACCACCCAGAATGCAATCATTGCAATCCTAGATCCATCCATGCGCAGATATATCAGACACTAGAAACAATTGTGTTGTTGTCATATTGCAAGATTGCTATGATACCTGTTAATATGCTGAAGTGTAGATTTAACTTTATAATTATCTAAGATTATAGATACTAAACTTCGCTATAACCAATAATTACAACGATTAGGATGTTTTATCAAGATATACCTATGATATCAATATTTTGTATGTGTGTGATAACGTTAATTTGTCGTTCTAGGGTGCTGAATGCTCAAAAGCTCAATTTGCGTCAAGCCCGAACCTATCAGGAATAGGGCCTGTCAAGGACGACTTAGCAAAAAGTAGACTCAAACGATTCGAAAGTGCCTCCACGTCCAATCTAACAACTAAAACTGCAAAAGAAAGCAAGTTGTCAAAACTACGACGCATATCACCGAAATTTTTCAAAATGAACAAAGACCTTTCTAGTCCAAAAATTGAGAATACTAAGTACCAGGAGTATGGAATCAAAATAAACAGTAAGTTTATATACAAAACATATACAAGTACGACATAATTATTACTAAGCGAACTCAGATTTTTAGTAGACACTATACACAATTACCTACTAATTACTAAATATGAATTTAAAAAAAAATGCATACTTTCCGTGTTCGAGGTGGCTCCTCAATTCAGATGTTTAAATTAAGATGCCACCTATATGTTCGTATACTTGTAACTTTTGATATAACACTACAAAATCGAGGAACGATCCTACAACATTTTTAAACTTACTATTAAATAAGTATATTATTTTCATTATGATATAAAAAGTGGCTCCTCAATCCAAACGGACAAAATATTTCACAAACGGATCCCTAATCCGTAAGTCTTTACAACCCCTGAATTTAAACATGCTGTGCTCTCATTGGTTATCACGATTTCCGTGACGTCACAATCCATGACTTTTTACGCGCCAAGATGGCGTGCTTTTGAAAATGTTTTAACAGTTAGTAATTTTAAATGTTTGTTTTTTCCTAATAGGAGTAGTTTTTTGGCGATGCATATTTTTTTCAATAATATGTATATGTAAGCTATTACATAAGAACTAAAAAAATATACATGCATATTATCTATTCCATCAGAGACTATACAACTACGCAGGAGATATTATAGCACACAGGCGTATGCGCAAAGACAAATGCACTCTAGTCTAGTCCCTTACTCTCATAGCCCAATGGGACGGAAAACCAACACAACGAGAGAGATTGGGCGCAGAACGATCAGTGGTAATAGCGTTGCTTAATCTCGCAAATATATATCCTCGTAAGTATAATATGGAGGGCTTGTGACTCAGTGCGCCTTACTATACTCGGTCCTTAAATGGATGACCGTTTTGGAAAAACCTCTCACGTACCTACCTCGGAGAGCATGTCAGGCCATCGGTTCTAATATCTCCGATCAATAGAGAATGCACTTATGTCTGGGCATATACTTGTATCTACATATCTCTCTGTATAGCTGAATAGTAAATACGGAGATTTAATCAGCCCATGCATTCTATTTTCAGGTCTTCTAAAACCAAAAATAATAACGCCAGTACGCGCACAACGAACAAACTTGGAAGCAAGTCCTAACCTCACTGCATCATCTAAGAAAAAATTCAGCCACATAAAATCTACTATACCAAGACCATCGAAGAAAGAATAAAATAACTAACAAGAAATAGAATTTTAAACATTTAATGTAAAACTACATTGCGTGTCACGGAAGATATCTTAAATTGATAATTGCAGATTATGTGTTTCTGTTTACTAACGACGTTAACGCAAAGTTTCAGTTTGTTGATAGAATTAAATTAAGACTGATGAGGCCACAGGTTTTTAGCTACGCTAATAAGACTACAATGTGTTAATTTTCTTATAAAATTCTTTCGTGACGTGCAATCAAAAAGTTTGTATTCTAGTGGGTATAAAAATAAATTAATATATTTAAATACACCTTGTTTGTCTTCCTGTATTCGCCTACAATTAAGTTTACGAAGTCTAGTCAGATATATCTAAAGTACCATGCTTTGTATATAAGCGGGTAGAAAGCAATTTTTCGACCTCCTTCTCCAAACTCTCATTCCTTGCAGTCTTGTTTTTCACTTTAGGCTTTGAATATTTTGGCATGTCATCCTCTTTAACATTTTGTGCATCACCAAACTTATTTTTAATCTCATCTCTTGCAGGATATATTATACTTTCAATTAGTTCAGATTTTGTATTATTTTTACAGCAATCTCCTTCATTTTGCACAGATTCATGACTTTTCCGTTTTGACTTTTTATCTTTCTCAACACAACAGTCTTCATGACTTCCATCATCACTTACTTTATTTTCATCGGATATTTCATCATGCTTTGAACGCTGACTTATTTCTTTCTCTTGACTTTCTCTTGTTAGTTCTTTTAAGGTTTTCACATCACTTTTCACTACATTTTGTTTATCTTTTTTAGCCAATTTAAGACATATTGTAGCTTTAGGATAACCAGTGAACTGCTGGTAACAATCTCCTTTCTCTAATGAAATAAAACTATTAAGAAATCTTCGAGGATGTATATCCTCAGCTGTATCATTCATTAAAGCATAAGCCTTCTTTATAAATGCTTTCTTGACTATAGGATTCTGCATATGAAAGAAATTTTCAATTTGTTCATGAGACTTCAATCTTTTTAATGCATTTCTTTGTACAATGTTATATGAAACCACAGCCATTATCATATATGCTGGCTCGTTACTAAGAATGTGATCCCATAGAATTAACCATTCCGTGCATGTTAAAACTTCACTGAACGCTGTTTCAAGTATTTTCAATGCATATGTTTGGCTAGTGACCCCAGTGTCACAAAAATGTTTTAATAGTACCGGGTCAGTTTCAGCTAGAATATTTTCAATAATTGCTAATACACTTATCGGAGGAAACGGTGCATACTCAAACCATAACTGACAATGATTACACAAGATAGTTGCAACAGATTCATATAACAGCAGAGGATCTTTTTGTAAGACTTTTACAAATGGAAACACAAAACCAGGCATGAACTTCATTACACCAAATAATGGGCACCAATGAGCAAGACAGGATAATAAACGCTTCAAATGTTTTAGAGTCACGGCACTATGAATTGTAAATTGTTTCTCTATATCTTTGTAGGCTGGATGAATACCTTTCTCAGTTAGAGCATTGTAAGCAGTCTTATTTCTAGGAGTATCCAAGAGTGATCTCCAAATAATTGAACGGAACTTGTCAGGGTATTCACCATATTGCATTAATATTCTTCTTAACCTAGCACTGTCCATACATATACGCATCTTGTCTTCAACAGCAGCTTGACATTGTATAATATTCTGATTACAATATTTGTTGGATGTAGACGGTAGTTCTTTCTTAACGGTTTCATCATGCACTTCACTTATAGATTTACCTTTGATTGGATCTATTATAAATGAGGAATTGTATATATTAACTTCACCAAGCTGTAGAATGCAAAGAAAGTATTTTCCTGTAGGACTGACAACAAATTTACGAATGCCTGACGACTCTGGTTGTATTGTTTTTATAATTGTTGATGTTTCTATGTCCAACAGATTAAGTATGCAATCACTGCCAAGTATGGCAAGAATTTTATTTGCACCCCCGTCAAATGTCTGTGGAATAAATGCTATCTGATTAACACCCAAAATGTTTAATTTAGACAAATCTATAGATTTCAGAGCTTTCCATGTATCCATACTAAATAAGATTAACGTTGGAGTTAAGCCTGCCATGGCCATAGCACGACCATTCATTGTAAAAGCAATATTTTTCATATGCTTCAATTCACTTGGAATTATTTGTTTAACTGATTTCATATTCTCATGCTTCCAAATTTGAACAGTATCATTTTGAAAGCAAGCCACAAGAAAATCACCAGCTGGAGTAAAGAGTATTTGTTGAATTCGTGCATCAATATACGTGTTTAGTGAAAAATATTTTGTATAGTTCTGGAGCTCCCATAAGACAGCTTCTACATCACTAGCTGTGAGAAGATTATTTGCTTTAATGTTATTTGAGAAATGGATATGTTTTATTGGCGCTGTATGCCCTGAAAGAGTAAAAGAGATCTGTCCTGTTTCAATATCAAGAAAGCTTAATTCAAACTTTTTATTTGTTGCAACGATCAGGATATCTGGCTTGTTCGGTGAGAATTGCAAAGCAGTGCTTGGTCCAACGTCAGTTATCTTCCAAAATTTCAAATCTAGGAAATCCAAAATAAAAATGTTACCAGCATTGTCTCCACATGCAAGTTTTTCATGTGTGTCGTCAAATGTAGCCGTTGAAAACCGTATTCTTCGAGATACTCCATTAGGACCCTTGACCGTGTGATGAAGTTGAAGAATTACACCATCCTTCGGATTTGATTTTAACTTGATATCAAATTTTTCCATGACTAATGGTTCACTTTCTATCAGTTGTTCCATATTTTATTTGATCAATAGTTTTATTTGAATCTAAAAACATGTCTATTGTCAGATTGTTGACATTGTTTATTATAATATTATACAAATAGCATAAAATTATTTCAAATTTGGCGGAATCAAGTTGCTAAATAAAAACCAAGCTGTCAATCAATCAATGACAGATATCAGTTTCTTAGTAGTAGACTACAGTGTAGTGATGTAATCGCATCGCAAAATGAGACTGTCGCATCATACGACATATCGATTTTTATAGTCATTGTACCTATAAATAAATTATTACCTGCCTGCCCGATCCCATATTCCTTATATTTTACATTTATTGGTATTATTGTGGCTAGCTACGTAGGTAGCAGGTCCGATGAATCTGTTTTGGAAATTACATAGAGTTTTTTTAGAACAATTTGTCTTCAATTTAGATATGCTACAGCCAAAATGGATGTAAAATTGGATATGTTATATCAGAGTTGCTTAGCAACCAATTACTTTTTTCAATGGTTGCTAAGTGATTTTGTTATTAATCACTAGCTGCCGTAGCGTTGCCACCTTTTTTTTGAACAAATAATAGTATTTTCTTATTTTAGGTTATAAAAATATAATACATTTGAGAAATTCGCGGAAAAAATTGTACCTAACTACACTTTTATTTATCATCAATAATCATCATCTACCTATTATAAATGTAGGCATTATTAATTTCTGTATTTTTTTTTTGTTGCGTCTTTTTAGGGTTCCGTGCCTCAAAGGGAAAAACACAGAACTGTCTGTCTATCTGTCACAGCCGATTTACTACAAATCTACTGAACCGATTGAATTTAAATTTGTATCAAATTGTAGCGGGTGTGATAAACTTTGCAGATAACATCAATCAGCGCGTCAATTGAATTAGCAATGAAAATATATATTGACTGGCCTATCTAGTGGTTAGTGACCCTGACTGCTTAGCCGGAGGTCGTGGTCCCCACCCAGGACAAAACATTGTGTGATGAGCACTATGGTTTATTCTGTGTCTGGGTGTTATATAACTGAAGAAAGAAAGAAAAAAAAGAAAGAAAAATTGTTTATTTGCCACAGATACAATAAGCTTCATAAAAACAAATAAAATTACAACTGAGTTTGTGCTTGCACGTCGTATCTGCGACAAACGAGGTTTCCACTCAGCTTAAATGCCATATTGTGGCATGAGCCACAACACAGCGCTGGTTTTCAGTGTGAACCCCAAGTGAATGACGTCCGAAGCCGTTAAGGTATATCCATAATTAAATAAATAATATGTATGTATAATACATTGCAAAAATATGTTAGAAAATTATAATAAACATTTTTTGTTATAATTGTAAATAAATGATAAACATATAAAGGCAGAGAACATAAAATGATATTACATTAGAATATATAAATACATGACTACAGTCTGTGTACTCACCTCCTACGGAACGAAAACTAGGCATCCGTAGTGGCTTTCGACTATCAATGATACAAAGCCGTGCGTGACCTACTTATGTGCGGAATATGTATGTATTTAGAAATATTTAAGTATGTTTAACAGTTGTCTGGTTTCCATAGTACAAGCTTTGCTTAGTTTGGGATCAGATGGAGTTGTGTGAATTGTCCCAAGATATTTTATATTATGACTAGCTGTCCCGGCGAACTTCGTACCGAATATAATTATGTTTTTGTGAATCAGTTTCAATTGTGTTTTTTTAACCATTCTTCAATAGACTAGAACACACACAAAAAATTTCGTCGTTTGACGTAGAGACCAGATTAGTAACTAAAATTTTATTAAAATTAAACTGTCAAACAGAGTTAAATTTAAATAAATTTTAATTTAAGTTTAAAACACTTTAAATTATAATCAAGAGAGTGCGTGAGTTTAAACCTGTGTACTTAGTCTCTTTACATCGGGAATTACCTACAATATAATACATAAATGTAGTTTGACTCTAGATGGGACTTTCCCGTGAACCTAAATAAGAATAAAAAGTTGGAACACATTCTATGGGAATATTGATTTTATTATAATTCAAATAAAGAACAAATCAGTGTTAAATAATTAGGATTAAGAATAAAAATTTATGTTTGAATTTGTGTGCGTATATAGAAACGTTATATAGTTATATCTATTGTCTATTAGTAGATAAGATTTGTACATTTTGATCTTGTATTAATACTCAACATAGTTGTCAACTACAAGCAATAAATAAAACGTACTGTAGTTTTTGTGCTGTAATTATAAAGTGACTAGGTATGTGGTCATAATTTAGTAAGTACACGTGGTCTCGTGGGAGTGGTGTATTGAAAGTGTTTACCGTTTACTGACGTTTTGTGACTCAGACATTGATGTTAAAAATAAATTGCATTAATTTGACGTTTATTCATCCTTCATAAAATAGTAGGTACCACGAAGATAAAATTATGAATCTATAGTGGAGTCCACACGAATCGAATACCTACTTGAAATCTAAATATTTGATGTTGATAGCCTATCTCTCTTGTCTACACGGATGTCCAGATATCGTACAAAGAGATAAATTGCCCTCCTGAGTAACCAGAGGTCGTGGGTTCGATCCCTACCCAGGATAATACTTTGTGTGTTGAGCACGATGGTTTATTCTGGGTCTGGGTGTAATTTATCTATAATATGTATATATATTTAGATTTATATAAATATATATATATATATATATATATATATATATATATATATATGTGTGTGTGTATGTTTATCAGTGGTCTGGTTGCCATAGTAAAGGCTCTGTCTAGTTTGGGATCCGTATATTTAATCAAAACAGCCCCTTCACCTGAAAAATTATTTAGTCACCGGCGCAAATGCGTAAAAGCGTTTCTGAATTATTCCGCTAGAGGCACTACTGGAATTCTAAGTTGTCTATGGTTGGGAATCCCCATTATGTTTTGATGTTTATTGATGTATTGTCTCTATGGTTTGAAAACTAAGTTGTAAATAAAACCGGTGTGTTGCATCATGCATTCTGGCATTCACAGTTGGGTGTAGTTTGCGTTCCGTGTCAGGTGTGTCACCAAATGCAATAACCTGCAGAAACTCACGTGTACCAATCAGCATATAATAAGGTAGGAATTATTTGTCTTTTTTTTGTATTTGTATTAACTAGGTATTATGTATGAAATAGTATTGGGAATTTACGATTTAAAATTAGTTTTTGTGTTATCGTTCGAGAGTTGAGTTGAAGAATAGAATGTATCTAAAATATAGAGTCTGTGTTTGTGTTTAATTTGATCATTTTTTTTAAATAATTAAATAGTATTAGATAGTTTAAAGTGTTAGATAATAAATTCATAAACAATAATAAACAAATTACATAAAAATAATTCTTCAAAATCTATACTAATATTATAAAGCGGAAGAGTTTGTTTGTTTGTTTGTTTGTTTAAACGCGCTAATCTCAGGAACTACTGGTCCGATTTGAAAAAATATTTTTTTGTTGGATAGCCCATTTATCGAGGGAGGCTATAGGCTATATAACATCGCGCTACGACTAATAGGAGCGGAGTAGCGACGTGAAATGTTGCAAAAACGGGAAAATTTACGCATACGAAGTTGCGCGGGACAGCTAGTATTTTATAAACGTAATGTAGGTAACTTACTTAGCATTCACCGCAGCTACGCCTGTGTTGTAATTAAATAGGTAAGTTACTTAATTTAAAATTATAAAAATCACACTCAAGTTGATTTTTATAGATTAAGCTATTTTAAAGTATCTACTTATAAGTTATAACATTTTAAAACTTTATCAAAAACCGTCCAGTAGTTTTGCGTGAAGAAATAACCAATACACACAATTTTAGATTAAATACCTACTTACTTGTTTACCTATAAATATAAATATGATTGTAAATGTTTCAAATATTGATAAATATAATTGAAGTAGGTACACACAACAAACTACTTACATGTGTTATTTTGTTGTTTTCTTGTTTTGTCATTAACAAAACGACTGGTTTTTTAATGATACCCAATCAACAATGAGGCCTTGCCCAATTGTTTGTGATTTTTAACGTGTATATTTGTGTGTAAATTTTTTTGCTTACGGTTTTTAATATTGTGAACAATAGGTAGATGGGGTATGATGTCAGGTAGGTGGTTATAAAAACCATACCAATACCAGATGTTTTTTTTGGAAAAGATCCGAAGAATAAAATATAATACTAAATTACCTATTATATAGCTTCCTACATTTTTGTTTGAAACACAAAATAAAAAGTAAAAAACAGTATTATATTTTAACACTTTGTCGGCGTAACTAATATGTGTAACCATGTCAATTTACAATTTTATAGTATTAAGGACGCCCTAGTCGATGATTCTACCACACAAACGCGCATAAGTGATTACTTCTCTGTATGAGGTCGTAAGTCAAACTTTTAAATATTTTTTTTAAATTATGGCTGCCTACTGGCCTAGCTCATGATAAAACGAATTGATAATATTTTTAAGCTTTGACTTCCGACCTTAAACGGAGGAGTAATCACTTATGCACGTTTTTATAGTAGAATCATCGATTAGGACGCCCTTAAGAGTCTATGAGCTAACCTGGGAACAGACGGACATAGCGAAACTATAAGGGTTCCTTGTTTACTACGGAACCCTAAAAAGGCATCTCCTGCACTAGCCATAAGCCCAGTGTCTTGGTGTCGGAGACTTTTTCGGGTCAATTCAACCCTCAAATCCCCCCCTAAGTACGCCCATGGTGCTGGGCCATCAGGCGATCAAAATAGTACCTACCTAGATAATCTGTGAAACATCAAATTTTGTGAAACATCATCAAAAGTTTGTAGATAACTTATCTTCAGTCGATTAATTCTGTATACGTACAGACAATATTTGATAGATAAAATAAAACAAGTGTCACAATTTTTGTATATGAATCACTTTATCCATCGGACGCCGGACACTGGGTAGATACCGGAGCCACGGCCACCGTGTTACGAAATGATGTGACCATGGGCGATATTGCTCACGGACACGGAGTTTCAGACAAATTTTACCATGATTTTGTGTCCGTGAGTGATACTGGATGCCGATTTACCTGCGGGGGAATCCCACCTACCTTATTTTTTTTATCCGCGTGTTGTCTTCGAAATCGAATCCAGGATCTTAAAATAGTTTTCGACACTGTATCATTGTGTGATCCCTCTCCCGAGGGGGTTTTTTCTTAATAAATCTCCATGTAATATGTACGCAAGAGGTCGTGGGTTCGATTCCCACACAGAACACCGCTTTGTGTGATCCACAAATTGTTGTTTTGAGTCTGGGTGTACTTTGTGTCCGTGATTTGAATGTTTGTAAAGTCCCCTGCGACACAGGGCTTGTTACCCTAACGCGAGAGTCGTCTAAAAATGTAGTATGTGTGTGTTATTCAAGTGAAATATGAAGGCTTCTTTCTGTACTCTCGGTGTTTTGTAGTTTGTGCGATGCGACCATTTTTTTAAAGGTTATAAGATACTATGCATTGATTTGGTGGTCTGCTTACTAACGTATTTGTTTTTCTTTGTGAATATTTACTATTTTCTCTCTTTAACGTTTCAGGTGCCATCGAAAATGAAGTGCAAAGAGTTAAGGCGTTACATCAAAGAAAAGAATCTTCACAAATCACATTCGTTGCAAAATTGTCAGCTCGTCATCGACGCCGACAACTTTTTTAAGGACTCTTATAAAGAGAGTGGCTGTCAGTTTGTTTTGGGACCTGATTGTAACAAGTATGCGGCATTCTTACAAAGTAAATTAGCCTGTTTCGTCACATCGCGCATCATGTGCTACGCCATATTTAAAGGTACAACGAAAGATGATGAAGAAAGCAGACAGAAATACCATCAAGGCATTATTGATCATCGAAGTGAAGTTTCTAGTAATTTATACAGCCGTTCTTACTTCGAACCTCTCTTTGTGAAAGATGTGCAGAAACAAATACTGAAAAAAATGGGCATAAAGTATTTTTGTTGTGAATATGATTCGATTAAAGCCATTGTTGGTGTCGCAAGGTATTTTAAATGCCCAGTGTTAACAGGGAACGTCGAGTATTGTCTTTACGGAGTGTCGTGTATATTACCAACGTCTATTACACAGAAAAATGTTGAAGAAATACAATGTACTATATTTGAACACGATCTATATAAATCAGCTTTTGGTGTTTATAAAAAAATGCCGATATTACTTACATTAACTGTAATAGAAAAACATAATGATATAAATTGTTTAATACGTTTGGTGAAACAACAAAAAGATTTAGTCAAATTATGTGCTCATAGACATGTTGATGAAAGCAAGAAGACAATGTTAGTAGAATTGTACAAAAGAATTGAGAAACTGTATTTATATCCGCTGTGTCATTCGGCAGTGAAATATTTTCAAAGGGAAAAACCACATGGTTTATTTAAAGATGATAAAAAATGGTTTTCTAAAGGTGTATCTAACGGAAGAATAGCGACCCCTTATATTGATTTAAAAAGAAAAGGGGTTGTCACAGGTTCTACGGTTCTGTACGATGTAAAAAAACCAGATGCTATGACAGCAGCTACAGAGATCATTGCTTACGCGCATTGTCTATTGTCCAACTCTCAGGAGTCTACTTTAAAATTCATTGGGAGAAAAATCAACAGCAGTACTAATTGGAATGTAGAAACTTGTTGGAAAACTCATATAAATAACAGAGAAATATTTACGAAATATGGCAAAATTAAAAATGGAGTACAATCAAGTCGATCGAAAGATAAAGTAAATCTTATCCATGATTTAATTAAAAATCCCTTTGAGTTATTTATTGAAGAAGTTTTGTCAAGACAACTGGCCGCAAAGTGGCGTACCGAAGAAATAAGCATTCCAATTCTTAAAGGTTCAAAAGTCCCTAAAAATGCTTTGATTCTTTTTATAACCGTCGTTTATTATGTCAAAAAAATAAATAAAAGCTTTATAAATGGCGCCTACAGCATATTTCTGTCTTATGTGATATTAAGCGCTGCTAGTATAATGAAAGAAAACAAAGAGAATGTTGATAAAAAACTCTGCGGATCGAATGACATGTTGAAGTTTTTGTTTGACAAAGTTGATTTAAAACGCAAATATAATGCTAGTATTGTTCACAGTTTAGCTGAGTTCCAACATTGTTTGCAACATATGAACTATTTGTACACTTTATGTAAATACGACGACATTTTGAAAGCACCTTGCACTATTTATCACGAAACGTATAATGCAACTATTGTCTACAATACTTTAATGTTTATGAAGAGTAAAAATCACTTAATGAATTTCGTGGAAACTAATATTGGACGTGTTCCTTCGGCATGGTATAAAGATATTGTGTCTGAATTTGAAAAGTATCTCCAATTGTGAACGTAAACGTTCATAATTAAAAATTAAAAACTTAACCTACACTTTATTTATTTACTGGCTGTCCCGTGCAACTTTGTGTGCGTAAATTTCCCCCGTTTTTGCAACATTTCTCGTTGCTGCTCCGCTCCTGTTGGTTGTAGCGTGATGTTATATAGCCTATAACCTTCCTCGATAAATGGACTATCTAACAGTGAAAGAATTTTTCAATTAGGATCTGTAGTTCCAGAGATTACCGCGTTCAAACAAACAAACTCTTCAGCTTTATAATATTAGTATAGATACTAGTATAGTTTTATATTATCTGTGGTATAGATTTTTTAAATAAAGTGACATTGACGCCCCAAGTAATTTATAATAAGGTTTTTGAGAAGTTATGGCGATACTCATAGTTCCTGTAACAAAATGAATATAGGCCCTTACTAGGCGAGCCAAATAGGTAAGTACCTATACTTTTTGCTACTATAATAGTTTGTATGATAAAGAAGATTTCTCATTCAAGTAAATACTTAATATTAAGATGGGTGCAAAACAATATGACAGATACCCTTCTCGAAGTGTTTTGGTCATAAATACTGTAGGTGCTTGTAATATTTAATATTGTAATTTTAATGTTTATTTATTAGGTTTAAATTAAGGATTAATATTCGCAACACATACATGTTTCTCTAGTGCAAAAATTGCGAAAAGCTTTTTTTAAATGTGTAAATAAATATTTAATTTAATATAAAATGTAATACAAATTTTGTAATAATTTATAGTGTTTAATTTCAATTTAACCACCATTTATCCCTAGTCCAGTGACTAACTAACAAGAAATGTACCTACAAAATTTATCGTCGATCAATTTTAAATATCGTCGCGTTCAATCTAAACCCGTTTGATTGTAAATTGTCACTTTACACGGCTCATAACCCCAATTATTTTCAGTTGTGGCGTATTTTCTCCGTAAACTGTTCCGTTTTTTCACCTCTCGGGGAAATGCAAGTTAATTTGACGCAAACGTAACTATTATGGCGCCTGCGGACTTGCGCAGTCGACGCCCGCGCAGTACGCTATCAGACACCAACCGCGTTCCCGCGCACTCGTTGCCATTCAAAAGTGACCGTTACTTTTGGCGCGAAATTTAAAAACGGAATGATAAATTACAGTAATTTCATTGTTCACTTTTAAATGTTAAAAGTAGAGCGAATGATTGAAACGAAAAATATAAATAAACAATATCTTGTTTAGATCACAAAAGCGAACGGGAAATTAATAAAGCACGCTTGAATTCTTTTCTAACGAAGCGTCCGCAATGCGGGCTAATAGCGACAGTAAAATCTGTTTTCTCTGAGATTCCGCGGGGGATTCGTCCGTGAGTTTCTGGCAGTCGGGCCTATGCCGACGTACCGCTTGGTGGAAAGAGAGGGCGTGTTCACTCGAATCCTTCGCGGCTTAAAGATGTGTTTCCTCAACGTGCTTCGTCTTCATGTATCTCAGAGTCAGAGGCAGAAGAGATTGTATAAACAATATATGGACCAGTTGGCTGGAGCATATGTGGAGAGGTGTACGGATTTGTCAACTATGCACTGGGACCGGAGGTATAACTACAGAGTTCCGTCGCCGGAATGGAGGTACTCGTTGCCCTGTGAGGACCACTGGTGCAGTACGGATGGGTCCAGGACTTGCTGTGGCTCGGAGTGTTCCGACAGCGGACGGTGTTCTTCTCCATGTTGTTCCGAGGTGATCTTCAATGGTGGACATCATTTTGGAGATAAGAGGGGTAGCAGTATGCATGTTTGTCAACGGTATCCAGTTTGCTATCCCGGGAACTTTGGGTAAGTATCAACCTTGTAGAATTATTGCAATCATTGCCATTACTATCTAAGCAAATAGTTTTTATTGTTAAAAATGCAGTTTTGTTAGAACAAAGTGAAGCTTTCCCATTTATTTGTGTGTTGTGTTTCGTAAAAGATGCACCAAAACAATAACTTAGGTCCTAACAAAAAGAAATCTCAGTAACAATAACGTCTAGACTGTTCCTTTTTTTTTCTTTCTTTTGTGGCGATATTTTTATTTCCGCCATAGAATGTATCTACGTCTTCTGATAAGTTCGGCATGAAAAATACTGAAGGAAAATTGTAGGTAGCTATTGTTTATCGGACTGAATTTTGTAGAAATTTGACGTTATTCGTGGGTATGTAATGTTCAATCTTTTTGTTGTTTGACGATGTACATAAGACTACTATTGGGTCCTATCCAATTAAGATTACACCTAAGTAATTTTAATAAGACACGATTTTAACAGGTTTTTGTTAGAACTCTGTTTATATGCATGTTCCGCAGCCTTGTTAGTTACCAGTGCAACGGTACATAGGTATTCTTAGTAAAAACAGTTTTATCGTAACGTAACAAGTGCACATAATCTATGGGAAACATTGTGTAAACGTAATTATGTACTATTTTTACTCTTTATCTCAAGAAAACATATTTCTTTGTACGTACCAGTAAATTGCATTTTGGTTCGTGTAGCTTTTACTGGTTGGTTTTGGGAAGGAATCCCAGACACTAACTCTATAGGGTTTTACGCCGGTTTTATCTTGAACATTGTTATTTGGGAAGGATACAGTCCAAATTTAAAACAGAGGAGAGGTGGGCTTGACTCTATCACTTACCCTCTTTTTTCTGGACTGAGCCCCCTCAAAAAATATACTGGGTCCATTACTACTTTCGTAGCTTTTAAATCGGCATGATTTAGAAAAATGTATCTGCCTATAAGTCCTCACAACGCACATCAACGTTCAAGTTTTCTCAATGTAGCTAAAATTAGAATGTGATCGATCCGTTGATGATTCGATTTACGAAAAACTGTAATTGGCCATTTTGTAAGGAAACCGACACAATTTTTTTTTTTTATTAAATTCGTTTATTTAGAATAACTGGCTATTGGTATTATTTTGGTAGGTTTTGGAACGCCTAAATGTATACTAATATTATAAAGCTTAGTTTGTTTGTTTGAACGCGATATCTCACGAACTATTGTTTAGAATTGAAAAAAATATTTTACTGTTGGATAGCCCATTTATCGAGGAAGGCTATAGGCTATATATAACATCGCGCTACGACTAATATGAGCGGAGTAGCGACGTGAAATGTTGCAAAAACGGGGAAAATTTACGCATACGAAGTTGCGCGGGACAGCTAGTCTATACTAATATTATAAAGCGAAAGAGTTTGTTTGTTTGTTTAAACACGCTTAAAAAGGTTAATATCCTCCGAGTTATGAAACTAGGCTGTTTGAAAGGGCACGACAACATTATATATAGCGAAAGAGTTTGTTTGTTTGTTTGTTTAAACGCGCTAATCTCAGGAACTACTGGTCCAATCCGAAAAAATCTTTTTTTGTTGGATAGCCCATTTATCGAGGAAGGGTATAGGCTATATAACATCGCGCTACGACTAATAGCAGCGGAGCAGCGACGAGAAATGTTGCAAACACGGGGAAAATTTACGCATACGAAGTTGCGCGGGACAGCTAGTTTATTATAAATGCGAAAGTTTGGATGCATGGATGTGTGGATGGATGTTTGTTGCCAAATTTCATCCAGATCCGTGATTGAATAATCACGGATCTGGATGAAATTTGGAACAGAGATAGATTATAGTCTGGACACACACATAGGCTTTTCGTCCTGGATATCCCAAGGAAACATTTTTTTTAGCAAATTTTTGCTTTTTAAAATTTTCACGCGAACGGATTCGCGGGCAATAGCTAATCGCGATGTCGTCAATATTTAGAAAAAATTGCAAAGGGAAATTGGTTCGCCTACGGAGTTCCATATTTCTTCCATACTTTTAATACATTTCAATTAGCATAAAACAGCTTTGTTATATATTGTACTGTACCATGATTATTATGTAGTATGCGTTAACTCAACGAATGAATAAGGTTTTCTTTTTCTATTTTCTTTCTTAAAAATTTTCATTATCTGTCATTCGTGTTCACCGTGTTGAACCAAATTGTCTAATTCCCACGCTCTAATTGTGTTGCTTATTAAAGAAAACATAAACAAGCCAGCAATTTGCTTGTCGCAGCTGGTTCATCGGTCTCTAACCATTAACATAAATGCTTCGCGAGATTGCCAATACTAATCAGTAGTAATTAATTACTCGGCCATTGTTGTATCTTGGTATAGGTATGGTACGTTAAAGTCATGTTTGTTTTATGCGATTTGTTGATTTGTATTCGGTCTTAATGTCTTCGAATAATATAAATAAACTAGCTGAACCTCGCAACTTCATCTGCGTCAAATTAACCCGTTTTTGCAAAAAAGGGGTAAATAAAAAAATAGGGGTTGATCGTAGAAGGGTGAAAATTCAGGGTTGTATGTATTTTTGAATCCGGTATCATAAAAAAATAATAATTAGGGGTGGACTACCCTTAACATTTAGGGGGATGAAAAATAGATGTTGTCTGATTCTCAGACCTACCCAATATGCACACAAAATATCATGACAATCGGTCGAGTCGTTTCGGAGGAGTTAAATTACAAACACCGTGACCCGAGAATTTTATATATTAAATATATGTAGGAATCATGGTCGTACTCAAGGGTAGAATTTAGGGGTTGAAAACCCCCCATCGAAATGGCAAAAAGGAACACAGTGTACATTTGGTCGGAGTTTAGTCAGTTTACCTAACCCCGAAAAAATTATCTTGGGTACGCCCAAGGTAGGAATCTTGCATATGTGTACATTTCGAGATAGTTGTTTTGATTCTACTTCGGCCAAGTTAGAGTTGTCACAGTCGGAAGGGGGTAGGGGAAGTATACTGTATAGGATTTTAGATGGGCAGGGGGTTAAATTGACTCAATATAATAATAATAATAGCTTGGGACAACTCACACAACCCTATCTGATCCCAAACTAAGCAGAGCTTGGAAACCAGACAACTAATTTTATTTTATTTTTTTATTTTATATATTTCTAAATACATACATATTATAGATAAATAACACCCAGACAGAATAAACCATCGTGCTCATCACACAAAGTTTTATCTTAGGTGGGGATCGAACCCACGACCTCTTCCGTAGCAGTCGGATGCACTCCTACCGCGTCACAGAGGCAATCAATATAGGCCAAATATAATAATTAAATAATAATAATAATATTTTGGGACAACTCACAATATGTAATGTACCTTTTAATATTTGGGGAGGAGGGGAGGGGTTAACCCCCAAATCCCCCCTCCGCCGGTACACCCATTGAATCTAGTCACCAAATGTTTTTCTGTAGCTAAAGCGGATGAAGTACCTGACCTCAATGAGCGTAGGCATTTGAAATATGCTTATTGAGCGCTTTCATTTCATAATAAATAGGTACTCACCATATGTTACGTGAATAGGGAGGCGCTAAAAGCTATGAAGAGCGCCAAATCCCTCAACTCCATTTCTCGTCGCGCGAGGTTCTCACATTCTGGCGGTATCGGGTGAAATGATTGGAGTGCAAATCAGCCGCCCCCTGTCGTAACAACGTTCTTCAAAGATGAAGGGATGCCATCATCAATCCTAGATCCAGCACTGTCGTGCGAACTGCGAACAGCATGTACTCCTCGAGTGCACCGCGTCACCCAGATCCACAAAGTAACACTTGGAACATCAAGATCCCTTGCAGATGTTTTGAAAAGACCGTGAAGATTGATCCTCTTCTGGAAGGAGGTGGGCTGGCTGCTATAACGGCCGCCAGGTCTCCCATAGGTACAATTATCCATAGACTAAATGCGGAAACATAACCCTTCCTTTTTAGGGTTTCGTAGCCAAAATGGCAAAAACGGAACCCTTATAGTTTCGTCATGTCCGCCTGTCATAACATACAGAAAGACAGACACTGTCTGTCTGTCCGTCCGTATGTCACAGGCATTTTACTCAAAGACTACTCAATGAATATTGATGAAATTTAGTGGAAAGGTGTCTTGTTGTAGCCGCTACTAAGTTTGATAGCTAAATAATAAAAATAAATATTTGGGGGGGGGGGGGGGGGGGCACTCTACACATGTAATAGGAGCTGAAAAATATTTTTACAGCAAATATTTTTTCGACAGATTTTTCAAAAACTTTTTGAGCTTTCTAATAAACTTTTTTATTAAGTGAATATTTGGAAATAATCGCTCCGAAAGTTGTATAATTGTGTCCCCCCTTATCTTTTGAACCTTGTGACCAAAAAATATAAAAAAAAAACACGCAGGGCTACCCTTAACAAATACTTTAACTAAAATCATTTTAGACATGATCGGATGTACCGTCATCGAATTATGGCCGAAAAACTGCGTTTCTCTACAAAAAGGTGTAAGTGCCATGAACATACGCTCTTCTGCTGATGCAATTATTCAAGGCTGCGGAACCCTACACTGAGCATGGTCCGACATGCTCTTGCCCGGTTTTATCTTTTTGATGATGATTGTGTCAAACAATCGTCCCCTTTATTTCATTCAACAAAACTTACACATTCACGCATCGTTGCCTGGGCAATGCACAGAACGCTTCTTGCAAAAGGTTAATATCCTCCGAGTTATGAAACTAGGCTGTTTGAAAGGGCACGACAACATTATATATTCTATAATTACTGTTTTGCACTTTCTATAATATTCTTAAATAGGCAGGTTTTTACCCTATTTTGTATATGTAAAGAGTAGCTGCCCTGCGCAAATTTTCCCTGTTTTTGCAACATTTCTCATCGCTCCTCCGCTCCTATTGGTCGTAACGTGATGTTATATAGCCTATAGCCTTCCTCGATATATCGATAATGGGCTATCCAACAGTGAAAGAATTTTTCAATTCGGATCAGTAGTTCCTGAGATTACCGCGTTCAAACAAACAAACTACTACTAATATTATTACTATAGATTAAATCAATACTAATATTATAAAGCTGAAGGGTTTGTTTGTTTAAACGCAATTATCTCAGGAGCTACTAATCCGAATTGTTAAAATCTTTTACTGTTGGATAGCCCACTTATCGAGGAATACTATAGGCTATATAACATTACGCTACGACCATTAGGAGCTAAGCAGCAATGAAAAATGTTTCAAAACCGGGTAAAATTTACGCAGACGAAGTTGAGCGGGTAGCTAGTCTACTATAAAGACAAAGTTTCTTTTTGTAATAAACTGCAAAAACATAACCCTTTCTTTTTTGGGTAAAAAGTTAATTTTTTCTAAATTTAAAAATGTGTCTGTCATAATCATTTGTTTTGAATGACAGTAAGTTATGATTCCATTTATTATTTATGGCAACCTGAATAATGTTTAAATTAATCGTACCCTTTTTAAGACGTGATGCTTTGTCATTAGTCAACATGAAGTAGTAAAACTCCGAGTTTTGCTAATCTGTTGGTTTAACTTTAAAATTACATAACATTAGTGTTTTTGACCAACCTATAATTTAAAGATAATTTTAAAATGCCATAGAAAGTCAAGCTTAATTCTAAGTAAACGAAAACTAACTTAAACTATTAAGTAAACATAATAGAGTTAGAAAGTTTGAACGATAATACCTAATAAGTAATGGATTTATCATTAAAAAATAAAGATTAAGTACTAACTTCTGCTGGCGGTTTCGCCCGCTTTGTGAAGATTTTGGGACAACTCCCACAACGCTATCTGATCCCAAACTAAGCAGAGCTTGTACTATAGAAACCAAACAACTGATAAACATACTTATATATTTCTAAATACATACATATTATAGATAAATAACACCCAGACAGAGAATAAACCATCGTGCTCATCACATAAAGTTTTATCCTGGTTGGGAATCGAACCCATGATCTCCGGCTTGGCAGTCAGGGTCACTAACCACTAGACCAACAGGCCCGTCAGTCATCAAAAAATACTTCGCAAATTTTAAATATTAGGTTGATAATGATTAAGATTAGGCTATGATGAGGTTGATATTAATAAATAAACCCTCTTTTAATAATATCTACCTACCTATCAGCCTCATCAACTAGATGTGTGTTTAAAATTAGCTTAATTTAAGTTCTGTGAGGCATGTAGCTTTAACATTTTTCTTTCAACAATTCATAACTCATTTCTACCCCTTACCTAGGTACTCTTAAAAACCAACCAAGAGTTCCATATCATATGCAACATTAGACACTATATATAATAATCAAGTTTGTTGTTTAAATAAATCACGTTTGTTGTATGGAAGCCCCACTTAAATATTTATTTTATTCTGTTTTTAATATTTGTTGTTGTAGCGGCAACAGCAATACACCGTCTGTGAAAATTTCAACTGCCTATTTATCACGGTTCATGAGATACAGCCTAATTCACATTTTTTTTTCCGATTTCACGGCAAGTCCGTGCGAACGGTCAAAATCTTGTCATAATGGTAAATAGAGAGCTCTTATGCGCTTATTACACTACACTGAATCAGTGACCCTGAATCCTTAAAAAGAGCGGTGTAATAAGAGTTAGGGCCCTAATTCTCTAACAAATTTTCAAGGTCACCTCGATTTAGGGCCCTGATTCAGGGTAGTGTAATAGCCGTTTTAGTATCGCATCGACGCGCATGCGCGGTGGACATTTTTGAGCGCATCGCGCCTGCGCCAGTATAGTAGGCATAGTATTATATTATCTGTGGCACGGGTTTGCCGCGAACACGGAAAAAATAACGTGAAAAGTGACTTTGGTGATAGACAGACGGACAGTAGAGTCTTATTAATAGTACTAGTATAGTATTATATTATTTGTGGTAATAGGGTGCCGTTTTTACGCTTTGGGTACGAAACTCTAAAAAATCGGGCCAATTGCGAGTTGGACTCGTATACCGAGGCTTTCGTACAATCTTATAGGCATATATATCTAATAGTATTATTAAATACTTGGGCGGGAGCGTGTTCAGACCATGGCTACAAGAACCAGAAACTAATATATAGAAACAATTACGCGATGAGGCCCCATGTATGAGATACATCCTTGCTCATGATGGTATATAAATCGCTTGGTCAGTCGTTGCTTGGGGTGCTTATTCTAGCCTGGGGTGGCACACCAGCGCCACGAGTCGCACTCTGATGCACATTAGATGCATCGCGAGCTGGGACAAAAAAAAGAAACTGATTAATTATTTTTTTATATATACAAAATAAAGAAATCTTTAATCTTTAATCTTTATTTATTGTATTAAAATCTTGTCAACTTAAATGGTTGTTTTGCATGTTCAATTTTAAACGCTCCATTAGACTTATTTTTGAGATTCACATTGACTCTCGGACGCAATTACAGTAAGATCGTGTAACATAATTTGTATGATTGGAGACTATACACGTTGCGTGCTAAGACCGGCGATCTCATTATGAAAATATGCAGTTACCCACATACATAACAAGAGATAGTTACGTTGAATAACAGCATAGAGAGGCTGGGGTATTCATTTAAGTTTAATTAGAGTAATGATAGTCTGTGGCGCATTTTACGCAGTGGTGAAGGTGACCCAGCTGTTAGAAGTGTAAGATTAAACAAGGTTACCATAATAAATGTTGATAAACTTTCGCGATTTGTACACATTATGAAAATTTATATATTACGGGTCTTAATCGCGTGAATAATTTAAGGTAAAATACCTTGTTTTTAAACAAGGTATTTTACCTTAAATTATTCACGCGATTAAGACCCGTAATATATATATTTTCAAAAGGTTGCCCTGTCGCAAATATGCTTCGAAAACCACGTTAAACCGTCTGCCTTTGTCCTAAAACATACCTAAATGCTGTTATAAATAAAACTAATTCTCAAAAAAGGCCAAAGAAGTACCTACCTGATACCTGTAAGCGCCCATGGAAAAGGTTATGATGTAGAGTAAGGGTTCCCAAACTTCTAACATAACAGAACACCCCCCAAATACCTTATATTTATAGCGATTTGTCAATACTTATTTACTTTTTAATTGAAAGGTGGCACGGTCCAGTCCAGGTCTATATGTCAATGATTTTGATACTTAAGGTTATGAAGTACTCAATAATGTATTTTTTTTTGAGGCGAGGGCCCAATTCGATTGCAAAAAAGAATAGATAATATTTGAGGTCTAGTAATATAGTCCAGAAAGGGGTTCGATTACGGCCCCGGTTTGGCATACGGAAGTCTCGGGTTCGATTACTGAGACTGGACTTCAAATTTTTCTATCTTTCGTAAAGTGTACGCTCACAGTTCTGAAGAAGCTGCTTAAATTAATGATTTGGTGGGGCGTGTCTTATCAAGGCGTCACAAAGCTACATTTTTGTGAAAAATGAGTGAAAACTTCAGCCAAAGAGTATCAAGGGACAGTCTTGGATCGTATTGTGAAAAGTTCACTTATGTATCTAACGTGTTTTGTAGTTGTTCTTTATAAGCAGGTAATCACTTTTTTATTTGGCGGAACCATGGTAACTTTGGAACCCAGTTTGGGAAACCTAAATGTAGAAGAAGCAAATTTAAAAAATAATAAGTTGAGTGTAGAGATCATAGACAATCGCGCAAAGAAGCTTCTACCTACCCCAATAATAGGTCACAGCCAGTCACAGGCGTGAGTTACGTACGTAGGTATGTTTGCAGGTATGTTCTAAATCAGGGATGTTGCGGAGCTTCGACTCCGACTTCGAAAGGTCGGAACTTCCGATTGATTTTTCACCTCCGACTCCGACTTCGGCTCCGATACTTTTAAATCGGAGGTACCTAGCGTGCGGCGGCCGCTCCTTTATGCTAATTTATATATACCTATAATAAAAGTATGAAGGAAAAAATTGTCACGGGTTCGTTTCCAGCCCCAGCAAATTATTCCTTCACACATTTAGTATGAATAATTGAATATTGTTTTTTTAAAATTTTACTAGCTGACCCGCGCAACTTCGTCTGCGTAAATTTTCCCTTTTTTTTTTACAACATTTTTCATTGCTGCTCCGCTCCTATTGGTCGTAGCGTGATGTTATAACCTATAGCCTTCCTCGATAAATGGGCTATCCAACAATAAAATATTTTTTCAATGCGGCCCAGTATTTCCTGAGATTATCGCGTTCAAACAAACAAACAAACTCTTAGGGGGATGAAAAATAGATGTTGTCCTATTCTCAGACCTACCCAATATGCACACAAAATTTCATCAAAATCGGTCAAGCCGTTTCGGAGCAGTATGGCAACGAAAACTGTGACACGAGAATTTTATATATTAGATTATCTAAAGACTTATCTCAACATATTTGTCTTCGCTCGCCACCTCCGACTCCGATTCCGACTCCGAAAAACCAAATTTATAAATTTCGATTCCGACTTCGGTTCCAATAAAACCACCTCCGTAACAATAACATCCCTATTCTAAATCATTGACTAACTTACTAAAAAATAACAGTGATTTAAACCTTATAAATAAAAATAAATACGATTGGCACCCAGGCAGGTTTTCTAAATTTTTATTTATTTTCTTGATTTATTGCGACAGAATGACAGCTTGTAAATAATGCCGGCATGCATCAATGCGTTATTTTAGATATATTTTAACATTACATCTGCTGAGAAATACTCGCTATCGGATCTATTTCGGATCAATCTAAATCGGTTATTTATGAGATCATAAAAAAAACATTAAAAAGCGAAATTAAAAAGAAATCATTAGAGCTATCGTGCGCTAAACGTTTATAACACTTGAAATAAGTACCTATACGCGAAATACATTACAACGATTTGTCTAGTAATAAAACTAGGTAATGCAATAAATATATTTTAATGAGAAATCCTCTTGAATAGTTAGATAAATAGAAGAATCGTTATTTGTTTTGATTGATGCAGTATTTATACCTGTGATCTATGGTCGCAGTAGTAGTAACTGCGCAAAATTAAAAAAAGAAAAGTTGTCAGATTGTTAGTGTTGAGATCGAATCGATTAGTATCGATTGTACAATCTTGTAACCAGTATCTACCAATTGATTTGTTTCTCGTCGTGTTTTATTAATGTTGTTCAGATTTCGCGCTCTGCTTCTTTGAAATAGAAGTTCGGATTTTTGGGAAGCCAGTGTATTGTATGCTCTGCCTGGTAGTCTATGACCATTGAAAGTTATGAAAATGGCGGTGAACTAATCTGTCATGTGAGCTTACCGCCATTTTCGTAAGTTTCATTAGCCATGCCTGCGTATTTTAAAGCTTTACTGCGATCGTCAACCATACAAACGATTTTTTAAGAGGCCTATCCGACGACGATGAGATAGATGAAAAAAAAAACACATTCTCACTTTACGTGTAGGTGAGGTATTCGAAAAAAAAACTATGGTTTTATTCTACCACTTTGTCGGCGGCGGCGGCGTAACTCATATGTATATTCATGCTAACCTGGGGACAGACGGACGGACATAGCGAAACTATAAGGGTTCAATATTTACTACGCAATCCTAAAAATAAATGGTCTTGTACAACGATAGCTCTGCCTCGTATTTAAGTTTTTTATAGAGCACTTGCTGTCACCAGAGCGAAACTCACACCTGCTTGACAAAACTAATATGGCGGAAAATCAAAAATTGAGTGAGACGAAACAAAAATTACTTTCTTTTCGTGTTTTGTTGATGTAAACGTAAAGAAACGAAAAGTTGTGTCATTGTTGTCCTAAGTACCAACTATGGCGTCATTAATTTTAAAATTATTCTTACCTACTTAGTCAGACAGGCTAATTTACATTTAACATTAGAGATCTGCAAGATTTCCAGTCAAATTAGACTTTATTATGCGGTAAAGATACAACTGAAAATTTTGGCTGCCCCCCAGTCAGCTTGTGACCACGGTCGGTGTAACCCGGTCGAAACGTCAAGCTTATGGTAAATACTTTACCTAGGTTAAACGCGTTTATTCCCGTGTCAAATTGTATTTATAATGCAACGCGTAACTTTAAAAGTTATTACCTAAACACCGTTCTAAACTTATGAAAGGTTAGAATTTTTTAAGTCATACATTTTTTTATTGATAACTTTTCACTCATAAATAAACGAATGAAAAAATAATAAATATTGTTTTAGGGTAGGTACTCCGATTTTGATAAAATTAGGTATGTGCACTCAGTATCATGGGCACGTACCAACCCTTGAATATGACCACACCTTTCTGTTACACTTGTATGTATGGAATAATACCTAGCTCATTAATGATCCTGCTTTATTTACATTTCTTAACTTCAAATCCCTTTTTTTCTAAAGAAAGATATCTTTTAGGTAACGAATGTGGTCAAGTCCATCCAGGTTCATTTCCGTGCATCGCGGCCGATAACGAGCCGCGCGCGGCTTACGACAAGCAGCTGACGCTCGCGGCCGATGCGACAATATTAAGAGTGCGCGCGCAGCCTATGTCAGGCGTCGGCCGCGCGCGTCTGTCGCATACCTCGGAAACGGCACCAAACATTCTCATACTCTGACTATTGTCTCATCGGCCGCGTGCGTCAGCCGTTCGTCGTAAGCCGCACGCAGCTCGTTATCGGCCGCGATGCACGGAAATTAACATTTAGTATCCGAGTCTTCCCTTAAACATATATGTGCTTTCCCTTGATAAACAGTACGGTAAAGCCTTAACCAATCAACATTTCGGGTTCCTCAGAGGAATCAATCTCCTTACAAACCAATTTCTGGGTGCATGATTACCAATGGAAACGAGAGCATTTTATAAAAAACACCGAGCGTTCGTCGTTTGGGGAACTTAGACAGACACATGTCAAGGCTTTAGGTTATTAGCCCTGCTTACCACAAGGCCGCGCAAAGGTGAACCTAGCTCAAAAGCTTTCACCTAATACCTGGTGGTGTTAGGTGAAAGCTGCTGGGGTAGGTTTTTTTTTTTTTTCTTTTTATTGGGTAAACAAACAATATCACAATAACAAATGGTTAAAATAATATGATGTTATACAAAATTAATGATTGTGACATCCACACCACGTTTATGCGTTACCACGGATATCCGTTATCCGTTTACCACGGATATGTTAATTGTAGTTAAAAATAGTACAAGCTGGAAGTGGTGCTTAGGTTAATATTTTTTTTTTTTTTGTTGTGCTGTAGTGCAAAATATAGTGTATTATTATTAACATACTTAAAGCTAGTTAGGTACTTATTTAATTCATTTAAATTATGCATTGCCTTACATACTAATTGTTTATAGGCACCCACACCATTCGCGTGGATGTCGAAGGTTAAGCACAAAATGGCTTTACATTTCTTCGGATCTCTCACCCGCTCAATACTAAATGGAACACACCAAGGAAAAATCCTTATGGATCATGGAAAGTTTTGTCCTTTTGTAAGAATCGAATCCACGACCGCGCAGCAGTTGCAATTACTACCACTGCGCCACCGAAGCAGTCAAAACACTTAAAACAAGTAGGTACCTACCTAACATTTCCACTTTTCACTAAGTATCGCTTAAACGAGGTGGCCTTGAAAATTTGTTAGAGAATTAGGACCCTAACTCTTATTACACCGCTCTTTTTAAGGATTCAGGGTCCCTGATTCAGTGTAGTGTAATAAGCGCATTATCGTTTATTTATTGTGTTTAAAACACTCATGCGCAGTTTGTAAATAGCAGTGGTATATAATTTACGCCAGTTATTACAAAGTTAGATGAGGCTTAGTGTGGAAAGTGATACAATTGCTTATACTTGGACTGCCCAGAAGAAAGTTAATTGTTTTTGGTCGTACCACAGATTATTTAAATATAATAATATTAAATTTGAAATAATTACATATATGTATTACCTAGTATAGTATTATATTATCTGTGGTATTACTGAGTGGACGTGAGAGCGAAACTAGGCTGTCGTCATTTTCATAGCTTTGCGTTTTGATAACTTGAGCAACTGTGTATAAGCAGGCGCGAATTCAGAACATTGTAGGGGGGGGGGGGAGGCAACATTTAATTCAACCGGCCAAGTGTGAGGCGCTCGCATGACTGAGGGGATGGGATGCATTTGATTCAACACCAGTACACCAGCCACAACCGCTGAGGGGAGAGAAACACATCGGTCTAGTGTCGAAATTTTCAAATGCCCAAAAAAAGTGATTCAGTCGAGTCTGGGGAGGGGGGGGAGGGGTAGGGCAATTTTGAACTCTATATCAATAACCTACTCTATAAAAAAACAGTTTAGGAAAATATTCATTTTTATAAACGACTACAAAATCACTGTATATGAGTAAGAAAAATTGTTAGGTACTCCTAAGAACATGTTAGCAGAGTTGGAAAATGGCGGCAAACGGAGTTGTCATAATTATCACAGTTCCTCATTAAACCATTGAATTACATATAAAATCATTGCATTTAACATGTGAAAATTAAAATAACTACATGAAATACATGTAAAACCCGTAATACTGAGGTTTTGTGCCGTTGAAGTACATAATTGAAGTAAATAAATATCATCATACCGCCAGAAATTAGGTAAAAATCGGCAAGTTCAACTCTCGTGGGGTAAGTAGTAAAATGCGTTCCGCGGCTTGATGAATCAAGCTTGTGAACAGCATTCTTTATTTAATTAGGTATAATTAATAATCCTACCTAATAATAATATATCTTGGAACAACTCACACAACGTTATCTGATCCCAAACCAAGCAGGGCTTGTACTATGGCAACCAGACAACTGATAAACATACTTATATATTTCTAAATACATACATATTATAGATAAATTACACCCAGACACAGAATAAACCATCGTGCTCATCACACAAAGTTTTTATCCTGGATGGGGATCGAACCCACAACCTCCTGCATAGCAGTCGGATACACTCCTACCGCGCCACAGAGGCAGTTATGTTAAAAGGAATGTTTTATAAGTTTATCGTGATTTCCAAGACACAGTGTGTGACTTTTTATACTCCCATAGTCACGCAAACGCATTGATTGACACAACAACAGCGTAACTTGCATGGCTGTTATTTTTTCATAGTTTTGCGCACAAACTAGCGTAAGTTCCTATTCTAACTGTATACAAAAATAGCTGAATATAAATGACTCCCAGTAATGTACACCGAAAACTATGTCAATTACCATTTCTACAAATCATAAAACATTTTACTTGGTAATAAACAGTATTCACAGGTAAAGTAGAAGCTTATGGACACGGGTAATGGCCTGTAATGTTAAGGGCAGTTACTTCACAAAAGTGCTCATTTCTATAGCCGTTAGACCGAAACAAAAGCAATTTTCACTTGATTTTCAATCACCTGGCACTGTTGCCGTAGAAAAGTCGCTTTTTAAAGCGTTCAGCTTTACGTTTATTTACTTAGGTACCTATTTCTATTATACAATCACTTTCCAGTACTGAGTAATCGTCATTTGTAATAATATTAAAAATAAGTTGAAGATTTAATGGTTGCATGTATTTTTATTTTACCGACATCTGTCGGTAAGTAGTGTAACTATTTGCAGCAGTTGCGGTGTTTGTGTAGTAGTTAGTACCTCGTACGAACAATAGATGGCGTCTTGAAATATGATAAAATAAATGATTTATTGTACGTTTTAAATCGATAATTTAAATCCATTAAGGTATGGTTTTTAACCACAGGCATATGGAATGTTACATTTTATTAAGTCAAGTTAAACTTATTAGATATATTTCGGGACTTAATCGCGTGAATTTTATAAAGGTACGAACATTTATTTACCCGACGTTTCGCTCGAATTGCACCAATGGTGGTCACGGGTCGACTGCTTCGATCGAAACGTCGGCTAAATAAAAGGTTCAAATATCTAATATATATAAAAATCGCGAAAGTTTAAAAACAATAATTAAACTTAGTTGACCCGAAAAAATAAAACATGATTAGGTATATAATTCAAAAAAATATGTGTCATGTTTAAGCAAATCCTCAATGAAATATTTTCGTTTAAAAACCGTTACATACAACGAGTGGTTAATACAAACAAATTATAACAAAATTACGCATGTTTCTGGAACGCGTCGTCCCGTACCTAAACCCGTATTACAGTTCTGTTATTCTGTTATACGAGTACCTGAACGGGATCCTGAGTGGCCGTATCTTAAAACATGCACAGTTTATATACTTCCAATGACTTTGTAATGTTTTTTTGAGGAGTTTCCCGGTCTGGTGTAAATTCGACGGGGACATGTGTGACGAGTGACTGTACAAATCACAACACAAAGGACACTCCAGTAGGTCTACTCCCTTTTTAACGAAATTCATGACTTTTCGTTTACTTAAATTTCTTAAGTTCACGAGGACTATTCTAATTATTTTTTGGTTAAGCACAAGAGGTCCGAACCCATAGACAATATTCAGTAACGAATGGATTAAATAGATGTTCCTGGCTCTGTAAATACCTCATTTTTGATTGAAACTTATTTTTCATTGGATTAGAGTAGGCCTCCTGATTCAGAACAACAATAGTGAATCTTACAAAGTGGTGTTCTGTACAGGGAGCCAAAAGCCAACAGTAGCGTGTGCGGAAAAGTTAGCATCTCGGCCCAACGCCCATGCTTATACAAAATGTCACAAACGGTGGACAAGTGCCAGACTTTGACAACACAAACACGACTTTTTCTGTAACGCTAGGAATCGAGTTCACGCCTTCTTGCGCAGCAATCGTACACAACCCACCACCACCCCCGTGCCCCACCAAGGTATTTCAACTAACAACAGATTAAGTATCTACTCAACTTTTTAACCGCTTTCAAAAAAGATGTAAAATGCTAGCGTTACTACTGAACCGCATTTTATGGGGTTTTCGCCATTCGATTGCATATTTTTCTGGGAAGGTTTTAGAGTATATAACGTTGCTTATAAAACACTAGAGGTAGAGACTAAAACATATGAGAGAGTCAGCAAAATTTGCATTCGGTGATGTTCTTCATATTTTTTTGAAGACGGTACATCTTTTTAAAACAGTAATCTTTTAAATGTTGGCTCTGAATGTGGGAGTACGTTGTGTCCGTTTTGTACGTTTGTAAACTCCACCACGCTACCGGTCTTGCTCCTATATGAAAGCAGTCGTTATTTAAAACATTTGAAGATTAAAATGTCGGCGATTAAGTTACGGCATAAGACACTCTAATCTGTGACTACACTACACTTTACATAATAGTTAGTGTATCATCACTATCTACTAATCCACCGCCCATCTTTTTGTGTTAATTGCTTCTTCGCGTGCAAACAAACTATATAAATTATAAATACAAATAAAATAAACATATTATCTTACATACATCAGTATTCAGTAGTATAAGTATACATCTTCATGATAGTCATTATATACCGACAGTACAGAAAGTAACATTCATATACGAGATTCGGGGGAGCGGACACACACACACACATACATGGCAACTTTCGGCGCGATTATTTCCAAAAATATTCACTCAATCAAAAAAGTTTATTAGAAACTGTAAAATGTTTTTAAAAGTCCTGTTGAATGATGTGCCACACGTTGATGTATGCTGAAAAAAAGCTTTTAGCTTCTGTTACATGTATGGAGTGCCCCCCTAAAAATGTTTATTTTTATTATTTAGCTATCAAACTAAGTAGCGGCTACTACAAGACACCTTTTCACAAAATTTCATCAATATTCAGTAAAATGCCTGTTACATACGGAAAGACAGATAGACAGACATGACGCGTCATGTTATAGTTACGTCATGACGTAACTATAAGGGTTCCGTTTTTACCATTTTGGCTACGGAACCCTAAAAAACGGGTTGCACTCCTGGAGTGCCGGCAGAAGTGAAAACTTGAACATTATATTAAATACTGATGAAATTTGAATAATATTTTTCGATCTTACTGACATAATAATAAAAAAAATGAAATAATAAATCACAGAAAACAAAAAAAAACAAAAAATGTTACTCATATTTGAACTGGGTCTCTCTGGTTTCTGGATCGTCCGATTTTCCACCTCAGCTATAATAACATTGTAGACGTTGGCGAAATTTACCTTCATATTCTAATGATATTGTAGCAGTTTTTTTATTGCTCTCCCTCCGTCTTACGAATTTTCGATCAGGTCACGTGTCCTGACCCGACTTTAACATTTTTTACCCATCCCAAAAAGTGCACAACGCCGCTAAAGAAGTTTTCACTTAAAAAAAACCGGCTAACAAGCTGAGAAGAAAAAAGATAATATAATACTAATATTTTTAATTATACATATATGCGGTGGTGTTATAAATAAAATAGGTACCTACAATATGTTTTGCTACAGTACCTATAGCATGCAAAAAATCTTTAAAAATTTACAAAGGAAAAGATTTTCTGAACAATAAAGTTGACGAACTTTATTGTTCAGAAAATCTTTTATACTATAAAAATTGACTTCATTTAGCCATGAAATAACAATAACAAAAATTAGAAATAACGTTATTTCTAAATTTTAATTCACATGGCGTTACTCGATTATAAAGGAAATTGTAATTTAGCAATTGTTTAACAGTTATATTCTTGTTTACGTACTTTCTTTGTTGTTCTGAGCTCATTAAATAGCATTTAGTTATGCTCCGAGTAAAACGGGGCAATAGTTTGAAGTAATGTAAAACTGTTCTAATAGTAGAAATGTACCGATTAGCGGGAAATTTGTTATCAAAGATTAGTCGGAATAACTTTTTTAAATATACCGCCTTCAAGGTAAAAAATGTATCAAACACATCACCGAATGCAAATTTCGCTGACTCACTCACTCCTATGTTTTAGTCTATATCTGTGCTGTTTTATAAGCTAGGACAATGTTTTATACACTACAACCTTCCTAGAAAAATAAGCAGTTGAATAGCGAAAATCCCATCTAAATCGGATCATTAGCTTTCGAGGAAATCGCGGACATACATACATAAAGACAAACACAGAACCACCTTTTCTGAAAGGAGTTAAAAATCACTGACTAGTCGTCTATTAGGTACTTTATTTATATTTCCTAGCAGCTTGTAAATTATTGGTCATGTTTGTTAATATATATTTAGCCTGTAAAAAGAATGAGGGGTCTACCACATAGAGCGAGATCTCTACTTTTATAAATGGGAATGAAGACTGTCAAGTCAAATCAGTATCGTTTCTGAAATGTCAAATCGACGCGCTCTATAGTATGGAATACTGAGGTGTGACGTCACAATTCAGGATGGTCAAATAATTACTATTTGTTGTTAATGGTATTTGTTTTAATAATTATAAATTATTACAGACGTTAAATTGTGGAATAACACATTTATACAAATATCGTTATGTCGTACTATTCCCTGATTACTGAAAATTAATTTATCTTCATTGTAGTCATCATCCCAATTGCTTGACGTTTCAACCGGATTGCGCTGACCGTGGTCAAAAGATAGCTTAACTTGGGACCAAAGTGGGTGTAACCCGGTCGAAACATTATCCAATCCATAAGGTTCATATTTATCTACTTACCTGCCATCACTACAGTTTTACTAATCGGCCTTTGGTGTTCGTATATAGGTAGGTACTTATCGCTATGCTCTGTAATGGATCAAGACCACTTTGAAAACACTTCATAAGAGATCAGCTTTCTTCCACGACTCCGCCCTCGTGGATATCCAAAACTGTTCTATGTGTTTTCGCGGGACTTCAACTATTAGACAGACAGACAGACAGAGTCACTTATTGGCAGCCATTAAACGTTCTATCTAAATCAAGATCCCGTGATCGTAATCAGTAATCTTGATCCAGGTTGACTGTGTAACGTGTTGGATTAACGGATTGCGACATGTAGGACAACTAGCCGAATCAAGATGTATCATCATATCATATTCCGATCCACAACCTTAATCAGATCACGATCTGGATTGACGTGTAATGGTTGCCTTACATTTATAATATGAGTTAGAATTTTCTCGAAACAGCGAGTGTTTTGTGGTGGATGTCTGAAGTTAATGAATACATAATGCCTGTTGCAACTTGCAACAGTAAAAGAATGGCGTGGTGGGAGTATGTTCGACTACTAATACCTACTGTACCCTACTGCGGGAGTAGTCTTAACAAAAAAAAGAATTTGAAAAATTTGCTTTAATTTATATTTGGTTATATCATGTTCACGTAATAAACATATGAATTTAAACTGTTTGGATGGTATTGTTAAAGATGTATTACTTATGTAACATGATAAGCATCGGATGTGCAAATGTTGGTTATACTAATACCTGCCATTAACTAGGAGAAACACCTTACGTTCTAATTTACGGGTCTGAGAGAAGATGAAACCATAATTACCTGCCACGGTTTATGCAAGCGTGACATTCGTTATAACTTTACGAATACTAGGACTTCTAACAATATTTTGCTTTATGAAAACACTAGCTGTCCCGCGCAACTTCGTCTGCGTAATTTTTTCCCGTTTTTGCAACATTTCTCATTGCTGTTCCGCTCCTATTGGTCGTAGCGTGATGTTATATAACCTATAGCCTTCCTCGATAAATGGGCTATCCAACAGTAAAAGATTTTTTTAATTCGGATCAGTAGTTCTTGAGATTCGGATCGGTAGTTCTTGAGTTCAAACAAACAAACTCTTCAGCTTTATAATATTAGTATAGGCACAGATAATATAATACTATACTAGTAGTATAGGTATACATTACGGGTCTTTGACGGTGTTTCGACCGTATTGTAGCGGCCGTTGAAATACGGTCGAAACGTCGGGCAATAAACAAGGTATTTTGCCTTAAATTATTCACGCGATTAGGACCCGTAATATATACATATATTTTCATAATGTGTACAAATCGCGAAAGTGTATAACATTATTTTGCTTTCATTATTTATATCAAACTATTTGAATGTTGACTTGCTCTAGGTTTTTGACAGAACTATCAAATAGTTCTGTCAAAAACTGACTTGACTGGACTGTTGGACTAGTGGTTAGTGACCCTGACTGTTAAGCCGGAGGTCGGGGGTTCGATTCCCACCCAGGATAAAACTTCGTGTGATAAGCACGATGGTTTATACTGTGTCTGGGTGTTATTTATCCATAATATTTATGTATTTAGAAATGTATAAGTATGTTTATCAGTTGTCTAGTTGCCATGGTACAAGCTCTGCTTAGTTTGGGATCAGATGACGATGTGTGAGTTGTCCCAAAACATTATTAAAGTATGGCACTCGTACTCTACATCATAGTATGTACCTAAAAAGAAAAATGGGATTGCAATTGATTGTGAATCTTAAAATGATGATTATCTATACTAATATTATAAAGCGGAAGAGTTTGTTTGTTTGTTTGAACGCAACAATCTCAGGAACTACGGGTCCGAATATAAAATGATTTTACTCTTGGATAGCCCATTTATCAAGGAAGGATATATGCTATATAACATCACGAGATGGCCAAAAAGAGCGGAGCAGCAATGAAACTTGTTGCATAAACGAGGAAAGCTAAAGCTAGTCTTTTATAAATTGATAAGATTGTTTTTTTGACTCCCATTTAAGTGTACTATGCAAGGTTACATTTTCAAAATTGACAAAATTCCTTACACCAATAACACGCAGCCAAAGTCGCCTACGTAAACTAGTCTAAATATCTGTAGCTAGAGTGTTGTATCATTAGAAGGCATAGTGGGCTGTGACTAAGTCATCTCTAGATAGCGGCATGCTGTCAAGTAAATAGATCATCCGGTACAATTACTTTGTAACACATAACATTATACATGGTTAATATTGCCTGACTAGTTGGTTATGTTCGATAATTGCTAGCAAAAATGGCGGAAAACTGAACTGTCGTCAGGGTCCTTATTCATTATCTTTTTTTTCGTTTTCGCGGCAAGTGCAGACTTGCCACGAAAACGAAAAAACTTTTTAACTGTCAAAACGCGTTTAACTGTCAAAACTCTGTCATAATGGTAAGTGAAGTAATTTTTATAGGCATTTCTTGTAAATAACTTTACAAATACAATAAATGCATTTTTGAAAGATAGAAAAATTTGAAATCCAGACTCAGGAATCGAACCCGAGACTTCCGTAGCCAAACCGGGGCCAGAAGCGAACCACCTATCTGGACTATGTTATTAGATTTCGAATTTTTCTATCTCTTGTTGCTCGCGAAATTTAAGCCTTCGCAGCGACATCTAGTCGTTAGTTAAAGAACTATCACGGCTTTTGTTATTGCTTCGTTACAGAGAGCATTTTAACAAATTACGATGTCGCAGGCCGAATATTGAAGTAATTTTTATAGGCATTTCTTGCAATTCAAATTTTTTCAAATTTTTCTATTTTTCAAAAAAAAAAAAAAACATTTATTGTATAATGGTAAGTGGTGAAATGCATCGTGCATGCGAATATCTTTGAGTGTATCGCACATGCGCCAGTTCTGTCCGGGCTTTCCGCGGGAAAAAACATAGTGCGTAAGGACCCAGTTGTGAAAATAAATTAAATACTTGCAAAATCCGTAAAATAGAGTCTTTGTTCAGTTGAAGTAAATATTACAATCAAAATCAAAAATTCTTTCTCGATGTGATTACGTAATAAAGTGTCTAAAAAGTCACGTTACTGATTGGTTGCTAAGCAACAGCGAATGGCGATGGCGACGGCATGACATGTAATACAATGGGCTAGTTTCCAACTAGTCAAAACAACAACTCTTTAAGAAATTTCAAAACGCAGATTTTTTATGGAGATCTCATATAAATAGCGGTCTATGACGTCACTGTTTTTTTCTCGTCAAATCACTTATTTTATGATATGATCATAACAATTTAATACAAAATTTAATCGAGTTGTTTGCAGTTTAATTGTCAGGTTTATTTACTAATTAGTCTGTTGGATTTTTTCCTAGGTAAACAAGCCTATTGGAACTAAAGTTATTGATTGGTTGCTAAGCAACGCGAATGTTTTCTTATGTCGTTATCACGTAAAATTATCGTCACTAACCCGACTTGACAGACAACCATGTTTTGCTTAGGAACCAAAACACTAGACTTGTATAAAGTCGTGATTCTACATGCTAATACCTGTTCGCAAAACAATAGGTAAAGCCGGAAAAAAGAACAAGTCAAGTTTTCAAATTGCCAATGTTATCAATGTTTGTTTATTTATAAATTAAAATTTATTTAATGTGTATTTGACATTGGCATAAATTGGCATCGCAAGTAATAAATTATAGTAAAACACAAATTAATAACGAGCTTTTATTGTAATACTCCAAGAAAATAATAAAATAAATTTTAAACGAAATCAGACCTGTCAAATTTATTTATGCATGAATAGCACATCTTAAAGCTTTCTCACATACTATAGGTACCTAACGTTTTGATAACTTAGCACAAACATAAATTTTGTATTTATTATGTCTAGAGTAGTATCAGTTTTATCAATGACTCAAGTGAAACTGCTACTAAAATACCTACTTAATTTTAAATTTGAATTTGATAAAAAGTTAGTTTGAAAATATCGTCAAAAAATCATGAATTTGTTTAGTTGATTTTTGCTAAGACAAGTTTTACATAGGTACTTTAGGAACGTGAATGTAGCAAAATCGAATTCAAGTAAGAGATTGGCTGATAGACCATTAAGCTATAGCCAAAACCAATAGATCTAAGAGTTTCAAATTCGGTAAACACAGGAATTCCGAACATGACATATGCGAACATTTTTTTATTTTTTTTTAAGCATTATGTTTTTTGATATAATTTGTTTTTCTTTTGTTTTAAAAAGACGACTCTCGCAGTATGTTACTAGCCCTGTGTCGCGGGGGACTTACAAACATACAACTCACAGACATAAAGTACAGACATAGACTCTGATCAACATTTTGTTGATCACACAAAGTGATGTCCCGTGTGGAAATCGAACCCACGAACTCTTGCGTAGCAGTTGGACACACTCCCATCGCGCCATAAAGTCATTTCAGATAGTTAATACATATGTAAATATACTAGTTGTTTACAGCTGGTGCCTTCAAAAACAGCTTAAGCTGTTTGCCTAAGAGCTCACATATTTGCCTTGTATTACTGTTCTACTTATTCTTCTAACTTATACAAAGGAAAATCATTATTCTATAGGTACAAGCAGGTATTGTCTTAATTATGCATTTTATAAATATAAAGTCAAAGAAATCATATCGCCTTATGAAGTTTTTTAACCTTCATGCAGGCGAAAGCTAATTCCATATGTCTGTATCAGCTTTTCCTAAATATAAAGAAACAAAACTTTCATCCATTTTCCATAGAAAACACTATAACTAAGTGTTTACCGTATCTATTGGGCAACGCATGCGCATCCCGTCGCGACCGGTTGCGCGACAAGGTCGCTTTCATTCGTACAGCCGAGCACACAACTGCTACCATTAGTTTTCTAATTCTAGTAGCTACCGCATGTGTGTAATTGAGTTAAATAGTGTAATTTGCGTGGCCACTAGTAGCCGAGTTGTGGTGTTAAAGTGTAACTGGTTTTCACGGGATTTGCTATGGGCAGCTTGGTTGAACTTGTAGTTTGAAAATAGTATTTTTTGTATGTTTTACATAGTATTTTTTTGGAATTCTTTTAATATAATGCTAAGGTGGTTAGTTTGTTATTGAATTGAAGCATGTATTATACGATACCAAAGGAGAGATGTTGAGGTGTTGTAAGTTTACCGTTTGTAATAAAGGACTCGTGAAACGTAGAGCATGTAGAGTGTTCGCTTTAGGTGTCAGGGTCCTTATTCACTATGCTTTTTTACGATTCTGCGGCAAACCCGCACGAATTGGCGCATGCACGATGCGCTCAAAGATGTCCGCACGCATGCCCGATGTTAATACGCGATGCATTTATAAGAGCAGCTTTCTATATACCATTATGTCAAGATTTTGACAGTTAAAAGCGCGGGCTTGACGCGAAAACTAAAAAAAAAGATAGTGAAAATGGACCCTGGTGGTAAATGCGAAAGACTATTTTAAGTAAATACAATTTACGTAAAATGAAAATGTTGACTAAAGAGCACTGGGAGACAGTCTCGCTTTACCCTGCTCTATGGTTAGCGATCAGTCTTTCTGTGGCTTCATAGCGCTCAAACGGAGGTCCCTCCGTTTGAGCGCTATGAAGCCACAGAAAGACTGATCTTTTCTTCTTTCTCTCGGATTTAGATGTGTTTTTACGATTCCGTAATAGACAAGTCTATTACCCAATACTGTTTCTAATTTCTTAAAAATATTTGAATAATAATTTCAAACCAAAATACTTTTTATTTGTTTGTTTGTGTACCACCTCACTTGCTGACTGTACCATCGAAAAGTTATGAATTTTAATAGAGACAACAAATTGAAAAGTGACACTTATACCATTTCGCTTTCGATAAGTTTCAAGTAGATATCTCATTTGAATATATTATGTAAGTGTTAATACATAACCAATTAGAAGTTATTTCTAACTTGGCATTAACAATGTTAGAAATAACTTCTAATTGGGAAGATAATGTTAGTTTTTATGTGTTATATAATTAGTAGTATACAATATGTAAATATTACCTAGTTGATTTTGGAATTAAAATTTTAATTTTGGATTTCTATTAAATTGATTAAATTAATTGAGGTATTTTGTAAACATAGGTTATACCAAAAACGTCTTTACATTTACGAAGTAAGTTTACATAAGTTTTTAATATATAATCAGACATTATTATTCCTGATAGTATTACCTTGTAACAAGTAAGAAAACTCAAGAAGTAGGAAAATTTAAGATACATATTTTTTTAACAGTAATAGATATAACCATGTGTCTAACGGTATGAGCCATGGTGACTCAGTGGTAACGGATTCGACTCTGAAGCATGGTGGTTATCTCTCAACGTGTACCTTTGGCGCCAAAGTTTTCGAAATCGAAACAAAAAAAAAAAAATTGAAGGAACCAGAATGTCCTCAAACCAAAAATATTAAGACATGTGACATCCACCAATTTACAATGAGCCCTTGTGGTGAATTAATAGTATTTATACCATAGATGTTTTAGGTGGTAGATGCCACAATAGTGTCAGTTATCCTTCCGTGAAATAGTAATGTTAACACATTACCACACAACAATTATAATTATAATTATCTTGGGACAATTCACACAAAGTTATTTGATGCCAAACTAAGCAGAGCTGTATGGAAACCAGACAGCCGATAAACATAAATAACACCCAGATACAGAATAAACCATCGTGCTTATCACACAAAGTTTTATCCTGGGTGGGGATCAAACCCACGACCTCTTGAGTAGCAGTCGGATCGCACCACAGAGGCAATAAATTTTGCACTAGGGGAGTTTTTTATATTTTTAGGTAACCAAATGACTCCATTCCACTTGATGATAAGTGAAAATAGAGTCCAAACGCAAGGCCAGACAGTACAGCACTATGTCCAGCACCGGCTATCCTTAACTTACTCACCTGAAAGATGCTTCTTCACGCCTCTTTTGAAAGACCCCGTGTCGAAGGTAGGAGACATGTGCTGGTAGGAAGTTCCATTTTTGGGAGATGTGGCAAAGAAATGTGTCACCGAATTCCTGGATTTGGACGGTTTGGGCTATTCGCGATTGGGCCCGCTAGTAAAAGCCTCAACGATTAGCGATATGTCCCGTTCGTTTGTTCGGGATGTAGTGATATATACGGTCAGATGGTGACATCGAAGGCCAGCACGCGTGGTACGATTTAGGAAGGGAGAAGGAAGGATTCAATTAAAAAGTTTATCGGTGCACTCGTCGTGGTAAAGTCTATAGAAGGTATCTCTACGCAGTTGTAGAGTTTCCAGTTTATTAGAAAACTTTGCATCATCTTTAATGTGGATTGCGCGTCGTTGCAACCTATCCAAGGCATCAAGTAGATATTTAGCGAATTCATCACAAAGTTGAGAGCAGTACTCCTGGACCTAGATCTTGTAGAGTAAACCAAGATGTTTAGGCGTAAAAAACCGTCTCACCTTGTTTAGGACACCAAGTTTTCGTGAACCTGTTTTGATGACGGTATTGATGGATTAGGTCACAGCGAACTTCAATACCCAACATTGTGACACTGCTTTGGAGCGCCAAATACTTATGCCATTTGCTGCCGAAATTTGACAAAAACGAAATGCTAAAACTTTTAATAGTAATGTGATCGGATATGACACCATGATAGATGCAATACCGATTACATAAATACACTTCTGTAGTACTGTTGAAATTTGACCACACTTTTCTGTTGCACGTTGTTATATACTAGGCTGATTTTTAATATACTAATAACCTTGTGAAAATATTTCAATCACCTACCACTTGTTTTTGGAGTTTTTCCTTAACCTTAACCACCAACAGACTATTTTACTGGAGTAAAATCATTGTTTATTGTGAGGTTTAGACCCTTAATCTGACAAAAAAACATCGATTTAACTTCAGTGTCTCTTAGATGTGTAGTAAATGGTTGTGTGACAAAGTAGTTGGGAAGGGTTAATTTGTATTTATTTTTCCAAAATTATATTAGGAAGTTATTTGGTGTTATGTGTCTTTGTATAACACCAAATAACTTAGTTATATAATTCAACACAATCCAAGAACGGGAGGCTAAAAATAACCCTGTATAATTTAATAACGAACTGATATTTATGCTTTACACAGAATCAATATTCTTAAGTTTATGGTATAGACAACTGGATAGCTTTTCTTAACAAAATTATCTCTGATTTCTACCATATTTTAAACATTTTCTAATCCACTATTAAGTCGAAAGCCACGCGTGTATAAAACATAATCATGTATAAAATTAAGGAAAACTTTCGATGTATAAGTAAAGGGACTTTTACTTTTACTGCAACGAGATGGATTACCATATTTGTTTTATAAATGAAAGTGAAGGTAGGACAAGTTTTAAACAAGTTGGACTACTTCGGAAAGGTTTGACGAAATGTTGGCAAGATTATATTGATTACACACGAAAATGTGTGGTCAAATTTTAGCGACGGATAATATAGGGCATATCCCATGGTGCTTTATTGCATTATTATGGTATCTAGTAACATAGTCCAGATAGGTGGTTCGCTTCTGGTCCCGGTTTGGCTACGGAAGTCTCGTGTTCGATTCCTGAGTCTGGATTTAAAATTTTTCTATCTTTCAATTGCAAAATGCAGTTATTGTATAGGTAAAGTATACAAATCGTGAAATATATACACTGATCAACTCGGTGATAGGCAGTTCGGCACCGCTCTGCCATCGGCAGTGTAGCACTTGCCGTCAACTGTTTGTGAGCTTGTCCCGAGCCGATTAATGTTGCAGTAAGGAGTTTTATACAAAACATAGTGAACGGTTCGAGTTGATACGATGCCTATCTCTTTCCGACTTGATCAGTGGGCTTTGACCTTAAGGTAGAGCCTTTAGTTTGGTAACCAGGCAACTGATAAACCTATGCATATATTTCTGAGTACTTGCACACTAAGATATTTGTAAATTACACCAAAACATATAATAATATACAATCGTGCTTCTCATACAAATATTTATCTTGAGTTCCCATCTACTAATTCCAACCCTTTGACCAACAGGCCAGTCAAACAAATGAGAGTTGTGAAAAAAAATAAGTTATTGATATGACTTGCGAAATTAAAGACAGATTATTTTGATTAAATTTCCTAATATTAACAAGTCAGTGCTATATTTAAGTATTAGGATTAGACTCCTGACTAATCCTAATACTTAAACTTAACCCTGATTAGTTACCAAAAATATCATCTCTGTTACGAAAGTTAACGTCGGCATTTCAAAACTGAGTGGTGACAAAAAACCCGCCTGTCTAAAATTAATAACTGGAATATTTTGGCCCAAAATCAGCAATTTAATTTATTTCTAATTTTAATATACCCAGCCAGTGTCACTCTCTTAAACTGAGATAAATCTAACGATACCTCTCAAGCTAAAGTCCATGAAGACATTAGGCTCCAGAGCGTGCCAAAAACATACACAATCATACATACACTCGAAAAACTTAACCTTCCTTATAAAATTATATATACTATGGGTCTTAATCGCGTGAATAATTTAAGGTAAAATACCTTGTTTATTGCCCGACGTTTCGACCGAACGGCCGTGGTCACGCGTAGACTGTGTGCGCTTAAGACCCGAACATATATAACCTTTCTCCTTGCGCAGTCGGGTAAAAAATGTCCATCCATAAACTCTTTAGATTAGCCATATTTGAGCATATTTAGTTGTCAATACTATTACATAATATAATTTATTGTTGTAACAGCAAAGATTTTATTTCCAAAAAATTACGTTGCAATTTTTCAATAGCCATTGTCTTTTTCATTGTAATTATTTGTTGACAAATGAGTACGTTGTTCGTAATGCCGTGTTTGTTTGTAAGTTTGTATGTAAGTATGTCGGTTTGTATGCAAAAATTATATTGACATGGTTGGCTTCTTCGAAGTAATATGTAGTTGGAAGTAGTTTCCCATTAGCGTGCATATTTTTCATGGGTTGTAGTTTTGCAATAGGGGAATAAAATTGGTGTTATGTTCGTGTGGAGTATGATGTGTTGGTAAAACGATTAAAGTGTGAATAGATTCGCGAAGAAGCGTGATTAGGTACTTAGAAATTTCAGCAACAACCAAAGTTCTACGTTTAAATTAACTTGACAATGTCAATTGGCGCGTAGATTAATATTTTGATTAGCTGGAGGGGTTAACAACTATGATATTTTAAGTAAAAATGTGTAGATAGGATACAATTACAAGCGTTTAGAAAACGGTACCTTAAACATTTGATTTCTTTTTATATGTCAGTGTCGCATCTCCGGCAGTAACAGATGAAAGCAGAAGCAGGGGATTACATTTCTCACTTTTTCGCTCGTGATAAATAAATCATGCTTTCCTACTTTTCGAAGTTTTTAGGGTTCCATTTTTATGGCAAAAACTGAACCCCTATAGTTTCGTCATGGCCATCTGTCTGTCCGTATGTCACAGGCATTTTACTCAAAGAAATTTGTGAAAAGGTGTCTTGTAGTAGCCGCTGCTTAGTTTCATAGCTAAATAATGGGGGGGGGAACTCCATACATGTAACAGAAACTGTCAATATTTTTTTTCAGCAAACATCAACGTGTGGCACATCATTCGACACGTCTTTCAAAAACATTTTAAGGTGTATAATAAACTTTTTTTATTGAGTGCATAAATCGTGCCTTAACTTTGCCCTTAACTTTTGAACCGTATGACCAAAAAATATGGAAAAAATCACAAAGATGACGCCAAAACGAAAAAAAGAAGTGAATAAATACCCAGATGACCGTGTGTGACTTGTCCCAAGATATTTAAAAGCTATTCACTTATTAGTTTATTTAGATTTACACACAGAAACAAAACGCAATCTCACATTACTACGTGTAAATTTGTCATGGCATATTACAGCAGTTGCCGCTTCGCAAGCTTTAAACTTTAAGTAAGTATGATGCAAAACCTCCAGCTGTCATGAGTATAGCATTGCTGACGTTGGAAGCAATAAAACTTACTTTTTTACTGCTTATTATATTCCTTGTAAATGGTTGGATGCAAGCTGAACTCAAATTAGGTTCTCACACAAATGTTTAAAGTGTGGTGAAGGTAGGAATAATAATAATAAATAATAATAAAATGTATTCATGAAAGTATAGGTAGAACAGCTTACCTTAGGTAAATTTATAAATAACAAACGGCACAGTTGGATACTTGCCAAATGACTGAACTAGGTTGAAATCTGTGTTTCAGGCGAGAAAGTAATAATGTATTTGAAATAAATACTTTTTACAACTAAACCTAATCTTAACTCAAAATAAGAACAGTTATCATATAAAACAAAGATGAATTAATTAACTTATTTATTCTAATTACAAAGTTAATGGTTTTTACTATGTGATGTACCTCATATGACAAAAATACACATACCTAAACAGGGTTGACAAGACACAGGAAAAGATGTAGGGAGCTGAACCTACAAACCGTTCAATGCGATGGATGCCAGGAACTGAACAGGACGCCAATTCACTTATTTAAAGCAGTACCGTTGCAGTGCAGTTGTAGTTAAGTTTCAATACGCTTGCGTCAAGTATGCGTCTCGAGAGCGCAATAACGACATTCTAGTACGGTGCGCAAGCGTTTTTGAGATCGATCCCAAAGTTACAAGAATACAAAAATGGCCGTTTTAATCGAAACTTAACTGCAACTGCACTGCTTTTAATACGTGCATTGATCCCCTGATTTTCAGTCAGTACAGTTAGGTGGAAAATGAGAAAGAAGCGAACCAAAGGCAAAATGACCACAGTTCCTCTGACAAGCTCACAGCATAACAAAGACAACTCTGCATATTTTTGTACCATCCAGCTATACCTATACTTATTGCATCGTCTAGCAACCTAGCTCACATTTGGTGAAAACGCAGCCTGCACAAGACAAACAAAAAGGATCTAAGATGAAGACAAGGTAAACGCGTCGTTTCTTGTATATCTAGAACTAGCTTTCGCCCGCGGCTCCGCCCGCGTGTATGTCGGTTATCGCGATAAAAACTATCCTATGTCCTTCCCCGGGACTTAAACTATCTCCATACCAAATTTCATCTAGATCGGTTTAGCTGTTTGATCGTGAAAGCGTAACAGACAGACAGACAGAGTTACTTTCACATTCATAATATTAGTAGGGACTAGTAGGGATTAGCTGACCCGCGCAACTTCGTCTGAGTATTTCTCCTATTTGTTTGTGTATATAGCCTATATAGCCTTCCTCGATAAATGGGCTATCCAACAGTACAACAAATTTTCAATTCGGATCAGTTGTTCCTGAGATTACCGCGTTCAAACTAACAAACAAACTCTTCAGCTTCATAATATTAGTATAGAATAGCTGTCCAACGTAACTTCGTCTGCGTAAATTTCCTCCGTTTTTGTAACATTTTTCATTGCTGCTCCGCGCCTATTGGTCGTAGCGTAATGATATATAGCCTATAGCCTTCCTCGATAAATGAGCTATCCAACAGTAAAATATTTTTTCAATTCGAAACAGTAGTTCCTGAGATTATCGCGTTCAAACAAACAAACAAACAAAGAAACTCTTCAGCTTTATAATATTAAAATAGATTTGACATGTCTCGTCCACTTCGCGGCTTCTCTGTGTCTTTCTTTCATTTAGCGTGAAATTACATTTAAATTCCGCGTTCAATCTTCGTCTTATTTCCTTTTTGGATTGCCTGTTCATTCTCACACCGCCTAGCTACCACTGTTAGAGATAGTTAACGTTTTAAAGAATGTCGTAAACAGCATCGCATGTGAAAGGTCACGTTGTCAATGTTGCCAACACTGACTCAGGTCGTTGTCATTATATTATTAGCCATCATACACCTTAGAACGTTATTGCTATCAAGCAACAAATGAACAGGCTTTCTCTCAAGATCACAGCCATCAAAATTGAATAGTAAATTTAATAGCAGTGAGCTATTGTTGTTAGCACGAGTTGTACGTGGTAGAATTTCTAATAAAATAGTTAGACATGGCAATGTACTACAAAATACTGAAGATACCGACAGTAACAGTAATACAACGCGTGCTCAAGCAACGCACGAAAAAGACATCGCTCTCTTTAATACAGTACGATCAACGTAACTTGACCGGATTGAAGTTAGGTTTTTATCACTTTCGCGCGTGTCATAGAGATGCGACCCTAAAATTCCTAACGAAAACGATTAATTATGTTTAATCGATTAAAAATACTAACAATATTTTAATTCAACAATATAAAAACACTATAGGTATAAATGAGTTCATAAAAGTTTAAAATTAGAACAGTCACAGTAAATACTAAAGAAACTTTGAAAAACAATTTCTTTACGAAAATAATCACAAAAAAATCGCATCTCTAATTCTCTTGGTTTAGTTACCGCCCCCGCCCCCCGCTTCCTGTCACCATTTACTTCCAAAAAATGCATCTGCGCAACCACTTGTCGCCTACTTCAGTCCGGCCTAGTTACGTTGATCCAACTGTATGTTTTTTACTTGCGTAACAAAAATTTAAAAATTTTATTTATTTTTTAAACACAAATATTCTCTCACCCCAAACGTATATACCTTCTCCGTTCCGTCGTGGGCTTTAAAGGCGTCAAACTGAATATTCGTCCGTTTTACCGTTCTACATTACACGTATTTTCATACGTTTACATGAAATAGTTAATTACTTGTAATATCTATAAGATCATATGATTAAAGTGTACAATAAACACTAGAAACTAACAAATTTAGACGAACAATCGGCTTGGTTACCACTAACTTGAAAATAAACATTCATTTTAATTGTTCAACAAGTACTGAAATAATTGAAAAGAGAAATAAAATATTTTACCTAATTGTTAATTTAAATTAACATGATGTCATTCGGTTAATTGTCATAATCTTAAGAACTAGTTTTATAACAAAATACCGAAAACATTGATAGTAATTATAATTTGGAGTCAAGCTAAAATTACAGTTGGTACTCATATATATATATGCATATACTCATACTCTTTTTGACTGCCTCTGTGGCGCGGTGGGTGTGTATCCGACTGCTACGCAAGAGGACGTGGGTTCGATCCCCACGCAGGATAAAACTTTGTGTGTTGAGCACTATAGTTTATTCTGTGTCTGAGTGTTATTTATCTGTAATATGTATGTATTTAGAAATATATAAGTATGTTTATCAGTTGTCTGGTTGCCATAGTACAAGCTATGCTTAGTTTGGGATCAGATAGCGTTGTGTGAGTTGTCCCAAGATATTATTATACAAGATGTCGGTTACGGCGGCCTATCTTATCTAGGTTAGCCTCCTGATTGGCCATTGTGCTTGTTAAACTTATCCTATCTGTCACTCCAGCCAACCCTGGCACGCCCAGAACGCCAGCAATCCGTCCAGACTGCCACAGGTTCTAAGGAGGGTTGCAGACTGCGGTACTACTTATAGATGCGTTTATAAGTATTCGCTTGCGTCTTTGCCTGCATTTATATACTAAAACTGAATTTGAAAATTACCATGTCAACCGGTCACGGCATTAGAAAAAAAAACAATGAGTTGCACTCCAGGAGTGCCGGATGAAGTGAAAACTTGAACATTATATTACATACTGATGAAATTTGAATAATGTTTTTTATCTAACTGACATAATAATAAAAAATAATAAATCACAAATCAAAAATTAAAATAAAAAAGGGAAAAAAATAATCGTTAGTCGGACTCGGACTGGGGTCTTCTGGTTTCTGGACCGTCTGATTTTCCACATGAGCTATAATAACATTGTAGATGGTGGCGAAATTTACCTTCGTATTCTAATGATATTGTAGCAGTTTTTCATTGCTCTCCCTCAGTCTTATGAATATTCGATCAGGTCACGTATCCTGACTACTCCTGACGCGAGTTTAACATTTTTTACCCGTTCCAAGAAGTGCACAACGCAGCTAAAGAAGTTTTCACTTCAATAATTACATTTTAAGGAGTTATACTTAGGTTAATTAAGAATAAATTAGATATGAATACCATAAGCCGTGTGGTACCGGCTTAAGAATTGTACCACCCCATCTCTTACCATGGTTGTCGTTAAGGCGACTGTGAGATTTCACACCGGAGGACGGGCAGCAGCGACCTCTGCTTATTTTTAAAGCCTTACTGCGATGGCAATTAGCCCCAGGACCAAATAAGTAGGATTCTACTGGATCCGTGCCCAGCAGTGGGACTTACATCATGCTGCTTTTTTTTAAAGACGTCTCCCGCATTAGGGTACAAGCTTTGTGTCGCGGGGGACTTCACAAACATACAAGTCACGGACACAAAGTACACCCAGACTCGGAACAACAATTTGTGGATCACACAAAGTGGTGTCCCGTGTAGGAATCGAACCCACGACCACTTGCGTAGCAGTCGGACACACTCCCACCGCGCACAGAGGCAGTCTTGCTGTCTTGCAGATGGATATGTAGACACAATAACCATTCGTCCCCATCACAAAGGTTTATCCTGGGTCCTCCTGGTACTCTAGTTTAACAGTCAGGGTTACATAAACAGCGCAGTCAACACATGAGGAAACTCTTCAGCACGAATCCGGTTATAGGTCTTAAAGTACCGTACGGTTTATAATTACTCTCACTTTGTCGTGCTTGTTGTTTATACGCTACGTGAGTACATGACAGTATCTTTAGCTATTACGAAGGTAAGATGTTGTTGTTAGTTAGTTTAAAAAAAATTGCTTTCGCTCTAGGGAGCAATCCCTGCTTAGACAGGCAGCAGGCTTTACAAACATACAAATCACGTACACAAAGTACCTACACCCAAACTCGCAATCACAATTTGGGGATCACACGAATTGGACGTGTAGGAATTGAACCGACAACCTTTTACGAAGCAGAATTATACATTTTGCTACTTAGCCATTATTGCATACGAAAGAAATAAAAAAAAAAAAGAATTTTCTTTTACACCTATATGTAATTGGAACCTCATAAGTATGACCTGTCATTATTTTCACAGCTACATCATAAACCTGTGAATACAGTCGTGATTGGAAAATAAGGGTTGCACAGAATGTTCAACAAGGAGTTACCTATTTGACAACTTATATTTCTGAGCATGAAATTATAAAAACAGTAGAATAGGTAAACTGATCAGTCATCATTTTCACAGATGCACGGTAAACGTGTAAAAATGGTCATAATACGAGAACATAATGTGTTTGCACAGTCAAACTGTACAACAAATATAATAGCAGTGACAGAAACTGTCAAAAGAAGAAGAAGATTAAAAGAGATCGTAATCCTCCTAAACATGACCTGTAATGTTCCAAAATCAAATATTACCGTAATACTGCTAAACCATACCGTACTATGTAACATATAGTACGATAGAGCGATTACGCCGGCACGCATTCGAACGTCGTCAGTGCGCGCGCGCACGCGTCTACCGCGCCAATTCGATCCGCCATGTTTGTTGTTCTTTTTTCGAATTCGAATTTGATCTTTTAATAGTGTTGTGCTTGAACTTAGTGTGTGTAATCGATTTGGAATCTTGGATTACTTTTCGCTTGGTAAGGGATTTCGCAATTTTTTTGTATATTTCGTGTTTTGAATAACTGTGTTTTGTATTTATAAAATAATGCAGAAGTTTAATTAAGTTTAGCGTTCTAATTACAGTTAAATATATAATTTATTAACGTGCTCTGGTACTTAATGATAGGTACAGTTTTAAGTATTGTCATAAAATAGATGTTTTTCATTTGTAGTCTGAACCGGTGTGTGGCTTAACGTAAATAAAATATGTTGTGTTGTTTTGACTGCTGTATTTCAGTTGTATAAATAAAGTATTCATGTAAGAATAAAATGCAAGTCAGTAATGAAATTGAAAATGAAGAAAATTCACATAAAGGTCTATCTATATCGAGTTATATGTTGTTTTAGTTAAATATGTACATTAAAGACGTGCTTTGACGTTGAGCTTTATAGAGCGTATTTAGGCTTAGCATGAATAAAACTTTAGAAAAATCTTGCTAGAGCATATGCTGAACATTGATTTTATGGACATAATCATCAAAGATTATGCATCTTAGCATATGCTTGGATAAGCTTTATCTAAGCTAGTTTCAGTTAAGCTCCAGTTCGCCCTATACATTTCAAGCTCAAAGGCATTTCATACCAAAAATCTATCAATTGAAACATTCCCAGAAGTCAAATAGTCTACTTAGACCGCTACAAGCTTCCGGAAAGGATGGTGATGATAGGAACTATGACCGATGTTCGTCTACATATTTAATAATAAATAATACTGAATTGGGACACGGCCATCTGATCCCAAACTAGGTAGAGCCTGTACTATGTTAAACTAAAATTCAAACTCAAATATCTTTATTTCGTAAAATCAGGTTAATGATTATTTGAAAACGTCAAATTAATACATACTAAAAAAATAATAAAATTATGATTGTTTGAAAAAAAAAACAAAGTGAGGTTAGGCGGCAGTTCCAAGAGTAAAGCTCATGAGAAGAAGCTGCCAAGAAACTCATGTGCCACTCTTTTAAAATCATCAAGTTTTTCTTTACAAAAATAAATTTTACTGAACGAACCAGGGTGTTTAGTGAGTATAATCGTTTATAAATTAAGGATAACTAAATAATAATATTATTAGTAACTCTAAAATAAGTATATATAAACGTACTCAGCAAACACAATACTTCACTTCTTACAAAGTAAATATATATACTTAACCAGTTAACCAGACGACTGATAAGCATACTTATATGTAGGGATATTCATTCTAAATACATATTATGAATGAATGAATGAATGAATGTAGCCTTTATTGCAAACAAGTAATTTAAACATTAGGTACTTACTAGCTATTATAACTTAAATATTTTAAATAAATATTTTAACAATTATTTTCATCTTCTTTCTCTGTGTCTGCTTGTCTTTTGATCCCCTCCAGATTTTTCCATTCTGATCTATTGTATGTTGTCCTTCTCCACAAAGGACCAGCTACTTTTTAATGTCATCTTCCCACCGTATCACTTGCCTTCCTCGATTCCTTTTGCCTTATCTGGGGTAACACTCTATAATTTCTTTTGTCCATTTATCTTTATCACTTCTTGTATGTTCTGTCCATCGCCATTTTAACTGCTTCATACTATGTTCTATGATTTCTAGACATATTATACTCGTAGATAAATGACACCCAGACAGTTATTAAACAATCGTGTTCATCATACAAAGACTATCCTGGGTGGGAATTCAACCCAAGACCTCTGGCTCAGCTGTCAGGGTCACTAACAACTAGACCGACAGCCCAATCAAAATATTGACACATTACAATTAATTTTATAGCTAATTAAATTACCATATTAAATTATAATATTAAGATAACAATCTTTGACATTATGAGGAGATTAGTTCTAGATGAGCAATTAAATAAAAACGCCGACACATGAAACAAAAAAAATACATTTACTAATCATCTAAATTTAAAAAAAACCGGCTAAGATACCCTTCAAATTTAATATATCATGCAGTCGGACGCACGATGTTGAGTTTAACAGAATTAATAAATGCCTGCGACTGCATGCAAGGCTGTTTTTTTTAGTTTTTAAATGTATTTATTAATTTAGTATTTTTAGTCATTGCAAGATTTATTAAGAAATATTTGTTTTATTATTAACGTTGTTTTTTCAGTGATTTGTCACTCCAAACTTTTTTAAACATAAGGATTATACATATTTCGAACTCGTCGTTTCATGACCTTTAATTTGTTACCCCACTAAGCACAACCCCACGAAGGTCTTCGAAATGATTTTTTTTCTCAGGCCACACACTATAGCGCATGAAATCCGCCATTAAGATTTTTCAAAAATTTTATTTACCCCGTGACACTCGTGACACTCACGTCATCGGGATGAATCAAATGACGTATTTATGAAAATGGGTGGAGCTGTTGAGGAGTAATAAGTGGACATAGAAACATTGGAAGAATAATATATAACCCATCATATAACCCTCATCCGCATTCTGGCTGGTGGGATTTTCACCAAATTCAGCGTATGACTTCTATTCTGTCAACTCATTCGTTTTGGGTCTACGATACCCATTGGCCTTTATAGTACGTCGTACTGGACTGGTAGCCCCGTACAAAATGTCAGCAATTTCAAATTCCGAATCGAATGACCGTCCTGTCAACTTTTTTGACACTTATGACAAATGGCCGTTGATGTTATCCTTGTTACACAAATAGGTTTAACTATCATTTGATTTTGTAAAATGACCGTCCGATGTTAAAATGAAATGGAAGTCATGTTGTTGTCGGCAATTGTTTTCCAGCGTACTAGTACTATAGTGGCAACGACCATACAACCGGTCGTTGTAAATAAATAGTGACGTTACCAGGCAGACGGACATACATACCACAGAGACGCCATACTTATAATACTCCCCATACTCGCTTTTTCGTCAGCTTGTCCGAATTATTGTATATTTTCGTTATTGACGTGATAACGTCTTATGACGTGGACACGCACGAAAAAGTGTGACGTCACCGCTCACGTTCCGTTGACTGGCTGCTAAGCAACGCGAATGGCGATATGTCATCACGTTATTGACTGTGGCCATCGGGTGCATGCGTCTCCACTAACGCTGTCACAGGCATGGTTGCTTATTACAATTTCATCATTTTTTTCTTATGACATTATCACGTAAAATAATCGTCCGTAAACCGATATTGCAGACAACCATTTTTTTATTCAGTCAGGGTCCTCAGATCCTCAATTGGATGGGACCTTGTCTGAGCTCTGAGTCTTTAGCCCCCTCGGATTTTAATCCGAGGGGGCTAAAGACTCAGAGCTCTTTAGCCCTTTAGGGCTCAAACCCCACAAAAATATTTGAATCCTTGCGTGTATTGTGCTTGGTCTTGATGAAATCTACCTGCAGCGAGTTCAATCGATTAATCCGGTTAATCTATTCGATTGATTTATCGATCGATGGGATACAAACCTATTTTTCGTGTGTAATTGTAAATCATAGTCCCGAGTCCGTCTATGTATTGAGATACCAACAATAGATCAAATATAACTAGCTTACCCCACATAGGCGGATCCATGGGGCACGCCCCCCCCCCCCCGACGGTTGTTTTGTGTATCGAATTTCTTATATTGCATTGAATTTCTTTTGCCCCCAAAGCGACACACACCACGACCGGTGTCAGGCGAAACGGAATATGAAGCCTTCCCCCCTTTCCCGTCGTTAGCAAGTTAGATTTACCTCACCGCCCATGTGACCCCGTGAACTTCGTACCACCTAAAATTCAATGTTAAAGGTTGATACCATTCAAAATAATCACCACTTTCGATTTTATCGATTGTTTTGGAGTTTTTTCTATATATATATTATGATAATTGCATTTTTATATATATATGTTTTTATTTTTTTCTAAAGCAACCAAATCAATATGAAAATTAAATTGATCTAGCTGTTTTTCAAGATTTTGCAAGCATCGATTGATTTTTATTAATAAGATAGATATTATTTACTTTCAATATCAATATGAAAGTTGAAAGTTCTAGCTTTGTTTAAACCTGATTTAATCACCTTCTAATTTAGTGCATAATCCACTTAGTTGTTATCTTTCATCTAGACTCGATGTTTGTTTGTTTTTATAAGTTTCACTGTGAAATCAATCGATTAATCCGGTTAAATTATTCGATTGATTTATTGGATAGAATTTAAACACAAAGTTAATGGAGGTAAAGGATGGCTGTCCTTGTCAAAAGCGTTGAGCAATTTTAGATAGTAGGTACACAGTAGTTAGTCTGTGTTAGATATGGCGTTCCATGGGTGTACCCCATGCGTACAGGTATCTCTTTACTTCTCTTACTCTACTGTCATTACTTTGTAGAATAGCTGTGTCCACAGGGTTATATACTAATAAATTATATAACGAATTTATTTGGTGTAATGTAAAGAAGTCAAGATCCGCAGAATATTAGGATATTAAAAAAACCTGACCTAAATCATAGTTGATTTAGGTTTTATGGTTTCGGATTTAGCAGCCCTTTATTAGTATAAAGGGGTCCCACATAACTAGCAATCTTGTTAACCCCTACAGCTACGCTACCCATAAAAAAATATCTTGGGACATCTCACACAACGCCATCTGGCCCCAAAATAGGTACTTAACAAGCAAAACAAAGCTCTTAAAGCAGTTTAAGACTACACTAAAAAGCAACTTCAAGAATGCTATAAGATTATAAGTCAGTCTTGTAGCAAACTATAACACTGAGATAACAAAAACGAATGCTCTTAAGTATGTTATGAGTTGTCAAATGCTATTATAAGTAAAATAGTCTGCTATAATGCAATTAAAACAATGTTATTAGAACAAATATGCTTATAATTTTTGCTTATATGACTACCTACTTTGCTTGTTGGGGTAGAGCTTTTGCTTTGGCTACCAAACAATTGATAAACTGACACAAAGTGTCATTAAGTTTTATCCTTGGTGGAGATCGAACCTACAACCTCTGACTTAACAGTCAGGGTCACTGACAAGACCAACAGACCAATCTAAACTAGTTAAAATGTCAACCTACTTACTAAATAAATTAGATAACAGTGAAAGCCTTGAATTTAAGTATTAACGACGAGTCTAAAGTTAGAATAAAACACTTTTTAAGCACCTAATGTGTATGAGAAAAAACTCATGACATAATAACTGCAATATCAAGTTAATCTTTAACATTCACGCTTCATTATTATGATTATACCTATTCTTTGTTACTTACTTTATATAAGGTATTGCTTGCGGCTCCGTCCGTGTGGATAAGTCATACCGGCATAAGAAAAGTGCCACCCCATCTCTTCCCGTGGGTGTCGTCAAGGCGACTGAGGGATGTCACACCGGAGGGCGGGCAGCAGCGTCCTCTGCGTACTTTAAAGCCTTACTGCGATCGCCAATCCGCTCGCCAAGCGTGCTGATTATGGCATTTACCCCCAGGATTTGTAATTAGTAGGTTCTACTGTGGCGACCTGTGCCCAGTAGTGGGATATCATATGGGATGATATGTAAGTCACACTTGATATGTGATCTCGAATTAGGCAGAGCCTGTATGGTGTATCATCTATACTAATATTATAAAGCTGAAGAGTTTGTTTGAACGCGGTAATCTCAGGATCTACTGATCCGAATTGAAAAAATATTTAACGGCTGGATAGCCCATTTATAGAGGAAGACTATAGCTATATAACATCACGCTACGATCAATAGGAGCGGAGCAGCAATGAGAAATGTTGCAAAATTGGGGAAAATTTACGCTGACGAAGTTGCGCGGGACAGCTAGTTTTATATAAAATTATAAAATACACCCAGGCAAGGCATCACACAAAGTTTTATGACTGACAGACTTCTGGTTTAACAGTCAGGTTTAATAACTACCCGACCAACTACCCATAAAATGATGATATCAAGGGAAATTTAATTGTTGTAAAATTAGGAAAAATAATGTTTAAGCACTTCACCTATTGTTATGTTATGTTGTAAAAATCTGGTAGGTGCAACATTTAATAAGTACATTAACTTACGACGGAGTAGTAAAATACAATCTGAACTAATTGACGAACAAGGAAACTTGCGAACCAGGAAACCTACTAAATAGGGAAATTGTCAACTTAGTGAAACTGGCAAATAAGGAAATTGGCGAATTCAGAAACTTGAAGTAATTTTATAGGCATTTCTTGCCAATAACTTTACAAATACAATAAATGCATTTTTGAAAGATAGAAAAAATTGAAATCCAGACTCAGGAATCGAACCTAAGACTTTCGTAGCCAAACCGGGGCCGGAAGCGATCTTTCAAAAAATGCATATTTATTGAATTCAGAAACTGACCAGTGGCACAGAATAAGTAATAGTAGATACTAGTGGTTCGCGGACCCGTTAGAACAATATGCAGGTGAATTGCAAAAAGCCCTTCCAAATCGTACCAGTAGTTATTGAGAAAATCACCAATTTATGTAAGTAGTAGATACGTACCCGTACACCTACTACTTAAATCTACTTTTTTAAATGCCGGTTTAAAATGCAGCCTGTGCTAAAATAATCTTTACTGCCTCAGTGGCGCAGTGGTAGTGTATCCGACTGCTACGCAAGAGGTCGTGGGTTCGATCCCCACCTAGGATAAAACTTTGTGTGATGAGCACGATGGTTTATTCTGTGTCTGGGTGTTATCTATAATATGTATGTATTTAGAAATATATAAGTATGTTTATCAGTTGTCTGGTTTCCATAGTACAAGCTCTGCTTAGTTTGGGATCAGATAGCGTTGTGTGAGTTGTCCCAAGATATTATTATTATTATTATGCTATGTACCTATTTGTCAGAAAGTGCCAAACATCTACATAAGACAAACTTTCACGTTTAAAATATTTGTATGATTAACATATAGTGATATCACAATATCCGCATCGCACATTGAAAATCCTAAAAATGTGAGAAAAATAGTTTTTTTTTAAAAATTATGTTCGATATCGTCGTTGTAAACCAATATCTATTTTGTGCAACAAGTATAATTTTGAGATAAGGAGAAAATACCTTCTCCTGTAAAACTTTATACGATGTTGACTTCTGATAATAATTATTTTTAGTGTTGTGTTTCATGCAAAATTACAGCTTTTTAGTACTAAGGGGTACTAAAAAGCTGTAATTTTGCACGGATATACATATTAAGAAGGTACGCCGACAAAGTGGTAGAATAAAATCTTGAAAAATGTTTTTTTCGTTTACCTAGTATGTAAAAATAAATTACACTTTACGTAAAGGTGTGATTTTATTTTACTTTTCACAAAGCATATTTTTTGTAACGGTTATTTCTGCGTACAATGGCTCAGAATCACATAAAAGTTTTTTTTAAACGATAGTTAGTTCAAAAACTAGTCATATCGGTCAAAAAGTCGAAATACCCAAGAAGTGTACATAGCAGATATTGGTTTGATGACGTGTTATTCACAATTTGTATGAATGCGATCAATGACGTCACACTAGTGCCGTATGACGTCACATGTCACGTGCTGATTAAAAACAATGCAATTACCATGCTTATCTTAATTAGATTACACGTTTTCACGTAATACAATACATAACTGCCATTAACCGGCGTGGGCGCCAACTTACACTCTTGCGCATAACAATAAATAATTACAAATTAACGAATGTTTTTATAAAACACTAGCTATCCGCTCCGGCTTCGCACGGGTATACTAACTAATTAAGTAAATGAGATCAAATGTTTCCGTTTGACGTGATAACGTCTTATAAATCGACGACGGGGCGCGCACGAAAAAGTGTCACGGTCCGTCACGTTCCGCCGTGGCCGTTGGGCGCAAGCGTCCGTGCCGGTTTGTAACAATGTCATTAATGTCAATGGCGATTGCAACGACAAGCGATACAATTGGAAATAAAAAAAATTACAATGTCATCAATGCTTTCATTAGATGTTATCACTTATCACATAAAATTATCGTCCGTAAACCGACTTTTCAGGCAACCATTTTTTTTAATACAAAATTTTTATTTTTTTTTGTTATGAATTAAGAATACAATGCAACAGGAAAATTTCATGCTTTTATTTTTACATAAGAACCCTACAAAGTATTAGAAACCTAAAAAAAACCGGGCAAGTGCATGTCGAGCCACGCACAATGTAGGGTTCCGTAGTCTCCCCCATCCCCATCCGAATAATGCCTATGAAGTGGGTTTTCTGTTGTTTTTGTTTCATACTTACAACGTTATACCTACTTAATAATAGTTTTCAATTGAATTTGTACAAAAATGTTGTTACTTCTCATTTGATCAGCTGTGACTCGTAAACTTGTAAAGCCTACAAAGCTATTGATAGTTTTGCTTTTAATTTCACTACATTATACTACTTGCGTAATTTTTTTCACATACCCAACATCAACCAATTAGCTGGCGGGAAGGGGGGGGATGACTCTAACAAAGATTTGCACTTTAAAGCTTAATATTTCACAAACGGATCCCTAAATCGAAAAATGATATTATCAACCCCGAAACGTTTTTAAAGACGTATCTAATGATACCCTACACAATGGGATAAGTGAATAAACCCCCACTTTACATATAGGATAGCTACCCTAAAAAAAAAGGTTTTTCAAGATTTTATTCTTTCAGTCTCAGAGCTAAGCTGCGACATAGCAAAACTATAAGGGTTCCGTTTTGCCATTTTGGCTACGAAACCCCTAAAAACGAATGAATGAAATCGGTAGTAATAATAATAATAATAATAATCATTCGATCCTGTATTGTACGGCTGTTGCGGCGTGTCGTATAGCAGGTATTAAGCTTTTAGCTGAAGCCCCTACTATACGACCAAGGTACGCCGTACCGGCTTGGCAATACAGGATTGAACGCCGTATTACCGAGGCAAGGGTACTCATTGGCAAGTTGTCCTGCTTCAAGACCGGGAACACTCGTCCGAGAGTGATGCGCTTTGTGAAACGGGCATTCTTGGGGACTGGAATCAGCCCTCAAGATTATATGTCACGTGTCACAGAGCGCATCGACTTCCTGAAGCAAAAAATTTATGCATGGGCAAACCGAATACGCAGGTATAAAAAACGCGTGGACAGGTATAACGTGAACCGCATGTTCCAAAGGGACCAAAGGTGGGTGTATAGAGACTGGCAGCGAACGGACCAAGGTGTGGATGACGGGCATTTACCGAATGCTGAAGCGACAAGCTTGTTTTGGCGCAACATTTGGTCGGTGCCTGTCATACACACAGAGGGGGAATGGATGCGTGACGTTGAACGAGCGTGCGAACTTATTTCAGAAATGGAAGATACCATCATTAATAGCACAGACGTAGCCAGTGCAGTCCGTCCTTTGTCTAATTGGAAATCTCCAGGCCCAGACGGACTGCACAACTTTTGGCTAAAATGGCTACGCAGTTCGCACGCTTGTTTGGCATCACAATTCCAGTCAGCCCTAGAATCTGCGTCGCTCCCAGCCTTTATGACTAAAGGAGTGACCCACCTGCTCCATAAGTCCGGTAGTACCTCGGACCCCAGTAATTATAGACCGATAACTTGTTTACCATCGATCTATAAACTTCTTACATCCATTCTGAGAGCTAAAATAAACAAACATATACACACAAACTCCATCATGTGTACCTCTCAGAATGGATGTAGAAGTGGGGCCCGGGGTACTAAGGAGCTCCTCCTCATTGATACGACTATAAGCCAGCAGGTTCGTCGCAACCGAAAGGATCTATCGGCATGTTGGATAGATTATAAGAAGGCGTATGACTCCGTGCCACATACATGGCTTCTGAGGGTGCTGGAGTTGTATAAAGTTAATACAACTCTACGTACCTTCTTGAAGTCGTGTATGGGGCAATGGAATACGCTTCTTACCTATCCAGGGTGCCGAGGGACCCAAGAAAGTGGCGGCGTACCTATAAGGATTGAGCGGGGTATATTCCAGGGTGATACTCTGAGTCCCCTTTGGTTCTGCCTAGCACTGAACCCACTTAGTACCTTACTAGTAGGTTCAGGGCTAGGTTGCAGGTTGCGACGTGGTGGTCAGGTTATATCTCATTTGCTTTATATGGATGACTTGAAGCTCTTTGCTCCCACCAGCTCACAGCTAATAGCGCTACTGAAGGTGACTGAAACCTTTAGTAATTCTATTAGAATGGAGTTTGGTGTGGACAAATGTGCAGTCGTTCATATAAAGCGAGGGCGGATAGTGGAATCCGAAGGGACTCAACTCTCGGATTCCATTCACCTAAGATCACTACTCGCAACTGAGACCTATAAGTACTTGGGTATGTCGCAGGCGCTGTGCATAAATGAGGTTGACATGAAACAGCTGCTGCGGGAACGTTTCTTGGGCCGCCTGAAAAAAGTGCTTAATAGCCTTTTGTCAGGTGGCAACAAGATCCGGGCCTGCAACAGCTGGGTTATGCCACTTCTTATGTACTCCTTCGGCATACTCAAGTGGACTCAGACTGAATTAGACACCTTGGATCGAAAAGTCCGTACACTGATGACGTCATACCGAATGCATCACCCGCGTTCATCTGTAATGAGATTGTATATCTCGCGGAAGTGTGGGGGCCGGGGTTTGCTAAACCTTAAGTCCCTTCATAACCGCGAGGTATACAATCTAAGAGAATATTTTCTCCATGTGGACGCGGGTGTGCATCGGGATGTCGTCGCGGTGGATACCGGGCTAACCCCGCTCTCCTTGGCGAAAGAGAACTGGCGCAGGCCTGTAGTGCTTGGTGTCAACGAGCGCAGGGAGGTATGGCAGAGCAAGGAGCTTCACGGCAGGTTCTTTCGGGCTCTTCATGGGCCCGATGTGGACCTACTAGCGTCCGTGGCCTGGCTACGGTTCGGTGACCTTTTTGGTGAAACCGAGGGTTTTGTCTGTGCAATTGCTGACGAAGTTATCATGACGAATAACTACCGGAAATATATCCTGAGGGATGGCACTGTTGACATCTGTCGTGCCTGTCACCGACCCGGTGAGTCCCTCAGACATATTGTTTCCGGCTGTTCACGTCTTGCTAACGGCGAGTACTTGCACAGACACAATCAAGTAGCCAGGATAATCCACCAGCAGCTTGCTCTGAAATACCACCTTGTGGACGATGAGGTACCATACTACAGGTACGTTGCTGAGCCAGTTCTCGAGAATAGTCGTATCACGTTGTACTGGGATCGCTCTATCATCACAGACAGGACTGTTGTCGCAAACAAACCTGATATTGTGCTGATAGACCGATCAGAGCGTCGTGCAATGATCGTCGACATCACCATTCCACATGACGAAAATCTCGTGAAAGCCGAAAAGGATAAACAAATAAAATATCTGGATCTGGCGCACGAGATTGTCGACATGTGGGATGTTGATTCGGCGATCATTGTACCGATAGTCGTCTCCGTTAATGGTTTGATTGCCAAGAGCCTCGACCAACACCTTGAGAGGCTCGCGTTAGACGGTTGGATCAAGCGCTTGATACAGAAGGCAGTACTTCTGGACACGGCTCGCATAGTGAGGAGGTTCCTTTCTTTGGAACCGTAACCACCGGTAGCTTGGTCCCTGTACCCGATGCCGGTGGGGCACTATTTTTTATATTTTTAAATATATTTAATTTTTGTTAGCTATATTTAAAAATGTAATTTATATGTATTTAATTTTAATAAAGAGAATAATAATAATAATAATAATATCTTGGGACAACTCACACAACGCTATCTGATCCCAAACTAAGCAGAGCTTGTACTATGGCAACCAGACAACTGATAAACATACTTATATATTTCTAAATACATACATATTATAGATAAATAACAACCAGACACAGAATAAACCATCGTGCTCATCACACAAAGTTTTAATCTGGGTGGGGATCGAACCCACGACCTCTTGCGTAGCAGTCGGATACATTCCCACCGCGCCACAGAGGCAGTCAGGTAGTAAGGTAAGTCTAGTTATCTCATGACCAAGGAAAATAGGGATTCATTTTTATATACATTTATAAACTAACTGTCCCGGTGAACTTCGTACCACTTCATTATTTTTTTTCGTTATTTTCTTGTTTAAAAAAAAAAACAAATCGTTAAAGTCGTTCTCTAGTTATCTCGTTACATAGATATAGATTTGTGATCCCTTACAGCTCGAGTTTCTTCAAATCCATTGTTATCTACACCACAACATTTCAGCTTCTTAGGTCTAAGCGTTAACAAGATTGCTATATGCTAGCGATTTGCGATCTACATTACCTTCTAATTATCTTTAAAAAAAAACACGTAGACTATTACACCAGCACTCCGTTAGTGGTAAACACTTTCAGTGACTTTGATTAAGCAACTAACTACTGTAATCATATATACGGTTAATATTTCTAAGCGCAGTGGAACATTTTGCTCACTTTTTATCCATCTCCCAATTTTTGCGGTCAGTTGGACAAGTGTACCGAGCTGGTCGTTACCGCGAAAATGTTAATTTATGTCTAAATCGTTGCTTTTAGTTTATATTTGGGTTATGCTTACTGACTCATGCGCATCGCTGATTGTGCTGTCTGTATCTATAATTAAATTATATCTACTAGCCCGTCCCTTCGCATGGAGGTTTCTTCAATAGCCTAATAATGTCTTGAGACAACTCACACAACGCCATTTGATATCAAATTAGGCAGAGCTTGTACTTTTGCGACCAGAAAACTGATAAACTTACTTATAAAGTATTTGTAAATACATTCTTGATAGAGATGTTTTTTTTAAGATACTAGCAATGTGGGAATGTGGTCCCACATTAGTAGCAATCCTGTTAAACCGTCCAACTAAGCTCACTTGCTTGTGTAACGAGTGGGTTCACGTCGGTAGTATAATGGGTAGGATTCGAACCCGCGACTTCACGGTTGTGAGACCAATGGCTTAGTCATTACGCTACTGGCGCTTTTAAATTACACCCAGACACAGAACAAACTATCGTGCTCATCACGCAAAGTTTTATCCTGCGTGGGTATCGAACCCACGACCTCCGGCTTAGCAGTCAGAGTGACACACCAGTATAAACCATTCGGAAGATATTGTCTAACTGATGGTGAAAATCACCTCAAAATCCGTAGCCTGTTTCAGAAGATCTAAGCGTACAGACCTGGAAAGCGAATTCCTTTTATACTTCGAAAGTAAGAAGTTTGTTTGTTTCATTGTTTGAACGCGTCTCTGAAAGTACTGGGCGAATTCTTGTGAAATTTGATGTTGAAGAAGCTTGTAGCTTATGGAAGACTTAGCCAAAATTGTCTCTATACAAATGTTGTGTGTAGTGTTTGTATGATTGAGCGCCCTAATCTTAGACTGAGATATATAAAGCGTATTTTGGTATAGCCCAAGCTAACTTAGGTTAAACATCACAAAAAACTTGATAACACGAGCTGACCGTAGACTTTGTGAATATAATCATCCTTGAACGCACTTCTGACGATAATTGTTTTAAAATCTTTACACATTGACTATTATTTTCAAAGCGAATACCATAATTAACTTCAGCAGAAACTGATTTTCTTACAGTATGAAAGGTAAATGGATTCAAATCACGCTCTCGACATTGATAAAAAAGTTGTGCGCCACTTTTATTGCCTAACTGCCTTTTCAATGTAGTTAATGTTAATGTTTGCAATGAACCACACATGACATGTCCTAAAGATTCCAGTTTTTGTGCAGCAACTTTTTGTGTATAAAATAACATACAAAACACCGCGCATCATCCTGTAAAATATAAACCACCATTAAATAAGATTTTTCGTATAGCGCAATGGTCAGACACCCCAACAAGTTTTTCACTTCAAAAAATCATGTAAAAAAAGAAAATTAAAATATTGAAAACTTGCAGAGTTGAAGCCATTAAAGTTGTCTTATGTTCTTCGCGCTATCGTGCTCATTGCTCCGCGTAGTACGTAATCCATGGTTATTATTGAAAATAAGTAAACAATTACATTTCTCATCACATTGTAAACAACATTTGGACTGTTAGATTTGCTAAATATAACATGGTCCAAAAGCTGGAATTAGAACCATTGGAATATGTTACTGATTCTGAGCAAAATACTTTCAGATTTCCACTATACCAAGTATAAAATTGTATAAAACGCGGGTGAAACCACGATGCCTAGCTAGTTTTGTCTCTTTCATGTCCGCAATGTCCATCCTACCTATTTGCGCAATTACCTACTGTTTATAACTAATAATGCAATGTACACACTTGATGAATCACGCGACTGCAAGCATGTACCCATTGCTAGATTTGCTAACATAGAAACATAATTAGCGAAATTGTGTAGGTACTTATTAAGTGAGAGTATGTACTAATACTCGGCAAACGTAGTGTAGGACGCCCTCAGGCCAGGTGGAGTGATGATTTACGCAAAACGGCTAGCAGGAGCTGGATGCGAGAAACCGAAGATAGAACAAAGTGGCTTGCAATTGGAGAGGCCGAGGAGATGATGATGTAGTAATACAGTAACTAACTTTATAATCAGCATTAACCGTACTCAGAATATTTTTGAAATGAAAACTTCTTTAGCGGCGTTGTGCACTTTTTGGGATGAGTAAAAAATGTTAAGCTCGCGTCAGGACACGTGACCTGATCGAAAATTCGTAAGACGGATGGAGAGCAATGTAGAACTGCTACAATATAAGAATACGAAGGCAAATTTCGCGACCATCTACAATGTTATTATAGCTCAGGTGGGAAATCGGGCGGTCCAGAAACCAGGAGATCTCAGTTCGAGTCCGAGTAACGATTTTTTTTGTCCTTTATTATTATTTTAATTTTTGGTTTTTTGATGTGTGATTTTTTATTTTTTTATTATTATGTCAGTAAGATCGAAAAATATAATTCAAATTTGTAATATGTATGTAATATAATGTTCAAGTTTTCACTTCTGGCGGCACTCCCGGAGTGCAACCTGTTGTTTTGTGGTATTGGTATTGTTGTTGGCAATTAACTGTACAAAATAATATCGGTCACGTGCAAATTAGACTCCGCACTTAGGGACTACATTTATAACTTTTTTTGTAAAGTATACCTAAGTTTTTGGGAGGTGCGACCCCACCCTCTAAAATCATAGGTATACTATGGTGGGGGGGGGGGGGGCAATGGTAAACATTTCCTCCATCAGGGTCCTCATTCATGTTCTTTTTTTCCATATTCGCGGCAACCCCGTGCGAACTGCAACTCTATATTTACCATTATGACAAGATTTTGACAGTTCGCGTGGTCTTGCCGCGTAAACTTGAAAAAGGAATGTGAACAAGGACCCTGCTGGGTAGCCTCTCAACTACTTATTAAAAAATCCACATAAATATTACAACAAATCTTTCACCACATACACCGTAATAATTAAAGCAGTTGTAAAAAGCCTGTGTTAATGCATCAGCACGGAGCTCAGTGGAATCATGGCGGAGAATTAGAGCGTGGTGGAGTCGACGTTTTTAGCTAGTCGTGCTACTGGTGGGGTAATTGCGATAGCTATTAAATTCAACTTGATAATAGTGTTGGGAGTTTAGATGTATACTGCCAGTGGCGAGGGGTCCTAAGAACTCCATTACTTTCGGTTTCGCTTTGGATTGTAGTTACTTAGTATAATGGGTACAAAGAACCAAGTCCAGCAAGATATATTTTGTATCGTTTACCACTGAAAAATGTTAACCCTTCGCCTCTGCTTGCTGCGCCATTTTGGACCTTAAAGGCGGCCGATGCGACCTTATTCAGAGTGCGCGCGCAGCCTACGTTAGTCGTCGGTCGCGCGCGTCTGTCGCATACCTCGGAAACGGCGCTATACATTCTCATACCCTGACTATTGTCGCATCGGCCGCGCGCGTCAGTCGTTCGTCGTAAGCCGCGCGCGACTCGCGATCGGCCGCTATGCACGGAAATTAACCATTAGAAGACCTTTTCAATAATAGAATTCAAAGTTGGGAAGTTTATTCAACGCTATAAATAACGTAAACGTCCACGCAAAGAAATTGAATAAAGATAACTTAATTGTGAGCTGTAATTTACATGCGTGTTGGACCACTTAGGGTCTTTGTAATATGGCATAATTGTAATAACGATATATTTTAGTAGGTATTTCTCTGTTTTGTAATTATGAGTTACGGTGTGTGGGTTTGCAGGACTCTGTGATGATTGCGATTAAATTCTAATATTTCCTATTGGTAAAGGCTGAAACTCGGAAATATGAGGTCGCGGGTTCGAATCCTTCCAACGTGAATCTACTCCTAACACAAGTCAGAGCTTAACTGAAAGGGTTAACAGGATTGCTAGTAATGTGGGACCCACAATTCCACATTGTTAGTTATCATATAAAACAAAAAAAATCTACTGGTTCTAATATTGTGAGTTGCAATTTTGAATTTTTTGGGCTTTTTGAAAACAATTTTTGTTTTTTTTTTATTTGGGCGAATTGTAACTACAATACAAGATAAGATTTTACCACCAAATAAACTCTCAAAATACTGGATCTTTTTTGACTATTACGAAATATTGACCAGCCAGTACGACGACATTGAAAGTTGCCAAGATTCACGTAAACTTTTAAACCATTATGTTTAATGACCAAAGAACCTTGAAAACGAGCGAGATTCCTTTCTAGATCACATGTTCAACGACCATGTTATTATGTGAACTTCGCAAGTCCACTGACCTATTAGTATTTAAGTCCGTTAAGAAATAATAGGTTACTAGGTTTGTTATGGATGCGATGAGAACTGCAGCAAATAGGACATCCTGGCGCATGGGCATCGCCAAGATTTTTTAAAGGAGTCTTTCTCTTAAATTAATGTTACATCATCAGCCTATCGCAGTCCACTGCTGGACATAGGCCTCACCAATTGCACGCCACTTTGTTCTATCTTCGGCTTCTCGCATCCAGCTCCTGCTAGCCGTTTTGCGTAAATCATCACTCCACCTGGCCTGAGGGCGTCCTACACTACGTTTGCTAAGCCGCGGTCTTCACTCAAGAACTCGTTTACCCCAACGGTTGTCGGTTCTTCGGCTAATATAGCCAACCCACTGCCACTTCAACTTGCTAATCCGGTGGGCTATGTCGATAACTTTGGTTCTCTGCCGGATCACCTCATTTCTGATTTTGTCCCTAAGAGAAACTCCGAGCATAGCCCTTTCCATAGCCCGCTGAGCGACTTTGAACTTGTGGACCAGCCGTACCGTCAGTGTCCACGTTTCGGCTCCGTATGTCATGACGGGTAGGACGCACTGATTAAAGACTTTAGTCTTTAGACATTGTGGGATCGACGATGAGAAGACTTGAATTACTTTAATTTAATTACTGTTAAAACTACAGTAATCGTGGAACATTGTGAGACTGGCCTAATTTTTATTTTTCAAAGTATTATAATTACACAAGGGGGTGCAAGTGCACACCCTTGCACCCCACTGCCGGCGCCCGTGATCCTGTACCTAATATAAAACGAAACCCTTCAGACTAGAAACGACCTTCACTGAGTAAAGAACACGATAAAGAAGAAGAAGGCTCGTTAAGAACTAATAGGTCACTATTAGGTCTGTCATGAACTAAAGGGATTGGGATTCAGTGACGACTGAGCAGATGGAGTGATCAGCGAAGTCATGCAAAGTATCGGTTCCTAGATGGCACTGGCGAACGTGGCAGGCAGACCCGGATAAATAATTACTGAAGATAACAAAAATGAAAAAATGTTAATGGTATTATTGTTTTTAAACTTTCGCGATTTTTATACATATTAGATATATTTCGGGACTTAATCGCGTGACTTTTGATTTGTACCTTTAAATAATTCACGCGATTAAGTCCCGAAATATATCTAATATGTGAATGGTACTCAGGCACTGAGAGTTCCGTACATGTGCAACAGGGATGCACATGTATGGAACCCTTAGTGCGGATGTTTGATATTATCCGGGTCCCGGTCTACCCGGCAGGTTCACCACTGCTAGATGGGTGACCGTTTTCAAAAATGTTACATCCATCTGTGTCTCGAATGGAATGTGAAGCTATCGGTCCTGCGCCAAATCTCGCTTCTCTTTGGTCGTGTCGGATTTTCGTTCGGACTAAGAGTGAGAAAATAGAGAATGTACTTGTGCCTGCTCACACATTTGTCCGCTAATATATGCCAGCTCGGACCACTTTGGTCGAAAGGCGTTCCGAGATTAACTGTCCGTGAGCGAGGTCTTTGAGTCTGCGTTGTATGTAGGTTACCTCCTGCACTCTCGAAGTTTAGTGACTACAATCTAAACTAATATTATAAATGTCTGTCTGTTACGTTTGCTTAAAGCGTTGAACCTATTTAGATAAAATTTTCTATGGAGATAGTTTAAGTCCCGGGAAAGGCAATAAGTTAGTTTTTATCGCGATAACTGACATGAACGCGGGCGCAGCCGCGGGCGAAAGCTAGTACACGTATAATCTCAGATGCATTACCTATACTCGCTACCGTGTAAAATGTTTTTTTTTATAATATTTTCAAAAATTGCTACACTAATGTAGCAACACAAGATTTAAACAGCATTATTGATTAACACAAACAAAATAATGAGGCTATCTCGATAAACACTGCAAATAATGAACATTTCACAACGTTGCCGCAAGCGTTATAATTGCTATTTCATGTTCATATAATTATGATATTTTCATTTGCACACTTTTGGTGTTAGTTTTGTCATAATAACTCTGCTATTTCGACAATCATGTATCACTTTTCGACCCTCTGTTCGACTGATGAGATCGGCGGGATTTAGCAACGTTATCACGGGCATTGAAGTAATTTTTATAGGCATTTCTTGCCAAAGACTTTACAAATACAATAATTGCATTTTTGAAAGATAGAAAAATTTGAATCCAGACTCAGGAATCGAACCCGAGACTTCCGTAGCCAAACCGGGGCCAGAAGCGAACCACCTATCTGGACTATGTTACTAGATATCAAATTCTTCTATCTCTCAATGCTTACGGGTTAGGCCCCCGTAGCGACATCTAGTCGGTAGTTAAAGAACTATCACGGCTTTTGTTATTGCTTCGTTACAGAGAGCATTTTAACAAATTATGATGACGCAGGCCGAATATTGAAGTAATTTTTATAGGCATTTCTTGCCAAAGACTTTACAAATACAATAATTGCATTTTTGAAAGATAGAAAAATTTGAACCCTCACTAATTGAGTCTGGAACTCAGGAATCGAACCCAAGACTTCCGTAGCCAAACCGGGGCCAGAAGCGAACCACCTATCTGGACTATGTTACTAGATATCAATTTTTTTTATTTATTTAAAACTTTATGCTCAAAGTTGTACAAAGGTGGACTTAAGGGTAGATGTAAAAAAAATGTATATAGAAAACCTAAATATTAGAACACGAAAAAAATTGTGTCACTAGTCAAAGAGTTTTTCTAGTATATGAAATAAAGAAATTTAAGGATATGTTTTAATATGATCCCGCAAATAAATCTTGAAGTTGCGGAAAAATACAAAAACGAGCATTTTCGTATTGTCATAGTCATGGTGTTGGTAATCTAACATATGTACGAACGAATATTCTACTTCATCTTGACCTGCGCTCCTGCGCACTGTAAAGTAATGGTTGTGTACGGAAGAGCGAGGCCAGCGATCGTGTCCCTGTGTACGTAGCGCTAAATAAATAATTCTCGCAGTGTAATGCCCCCTTAATGTTTAAAGCATTCTCTGCCAGTCTACCTTAGGGTGATATAGAAATGAAATGTGTAGGTGCAGTAACCTAATTGTAAATTAAAAACTACATATTATTCTTACATAACACAAATAAAAATAGGTAGATATTTTCGTATGTTATATTTTTGTTGATGAGTGAATTGCATCGTGCGAGATTCGGTGCGAGACGTACAATTCCCTCAACATTCACAAGTTAAAATTTCATGGGGTGTTTTAACGCCCTAGTTTCCCTTACCACCACCACGTACGTTACCTTTGTAGAGCTGAGTGTCGGTTTTTTGACAACGCCACACTTCTCCATACCTTTGAGAGCATTTTAAGCCGCCGACCCCGCATGTAATTTTTTTCAGTCTCTTCAGATGGTCTCATTGAAAATCAGCGTTGCAAGTTTATCGCAAAACTCGCAACATATATGATGAATGGGACCATTTATTGTCATAGTTATGACTCTGATGCGGGCAAAGGTTGATATATTGAGCTAGCTGACTCGTGCAACTTCGTCTGCGTACATCTTTTCCGTTTTTGCAATTTTTTTATTGCTGCTCCGCTCCTATTCGCCGTAGCGTGATGTTATATAGCCTATAGCCTTCCTTAATAAATGGGCTATCCTACAGTAAAATATTTTTTCATTTAGACTAGTTGTTCCTGAGATTGAGCTTAATATTATTCGTATAGATAAATACATATCTTGGGACAACTCACACAACGCTATCAGATCCCAAATTAGGTAGAACCATTACTGTGGTACAACTGGTAAATATACTTATATATTTCTAAATACATACATAAATTAAGCTCAGACACTTAATAAACCATCGTACTCATCACACAAAGTTTTATCCTGGGTGGGGAATCGAACCCACGGCCTACGGCTTAGCAGTCAGGGTCACTAACCACTAGATCAACAGGTCTTTGTACGTTATGAGAAGTGTCAGCATAATATCAAATATTAACCTATCTGCAGATTTTTTCTTGACGTTTTTGTGATAGTCGAGGAATATGCGGAAGACTACGCTAAGTTTCTATATCCAGGACGTTACGTGTGGGTCAAAAAACTGACACTGCTTCCCATATCAACATAAATATTATAAAGCGGAAGAGTTTGTTTGTTTGTTTAAACGCGCTAATCTCAGGAACTACTGGTCCGATTTGAAAAATTATTTTTTTGTTCTATAGCCCATTTATCGAGGAAGGCTATAGGCTATAAAACATCGCGCTACGACTAATAGGACCGGAGTAGCGACGAGAAATGTTGCAAAAACGGGAAAAATTTACGCATTCGAAGTTGCGCGGGACAGCTAGTATCAACATATGATGTCCCACTGCACGAGTCTCCCAGTAGAACCTACTTATTAGAGATTCTGGGGCTAATTGCCATACTCGTCACGCTCGGCGAGTGGGTTGGCGATCGCAGTAAGGTTTAAAGTACGCAGAGGACGCTGCTGCCCGTCCTCCAGTGTGAAACCCCTTAGTCGCTATGACAACGATGGGACGAGATGGGGTGACACTATTCTTAAGCCGTTTCCACTGCTTGGAAAATCTTAAATGTGTCGTAAATTGCGTAAAATAATTCGCAAATGCCATCTTACACTTGTAGGTTCGTGTGAATATAGAGGACCGACAAAAAAACCTATGCAATACACGGTGACATTTAAGTCAATTCGATTGTTTCATATTTGTATCGAATTAGGTTTCACTCTGAACCAAAGAGATCTGAGTTTTTTGTCCGTAATGGCGTCAGATTAAGTCATAGTAACACCATCGTTGCGTGATAAATCGCAGTTAATGTCAGTTTTCCCATATTAATTAAACGGTGTAGGTATTCATGTAGTTATTAAGAGCCTAATAAATACCTACATAATGAATAGTGATAGTGAAAGATATTATCAATATTAAGCAACACAGTTTGTGATCCGATTTTTAAATAACGTGAGAGGGAGAACAGAGACCGTTTGCCCCAAAATTGTGTGCGTTATAGGGTTGTGTTTAAAAATATTTTTTGACGTGATAACGTCTTATAAATCGATTACTCACGAAAAGGTGTGACGTCACCGCTCATGTTCCGGTGGCGATCTGCCTGTTGATAGGCTGAACGATACCCCTGGTCCACTAGAGCGTGTATTGTGGCCGTCAGGCAACGGGTCCACTAAAGCTATCACTGGCATGGTATTACAATGTCATCAATGTTTTGGCGATTGCAGCGACATGCGATACAATTGAAAAAAAAAAGGTTTAATAAGACGTTATTCCGGTAAAATTATCATCCGTAAACCGACTTTAAAGACGACATTTTTTTTAAATTATAGAAAGTTGCGTGGCAAAAGGTTATCAGTATTTTTAAATTAACCGAGCATATAAATAGATGTTGTAATTAGTACACTGTGTGGTAAAATAACTTGCCACACTAACGGGAAGTGTTGTAGTCATGTATTGCCACTCCGGCATTCCTTAACCCTAGAATGCACCACGCTTATTTAATTGTAACTTATTAAAATTTCCGGTTAATTTCGTACCAACTTAATACGATTGTGATTCTCGCAAACTCTGAAATAATTAGGTTTTACTTCAATTAATTTACATAATCAGTTGTAATTATATCAAAGGCGGAAGTTTTTAATTGCAATAATTAGCGAAATTTTAATTTTGAGATTATGTAAGTAGATTTGCTGGTGACGTAGTCAAATCAACGGGGGTCCATTCCGTTTCTAGAAGTTTTTTTACCTTGAAATATCTACGCGATAGAATAGTGACGATAGCAGGTATTTTTAACCACATAAAAAGGACAATAGGAGATTCTCAGTTCGTCGGACTTCTCCTCGTTCGTCTTTTATTTAAGTAGTGTTAGGTAGGTAAATTGCGACAGTTTCAAAAATATGTTTATGATTTTAGGGGTCCGCGTCCTAAGTAGGTGTGTGGTGTCTAAAAGTAGGTATCTGTCTGAATCATCAAAGGTTGTAATTTTCCAAAATATATTAAAATATTACGGGAGATGTAAAAACAAAGTTATCAAGCGAAATGTAATTAACAACTAAGTTCTGTAAGTAAGAGAACACGCTTCTAAAAGCTAAGTTATAAGATGCCGTTCGAAGTTGTAAAATACTAATTTTGAATTACAAATTCAGTATGTGCACGGTTACTCGTAACCATAGTCTAATAATATTACGCTAGCATATTCTAAGTCTATGCTCATTCAGATTCGATTTTGCTATGAGAGCTTATACTATGCAACCCATATATCTGATAAACATACCTATATATTTCTAAATACATACATATTATTGATAAATAACACCCAGACACAGAGTAAACCATCGTGCTCATCACACAAAGTTTTATCCTGGGTGGAGATCGAACCCACGACCTCTTGCGTAGCAGTCGGATACACTCCCACCGCGCCACAGAGGCAGTCAAAAGTTCGATTAAATAGACCAATGGAGAAGTGTCTGATCAAAAAGCAAAAAATCCATTTAAAAAAAATATATATTTTTTTTCTATATATTGATATCTGTGCTTTTAGGGTTGTTGAAATCAATACGTCTGGTCTCAATAATGTAACTATCGATGGATTTGGCTACTATAGGTTGAATTTTGACATATTTTGTATGGAGCTTATGTCAAATATATACCGACCGAAATAGAGACCGGCCGTATGTCGGATGCATAGGTAGGAACAACCGTTTATTGTCACTACCATATATAATTACAATATGTAGCTATACAAAGAATATAAAATAGAGACGACATTAATGGAAATATTGGTTTTTGATGAGACACTCCTGGTATTCTGACATCATTAATATACTTATCATTTGATAAACGATGCTCGAATGCCATAAATTCATGAGTTCTATTGCACAGATCAAATCAGATCTATTGTAGATTTACACAATTTCCAATTCCGATTGCATCCCGCAGTGACATTGACAGACAAGCCAATATGATTAATCGTTATATGAAAATATAGGAGCTACCTGTTCTGATGACTGATGTTTGAATTAAAGATAGCAATATTAACTATTAGTTACGGATAACTAGAGTATATTGCAGATTGATGTATTCCGGTAATATCAATATTTATTTAAAAAGGCAGGATACAGTGATAAATTGCTGGAATTAAGTTGATCGACTAAAGACACTGCCGGAGACCAGCTGTGCATGACTGATCCAGGGGATTTGGGTGTTCAATCACCACCCCCCAATCTTATGTAGACCTAAGAATACCCCTCTCCTCTTCGGATGAGTTCGATTAGCACGTGGTCGATGTTTTTGTGAGGGCCAATTGCAGTCTGACTTGCATTTAGCTGGTGTTTTTGTACGCTTTTACACATGAACTGACCCCCGAAAAAGAATCATGAGTTGGTATTATGTGGTATAGTTTTTTTAAAGATAACTAGCAATGTGGAGTTGTAGGTCCCACATTACTTGCAATCATGTTAACCCTCTCGAGCTAAATTGCTTGTATTAGGAGTGGCTTCACGTCGGTAGTATAATGAGTAGGATTCGAGCCCCCGACCTAACGATTGCGATTCGGTGCCTAAACCTACCGCTACCGCCGCTTCAAAATTTTAAGTTGTGATTTTGTATCTGTGAAAAAGATTATTATTAGTAACAGACTCCATATTCTAACACGTAAATGGAGTGTCGTAGCTCTGTGGTCGCAGATCAAATCTAAATCCAATCACTCAGTGAAAGCTTAAAGCAATAGAAACCTTTTGAGTTATGATAAAATTATGGCATCAATTATTTGTTATATAGCCATTATAACGAGCCTACTACATAATATAAACATTTTTTTCTTTAATTAATTAGGTAATTTGTGAACTTACGGGTTATTATTTATTTCTGCCTACGATTAATAAGTATCTCATCAATCAAGTTGTCAAATTATGGCCTCTGTGGCGCGGTGGAGTGTATCCGACTGCTACGCAAGAGGTCGTGGGTTCGATCACCACCCAGGATAAAACTTTGTGTGATGAGCACGATGGTTTATTCTGTGTCTGGGTGTTATTTATCTATAATATGTATGTATTTAGAAATATATAAGTATGTTTATCAGTTGTCTGGTTTCCATAGTACAAGCTCTGCTTAGTTTGGGATCAGATAACGTTGTGTGAGTTGTCCCAAGATATTATTATTATATTATATTATTATATACATGAAGAGTTTTGATTTCACCGACTTATTATGTTAACTACATCCTCTTAAATATACAACCAGTTTTGCTAGTGTTTAAAGCTACCTCTAAGGATAATGTCCAAAAGGCTAGTATTTAACTCCAAATAAAGAAAAACCTTTTTATATAAAAATATAGCAACAGTTCATGTTCGTGATGCATCGCTAGCAACAGAGCAAGAGGAGCTTTTTAAGATTATCTCACAGCCGCCATGTTTGTTTTTTTAAACTTCACATATCTAAGAACACTTGGGCAGTCAAGACGAATGTAACGACGTCTTAATTGTATAAATCCATTCAGTGATTTGTGAAATACGAGGTAATAAAGAATATTACATACATAAAAGCTACGCGCGAAAAACATAACCCTTCATTACAGTTGAGTAAAAAATACATTACCGTCATCAAAATTACATGGTCTAGTTTATCATGTCATGTGTGTCTCTTATCTAGTAGACTGCATCTATGGCGCGGTGGCAGTGTGTCCGACTGCTACGCAAGAGGTCGTGGGTTCGATCCCCACCCAGGATAAAACATTGTGTGATGAGAACGATGGTTTATCCTGTGTCTGGGTGTTATTTATCTATAATATGTATGTATTTAGAAATATATAAGTATGTTTATCAGTTGTCTGGTTTCCATAGTACCTACAAGCTCTCATCATCAGATCAGATAGCGTTGTGTGAGTTGTCCCAAGATATTATTATAGTCTATTTGCAGTTTGCACTAAGCCGGTCGCACGCGCATCTGTCCAGTTTCTTCATAACGGGCGCTAATGTACGTCTCACTCACATTCTGGGTCGATTCGTTGAGCTTACTAATATACTTAATATCTTCTATATAATCTTGTTTAATGGATGTTAGCTCTGATCTATGATGTTATGGGGTTTATTATAAGTTGTAGTTTAGTAGGGTAAACAATTTTGCGGTTATGTAGGGTATTAGTGCGTTTTCTGATCATGGTTTTATTAGCGACGGGCTGATCCAAGCAATTTCGTCTGTGCAGTTTACCCCGTATTTGCAACATTTTTCATTGATTCTCTGCTCCTATTGGTCGTAGCGTGATATTATGCCTACAGCTTATAGCCTTCCTCGATAACTGGGCTATCCAACAGTAAAAGATTTTTTCAATTCGGACCAGTATTTCTTTAGATTACCAAGTTCAACCAAACAAACAAACTCTTCAGCTTTATAGTATTAGTATAGACTAGCTGTCCCGCGCAACTTTGTATGCGTAAATTTTCCCCGTTTTTGCAACATTTCTCGTCGTTGCTCCGCTCCTATTAGTCGTAGCGCGATGTTATATAGCCGGAAAATATATACAATACGGGGAAAATTTACACAGACGAAGTTGCAATGGTAAGCTAGTACCTCATATATCGTGATGTTTAAAATTAATTATATGAACAGATACTTTGTCCTGTTTTTTTAATTCCTCATATTTTGCACTCAGCGTCCTTTATCCGTTCTTTGTTATATACCTATGTATATCAATATAGTCCCTAATGGCGGCCATATTGGTTGCAAATTGCACCATTTTCCGACCACAAGTTATATTAAATCGACCGATGTCGATGTCGCGGTAACAGCCATAATTTGACTTTCCTGCATTTTTGAATACCTTTCTCTTCAAGTATTAAAATGTGTAGACGACTTTGGATAATCATTTTTAGATGCGCAATGATAAGACTACTTTCGTGACAATTAGGTTGACTACGATAAAAGTAAATTATTTTATTCTAATCAATAATAGTGGATCCTAAAATGTTCTTAAAATAACTGTTATTAAACAATTTAACATGTTTTTGAATTTAAAAGCCTGAAAACGGATACGGAAAAATGTGATAGGAAAATTAGAATCAGCTGTTTTAAATGCGCGCGGCCAGTGACCTAGGTACACATATGATTTTATGAGAGTATGAGAGTAAAGAAAATAGCGCATAACTTTAAAACGAATTTTTAAATACGTGTCCTTCCTCGGGACTCAAACTATCTCCATACAAAATTTCATCTAAATCGGTTCAGCTGTTTGAGCGTGAAAGCGTAACAGACAGACAGACAGACAGACAGACAGAGTTACTTTCACATTTATAATATTAGTATGGATTATATCATTCGGACGATATTAAGTGGGTCAAAGTTGATTGCAAAATTTTCTTTTCAATGATACAAACCTGTCAAACGAATATAATCGTTAAAGAAGCTTCGAAAGTCAAGGTTCATTATGCTTACGTTCCGATGTTGCCCAACATCTATGATAGATTGCTTTGCGGAGAAACGCGCGTTTTGACCTCACGCCATAATTAATCCATCAAAACGGATAACCGCGAATTTATTCATAATAATAATTTAACAGTTATATAATACTTAAATAATCTTCTCGAAGCGATACCGCGAAGAATGTCGTGTCGCTTATTTTTTGAAATATTTGCGACAAAAAAACGTAATTAATCTTAAAATATTCATTATAATTATCGTGAGAGTTGTTTGTTACGCCTTCACGCAAAAACTACTTGCTAAATGAACTTTGAAAGAAGAATTAAAGAAAAAATGAAGGGGTTTTTTTCTGATATAGACCAGGAATGAGAAAGGACTTCATTAGGTATACTGAAGCTGAGAGTGAAGTTTTCAAATTGGTATATAATAATAATAAAATGATTAATTCACTTAGGAAGCAAAATATTACATTTGTGAAAAGTCGATTCTACATTTACTTACTCATAATGCCTGTTCACAAACAATAGGTAAAGCCCCAGAAAAGAAAAGGCAATAAAATCTCGTGGCCACTCTTTTTAAATTGCCAATGTTTACAATGTTTCTTTGTTTATAAACGGTATATACAGATAAGGTGCTGCCACCATTATACACCATATTAGAGGACTGATGCAAAAACAAGAGGTCAAAAATATAAGATGCTTTTAGCATTAAGCCCGCCTTTGTACAATATTTTGTGCATAAAGTCAAAAAATAAATAAATAAATAAATAAGAGGTAACTATTTAGTTAGGTCGCGGAATAAAAATCTTCGTTACTTTTCAAATACACTCATTTAACGCTTTGCAAGTACATGTTACATTTTCAAACTGTATATATATATACTAGCTGTCCCGCGCAACTTCGTATGCGTAATTTTTCCCCGTTTTTGAAACATTTCTCGTCGCTTCTCCGCTCCTTTTAGTCGTAGCGCAATTGTTATATAGCCTATAGCCTTCCTTGATAAATGGGCTATCCAACAAAAAAATTTTTTTTTAAATCGGACCAGTAGTTCCTGAGATTAGCGCGTTAAAACAAACAAACAAACTCTTTCGCTTTATAATATTAGTATATATATATATATATATATATATATATATATTTAATATCTTGGGACAACTCAGACAGACAACCGATAAACATACTAATATATTTCTAAATACATACATATTATAGATAAATAACACCCACACACAGAATAATCCATCGTGCTCATCACAAAAAGTTTTATCCTGGGTGGGGATCGAACCCACGACCAGTTGCGTAGCAGTCGGATACACTCCCACCGTGCCACAGAGGTAGTCATCACACCTGACAGTTGAATACTCTTCTTCAATTTCTTCTTTGAATTTAAGGCAACCTAGCCGATTTAACGGCTAATTTCTGCCAGTGTCAAGTGTTTAATGTACACTTTAGTTGCACAAAGTCTCGTTCTTATCCAATTATCACATAATCAATTCATTTTTTACAAGTTATACTTGTTAAACTCGGAGGTGTAAAAATTATGGCAGGCCATAGTAATTTTTAAAGGCATTTCTTGCCAATTACTTTATTATTAATAGCCAAATACCATGGCACTACGTACCTACCACTATAGTCTACTATGCTCTTGAAGTGAAATGGTATCTAATTATTATAACAAAAAAGGTAGGGTGTCTCGGGTGACCTGCTCTTGCACATCCTCCGTGGATCCATTTTGCAATACAATTATAATTTATTAGCACGCAATCTGTTTGCTCGTGTTGCATTGTGATTTATTTGTCTGTCAGTTTGTGTATTGTTGTTTTTGTAACGTAATAGTAGATGCACAATGAAGTAATTTTTGTAGAGCATCGTTTTGTAATAAGAGGTTGTGGCGTCATTTATCTATACTGATATTATAACTCTAAAGAGTTTGTTTGTTTAAAGTAATGGTCCGAATTGAAAAATCATTTCACTTTTCATATTCATATTTCATATTCATTTATTGGTTGATATTACAAAAATATAATATATATTGAATTAAATTGAATTAACATACAAATCGGAAGTTCAAGTTTTGCCAAATTATATAGTGTATTATGAATATTATTATTAAATTATTTATATATTATTATTATCATCTTGCAGTACTCCATTGTGGTATATTATACTTTGTTTATTAGAAACTCAAATACAAATAATTTATTTGCCATGATGTGGTACAAATATATGTTACATCGAGATAAGGTCAGCACATTAGTCATCTCATTTTATGACATACAAATATTTTAACTTAAAACTAAACGGGAAATAATCAATTAAACAATTTCTTCTTGAATTTTAAATGATTTGTTTCAGATGAAATGTCATTGGGCAATTTATTATATATTTTTAGTTGTTGTATAGCCTGTTGGGTAGCCCATTTATCGTGGAAGGCTCTGGCTATATAACATCACGCTAAAAACAGGGAAAATTTGTAGATGAAGATGCGCGGGTCAGCTAATTTGTTATAAACTTAAAAACTACTGGACCAATTTCAAAAAAATTTCAACGTTGGGAAGCTACACTACTGCCAGGTGACATAGGCTACTTTTTACAAGGTAGACTGGCAGAGAATGCTTTTAGCATTAAGTCCGCCTCTAAACAACTTTGTGCATAAAGTTTTAAATAAATAAGTTGTAAGCTATTATGCACTATTTTCATCCCGGTTTCGCTCCAGTTCCCTTTAGGAATTTTCAAAAATCTATAATTAGTGAATGCTTGCGTCGTAATTTATGATTCCAATGCGAAACAGCCACTAACACCTTCATGACACACTTAACACACATAGTAAACACATTAAAAACACATAACCACATTCACACACATATACACAAACAATTTGTAAATAAGATCTAAAACTCTGTATGAACAGAGCGCATTGCGTCGCAATATACTCCTCTCTGTGGCGGTTATAACACCGGGGAGATTAAAAAAAAAATGTTATGCCTACATCATAATAAGTAACAGAACTGCAAAAATGAAATGGGTAGGATTTTTAGTTCGGTCGATCCTAGGCTAGGAAGTCTTGGATTGCAGACTTTGTTTCAACCACTGAACCATTCGTTTAATCTATATACGTTTAATGTATATACTAGCTGTCCCGGCGAACTATGTCTCGACTCTTTTTTTTTTTGTAAATCGGGTTCAATTGCGAATCTAAACCATCCTCGAATCCCCTTGAACTCACACAAAAAATTTCATCAAAATCGGTCCAGCCGTCTAGGAGGAGTTCAGCGACATACACACGCACACAAGAAATCTATATATAAAGATATAAGGAGAAGCTGATTGACTGACTGACATATCAACGCTAAATTATAAGGGTTAGAAACTTGAAATTTTGCACAGGAGTATCTTTTATAACGTAAGGGAGCACTAAGAAAGGATTTTTGAAAATTCACCCCCTATATGGGGTAAAACGGGGGTTAGTTTGAAACTTTGCTGTTAAAATATACAATCTGGCAACCACGCGTAAGTAAATAATATCGAAGGAGATTGTTCCGTTTGTGTAACATCATATTTAATCATAAAGTTATTGCTATAACATTTGTAATAATCAAATAATCAAAATGGTAGGTACAATAAAAGACAGGAAATTACTTTCTCAGTTGATTACATAAAAGAAAATAACATGATAATAGCAACCAATAAACTGTGTAATTCGGTCGAATTTGCACGGTGATCTAGATACATTATTTGTAATTTGTATTGACATGCGTGTTATTAAGGATTGCGTTTGTTGAGAGAATACTTATTTTATTACAGACTAGCTGCGTCCCGCGACTTTGTCTGTGTGAAATCATATTAATTTTGGTGATTTATATTAGCCAATATTATTTGTTTATAACATCAGATAATGCAAATGGAAAGGGAAAGAAAAATCATTTATTAAAAAAAAAACAAGAATAAGCTCAAAACAACCAAACAATAAACTTTTTTAATTTCGAAGATCAGCCGGAATATACAGACAGACACATAAAAAATATAAAAAGCATAACCTAAAGCTCATAAGCTCAAGCTTCAAGCTGCCTCCATAGCTCCATATAAAAAAAATCGTCCTAATTACCCCATAGTTTCGAGATAGAGATTGGTCCATATGGGTCCATAGAGAGATGGTTTCAAACAAACAAAATCTTCAGCTTGAAGAAGATGAAAGTCCAGATAATTCGAAAAACATTAAGTTTAAATGTATTACTTCCTCTTTCCGAATATTTCGATTTTTAATGCATGAAGATCGATTTTTAACGATTTCCTTTTATTTGTATGAAGGCATAAAGAATACGTAATATGGCCTATTTACTGAAAGAAGTCATCAATGCACTAGTCCTGCATTGCATCTTTTTTGTTTACACGGAATCTACATACGTACCTATATATAAATCGCTACTCGCTTTCTCGCCGTGGTGGAACAAGTGTCCAAATGTTACATTTTCACATCACTGAATGAAGTAGGCTGTCCTGATATTATTAAAAGGCGAACTCTTTCGTTGTCTTATCAAGTGTAAAAGGGGAAGGCTGTTGGGAGAGGCTTGAACCTCCCATTTCCCGTTGTATGCCTACACCTATGCCATGTAACATGTTAATGTCAACATTCATCACAACTGAATGGCACTAAATGCGTTGAAGGGCACTGTAGCAAGTTTATTTGCCGGCCAAATGAGATTTACGAACTAATGTCTTAATAATTTACATTTGACATTAAGTAATCTTTATAATTCAATAATTTGCAATACTACCTAACGTGATGACATCTATTTTAGTTATGATCATTTGTATTTAAATTGAATAACCATTTATTTGTTATTATTTTAATAATCTTGTAATGTTATTATTTGATTTATTCCTATAATTTTATCTATTATTCTTCTATGCATGAAACTAAATTTGCACACCAATAGTGGTATAACTCAGAGAATCTTTGAAAATGTACTAGCTGACCCGCGCAAATTCGTCTACGTAAGATTTCCCCGTATTTGCAACATTTTTTATTGCTGCTTCGCTCCTATTGGTCGAAGCGTGATATTATATAGCCTATAGCCTTCCTCGATAAATTAACTATCCAACAGTAATAATTTTTCAATTCGGACCAGTAGTTCTTGATATTATAGCGTTCAAATAAACAAACTCTTCAGCTTTATAATATCAGTATAGATATACCTTACCATGTTCCTATACCTGTGTTACGCAAATAAATGAATCTGAATTTGAATCAGAAAGGACGAGCGTAGTGCGGTGACATTCAGATCTTTCCCAAATAAGGATTCGGATGTCACTAATACTGATATGCTACTAGGCTAGCGTGACTCTACCATCAGGCCCCTTCATTCCGTTGCAAATCAGTGATGTACACTAAAACTAGACTTATCGCCCTACACCTGATCTATAAGAACGGAATGATATTACTGTACTTAATCTATATATACTGTTTTGTAGGTCAGTGAGAAACGCATCGCAATAATTGACACAATTCCCCGCTTTCATGACATTACTTCCACAGTCCATTGTCTCTTACATCAATCATGTGCCTACACTGCACTTGATTGGCATAAAAGATACTGTGTACATACTACAGGTATTCAGGTATTTGTCGCATACGGCCAGCTGATTTGAAACTAGGCAGAGCCTTGAACTATGGACTAGTATAGTATTATATCATCTATGACTATGGTAACCAGATATACATACTTATATTTGTGTGTGGCCGACTGCTACGCAAGAGGTCGTGGGTTCGATTCCTACACGGGACACCACTTTGTGTGATCCACAAATTTTTGTTCCGAGTCTGGGTGTACTTTGTGTCCGTGACTTGTATGTTTGTAAAGTCCCCCGTGATACAGGATTGTACCCTAATGCGAAAATCGTCTTAAAAAAATATCTATATTACTAATTAAAAACTAAATTTAAACTAAAAACTTAGATTAAAAAATATCCAAAACATTGGGACCTCTGGACATGGTTCCACAGATACTGGCAGCATTTCCTCGCTGTATAGCAATGCTGATTCGTTGTGCGTGGAAGCTGTCTGTTCTATGGTCACCAGTGGAGTCGTCCAATTTTTTGGTCAGTACTTTAAAAAAAAAATGTGTACTGGGACCCCACGGGCCAAGGTCTCGACGCCGAAAGGTACAAATATATGTTGGTTGCCGAGACCGCTGTAGTAAATACAGGGGTTTACATTTCTAATTCTATTCTATATCTAAACATAGACACAGAATATATAAAATCGTACTCATCACGATTTATCCTGGTTGTGAATCGAGCCCATGATTTCTACTTCTAGCTTATCCGTGTACCAGTGAACCAGCAGGCTAGCTATGGATCGACTTTTTTTTTAATGAACATAAATAACAATGTGGGAGTCCTACATTACTAGCAATCCTGTTAACCTATCCAGCTAAGCTAAAATGCCGGTGTTAGGAGTGTTTTGACGTCGGTAGTATAATCGATAGGATTCACAATTGTAAGACCGGTGCCTTAACCATTAGGCTTTCGCCGTTGCTTAGCCTTGCTTGGTATTTTGATCTGCTCCGTCGCCACTAAGTCATGGTCCCCTCGAATCGATCGTATAATATCTATTCAAACAACATTAAAAGTGAAAGTATGGCTGTTTATTATTCAATCAAGTCTAGCTACTTGCCAAATTAAAATCTGTGTTTGGCGCATAGCCATATCGTATCCTAAAGGATTATGGGCCATCATAGCATTTTTGATCCACTGCTAAACACAGGCCTCCCAATTTGCGTCACGCCAAAATTGTATTATTTCCTAGTGCGGGAGTTATCTGATTTATACAGTGACCCCAAGTTTTCGAGTCCATTTATGTATATTAAAATATACATACATATAAGGGACCCTAAAACTTGGGGTAAAATCGTTTATATCCCTACTAATATATAAATGTGAATGTAAGTTTGTTTGTTACGCTTTCACGCGAAAACTACTCAACCGATCATCATGAAACTTTGTACACATATTCTTGGAGGTATTAGAAGTAACATAGGATAATAAAAAAAGGAGAAAATTTACGCACACGAAGTTGCGCGGGACAGCTAGTTATTATATAGTTTAATCTATACTAATATTATAAAGCTGAAGAGTTTGTTTGTTTGAACGTGCCAATCTCAGGAACTATTGAAAAATTCTTTATCTGTTGGGTAGCCCATTTATCGAGGAAGGCTATAGGTTATATAACATCACGCTACGAACAATAGGAGCGGAGCAGTAATGAAAAATGTTGCAAAAACGGGGAAAATGTACGCATACGAAGTTGCGTGGGACAGCTAGTATTCATATATGGAACCCTAAAACTTGGGGTAAAATCGTTTAGAAGTCATTGTGAAATAAAGAAACTCACACATGTTAAGTGTGAGTTTTTTATTCCTGTACGATTTGATGACTTCTAAACGATTTGAAACGGATTTTGATGAGTGAAGAATGGTTGGAAACGGTAAATGACTTCGGGTAACATAGACCAGGTTATTTTAAAAAGCAACAAGGCTTTCTTTGGTTCAGAATAATATGGATATTAAAACAAAGGTTCAATTAAAACAATTCCAATGAAGTGTGTACATATATCTACCTAAAACTTAGCGGGTTTGTATCAGTTACAAGGCAAGCGTGATTTTGAATTTTCTAATTATGTTCTAGTTATAACTACGGTAGGTTTATGTTCATTTATATATTAACCTTAAATTATCTGGATAGAGACGCGGATTCAACCCCCGGAAGTCGCTGCCAGGCACGGATCCAGAACTTTGTTCAGGGGGGAGCAACATGTGACCCAACCAGCCAAGTTTGAGTAGTAAGATAGACTGTACAATAGCTCCTAGCTTGGTAATTAGTGATGCGTAAACTAGATGGAAACTAGTGAGTAGGCAAGCGTTGTTTTGTCTTTGAATTTATACGTTTGAGTGATTTGTGAGAGATGGAAATATAGAGTCGAATGATCTATATGCAAAGTTACTTTTCATATAACGCAAAGCTTAGACACCCCAACAAAATTTTTACATTAAGAATTTATAGTAAAAAAGTAAATAAATATGAAAATATTGAAAATTTTTACAGTTATTTTTATTTAAAGTTGTCTGATGTTCGTCGCAGTATCATGCTCATTGCGTCGCATAGTACGTATTCCATAGTTATTATTGAAAATAATTAAACGATTACACATCGTAAACAAGATTTGGACTGTAATAATGATTAATGAATTAATGATTGAATAATTAAATCATTGTAAAATATAACATGGTCCAAAAACTATCTATTAGATTGTTACTGATTTTAAGCAAACTACTAATAACGTTGTATACCTACTTAATATTTTTAGCCATCGAATAAAGAGAAACGTTAGATACCTATATTTTGATGCGATGGATTTCCATCAGTTGAAATCTTGCTAAATGTCATTGAAAATAATAATAATAATAATAATAATAACCTTGGGACAACTCACACAACGCTATCTGATCCCAAACTAAGCAGAGCTTGTACTATGGCAACCAGATAACTGATAAACATACTTATATATTTCTAAATACATACATATTATAGATAAATAACACCCAGACACAGAATAAACCATCGTGCTCATCACACAAAGTTTTATCCTGGGTGGGGATCGAACCTACGACCTCTTGCGTAGCAGTCGGATACACTCCCACCGCCCCACAGAGGCAGTCAAAAGAAACAAAGTTGATATGTCGCGGCTTTGTCGTACTTAGTACCTAATGATAGACTTCTGCAACTTTTCCACTTGTTGCACTAAAGTACATGACGCATATAAATGTTGATTTACGATACACCTAACAGCATTCGAGAGAGTGCGTCAAGTGCTAAGTGCGTCTGACAAACGCCACAAGACAGGAATACTTTCTATGGCTGGTTTAAGTACACCACCTCTATAAGGAAGACATTCTGATGTACATATACAGGTTGTTTGACAAAAACACGTCTGCTCTTGTAACAAAAACCTGCTAAGTGTAATACATAATATTAAAAATTTGCATACAAACACATATTGATCCGACAAAAAAAATAAAATAAGACGAGTATGATGGCGGTAGCTTAATGGCTAAGGCATTGGACTCGCAATCGAGGGGTCACACATTATACTACCGACGAGAACTTACTCCTAACACAAGCCATTGAGCTAAACAGGATTGCTAGTGATGAATATGTATCCCACATTGCTAGTTATTAAAAAAAAACCTATCTAACCCAACGATTCTAACAATACTCATATAATCACCTAAATCCATTACATATACATCTTTTGCAGTAGTCGTGTAAAATAGCTTCTTACAAAAATAAAAATTATATACATACATACATACACTCGATAAACATCCCTCCTTTTGCGCAGTCGGGTATAGCGACAAGACTGGTATATAATAAGGAGTACTTTCCAAAGCTGTTTTCTTGCTTTACGTACATTACCTCTAAAAGGAAGACATTCTGACGTTCATGTACAGGTTGTTTGTAAAAAGAACGCATTATTTAAAAGGAGGTCTTACTCAGAATAGTCAGAATACTATTTCTGGCGGATTTCATGGTAGGGTAGGAGTGAATTTAAATCAATTTTATTGAATGGACAATATCAAATCGCCTTACTTCCCCCATAACACCTTTCAGGTTTGATTCCCACACAAATTTTTAAATATTTGTCGCGAATCTGGTGGCACTTTTGTGTTTCTTAACTATATGTTTTGTAAATTCCCTCGCGATACACAACTTGTACCTAATCTAATGCTTTATTGCACATCCAGTAGTTCCGTATTTTACGACAAGACCCAAAAATATGTATTGCCTTTGAACTGTACGTTCCTTTGCTACCGCGTTTGTAAATAAAAGGTCTAATTTAGAAACATGCTGTATATAGAGAGTTGCTTCTTTATCATGCATGATCTTGGATTATTATATTACACAGCGTTCATGAGAAGTTATATCGTGATTATGTACTATTATGGAGTAGTAAGTATAGTTGTATATGTAACGAGCAAGTTTAATTATTGAGAGTTTTGAGGTCTTTGGGACTGCAAGTGTCAGATAGGGTTATTTTCGAATGTTTACCTGACTAATGAGTACAGTACTGTTGAGCCTAGTCGGCTCAACAGAACTGTAGTTATAAGTACTTATAAGTCAGATCGCAGGTCAGATTTATTATTAGTTACTAACTAATAATAATTCTGACTTGCAAATACAATAATCGCATTTTTGAAAGATAGAAAAATTTGAATCCAGACTCAGGAATCGAACCCGAGACTTCCGTAGCCAAACCGGGGCCAGAAGCGAACCACCTATCTGGACTATGTTACTAGATATCAAATTCTTCTATCTCTTAATGCTTACGGGTTAGGCCCCCGTAGCGACATCTAGTCGGTAGTTAAAGAACTATCACGGCTTTTGTTATTGCTTCGTTACAGAGAGCATTTTAACAAATTATGATGACGCAGGCCGAATATTGAAGTAATTTTTATAGGCATTTCTTGCCAAAGACTTTACAAATACAATAATTGCATTTTTGAAAGATAGAAATTTCTATCTTTCCTGATATATTCCTGAGTCTGGATTCAAATTTTTCTATCTTTCAAAAATGCAATTATTGTATTTGTAAAGTCTTTGGCAAGAAATGCCTATAAAAATTACTTCAATTCTGACTTGCGATCCAACTTTGCGGTTCTGTCAGTTCAAAACCCAATCAATCAGGCTATGATTTGTTACATCAGCGCTGCTCGATTGGCGATGAAATTTAAAATTATCGTGGGGAAGTAGACGACAAAGACTTGAAAAACCGGACAAGAGCATGTCGGACCATGCTCAGGTTAGGGTTCCGCAGCTGTTGCCGTATGACAAAATTCGATTTGAATAATTGCACCAGCAGAAGAGCTTTTGTTAAGAAACGCAGTTTTTCGGCAATAACTCAAAGACGGTATATCCGATCATGTCGAAAATAATTTTAGTTTAAAGACGGTTTCGATCATGTCCGAAATAAAGAAAATTGTAGTTTAAAGTATTTCTTAAGCGCTACCTTGTTCATAATTTTCACATTTTTTGGTCAAACGGGACCAAAAAATGTGAAAATTATGAACAAGGTAGCGCGTTCAAAAGACAAGGAGAGACGACAATTTATACAACTATCGAAACGATAGTCGATCCGTGACCACGATCAATGCAATTCTATCGAAATTTCGGGTAAAAAAAAAGGTTCGTACCTTTAAATAATTCACGCGATTAAGTCCCGAAATATATCTAATATCGGAACGATTATTTTCAAAAATGTTCACTTTATTAAAAAAGTTTATTAGTAACCTTAAAATGTTTTTAAAAGACCTGTCGAATGATGCGCCACACGTTGTTATTTGCTCCAGAAAAAAAAAATGCAACTTCTGTTAGACATGCATTGAGCACCCCCTCCCTTAAAATATTTATTATTATTATTCAGCTATTAAACTAAGTAGCTGTAACTACAAGACACCTTTTCACCAAATTTATTCAATATTCATTGTGTAGTCTTTGAGTAAAATGCCTGTGACATACGGATGGACAGACAGACATGACGAAACTATAAGGGTTCCGTTTTTGCCATTTTCACTACGGAACCCTAAAAACGATCCACACTACACCAATCCAAAACTTACGGCCTATATATATCCCCTGTTAAAGTAGAGGATTGAATCCCGTGGGAACGTTAGAAGGGTGTTAATAAATACTAAGTTGCATTCGACCCGTGAAAGCTGAAAAGTCCGTTCTTACATATGAAAGCACTGCTACCACGCCGCCAAAATTTGCGTTGTTACTTGACGCAACACAAAACTGCATAACAATATGCCGTCACATGTGTTGATAAAAGATTGCCTCTGTGGAGCGGTGGGACTGTGTCCGACTGCTACGCAAGAGTTCGTGGGTTCGATTCCCACACGGTACATCACTTTGTGTGATACCCACTGGGTTGTTCTTTGTGTTTGTGACGTGTATGTTTGTAAAGTCCCCCGCGACACAGGGCTTGTACCCTAATGCGGGAGTCGTCTTTAAAAAAAACATACATAAAAAAAATCATTAGGTTGTCTTTAACTAGGTATTAGTAGAATGTTTGCTGGTTATCTATGGAAGCTTATTTATTGAAATGTATTAACGTACATACCTGTAAGGGTATTTGTACCTAAAAACAAAACCGTCGAGAGCATGTCGGACCATGCTCAGTGTAGGGTTCCGCAGCCGTTATTACAAATAAATCCAACACAGAAATATGTTTATGGCAGTAAGTCCTTTTGTTGAGAAACGCATTTTTTCGGAAATAATTCAAAGACGGTATATCCGATTGTGTCAAAATTAATTTTAGTTTAAAGTATCTATTTAAATTAATCAAAAAGTAGTTTTATTAATAAAAAAAAATATTCACATAATCAAAAAAGTTTATTAGAAACGTTTTATGTTTTTTAAAAGACCTGTCGAATGATGTGCCACGCGTTAATGTTTGCCGAAAGAAAAAAAAAACAGGTTCTGTTAAAAATATTGACGTTTATTATTTAGATATTAAATTAAGTAGAGGCTACTACAAGACACCTTTTCACCAAATTCTATCAATATTAATTGAGAAGTCTTTGAGTAAAATGCCTGTGACATACGGATAGACAGACATACGTCTGTATGTGTGACATGACGAAACTATAAGGGTTTCGTTTTTGGCATTTTGGCTACCAAACCCTAATAAAAAGTGTAACATTGTACTGCTATAAAATCGCGGTAGCTCTAGAGCCGGAAAATCTTAGTATGCAAGAAAATCCGTTTTAACAGCTTTAATCCGACTAAGATCTTTATTAGTGCAACTGCTAAGCTTGACTATAAAGCCGTCATAATGTAATGACATTCTAGATGTCTAAAAAGCGATAATGCAACATGACTTTCTTAGCCAGTTAAGCACCCCGCTTCGCTAGTCAATGAACCAATAGACAATCCGATTTGGTCGGATCGTACTACTTCATGTCCGACATAGCTCGGCAATTGATATGTCGTACACGAGCGTTTAGATATAATAACTAGTATGTGTTTTAATTGGAGTGTATCCGACTGCTACGCAAGAGGTCGTGGCTTCGATCCCCAATCAGGATAAAACTTTATGTGATGAGCACGATGGTTTATTCTGTGTTTGAGTGTTATTTATCTACAATATGTATGTATTTAGAAATATATAAGTATGTTTATTAGTTTCCATAGTACAAGCTCTGCTTAGTTTGGGATCAGATATCGTAGATAAAAAAAGAAAAATAAGATTAAAAAATAAAAGATATCGTTGTGTAAGTTGTCCCAAGATATTATATTATTATTATAATTTTCTGTTTCTTAATAATCAATAAGTAAAAAACCTTTACTACTGTCACTCTTAATGTGGGAGTGAATGATATGGCACAATTTGAGAAAGATTTATATCGGCAGTGGAAGTATAATACTATGCCGATGATGAAATTACTCTTGTTTGAACTTTTTAGCCATCAGCGGGTCAATTCACGTATTTAAAACAGTGCAGTTGCAGTAAATAAATAAATAAATAAATAAAAATGGCCGTTTTAATCAAAACTTAACTGCAACTGAACTGCAACTGCACTGCTTTAAATACGTTAATTGACCCCCAGATGTGGAATGAAGACTGGAATTTCAAAGTATACTATACTATTACAAAGTAAAATAGAGTAAAGTACCTATATTATATAACTAATCTAAGTAAAAACAATTGAAGTCTAGTTACATAATTACAATCGATATTAGTTATTGCATAAACTAGGTCAAAGATTTATATCACAGTTTAAAGATTTTCATTCAGAAAGCTTCCAGAAAGATTTTTGTATATTAAATGCAAATCGTACATATTTATCGAAGGTAGAGAAAAGCCCTTACGAAACCTTACGATATGCAGTATATTGTGGAGACGCTTCTGTATGCCAAACAAAATGACATGGGGGTAAAGGTAGGTAGTTAAACAAGCTAAATTATCACAAAACCAAAAACCCGATTGCTTGAAAATATTTTGGGGCCAAAAATTCTCTATACCCGACTGCGTAAGAAGGAGGGTTATTTCAAGTTTTGATCACTCTCACAACTGAGACGAATCTAACGATACTTTTCAGGCTAAAATCCATCAAACCATTTAGACTCTAGAGATTCAAATGACTCTCTAATAAAAATGCCTCATATTCTGTGCGTTAAGGTATGTATTTTGCTCTTGCGTTATCTATACTAATAATATAAAGTTGAAGAGTTTGTTTAATTGAATGCAGTAATCTCAGGAACTACTGGTCCGAATTGAAAAAAAATCTGTTGGGTAGCCCATTTATCGAGGAAGGCTATAGGCTATATAACATCACGCTACGACCAATAGGAGCGGTGCAGCAATGAAAAATGTTGCAAAAACGGGGAAAATTGACGCATACAAAGTTGCACGGGACAGCTAGTTAGTCATAAAAAAAAAAAATTGCACTGAGCTACCATCTACCGTAAAAAAGTCTCTCTCAAGTTAAAACCCATCAAACCATTTAGACTCTAGAGCGTACCAAAGAAATATAGGTACATACAAACGTGAACCCATTTAGCTGGAGGGGGTTACGGGAATGCTAGTAATGTGGGACCACAATCCTGGATTGCTAAATTATCTTTATTAAAAAAATGTATACACACAAACATACATACACTCGAAAAACTTAAAACACCTTCTTGCGCAGTGGGGTATAAGAATAAAATTGGTTTTCGTAAAGATTGCGATAATGGCCGTATGTTTTAGAACAATAGGTCTCGTTTCCAGGTGTACCGAGTTTGGTACATTAGCAGTTGCTAATTCTGATTTATTTATAGTGTAATGAACCGTTTGCATAGTCTGTTGGAGTTTTCAAGATAGAGTTCTGTTGGAGTTTTCAAGATAGAGTTCTGTTGGAGTTTGATTCCATTAGAGTTTATGCCACTTGTCTAGCGGCTAGACGTAGACAAGAGGCATAAACTTTAATCGAATATAATGACGATCGAATAGAATGACGTATTTGCGCGAGCAAAACCGAAACTACGAATTATTTGTTTATGAGATTCTTAGTTTTACGCGTACGACGACGTCGTTGTGATGTATTTCTATTCGATTGTCAGTCATCAAACGGCTGTCTTTGCATTTTCATTCAAGTGAGACGACAACAATAGAATGTAAAATGATCCGTTTGTAGTTTCGACATCCAAAATTCTGTCAAATGATCCGACGCTATGGTTCTGTTGTAAATTGGACACGACATGATCGGATGGTCTAATATTACTTTTGCACGGTAGGCTATTTGTTGATCTCGAGTTCCGTACATGGATTCAATGGATCTAGTTTCTATAAACTTTTCTTTTAAACGTGATTGAGCTTTTTTTATCTGTTGTAAATTGACAATTACTGGACAACTTTGAATGAATATCAATATTTTTAATATCATGGTTATGTGAAATATTATAATCGATATAATGACGATTCATATTTGACTGAATAACTTAATTATGGCGTGATTCGGTCCGGAGTGGATAACGCATTAGGAATGGAACTACTATGTCGCGAGTTTGAGTCCCCCCCCCCAGTCGAAATTTCTTTTACTTAGGTAGTTATATATGACTCATACTTTACTTTACTCGCAATTGTGGAGGTTGCGGGTTTGAATCCTACTCATTATACAAGCCATTGAGCTTAGCTGTAGGGGTTAATAGGATTTCTTGCTAGTAATGTGGGACTCAACCCCACCTTGCTAGTTATCTTTATACTAAAATGCCTCATATTCTGTGCGATATATATAGTAATTCAGATTTTGCTCTTACGTATATTGTTCATAAAATAAAATCACTTTTGCACTGAGCTACCATCTACCGTAAAAAGGTAACAATACGTAGCACAAAGCTATTGTTAACAATTGCGTGTGCGCACATCGAGCGTGTTCACTGTGTGGAAATCATACGTTTACTGCATTAGCCGTTTGGTGGCGCTAGTTACTCGGAAAATAACTTTGTTTATTTTTATTAATATTTCATTCAAGATGGCGTGATGTGGTACAAAATAAATCATTTCGAGATTTAAATTGTTTTATATTTTTACAAATATATTTTTATTAACTATTTCATTAACAAGTGTCAAGTTTCTTGACGGCATATTTCGATTAGGTACTTGTTTGATTATATTATATAAGTAATCTATTAGCTAATTGCAATCTCTTGGTTTACTAGAATTATATATTTATATTTCCCTTTCAATTCAATGTAACGTAAGAATATACAATTTAATTTGAACAGTAATACTTATAATTAGAATGTAATTACATCCAAAGATCAATGTTTGAATAATAATAATATAATATCTTGAGACAACTCACACAACGCTATCTGATCCCAAACTAAGCAGAGCTTGTACTTTGGAAACCAGACAACTGATAAACATACTTATATATTTCTCAATACATACATTTACTTATAATAGATAAATAACACCCAGACACAGAATAAACCATAATGCTCATCACACAAAGTTTTATCCTGGGTAGGGATTTGTAGCAGTCGGATACAATCCCACCGCGTCACAGAGAGATAGGTACTAAAAATGCGATACCTCATAAAACACAAAATTAAAATTTAAAAAATGCTGACGTTCCCTTTAAACCTGCGCTTACGCCGATACAAGTTTAACGAGTGCTCATTAAAATAACCGAAGAGTTAAAAAAAAGTAAAAGTTGTATGGAGAAAGTGTCATATGTCTTGCAAACAAGTTGGCGTACTTTGTTCTTTAATATAATTAACTTGTTTTTAATTTAGCTTTAAGAGAACAAGTATATTTTAATTCAGGAATGTATGACGGATGATTTTGTATATTGTTGATGCGCTTGAGTGGTTTTACAGAGTAATTAAGCAGACAGAGAATAGTTTTTTTTATTTATAACATACTTTTATATTAAACTACGTCGCGACACGTGATGAGTAAACAGTGGACTTTTTTGAAAACTAGAGTGTGTTTTCGCATGAATGACTAATTGACTTTTTTAAGCTTTTTGATAAAACTGCGTCCATCGATGCGGGTTTTAATAACAAAACTTGTATAATTGCAGCTATGTTTACTGAAAATTTCAGGCGATTTGGACATGTTCCGCTTATCATGAAACGATTCAAAATCTTAGCTGAAAGATTTATTTCGCAGTGTTTCCTTAATGTGTGAGTAATTAGTAATAGGCATATTACATAAACACTCAAACTTTATAAAATAAGCGTTCAATAAATGTTAAGTGTTTTTTCTGTAACTTGCAATTTCTCTGGCAAAACTGTTCACCACGGCACAGCGTGCCGCAACACGATTTGCGGAAAACTATACTAGATGATAGGTGAGAAAATTGATAGAATAAGAACAAGATAGATAAATCACGATACCATCGTTCACAGTCATTTTCTCGTGAAATCTTAATTTCATTACACTATGATTTCTAGTGACAACAGCGCCACCGTCGGATGTTGAGGGAACGTTGCGTCTTTGCGCACGCGCTGCACAATACCTGCATGTGCCGTGCCGTGCTTTCACACGCATACTTGTTTACATCGATTCTATTATTCTAATGTTTAGTTATCGTTTAGTGCTCATGGGCATTACATGCCAATAAATCTAATAAAAAAAAAAACAAAAAATGTGCATTCTGGAACCGTTAACTACTCTGTGATTTTTGGGTTTTAGACTAAAATAAATACTAGTGTCAGTGATGTGGTTTATGTTAATTTTATTGTTCACAATATGGCTGATAGAGAACTTCCGGCGGAAGCACACAGCTGCGGTGTCGCACGCATGCGTAAAAATGTTCGTATTTTTTGTTTTGATCCATTTATGTTCCTGTTTTATTGAAGAATTTGTTGAGCTAGTTTTTCGCTGTTACTGTGTCAGGTTGTTTAGACTTTTGTCTCTTTCGCTCCAAGCAGTTTCTCAAGAAGATTGAAAGAAAGAAATGACTAAGTAATACTGATAATTTCACAGGTTCTTAATACCTCTATTAAAGCTTAATTTTAAACAGAATCCCTGTTGTATTTATTATACTGTTTTAATACTTTCTTTATTATGACTACTTGTAGAAGAAGAGATGAGAACAAGTAATAAAGGCTGAATAAATATGAAGTTATTAAATATATATGTACAATAATTGCGTCTGAAAAAGAAAATCAGAACTGGGGGTCTGATTTTTTTAACGTAAATAGATTGAGTAAGGAAAACACAGTATAGGATGAAACGTCATCGGATAAAGCCGGAATAATCCAAAAAATGTCATAACCTATAGCAGCCGGTCCTGCGCCTAATTATTCTCAGGCCATGTCAGATTTCCACCCTATAGGATTATGAGAGTGATGATACACAGTAAGCCTCCCATATATATCGAAATCTTCAGTTTATCAGTCAACATCCACACACCAATATTGTGGGTTATTGGATCCACTGCTGCATCTTGGTTTCATCTATTTTATTTTACTGGTAGTAGACGGTATACTTTAGCATCAAGAAACAATAGATGCTTATGTAAATTTACATAATTTATAAATGGAAGACAAAAGTTTATTTACTTGACTATTTACAAACAGATTACAGGAAAGGATACAAATGGAAATATACGACGATTTACTAATAATACCATTGTTCTATCTAGACTACAAGATAAATAAGGATTAACTATTTACGTTCTCCCATGAATAAACAAAAACATTTAAAACTTGATAAATAATTATAATATGAATCATGAGCTTATTCAGGGTGGATTTGGTGGTTGAATCCCCCCCTCCCACCGGAATTGTAAAAAGATACCCAGTATTCATTTGGCCGGTGTTTAGTAAATTGTACCATCTAGCCTCCCATCCCCCCTAAATTAAGACCGGCGGGGGTGGGGGGGGGTTCCCTGAAAATTGGTCTTGGGTACGCCCATTATGTTATGAATTCACACGGAAAAATGAAAAAATAAACGTGAACGTGCGGTGTAAGTACCTTTACCGGACGAATTGTTTGACGTTTTGACTTTAGTGGTGCTCCTCGGTTGCAACGACCGTGGTTACAAGCAGATGGTCAGTCAGCTGATCGCGTAGTCAGCCATTGTAAACAGCCTACTGTAGAAACGAAGCTTCGTAAACATTCCAAATTTAAATATTTCGTCATTTTACAACTTATTCGATTTTCGGCTAAGCACAGGAGTTGCGAATAAATAGACAATTTTCGGGGGAATTTACCATTTCAAGGTATCTAGGTTTCTATTGGTATTAGTTTTCTTTATAATAATAATAATAAAGCTTGGCAAGGTTATTTTTTATTTTAAGTAGTATTTGTTGATTTGTGTAGTCCCTCTTGAGTAAAAGCCTCTTCCAACTTGAACCATTCCTCGCGGTATCCATTTTTCACCTGCTATGTTACTAATGTCGTCTTACCGTCTTTTCCTTTGTCGACCTACACTCCTCTTGCCAGTTAGTGTTTTCTAAACATACTTAAATTTAAATAATCGAACCTACAACTTTAGCTGCGCATACGCATCAAAGTGATAACGATATAACTCATTTGCCATCAGTTACCTCACACTTGTATAACGGTCAACAATTTTACAACATTATCATAAAACGGAAGGTATCAAAACGGAGAAACTTACAAGTTATTAAATCATAAAAACTAATGAATATAATTATGTCGTAAATTCACAACAATTTGCTACATGGTATTATGTCAGCCATCTATTTAATTCTCAGGCTGAAGAGATTAGCAAACAATGAGAACAATGAATTAGAAACGATAGCAACCCAGTTTTTTAGCAACACTACCTACTTTCATGTTAAGTGCTACAATACACAGTGTAAAAAACTACGCACTGGGGCTAGATATAGGTACTAGGTCTTCAGAGAACCATGACTCATGCTCCGCACAAAATACCAAGAGTATCATTCTATAGAAGAAAAGCACAAAATATGTCTCACGGCGATGCCAAGCGTAGGGAAAGTGTTAATTTATTTTATTTTGACGAAAGCTTACCTACAGACTAATAATCTATCTATATATTATATAAATATATATAAATGTTATGTTGGTTTGTGTACGCTTCAAAAACTCAAAAAGTTCTACACCGATCGAGCTGAAATTTTAGCATGATATTTAATCCGCATCAAGGATTGTTTTTATCTAATTTTTGCATCAGTCACATATCCGCGACCGCGAAAAAACAGCTTTAACGATCAGCTGTGTACCAATGACAGCGCCATCTGCCGAAAGCGAGGAAAACACTCGCTGACAACCGCAATTGTAATGGCGCAGTCAAATGAGAAACAATATTCGTTCCCAATTACATTGTCCATTAACAAAAAAAAATGCATCTGATTCTGATTATTATATACTGTGAGCTGGTAGAGGCTATATTTTATTGTTTTGTTTCTCATTTCGCAACCATTCAATCACAATGTGCCACAGCGAAGCGTGGCAGGGTACAGCTAGTATGTTATAAATAAAAAATACATTAGTTACAATATTGCTATTAACAAGCCTCCACATTTAAAATACCTAGTACCTTAAATATTGTAGACTAGCTGACCCGCGCACCTTCGTATGCGTAAATTTTCCCCGTTTTTTCGACATTTTTCATTGCTGCTCCGCTCCTATTGGTCGTAGTGTGATGCTAAATAACCTATAGCCTTCCTCGATAAATGGGCTACCCAACAGAAAAATATTTTTTCAATTACGACCAGTAGTTGCTGAGATTACCGCGTTCAAACAAACGAACTCTTCAGCTTAGTCTGTCCAATTACTGAGGGAAGACTTAATTTTGATTTTAATAATAATTCGATCTGTAATCAAAGATTTTTAATGTTTGTCTCAAAGAGCGAAATGTCAGTGCTGGGCTGAATGTGATATATGTATATTTCTCTTAATTGTTTTGTAGATAAACAATATTCACTTTAATCAGTTTGTAACAGTCATGTTAATGTACATAAATCATGTAATTAGCCAAATTTGTCACATCATGTATACCAGTCAACACGTGTAAGCTAGCATGCTATATTAATATATCAATTCATACATAATGTATTACCTTATATATTAACTTGTCAAATATACATTTTGTTATGTGACATGGAACATACTCGTAGTTAAATAGTCACGCACTATAAAGAAGATTAATTTAAAATAACTTTTTTTAAGAAAAAAACAGAAATTAGATATATTTCGGGACTTAATTATTTAAAGGTTTATTACCTTTTATTTACCTGATGTTTCGATCGATACGTGTTTTACACTCAACTCGAATTTAAAAACAATAAAAAAAAACAACATTAAAATTTATGAAAACTCACCACCCCTCTTTATAATAGGAAAAGTATAAAATAAAAGTTTAGGTCCCCCGAAAGTTTAGGCGCCTCGAAGAGGTGTCAGCAAGGTGGGCCGGCGCCCACCGGGAGTGCGGGATCGTTCGAAAGAGTTACCGTGCTCCCGGAACACCAGGGCGAAAGAAGGAACACAGATGGGTTTTAGTCAGTAGGAGTCTGACACGCCCTACCGCTCGTGCCCACAGAAAAAAAAAACCGTCCCCCGTCCAATAAGAGTAGTACGAAGAAAATTCGTCGAAGGCTGCTAATAGCAAAGAATACAGGTTAAACAGAGAACCATATATTTTGAAAGCGGTTAAAAATACACTTCGGGATATTTAGGAAAAGTTCAATTTTTTATTTATATTTTATTTAGTCTTTCTTTATGTAGATACGCTCAGTAGGTCAATTCACGTATTTAAAGCAGTGCACTTGCAGTTCAGTTGCAGTTAAGTGTCAATTAAAACGGCCATTTTTATATTCTTGTAACTTTGGGGACGATCTCAAATACGCTTGCGTCAAGTATGCGTCTCGAGAGCGCAATAACGACATTCTAGTACGGTGCGCAAGCGTTTTTAAGATCGATCCCAAAGTTACAAGAATACAAAAATGGCTGTTTTAATCGAAACTTAACTGCAACTGCACTGCTTTAAATACTTGAATTGACCCACTGATCGTTTAAACTAAGTTAGTAGTTACACAACGAATTTTAACGCAGTTTTCTCTATCATTCAAATACTTTATTGCGGTTGGTTCTTCAATATGAATAATTAAAATAAAAACTGCGGAAAATTACACAATCGATGAATTATTCATATTTATGAGAAATATAACATCATTAAGTACATTCATGAGAGATGAGAGACTTATTTCCACCTCATTTTATGAAGAGGAAGATTACTGTCTCTATTGACGATGCATATTATGTCATAGGAAGGAACTTTTGTCATGTTTTGCATCAATCTTAGTTGTGATGTCTTAAAATTATTAAAATAAAATCGTAGTATTTTATGGAAAGCAAATCACTATGTATTCAACTTCTAATTAGGAATAACAAAATTTCTATATTAAACGGCGGTAGCAGAGTAGTTAAGGCATCGGATCCAGAAGTCTCGAGTTCGTATCTACTCCTAACGCAAGCAAATAAGCCAATAATTTAAATAAAATAAATAGCCTATACTAATATTATAACGCTGAAGAGTTTCTTTGGTTCCACGCGATAATCTCAGGAAGTACTGCTTCGAGTTGAAAAAATATTTTGATGTTGGATAGCCCATTTATCGAGGAAGGCAATAGGCTATATACAAACCGGGCATGTCGGACTATGCTCAGTGTATAGTTCCGCAGCCTTCTATTTGCATCAGCTGAAGAGCGTATGTTCATGGCACTTGCGCCGTTTAGTTGAGAAACACAGTTTTTTGGCATCACTCTACGACAAATAGGAGCGGAACATCAATGAAAAATGTTGCAAAAATGGGAAAAATTGAGCGCAGACATTAATAATTATATATGCCAAGCGGCCCTAAGGTATAAAAGGCCACTGTCCTATTGAGTTTTAAAGTAAATTTTAAAAAAATCCACTCGTAACAGTAATCAGTTTCTAGACAAAATTGCAATTAGTCTGATTAATATTTATTATATGACTATACATGAATCATTAGCTTAAGCTCCACAAGATCACATTCCTTCCCAGCCGTAAGTAGCCGATCAGAACCGATCCATCAATCAACATACAATTTGCGTGCTGACTGTTTTCATACTCGGTAAGATGTTTAGTCCCACAAATTATGTTTATCATCTACATCTGGCACGAACGAGACGGCACATCTCGTACTTATCTCTAAAAAGTAATCAGAACAGTTTTTACTACCTACGCGATCTGTTAAACGATGCAATGCAAAATAAAGCGCCGTGCATGTTAGAGCTATGATCGGGGCAGCGTCATGTGCATTAATATGCTAACTATTTTTATATCTCAGGAACTACTGGTCCGAATTAAAAAAATATTTTACTGTTGGACAGCCCATTTATCGAGGAAGGCAATATAACATCACGCTTCGACCAATAGGAGCAGAAAAATTATGCATACAAAATTATAACCCTACTTATTTACTTCAGTTTTTAACACTTTTGTTTGCGCCTTTTTTTTAATTTTGATCAAAAGAATACATTTTAACCCATAGGACACCCACGGGAAGAGATGGGGTGGTACTATTCTTAAGCCAGTACCACACGGCAGATCAAAACAATCCCACAAATACAATAAAAGCGAAAGTTTATGAGTCTGTGAGTGTGTATGTTTGTTACTTCTTCACGTCTAAACGGTGAAAGCAATTTTAATAAAATTTGGTATGGTATTAGCTGACATCTTGGATTAACACATAGGCTAAAAACCGCGGGCAATGCCGTGGGGCACGGCTAGTAAAATATATAAATATAAATCTAATACTGTCATCTCGTCCATAGGTGGTGCTAGCAAATGCATATTACATTTTTGGCACAATTGACACAAACACATTGTTTTGTTGTTTCTTTGCATTTAAAGTAAAAAATACAATTTAAAATCATCATTTTCAGAATGCAAATCATTTCAAATATTTGTGTTCTAAACCCAAAGCCAAAAAAATGTTTAACGTTACGAGATTGGATCGGAAACGGGACGACAACGACACTATATCATGTATAACTCGGTAACTCCTCATAAGCAAATCATTCTTAGAATAGCCGATAAAGCGTGACATATTGTTAAAACAGCGCGTATTAACATAGCGCTGAAATGTGGCATGATAATTAACGAATATTGATTATAGAAGTAAATACTTGTTAGCAAAAGTCTCGTGAAAACGATGTATGCAAATCTATGCTAAAATATTTATGCATGGATTGGTGAATGAATGAAGGTGGTCGTGACGCGCTTGCGCTGATCTATCATACTAGTTTCTAACATGTTGTGAAAAACGAAATTCTTGTGATTTTTTTATTTTAAAGACGACTCCAGCACTAGGGTACAAGCCATGTGTCGCGGGGGACTTTACAAACATACAAGTCACAGACACAAAGTACACCCGGACTCGGAACAACAATTTGTGGATCACACAAAGTGGTGTCCCGCGTGGGAATCGAACCCACGACCTCTTGCGTAGCAGTCGGACACACTTCCACCGCGCCACAGAGATTAATATTAATATATTAATTAATTACTAATTAATTAATTAATAATATTATAAAGGTTACAGATTTGATTGTTTGTTTGTATTGAATAGGCTCTGAAACTATTAGATGGATTTGAAAAATTCTTTCATAATCGTTGTAAAGCTACACTAACCCCGGGTGAGAAAGGCTATTTTTTATCCCTGTATTCCCACCGGAACGGGACCGGAACTACGCTGGTGAAACTGCGAGGCGTCCGCTAGTTTTTAATATAAGTATATTAAAAACTAGCGGACGCCTCGCGGTTTCTTTACATTACACCAAATAACTTCGTAAAATGACTGACTCTGACTGACTGTCTCTGTGGCGCGGTGGAAGTGTGTCCGACTGCTATGTGAGGTCGTGGGTTCGATTACCATACGGGACACCACTTTGTGTGATTCACAAATTGTTGTTCCGAGTCTTGGTGTACTTTGTGTCCGTGACTTTTATGTTTGTAAAGTCCCCGCGACACGGCTTGTGCCATAAATCGTATTTAAAAAAAATAAATAAAAAAAATCAAATTAACCCTTCACCACCTGCCTTTGTCTCACAACCACACATCTGAGAGACCCCGACCCCAATCTGGATTAAAATCGATGATTCGTTGTCAGGTTTACGGCCTAAACCTCACAATATACAACGATTTAACTTCATTATAGTAATCTGTGGGTGGTTAAGGTCATAACTTCAAAAACAAGTGGTAAGTGATTAAGGGTTAATATATCTATGCTAATATTATAAAGAGGAAGAGTTTGTTTGTTTGCTTTGTTTGTTTGTTTGTTTGTTTAAACGCGCTAATCTCAGGAACTACCGGTCCGATTTGAAAAAAATATTTTTTGTTGGATAGCCCATTTATCGAGGAAGGCTATAGGCTATATAACATCTCGCTACGACTAATAGGACCGGAGTAGTGACGTGAAATGTTGCAAAAACGGGGAAAATTTAACGCATACGAAGTTGCGCGGGACAGATAGTATATAATATTTTCCAAAACTGATGTTAAAAAGTTATTTAGGTATTGTTATGTAAAGGTGTCACGAGCGGATGGTTATAAGTATTTTAAAAAACGGGGCAAGAGCATGTCGGACCAAGCTCAGTGTAGAGTTCTGCAGCCTTGAATAATTGCATCAGCAGAAGAGCGTATGTTCCTGGCACTTACGCCTTTTTGTTGAGAAAAACAGTTTTTTGGCAATAACTCAATGACGGTATATCCGATCACGTCTGAAATAATTTTAGTTTAAAATATTTATTAAGCGCTACCTTTGTGATTTTTTTCATATTTTTTGGTCATACGGTTCAAAAGTTAAGGGATTATTTCCAAAAATATTCACTTAAAAAAAAAAGTTTGTTAGAAACCTTAAAATGTTTTTGAAAGACCTGTCGAATAATGTACCACACGTTGATTTTAGGTGAAAATTTTTTTTTTTCAGTTTCTGTTACATGTATGGAGTGCCCCCCCCTAAAATATGTATTTTTATTATTTAGCTATTAAACTAAGTAGCGGCTACTACAAGACACCTTTTTACTTAATTTTTACTTAATTTCATCAATATTCATTGAGTAGTCTCTCTAGCCGCCGTGTGGTACCGGCTTAAGAATAGTACCACCCCATCTCTTCCCGTGGGTGTCGTCAAGGCGACTAAGGGATGTCACATCGGAGGACGGGCAGCAGCGTCCTCTGCGTACTTAAAGCCCTACTGCGATCGCCAACCCGCTCGCCAAGCGTGGCGATTATGGCAATTACCCCCAGGATCTACATACTAGTAGGTTCTACCGGGGAGACCCGTGCCCAGCAGTGGGCCATCATATGGGTTGATATGTAGTCTCTCTAGAACATAAGAAGACATAATATTTTGCTAGTTATAGTACCGACTGATATTTACGTATCTATACTAATATTATAAAGCGGAAGAGTTTGTTTGTTTGATTGTTTGTTTGTTTGTTTGTTTGTTTAAACGCGCTAATCTCAGGATCTACTGGTCCGATTTGAAAAATTCTTTTTTTGTTGGATAGCCCATTTATCGAGGAAGGCTATAGGCTATATAACATCGCGCTACGACTAAAAGGAGCGGAGAAGCGACGAGAAATGTTTCAAAAACGGGGAGAAATTACGCATACGAAGTTGCGCGGGACAGCTAGTTATTAATAAGATGGAATAGTTCTCGAAATCACTAAAAGCACTAACGAATTATTAACGACTAGGTGACCCGCGCAACTTCGTATAAATCAATTTTACTCGTTTTTGCAACATTTTTCATTGCTACTCCGCTCCTATTGATCGTAGCGTGATGTTATATAGCCTATAGCCTTCCTTGACAAATGGACTAACCAACAGATTTTTTTTTCAATTCAGACCAGTAGTTCCCGAGATTACCGCGTTCAAACAAAGAAACAAATTCATTAGTTTTAATCTATACTAATATTATAAAGCGGAAGAGTTTGTTTGTTTGTTTGTTTAAACGCGCTAATCTCATTTAAAAAAATATTTATTTGTTGGATAGCCCATTTATCGTGGAAGGCTATAGGCTATATAACACCGCGCTACAACTAATAGGAGCGGAGCAGCGACGAGAAATGTTTCAAAAACGAGAAAAATTTACGCATACGAAGTTGCGCGGGACAGCTAGTAAAAAAAATAAAAATAATAATAATATAGATATACGTTTTATAATAATAGCAACGTAACTAATCCATTTAGTTATAAATAGAAATCATGAAGTGCAAGTAAGTTACGTATGGCGTGTATCCATCAGTTTCCTCACAGATTACTTACTCTGTAACTTCCTCATACGATGTTTATCATACCGTGTTAAGTAATTGACATAAAATCCCATTTATTTATGTAAATTCCTCACTTACGAATCTACCTTAATTTGTGTGAGAGCAAAAGTATTCATGGGTGTTTTTGTTGTACTAATGGCTTGTGTTGGCGTTATTAGAATTCCAAAATGTTGTTTTTGTAATACTTTTTTCGTAAAAAGGCAAATAAAACTGATAGTTTTAAAGCGGATTAAAGTTGGGCTTCCACTCCACTGTATGTGAAATTATCTCTGTAGGAAAGAGGAGCTGAACTAGAATCTATACTAATATTATAAATTGTTTTTAAACGTTCGCGATTTTTATACATATAAGATATATTTCGGGACTTAATCGCGTGAATTATTTAACGGTACGAACCTTTTATTTCACGAATTCACGCGATTAAGTAAGTCCCGAAATATATCTAATATCTATACTAATATTATAAAGCAGAAGAGCTTGTTTGTTTGTTTGAACGCGGTAATCTCAGGAACTAATGATCCGAATTAAAAAATCTTTTACTGTTGGATAGCACATTTATCGAGGAGGGCTATAGGCTATATAATATCACGCTACGACGAATAGGAGCGGAGCAGCAATGAGAAATGTTACAAAAACGGGGAAAATTTACGCAGACGAAGTTGCGCGGGACAGCTAGTAAGATATATTTCGGGACTTAATCGCGTGAATTATTTAACGGTACGAACCTTTTATTTCACGAATTCACGCGATTAAGTAAGTCCCGAAATATATCTAAAACCTATACTAATATTATAAAGCAGAAGAGTTTGTTTGTTTGAACGCGGTAATCTCAGGAACTACATGTCCGAATTGAAAAATTCTTTTACTGTTGGATAGTGCATGTATCGAGGAAGGCTATAGGCTATATAACATCACGCTACGACGTATAGGAGGGGAGCAGCAATGAGAAATGTTGCAAAAACGGGGAAAACTTACACAGATGGAGTTGCGCGGGACAGCTAGTGCAATACAAAATGGATCCTCAGTCTTCATTGCATAGTGCAGTTGCAATGGACGATACAAAAAAATCCAAATTTTGGTCAGTTAACAAAGTAAATTTCTTTCCCCGTAACGAAACGTCCATGACTGTCGTTGGTACTTGGTTTTAAATTTCTTTTATTTATGGAGATTATTTAATCCTAATGGTCATCTATTATACAAGGCTCTGCAAATCTACCCATTAAAATTGCATGAATGTAAGGACGTTGTTACCAAATGGCTCAAAACCAAAAACTATAAAGAAACTGAGACTATAATACGTAGGTACGCTTCTTTAATCACAGTCTAAATCACTGATGAATGACGCTATTAGTGGTATATTTTAAAGCTAAATTTAACTTATACCGACCCCAAGACTTAGTCGTAGGGCTAATATGTATGTATATGTAGAAATAATCCTCAAAACACACACACTCATACACACACACACACACACACACACACACACACACACACACACACACACACACACACACACACACACACACACACACACACACACACACACACACCACACATACCACTCATTAACATTGACACGCCTCGAGTTATCCTTCTTCAGTTGACCTAAATACGTGACACCATACTTAGGTACCTTTTGTTATTTTGTACTGTACACATAATTTGATTGTGGAATATAAGAGCGGAGTCTCCTATCACAAGCAATTCCTTGCTTAAAAGAAGACTTCAACGTATACTCTGTTTGTTAAAATGTGTTACTCATTAATTTTTTTTTTTTTATGTATTTATTTCTGGTATGTATATATTTCTGGTAGGACTGTATACTTGGGTACTTGTCTCATAGGTTTGGCAAAAATCGTGTGACCCATTCTTCACACGAGAGAGATAACTGATAGGTAGGTATTTACTATAGATAGAGACAATTCCAGAAACACCCAACTGAATACAGGATAATACGGTATCAATATGGGTATCAATATATCATAGCTGTATGCAATATTAAAATACCTATATTTTTTATCAAAATTCAAAATCATTCATTTCATTTATTCATTACAACCTGTCGTTATAATCACAAACTCTTTGGTCCAAAATTAATCGTATCAGGTTTTTAAATTGGCCTTGTCTTATCATTTCTTGGTTTAAATTAATCAAATCACATTATAAATTTCTATGCTATCATAATCTGTCGATCACGATGACTCAGAAAAAGTTAATTGAGCTACCTAGTGAAACAAAACCGTACATATATAGTATGTTAGAGGTTTGGCATACATGTCAAACAGAACATAAAAATAATTACAGCCCGTAATAATACTACATTTTTAAGACATTTTTTGATTTACATAGAGTGGTGAAGTTTTTGAACGATACGACTGTACTCCTAAAATGGCGGAATTCCATATGAACGGAACGCTTCGTTGCACTTTTTAGAATGTTTAGAAAATTCAAATTTGGAATGTGATGTATATGAGACGAGTTGATTTATTAACGAACATAATCGTTAGTCCCCCTCGCAAACGAAGAGACGTTGTAAATTTGACATATTTATGAATTTACATTGGACACAAATACATGTATCTTTATTTCTATATGTCGCATTATAGCGTTAAAACGTAGATTATTGCGCTACATTAGATGCGGTCTTTTTAAAATTTAATATGGATGTTTTGAGTTTTATGAAAACCCATTCAGATATTTTCACGTGTTGGTAGGTTTTTTTTAATAAAGCAGTCATTATATTATTATTGAATAATCAATTAATACGTGTTATAGGTACCGGCTTAAGAATCCACCTCATCTCTTCCCGTATCGTGGTTGACGTGTGGTACCGGCTTAAGAATAGTACCACCTTTCTTCCCGTGGGTGTCGTCAAGGCGACTAAGGGATGTCACACCGGAGGACGGGCAGAAGCGTCCTCTGTGTACTTTAAACCCTTACTGCGATGGTTAACCCGCTCGCCAAGCGTGGCGATAATTGCAACGGCCGTGGTCACGTTGCAATACGACGAGTGACCCGTAATATATGTATATATTTTCATAATGATCAGAGACATAGATGAATCAGTCTAATACATGTTTAAGATACATTTTGACTGGGTTTTTCTTAATATAGCTACACCGGATTAACTACATTTAGGTAATTAAGTAAGTTAGCACGTAATAATTTTATTTGTTACAAAATTCCATTCTCTAATTAACTACTTTCACGTAACACCCAGTAGTTTCGCGAATACAAAACGCGTAAGTTTCCATGAAAATAACTCTATATTATATGAACAAAATATATAATACATTACAACAATAAAGAATTTTATTCATTCACACATTTGCGAAATAACAGTGAACGTACCTACTAAGGAGGCACGATGCATATTCATAGAGAATTATTTAATCTACAATTTCTTCGGACGGATTATGCAATTGTCTTTGACACCTACGTCAGTGAGAAGTAAAAAAAAAAACACTTTTCCTCTACAAATTAGTGCTTGCATTGCAAACAATGTATGCTTCGTCATGTGTAAAAAGTATTGAATAGTTGCACGATTGGCTAACGTTAAATTGGATGTCGCGACGAGTTCGCGTGTCTGTGAAAATTTTTGAACTTATGTTTTTAGTAGCTTTTTTATATACTTTTATTTTTTATCTGATAGTAACGGATTCAATTTATTGGCGAAAATTATTTTTACATGAATTTAACTACGAAGATTGTGTCTAATGTATCATATGTCCACAGTCCGCACTGAGAATATGGCTAACCAGAACCCCAAAATATCAAAAACATTTATGGATTTGACATCAATTTATTTTGAATTTTTTAAAGGTCTATTTGTCGTAGACAAAAATAGATAGATCTCTTAATATTGACGTATAGACCAGGCAGGCTGCGCCATCCCTTTCAATTAAAAAGCGTGAAAAAGAGGAAATAACTCGTACGGCCATTGACAGGTATTGACCACAAAGTAGCGTTGTCTCTTTCTACAGGTGGTCAATTTTGTAAATATTTTGACTTTAATATAAATTAAAAAGAAAAAATGTCATCACGCACATAATCCCTCCCAGCCCAGCGAATTTCTATAGGTCATTTGGGCGATCTAGCTGGGGGTCATCCTACTTTACGTTTATTGCTCAGTTTTTATAATATCTATCCAATATATTTTCGAACCGGTTTGCTCGTATTTTCAGTAATTTGCTATACACAAGATAAATAATTTCAGCGTCATTGGCAGCCTATGTTGGAAAACAACGGCTTTTACGAAATTAAAAGTCATTGGTTCACTGGTAACCGAGCATAGCTCAGTTGCCCAAGTAAAGTACTGTACTTTATTCCTTCAATCTTCAATCTAGTAGGCTGTTAACCTCAATATTCTGAACTTATTTGTGCCATAGCTAATGTCTTTGCGTTTTATTTTAATGTCTTAACCGGTCCTTGCGTCGACCGCATTTAATATGACATGCACTTACTAAATGAATAACGAAATAAGTTATTATTACTATACTTAATGGATCCATTAGAATTTGTGGCTTTTTTCAATCATTTTCAATCTCCTTCTTCAGTAATTGTCGATTAAATAGGGTTTAAATGTTGATAAGCATTCGCGATTTGCACACATTATGAAAAAATATATATTACGGGTCTGCAGGACGTTTCGACCGTATTGCAACGGCCGTGGTCACGGGTACACTACACTAAGGCCCACCCGTGACCACGGCCGTTGCAATACACTCATTAACCGTGGATTCACAAAAACAATGTTTCATCAAATTTCGCCGATACTGTTCGCACAGGACAACTAAATTGGATCGCCACGAATATTTTTGACGAACACAGTGTTTGATATTCGTTTTAGTGGTACACACGTATTCGATGTTCATGTTCACCATGTTTTTGTTCGTTCGTGCACGGCTTTAAGCTTTGGTTATGTAGTCCGAGTGTTTTTTGACTTCTTTCCAAAGGTATTCCTATATTCCATGTCCGTGATGCATTCATTTCATAAACTTGTCTGCTGAACTCTAGATATTTTGTAGGACTACTCTTGTTTATGATTGTAGGTAGGTATTTTAAGCTATTGCATAGCTTCTATCGCGGGCCTTGAGCGCGGGGACCGAATCCAGAAATTCCGTAACGAAAAAACCTCACGCTCCCCACTCCGACGGGCACAGCGGTGATAACTTTTTATTATATTTTTTTTTTATTAATTGCTTAAGTTGATAAAAATACTATGCAATAGCTTTACCGCGGCAGTCCCCGAGTGCCACACATTTTTTTAATTAACATTGTGAAGGTGTAAAGTAACAAAATTGAAACACGAGTGTAGATGGTCTCAGTTTATATTATAATTTGTGATTAAGCACTGCATTGTTAATTGCATCATGCATTTAGCAAATTTATTGCCCGAGGAGGTTTAAAATAATGAAAAAAATACTTGAGAGGTAAGTTATATCACGATTAGATTGTATCTAATTACGTAGGTATAATATTAATTTAAATTTAAAACAGAAAATATATAAAATAAATAATTTGTTGAAAAAATAAAAAAATATATTTGTTATGAAAAGTTGAAATTAAAATTGATATATATTTAAAATTTATTTAAAATTAATTAAACTAAACGGCTAAATAAAAACTTAACAATACCCATTATACAGGGTGATCTGTTCCTAATATACTTATTACCTCCCTCTCGTGGTTTCTTTACATTACAGCAAAAAACTTAGTACTATCTATATTTGTTTTTTTGGAGTTATGGCCTTAACCACCTACAAACTACTTTGCTAGAGTAATAATGTTGTTTTTATTCAGGTTTAGGACCTAAACCTGAGTAATAACGTTGTTTTTATTCAGGCTTAGAACCTAAACCATAATAAAAACGTTGTTTTTATTCAGGCTTACAACCTAAACCTGAAAAAAACAACGTTATTACTCAATTATTTTAAAGTCTGGTTAAATTTGCATGTTTAGAAGAGATGTTACTAGTTCATTTTTAAAACTATTAAGACTATAATATTATAAACTTAAATTACTAATTAGTACATAATTGAAACAATATATGATCATTTGATTAGTTACTATTGATAAAATAGGCTAGATACCTACTGTAATTTGGGTGCAAATTCAATTTATCTAATTATATAGATTACAAAGCAAATCACTGTAGTTCATACTACATTACAAATTAATCTGCAATATAGCGTGTAAATGAGAAAAATTAACATAATTACGCAACGTTTAAGTTTCTAGTCATTTTCACATTTTCAAGAGTAAAACCGAACTAGTATCCACAGGAAACCGGTTCGGAAACGCCCAGTGATATTACTATCAGCTGTCAAAAAACACAATACATCAGCGCAATTCGCACGTTAATTTCCATCAACATTGTGGATCATCATATCATTTATGTAGGAATGGGAGAAAGAGCGAGGCCGCTGCCCGCGGCATCAGTCGCTCCACACGCGCAATTCGACATGGTCAACTGTACATAATTACTTGCACTAAGCGTATGTGATCAAAACAAAACCCGGTATCCGAACGCATAGTGTCGTAGAAAAAAAAATAAATGTCATAAATTAAACGTCAAATTTCGCGCGCGCTTTTTTTAATACCATAGATAAACAAAATGGTATCGGAACGTGTTTCAACGAAAGTGAATAATCATTTTTTTTAACGTCTCGTGTTTGAGTGAATGTGAAACTAGATAATATTGCGTAAGCGTAAAATTCTTATGTGTTGTCAAGATGACTTAATATACAAATAGCTGTATTAGTTATGAGTTATTTTAATCGCTATCAGAAAATTAAATAATTTATGGTGTTTAAATTTTCATTGGTCACGACGTATTCTGTAACACTCATCCATTGATTTAAATAGAATTACAGTGTATTTAATGTACATCCATGATATAATGTTATCAGAGCTATGGCCTCTTTCTCAGAGATTTCATCTATTGTCTGTGGTTTATGTTTTTTTTATCTGGAACAGTTAATAGTTTGATTGTGGTGAAAATTGTTAGAAAATTTATGGAAAAAGTGGAGAACCCAATCCGACATAGCATCGCAAACGTATGCGCATAGTAATTGTTACCTTTCTACGATAATTACTTAATTTGTTGGCCGTGGTTTGCATAATGAGCGGCCAGTGATATTCTGCAAACAATATGACTTTTTCAGAGAAATTAAAAACAAATTTACGGCTTTATGCTTTAAAACAGTAAGTAATTAATTACGGTTTTGAAATATTAAGCCTATTTGTAAAGAATTCTCTAAATTATTGCATGAAATTCTTGATGAACTTGTAATAATTTATATTAAAATTCATTTAATGGAATTCTTATTAATAGATTTTATTTTAAATTAGTAATTTGTAGACATTGATACAAATAGCCTACTAAGGTGATACGATCTACAATAATTTATTCTCTTCGAGGTCTGGGTCGATCAATATGCAAGATATATAAATAGTTTTGTATATTATACTTACCTTTCTACAAATATTGGACACTAGCTAACCCGCGCAACTACGTATGTGTAAATTTTGCCCGTTTTTTGCCACATTTTTCACTGCTGCTCCGCCCCTAATGGTCATAGCGTGATGTTACATAGCATATAGCCTGCCTCAATAAATGGGCTATCCAACAGTAAAATCTTTTTTAATTCGGACCAGTAGTCCCTGAGATTATCGCGTTCAAACAAACAAATAACAAACAAACGAACAAACTCTTCAGCTTTATAATATTAGTAAGAATTTATCAATTTAACATTGACAACGTTTCTTGCATACGTAGTCACTTGCTTTGATTGTAAGTATAAAACAGAAAAAAAAACTTTATCTTTACTTTTTTTTTTATTTCTGTTTTCTTCTCAATAAACTTGAGTCCCTTTAGGATTTAGGAGGAAGATTTTATAATTATTATTTTTACTTACCCAGATAGGACAGTCGCAAGATTTCACCACAATTAGTTATTACGAGAAGAATTAGAATGAGAAGCACTCATTTCTCTCGGGGTAGCTACATACGTTTAATTTAAAATTAAGTGCTATATTCGCATGTTTGCAAACAGCTATAAACGTAAGATGGCTTAAACTCCCATTTCCAGCCTCTGTAGCGCGGTGGAAGTGTATCCGACTGCTACGCAAGAGGTCGTGGGTTCGATCTCCACCTATGATAAAACTTTATGTGATGAGCACGATGGTTTATTCTGTGTCTGGCTGTTATTTATCTATGATATGTATGTATTTTTATCAGTTGTCTGATTTCCACAGTACAAACTGCTTAGTTTGGGATCAGATAGCGTTGTGTGAGTTGTCTCAAGATATTATTATTATTATTTCATAGAATTAAATCTAGAGCCATTAATCTATTTCTGTGACACATACCTATACATACAAAGTTACTTTCCCCCTAATAACATTGCAATGACAAAAAATACTTTATACTGACTTTGAATTACGTGTTTTAAAACTTCAATAATAAAATACGATTACGTTTATAGCAAGCAAATGAATTATTACATGCAATGTGATAGAAAGCGTAATATACTGTGGACACGCGGACACGTATAGTAAGTAAACACTACTAAGTGTTTGTGTGCACTACATCATCTCAAGAATTATTTAAAATTGTCTACTATGCGTTTCAAATGAGAAGATAATCGCGATCGCTACAACTTCACTTTGTACTTGTCAAAATTGTACCGCTGGCAACAAAAACTCCCAAGTCGTAAAGTACGTAGGTATGTGTATGGTAATGGAACGGACGTAATATTTATTTTCTTTGAACTATGTAGGTAACCTAACATTTTTCTTTATTAAAATATTATTAGTATTCTTTATTATTTAATAAATACCAAACAGAAATAAGTAAATAGGCAAAATATAAGATTTACGTAGTATTTCAGTAAGAGGTTATATATTTTTTAACTAGAACATATCTATAACAATAAATAGTAAAATACAGTGCTTTTGTATAGTTCATTTAAGTAGGTAGGTACTTCTGTGTAATACTAATGACACCTTTTTACGAATCATTTTATTGCTGACCTTACGTCATTCATATAATGAAGTTGCAGTCGAAATGCGAACCAAAATGTCATCATGACAGTTATCAACTCATTTGAAACGCATAGTATGCAGTAACAAAAATGCGCTAATTTACGCGTCAAATACGTATTAGTGAAAATGTTGTCATTAAGGTATTTGATTAAAGTCAAATCAGTGTCGTTTTATGAAACATAAATGAATGAACTCCATACAAGTTCTTATGAAATACTAGAGTGTGACGTCATATTTTTAATGATTAAATCATTTAGTTTTGTTTTTGTTATGATAAATAAAAAATAATAAACAAGTTAAATTATAAACGAACATATTTTTCAGAATACTTTATGAGATATTATTGCATGGTTAGTATACATTTTTTTTTGTATTAATAGTAAATTATTTACTCTTTAAAATATTACAATCTAACATTGAAGCTAATAAGTAATTTTAAGTTAACATAAATTGCTAAGAATATAATAACTTAATCTAAGAAATTATCCATTGATTTTTCTTAATGTCTGATAAATTGATAACACTTTGTTCTTGTGTTTTAAATGTAATGCACTATCACCTTTTTTCTCTCACTTAACACTACACTAACTCTCACAATTTAGGTTCTAACTGAAAATCAGCACTATGGCGTGGTCTTCCACATCGCAATTTTTTTTTCTTCAGCTTATAATATTAGTATAGCTATCATAGAATCAGCGCATACAGTAAACTCGATAGTTGCTAGATCAATCTGTCAATTAAACGCTCAATTAGTGTTGCAGTGTATCGATGTGCGTATAACATCGATACACGTAAATTATTATCGATCAAGTTAAAAAAGGCTTGCACTTTACCTAACGAGTCTTAAAGAGTATATAGACATAAACCTGAAAAAGAACCTTTGGATTTGCATCAATTGTATACACACCTACATCGATTATATGGTTTACTTGCGTGGAGCAGTTTAGCCGTTGTAACAGTTGCCCTAGCCCTTAGCAGAAACTTTAGAAACATACAAACAACATACACGAAGATAACCCAGACTAGGAATCAACATTTTTAAAGTCCACAAGCTCTGCCCCATATGGGAATCGAACTCACAACCACTAGCAGTCACAGCTCTCTCACTGCACCGCCGAGTCATTCTCACCCCTCTGTACCAACATGACGTAACACTCTCATAATAAGACACTTAGTGTTAAAACAATCACACAGAAATACCACTGCTATTGTTTTTTTAAATGAGACTGTGATATAATCGCAATAGGAAAACAAACTAAGTGCATTTTGTATAGGTAGTTAGTTACATTTGTTTTGTTTTGATTTCATATTAATAACTAGCTATCGCCAGTGTGCGTACCGTGAAAATTTAATAAAATAGCCTATGTCCTATTCCAGACTATAATCTATTTCTGTGTTAAATCTCAGTCAGATCCGATTACCCGTTGTAGCGTAATTGAATAACAAACATCCATCTGTACATACAAACTTTCGCATTTATAATATTGAGTATAGACAAGTAGGTACTTAGTTTAATGTATAAAGTAACGAGAATATGCCATATTAAAAAAAATTTTTGAAGTAAGGTAGTGGTGGCAATTCTCATACAAAGTAAAGGCCCATGTACACGATGCAAGATTCTTGCCTTGCATACAATAATATTAAAGCAATAAATGACTTGCATTTTCTAAACAAAATATCCATTCTGACTCTTTTAAGCCAATTTTCCATTCAAAACTGAATTTAGTATAAACACCTCATACAAGAATTTCATACAACTTTATTTCATCAAAACGTTCCACAATTTAATGTAAAATTTGTAATCGCAAATAGAAACAAAACTATACAAGCACGTACAAGTGTATTTTTAAACAATTCAAGACTTGAAAACAATTATTCCCTAATCATTATTGTATTCGTGTAAACAGAAGTCATATGCAATTATTTTTGGTCAAGATTTGCATTCAATAATTGCGTTCAATTTTTTATATCCGCGTGTAAACTGTTACTTACTATTCTTGAGAGTCAATTACATGCTATAATTGCTCTTGTACATACAAGAAAATGGCATCATGTAAATCAGGCTTAATATAGAAATAACAAATAGATTAGCGACTCGTTTTGGCTTTGCATGAACTTTTCCCATTTTATTGGGTAAACCACTGTATTGAACTTGATGAAATTATGTATATAGAATAAAGGATGGGGAAGAACTTATGCTATTTTTATCGGCTTTAAAATGGTGGTTATCTGTTATCCCGTATGTATGTATGTTCCTGATTTTCTTCAAAGCTAGTGATCTGATTTAGATGAGGTTTTTGTTATGCAACCATATTTTCTGGGTGGGTTTACTATATAAAACGTAGTCCCAGGGCTTAAAACAACAGATATATAGACTAAAACATAGGAATAGGTCAATGAAATTTGTATTCGGTGATGTTTATACCTTGATTTTGACTTAAAGTAGGTTAATTTTCTATTTATAGCGATTAACACTATACAAAACATTGTTAAGAAACATGAACCGTCCCAATTAATCCCGCTTTGTCATTAACTCATTTGTTTTTAAATTACAAATAGAGATTACATGGGCATGTAACAAACCATTTCCGTCATTTTAATGATTAATTTCATTACGTCAACTACATGTTATATTCTTAGGACAAATCTCATCCAATTAACAATGTTCAATTGTAATTTAGTAACTCAATTACGTGTTTTAATTAGACGAAACATTTGTTAATTATTTTGTATGTTTACTTACATTGTACCTAATTTTAAAACGTAACAAGGTGTAACAATGTGGCCGATTTTTCCGCTGACTGTCATCTTAACAATCCCCAGATTTGGATAATTCAGAGGCCAATTCTATTCATATCCTTTTGTTTTGGCATAATTGCAGAGTTGTGAGAAAATTGTGAACACTTTTCTGCATAAAGTAGTGCCTATTTATTCGTCCAATTTAACTCGTAGGTACTCAAGCTCAGAGCTGTGAAAAATATAACCGTTTAGTTAGATAAATTTACGAACGACTTGGATGCATTATTCGGTACAATGCATGATAATGTTTGAAACGTCAACAAAAAATATAAATTTCTTTCGTCTCAAATTCCTACTATTGTTTTTAAACTTTTAAATATCGATTTTTTAAATATGTACCTTTAAATAATTAACGCGATTAAGTCCCGAAATATATCTAATATTAAATTTCTACAGTCAGAAATTTATATTCAGTGCGTAGGTATTTCATTTGTTTCGACTATAAGTAACTTGCAATGTAATTGTTTTTAAAAGCAAATCGTTCAGGCAATAAGTGCTTACAACAGCCATATTATCGTTAGTAAGAGAGTACTTCGCGCAAATTAAAAGCAAATATTAGCCATCATATTGTTGATATATAACGAGCAAAATTTCTTGTATAGGTTTTTTAATGGCAGATCATAAGAAAGATGAAGAAGTTTATGTCGTTTTAACTAAGCTATTTATAGAGAGGATTAGGTACGTACTTATTCTTATAAAGTTGCTGGGCAATGCAACGATTCATTTAAACAAGTACATAGCTGACTCACGCAACTTCGTCAGCGAAAATTTTCCCTGTTTTTGCGACATTTTTTATTGCTGCTTTGCTCTTATGAGTCGTAGCGTGATGTTATATAGCCTATAACTTCCACGACAAATGAGCTATATACAGTAAAATATTTTTTCAATTCGGATCAGTAGTTTCTAAGATTATCGCGTTCAAACAACATACAAACTTTTCAGCTTTATAATATTAGTATAGTTTTTTTAACTTTTTACCTATTACGCCACCAATCACACAATCTCCGTAATAACCAACCATTTTTTTAATTAAAAGGAAATTTTAAATTAAAAACATCCATAGATAAACATCGTTATAAAAGTTCCTAGTTATTAAATGGTGGACTTATCGTTTTATATCGAAGTAAAGTATGTAGGAAGTAGTTTGTAGTTTCTTTGGCGTGTTTCTTTGAACGTTGACGACAGGTAGTTGGTAGTTACCATTTAACTGTCTTTGTAATGCCCCAAAATACCAAGAGTACAGAAGAAACAACGAACACATTTTGTATAATGAAAAAAATGCTGTCTGTAAAGTCGGTTAACGGACGATAATTTTACGTGATAATGTGAAAGAAAGCATTGATAACATATCGCCATTCGCGTTGCTTAGCAACCAATCAATAACGTGACTTCTTAGCAACCAATCAATAACGTGTCCGTTGCTTAGCAACCAACCAATAACGTGACCGTTGCTTAGCAACCAATCAATAATGTGACCGTTGCTACGTGACACTTTTTCGTGCGTGCACCCCGTCATAGCCATATATGACCTTTTCACATAAAAAAAGGAATTCTATACTTACGCAACATGGATAACAACAACGGTCATCTATACTAATATTATAAAGCTGAAGAGTTTGTTTGTTTGTTTGAACGCGGTAATCTCAGGAACTACTGATCCGAATTGAAAAATATTTTTTCTGTTGAGTAGCCCATTTATCAATGAACGCTATATGCTATATAACATCACGCTTTGACCAATAGGAGCGGAGAAGTAATGAAAAATGTTGCAAAAACGGGGAAAATTTACGCAGATGAAGTTGAGCGGGACAGCTAGTTTGTCATATGTAACAAATATATTCACAAGACGTTCATTTGATTGGGCATAAGAAATTGCTGTAACTTTGTACGTGGTAGCCAGTTTAATGTACTAGTTAGTTAACATGGCTCACGGGCAAGGAATCTTGAGACTCTTTCCAAACAAAGTTTCAATAAAAAAAAAAGTGGTCCATAGAGTTATAATTCCGTGCGTGGAGTTTACTTTCTGTACTCTCTTTACTTTGTGGTAACGTGAAAGAGCTATTAAATAAATGGCTTTATATTGATGGTATGTTGTGGTTGATTTGTGGTATCATCATTTATTTAAATTTATATCAGTTTGGCATTCTATAACCCTATTTAAGACATAAATAGTGCTATGTAATTGAGAACAGGGTCCAAATCAATTAATTGATAAACTAAATACTTACTACTATACTTTACGTTACTCTCATAAAAGGTACAAGTTATATTAGAGACAGCATTGTATAAATAAATAATTAAATACGAGTAAAACTCTACCTGTTCATTTATCAATTTATTTAATATCAATGTTAGATGACTCAGTTCTTGAACCAATTTTAATGAAATACGGTTAACAAAGAGAATTTTTATTTATAATTATAGTAATATCTTGGGACAACTCACACAACGTCATCTGATCCCAAACTAAGCAAAGCTTGTACCATGGAAACCACACAACTGATAAACATACTTATATATTTCTAAATACATCCATATTATAGATTAATACAAAGTTTTAACCTGGGTGGGGATCGAACCCACGACCTTTGGCTTAGCAGTCAGGGTCACTACTAGACCAACAGGCCACAAAACATAATAAGTAATCCCGAATATAAATAACATTTGAGCAAAATCGTTTGAGTATTTTAGAATACAGAAGAATATATTTTGTTAAATATCGGTGTACCTATGTATCATCCAATTATAAAAACCTTGATATTAAATATGATGGACTATAAATCATGTATACTGTCACTTTTGCTGGCGTTTTTATAATAATACATAGTTTATTGTTGTGCGAGATACAGAACAGTGCAGACGTTCAGTGTGTGTGACTTTATAACAATGAGTACTTGTAGTGTGTGCGGTAGTGCTTATTAAGCTAACGTTATAAAAATGTAGGGTAATAAAATAGAAACGATATAGAATGACTTTTAAATATTTAAATTACGAATTCGGAGTGCTATTTTTGGAGTTTTAAATTTAGAATGACGGATGCGGTTTTGAATGATTAAATTTCGACACTTAGAAGAGTTTTGAATATTTAAATTTCGAATTTCGGAAGCGGTTTAGAATTTATATATTTTGAATTGAGCAGGAGCTTCTAACGTTAGGCAGTTGTTTACTATTTAAAATTACCAGATAAAATGAGTCGAACTTAGTCAGTCGTGAGTGGAAATGCTTTGTAATTAACCAGATGTTAGTCATGTAAATAAGAAATAAACTAAAGAACCATATTGATAGTTCTTTACATAATCAAAGCATCAATACTGATTACAGTTACACCCAAAAAAACTCATCTATCTAATCACAAACTTGTTAACAAGTTCTTTGACCTACAATGTTAAAAAGTTAACTACTTAATACTCTATAACCTCACATACAACTCGGTTATATAATAATTGATCTAATCATTAATAGCCATTCATCTTTCCGGCCATAACTCTGTACATTTGCACTCAAACGTATTATAACTGACCCGGTTACTAGTCGAGATTGTACTAATTATATAACAAAACAATGTGATGAGTATCTGAGAAAACGGAAGTGTTACAGAATGGTCGTATAACCATATTAATCCTTGACTAGGTAACAGTGATTTTCTGTGCTCTTACTTAGCAGTGACAGTTAAATAACGAACGTTGTTGAACGATGCCTAGGGAACGTTCAGCAGACGACAACTGTAACGCTATCGCGAGGCTTATTAAGGACTTCTGCAGCTGCTCAGAAAACGGCACCTGGTCTCCTGCAATGACATCAGACAGACGAAAAGGACCTCTCCTCAAAAGCGAGTTGACCAACATGTCAGCCATGCGACGAAGAATCATATCCTTAGCTAAAAGAAAAACAAGAGAAGTCCCTGAACCACCAAAACTAACTTACGGAGACACCTTCCAAAAAAGCACTGACACTCTAACCTCCAATCTTGTGAACAATACAGTCAGTTCTCAAGGAAGCACGCTCAGAAGAAACATCGATAACTTTCTTCTATCACGAAGGATGTTCGCTTTAGAAGAAGACATTTACGAGAAGCCGATACAAGTGAAAAACTCAACTTGCGGTGAGAACTGGTCTCTTAGTAAAGCGTGGCGGAACAACAACACAGATTTCTTCGATCGGTCTCCTACCCTCGATTCTCACCAAGCAATTGAGCGGAACCACGTCCAACTCGAACGAATAGACGAGATCCCGCAGCGAAAAAAGCGTAATAAGAAAATGAAGGAGCAATTACGTTACGATAGGAATATTAAGCGTCATATACGCATTAGAGTCATGTTGTCTTTAAGAATGAGGAGGTATATGAAGCGGAGAATGAAGAAAACTAACATACAGGTGTCTCAAAGTGTAAATGTGCCGCCAAGAAGGTTTCCTAGAGGAGCATCAGTGACGTCTAGTTTTGGGACGCGGTCGTACAGAAGTGTTATGACGGATAAATTGGGAGACGGGGCTGTGTTGTTCGATATACATGAAGCAAGGAATTCTACCATGGAGTTGTGCCACGATTACGAAGAGGACCTCGACACGCTGGAGATTGCGTTACGCGCCGGTAACTTTAGGTAAATATTTACAACCTTAATAATATTAAGACTGTTTTCTTAAACATTGCTTTTGTTACTATTCCCGTCGAATAACATTTTCCTGTGTATGCGTTGATTAAAATACGTATACTTAATAGAAAGCGGCGGTAGCCTAATGGCTAAGGCATCGGTCTCTAAGCTTAGCTGGAGGGGTTAACAGGATTGCTAGTAATGTGGGACCACAATGCTAGTTATCATTTTAATTAAAAAAAAAAAAGAAATAGAATAGAAATTAACCAAATGTAGCAAAAATCGTAATTGTGAGTGTCATTTTTAGTGCACAAGAGTTTAGCTGAAAGTTAAAAACAAATACTTACTGAAACGCAATCAGATTAAGACGTAGTAACGTCTGGTGACGCCACTGCTTTAAAGTGAATTGTAGGAAGAGATAAACAAAAATAATGTAAGGCGAGGCAGTGCCGTAACTAGCCTTTTTTGCGCCCGGTGCGAGCTTACATAACTGCGCCTTTGGTGTTGGTCCTGTTGGTCATTTTTGTACCCCTCCAGGGTCAAAAGCCAAAGATGCATAGTCAAATCCAAATCATATAATCATAACAATGTAGTTACATAATTCAGTGTTAGTAATAATAATATCTTGGGACAACTCACACAACGCTATCTGATCCCAAACTAAGCAGAGCTTGTCCTATGGAAACCAGACAACTGATAAACATACTTTTATATTTCTAAATACATACATACTATAGATAAATAACACCCAAACACAGAATAAACCATCGTGTTCATCACACAAAGTTTTATCCTGGGTGGGGATCGAACCTACGACCTCTTGCGTAGCAGTCGGATACACTCCCACCGCGCCACAGAGGCAGTCAAATGTAGTTCTATTACAATATAAAAATGCGTAAATATAAAATCGTCTCTTCATATAGATTAAAATGTGGTGTCCGCGTCTCGTCTGTCAATTTTAAATGTGTTGCCTAACTACCTTTCTGTCTAGCTTGAACCTTAAATACCTTGATTTTTAATAGCTGGAGGGGTTATTCTGATTAGTATAGATGATATTGTATCATTTGAGTTTTAATTGACAGCCTCCGTGGTGCAGTGGGAATGTGTACGACTGCTACGCAAGAGGTCGTGGGTTCGATTTCCATACGGGACACCACTTTGTATGATCCACAAAGTGTCTGGGTGTACTTTGTGTCTGTGACTTGTATGTTTGTAAAATCCCTCGCGACACAGGGCTTGTACCCTACTGCGGGAGTCTTTAAAAAAAAAAACAAAAAAATTAAATTAATGAAATTTGACATGTCATATACCAAACAGTTGTGTGTAATAATATTATAGACGATATTGTATCATTTGAGTTTTAATCTACTAAGTAAAGGACTCTTTGGTTTTAACAAGTCATATTTCAAATAGATGTGTGTAATAATTTATCCGAATATGAGGTCATTCAAAGGTTACAATTTAGAAATTGTCTACCGTAGTCCGGATACGTGGTTAGCCTACCGTTACCCTATTGTCTCCCCCCCTATTATGGTGACTAATGTGACTGTACCATGTTATTGACAACCGGGACGAATATCATACATGTGAATGCGAATTGTTCTGCATTTTTACATTATTTTTGCGAACACTGTCATATTGATGTTGCGTTTTTTTATGTAATTATTTTCTTCGATATTATTTAATTTTGACACTCAAAAATGTTAGTTTTTACTTATAACTTATTCATTGTAATCAAATTAGAGAAATATAATCTTAATAATATCTTGGGACAACTTACACAACGCCATCTGATCCTAAACTAGGCAGAGCCTGCACTATAGCAACCAGACAACTGATAAACATACTTTTATATTTCTAAATTCATACTTAATATAGATAAATTACCCCCAGACACAGAATAAATACGTGCTCATCCCACAAAGTTTTACCATGGGTGGGGATCAAACCTACGATCCCTGGCTTAGCAGTCAGGGTCACTAACCACTAAACCAACGGGCCACTCGTAATGTTTAAATTTGCTATTTTACGAAGGTAGAACAATGCGTAGTAAGGTGTAACCAAAGCCGAGAATGTTTATATATACCCATGAAAATTTAACGATATTTAAAATTATTGGTTCATTTTATCAATAAAAAAATCTATCTCATAGTAATGCATTAAATTTAGCAGGATGGGAAGTATAATACTTCTGCCATAAACAATTCGCTTCCGAAATTTGACGAATAGAAAACGCTATAACTATGTCATAATATACAATCAGAGACACCATAGTAGACATACTTACGCTATATACTGTTTGTTGTTGAAAGAGCCTAAAACGAAAACCTTTTTGGGTTATTTTAAATTAATTATTGACATGTTTGATTTTAAATTGATCTAATTGAATTATTTATGTTATTTTTTAATTGTTTTTCTATATTATTCTATTAACTTTAGTGACTTTACTTTTTTTTAATTTTATATAATTTACATTTTTTTTTTGTTTAAAACATATTTGTACGCCTTACATAGGCGAAACATAGTGAGACGATTGTATTTTAATGTTATAACCATGTACCTATGTTCCACAAATAAATTTATTTGATTTGAAATTTATTTGATTTGATTTCATTATATTTATTTTACACATGTATTCTGAGCAAAAAAAATATTTCTTATTTCTTCTTATTCTCAGGGTTATATTAACCCTCAATCATCTACCACTTGTTTTCGGAGTTATGACCTTAACCACCTACAGAATATTTTAGTGGAGTAAAATCGTTGTTTATTGTGAAGTTTAGACTTCTAAACCTGACAAAGATACATTGATTTTACTCCGGGGTCTCCTATATGTGGTTTTTTTTAAAGACGACTCCCGCAGTAGTGTAGGTAGAAGCTCTGTGTTGCGGGGGACTTTACAAACATACAAGTCACGGACACACAAAGCACACCCAGACTCGGAACAACAATTTGTGGATCACACAAAGTGGTATTCCGTGTGTGAATCGAACCCACGACCTCTTGCGTAGCAGTCGGACATACTTCCACCGCGCCACAGAGACAGTCGAAGATGATGTTGTGTGACAAAAGTAGGTGGTGAAGTGTTAATTTCTCATTTTTTTTTCAAAAAATATATTACGAAGTTATTTAGTGTAATGTAAAAAAGTCAGGAGCCAAGCAGTTATTAGTATACTAAAAATTACTCTGGAAACTTTTATTTTTATCTATAATACAACAGCTAACTGTCACAAATCGTGATGTATGTTGAAATGAAATCAATCCATCATCACAATGTACTCACCAAATGTCATTGACTGGAAGTTTGTTCAACTGGGGTACGCGATCATTTTGTGAAACAGTTTCTACTCATTAATTATTATCTACTGCTATTTAATGAGCTAAACGATTGTAAGCCGAGAGCTAAATAGTTTTGTTTTGAAAACTAAGATAAAACATTCGCTTGTTAAAATATCTAGTGTGGGGAGTTTCAAATTTTCATACTTTGCATCAAATGTTCTAAAAATGTTGTTTGTGTATATATTTTGTACTCGTATAATTACGTTCAATGGTTTTTGATAAATAAATTATTATTACTATAAAATAGGTATTTTGCTATGAGAGGGAAGGTATATTTTTTACCCGAATTTGCTAGTAATACGGTACATTTTCGAGTATACCTACGAGTATGTGTTGATTTTTTTTTATACAACTAATTGAAGAGACGAGCAGGTCGTGCGCCAGATGGCTCATAACAGTACCAGTGACACCCAAATCCTTGTTTGGCAAATTACTTCGTAAATCTCATTTGCCCTGTAATTACACTAGCTACAGTGCCAAGGAAGAATATCTGAAACTGTTGTATCATTTCTTTGTCACGCTTTACAGCACAAATCACTCGACGGATTTCGTCATGTGAGCCGTCGTTTGATTCGTTTCAATTGTTCGGGAGACATTTGCTATATATTTTTTTAGATAATCAATTTTTAATTTTTCTTATGTACACTATTTGAGATCTACACACTTATCATCACACATCTTAAACAATCTGCTCAGACGAAGGGTTTGTACACATGTAAGTAAAAGACCAAGGATACAATCCGAGGCAGGAGACTTTACAAAAACATACAACGAATGGACACAAGCAGCACCCTTACGTATGTTTAAGGACTGCCTGTAACAACATTGTGCAATAAATGAATAAATAAATAAATAAATAACAAAGTACATCCAGACTTGGAACTAACATTTAGTTATTTGTAATATCTCCCTTACTACTAAATAAATGTACATAGCATTCAATCATTTCATTTCTTTAATAAAACCAGTGCTGACTCCAGTAGCAATACTAGAGAGGCAGCACAATGCTGAGTGAGATCCATTATTTTACACACATGTGATTTTTTTTAAGCTTTGTAAATAAGATTTCTATAAATGTACAGCGTAAAAATAAACGCTTTCTTTATGAAAACAAATATATCACGGGTCTTAATTCGTCGTTAAAAAGTTTACCCGTTACCACGGCGGTTACAATACGGTCGAAACGTCGGGCAATAAACAAGGTATTTTACCTTAAATTATTCACGCGATTAAGACCCATAATTATATATATATATATATATACAGGGTGTAATCGTTAAGTGTGTCCAGGCGATTATTCCGTAACTACATATTACAGATATCAAAAAACTTTAAACTGATATCGAAAGTACGTTACCTAATGAGTTAAATGACATCAATAACTTTTTAAAATCAAACGAGAGGTATCTAACATTTTGACATTAAACACTCCCATACATTTAGTATGAGATTAGTAGAAAGGTTTTAGTTTCCTTATTTTAAGTGGTCTAGTACTCATTGTACCTTAATCATATTGTATGATTACGTATGATATGACAATGATGATTTTCAAGTAGATGCACGTGTAGATTAATTATCTTACCACTTCAAATTAGTAATAAACTGTGTTTCAATATCGCAATAATTTGAACTGACTGAAAAGCAACACACTACAAAAAGAAAAATAAAAGATACTCTTTGGTGTTCGTTCTAAATTCAAAACTTTTATCTCGGGTTGTTGTTCCCGCCAATTTATCTTTGTTGTTTTTTAATTTGCATTAAGAATCGTGATTGTTTCATTTATTGTTTGCAAAATGGCATATTCCAAAAGAGAGAAGAGAGATATGTTAAAAATGTACTACAAATATGATTGTAACAAAAGAACGGCCATTATCGCCTACAGAAGAGAGTACCCAGATAGAGAAGTTCTTTCTGGTACGTACTTACAAAAGCTGGATAACAATTTAATAAATAATGGATCTTTCAACAGAAAAAAAGATATGGGAGTGTTTAATGTCAAAATGTTAGATACCTCTCGTTTGATTTTTAAAAAGTTATTGATGTCATTTAACTCATTAGGAAACGTACTTTCGATATCAGTTTAAAGTTTTTTGATATCTGTAATAGTTACGGAATAATCGCCTGGACACACTTAACGATTACACCCGGTATATATATATATATATATTTTCATGATGTGTACAAATCGCGAAAGTTTGTCAACATTTAAACGCTTTCTTTTTTTTCTTTTCTTATAAAGATGAATTCAAATGTATAGAGGAATACCCCTAAGATCGCGAGACGATTTTTTCCTTTATGTATATATAACTACATTTAAATTCAGAATGTTTAATAATCCGATAAAACCTTGTTTCGCATTTTCGTATTTTGCATAGCATTCAAACACACTCTTGCCGTCTCGTCGAATGATATGCAAACGCCATTATTGATTGATTTCATCGAAAATTGTAAAAATTATTATAATTTGAAGGATTATCAGCAGACAGACGAACATGATAATATTCCAAATGATTGACATCTCATTGGAAAGGAAGTGAGTTTTTAATTTAAAATAAATAACTACTTCATAAAATTATCATAGCAATTTAAGATTATATAACTATTAACATAAATTAATTAATATTGAAAATTTGATGAATATTAATTATGAAAATTAAACATTATTTATTTATGAAACAAAATACTGCACTTGTGATAAGTTATGATTCTACATTTACAAGTTTGTAAAACAATAGGTTAATTCTTTTGTAAGTCCCGTAACAAATTGTCAAGAAGCCAAGAGCGAGTCGGATATTTTTGTTTTTTTTTATCAGATTTATGTCCTAAACCTCACAATAAACAACTTTACTCCAGTAAAACTGTCTATTTATGAGAAAATGTGTAATGTAAAGAAGCCACGAGCAAGAGGTTATTAGTATATTACAAATCAATTTGTCACACCTAGTGATTTTGAAATTCAGCATTCCGATTAAAAAAAATCCAAATTATGTTATAATCGTTTTAAAACTTTTGCGATTTTTATACATATTAGATATATTTCGGGACTTAATCGCGTGAATCATTTATCCGATCGTGGTCACGGGTCGACAAGAGTCGACCCATGACCACGATCGGTTCAATTCGATCGAAACGTCGGGTAAATAAAAGGTTCGTACCTTTAAATAATTCACGCGTGTATGTCCCGAAATACATCTAATATAATTATGTAATAATCCTTTAAAAGTTTTGTCAAAATTAGTTTGTTATAAATCAAGCGTGACATTGTTATAAAAACTTTATAAATCGATCGAAATACATCTCATTAAAAAGTAATTTTACATTCTGATCACTTGACATTTTCGTCTAATGTCGAATTTGACTTAATTTGTTTGTGTATCCTCCTTCCGGCAGATTTAGATGATATAGATCATTGTCGATAGATCAATCTGCATGCCGAAGTCATTTACTTTAGTTTAAATATGCGATGGACCTTTGAGAACTAATTAATAAGTTAAGTTTTTTATTATTCAAATTTTTATGTGGGAAAATAAAATATATCAAAATTAATAGATTTTTCTAAATGTCAAGATTAATCTCTTGTTACGCCCAAATGTATGCATTCCAAATGATTAAAACATGCGTAAATATTTCATATATCAATTTAGTATTTTGACGTGAAATTATTTTTTATGAATATATTTTTTATTATTAATTTATCAACGGAAATAACTCCATTGAGTTATTTAATGTTCTTGAAACGCTACTAGCGCCATCTCTCGTGTAATAGATGAAGTATTAAGTAAGCAGCGGCCGTGGTTTGCGTACGAACTGACAGTACGTAAATCAAATAGTTCAGCTATGTTTCGCTAGATGGCGTGACCAACAACAAGTTGAAATACGAACGCGTTGATGTCTTTTGTATGACGAATTTTACATTGAGGTTTAAAACAAGTTTTTTTTTTCAATTTTATATAAACAACTGAGACAAGAAGCTTTTAAATAGTACTTACATTCCAATAAAAATATTATTACTATCCGCTAATAATGTTTTTGATTACGATTTCCACGGTTTAGAGATTGTTGATGTTATATCAAATACAATGTAACATTTATGAGTTTTATGACTACGACTGTTATACAGGGAGATTTTCTCATTTGCTTTATTCATCATCATATATTGCATAGCATATAAGTCAGTAAGCCGTTTATACCTTTCCTCTAAGAACCACTGCATCACAATAACTGACCCTGTTCTTAATACGCGACGGACCGTTATTTAAATATTGCATTTGAAAATCGAACACGACGTTATTTTAAATGACTTTTGTGTTATTCCATTTTTGAATAGAATATGTGTCTGTCAAAGTGTTTGAAGTGATTATTTGATAATTTGTGAATTATTGTTTTTTTATTTATTTTTTAAAACACGTTACATTTAACCTTTATGAAGTTATTCTGTTCTCTAAATATCTGTTCTGTTATTCCATGTTCAAATCGAGAAAAAGTGATTGTTCTATATAGAAATGATTCCATTTTTAAATCGAACGTGGGATTTAAAATATTGAAGTGATTGTACGATTATTCCATTTTTAAATTAAACATGTACGCATAAACCGCTCCCGAAAAATTAAACCACCAAGGATTTTTTTTTCGGGAGGTGATTTGTTATTTTCGATGGGCGCATATTTAGCCGGTGTTCAAACAATTGTACCACGTAACCTCCCACGTGGTACAATTGTTTGAACACCTCCTAAATATGCGCTAAGTAACCACCTCTTTTTAACGATTTAAGGGGGGGGATTTAACCCCCAAATACCCCTTCCCTTCCAAGCATGCCCATGCATGTACGAGTATGTAATTTTCTAAAATCGAAAATGACATCTAAACTTTTTGAAGCAATTATTCTATTTTTAACCTACTTCATAATATTTATTTTGTTCGATAGAGGTTATTCCGAAATAGTTCCAAATAAATTTTGTAAAGATTTCATCACGAGTTTCAGAGACAGACAACGAAACTCCTCAATAACTGCCTGCAAAATCAACCGTGATTGAAGTCAGACAGATGTTCTTTTTTTTGAAAAAAATAATTATAAAGTACATGTTTATTGCGCAGGAGCGGTCGACTAGCTGTCGAGGGGTGGTGGTGCGGGCGCGCGATGCCGGCGGCGGGAGGTCGCGCCAACAACGGCGCTCTAGCGCTGCACTATGCCGCCGCGCGGGGTTGCCTGGACTGTGTGCGGCTACTCACTAATACTACGCCTGATGTCTCGTAAGTGTTGTATCATTTGTAGTATTGTAAGCAGCGTTGTATAGGGGGGACTTGTACAACAGTGGAACAGTAAGTTGACAATTAGAGTTGATGTCAGATGAAATCGGTAAAGACGAAAAGAAGGGTCAAAAATGGATTTAAAATAAATTTGAAAATAGTTTTGGTGTATTTACAAATAACGGCATAAGGGTTTGAAATCTTGAAATATGTATCTATATATATAAAAGGAGAAGCTGACTGACAGGGAAGTTTCTAGCGCTACAATTTTTTTTGTAAATTCACCCCCAATGGGGGTAAAACGGGGGTGCAAAGTTAGTATGAAACTTTGCCGTTAATATATTTAGTAACAATCTGGCATCCACGCGGGTGAAGCCGCGGGCAAAAACTAGTAGCTACATATAATGTACGTTGCACTAATGTACACGCAAACTGCCTTTGGAGCATAAAACGTACGTTGGAAATCACGCGTATTTAAAAAAAACAAAAATGTTCAATCTGTTGCATTAATTTAAGATTTTTTAACTTTAGTTACTGACTCTATTTTTTAAAATTGATGGCTCTTGAGGCCTTTTAAGCAAACACCACTTACGCTCAGATTATTCATAATTTATATTAGTCTTAACTTTTAAAAGAAAGCCTTCTAAGAAGTGAAATTTTATTTCCTACAAAGACATTATAAGAATAAACAGACAATAAAAAACAAATAAGTGTTTGTGGTAATAAAACAGCGATGGGGAAAGACGTGATTGGTTTATTTGTTAGAGTTCCTATATATCAGGTAGACAGTATTTGTTGAACAACAAAGCCGATCCGAAGCAATTACTATGTTATGTTCGGCATCATTCGGTGTGCGGTACAGCACACTCATCTAATATCCGATTTTAGTGCCCGCTGTATCGAATAATGCTGGCCTGCTTATTTGTGTAGCAACCCTTACACATGGGTTACAAATAAACCATATAGGCATGTCTTTGCTTTCCTTGTGTACATATTTTAAGGAACTCCTACAGAAGCTTGATCAGTTGTGGGTCAGATAGTTATACCCATTGTGAATATCTATACTAATACTAGCTGTCCCGCGCAACTTCGTCTGCGTAAATTTTCCCCATTTTTGCAACATTTCTCATTGCTGCTCTTTTCCTATTGATCGTAGCGTTATATTGCCTATAGCAAACAAACGAATAAACAAACTATAAACCAACAAACAAAACTATAAGCAAACAAACAAACTCTTCAGCTTTATAATCTATACTAATATTATAAAGCTGAAGAGTTTGTATGTTTGTTGGAAAGCGTAAATATGAGGAACTACTGGTCCGAATTACATTTTTTTTACTGTTGGATAGACTATTTATCGAGGAAGGTTATAGGCTATATAACATCACGCTACAACTAACAGGAGCAGAGCAGCAATGAAAAAAGTTTCGAAAACGGGAAAAATTCGCGCAGATGAAGTTGCGCGGGTTACTTAGTTAAAGATAACTCTGAACAGTATAATATAACATACAATAATTATCTTTCTTCTTAATTATTCCAGTGTTAAAGATTTATGTAAGACATAATCCAAGTAGATACGTTCATTGCTTGGAGCACGCGAGGCTCATTAGTTCGTCACACGTCATTGCGTACTCTTGTGAGCGTAGGAGATGCCAACTGAGCGAGAAATGTGCTCACTCGTTCATCTGTTAGGATTCAGTTTCAAGATTAACTACATAGCTAGTTGAAAGAAATGAAATTCACCCCGGTTTCATAGGATGATTAGGATTTGTTAGGTTTCATTTGTTTTGGAAAATCTTTGAAATTGGGGTTCGATTTCGATAAAATCTTCCGATTACCTTGATGGCCTGTTGGTCTAGTGGTTAGTGACTCTGACTGCTAAGCCGGAGGTCGTGGGTTAGATCCCGACCCAGTATAAAACTTTGTGTGATGAGCACGATGGTTTATTCTGTGTCTGGTTGTTATTTATCTATAATATGTATGTATTTAGAAATGTATAAGTATGTTTATCAGTTGTCAGGTTTTCATAGTACAAGCTCTGCTAAGTTTGGGATCAGATAGCGTTGTGTGAGTTGTCCCAAGAGATGTTGGTACTGTGGTAGCATAAAGCTTGACTGTCTAAGTTTGTCTTTAATTATGTATTTTCTAGAAAATATTCGATTTCATACACTTTTTTTTAAGTTTTTAATTTTGTCCATTACATCTATCACTGCATCGTTTCTATTATTTAACCTTAAGAACACTGAGGTACGCTCGGTCATCCCAGCTTTACTTTTAATAAAATAAGTTGGATTCAAATCGGTTCACCCATTTACGAGCCACGATGCCACAGACAGGCTAACACAGAGCCATGATACTTAAAATACTTTAGAGCATATTTAATAGTTATTTATTCGTATACAGAACCTCGACAAACGCCCCCTATATTTAACACATATAAGGATTTTTTGTCCGTCCGTCCGTCCGTAACTGTCCGTTCACGAGATCTAACGGCTATCAACTACTGTTACCGTTGTGGCGCACGCGCATAGCTAGATGCTGTAAGATAATGTGCAATGTTACTGCAATTATAATATACTAGCTGTCCCGCGCAACTTCGTATGCGTAATTTTTCCCCGTTTTTGAAACATTTCTCGTCGCTTCTCCGCTCCTATTAGTCGTACCGCGATGTTATATAGCCTATAGCCTTCCTCGATAAATGGGCTATCCAACAAAAAAAGATTTTTTCAAATCGGACCAGTAGATCCTGAGATTAGCGCGTTTAAACAAACAAACAAACTCTTCCGCTTTATAATATTATAGTATAGATTGTGCTTTTTTCTTTTGATTACTGTCATTAATTTTGTTTCAATTAAACAGAAGAGTAATGTATAATATAATATATTATTAATAATGTCTTCATTTACTTATTAGTTATTCTTTCACATTATATATTATTATTATACATATTTATTTTAATTTGTTTCTAATTGATATTAGTTTGATTTAATTATTGGTATATTTTGTTATTTGATTTTGTTATTATTATTGTAATTATAAATTTGCATGTCGCAAGACGACAAAATGTATATACAACCTAAATTTTTAAGCAAATAAATGCTTCTATGATTCTATAACATAATATATTAGAATAAAAATATATTTGCAGTGAATTAGCTGTTGTTCGCGACTTTATTTGCGTCGAAATAAAAAAAAACAAATATATCCAAACCCCAGACTTAGGATATACTAGCGTAGAAGGGGCGTCTAAACGGGCCATTTTTTACGGCAATTTGTGGTGCACTATTGGCAACTAATTGCTCGGCCAATAATGGCAATATGTCTGCAATTGTATAGCACATAATTCAGTCTACTAAACGGGCTCAACTCGGCAACAATAAAATAGAGAGCGACTGAAACAACAAGAAAATTGGCCGGGTAACATTGCAGAATATCAATTGCTCAGCGATCGTCCGGCAACCATCAAATCAATATTGGAGAGTACTGCCATGTTGCCGGCCACAGCATTGCCGTAAAAAATGGCCAGTTTAGACGCCCGTTTAGACGTAGGTACATAGTATTTGAGCTAGAGAATAATTGTTTATGAAAGCGCTACAAGTAAGAAAGAGAAAACAAACACAACTTTTACTGCCTCTGTGGCGCGGTGGAAGTGTGTCCGACTGCTACGCAAGAGGTCGTAGGTTCGATTCCCACACGGAACACCACTTTGTGTGATCCACAAATTGTTGTTCGAAGTCTGGGTGTACTTTGTGTCCGTGACTTGTATGTTTGTAAAGTCCCCCGCGACACAGGGCTTGTACCCTACTGCGGGAGTGGTCTTTTATAAAAAAAAAAACAACATTGTGACCCATTTTGAATGACAGGTATTCCGAAGTCATCTTGCGTGATTATTAAAACAAATATATCCAATATGCTAGTATATTCTAAGTCTACGATTAGAACCGTTCATTGTAGATCAATTCTACTGATTTATTTTAGGTTATCTTCGTAACATAGTTGACGATTTTTTGGACAATTCACAGTAATATTCGAATATTGAAATGGTTTATTTGAAAATCTCAATTTAACATAATATGCGAGGTTCAGTTTGACCGTTTGCTGTAGGTAAATCTTGTACCCTTACGAAACTAGGGAGTCAAATCACGTATTTAAAGCACTGCAGTTGCAGTTCAGTTGCAGTTAAGTTTCGATTAAAACGGCCATTTTTGTATTCATGTAATTTTGGGATAGATTTCAAATAAGCTTGCATTTTTGAGATCAATCCCAAAGTTACAAGAATATAAATAATGGCCGTTTTAATCGAAACTTAACTGCAAATGCACTGCAACTGTACTGCTTTAAATACTTTAATTGGCCTCCAGGGCATAGTTTTGACAATTGAGTTTTAGATATAGGAATTATTTTCAGGCCACATTATAGCTTTGTAAGAATAAACAAATCATTATGATAACTGCAGTACATTGTATTATCTTACATCAAAATCAGTTTGCATCTTGCTCGTGTAATTGTAAAACACTTGGATTCATATCATAATCATTAAAATGTTATCAATTTTCTCAGTGAAATTGGCATAAGTACAAGTAAAGTCACGCTATATAACATGCTCATTAAGGCCAAGTTCTCGCTTGCCAACGAAAGAATCTGGGTTGTTTCATCGCGCTGAAGCAATGTACTTGTTTAGTCAATGTCACTTGGCATGAAGTTAGGTTCTGTAAGATGTTCGTACATGTGAAATGATAGGATGCGTTTTTTAGAATGTTTATTGAAGCGTTTTGTTTTATATGTTCGTAAACTTTCGCGATTTCTACATATATAATTTTATAAGCTATGGGTAATATTTACGCAATTAAGACCCGTAGCTTATAAAATTCTATAACGTTTTGTTTTGTTACGACTGTTTAATATCCAAAAGTGGATCCATGCAATTCGAGTGGTTAGTGACACTTATTGATAAGCCAGTGGTCGTGACTTTGATTCCCACATGAGATACTACTTTATATAATCCACAAATTGTTCTTCCGATTTGGGTATACGTACATACTTTGTGTCCGTGATTTGTATATATACTATATGCATTATGGTACTAGGGGGACCCCTGGTACCTTATGGTACTAGGAGGAACCCTGGTACCATAATGCGGCAGTTATCTTTAAAAATAATCTTGTTACTTATTTCAGCCCAGCTAACTAAGATTTCGCGTATCGTAATTACAAATATAAAAAAAAACTTCGCATATTATGAGCTAGATGCAAGTCCACGGCGACTGGCCTAAAATTATTGAAATAAAAACTATATGTTAGAGTTTACAACATTTAACTACGAGAAAGAACAACGTGTGAATTACATTATGGTTTTTAAAGGCATTTCTTGCCAATTACTTTATTAATACAATAATTGAATTTTTGAAAGATAGAAAAATTTGAAGTCCTGAACCAAGAATCGAACTCGGGACTTCCGTATGCCAAACCGGTGTGTGTGCGATTCTTGGGTCTGAACTTCAATTTTTTTTTCTATATTTAAAAATGCAATTATTGTTAATTGCAATTTTTTTTTCTATATTTCAAAAATGCAATTATTGTTAATTGAAATTTATGAGAATGAGCAATTATTGTATTAACGTGTGAATCACTATGCATTTTAGGATTAAAAGTCGGCTCTGAATGACACAGCAATATTGCAATTACAGTTTCATTCCAACACTTTTTATCTCACTTTTCAAAACCATGTAATTTTCCAACATTACAAGATAGTGTTTGTTATTGTATTACAGTATTAATAGCCACAAATTACATTACTTACAAACATCAGATAATACAATGTATTATTACAGCTACTAAGTTAGCCAACATCTAAATAAAATGGCATACCAACTACTACAAATTAGATAGATACGTACCTAGCTAGACCAATTCCCTGCAACGAGTGTAAACAGTCTCACTCACACATAGATGCACACGTATATAGATCTTGGTCAATCTTGGTTGAATTATCGACCGAGATGCCGCACATGAGTATGGCTTCGTTGATTTCTTGTCGAGCTATGAGCCGACCTTCTGTATCTATATATTCTGTGCAACTACTTAACACAGAGCGGTTGTAGAGAAAGCGTTACCGAATTAATTGCACTTATCCGACATCTTGGATCTGAGATCTTCACGGCTGCGCCCGCGCATGCATCCTGTGACACATTTGTGGCGATCAAATAACCTCACGCTAGCTCGTGAAGAGGTTAACGACGTATGTCATGTTGTTTATTTTTTTTTCACTCTTGCCATGGCAGAGGTGAGCGGGGGGGGGGGAGGATATTGATTACTACTAATAGGTGTAAAGTTGCAAATAAATATTCTTTTTATAGTGTGAAAACTGTTTAGGTTGCTATATCCAAGGTATACAATAAAAACACAAGCCGAAAGAAATTAAAAATTCGGCCTATATTGCCACTCACTTATAAAAAAGAAAAGTAAATGAAGTATAAGTATATTCTTAAAATAAGATTTTTTTATCAAATTTACCTACTCAATAATTATTTACTTAATACAATTAAAGCGGCGCTAGCCTAATGGCTAAGGTATCGGATTCGCAATCGTGAGGTCGCGAGTTCGAATCTTACCCATTATACTACCGACGTGAGCCCATTCCTGACACAAGCATTGAGCTTAGCTGGAGGGGTTAACAAGATTGCTAATTTGAAAAGAGTGGGCGCGAGTTTTTATTGCCAGGTTCGACGACGTACGACGTGTTTTGCATCCTGAATTGAATACGATTTTTTGGATTTTTGCTAGTAATGTGGGACCCAATCCCATATTGCTAGTTATCTTTTAATAAAAAAAATATATTTTTATGTCTGGGTTTTCTTGTAACATATACAAGAAAACCCAGATATATAAATCATTTTTTTTATTAAATAAAACCACAAGATGTAATTTTTTTGGACAACATTTCACGCAAACGCTGTCGGAGCTTTCAGTTACATAGGTGTTATAAAATACATATAACTAGTTCATAATTAATATTTTTTAAATTTTAATTTCGAGTAACGGATGTGTTTATGCATATATGGTGCAACATTTGACGCCTGCGCAGTAGGAGAGGTGGAGGTTAATTATGAAAATTAATTGCGAACATTAAAATTTAAATTGCAATTTCGCACTAATTGTATAAATCGTGCAATAATTATCATTCTGTTGCGGGTTCTATCTGCGCACGAAATATGATGTGTGTGTGTAATGATTTGAGTTGATGATCACTATCAATATTATTTACTTTCCACTAATCAAGTACTAATAAATACAGTAATTGCATTTGAAAGAAAAAAATCTCAAATGCAACTATTGCATTTCTTGCCAATTACTTTTGGCAAGAAATGCCTATAAAAAAATACTATAATAATAAATAATTCAATTTCATCTGAGCAACCTAAGACTAACTACGTCTTAGAGTCATCAAAAATTATTTTACTTCACTCTTTAAAGTGATATTATTTTTTTTATGTTATTTTTTTTTTAAATTTAGGTTATTCGTCCGTGTTTGAGTCACAGAAATACTAAGTATACTAAATTTAAACTTAATCGGTCCAGTAGATTCGGTGGCTGTGACAGAAGAACAGACAGAAACACGAGTGATCCTATAAGGGTTCCGGTTTTTCCTTTTAGTACGGAACCCTAAAAACCAGTTAGATATATGTAAGTAAATAACTGCCTCTGTGGCGCGGAGGGAGTGTGTCCGACTCTGTGACCGACGGTTCGATTCCAACACGGGACACCACTTTGAGTGATCTACAAATTGTTGTTTCGAATCTGGGTGTACTCGTGTCCGTGACTTGTATGTTTGTAAAGTCCCCCGCGACACAGGGCTTCTACACTACTGCAGGAGTTGTGATGTGTCAATGATGTGCCGGCCCAAATAAACTACCCGATCAGCACTTGATAATGAAGCCGGACAGGTTGCTTCGGGTCGGCTTTGTTGTTCGGCAAGTACTGCCGAACCGAATGTGCCGACCCGCTTATCTGTGTAGCTTCCCAAACACCCTTGTAGCTCCACCTTGCTAAAATTCTTTCCGGTTTCTTGTTTACACCATAAAGAAACTTATTGGAAAAAAATCAGATAGCTAGGTTCAAGGCTGGGCACTGATGAAGGAATTAATCAATTGGGTTGAAATTTGGAATACCATTGAAATATACGAGATTTTTGAAGCCTTTTCAATCAAAAATACATTGATATAAACTTAAAATATGTAACATTATCAAAAATAATTTATCTTTAGAGTAGAGTTAGTTTTGTTGAAAACCAGCGCCAGGTTAACAGAACGACTTTTATTATTATAATTTTCGTTTATTTAATTGTAAACCTCCTTCTTACACAGTCGGGTAAAAAGATTGTGGTAGCATTATCTAAGTTTTTAGAATAACTTTTGCTTGTCGATTTTTTTAAAATTATTGATGTTTACATAAACGATCTTTCTCTTCACAAGACACTTACTCAAACTACTTCATACAATAAGCTATTGTAGGATTGCTAGACCTCAGCCCGTGGCTCCACTGTCACTCTTGGAAACTTCGCCAAGGCTACATATGCCGCTATTGCCAAAACCAACGCTTATCTCACTCCTGACTTGCGCAGAGACATCCTATTGACCAAGTCTACAGACACAAGCCTTAATAGTTTTTATATTTGAAACTGTGTTCTTTATTCCGTGTCTACGGTAAGGCCATTCTTATTAATGTATCAATGCGCTCATAATTCATTTATGGGTCTTTCTGTTAGAGTATTTAACAAGATACCAGCTAGTATTAAGAGTCTATAAGTAATTAAGTTCAAAAATGTAGTCAAAAATCATCTTTTACGTATAGGTTATTATATAGTGGATGAATATGGAAATGATTTAAGATAAATGGATCTAGTTGCTTGCTCCTTGTTACTTTAATATGCTTGGGTGAATTTTGTTGTCACTTTGTATTAATTGTCACATTGGTAAAGTAAGTAAAGATTCTGCGTGACGAATAAAGGCCATTTTTTTCTTCCTTTTGATATCAGAATTAATATTTTATAGTTGTAAGTAGATGCTCCTACTATATTGTACCCACTAAGGCTGATTTTGCTTTATCTCATGTTTCAACTTTATGATAATTCAATTTGCATCAGTCCTTTAACATTGGCAATTTGAAAAGAGTGGCCGCGAGTTTTTATTGCCAGGTTATTTTCTCCGGCTTTACCTATTGTTTGCGAACTTGGCATTACATGTACATGTAGAATCCCGACGTATCACAAGAGTTGTTGTGCATCCTAAGTGAATAAAGAATTTTGAATTTTTTGAATTTTTGCATGCGCGGTGGATATTTTTGAGTGCGCCGCGCATGATGAATTTGTGAGCACACCTTCCTATTTACCATTGTGAAAGATCATGAATAAGGATCCAAAAATAAAAATGTTCTTCTATAAGCTGCCTTGTGTCCTCTATGGATTGATTATGAAAGCGATAAGTCGTATCACAATTATGGCAGTTTGCACCAAGTAGTTCCGTTAAGCAAGTTGTAAATACCTTGGAGTTTACGGAGCGTTGCTTGGTTATGAAACGCGTTACACCTTGTTATTGCTTATTAAGGCAAATAGGGCTTCAGTGAGGTGGTCGGGAGTGTTGAAATATAGAAGGTGAGATATACAAGGTGTAACAGAAATGTGTGGTCATATTCAGGGGTTAGGATATGCCCATATTACTGAGTGCTATACATCATTTTATCAAAATCGGAGTACCTTAAAATGTTATTTATTATTTTTTCATTCGTTTATATAAGAATGAAAATATTATTAATAAAAAAAGTACGACTTAAAAAGTTCTATGCCATAATATAAAGAGATAACTAGCAATGTGCCCAATCCAATGTGGGACACATAACTAGCAATCTTGTTAACCCCTTCAGCTAAGCTCAAAAGGGGGGGTTCACGTCAGTAGTACGAGTATAATGGGTAGGTAGAATTTTGCACCATGCCATATGCCTTTAGGTACTGACATTTGACAAAAAGAATATATAACTATGTAATAATAATGCAATCGGCACCATGACTGTCGATACAGTCAATTTTTTTTTTTGAAAGTCGACTCTCGCTGTGTGGTACAAACCCTGTGTCACGGGGGACTTTACAAACATACAAGTCACAGACACGGAACAACAATTTGTGGATCACACAAAGTGGTGTCCTGTGTGGTCTTGCGTAGCAGTCGGGTACACTCCCACCGCGCCAAAGATACACTATACGCTGCTAAAATTTGACCAGACCTTTCTGTTACCAGTTGTATAGAGAGCTATATCTCTTGGGACTTTGCACACCCATCTGAAACTAAGCAGGGCTTGTACTATGGCAATCAGACAACTGATAAACATACTTACCTACATATTTCTGTATTGAATCCACGGTCTCTGGCTGGTTAAGTCAGTGTCACTAACAACTAGACTAAGAGGCCAGTCTAAGGAAGTAAGGCAGTGTTGTCTCGGTCATGTTTGGTTATGGATGGGTAACCATTTGTAAGAATTGATAAATTAGTGTTGCTGTGATTTCCTGATTTGGTTCGATTTGTAAATTGTAGGATTGCTTTATATCGAGGCGTATCGTAGGAAGGAAACATATATCATACTAAACATTGATATATTCGATTGTTTTGTTTCATCGATATTTCTTTAAATCGCATCGTATCCGACATTATTGTTTTACCAAGACCTTGGTTGTTTAATGACCTGTCCTACTTTCGAGATTGTAGCATAAGGTGGGGTTCGGGGTGTTCTGTATTCTCTACGGGGACTTTTGCGTGGGTTTTGAAGATCTTTTTTGACGTGACACATATCAACCCATATGATGGCCCACTGCTGGGCACGGGTCTCCCCAGTAGAACCTACTAGTATGTAGATCCTGGGGGTAATTGCCATAATCGCCACGCTTGGCGAGCGGGTTGGCGATCGCAGTAAGGCTTTAAATACGCAGAGGACGCTGCAGCCCGTCCTCCGGGGTGAAATCCCTTAGTCGCCTTGACGACACCCACGGGTAGAGATGGGGTGGTACTATTCTTAAGCCGGCACCACGACGTGATAACGTCTTATAAATCGATAACGGGGTGTACGCATGAAAAAGTGTCACGTACCAACAGTGACGCTTTTGAGTGGTAGCTAAGCAGTCACGTTATTGAATGGTTGCTAAGCAACGCGAATGGCGATATGTCATCAATGTTTTCTTATGACGTTATCACGTAAAATTAATGTTCCCTAAACCGACTTTACTGACAACCATTTTTTTTAAGAATTCATTCGCACGAGCAACTCAGACTTGGCCATTGGGGCTTTTTTTTAAAGAAGCTAATTTTGCGGGAGGATGATGAAAAAGTTGGGGAGAAATTCAATGGTCATCTGGTAACACTGTGCACAAGCTTAGCTAAAACTTGACAAATCATAAGCTGGCCGTTGACGCTGGATTAGCGCAAGTTTAGCTCAATCATAGATGATCCCCATCTCTCCTCGTAGGTGTCGTCAAGGTGACTAAGGGATTTCACAACGGAGAACGGGCAACAGCGTCCTCTGCGTACTTTAAAGCTTTACTACGATCGCCAACCCGCTCGCCAAGCGTGGCGATAGGTGTGGCATAGCGATAAAACGGCTATTACACTACCCTAAATCAGGGCCCTAAATCGAGCTGGCCTTGAAAATTTGTTAGAGAATTAGGTCCCTACCTCTTATTACACCTCTCTTTTTAAGGGTTTAGGGTCCCTGATTTAGGGTAGTGTAATAAGCTCGTTCCGTTTCCGGACGTCAAACTGTAAACATCATAGTTGTGCAGCTCCCGTTATTATAGTGTTTATAAACCATCTACACTCACTTATCGATATAAAAACATCACGAAGTATAAACTAAAGTGCTGTGAATGTTGTGAAAGTGTTGACTTCAAGTAATTTCGGACATTAGATTACACTTTGAGGTTAGAAAATATATCAAAAGTATAAAGAGGTCATTTGACATAATTGACATTATTCTTAGTGTTGCCAATCGAAGAAAAATAAAAACTACTGCTGATTACGTTCCATTATACACAGAACTAAATGACAAAAATGGATGATCAATTTCAACTTTTATTTGAAAGATTGAAAAATGAAATGGAAAAGCCAACAACGGAACTACAAACTTCTATAACAACCAAAATAATGGAGAGATTGGATGAAAAACTGCAACCTATCATAGCAGAAAATAAAATCTTGAAAACAAAATTAGAAAACCTTGAGAAAGAGGTGGAAGGTTTGAAAAGAGCAAAGAAACAAAACAATTTAATATTTTTTGGAATAAAAGAAGAAGAGAAATCTAACCTGGAACTACTACAAAAAGTGATGAAAATTATAAGAACCGATTTGAACATACCTTTAGAAGAATACGAGGTAAATAACATTTATAGAATTGGAAAGGAGAAGCCAAATGATAAAGCAAGACCCACTTTGGTAACCTTCGTGAATGAATGGAAAAAGCATGAAATAATAAAATTGAAGAAAAATCTAAAAGATGTATACATTTCAGAAGATTATAATAAAGATGTTCTGGAGAAAAGGAAAATGCTGCAGCCACAACTGATGGAAGAAAGAAAGAAGGGAAATATAGCATATCTAAAATTCGACAAAATAATAATAAAAGGAAAAAGTAATAATAACAATGACAAACGGAAAAGAGAAACATCAACATCTCCTCATACAAATACCCAGCCAAGGAAACAAAAATCCTTAATGCCATCGAACATTAACAGATTAAATGCTTACGATCTAATGAGGATTAGAAGCAACTCTCTCCCTTCTATTACAAAAGATAATAAACAATAGCAACTAACATTCGGCAAACGGAAAACACAACAATCTTATAATAAAAAGAACAGAGAAATAACAATACACAACCCTCCCCCAAGCCGACTGGTCCTCGTGGGGGAACATGACCACGACCCTCTAAAGGTTCAAAACAGCGCCAAAATTCAAACCAAAAAGAAAACAAACAAAATATATATAGCAACTATCAACTGTCGATCACTTAGAACACCAGAAAAACTTCAAGAACTAGAAATAGCATTAAAAGAAATAAAATGGGACATCATAGGGATCAGTGAAATGAGAAGATTTGGAGAACATATAGAAGATCATGGGAAATTTATACTACATTATAAAGGAGAGACGCCGGGAAGGCATGGAGTCGGATTCATGGTTAGAAAAACATTTGAAAACAATATAATAGAATTAAGAGGAATCTCTGAACGTATCGCAATCCTTAACATAAAACTGTATGGCGAAGAAGAATGGTCTATTATCCAGGCATATTCTCCAACGGAATCAGACAAAAAGGAAGACATTATAAAAATAGAAAAATTTTACGAAAACTTACGAAACACTATCGAAACCGCACATAAAAACGTCATCGTGATGGGAGATTTTAATGGCCAAATCGGGACACAAAATAACAAAGATGAAAATAGTATGGGAAGTCACGGGTTCGGCACTAGAAGTAACAATGGCGCAAGACTGGTAAATTTTGCACTAGAGAATAGATTAAGTATTCTGAATAGCTTTTACAAAAAGAAAGCAAAAAACAAATGGACATGGAAATCACCTAATGGACTTAACAAGAATGAAATAGATTTTATTATGTCTAATAACAGGAAAGTTTTTGAAAATGTGTCAGTCATACAAAATTTAAATTTTAACACAGACCATAGAATGGTTCGGGCAATAATGTCAGGAACACCCCCTAAGAAAACCAGACGATACCATAACAAATACACAGTCATCGAATATACTGGCGAAACAGAAGAATTGCTTAATAGTCTCCAAACTAAAAGCACTAAACAGCAAAGAATGTCTGTTGGTACAAGAAAAATACAACAAATTAATAAACCAACTCAAAACTGTAACTAGAAAAACAAACACAAAGGTCAAGAACGACATCTCACTTAAAAGCAAGCAACTCCTACAGAAACGTAAAGAATTAATGCAAGGAAAGAAAACCAAAGACAATCAACGGCAAATAACAGAAATAAGCAAAATGATTAGCAGTCAACTGCGCAGAGAAAGAAAAACCAAACGGACTAATACTATAAAGAATTATATAGAAAAAACTGGAGGAATAAGAAAGGCACTGAAAGAACTAAATCACAAAAAGGATTGGATACCTAGTATGAAAAAGAAGGATGGCAAAAGTACAAGCAAAAGATCTGAGATACTAAATGTTGCCACAGAATTTTACCGAAATCTATATCAAAGCCAAATGGCGGGACAAATTGAAAATTATTATGATACATCAACCATTGAAGAGGAAATACCGGAAATACTAAAAGATGAAACAACAAAAGCAATTAGTACACAAAAGAACGATAAAGCTCCGGGATCAGATCTCGTTACAAATGAACTACTGAAAACAACATCACCGGTGATAGCTTCAAAGCTTACAGAAATATTTAACGAAATTATCAAAACGGAAAAGATTCCTAAGGATTGGACCAAATCGACCATTATACTATTGCACAAAAAAGGTGACAAAGGCGATATAGCAAACTATAGGCCCATTAGCCTAATGTCTAATGTTTATAAAGTATTTTCTAAAATTATACTGTCAAGAATAGCCAACACTCTCGAGGAAAATCAATCCAAAGAACAAGCTGGATTTCGCCGAAATTTTTCAACCATAGACCATATCCACACCCTTAGACAAATATTACAAAAATTCAAAGAATATAACAAGATTTACTATCTGGGTTTTGTTGATTTTAACAAAGCATTTGACACACTAGAACATGGGTATATCTGGGATGCATTAAGAACACAAGGGGTACAACTAAAATACATACGGATACTCCAGAATGTATATACCAAGAGTACTGCGCAAGTAAAGCTAGAAGGTCTTGGTGAGGAATTCCCTATCAAAAGAGGCGTACGCCAAGGAGACCCTGTCTCACCAAAACTATTCTCAGCTGTCTTAGAAATGATATTCAGGAACCTGGATTGGAGAAATAATGGAATAAACATAAACGGCGAAAACCTGAGCCACCTACGTTTTGCAGACGACCTCATTATATTTTCTGACAAGCCAGGAACTCTAGAAACAATGCTACAGCAACTTGATGATGAAAGCAGCAAAGCAGGGCTAACAATGAATATAAATAAAACGAAAATTATGTCTAACTCTTCACAAACAGACACAATAAAAGTCAATAATGAGCAAATAGAATACGTACATGAATACATATATTTAGGACAGTTAATATCTACCGAAGACTGCATGGAAAAGGAAATAGAAAGAAGAATAACTAATACGTGGAAACGACATTGGTCACTTAGCAAAGTAATGAAGAATAATGAAATGCCGATGAAGGAAAAAAGAAAAGTATATAATATGTGTATTCTACCATGTTTATTATATGGCTGTCAAACCTGGGCATTGACTGAACAACTGGCAAACAAAATAAAAGTCTGTCAAAACAGCATTGAAAGAAGCACAATAGGAGTCAAAAGAAAAGATCGAGTGAAATTAAAAGACATAAGAAGTAAAACAAAATTTAAGAATGCATACACAACATACAAACAACTCAAGTGGAGGTGGACAGGACATATGGTAAGAGAGAAGAAAGAAAAATGGACAAGACTTACTACAGAGTGGTACCCAATAGACGGAAAGAGAAACAGAGGTAGACAGTCTAAAAGATGGGAGGATGACCTCAGGAAAATAGCGGGTCCAACATGGATCCGAACAGCAAAGAATAGGATAGAATGGAGATCTTTAGAGGAGGCCTTTGTCGGAAGACAAGTTGAAGATTAAATACTGTTTGCCTAATGTAAAATTCTATAACAGTTAATACGTAATTAGTTAATAAGTTTAGGCACATATACATATTTGTAATTTAAAGTACGAATCAACAATAAAGGCTTATTATTATTATTATTATAATAAGCTCATTACCCCCAGGATCTATAATAAGTAAGTTCTTCAGCGGAGACCTTTGCCCAGCAGTGGAACATCATATAGGTTGATATGAAATATGAAACAGATGATCATGTTTCAACATTCCACGTTGAATCTTATGCTCGACAAAATGTGTCTTGCTAATTTTGCCTAACTATGCTAAGCTAGATCTAAGGTTATGTAGTCTTGTTATTTAGTCGTCTTCTGCTACTAAAAATTAATAATATTCTAAGCCAGTATTCCACTTAAAACCCCTAGATCCGATTTGAATTAGCCCACTTAGGTCCTCTAATTAGTTCAATCAATTAAAAACGGCTAGATAAAAATCAAAGTATAGCGTAAACTATATTATTTACAAGCGAAGATTGAATTAGCAATTATAGCAATCGCTTCCTAGAACAAAATAACGGAGCAGTTAAGGAAACCCGCACACGAGCGCAAATAAAAACGTAATTGTACATTGCAAAGAAAGCTGGCATAAGTGGGCTTGTTGCACTTGTTAGGGGTACGGTACTGTGATGAGCGAAGAGAGTTTTACATTTGGTATTAACCTATTACTTTTTCCAAGATTTTTGTTCATTAATTCAGTCATGTGACTTCTTGGTAATTTCACTGTTTGCACAGTTCAAAAAAGATTGTGGATTCAATTTGCATGCACAAAATTTTGTGTGATCCATAATAAATATATCGAGTCTTCATGTACTTTGTTTACATTAATTGTGTGCTAGTAAAATTGTGCTCAAAAAAAATCCCAGGATTTTTAGTGTGGTGTATTGCGGTAATGGTTTTTTTAAAATAAAAAGTGACACAATTATAATAAAATTGAACTCAGACTAGAAATTGAACCGAAGACATTCGCTAGGCTTGCTGGCTCGCAGTAGAAAATAATCACCAAGTAATATCATTAAATTTAAATCGGTTATCTCTTGTTGCGCTTTTTGGTGAGCGATTAACGCCATCTACCGAAGTTCTTACGGCACTATTACATAAGCATTAGTGTAGAACCACAGATAATATAATACTATACTAGTAGTAGAACTAATAATGATGTTCTTAAGTGAATTTTCGTGACTTTCTTAACAACTACACAACTTCATTATTTATTCATAATATTCATTATTCATACCATCTGGTTTGGATATTTGCAAATGATGAGTGAAATATTATAATCGCATCTAAAAAAACATTCTAAAACGCCTATCAAATATATATTATTATGTTCGTAAGCTTTCGCGATTTGTGTCTCAGTCACGTAAATATTTTAATTTAAGGCTAAAAAGTTACCTTTGTTTTATTGGCCGACGTTTCGACCGTATCGCAACGGCCGTGGTCACGGGTAGACTTTGACCCGTTCTACCCGTGACCACGGCCGTTGCAATACGGTCCAAACGTCGGACAATAAAACAAAGGTATTTAGCCTATGAAATATGCTTAACGAGATTCCACTCTGTCTCTGTTACAAAGTGATATTATAAATACAAAGATAAATAATTTGAGGGTCATGTTATTTACCTACTCACATATTATCGGAGCAATAAATATCTGTTATGAGTACTTACGATAGTAGATAGTGTTCTCCCGCTGTACAATATTACAATTCCGCTACCTCTTACCGCTCCGCTCATCACTGTGTCTCTCTCCATTAATAAGTAGAGCTCCATATTACACATTAGTGAGTAATTCCCTCAGTCGATTGAGATGCTACTCCGCGGGTGCTCGCTCGAGTGCAATGTGCGCAGGAGTTTGTTAATGAACATTTATAGTACGTTACCTACTATGTAGGGAAATGTCGATAAGTGATCGGTTCGTGAATTAATTCTGTGCGTTTTGTGAAAGTTGATTGTAATTATTATTGTATATTATGTGCTAGGTGCTAATAGGCAGTGGGTAAAGTTTGTAAATATTAGTTTTGTTTATATTTTTTACTAGCTGCGACTTGCGCCTTTTTTATTATTTTTTTATTTAAAGATAACTGACAATGTGGGATTGAGTGCTATATTACTAGCAATTTTTTTAACCCCTCCAGCTAAGCTCAAAGGCACAGGCACAAGCCTTTGAGTTTAGCTGGAGGGGTAACACAATGTTAGGAGTGAGTTCATGTCGGTAGTAGGTATAATGGGTAGAGTTCGAACCCGCGACCTCAGGATTGCGAGACCGATGCCTTATCCAATAAGCTACCGCCGCTTCAATGCTTTGCCTATATGGACTATATCCATATAGGCAAAGCATTGAAGCTAGTTTTTTAAAAGTTTTTTGCATTGAGCCTTAAATATTTTTGAAATTAAATGTTTGACCCTTTAGCCGTAGTTAACATAAGGTACAATACAAACTCGTATACAAAATATCGATAAAATAACAGTAAAACAAAAATTGTTTTATTGAATGTAGTCATGCAGACAAAATACAATATTTTTAGTCTACATAGTAGGTATCATCTTACTATAAGTGGTTGTGGGTTCGATTCCCTGTCAGGACAAACCTTTGTGTGAGCAGCACAATAGTTTATTATGTGTTTGGATGTAATTTTTCTATATCAAATATATATTTATAAATATATAATATACATATAAGTATGTTTGTTAGTTGTCTAGTTGCCATAGTACAGGCTCTGCCGAGTTTGGGGTCAGATGACCGTGTGTGAGTTGTCCTAAAATGTTATTATATATTGACTGCCATTGTATGTTTTTTGTTTTTATATTATTAAAATATTATTATTACGTTCAATGAAACAATTTTTGTTTTTGTGTTGTTTTATCGAACTTTTGTTTTTGTGTTGATTAGTTATCGAGATAATATATACTAACGTACTAGTAGGTGATTAGTAGATGTAGACTTTTTCCCTGATACGAATGTTTTTAAACGAACGATTCTACGCTAAACTACAGTCTAATTGATTTTCAATTAGACATAAAAAGTTCCGATCCATTGATAGTTTTTGTGAACAAATAATAATAATAATATAATATCTTGGGACAACTCACACAACGCTATCTAATCCCAAACTAAGCAGAACTTGTACTATGGAAACTAAACAACTGATAAACATACTCATAAATTTTTAAATACATATTACAGATAAATAACACCCAGACACAGAATAAACCATCATGCTCATCACACAAAGTTTTAACCTTGGTGGGGATCGAACCCACGACCTCTTGAGTAGCAGTTGGATACACTCCCACCGCGCCACAGAGGCAGTCAGTAAATCACTAAGCAAAGCATTAAAGCTTCGGTTTTTCTTTCTTCGTTTCTGTATGTCAAAGCTGATTCGAGCTTAGTAAATTTGCCATGGAGACAAGGTAGTGACATAAATAACCAACTAAAATGTAACCTTGACATGTCAATGACAATACAATGTCAAACGTCAAATATATGTCAATTTTTACAGCCAATTTGGCATATACATAAATGTATGTCAAATTGAATATAAAGTATTTCATTGTTCTTTGTTTATTGTTAAAGGTTTGGCCCAAATGACATGGTGGATTGATTAATATGTTATTATTATAATAAATTGGATCAGTGTTATGAAAAAATATGGCTGATTTCCTTCCTTGGGTTCCGGTCTTTGGTTGTACTATGTTAATGGGTAAGGCATCGATCTGGCAATCGTAAGGTTCGAAGCCTACCCATTATACTACCGACGTGAACCCACTCCTTTTTTTTAAGCCTTTGAGCTTAGCTGGAATGATTAAAAATACTGCTAGTAATGTAGGACTCAATTCCATATTGCTAGTTATCTATACTAATATTATAAAGCTGAAGAGTTTGTTTATTTGAACGCGGTAATCTCAGGAACTAATCTGATTTGAAGAATTCTTTTACTGTTGGATAGCCCATTTATCGAGAAAGGCTATAGACTATACAACATTACGCTACGACCAATAGGAGCGAAGCAGAAATTTAATTTTTCATTGCTCTCCCTCCGTCTTACGAATTTTCGATCAGGTCACGTGTCCTGACGCGAGTTTAACATTGTTTACTCATCCCAAAAAGTGCACAACGCCGCCAAAGAAGTTTTTACGTCAAAAAACCTATATATCACGTGATAACTCGTTCAACCAAATAGAGAAACTTTGTACCTTATGCTTTTTAAAGTGCCTACTCAAACAGTCCATTCAATTAGATTATCTTGAAGATTTCAATTAACATCCATTGTCCAAATTGTGATAAAAGATAAGACAAGATAAGTCTAACACGGATGTGGTTAGTGAAATTTAGCCTAAACGTCTAATTGTCTCAGATGCGATCAAATTGCAAATTAACATAGTCAAGATGTTGGAGCTCTCGAAAATTTACGAAAGCGAAACAAGTGCGCAGAATGTATGCTCAGGCGCATATACTAACGAATTTAATGCGTAAGCTGAATGTAGTTGCGTGTTTTATTAGTGTAGACTTTTTATTTATTTTACTGGTTTATTTATTTCTAATGTAATTGGAAAATTGCTGTTTTAAAATATATGTCGGTCATTGACTTGATTTAATCAATTACGATTTTTGTAAGAAATACGCTAAGTTTAGTAGGATATGACTGCCTCTGTGGCGGGTGGGAGTGTATCCGACTGCTATGAAAGAGGTCGTGGGTTCGATCCCCACCCAGGATAAAGAAAAATCTTTGCGTGATGAGCACGATGGTTTATTATGTGTTTGGGTGTTATTTATCTATATTACGTATGTCTTAAGAAATATATAAATATGTTTATCGGTTGTCTGGTTGCCATAGTACAAGCGCTGATTAGTTTGGGATCAGATAGCGTTGTGTGAGTTGTCCCAAGAAGATATTAGAAACTGTATAAGTTCACTATGCCAATCGCTTTACTTTATAACAAAAGTGTATCTATTTTCTCTGTGAGTGATTTATGTGTGTCAGATATCGAATTGGGTCCAACAAAGCCTCTACAATATTTCGGTTTTATAAGTTCAAGGTTAAAAGTTTTACATAGTAAGTGGATGCTCCTTCTAGATGTTGTGTCCATTGAAGCTAATATGATAATCTCGTGTACTCTTCTTTTAATATTTTTGCATCACTCCTCTAATATGGTGTATAATATAATGGCAACACCTTACCTGCATATACAGTTTATAAACAAAGAAACATTGTAAACAATGGCAATTTGAAAAGATTGACCGCGAGTTTTTATTGCGTGTTCTTATCTCCGGCTTTACCTATTGTTGGTGAATAGGCATTACATGTAAATGTAGGATCGACTTTATTTTGAACTAGAGGACGCCTCGCGGTTTTACCCACGTAGTTCCCGTTTACGTCGGAATACAGGGATAAAAAATAGCCTATGTCACAAGGGGCTAGTGTAGCTTCCCAACGGTGAAAGAATTTTTGAAATCGATCCAATACTTTTTGAGTTTATTCATTACAAACATACACACACACACACACACACACACACAAAAATACAAATCTTACCTCTTTTTAATATTACTATAGATTGTATGAATTAAAAAAAATATACAAACAATAGATTAATTATTACACGGTCTTTAAAGAAATTATTCTTAACTTTTTACATGTTGTATCTATTTAAAATAAAAGTATCATTATTGTACCTACGTTCTCACCATCCTACACGCTACCATTAATATTAATGCTATTAAATTAAAATTGTAATTAACTTCTTTTTCAAAATTATGGTGGGGCCAAAGATCCTTCCGCTATTTACATAAAAATACTTTTAAATTTAAGAAATATTTAGAACAAATTATGTACTTAGCTTGTCAGAATATTATGCAAAGTTATAAAAAAAAAATATTATTTCAATTTCTTATTTGCATAAATAAATTATGTATTAAGAACTAAAAGTAAAAGTAATAAACAAGTAGGTGACAAAGGTTTTATGTAATTATCGAATATTAAATAATTTAAATAGTTTGTGGAATAAAATTATATAGAAACGGATGCTTCGGAATAATATAATATACAAGCAGACCTGCGCAACTTCGTATGTGTCAATTTTTTTCGATTTTGCAACATTTTTCATTGCTGCTCCGCTCTTGTTTGTCGTAGCGTGATGTTCTAAAGCCCATAGCCTTCCTCGATAAACGGCTTTTCCAACAATAAAATATATTTTTTTAATTCGAACCGGTAGTTCCTGAGATTATCGCATTCAAACAATAAACTCTTCAGCTTTATAATCTAATATATAAAATTCTCGTGTCACAGTTTTCGTTGCCATACTCCTCCGAAACGGCTTGACCGATTTTGATGAAATTTTTTGTACTTATCCGGTATCTATGAGAATCGGCCAACATCTATTTTTCATACCCCTAAGAGTTTGTTTGTTTGTTTGAATGCGATAATCTCAGGAACTACTGGGCTGCACTGAAAAAATATTTTATTGTTGGATAGCCCATTTATCGAGGAAGGCTATAGGTTATAATATCACGCTACGACCAATAGGAGCGGAGCAGCAAAGAAAAATGTTGTAAAAAAAAGAAAGAAAAAGAAAAAAGGGAAAATTTACGCAGACGAAGTTGCGCGGGTCAGCTAGTATTAGTATAGATTATTTCTTCCTTATTACTTACTTGCTAACACGCGCAACTCCAACACAACATTTTTGCAAAATTGTTCATTGCTTCTCTGCTCCTATTGATCGTAGCGCGATGTCATATAGCCTACATCCAACAGTAACATCATTTTTCAATTTGAACTCGTAGTTCCTGAGATTATTGCGTTCAAACAAACTCTTTAGCTTTATTATAAAGCTTAATATAGATATCATTATTTAAAGTAAAGCCAAAATTATTAAAGTCGAAAGTATTCTGATCAGGAGTTTTAACAGAAAAGCTATTTTTTATGTAGATACTTTTATGTGAGATAATATTTACTAATGTAGTTCATTATTACCTCAATGCTTATGTCCTAGTTTTTTTCGTGATAATATACATCGATGACACAATAGACGCCTGCGGCTAAAACCTACCCATGTCCTTTCTCGGGACTCGAACTAGGTACCACCATTCCAAATTTTACGAACGATATTTTGAAGAAAGCAATCAATATAATATCTATTATAATAAGAATAAAGAATTGACTGCCTCTGTGGTGCGATGGGAGTGTGTCCGACTGCTACGCAAGAGGTCGTGGATTCGATTCCTACACGGGACAGCACTTTGTGTGATTCACAAATTGTTGTTCCGAGTCTGGGTGTACTTTGTGTCCATGACTTGTTTGTTTGTGAAGTCCCCCGCGATACAGGGCTTGTACCACACATATTTATATATTTAAAGACGACTCCCGCAGTTTGGTACGAGCCCTGTATATTGTTATATATATTTATATATTGCTTTCTTCAAAATATCGTTTCCAAAAGTGACATGCAAATTACATATATCTGGAGAAAGATTTTTGAAACTTAGAATATGTTTATTCAATACGTCGATATCTAAAAAATAATAGATTTTACATAGGCTAGAAAATATTATAATCTGAATATGAATATTTATTACTAATTAATTATGTATATTGGGTCATTATCAACACAGTTTTTGATATTCAAGCGTATTTAAAAATACTTAAAAACTATATAAAAAAGTTTTTAATATCAATCACACTAATATTATAAAGGCGAAAGTTTGTGAGTATGTGAGTGTGTATGTTTGTTACTTCTTCACGTCTAAAATTTTATTCAAATCGCTGCGTGTTGAATAAAATTTGGTATGTAGTTAGCTGACACTCTGTATTAACACATAGGCTAATAAACCGCGGGTAAAACCGCGGGGCACAGCTAGTTAAATATATATCTATGAACCATTACATATTTTACTTATAAATGAGACCGATCACACGAGTCAGACCAAACACCAGTCAAGTGTGAGCTCGAACATGATAAATTTAAAATATTTTATTCAAGATTTGGGGCGAGTTTCAACCATAAAATTTTCCCTACCTAAATGTGCCCGTAGGGTGAGTTTTCACCTTGCTCCTTCGGGTAGATATTGCGCCGTGAAAATATATATCCGTAGGAATTGTTTCATTTAACGATCGCGTGATAAAATGCATCATCCACAGAATGTCTTAATGTAGCTAACAATGAAAACGGTTGAGTTGTCTATTAGAAAAACACCAAGTATTTTTCGAGAGCTGATTTGACAGACTTAATTGATGGTTTCACGTTACTAGGATACTGTCTTTTTTGTATGATAAAATGTTGCTAAAGGCATTAATATTCAATATACCTACGTATGGTATCTTTTACGTGGAAAGACTCCGTACTCGAATACGGTGTTATTCGATAAGCTGGATATTTTGGCTTTAAAGTAATCATAGCATGGCCTCCATATATTACATAATATAACTACTGATTTAATAATAATTAATAGTAGTTATCGCTTTTTATATTGTAGACATCCACTAAGAAAAGATTTTTGGAAAGCAGTCTCTTTATGATTGATTAGATCTTTATAGATCTTTATTAGTAATTATTGATTGATGTTTTGATTTTTAATTTATGTTTTGTTGTTTTGTTTTGACATTAATTTATAATTTGACGCTGACTCTTTGTATTTTATCATTTTATGTATGGATTTTTTCTGAAATAAAAACAATTATTATTATTATTATTATTATTTAGGGGATAAAATAAGGGTTGATGTTTCGTTCGGCTTTTTGATTTTGAATAAAAATACACGTGTTTCAACGTTTTTTTTTTTTTTAATTTACTAAAATTTGTCTTACCTATGGACTTTCGTAGTCTTTCCTAATGAGTGTATGTTACGTTAATAAATAATCAACTTCTTACCTCACGTTTCTTTATGGGTACAGATTATATTTTAAACAAATTCCTAACTGCTAGTAATTGGTAATACTATGTTAAATAATAGCAAATCTAGCCTACATCCGACCTTTTCTTTTGACCGATTATGTGATTTTGAACATTCGTTATGTTAGTTTAGAGATCCCCTGACATGTGAGTTCGGAGTTCGAATTCGGAAACGAACTCCCGTGAACCCAAACATTTATGTCGTGGAGTCTAGCCCGAGTAGATTTTTTCCTGCAAACATTTGCCTAGACAACGGCATTTGTTCAATTTTCAGCAAAGGATAATAATATAAAACGATGAGCAAACATTATTGGTCAATGCAATCTGTGAGACCAGATCAAATCAGAATACTGAGAGAATAGAACACCAACATACAAACACGCTTGAGCGACACACGTAGACATCATTCATAGACAAGAAATCTCCGAACTCTTTCCGAACAAAGTGGTCTGGCTCTAGACAAGTGGCATCAACTCTAATCGAATAGAATGACAATCGAATAGAATGACGTCACAATTGACGTCGTTGCGCGCACTACTGCTAATCTCATATTAACAATTTTCGTATTTACAGTGTTGCGCGCAACTACGTCATACTATACGATTACGCAGGCTCCACACGTTGACTCCAACGTCTGTTGGTCGCAACGCCATTCGTCCAGCAAATTGATCTATAAAATAGCTTTGGCGCCAACGTTGGGACAAGCGTTATTGTAGAGAGTGGGGACCCGGTCCTGTTGCCGGAGGCCTAAAGATTACGGTTTTATTAATCTCTTTCGACGATATATGGACCAGATGTAGAGAAACGTCCAAATGAGAGAGATAAATTTGATGTTAAATATTTTGACTTTAGATATTCATAGCGTGGATTCCTTTTAGATACCTGATTTTTATGGGTATAGTGCCCAAAAACATACATGTACAAAAATATTACCAATTTTAAAAACCACAGCTGAAAATACGCTTAATGCTTTTTTCTTAATTTCCAAAATACAGTTTAAAAATAAAACAAAAATTACGTAGAACTTTTGCATCGATAAAGTTTTGATATACGGATACAAACGAACGAACGAACTATGAGATAAGTGGACAGTGACTTTGTGACATTAGATAGCGTTGTGACGTCATTGATTCAATATGGCGACGTGTCCTAGAAGGGAGAGGCCGGCTCGTTCTGCGTCAGCCAGGCTGAAGTATTCGAAGACTGTACCAGCCAGTACAATCAGGTGGGTGGTTTAACTTTTTAAAAAGAATATCTGTTTATTTAAAGGCTTAGTAGGCTGTAGCCACTGAACTCTATAGTACTAGGTGATAGTAGAAGGCTGGACTAACTAACAAAAAAAACTGCTCATTATTAATTACGTGGCCTAATATTTACGTATACAAGTAATTAACAGCATTTTCACTAGCTATTGTTTTATCTGTGTTTTTCATTATATTTTTAAAATAGAATCGAAGTAGACATGATATTAACTAAATAAAATAATGTATTTAAAAGTAAGATGAATGAGAGGGTTTTGTAAACTAAAAATATAAATATTTATAAAGTGTTTTTTTAAATAATATACCCAGGTATGGTAATAATAATATAGGTAGTAATATGGTACATATATTTATAGATAAACTACGTAATGAAGAGACTAGCTGCGGGTCATTCAGCTGCAGTTAAATTTCGATTAAAACGGCCATTTTCGTATACTTGTAACTTTGGGATCGATCTTAAAAACGCTTGCGCACCGTACTAGAATGTCGTTAGTACGCTCTCGTTACGAATACTTGACGCAAGCGTATTTGGGATCGATCCCAAAGTTACAAGAATACAAAAATACGCCGTTTTAATCGAAACTTAACTGCAACTGCACTGCTTTAAATACGTGAATTGAACGGCAGGTCGTGCTCCTGATGGTCGCACGTCACGCTAGCTCATAACAGTACCAGTGCCACCCAAAACCTTGTTTGGTAAAGATCAGAATGTCACCGCACCGCGCTCCTCATTTGAGACATTAGTTCATAAGTCTTTTTCCCAGTCATTTCACTTGCAACAGTGCCCTCTAACCGAAACATAGTAATGTTTTAACATCACTATTACACGGAAAAATAATTGAAGCTGTGGTGGTACCTACGAGTTCCAACCAGTACGGCCTTCTTATAATCTCGTAACAACTCATATGGTGTCCCACTGCTGGGCACTGATCTCCTCAGTAGAATCAAATTATTGTAGATCCTGAGGGTAATTGCCATATTCGCAACACTTGGCGCGCTGGTTGGCGATCTCAGTAGAGCAGTCTTTAAAGTAAGCAGAGGACGCTGCTGGTCGTTCTCCGGTGTGACATCCCTTAGTCGCCTTGACGACACCCACGGGAAGAGATGTGGTGGTATTCTTAAGCCGGTACCGGTTTATTAATATTACGACCTATGGTATTTTGACTGCCTCTGTGGCGCGGTGGGAGTGTGTCCGACTGCTACGCAAGAGGTCGTAGGTATCAATTCCCACACGGGATACCACTTTGTGTGATCCACAAATTGTTGTTCCGGGTCTGGGTGTACTTTGTGTCCGTGACTTGTATGTTTGTAAAGTCCCCCGTGACACAGGGCATGTACCCTACTGCGGGAGTCGTCTTTTAAAAAAAAAATCGGTTTGATTCACTTTCGAGTGCCTATTGACCACCATGTAGGTACTATAACAACACAATTAATATACATATAATACCCGTTAGATTGTTTATTAGCACTGTAATGTGAAGCAACTTCTCGCGATTAGTAGCGGTACGTTCCGTTCCAAAACACACTGCAACATGCCTGCAAGTTTTTTTAGGAATCAAATTTGAATATAATTTGCATTGATTTGTGTTATTGATGCATATGTGTCTTCTATTAGATTGTTTAAGCGGTTTATATGAAATAGTTCATAATTCCTTGCGAAATACTAATGTATATGTTAATTTTCGCACGGGAGCCATTTATAGAACAAGATCCCAATCATGCCAGACTTATTTTATTTTCTGACAAGTAAAATGTGGGGCTTCGGGTAGTGTTTATATGTACACTCAATGCTAGCATACCAGCTAAGTTGTATAGACAGCCAATTTTCAGGTACCAGGTGAGAAAGGTACGAAAAAATCGGACTAAGTTATCTTATTTTCTGACAGTTGATTTTCATAAATATGGTGTAAAATACAAAAAAAAATATTATTCAGCATTACCAGACACTTCCCGCCCGCCATAACTTCCGCCAGACACTTTAAAGTGACCAAATAAAGGTGACAACTTATATTATTTTCTGATGCTTGATTCTTATATATGTTACTTAAGGGATTATATGGACCATAAACATTACGAGAGACATGAATACTGTCAAATTATGTTTATTAATATTACCGCCCGTTTTTTTTATCTTTTTGTAAGTAATTAATTTTGTTAGCAAAAAGTTTATTTAAATAAAAAATAGTAACGTAATTAAATTATATTTTTTCGGTGTGATTTTACGAAATTAAATTAAAATGCGTGTTTAAGATTCCTAGCTAGTAGGTAATGTGGGAAGGGATCCGGTTTGTGTGCGAATCCTACTCGCACTTAACCGTTTATTTATTGAGATTATTATTTTAAAAAAAGAGAGAAAATTTAATAAAGATAGAGAGTGGCACTTTTTAACTTATCTAGTTGATTTACCATTTTTAGGGATATACCGTCGGATAAACCGTCATTGTGTTATTTCTGAAAATCTGCGTATCTCAACAAAAGGGCGTAAGTGCCATGAACATACGCTCTTCTGCTGATGTAATTACTCAAGGCTGGGGAACCCTACACTGAGCATGGTCTGACATGCTTTTGCCCGGTTTTTTTATTACTACTCATTTTTTGTTGTTGTTCGTACGTTTGGCATGTCATATGTCAGCTGTTCACAAGTAGGTAATGATTTTCCACACTACCTTTTTTCACCTTACTTGGACAATTATCGTGGAATAGCATTTAACACAATAGTTTTAGGCAATCCAGTATCAAATAGGGCTCAGCAACACCTGCATATTTGAGCCGTTTGGAGTCGAGTCCCTGGGACCTTGGGGACCAGGCACACACCGCTTATACCAGGAGCGGGCCAAGCGGCTAAGAGACAGCTCTGGTAATCAGAGGGCCGGCATGTTACTCGGCCATCGAATAAGCCTGTCTATACAAAGAAGAAATGCGGCCAGCCTTCTGGGCACAATGCCCATAGGCACCGATCTGAAACAAGTTTATTATTTGTAGTCCTTTACTTGTGATTGTTATTTATTATATTAATAGGATAACTATCATAGTACACAAAGGCATACGTCATACCTACATTACAAATATCAGGAGAAATCTATTCCTTACATAATCAACAATCATAATATCAACAGTTTCTTTGTCTAAAACAATTATATTGTCCCAGTAAATTCTTCCCCGTGGTGGTTGTCATACACAAGAGAATCGAGAGATAATTTTCATGATTTCCTCAGTGAAGTGAAAGTGATATGACGTGAAGGAAATTGCTGTTGTCTATGTGCATGTTTATTTGTATTTAAGTTCTGATGGATAGTTGTCCACGTAATAGTAAAACATGGGTTTATGATTTGCTTTTCTTTTTAAAGATATATTATAATTTTAGATATATCTCGGGACTTAATTGCGTGAATAATTTAAAGGTACGAACCTTTTATTTGCCCGACGTGTCGGTCGAATTGCACCGATCGTGGTCACGGGTCGACACTTTAAATAATTCACGCGATTAAGTCCCGAAATATAGCTAATATGTATGTATAAAAATCTCGAAAGTTTAAAAACGATACTATAATTTTGTTTGTGACTGCTGTCGTAATGATTGATGAAGTTTCGTTCTGGGGCCTAGACCAAAGTCCCATTCGAATAGCGATGTCGTTAATGAAAAAGTAGTCACAAAGTCAATCCAAGTCGATGCGTAGATAAGCTGTACTATAGACAGTATTTCTTATATTTTTTTCCATTGATTGATCACTAATCTAGCGAACGGTGCGACTATGTAGAAAAATTAGACGTTTGTGGTGGAGACCATAGACTATTTTTTATTTTTTTGCGAACGATCGTTTGGAATCGCTCTCTTGTAGGCGTCAGCGAATTCGCCATGGAATGAATGTACCTTATCTAAGCCCTCAGTTATGTTATGACTTATGTTAGATAGGAACGATGTTATAGCAAGCAGTAAGCTTAGTACGGGTAAAACTTAACCTTGTCGTAACCAGAGACGGATTTGCCCAATAGACCCGGTGTAGGTATTTAGGTGGTATCGAATGAAATGACGTGCACCGACCCAACCCCCTTCGCGCGATGTATTTAGGCGTTATCGGGTGAAATTATTTGCACCGGCCGCACCCTATCTCAGAGGGGCGGCAAGGCCTGGGCCTAGGGAGGCTAGCACTGCAAATCCACCTCTGGTCGTATCAATGACCGTGGGCACATTGGTCGACGTGATTTTTCCTCAAAGGCGCTTCTAGGTTGAATTCTTGGGTCTAAGTATAATATTCAAATATTACAGGTTAGGTATAGTGTAGCTTTTTAATATCTCTTGATGTTTATTAAGGAAACGACCTGTCCCGTGCAACTTCATCTGCGTGAATTTTAATCGTTTTTTCAAAAATTTTCATTGCTGCTCCGCTCCTATTGCTCGTAGCGTGATGTCATATAGCCTATAACCTTCCTCAATAAATGGGCTATCCAACAGTGAAAAACTTCAATTAGTATCAGTAGTTCCTGAGATTACCGCGTTCAAACAAACAAAGAAATAAACTCTTCAGCTTTATAACATTTTTTTTTTTTTGTTTTGCTAAAAAATAAATCACTTTATTATTTCGTAACATTGGTTTTTTTTTTTTTTTTTTTTTGTATTATAATATATATTTTTTACAACTAACTAATTATTTACATATATTTACAAACTAACAAAACCAAGTAAAATAAAAAAGGCAAGACCCGTTTACGCGTCGAAATATTCTTCTCCATCGATGTCGACTGGTAACGTACCCAGAAGGCTGGCAGCATTGCCACGTTGAATAGCAATGCTTATTCTTTGTGTAAAGAAAAACCCAGCCCTCGGGTCACGTGAAGAACTGATAAGCCGATTAGAAATTTCCTTAAAAAGAAGTCGGGCACTTGGACCCCACGGACCCAGCGTCTCGACCCCAAACGGCTCAAATATATAATCTTCAATTAGATTTACATATTTGCGACGTTTGAGAGTCTCCGCTGATGCAGCAGCTGCGCAGGCACAGTCTGAAGTGCTTGAAAGATGGGAGGGCGCAAGGGTATCGACACAAGTTGCGTCCCATACCAATGGCCTCCCCATCCTCCATGGCAGCAATGTCATACCATCCGGTCTCTTGCCATCGTCGCGCGCCAAACCATTTGGTTCAAGCATGGCTGGAACGTCGGCGGTGACAAGAGCCCGACGGATTATATCGTTCAGACTGGCATGCCGAGATATACGGCCTGAGCTCCTACTACACGATAGGCCGTGGTGTCCAAGGCCGGTGACCAGTTCTCCACAGTGGCATCGATGTGGAGAAACACACGAAGCGCCTAAACGTAGGCACGCAGCAATCCGAAATGTCGTATCATCCAACATAGTGCCTATATTGGGCGATGGAAGTGCCTGTAACCAAAGACCCGATTCCCATTCCCCCACAGCCAACAGGCGAGCGCGCTCTGCAGCGTTCGATGATGTGCTAATTAAATGTTCTCTTACTATGCTGCACAGCGCTCTATCCCATTGCCTCTGGGAGAAGGGGTTAGCGGGTAAGTCAGTATTAGGGCAAGCCATTTTCCAAGCGTTCAGCGCTTCAGTCTTACACAACACTTCAGAATTAACCAGTGTAGGCGTTAAAATATTCCTGGTTAATCCTTCGGTGCTGTGGACCGAAGACAGAAAAGCTGGTAAACTTACGTCAGAAATTTTGCGAACGCCGAGGCCGCCTAGGCGAACAGGTAGGGACGCCTGTAGCCACGCTCGGTCGTTCAAGGCTATATTTAAAATTTTGCATAGGGTGTTTTGAATGACTTTGTCCATTTTTTCTAAAAGTGCCGAATGTTTAAAAAGTTGGGTAGACCTAAGAGCATGGGTAAATTTTGGGACGAAAAGGCAGTATCGAATAATTGTAAAGGCCGAGTGTATATTTATTTGGAGTAGTCGGTCCGAAACGTCACTAAAATTTTGGATTTTCTCTTCTACGAAGGGAACATAGGAATCTTCTAGAATTGGGGACCCAAGGAGGCGGAAAGAATTGTTTTCTATAATTTTTAAATTTGGAGCCAAAGAATTGAATTTTGAAAAAACTGTAGTTCTATTAATCTTATCAGCAATGAAAATTTCGCATTTACTAGAATTTAACTCTAAGCCAATTGATTTAAATTTATCTTTATAATATTAATATAGAAGTATAGATTAAAAAACGTAAAGCGAGTGGAAAGAATCCATTGCATTCTTTTAAACAGCACAGATAATCAACTTCAGGTTGTTATCCACCTTGCACCAATGTTGTAGACCCATCAAAGTAACTTGCAGACTTCTTATTGAATGTAATTTATGCCAAAAATACTCAAGAAAAAGTAGACCACAAAGTACGATCATAAAATCGTAAATTAAAACTTTTTATTACCCCAATTTGAGGATACATTGCCAGTTAAGATACGACGCTTACGTATTAAACCAGTTCCTACAAAAGTACTGCAATTAATAACTTTATAATAGACGTTATATTAGTGACCTAGTGAATGAATTTGAATGTTAATGAATGGACGAATTAATAGAACGAAGGAATTACTGCAATACTGTGCTAGTTGGAAGTGCAATAGTTTTTTCATAGTTGTTTTTATTGTAGACTGTTTGATGTGTAATTATGCTTTCTAGTAGTGTTGATTTTGTTGCATGTAATGTTGTTGGATTGGTAAGTATTGTGCTACTAATTATAACTCTAGCGTTTTGGCATATAATTATGTATAAGTCGGTAAAGTTAACTATTCATATTTCTATGCTTTAAATATGATAATTGTAATGAAATCGCACCCTTCTTCAACTTAGAACCTAGAAGACGTAAATGACGCGTTGGGAGTGTATCCAACTGCTACGCAAGAGGTCGTGGGTTCGATCCCCACCCAGGATAAAACTTTGTGTGATGAGCACGATGGTTTATTCTGTGTCTGTGTGTTATTTATCTATAATATGCATGTATTTAGAAATATATAAGTATGTTTATCGGTTGTCTGGTTTCCATAGTACAAGCTCTGCTTAGTTTGGGATCAAATAGTGTTGTGTGAGTTGTCTCAAGATATTATTATTAATAATATTATAAAGCTGAAGAGTTTGTTTGTTTAGTTGAACGCGATTTTCTCGGGAACTACTGGCTCGAATTGATTTTTTGATACTGTTGTATATACCATTTATCGAGGAAGACTGTATGCTATATAACATTACGCTACAACTAATAGGGGCGTAGCAGCATTGAAAAATGTTAGTAAAACGGGGAAAATTGACGCAGACGAAGTTGCATATCAGCTAGTTTTAGCTATAAATGTGAAAGTAACTGTCTGTTACGTTCTCGCGCTTAAACCGTTAAACCGATTTAGATGAAATCTGATATTGAGATAGTTTGAGTAAAGTTTGGGTAAAGGACATAGAATAGTTTTTTATCGAGATAACCTTATAGACCTTTCGTCTGCGGCACCGTGAAGAATAATTCTTTTTTTTTAAAAAAAGATAACTAGCAATGTGGGATTGAGTCCCACATTACTAGCAATCTTGTTAACCCCTCCAGCTAAGCTCAAAGGCTTGTGTGGGTAAGCCAAAAGGAGTGGGTTCACGTCGGTAGTATAACGGGTAGGAATCCAACCCGCGACTACACGATTGCGAGACCGATGCCTTAGACATTAGGCTACCGCCGCTTAATATTATAAAGTTGAGAATTAGGTTACGCTAAACAACAGAGTTATATAACACTAGTAAGTAGTATTAACGAGTATTACAACGAAAGGTTATTATCTACAGGATACAATATTATTCGCTAATTACACGTATCCGATAAACGTCAATCCAATCGATTAGTTCCAATTAATTAATCGTTAACAATCGCATTGGAACTTCCTGAATGAAAAGGTTAAATTTGCCCTTAAATAATGTTTGAATGAGAAATTAATGATCAAAAAACGGAATTGAAATTCGTGTTGGATGCTATTTTTACTTCCAGATTTAGAACCATATTAATCTATATTTTTAATGTGCGAGTTTTGATGTTTGACATAGAAGAAGATTAAACATAGAAGATTTGGTAGAAGGGCATTTTTTTTTAAAGATTACTAGCAAAGTGGGATTGAGTCCCACACTACTAGCAATCTTGTTAACCCCTCCAGCTAAGCTCAAAGGCTTGTGTTAGAAGTGGGTTCAAGTCGGTAGTATAATGGGTAGGATTCGAACCCGCGACCTCGAAATACCTACATTATCTAAAATCCTATTTATACACATTTTAGTCCTGTGCGAGAAATGCAGACTTCACATCTATTTACGAAGTTTTGAAAAATTACCTTATTTCTTGTGTATGTGGCCAGTGGCCATATAGAATGTAGACTAACATAATATATGAACACAGAGAAAAAAATATTGAGCACTGAACAATTAAAATAGCTCTTATACTAATATATCAGATTCGTACGATACGTCGCCATTACAACTATTAAAATTAATGTGCTCAATATCAACACGCATTGGGATAACAAAAATATACTAGACGGCAATAAATAATAATAAAAAATAACCCAGACGTAACGAAAAACAATATTGGGTTCAAGCAAAGTTTCAATAACTAACAATAGCAAAACTTCTTACAGCGCCATCTAGCGGCGAATAGAAACAATAGTTAATAAAAAATAGATTGTTATGACAAGAATTTCTCTTGCAATATTTTTCTTTCAACATGACCTTGCTAGGCATTTTCTATTAGACAAAGCGTCGTTTACCTGATGATAAAAACTTAAGAATGGTTTACACGCAAACTGGTGTTTAGTTTTACACTGAATAGAGTTCTATTGATACTTCGGAACCAATGAAGCAAAAAGTCTTTGATGAGTTCGATTTATTGATGCTAATGAGCTAATTTATGCATATTAATACCAGGAGCCCTACTCTAATTCAATGAAAACGAAGTTTCGATAAAAAATGAGGTGGTAGCTTTGATTATATCATGTGTAGATGGAGCATTCCCTCAGTAAGCCTATAAAAAAAATGAAGCTACTATTTTTGATGTTTGACACTCGTTGAAAATGGCGCGCTAGAATAACTATGGCTAGAACATTTGATAGGAGTCTTCTTACCTGTCAAAAAGTACGTCCATTTGACCGTACTTTTTGACAGTTCTTTGCTTCAATTTTAGATGCCGGATTAGGAATCTAGACATTATATAATCAAAGGGTGGTAGTATATAGAGCCAGCAACATCAATTAAATACATACTTAAATAACACCTAGACACTGAATATACCATCGAGCTCTTCACGCAAAGTTTTATCCTGGGATCGTACCCACGACCTCCGGCTAAGCAGTCGGGGTCACTAACCACTAGACCAACAGGCCATTCAAGTCAAGTCAGAGTAAAGTGAGTCGTGCTCTCTACTGTTCACTATTATGTGATAGTGACAGCATGAAGTACCTAAACAGGACGCTTCAAAGCTGAGTGAATTTATTTTCAAACATTATCTTTAACTTGTGGGTTAATATTCAATATTTTAAACTCACGTAACGGTTAAATATTAGGCCGTCAGTTAGGGAAAAACGTTAAAACCTTATATCACTTCTACAGAAAATTAACTAGAAGAAAACACTTAAACTACCTCTATCGTACACATAAAATTTTATCAGACAATTTCATAACGGACTTTATATGAAATTAAATTGTCACAATCACAATAGAAAAAGCTGTGACATAATTGAGCGGCATAACTCGCAATATGCCGACAGGTTATGTGTTTCAAAGTAGGTGTCAAAAAATCACGTTTCAGCGAAAGTGTTTCGAAATCGCTCGTCATGATGATCGTCATGTTCGAGTGAAACGCATTACAAATGGTCCAAGTTACATGAGAGTTGATGCATGACTGTAGACATTACGCTAGTATACATGTAGTTAAATCATGCTAGTTTATTAAGGACAGTCGTGTTTAAATGAATTTAAACGTTAATGGTTCAAGTTAATAGAAAATCTTTATTTATATATTTCTTGTGTGCGTATGTATGTCACTGAACTCCTCCTAGACGGCTGGACCGATTTTGATGATTTTTTTTGTGTGAGTTCAAGGGGATTCGAGGATGGTTTAGATTTACAATTAAACCCGATTTACAAAAAAAAGAGTCGAGACGAAGTTCACCGGGACAGCTAGTATTATATAAAAATACTCGACTGCTTAAAATTAACTGGAAAAGGAATATAATAGTTAATGCATGACTGTAGACGTCATGCTCGGGAATGTTGTGTAGTTAAATCACGCTAGTTTATTGAGGACGGTCATGTTTGAATGAAGTTAAATATTAATGCTTCAAGATAATAGAAAATATTATAAAAAAACTAGAATGCTTAAAATCAACTGAAAAAGGAATATTATATTTACAGCCTGTCACGCCTACAGTTAAAGGGGCGTCTAAACGAGCCATTTTTACGGCAATTTGTGGTGACACTGTTGGCAACAAATTGCACGGCCAATAGTGCCAATATGTCTGCAATTGTATGGCGCATGATTCAGTCTCCTAAACAGGCTACACAACCTGGCAACAATAAAATAGAGAGCGACTGAAACAACAACAAAATTGACCGGGCAACATTACGGAAAATCAATCGCTCAGCGAACGTCCGGCAACCATCAAATCAATATTGGAGAGTACTGCTATGTTGCCGGCCACAGCATTGCCGCCACAAATGGCCGTAAAAATGGATCGTTTAGACGCCCCTTAAGACAAATCCAACGACATCTCACACGATGAATCTGTAAAGCCGTTTGAGCTGTAAAGCGTGCCAAAGAAATAGATATACCTACATACGTACTTACATACATACTCTCGTTCTGGCTCAGTCGGGTAAAAATAAAATTCATACATTATCATGACGATCAGTCAACGTCATGCTTGATGCTTAAACGATTATATATATTATTCTATTGTTTACACTGTTTTATAACGGTAACTTGTGTGTTTATGAATAATGAATTTATATGAAACAAATGTACATTAGAACAGAAAGCACTTTTAAGTTAGTGGTTATTATATTTTTTTGTATAGGTAGTATATCGCTATTGACTTATTACTTGATTCAAATTCGCTACATATTAAAACAGAGGAAATAATTATAGCATCTATGCGATTCCACAGTACTACAAATCACATTGACTTTACATCATTATTGCCATGTATATGTGAAGTCTACTTATATAATGGAGTTAATATTTCTTATTGCAATAATAGCAATTAAATGATAATAATAACAATATCTTGGGACAACTCACACAACGCTGTCTGATCCCAAACTAAGCAGCGCTTGTACTATGGAAACCAGACAACTGATAAACATACTTATATATTTCTAAATACATACATTTTATAGATAAATAACACTCAGACATAGAATAAACCATCGTGCTCATCACACAAAGTTTTATCATGGGTGGGGATCGAACCCACGACCTCTTGCGTAGCAGTCGGATCCACTCCCACTGCGCCACAGAGGCTTTGTAAGATGACTTTAATATGGACAGGATGAACAACACTTTATTATTCATGGTTTCCTTATTACTGAGGGTCGTATGCATCCTGGAACGCTTTTACAGCATCATGGATGAGCTGTTTCCATGCCACTCGGTCTTCAGCATGTCTTAGCCCAGTGGTGGTAGTCAATCTCGTTGTCATTCTAATTTGATAGGATCAACGTAGTCGTCCACGTGATCTCGAACCCTTTGCTTTACCAATTGCAACCAGTTGGTTCAGGTTTTCTGAGTGTTATATGACTAATAGGTATAAGCTTTATTGATGACATGCGATAAAGAACCTGTACCCAGTACCCAGAATAGAAATAGCCCACAGTATCGATATATAAGTATTTATAATAAGATGCAAGATTCCTTAAAAAACACAGGAAAGATTAATATATTTAAAAATAAATTAAAACTGGTGCTACACGAAAAATGTTATAATACTATTAAATAGTTTATGAAAGCCCTAATTATTACAAGTTTGTTAAATTTATATTATTATTCGATCTCTTAAAGAATATCTAGTTATTATCTTAGTTAGTTTGTAAGTTTTGCATCACCCTTACGGGTCTAAGTATGTTTATGGACTACCTGTAATAACATTGTGCAACAAATGAATAAATAAATAAATAAACCTGGTGCTGATTTTGACTACAATTTTAATATAATTATTTGTTTCTTCCGTCATTTTCCGCGGAGTTAAAAAACATGCTAAAAATAGGTTTTGATACAGATAATTTTAAACCGTTTTTAGTGTTCCGTACCTACCTCAAAAGGCAAAATGGAACCCTTGTAAGATTACTTCGTTGTCCGTCTGTCCGTCTGTCTGTCAAGACCCTTTATCTCGGAAACACGTGAAGGTATCGAGTTGAAATTAATACCGTATACTCAAAAAAAAAAAAAACAAATGTCTAAGCTAACGTAAAAAAAAGATACGGCCGTTTATGTCGCATAAAACGTACATTTCGACACGCTCAAGGAATCAAAATTTATAGGGTATTATCAATTGACATAAAACTTTCAAATTCGACAAGTTATTCCTTGCCAAGTTTCATAGTTAGTTACTCTTATACTACAAGTAAAGGGAAAAGTCTGAAAACTATACATTTGTATAATATTTATATGTTATTAAATCATAAAAATATAGTCTTAAAAAACTGTGAGACACGAATCCTACTTCTACGACTATTTATAATATGTACCTACAAATTTGTACGGAACCCTCGGTGGGCGAGTACGACTCGCACTTGTCCGGTTTTCCTATTATTATATACTAGCTGACCCGCGCAACTTCATCTGCGTGAATTTTTCCCGTTTTTGCAATATTTCTCATTGCTGCTCCGCTCCTATTAGCCGTAGCGTGATGTTATATAGCCTATAGCTTTCCTCGATAAATGGGCTATCCAACAGTGACAGAATTTTTCAATTCGGATCACTAGTTCCTGTGAGTACCGCGTTCAAACAAACAAACAGACCAACAAACTCTTCAGCTTTATAATATTAGTTTATTTAAAGAATGTTTCTTCACGCACGAACCCTGAGTGATTTGTGTACCTATATTTTTATATACCTACTGGTTGTGACGACAAAATTCGATTCAGCAATTAGTGCCCCTTCATACTGTCATGGTTTATGGCTCATTACTTGCAGTGTATCGGTTCTTTACATCGGTGATATTTAATTATACGGCAAATGTATATTTTCTTATTATGACAGGTTTATGGAACTTGTGTTGATGGTAGCGGCGAGTGAAATACCGTCTATCTGAACGGGCAGCTCTTTAAAATCTCTGAATGACTGGGCATTTTGCATCCTGTCCAGTACTCGTACATCGAACTCACAACGCTTTCATTGGCAGTCGTCGTTTACAATGCTACACTATAAATTCATAAGATTGACGCTACACTATAAATTCATGAGACTGCCTCTGTGGCGCGGTGGGAGGGTGTCCGACTGCTACGCAAGAGGTCGTGGGTTCGATTCCCACACGGGACACCACTTTGTGTGATCCACAAATTGTTGTTCCGAGTCTGGGTGTACTTTGTGTCCGTGGCTTGTATGTTTGTAATGTCCCTCGCGACAGGAGTCATCTTAAAAAAAAAAAAGATTGTTGGAAAATTTTGGTAGGTAGGGACACTTAATGATATAACTCGCTAAAAATATTCAAAAGCCTGAGAAATTATAGAAAATATTTTGTATTATTCAAATTTCTAATTCATTGATGAGATTATTGAAATTAAATCACAAAATTCGACTTTTTGTTGTTGGAAGGATTTGGTAATATTAATTAACTTAAATTTGAATTAGCATAGGTGACAGATTTCGTTATTCTACACTATTTAGTTAGTAGTTATTGCAACATTTTTCATTGCTGCTCCGCTCCTATTAGTCGTAGCGTGATGTTATATAGCCTATTGTTAATTGCCTTCCTCGATAAATGGGCTATCCAACAGTAAAATATTTTTTCAATTCGGATCACTAGTTCCTAAAATAACCGCGTTCAAACAAACAAACTTACTCTTCAGTTTTATAATATTAGTATATATCACACAGAGTCACCCGATTGTAAACCTGTCCGACATATCCTACTAATGTCGCCGAATGCATTAATAATCATATAATTAAAAGTATTACTTCACCAATATTTGTTTAAAAATCGATTACGGTATCACCTTAGCAGAATGAAATTTGAATCCGCCTTTCAATTGCGCGTACATTGCCTTAAAACAACTTGTCTATCGCTTTTTATTACTATCAAGCTATAAGTATACCATATAATGTAGTGAAACTCAATCAAGACAAGCTGCCGCACGATCTATAAACAATAAACGTGCATCGGCCAATAAGCACTCACACAATAGTCAAGCACTTTCGCTGTTTTCGCGTGGAAATCGTGCGCAGGTTGTAAGCTCACCAGTAAGGCCGAAGCGACCGTGAGCGCCGCTCGCGCAACTTCTATCAAATCCATTCGAATTTTAAATTTTAAGACCCAGGTCTCTCGCGCAACTTCTACCAAATCCATTCGAATTTCAAATTTTAAAACCCGGGTCTCGGAACTTTATGGAGTGTTTTGAAGTGATATTGTGCAATGAGGTGATTGTTTTTCCGAGTCAGCTTTTTCGAGATTTTTAGTTCGTCTTTTCAAATAAGTTTTTTTGAGTTCTAGATTTGTCTCGAAAGCTTTGGTTAGTTGTTTGAGGATTGTTTTATGTTGGAGATGACACTAAACAATGTTCACCCGCCTTACAGTCGGGTGACAAGCAAACTGTTTGGGAGAAAAAGCAAGAAAGGCAAACGGCTGAAGAGTAAATCTGGCACTTATGCTGGACGGGAACGGTAAATATTTTGAATTGTTTCATAAATAAATATTATTAAATAATTTTTTGAAAATATCATAGAATCAAAATTAGATTTCGGAATATATAAACCTACTAAGTCTTATGGTGAGGGCATTAAAATAATTTAATCAGTAATTTAATCAGGAATAATGTCTACGTAATATTTTGACTAGCCTGTTATTTTAGTGGTTAGTGACCGTGTCTGCTAAGCCAGAGTTCGTGGGTTCAATTTCCACCTAGGATAAGTAGGTGTTGTGTGGTGTGCACCACTGTTAATTCTGGGTGTAATTTATCTATACTTTGTATGTATTTCGAAATGTATAAATATGTTTTAATTTAATTTATAAGTTGGCCTTAGTACAAACTTTGCTTAGTTTGTGATCAGATGGCTGTATGTGAGTGGTTATTTGTTGTACAGGGTGATTTGTAATATACTAATAACATTTATCGCGATTTCTTTACATTACACTAAATAACCTTTTAATATCAGTTTTGAAAAATATTTAATATATTAACCCTTAACGAATTATCACCTGTTTTTGGAGTTATGACCTTAACCACCTATAGACTCTGTATACCATAGATTAGAATCGACAGTGACAATAATAGTCGCTTCTAAACGATGGTTCTATACTAAACTGAGTTACCCATTTCGGGTATTGCAATTAAAGCTTAAATCCGCTCCTCCACCCGCTTGTGTTATGTTGTTTATCGCATTGAATCTTCAGGAATATTTTTTCTATGGATTTTGTTCAGAATTCGTTTAAGCTACTGACAAATTGATTATAATACACCTTTCCATATTATCGTATTTCACGAGTAATAATAAGGTGTAACTTTGACATAATATATGTAAGTATGTAGGTATAATCGTACTTTCATAATTATGTAAATACATTTATGTCCTCAAATAAGTCTTGTAAAGACTCAATTAGAATGAATAATTGACTATTAGGTAACGTTGAACTAACAAAATACATTTTATTTATTGCCTTTTATATTTAACTAGCTGTCCCGCGCAACTTCGTCTGCGTACATTTTCCCCGTTTTTGCAACATTTCTCATTGCTGCTCCTCTCCTATTGGTTGTAGCGTGATGTTATATAGCCTTCCTCGATAAACGGGCTATTCAATAGTAAAATAATTTTTCAATTCGGATCAGTAGTTCCCGAGATTACCGCGTGAAAGAAACAAATAAACTCTTCAGCTTTATAATATTAGTATAGACTAAGAAACTTAGACACATTATGTATGGTATGTAGCCCAAAAGGAATCTCAATGTGGTTTTTAATGACCAACGAAAATATGTAAGCTTAAATCTATACTAATATTATAAAGCTGAAGAGTTTGTTTGTTTGGATCTCAGGAACTATGAGTCCGAATTGAAAAAATATTTTACTGTTAAATAGGCCATTTATCGTGGAAACTAATAGGCTATTTAACATCACGCTACGACCAATAGGAGCGTAGCAGCAATGAAAAATGTTACAAAAACGGGGAAAATTAACACATACGAAGTTGTGCTATATATTTTTGTAGACCGTGTGCGTTATATTTTTGTAGACCGTCGCTTAAACCTGCATAGTACTTCGCATCTTCTGTAGAAAATCGAAAGGCCTAATAAATAGTTAGGCTGTGGATAGGCCTAGTACCTAGTACCTCATCATCATTACTCTTGTCGGTGAAACTGATTCAAGTATGCATATATGTGCTTCAATTCACACCCAACCAGGGAAGGCTTATGTTTTTGGCGCGTATCTTGAATGTATCTATGAAATATTCTTTATTACCTCATATCTCACAAATCACTGAACGGATTTATACAATTGTGACGTCTTTAGGTTCGTCTTGACTGCTCAAGTGTTCTTAGATGGGTGACGTTTGAAAAAAACAAACATGGCGGCTGCAAGGTGTCAAAATAAAGAGGTGTAAAAAAAAGTTGTTTCGAATACTGCAATATGGGGATCAAATTAAAGGGTTCATCTTAAGCATTTCAAAAAGGTATAACATGTATGACTGTAATACTAAAAAAGTTAGCAACCATTCTTTTTTCAATTTTCAATACTTGATAATAGCTGTGATGAAAGTTAGTTGTTACATCCTACAACGACTCAAAAGTATTAAATAGTCAGTCTGAGGCACTTTACTAAGTTCATAGAGATTCATTAATGCCTACGACTGCATGAAATTGTTTAATTATTATTTTCTTTCCATTTTTTTTGTGCAGGCGGGTTTTTAATTTTTTGTAGAAGTGAGTAAATATTTTTTTTATTTATTTTCTTTAAACGCTAATAGCTCATAGTAGAAACTAGAAGTTCATCAAGTCTTTAAATAAAATTCCTTTCTATCAGATAGATTGTAATGACAGTACTTATGTAATATAAACGATGCGACATTATCAGAACGGATAATGTCACTGACTGTGCTGTTATATCACCAACATAGTCTAATCGTTTTCAGCATTCAACTTATTACCTACCTAATGTTATAAAACATTAAGAGTATAGGGAAGCTTGAAGACTACCGAACGGGGTTCTTATAGAGGGCAATGAATAGATTTTTATTGGATCGGTAACGGGCCCGTGACAGCTCTAATGTTGCAGGCTTCCATACAATACAGTATCCGTTTACCTGTTGGTAAGCGGTTACCGCAATGTATGAACTCTGTGTATGACGCCGTAGTGGTGGGCTCATACAGCCCACCACTACGACCTGTTTGCCACCGTCGCGGTTTATAATAATAATAATATCTTGAGACAACTCACACAACGCTATCTGATCCCAAACTAAGCAAAGCTTGTACTATGGAAACCAGACAACTGATTAACATACATATATATTTCAAAATACATACATATTATAGATAAATAACACCCAGACACAGAATAAACCACCGTGCTCATCACGCAAAGTTTTATCCTGGGTGGGGATCGAACCCACGACCTTTTGCGTAGCAGTCGGACATTCCCACCGCGCCATAGAGGCAGATGGTTGTCTGTAAAGTCGGTTTACGGACGATAATTCTACATGATAACGTCATAAGAAAACATTGATGACATTGTAATAAACAATCATACCTGTGGCAGCTTTTTTTATTACTTTTTTTTTTCTAATTGTATCGCATGTCGCTGCAATCGCCAAAACATTGATGACATTGTAATTAACTGTGACAGTTTTAATGGACCCGTGCGCTTGCGGTACACACATATAAAACTTCAGCCTATCAGCAGGCGGAACGTGATGGACCGTGACACTTTTACGTGCGTGCACCCCGTCAACAATCGCAAACAATCGTGCCCGAGTAATAAATAAACACCGCTCATGGACCAAAATTTCGAACCACTTTGTTCCAAAGGGTTTCCGAAATTCTGTGACCGTGAAAATTATCTACGTTGACGATTTTATGTGAAGGTTTTTTTTTAAACAACGAAATGAAGAGACGATCATCTTGTCATGTCCCACATTACTAGCAATCTTGTTAACCCCGCCCAGCTAAGCTCAAAGACTTGTGTTAGTGGGTTTACGTCGGTAGTATAATGGGTAGGATTCGAACCCGTGACCTCACGATTGCGAGACCGATGCCTTAGCCATTAGGCTACCGCCGCTTCAATTTGAGACATTGGTTGGTAAACCTCATTGCCATTTGATGACTACTCTGGGTTTTGTGGTATGGGCACTTTACTTAGATTACGAACCAGGAGGCTTACTCTCTTTCTTTATAACGAAATTCATGAATTATCGTTTACTTAAACGAACGGACGGACTATTCTAATAAATTTTTGAATAAGCACAAAAAGAAGTTCGAACCCATGGACGATATTTTGGAACGAGTGGATTAAGTAGATGTTCCTGGTTCTGTATATTACTACCTCATTTTTGATCGAAACTTCGTTTTCATTGAATTATGCCTACTATTTTATTTTTCATTTGAGTAGGTACTCGTACTTAATCCTGACATTAACGTTAAATTGATATAAAGAAGAGAAGTCTTTAAATTTGGTATACTGTCCAGTAGTACCGCCAAATGTAGAAATTGGTAGAATGTTTGAGTATGAATTTGTTTGAATTTAGTTAAAAAACTTAGTTATTAACACTAGGTGTCGCTCGTGGCTTCACCTGTGTGGATGACTTTACCCTTTTTATTTACAACCACAGATGTTAAGGTTGTCCCTCAAAGCGAGTATTCGCCTCTAATGTAACGATCGATCGATTTCGAGCATTACGTTACAATACGGTCTCCAAACTGATGAGCATTCGCTTTTATCAAACAAATATGATTCAATTTTCCAAGCGATGATTTAATTTAGATTGAATAATTACATTTTGCGCACTGTAATGCTTGATTCTCCTCCCTCACCGATGTAATGCTCAAATCTGTAACATTGCAGGTTGCGCAAGAATGCTCGGTTCTCCTCCTTCACTGATGTAATACTTGAATCTGTAACGTTACATTACAGGCGAATGCTCGCCATCTTACCACTCTTACTTTAAGGCTGCCGGAGTTTCATACAAACTCGCAACGCCTATTGTACCCCTTACGGGTTGTTTTTTTTTAGAAAACTGAAATACCTGTTTAATTATTTTAAACCTAAAAGCCAAATACAAAATTAACTTTAAAACTGGCGCAGTTTTATACAAACTTTGACACCCCTTAAGGGTAGAATTGTTTAAAATCCCCAGTTTTCTGATGTCTACATCACATAAGGGATATGTCCTCAAAATGTCATGTCTCTACGCACAGCGGCTTAGGCTGTGCGTTTACCTATCAGTCAGTTAGTCAGGACCAAGATTTTTTATAAACTGACATCGCATCGATCTTGTCTTCAGGATAACATTCTGTTAGTTTACTTACTCACTTACTATTATCAACAACTCCTAGTAGTAGGAAGGTTGTCGCAATCATTACGTTGGCACACGACATAATGACAGTAAAATGTTAATCAAATCTAGTTCTCAGGGGAAATCTGTAATTTATAATCCACTTCCTTCAATAGCTTGCGACATTATAATATTTGAATGATATTTTTAGATATAACCACACCCACTTTATTAGATACTAGCTGTCCCGCGCAACTTCGTCTGCGTAAATTTTCCCCGTTTTTGAAACATTTCTCATTACTGCTCCGCTTCTATTAGTCGTAGCGCGATGGTTTAACCTATAGCCTTCCTCGATGAATGGGCTATCCAAAAAAAAAAATTTTTCAAATCGGACCAGTAGTGTAATGTTGCAAAAACGGGGAAAATTTACGCATACGAAGTTGCGCGGGACAGCTAGTTTAGAAATAAATCCTATTTTTTTTTAAACGGAAATATTTGAATGCGTTATCCTCCTTCCATTTATTCATCGCTATTATCGTTTTTGATGATGTCCCACTGCTGGGCATGGGCACGGGCCCTACCAGTAGAACCTAGTTTTAATAGATCTTGGCGGTATTTGCCATAATCGTCACGCTTGGCGAGCGGGTTGGCGATCGCAGTAAGGCTTTAAAGTACCCAAAGGACGCTGCTGCCCGTCCTCTGGTGTGAAATCCCTTAGTCGCCTTGACGACACCCACGGGAAGAGATGGGGTGGTACTATTCTTAAGCCGGTACCATACAGCTCATTATCGTTTTAGATTCATTAATTAATTTCGACAGGCTTGTTGCTGGTTTGTGAACCTGACTATTATACCAGAGGTTGTGGGTGAATGAGTTATTCCAAGACACGGAATCTCGGAACATCTTCGGAACAAAGTATTCCGTGTTCTTCATCATGAGCGTTACTTCTATGTTCTCGATGTTTAGTGCTAGGTAATTTCAATTTCGGTTTATCGATAAATGTAGAGATATCGATTTTATATTTAAGATTCAACTTTCTTTTAATTAAATATTGGTTATTTGATGTCTTTATCTGATCTAAGTTACAACTAATATAGAAAATAATTGTAAACTATTTTAGAGATAAGATTAAGTTTTATTTCTCGACTAGCTGTCCCGCGCAACTTCGTATGCGTAAATTTTCCCCGTTTTTGCAACATTTCTCGTCGCTACTCCGCTCCTATTAGTCGTAGCGTGATGTTATATAGCCTATAGCCTTCCTCGATAAATAGGCAATCCAACAATTTTTTTTTTTTTAAATCGGACCAGTAGTTCCTGAGATTAGCGCGTTTAAACAAACAAACAAACAAACAAACAAACTCTTCCGCTTTATAATATTAGTATAGATATTATGTAGGGAGGAGTCAGGGAGAGTTTACCAGGGGGGAGATAATAGCCACTGCTCATAGAATCTTAGTGTCACTGTGTATTGTCACGTTTCAATACTTCTTAGATGTCACACTCTATCCCCGTCCCTCACACGCGCCGCCTGTTGTATTCGTCAGTTAGGTTTAGAATTCCGAAATGATAACGTTTTTCGCGTCTTTAAGTGATTTTTTTCAATTTTAAACAATTCATTGTCGTTGTTTTGTAACCACATATTCAAATATTTATCCATATAAATGGCAAGTCTATTTATCCTAGTAACACCTACAGTGTAAAGTTTTTATAGACGTGACGTAGATTTTTATAAAAATTAAACAACAGACAGATTGGCGTGGGGTAGGAGACATTAGCCACACGTGGGGAGGGGACTTTATCAGAGTAATCTCTTCGGCAATAGGGAACATGCAATATATTTTTGACGTGACAACGTCTTATAATTCGATGGAGCCGGCTGAACGCACGAAAAAACATGACTCATGAGGCGTTACCTCGCTCTGAGGCGTTACCTCGCTCTGAGGCGTTCCATTTAAGTGCAAGCGAGAGCGCGGAACGAGCGACAATGAGGCACATCACTAATCTAAGTTAATTATCACATTAAAATACACGCACACACACACACACACACACACACACACACACACACACACACACACACACACACACACACACACACACACACACACCACACACGTCCACTACTGCTTAAGCTAATAGTCACATACATTTACTTTTATTGTTGATTCAGATTTTCTTTTTAATTTATTATTATCTTTATTTACTGTACTGTAAGTAGTTTTAAGAAACTCTTTTACCTTTAAGGGGGGCCGCAACCTGTTCTTCCTTAACACAGGCTATTTCATAGCCTAGCTAGGAGAGCAGTATGCAACCCACTTTTTATATGTCCATTTAGACTTTAAGAACTACTACAATATTACTTACATGATTTGTTTTAAATTGTAAGGTATTTTAAAGTCAATAAACTATTTTTATGTAATTATTATATGTAATTTTTATAGTTTAAAAAAGTTTCTAAACAAATTGACGACTTTGTACCAATATTTTTCAAGTTTTTTTTTGCATGCTTTACTGTAGCAAAACATGTTTGTACCTATTTTATCTGTAACACCTACATATAACATGTTTTATGCAAATAAAAATTTATTATTATTATTATTACAATCGGCCTCCGCGTTCGGCAGGAAACCATTCCATCAGTATTTTCTTATGACGTTGTCACGTTCAACTATCGTCAGTGAACCGACTTTACAGACAACCGATTTTTTTGGTTTCATTTTCATTAAATCACAAAATATTCATAATTATATTTATTGGCACCTTCGCCATTTGCTCTTATAGTGATTTCATTATATTTTCAGTTATATGAACACCTAAAATTCCCTTCAAGTACCTATAAAAACAATGATTCAACAAAATACAGGAGTAATTTTGATAATTATACCTACCTATATCTTTATTACAAAATGGTTTAGATGACATCGACATAGATATTAGAGGGTTGGTTGTGGAATATAATATGACTTGCTGTCCCGCGCAACTTCGTATGCGTACCTTTTCCCTGTTTTTGCAACATGTTTATAATTACATAAAGTACCGTGCCAATACCGTGCCGTGTATATATATGGTGTCAGGTTACCTTAGAATTTCTTTAACCCTTCGCTACTGCTCTCTTTAGATATACTATGCGTTTCAAATGAGTTGATAACTGTCATGATGACATTTTGATACGCATTACGACTGCAACTTCATTGTATATCGTAAGGTCAGCAATAAAATGATTCGTAATAAGGTGTTATTAGTATTACACAAAAGTATCTACCTACTCTGATGACCTATACTTAAGTACTTTATTTTACTATTTAGTATTATAGATAGGTATATTTTAGTAAAAAAAATAACACGTCTGACTGAATGTTCTTATATTTTGCCTATTTACTTACTTCTGTTTGGTATTTCTTAAATAATAAAGAATACTAATAAAGAAAAATGTTAGGTACATAGTTTAAAGAAAATAAATATTACGTCCGTTCCATTACCATACACATACGTACTTTACCCGACTTGGGAGTTTTTGTTGCTAGCGGTACAGTTTTGACAAGTACAGAGTGAAGTGGTCGCGATGGCGAATATCTTCTCATTTGAAACGCTTAATAGACTAGGTAGTAGGATTTAAGCGTTGATACATAATCGTGAGTAAAAGACTAGGAATTTCTGAAGACCTACTTAAACGTTTAGTTATTTAAAGTCACGTAACACATTACAATATAATTCACGGACAGCTTGACCCTACGCGACCCGATGACGTCATCAACACGGTTGCCAAGCAACCGCTCAGAGAAAAGAGAAAATAAAAGTGAAACGTGAGAGCTCGCGATATCGATGTATTGCCGAATTACAATCACTTCATCTGGTTACTGTCTGCACTCAATAATAGTATGGTTTAATAGTACTGCTGGTGTAATAAGCAGGGCTCGGTAACGTAGTTAAAATGCGTAATCCGTTAGGTGCACATATATTTTAAAAAGAGTGTTTTCGATCCGAAACAAAATACTTTGGGTTCCGATCAGGGTAAGACCCATAAAATTAATTGACGTTTCGACCAGGTTGCACCGGCCGTGGTCATCGCTTGTGACCACGGCCGGTGCAACCTAGTCAAAACGTCAAGCAATTTTAAGGTTAACAATGCGCGTAATTTCCGTATAATAAATAGTTATAATCATGCAACGCGAAAGTTTAAATGTAGGGTAAGACCCGTTCGCGCTTTTCTATGCTGCACATGGGAGCGCCCGCGCCGCGGACTGCGCACAACCTTGCACCTCTTACCCTCTGTAATCAAACAGGTTAGTCTGAGTTAGTCGTAGTTAGTCGAAATACTCGCACATGGTTATTCCCATAACGGTATACGGTTAACCGATATGGTTACCGCTTTAAACGAGCTCGCGAATAACCATTTTAAAACCTTTACCAACCGTATTTTTCGAACCGATCCCTACCCTACCTGGTAATAAGTTCAACTTCCTAGTATTCTTCGAAGGTAGAAAAGAAAATATGGAAAGTTAAAAACGCCAATATTATTTTCGAAACGTCTAAATGAATTTACTTACCTACATCAAATTCAGCTGATTCAGATTCCTAATAAGAACAGTCTCCTCTAATCTCCTTCAAATCTGACCTGACCACCTATTGGACTTTCATCATTGTCATTCGCATCTATCGTTTATTCTCCTGTTATTGGTATGAGAGTGGGGGAAAGGAGAGACCATTTGGCATATCTGTCTGTCTATCTTTGTCATGTTGTGTCTATCGACATCAGTCTCTATAATAAATACTCTATCTAAAGGGTCTTTCAAATAGAGCGGGTCGATATTAATAATCTGTGGCGGCCATTTTGATTTGGCGGCATCTGTCAAATCTGTTTTTTCTTATTCAGTCACTGATGCCAAATCACCATGGCAAGTTACACGGTTGAGCAGCATGTGCAAATGATAAAACTTTATTATCAAAATGAGAACAGAGAAGGACCCTGATTTTGACCAAAAAATAATCTTTAGCGACGAGGCACATTTTTGGATGAATGGTTTTGTTAATAAGCAAAATTGCCGTATATGGGATGACCACAACCCACATGAGGTTCACCAGATAGCAATGCATCCACAAAAAGTAACTGTTTGGTGCGGATTTCGGTCTGGCGGCGTCATTGGTCCGTACTTCTTCGAAAACGAAGTTGGCGAGGCCAGCACCATCAACGGTGAGCGCTACATATCAATGATAAACAATTTCTTTTGGCTTAAATTGAACAATATGGACGTGAATGACATGTGGTTCCAGCAAGATGGCGCTACTTGCCACACAGCGAACGACACAATCGACATTCTGCATGAACGGTTTGCGGGTAGGGTTATCTCTCGCAGAGGTGACGTGAATTGGCCACCAAGATCGTGTGATTTGACTCCGCTAGACTTTTTCTTGTGGGGTTTTCTGAAGTCGCAGGTCTATGCCAATAAACCACATTCGACCGTTGCCCTGAAAGCCAACATAACGCAGGCCATCGCTCAGATTCAGCCGGATCTATGCAGCAGAGTCATTAAAAATTGGACCTCTCGGATTTGTGCCACCATGCGAAGCCGCGGCGGACATTTGAACGATGTCATATTTCATGCATAATGGCATAAACGGGCCTTTCAAATAAAAAATAAATTTCGTTAATATCTCACACACATCTAGTTTTATTCAATTTTAACATCGACCCGTCTTTGTTGAAAGACCCTTTATTTCCAGAAATATTTTTCATGATATCTTAAACTGTTGTTGAATATTCTCTAACTGCAAAATTCTTAAACGGAACTTCAATATAACTGTCACTTTGAGATGAATAATATAGCAACCGAAATTCTGACAGCCTCTGTGGCGCGGTGGGAGTGTATCCGACTGCTACGCAAGAGGTCGTGGGTTCGATCTCCACCCAGGATAAACCTTTGTGTGATGAGCACGATGGTTTATTCAGTGTCTGGGTGTTATTTATCTATAATATGTATGTATTTAGAAATATTTAATTATGTTTATCGGTTGTCTGGTTTCCATATTACAAGCTCTGCTTAGTTTGGGATCAGATAGCTTTGTGTGAGTTGTCCCAAGATATTAAGATTAAGATTAAGAAATACTTATAAAAGTTGAATATCTTTTAGGGATTTGGGAGTTATAATCTTTCATTGTTAGATGAAGTATACCGATACCACAAGCCCTTTCTTTAATCAAATGATTACAATTAGTGAGAACAAAAACAAAACATTTAACATCAAGTACCTCTATTACTATAACATCAAAATTACAACGTAATCTTAAGTAACAAACAACTACTCAACAATTACAAATTTTCAACTAAGTAACAATTTCCTCAAAAAACAATACTTTTCACTGAATAATTAACCATAACAATTTAATTATTCCGTAGTAATTTGTTACAAAGTGTTGTCACAAAATGTTGAAAGCACAGAAGGTAAGATTCATAAGTACTTCGATTGAGCAACGCAGTCGTAGACATCGCTAAATTTTAAAACTTAAATTCCAATCCATACAATTTTTGCTTTCCGCAGGAGTTGACATTTACCTATAATTCCACTAGTCTAGGCCCCCTAACCTACTCCGATATTCCGAGCCGTGAACGACATGTGTAACATAGCTTGCCTTAGAGATGTCTCTGTATCCAAATTTGTGTTTACCTCATGCGTAAATTGGTGTTTACCTCGTGTCCGATGGCCCTAACAGCCAAAGGACTAATGTGAGTCGCTTGCACAAATTGGCCATTGACTCTTCAGTCAGTGTCGCTGGAACGAGCGAATGGGGCTAGAGAGACATTGCTAACGCGATCGGTTCGCTTTGTACCTTCTGTACTTTCGCTTTTTTGTGGTGTTGTAGTACATAATTAGGACAACAACCTCCACAAAATCGTGGTTGAATGATGTAACGTAGCGTAAATCTGTCGGAGTGTGTAATGATTGTTTTGTAATTGTTGCCTAATGTTACTAGATCGAGATGGACACAATAGATGCAAAAGATGATTTGTAGCAATTGTAGCCGCAGGTTGTAACGGCTTTATATTTTGTTGTTTTTTTTTTTATTGTAAAATATTTAAAGTAGAGGATCTAATTCAGAGTTTCATTCGATGGAGTGCAGTACAGGTGTGAATCCAGCGCAGTAGGGGGCACGGTGGGAATGCCCACATCTCAAATGGGTTGCTTGGCTAATGCTACGCGAATTTATATGTAAATCTTCGAGGTATTTTTGCCGTAATAACGTTTTATAAATCGATAAAAAAGTGTCACAGTCAAGGTCCGTCACGTTCCGACTGCTGATAGGCTGAAGTATTGTGGCCGTCGGCTCCACTAAAGCTGTCACAGGCATCGTTGCTAAGCAACAGAGGATTGTATATTACAACAACCCGCACCCGCTCGCCAAGCGTGACGATTAAGTCAATAACCCCTAGGATTTGCAAGAAGTAGGTTCTACTGGGGAGACCCGAGCCCAGCAGTGGGACCTCATAATTATGATGACCTGTAATACAGGTTGTTCTTGACCTACCACAGACACCAGTCTCTTACAATTAGGTACTGTTACGATTATATTAAAAAAATGTGATACTGTATAATTATAACATAAAAAAACATTGTGAGAGAAAATAAAAAAAAAATATTATAAAAATACTAGCTGTCCCGCGCAACTTCGTCTGCGTAAATTTTGCCCGTTTTTGCAACATTTCTCATTGCTGCTCCGCTCCTATTGGTCGTAGCGAGTTGATATTTTTTTGATATGTTATAGAGATAGATATTTGTTATGTTATAGAGCCTACAGCCTTCCTTGATAAATGGGATATCCAACAGTGAAATAACTTTTCAATTCGGACCAGTAGTTCCTGAGATTACCGCGGTCAAACAAACAAACTCTTCAGCTTCATAATGTTAGTATAGATTATAATTGGATTGATATGTACAAATATAAAAAAAAAAACAAAGCAGTTGGGAGAAATAAAATCAATGACTGCCTCTGAGGCGCGGTGGAGTGTGTCCGACTGCTACGCAAAAGGACGACCTTCAATTTCAATTCCCGTGTGGGAATTGACCGGGTTCAATTCCCACACGGGATACCACTTTGTGTGATCCACAAATTGTTGTTCCGAGTCTGGGTGTAATAAACAATTACTAGAATAGACATACCTTCATACAGTTTGTAATATGTATTTCAAAATTTGACTAATAACACATACGAGAAATGTTTAAATGTCAAGTTACTATACTCGTAAAATAAATGTTATTAGCTTTATTTTATGCAGATGTGAAAACTACAAGACTGTATTTACCCACGTAACTTTTTAGGTTAAATAATAAAACGTGCCTATTCTTCAAATTATTATTTAACGCTTTGAGCTCTGAGTATTTGAATTATGTGCGGTAAGCCGGTTAACTAATAATCGGCTTAAAAGTTAAAGTGCTTTATGTATTTGGTTACAAAATACAAAAAGTGTTTGACAATAATTTCAGACCAAGTTCGCAAATTAGTAAAGCCATCATCCCATGAAGTGATATTTGTACTTTCATATAGTTTTTAAATACTTACTTGAGGTCAAACAATCGTAAAGGCATTGCTATTATTTTCGATTCACCGTGTATGTGAAGATCGTGATGAACTGAACTGCCTTCATTGAAATATAAATAGCGTAGCTTTAGCGTAGTTTTAGCGTAGTTTTTGCGTAGTTTTAGCATAGTTTTAGCGTAGTTTTAGCATAGTTTTAGCGTAGTTTTATCTAACAAACTACCACTATCGATTTCCGACAGATATAATAAATCTAGAAATAATTAAGTATTCAATGTTGTGAGAAGATTTGACTGTGAACTTTCTTTTTATTCGAAAATATGTGTAAATTTAAGACATTGACCTCGCTAGCTTGCATTACGCTGCATTTTATGGTTTGATATTCAATTAATTAGTAAGCTAGTACGTGTTTTATAGGTACCTATATATCAAACCTTTGTTCAGACAATATAAGATTCGTAGGTCAGTTTCTTTAGAACTACGTTTGTTTCTTACTACGATGGATTATAAGGCTGAGATCTAAGAGTATAAAGTGTAAAATATTATAAAACACTAGCTGACTTTTTTCCCGTTTTTGCAACATTTTTCATTGCTGCTCCGCTTCTATTGGTCGTAGTGTGATGTCATATAGTCTATTGCCTTCCTCGATAAATGGACTACCCAGTAAAAAGGAATCGTTCAATTCGGATTAGTAGTTCCTGAGATTACCGCGTTCAAACAAACTCTTCAGCTTTATAATGTTCTAAGATTATGCTAAGCTTGCACTATGACCAAAATCTTTGGGAATTCAAAAGTGTGTGCGTCTAGAGATACTCTTAGTTAAGTCTTGGAAAAACTAGTTTTTAAACTTAGATCGTTTTCTGGTGGTAGGCCCAAGCCATAGGCCGTCTTGTCCGTGAAATAATGACACACCGGTGTGTTTCAATTAAAGAGCACTGTAGCAAGGGAAATTACTTGGCAAATGAGACTTAGGAATTAATCTCCTAAATGAGGAGCGCAATTGGAGACATTCAGATTGTCGCCAAATAAAGATTTGAGAAGGACTAATACTGTTAAATTAAATTTAGTTTCTTAAGATGTATTCAATCAACTTGTATTTTTAGTTCATAATAATATGAGCAGAATTTTTATATAAGGCTAGCGTGACTCGGGCTCACAACCTGCTCGTGTCTTCATTTCGTGCTATGTGTCCTATGGGATGTATTTAGTGTGTCTAGGTTCCTTCTAATACCGACAAAACCATTTTTTTTGCCAATTTAGATACGGTACCTAATTTATTTGTGCCAATATTCTATCAAACTAGCGTTACGGATTTATTAAATTGTAACAAGATCTCATTTCGATTGAAGCGAATGTTTTTCTATTTCGAAAGATACTGAAGGTCAGTGTGAGTCGTTTGAGTGTGTATCTTCAATATTCACTGTTTTATAGATTCTAGAAGCGCCATCTTGTTTGGTATTGCGTAATGAAAAAGTTGAATGAACAACGACTTGTTTTTTATGAAAAGTTTAAAGTAGTAGCTTGGTTTAATGTTGTTTTAGTTATGTAAGCTTAGTTCAGTTAAAAACTTAGTGAAATATGATATTTGTGGAATGTCCGCAAATTTTTGAATGGAATTGCAGATAGGTCAACGTGGTCACTGCAACTCATGGATGTTGTGAAACTTTAGAAGATTGGTAAAGATAAAGAAACATTTATTAGATATGGAAACGTCTTGACATTTTTTGCGGGGTAAGGAAAGAGGCTAAAGAAATAAACAAATTACATCGTTTTGTCCATTGAGATGCCTACAGCGGAAAGTCTTTAGGTAGAACGCTAAGTTGTCGAATGCCAACCGAATAGACATTAATGACTGAGTTTTTGGAAAATTCTGGACGACAAAACCAAGTGGTGTACCTACCTACTTAAAATCCTAAATTTTTATATTGTCTTTGGTTATGGATCAAATACGTTTTTTTATAAGCGTGCGAAGTGTGAACTTAAAGGATCTATATTTTTTGTCAATTTGTACAATGCCCTGTCTCAATATTTTTGGTCTGAGTGGTACAAGGGGAAACCACCCCCAATTATTGGGTACACCCACTTTAAGGGTAAATGTCAGCTACTATATTTAAATTCCTCTAGTTTTTTTTGGCATAGTGTTGCTAATTATGAACAATAAAAGAATACTATTTTTAATGCATGCCGAACTTGAAAATATTTTTTTTCAAAATTAAAATCTAAAGAGCCAATAATTGGATGAGTGCCAACGATTAGGTGGTTTTTTACCCTATACACTATGTATGTTATTAAAATAATATTTTTTAATATTTAGATGATAAACTATTCCTGTAGAATGGTTACCACGTCATCTATTAATCAGAATTCCAACTCAACCCAACTTTATTTCTTCGACAGTGCCAATACGGCGATGGATAACGACGTGACGCCGGTCTACCTCGCTGCTCAGGAGGGCCACCTGGCCGTGTTGAAGTACCTGGTGCTGGAAGCTGGTGGCAGGCTGGATGCCAGAGCGCGGGATGGCATGCTCCCCATACATGCGGCGGCGCAGACCGGCTGTCTGGATTGTGTTAAGTGGATGGTGAGTTACCTTTACGATATATAAATCAGTCCGTTATTTATCTTCCTCTGTATATAATAAAAAGCAACTGGTCACCCAGCTCAAACCAAGGAAAGAATTGCGATGAAATGGCACGCAGATAGTAATAATAATATCTTGGGACAACTCACACAACGCTATCTGATCCCAAACTAGGCAGAGCTTGTACTATGGAAACCAGACAACTGATAAACATACTTATACATATATTTCTAAATACATATATACATATTATAAATAAATAACACCCAGACACTTAATAAATCATCATGCTCAACACACAAAGTTTTATCCTGGGTAGGGATCGAACCTACGACCTCCGGCTTAGCAGTCAGGGTCACTAACCACTAGACCAACAGGCCAGTTGAATAGATAGTCGTCAGACAGTTATTATGATGTAGGCTAAGAAAGGCTTTTTTTAACATTTAAACAAAATTCGTACCGTTAGGTAACGAAACGGGGATTCAAAGTTTGTATGGAGAAACAAGATCCACGCGGGCGCAGCCGCGGGCAAAAGCTAGTATATTTATAAAGTCCCTTACGATCTATTGCCATAATACTTACTGCTGGAGTTTTATTTACAAACGGGCTAGCAAACAATCTAAGTTACATATAACCATCTATACGTGTTGCACCAAGATTAGCTAATGTTGCCTCATCGTGCAGCGAGCTCATCACCATAAACTTGGCAACGTGTGAAGATGAGTATAGTATAGATGTGAATGCCTCAAAGGCGCAGCGAGAGTGTGTTGCTGCGCAAGAGCTTATGGGTATGATTTCCTTACTAGACACTATTTTGTGTGGTCCACAAATTGTGGTTCAAAGCTGGGGTTCTTCATGTTCCCTAGCGCTGCAAGATATAACCTTAATTGTATATTTTCTTACATTTATTTAAAGTTCATATACACACACGTTTTTGTACTTGTTAAGAAAGAAGCTATTAATAACGCAATCTTTTTATAGAACTTTGGATTACATAACACAATTTACGCTTTCTTTTACAATCAATCAACCAGGCTTTACGATGGTATTTGTAAAGTATCAAGAAACACACAAATATCAAATTACCCATAGAGTATTAATAACTTGGCATTCAACTGGCTTCCTTCGCTCTTAATTAAAAAATCGTGATTGAAATATTTAAAAAAATAACAAATCAATATCTCACACAATTATGAAACAAGTGAAAATCGTCAAGGTGAATGACCTCGATCGATCATTTAATGTAGAAGAAACGTGATGTGGTCACGCGCACGACTGTTCGATATATCGTACATCCGATTATCGATTAGCGAGAGGAATTCCTTGTTCCTGATGAATTATGTTAACTATTCGAACGATGGGACATCGAGTTTCTATTTTTGATATGATGCATGGATTTCCTAGAGATTGAGTGAAAGGTATGAGGAAAATAATTGTGAAATAATTTGCTTGGTCATGGTATTAATTTGAAATAACTATTTTATTACTTTAGCCAGTAATTGTGGGTCACAATGTGGTCATTATTTAAGGTTATGAAACCAGGGTCCTTATTCACTATCTTTTTATTCGTTTTGGCGTCAAGCCCGCGCTTTTAACTGTCAAAATCTTGTCATAATGTTATAAAGAGAGCTGCGCTTAGAAATGCATCGCACATGCGCGCGGACCTTTTTGAGCGCTCCAGTTCGCGAGGGCTCGCCGCGCAGAGATAAAATGTTAAAAGAACATTTAAAATAAAATCCTTTAATCACTTAAAACTTTTACTTGTGAAATCTTTAAAGATGTTAAACAACACTTGTGATATATGTAATGCCAAGTTCGCAAACAATAGCTAAGTCGTAGAAAAATACAAGGCAATAAAAACTCAGTCAACAAGTGCCCAGAGTGGGCACTTTTAAAACGCTAATTTTAATTTTTTTTGTGTGTTTCAATTTGATGAGTAAAGACATTAAGTATCAAAGTTTCACAACGTATATCATGAAGGTGGCCAGTCAATAAATATTAAAACATTTTTAATCACTCATTAATATATCAATTATAAATATCTCTATCTTAATGCAATCGGATGTTACACCATCTTGAGTGCAATACTTTAATGTCAAGCTCAGTTTGCCGCTGAAATTTGACGAAAAAATAAGGCTTTGTCTATCTATGCCATAATTATGCTATTAGACAATTATGGCACCGCGAGAGACGCAATAGGTACTCATACTCTACCAGCTCTGCCTGAGACATCGTCCGCTTGAAGTCGCAGTGCTGCTTACTCTCTATAGACGTTAGCGTGATGATAAAAGTAGTCTAAATTACTCTTCAAAACATCAGCTGTCTGATAGTGAAAGTCCGGTCAAAATCCGTCCAGCCATTTCGGAGATTTTTTGGAACAAACAGACAAAAGGACAGACAAAAAATTAACACCTATGTGTTTGTTTTAAGTACCGTATAAACTTTTATATAAATTTATAGTTCATAGCTGTTATTTTGACATTACAACACACTTCAATTTTATTTATTTGTATAGAGAAGATGTCGTCAAGTGTTGAAATTTGATTACACCTTTCTGTTAAAACTTAAATATTTTAATGGACTTCATTTGTATACTGCGACCACATACAGATTTATTAGATAAATTTCGGAACTTAATCGCGTGAAATATCGAAAGGTACGAACCTTTTATTTACCCGACGTTTCGATCAAATTGCACCGATCGTGATTAAGGGTGGACATGAAGATTCTTGCGAAGTAGGCAAAGTAACACAGACACCTATACACACGGTAAACATAAATCACCCCTCCTTTTGTGTCGGGGGTTAAAAATTAAATATAAGGCGACCTAAGGCGCGTGGAAAAGCTAGCAATTATACATATATTTAATCTACATGTTGGTTTAAAGGTTAGAGACCCTGACTGCTACACCAGAGGTCGTGGATTCGATTCCCACCCAGGGTAGGATACATTTAGTATGATAAGCATTTGTTTTCTTTGTTTAGGTGTAATTTATTTTTCATACGAGTATGTATGTATTTAGATAAATATAGGTATGCTAATCAGTTGTATGTCGTTGTACAGGCTTCCTAGTTTGGAACAGACGGCCTTGTAGGATTTGGAAAGAAAACTAGCTATGTGGGATTGTGGGTCCCACATGAGTAGCAATCCCAACCCTTCCAGCTAATCAATGGCTTGTGTTAGAAGTGGATTCCACCCTGTGACCTCACGATTGCGAGTCCAACGCCTTAGCCATTATGCCCCAAGATATTTATTTATTACCTTTAGGTACTTATTATTGGCTAACAAAATAACCGCTATCTTTACTCAATGCAAGACTGCGCTTAAATCATTTTTGCGTTAACCTTTCTTATATAAATAGATGCGTTATTTTGCAAGCTTCACAACTAAGCTCAAGGCTAATGCTGTATTAAATAGCACTTGATAGAGCAAATCCGTTCTAGAAACACTTTCATTTAATAGCGGTATCCGGTGTAGATGCAATAGATTGTTTATTTATGTTTTTTATTATTGCTTGTTTGTTTGAAATGTCGATCTCATTAGTAATGTATTAGGAGCGGTACATAGTCTGAAATGTGACTTGTTTTTTGTGTATAGGATTAAAAAAAACTCTCGCTAAAACGAGAGTGACTACAGACATAAGGTTTTTGTATCCCAGTGGCCACAAACAACATACACTCATAGTCGAATCAGCAATGTTTGGGAATCAAAGGGAACCCTATCCTATTTTGTATTAAGTAAGTATAAGCAAGCTGAAGTGGTAGTGAGCTGGCCATATTAGCCGAAGAATCGACAACCGTTGGGGTAAACGAGTTCTTGAGTGGAGACCGCGGCTCGGCAAACGTAGTGTAGGACGCCCTCAGGCCAGGTGGAGTGATGATTTACGCAAAAAGGCTGGCAGGAGCTGGATGCGAGAAGTTGAAGATAGAATAAAGTGGCGTGCTATGCGAGAGGCCTATGTCCAGCAGTGGACTGCGATAGGCTGGCGATGATGAAGTTTAAGAACCACCTGCCACCCTTTTCTCTACACCACCTAAAAGTTGACTGGTAGATAATGCCTTTGGCATTAAGACCGCCTTTTGCAATGTAGTTGAAAGAAGTTATTAAATAAAATAAATAATTATAAATAAATTTACTGAACCCCAAAATGTAAACCAAAAACCGCCTTTATATTAGTACCTTTATATTAGTAGTATTATACAAGGTTATTTTTGGTATAGTGCAAAGCTCAGGCACTCCAACAAGATTTTTACTTCAAGAAATCATATAAAAAAAGAAAATGAAAATATTGAATTCTTGCAGAGTTATAAGTCATTCAAGTTGTCTTGTGTTCTTCGCGCTATCGTGCTCATTGCGTCTCGTAGTATGTAATCTATGGTTATTATTGAAAAATAAGTGATAATTACATTTCATATCACATTATGAACAGGATTTGGAGTGTTAGAATGATTAATGAATTAAATAATGATTGATTAATTAATTAATTGATAAAATATAGCAGGGTTCAAAAACTACCCCATTGGATTGTGTTACTGATTCAGAGCAAACTACTTTCAGGTTTGCAAGAATAACGTTGTATAAGTTTTTTACCAAGTTGTCAATAAGATTCTTACGAGGAAGTTGTTTTCCAAATAATATTGAATTTTAAACATGTTATCAAGAACATAATTATTATGATTCGATCTAATCAATTTGTGTTCTTTGTTTATAAAAAATCTTACATACAAATGAAGCTGACGATCTTGAAAACGCCTCAACAAATTTTGGTAATTTAGTGGTAAGTAGGTACGTAATAGTAGCACAATAATAATATATTATTATAGAGGAAACTATAAACCGACTTAACGACTTAACTAATCTAACGATAATAAATATTGAAATTTGACCAACATTTTGCACATTTTAATAACTGTTACTTTCTGTTGTTAGGAAATTAACTATATCTATGCAAATAAATATAATATTTTATGATAATTATTTTCTAGAATACGTAATCTGGACGTAAATTGAAGTAATTTTATAAATGTTAAAATGTTACTTTTTTTTTGAAACTTTGGTTAAAGCATTGTGAAAATGTATATATAACGGGTCTTAATCGCGTGAATAATTTAAGATAAAATACCTTGTTTATTGCCCGACGTTTCATATTGCGACGGCCGTGGTTACGGGTAGATTGGTTCAGCTCAGCGTCGCCTCCGTGAAGCGCGGGTTTTGGCAACTACCTTCGCTTGATTTTTATCACTCACTATTACGAAACTATCGGGACTTCGACGCACAAGACTAAGGACATCTGCACACTGGCGTGTATTGTTTGTTCGGCGGTGTATACACTTGCCGATCACGGGATTCCACGATGTTGACCAACGGTATCCATCTTCTCGGTTGAAATTGACATGTTTTGTGAATTCAACTGCTTCCCTCGCCATCCTGAAGTAATTGTGACGGTCCCTGTGACGGACCTGTGGTTTGTGTAGTTCAATCCAGGGATTTGGTTAAGGTATTGGCCTCGCAATCGAGTTCGATAAAAAAAATCATCATTTGCAAATTCATTTGAAGCGGCGGTAGCCTAATGGCTAAACCTTCGCAATTAAACTAACGACGTGAATCCACTCCACAAGCAATTTAGCTTAGCCGAAGGGGTTGACAGGGTTGCTAGTTATATGGAACCCACAATCCTACATTGCTAGTTAGATATCTTTTTACTTTAAGGCTATCTAACCGAATTCACAAGTTGTGCATTTAACAGCACATAAAGCTGCAAATGACTGATCAGACTGCTCACTTTTGTTTGTAAGTAGTACCTGTATGTACAAGTGTAGCGTAGGCCGTTTTGTTTTTTGAAAGATATACAGCAATATGGGATTGTGGTCCCACATTACTAGCAATCCTGTTAACCCCTCCAGCTAAGCTGTGTTAGGAGTGGGTTCAAGTCGGTAGTTTAATGGCTAGGATTCGAAGGTTTAGCCATTAGGCTACCGCCGCTTCAAATGAAACTAACAATGTGGGATTCAAGTCCCACATTAACAATCCTGTAAACCCCTCCAACTAAGCTCAATGGCTTGTGTTCGGTAGTTTAATGGGTAGGATTCGAAACCGCGACCTCATTCCGCGACCGCGATTCCGAGACCGATCCCTTAGCCATTAGGCTACGCCGCGCCGCTTCAATTTTTTTTTTAATAATAATAATAATATCTTGGGACAGTGTTAGTTTTTTATATGTATCAAGAATTCGTAGATAAATAATATTGCTTAATAGTCAGGTTAGCTGTGCTTACCATAATCGGGACCGACAGGTCAATGTGCCCAAACTATCAAGGTTAAAAATATTGCACCAAAATCAAAATCATACACCTCCACTGTTACCAAATAACAACCATATCGAAACGGGCATCTCTCGAGAAGAACACTTATTTTACATACTTGCGAATTTTATTGCAAAATTGAACGTTTTATTGTCTAGGGTACCATAGAATTTTGTTAAGGGGTATTGTACACATACCGAATGCGGTGCGATACGGTGCAGTGACTGTTGGTGTTGATTTTATAACATGGTTTTGATATTATGAAAATAAAATGAGGTCTTAATCGCGTGAATAATTTAAGGTAAAATACCTTGTTTATTGCACGACGTTTCGACCGTATTGCAACGGCCGTGGCCACGGGTAGGTTTTGATAGCTTGGTACTAGTTGCTGATAGGTATATTATAAAAGACGACTTCCGCGGAAGGGTACAACTACAAGTCGTACAACGCCTGTATCAGAGGAGGGGGGGGGGGGGGGCTTTACAAATATACAAGTTACAAACATAAAGTATACCCAGACTCAGACCAACATTTTGCAGATCACACCTCTTACATTCCCACCGCGCGGTGGGACGGTGGGAGTGTGTACGACTGTGCAAAAAAAGTAAAGCAGTATTTTTTTTAAATATTGTGAATATCTTACTTGCTGAATTGCAATATTTAAAATATATTACATTTCTTTTAAATATAAAAAGAGTATAATGTGGAGCTATAACAATATTATGTAATAATTCTATTAGGCATTCATATTTCATATGGGTTATTTTTATTTTAAAAACCTAATAAGTAAAGAATTTCTAACTTTGACTTGATGTATTAAAGACTATAAATAGGTACAATTCAGTGTTTCAAATCCCATACGAATAAATTCAAATTTTAGAAAATATACATACAGTGACTATGTTCTCTTATTGTTACTCCGTTTATGAAATGACAAATAATAATAATAATATATTGGGACAATTCACACAACGCTATCTGATCCCAAACTAAGCAGAGCTTGTATCATGGAAACTAGGCAACTGATAAACATACTTATATATTTCTAAATACATACATATTAAAGATAAATGACACCCAAACACAGTATAAACTATCGTGTTCATCACACAAAGTTTTATCCTGGGTGGGGATTGAACCCACGACCTCTTGCGTAGCAGTCGAATACATTCCCACCGCGCCACAGAGGCAGTCAAAAAATAATAATCATAAGTCAGAAAATAAATTTCGATAGATGCGTCACATATTTTAAAAAGCATTTTTGCACGTCGTTTCAAACCGGTCTCTAACCGCATCGTTTCGCATTGCATTCAGTGTGTAGAGTACTTAACAATGCTGTTCAGTGCAATATTTATAGCGTTCGTGTTCTTACAACGTTGTTGTGGTGAAATTTTAACGTCCCGTCGTATCGTTTTATTACAATGGTTATTAACATAAAGTTGGAAATTCTGTGGTGAAGTAGTATGTTGAAAACTGTATGACTTTCCGTTATGTTATGGTTATGGGATTACGCGTTAGAGGATTTTAATGACGTGGGATGTATTGTAATTTGATTTAGTCGGAATTTTGTAATAGAAATCTATACATATAAACTCTGAAACGCTGGGGCCGCTGAATCTCTTGACGCCTCATTAGTGCTTCCCGGGACCAGAAGGCTGGCCTATTCTTTGCACAAAGAACTAGCATTGCCATCCAACGTGGCAATGCTGCCAGCCTTCTGGGAACGTTACCAGTTGACATCGATGGGGAGGAATTCTTTGACGCCTAAACGGTTTTGTGTCCTCACTTTTCTATTATTTTTTTTGTAAATATCTTGTATATATTGTAGATATTATTATAGATGTAATTTAGAGTAGTTTTAATCTGAGTAATTAAGAGTAGATTTAATGAAAATGTATATATAATAAATAATTAGTAATGACAAAAAAAAATATAAACTCTACGGTTAAAAGATTTTATTTTTAAAATTGTTGTCAGTACAAGGTACTACTATTTACCCGAGACGATGCTGACATACGAGTGTAATGTAATTATATCTACCTACTTAGATCAAACTAAGTAGGTAAGTGTGCCATTCAATATTTTTATTGGATACTGACCTGCGCAGCTTCGTCTGCGTAAATTTTCCCCGTATCTGCAACATTTTTTATTGCTGCTCCGCTCCTATTGGTCGTAGCGTGATGTTATTTAGCCCATAGCCTTCCTAGATAAATGGGCTATCCAACAGTAAATATTTTTTTTTTAATTTGGTCTCGTAGTTCCTGAGATTATCGAGTTCAAACAAACAGACAAACAAACACTTAAGCTGTATAATATATTTTTTTAATGATTTTTGACCATTGAAATGGGAATTGCGCTGAATACCTACTATAATATTTAATCAGTTATATTAAGTAAATGATGAATATTAATCTAGGTAGTCTTAATAGGTTTTGATGCACCTTATTAGCACGTGATTAAGATAGACAACCCATTAGCGATTTATCAATCTAGATAATATCTATCATAAATATTTGTTAGGATCTAATATAACAGATGAGAGTATTTATTTCTTAGACCGGATCTTAGACCATAAACCTTTTTAACCGTCTTCAAAAAGAAGGAGGTTCTCAATTCGGATTTTTTTTTTATGTATGTTAGGACATGACATGGACGGATAACTCCGTCATTAGACGGATTACCAAAATGTTTTTTTTGTTCGAAAGATGTTTATTCCGAAATGGTCCTGGAATGGAATATTCATTTCGTAAAGATTTGATAATAAGTTTCGAAAACAGACAACGAAACTCCTCAATAAATGCGAGCAAATCCACGGTGATTGAAGTCGGTTAGATGTTATTTTGTAAAAAAAACTTTGAAACTTTAAACAAATTGTTTTCTTTTTTCTAGATTGTGGAACGAGCTGTGGACCCTAATGCAAGGGATGGAGATGGCGCCACTCCCCTCCACTTCGCAGCGTCCAGGGGACATCTGAGCACAGTTCGCTGGCTTCTAAGACATGGAGCCAGGTTGCACCTGGATAGGCACGGCAAGAGTCCAATCAACGATGCTGCGGAGAATCATCATTTGGAGGTACGATTAAACACTGGCATGCGTTATAAGTCCACTGATAGGGAGAAAATGATATTTTTGTGAGTCTCTGGGCTTAATTCGAACTTCGCTTTGAGCAACGCACACATATATATAAATCATTGACACGGAATTTCGGAAAACCTTATGAACAAAGTGGTTCGAAGTGGTCTGTAATTCTGTAAGTAGTTAATTATTAACTATACACAATTTTACACGGGAATAAACGCGTTTAAACTAGGTATTGTATTTACCTTATGCTTGACGTTTCGACTGGGCTACACCGACCGTGGTCACAAGCTGACTGGGGGGGGGAGGGCAGGGGTGGCGTCACTACTCCGTGTGTGAGGCGGGCGTGTCTTTATCCACTCTCACATTTTCTTGTTTCTTCCAAGTACCCTCGCGCACAACACTCGACTGGGTCACACCGACCGTGGTCACAAGCTGACTGGGGGGGGGGGGGGCAGGGGTGGCGTCACTACTCCGTGTGTGAGGCGGGCGTGTCTTCATCCACTCTCACATTTTCTTGTTTCTTCCAAGTACCCTCGCACACAACACTCGACTGGGTTACAAGTTTGACTTCAGCTCAACTTGATCTAAGCCAAAGTAGGCTCTATAGATTTCAGCTTCGGACATAGAGACGTTAAGCTTTATGACACACTTTTATTGTATGGGTAAGCCAGAGTTGAATAGCCAAGAGCGACTTGTGAGGGTCCCTAGATTTAAAAATCTAGTTACAAACATGAGAATACATATATTACGGATCTTAATCCGTTACTTTTTAATACAATACTTAATTTCATTTTTGCCTGCGACGTCATAATTTGTTAAAATGCTCTCTGTAACGAAGCATTATCAAAAGCCGTGATAGTTCTTAAGCTAGCGGTTAGATGGCGCAAGCCAAGAAAGGATAGAAAAAATTGAGGTCTAGTAACATAATCCCGATAGATGGTTCGATTCCGGCCCCGATTTGGCATACCATAATCGAACCTGACACATCCAGGTTCGATTCCTGGGCCTGGACTTAATAATTTTCTATCTTTAAAAAATGCAATTATTGTATTCATAAAGTAATTGGCAAGAAATGCCTATAAATTACTATAAGGTTACCTTCTGTAATCTCAGTATTTTGTGACAATACGTTATACAATACCTGGAATAAAAGAAAACTGAATGAAAACTATAAACAAAGAGAATAATTAATAGCACGTCTGTTGCACGACATAATTATGCAGTAATGCCTTGATGTGATTATATCTTGCTTTCTATGTCTTTTGTGGAAATGTATGCAGGCTTTATATATACGTGGTTTTCAATTGTTTTTATAACGGCATCTTTCTAACGGCCGGTCTCAATAATCTAACTATCGATGGATTTGGCTACTAGAGGTAGGTATATATTTGACATAAGCTCCATACAAAATATGTCAAAATTCTACCTATAGTAGCCAAATCCATCGATAGGTAGGTTATTGATACCGGCCGTAAGGAAATATTATTATAACCTGCCGGTAGCCTAATGGCTACGACGTCGGTCTCGTAATCTTGAGGTCGTGGTTTCGAACCCTACTCAACTACCCATGTAAACGCACTCCTAACACCAGCCATTGAGCTTAGCTGGAGGGGTTAACAGGATTGCTAGTGATGTGGGATAAAAAAAAAAACCTATGACACTATTTTTTGAATCTATAAATCGGATAAACAGACATAAGAAATATAGCTTAGGCTCTAAAAAGAAAGCTTTTTAATTTAAAAAAACCTGCTTAAAATAAAATAAAAAACAGAAATCACATAAAATTATAACACCTTTATAAGTAACGTTTTCGTCACACGCCTCTATAATAGGGTTACCACTTATGTAGGTAGGTACCAATTGTTAAATCAGTATTTTATAAATAAAATGGCGCCAAACTGATATTACATTATTTTCACAGCTCCGCGTTTAACGTGTAAAATATAGGTACTTGAAATACGTGTAAACTGGATAGGAACCAGACTTAGTGATTCAAAGAAGAAAACTAAAAAGAATATAAACTTGAAACTGGCATGCACCGAATGTGCGAGCCATAATTCCTACTAATTAATATCGGAAGAAAGAAAAAATAAAAGAGTCGTCGACCATGATTTTTTTTAAGGAATAACTAGCTGACCCGCGCAGCTTCGACTGCGTAAATTTTCCCCGTTTTTGCAACTTTTTCATTGCTGCTCCGCTCCTGTTGGTCCTAGCGTGATGTTATATAGCTTAGCCTTTCTCGATAAATGGGCTATTCAACATATTGTTAGTAAAATATTTTATCAATTCGGACCAGCAGTTCCTGATATTATCGCGTTCAAACTAACTAACAAACTTTTCAGATTTTCAATATTAGTACAGATAAACACATTGTTCCATAAAAAAATAGGTCAAAGTGGCATCCTCACTGTTTGTCAGGGATTTTAAAAATCGAAAGTCACAACAAACAAATAAAAATAAATGTTGCTGTTTAATTTTAACTCTAAATGTACCAACACCTTTCTGCAAAAAAACTGACAACCCTAGTTCCAAAGCGAATATGAGGCAACTATTTATATAAATAAATGTCGACTTCATAACGTCTGTCCCGAGACTGTACTGTTCGAACATTTCGTTTGTTACGAGCATAAAAAAAAACAGTATTCAACCAATCGTCTAAATACCTACGTCATTTTAATCAGCATCAAAGACATATACTTTCTACATACAGTGGAACAAAGCTCACGTTTTGAAAGTATCACTTTTCACTGGTCACACTCTGCTGGTTCGATTTCGGCGCACGCGCTTATTGCACGTATTAATTGCTCCGTCGCTCTTTACACCGGTCATAGCCACGAAAGTAAAATCAGGTACGGATAGCAACAAAAGTCAACATCATTAATTTTACGGATGTTCAAAAAAAAGATCATACCTGCTATGTCCATGGGCAGTGGTGATCACTAACCATCAGGTTACTGTTCGTCCGTTTACTCCCTATTACATAAAAAAATCGTTATCCTGTATCGGTCCACCGCTAGATATAGGCCACTCCCAATAAACATTACAACATCCGGTCCTTGGCCTTCTGTATCCAGTCCATCCCTGTGACCTTCTCTAGGTTAACACCAAATGTGAATTTAATTTACAAAAAAATTAAATAAATGGAATCTCTCTCATAAAATGTAATTATTGGAGACCAGCTTCTGCCGTGACATGGTCCATGTGGGTAGAGATTCCTGCAGATAACTGGACTTTATAACAGCACTAAACTAAAATAATGTCAAAACAATTATTTCTAAACTATTTGTCTTTCTGTCGTTATAAGGGTAAAAATATAACTGATCCAACTTGGTGTACTAAACACCAAATTGGATCGGGTTACTATACTGACTAATACGCCAATTTCTTTTCAAAGATTGATTTATAACTTTAATGACGAAGACGCCTAATTTGACCTGTTTTAAGAAATTCTAATAATTTTAATTGTACATCGATTTTATTTTCAGACCGTACTCAGACATTTTAACCATTTAATGCGTGTTTGCTTTTCGTAAAGTAGGTACCTAAATTATGATAATGACTGTTTTGGTAATGAGCACTAATGATAAATGTAAACTATGCTTGTGAACAAGTTACTTGTGACGTGTTCTAATTATATTATGTAAATTTAAATGAAAGTCTTTTTTTTAATAATAAAGGACTATTCTCCCAAAATTTTTGATGAAGCACAAAAAGGCCGAACCCATACACAATTTTCGGAAACGAGTGGATTATGTTGATGTTGCTGGCTCTGTGTATTACCACCTTATTTTTAGGGTTCCGTGGCCAAAATGGCAAAATGGAACCCTTATAGTTTCGCCATGTCCGTCCGCACCTTTGCTCAGAGACTGTCAGTGCTAGGAGGCTGTAATTTTGGATGAATATACATATTACTTACGCCGACAAAGTGAAAGATTAAAAATTTAAAAAAAAATTAGGGTACGTCCCCTATATGTAAAGTGAGGGTGTTAATTTTTTTTCTCACCTACCCTATCGTGTGGTATATCATTAGATAGGTCTTTTAAAAACGTTTAGGGGTTGGAAAGACGATTATTAGATTTATGGATCCGTTGTAAAATATTAAGCTTTAAAGTGCAAATTTTTGTTAGAGTCAAGTGTACCTCCCCGCCCCCCCGCCAGCTAAATGGTTGATGTTAGGTATGTGAAAAATTTCACAGTAGTAGTATATATAGTGAAATTAAAAGGAAAACTATCACAGCTAAGTAGGCTTTACAAGTTTATTGATCCGAATTTCGTTTTCAATGAGTAGGCCTCCGTCAGTTTACCGCTAAATTTGCATCTCTGTTATTTTAGTTTTGAACTTAACTATAAACATTTTACGTAATTGAGAACTGTTGAATATTTACTCATTAAATAAAACATTACGTATTATAGACTACCTTATATAGACTTGTTTCTTGTTCTACGGCCTAATAGGAAATGGATTATTTATGCTAAATCCGTTATCAGTAAAAGTTTTTTTTTAGATTTCCTCAGGCGGCTCGAGAATTAGTTTCGATCTCACTTTTTCGTAAATTAAATTAAGTTTAGTGAATGTAAATTTTATTTAATCATTGACTGTTATTGTTAAAATTTAAAGGGTGTGCTATGTTTTGAATTAACCAAAAAGGTTTCTTGTACGTAAATAATTAATTTTTAAATTTAAATGATAGTAGAAAGTTCGAATGATTTTTGTTTTTCTTTATGTGATAACGCTCAATGCAGTTGATATTTTGTTCTTGGAACATAATCTTCTGATTGATTATAGTTTTTAAACATACGTACGAACCTCTTATTTACCCGACGTTTCGATCGAATTGCACCGATTGTGGTCACGGATCGATTTATGTCAGTCATAGTTTTTTTATAGATTCACAGAATCGCTTCCATTTTTAACTATTGTAAGAAATCTACCTAATCCCCCTTGGTCAATTACAAATAAAGAAATCCACCAGAACTTAGAATTAATTACGATAAATGAAGAGTATATTTTTCAAAATTAATTTATGTGACTTTTTTTAATTTACAATTTACTTTTAACCTTAATTTTTAATACAAACTTATTGTGTACGTTCTCTTCATAATAAAAATTACGGAATTAAATTAAATTAAATTCAATTCAAAATTCTTTATTCACTTAGGATGCAAAACAACACTTGTATTGAAACGTCACGATTCTACATATAAATGAAATGCCAAATTCGCAAACAATGGGTAAAGCGGGAGAAAAGAAGATGGCAACAAAAACTCGCGGCTACTCTTTTCAAATGATCCGGTCAATACCTCATCTATTTCATGCAACGTCAAGGGTCACTGCTCTCAGACCCCAGTACCGGCGGATGCAAATGTACATACCTACAATAGAATTTTCCTGAAATGATATCATTATGACGAATTGTATTAATCGCACAGTCACCCTGTGATGGCTGGATGTGCAAATAATAATAATATAAACAACTCACACAACGCTATCTGATCCCAAAGTAAGCAGAGCTAAAGAAACCAGACAACTGATAAACATACTTATATATTCCTAAATACATACATATTATAGATAATTAACACCCAAACACAGAATAAACCATCGTGCTCATCATACAAAGTTTTATCCTGGGTGGGGATAGAACACACGACCTCCGGCTTAGCAGTCAGGGTCACTAACCACTAGACCAACAGGCCAGTCAAATAAACATACTTACCTGATAGAACGTAGCTCGGCTGGTTGGACGGCCGGAATCCCTGAAACGGTAGGCGAGGTTCCCCTGCAGAACGTTGCACTGTCCTAAACAAATATTGATACAAAGAAGAACTAGCAATGTGGGATTGTGGTCCCGCATTACTAGCAATCCTGTTAACCTCTCCAGCAAAGCTCAATGTGTTAGGATGTGGGTTCACGTCGGTAGTATACTTAATGGATAGGATTCGAAACCGCGACCTCACGATTGCGAGATCGATGCCTTAGCCATTAGGCTACTGCTACATACATGAGAATCAAAAACACCTTTTTTTACAAAAATAGCGCGGATGGAACAGGTACTATTAAATTTGGCACAGTTAAAATTTATAATATAACTAGCTGTCCCGCGCAACTTCGTATGCGTAAATTTTCCCCGTTTTTGCAACATTTCTCGTCGCTGCTCCGCTCCTATTAGTTGTAGCGCGATGTTATATAGCCTATAGCCTTCCTCGATAAATGGGCTATCCAACAATAAAATATTTTTTCAATGCGGCCCAGTAGTTCCTGAGATTATCGCGTTCAAACAAACAAACATACTCTTAGGGGGATGAAAAATAGATGTTGTCCGATTCTCAGACCTACCCAATATGCACACAAAATTTCATCAAAATCGGTCAAGCCGTTTCGGAGGAGTATAGCAACGAAAACTGTGACACGAGAATTTTATATATTAGATTATAAATAAATCACACGCACTACCACGTGTATTTCTTTGCTATTGCGTCTCATTGGTTTTAAAATGGAAAGAAAAAAAATAGGTAAAGAAGTACCGTAAAATAGGTAAATAGGTACTTCTTGTACCCATTTTTAAGTATGTTTGTTGATTAAAGTTGTAAATAATTAAAATAATAGACTTGGGTCTAATTTAGACCACTAGCCTACACCTAGTTAATACAAATTTTTAAAAATACTTAAAAGAGTAATCTGTTCAAAGACAAAGGCTATTTTTGTTTAGCATTAATCAATCATGTTTTTCTGCAGTGTTTGAACGTACTGGTGGCAGCGGGTGCGGCTGGAGCTGACAGCAAGCAGCTATCTGCGTACAAAGCGATACACTCCTGCGCCTGCGCACCGGGAGAGGCACGAGTAAGTTTGATTTTATATATCGTATATTATTACGATTTATCTATTCCATTATATTTAGACTACGCTATTGTATAAGATTAACAAAGCACAAAAATCAGGAATTAGAAGTACTCAAATCCATTCTTCTTTTCGATCCTACAGATACGTAGAGAAGTAGAGATTAATGTCAAAGTTCTAACACTCTTATTTTGCGTTAAGAGGTTTAAAATACACTGAAAAGGTAGAGATTGATTAAGACACCGAATTTGATAAATCAAATCAAATTATATAATTTGAATAACATGAGTTTTAGATAGTGTCAGTGATTTGATAAATCTGATAAAAAAAACTTATTTATTAACGGAATTTGCTTGTTTATAGGTAGTTATACTGGATGGCATTTAATAGCTTTATTACATTATTCATCAAACTATGACAATATGAACGTATTACAAAAATCATTGATAGATTACTTTCGGTCAGTTATCATTAAAATAGATCGTTTATATTATTACATATGTATTAAAAGACTATTTAAAATGATTGCGTAAATCCTGCATTGATTATACCTACATAGATTGCAACATATTATTATCTATACAATTTAACATTAATATTTATCGATATTATTTAAATAATATGTATATTTATTTACGCAATAGACTTAGCTGAGGAATTCGTTCATGCGTTAAATATCTACTAATTATAAAAATATTACAACTGTGAAAGTTATTAGGACATATATGATAATCATTGCCTGATAGCTGAATGGATTAGCATGGAAATTAGTACATAAATAAAACGTATCCTGGATAAGTACATAGGCATAGGTTGGATATACCTATAATTTATTTAAAAAAAAAATACCACTTTCGCATGGTTTGTAAGCCCTGGTGACGAAGAGAGGGGGGGGGGGACTTTAGAAACAATGATTTTTGTGGATAATAAAAAGTGGTGTCTCGTGTGGGCATCAAAAGTCGTACATGCTCCCACTGCGCCACCGAGGCGTCTTTTAATAATGTTTTAGTTGGTAGTTACTTGTCTTAATTCTTTCTATTATAAGATACTAGCGGCCCGCTCCGGCTTCGCACGGGTATAAAATATATGTATGCTATTATACATATCAACCTTCCCCTTCAATCACTCTATCCATTAAAAAAAACGCATCAAAATCCGTTGCGTAGCTTTAAAGATTTAAGCATGCATAGGGATATAGGGACAGAAAAAGCGACTTTGTTTTATACTATGTAGTGAAGAAATCTACAAGGGACTTTGTGTGTTGAACTCTCCACGACAGCCTTCCAAAGAACTTGGAGTCTTACTCCTTACAAGCAAAGAGATGGACATGAAAAAGAAAAGTAAATTAATTTTCTCTATTTAAAATTCCAGTGTGCTCTTCCGAACTGCATCAATGCGAATGGCACTCGCTCTCCCTTTTACCTCCACGCGCCAGAGCGTGAGAGGCGCAACTCAGTGCAGGAGCGCCGAGGGTCTCTCCCTTCCACCGTGGGCTCCATCAGCTCGGCTCGGTCTGGACCAGCCGATGGACTGTACGTGAATCCGATGCAGAGAGGCAATTCCACAAGCGTGACGCATCATAGCTCTTCTGGGGAAGAGAGTTCAGGTAATAATAATGTTCTCTTAACCAATTTGTTATATGCAGTCAATCTCATATGACTAGCCGCCTACACAGGAATCCCTGTGTAGTCGGCTAGTCTGCACAAGTGGCTTAACGTGTTCTACGATGTATGGAGCGGTGTGCCAAAAATGGTTACCCATGTACGGTCCAAATTGTGTTAAAATTGAGCGATAAGCGTAATTAAGCAATATTAACTTCTTGATTCAGGTAAATACCAACTGCCTGTTGTCTAAACGCAAGTCCTTAAACCTTCCTCAAGCTTTTCGGATATTTTTATAGGTACTAGTTTCTTCTTCCCACCTTGCTGGGAATCAGTCTCTGTTTCGTCCTACGACTCTTTCTGTCCATGGGACGAATCATTCGAATATTTTTTTTTTTCATTCTGCGATTCGTCCAATTGATTTATTTTTATGAAATCTATTTTTTTAGTGCAGTCGGTAATACAATCTTAAATAGGTAAATAGTAACGGGTTTAATAAAAAAAATTATAGTTACAAAAAGTAATTTAAAAAATTAATCCGTAGTAAAAAATAACTGAAAATAATGAAATAATTACAAATTATAATAAAGCTAAAGAGTTTGTTTGTTTATTTGAATGCGATAATCTCAGGAACTACTGGTCCGAATTCAAAAATAAGAGCGGAGCAGCAATGAAAAATGTTGCAAAAACGGGGAAATGTTGCGCGGGTCAGCTAGTACTTTTATATACACCAAAGGGTTGTGGGACGAAAAAGAGAATGAGCCCTTGTCTGTATCTATAGAGATTAGTGCATAAACATTAATAAACATTATATTAGTAAAACCTACATATAGATAGATAATTACAGTGTCACCTAATCTACCATTTTACATATCATAAATAATGCTAGATTAAAATACAAAGTTAGAAGCAAGCAATCTTATAAAATAACTTAAACCTTTACCTGACCATACACAATATCGAAATCGAAGTTTCCCGTCGTAATCGCACTAGCTTTTGCTTTCCATTTCGAGATTAGAACGAACGAAAGTAAAACTCAACCGGATTTCTTACGCAGTACAAGGTCGGGTGATAACTGTTATGTACTGTTACCGCCAAGTAGGCGTAGGTATTTGACGTGCGGACATGGGCGTGATTTTCTGAAAATGTTCTGGTAAAACATGTTCATTGATAAATTAATAAATATATCTATATAATAAAATGTAGATAATGATTTGGTAATAGGATATTATGACGTTATTATGTATACTTTCTAGGAATAAAATACGATTGCGAGTTCTTTAAAAATTATGCTTTTTAAGAACTTGCGTGCGTATTTTTGACGATATATGCGTTTAGCAGAGGTGTGTGTGTGTGTGTGTGTGTGTGTGTGTGTGTGTGTGTGTGTTACCATTTTCCTCGGAAACAGCCGGACCGATTTGAAAACAGTTTTTTGTGTTGTTCATGTCTTTTTCCCGAGCATGTTCTTAGATTAGTTTTAATTATAATTCAAATTCGTTTACCTTCGGAATCGTGGCATTTCCACTGCAAAATTCGGAGTTGCCGCCCTCCCTACGCATATTTTATAAAAAAACATGAATTATATCACCACATCAATATTATATATTACTCAGAAAATTTACAACCATTTTCCATTTCCTTTTCAATTCACCTTACAGTTTAACACCTATTCGCAATTGTATACATAATCCTATCATATTACAACAATATACCGATGCCTAGCCGTGTAAAATCAAGCGCATCTAATAGTTGTACGACGGAAATGAGTCGCCAGGAAGCGCACGCGCACCTTTAGGTAACGTTGCACCCCATTGAACAGTTCTTTTCCTGCTGCTGAAGCGAGCGGACGTGTTCAAAAGTTACATCCCTCTAATTGTAAAAAATGGATGTGGCTAAAAGATCCGTTATACAAGAATGGGTGAATGTGATTGATTTAAACTATGGTGTGTTTAAAATTATGTTGTTTATTGAGTTATAGTGGATTCTATAAGACACTACTTAATAATATATAACCGCTTTCGTTAAATCTCAAGAGAGATTATCCAAATACACAAGAGGTATTATAGTGCACAAGTATTTGTGAACAAAAATGCACCGTTTCTACTCATAGTCACCAATCTCACCCATCTGGACGACGATGGCAACGTTGCTTGACCTCCCTAATGTCTCAATCTGTTCGGCCGCCATTGAATCGTGTGAGTAGACTTTACCAGCGTTTTGTCCACATGAATGACTGCAGTCAGTTCTTTTTTCCAGAAAGTGGTATAATAACTGCCAAATTTCCCTGCTATAATTTTATCCAAATCACTAGAAATGCTCAATATAGAATAAGGGTGAAAATATACATATCTGTAACCGGCACAATTGCAAAACAGCTCCTTGCATTTGCTATCCAATTGTCATGTGTATACGCTAACTGACATGCATGTATCTGCTTTATTGGCATGCAAGCTGTCATACAAGGAGTTGTTATGCAAGTGCCATCCACAGGCATGTGTATTTTCGTCCTAACCCCTTTTATAACACAAAACGTCACTGCGCGTAACACAAACACGCAACAGCTTAATTAATAATAGGTATTACCAATGTAACAACTCCATATTAGATAGCTATTATTAATCCGCGATGATCCAAGTCATTTTGCGCAATACAGGTAGAAATCATCGCTTGCTTTGATTAACTTGAAGTAGCAGGTGGAATAGTTATCCAAGAACGTAGATTATGTATTGCTAGCTTTCCCTGCGCTACGCCCACGTGGGTTTTCTATAAAAAGTCAATCATCTATGTTCTTTCCTGAGCTTCAAGTTATTCCATAACAATTTAATCAAATTGGACTTGTAGTTTTGGTGATTACCCCTGCATTCAAATTTTACTTATAACATATAAAGAAATATTTTTTTAAAGTTTCAGTAGGATTTAGCAATGTATTTTCTACTGAAAATTTAACAAAATATTTCTCGGTACCCTGGTAACTACAGTGTAAGAAGCGCATCAATCCATTACAACTTCAACGTCGGAACATACTGACGCACTCTCAGGCATGTAAATGGCATCCAAAGGTTTAAAGACTTGGAGTTTGTGGACGATTGCCAAGCGTCGGCAAGCATGTAAACGAGGCCTAATAGGTTCTCTCTTCCCCAGCCTGCTCAGCTTCAGAAGCTGATACCGGGGCGGCTGGAGGCTGGTTCTTGCACAACAACGCTAGTTCAGGTGCTCCTGCAGCATTGTACCAGCGTGTAAGAGATCTGTTCCACACTCGCTCCCCTGGACCGAGGGTACCGGCTGAAGGACAGGAAGCACCCGCCATGACTGGTAAGATTATGTACAGAAATGCACGCTTTTGGTTTTGGTTTAGTAGTTGATTTTAATACTGGTTGAGTTACTAATACATTAGAAATACATTTCTGGACTCTAAAACAACAAGATAATTTGTTCTTAAGTTCCAAAAATTCTCCAAAACGAGAAAAATTACAAATATTTTCAAATAGCTAATAACTTAAAGTACTATCCTGATGAAATCAGCATAAGTAGATAATAAAGAAGATCTCATTCAAAGTAGTCTATTATGCTCAAATGCCAATATAAAACCAAGGGACATCAAATTTCATTTTTCCAAAGCTATTTTCAAACCACGACCAATTATAATCTAGGCTAATAAATTTCTAGGATATCTTGATATTTTTGAAAATATGGTTTCGTTAGAGTCCCTATTTAAATTATTGTACAGGATCGAGACAGTCAGAGGAACCGGAGGACTCCATAATGACTGGTAAGAGTCATAGAATGGACACTTGTAGCTCTGATCTTTTTAGCTTTCACGGCATTTCATTATTCATTGGCGTTTCCTAGACTGCTGCTGCATTTTTATTCAAATTACGTCTGTGACTACCGATCACTCAGACGCTACTTGGACGTTCTTTAAACTATTTCTCTATCATGACTAGTAAGAGTCAATAGATACATGTAATAGCTGATTACCAATTAATCAGACAACACTTCAAAATTCTTAAAACTACTTCTTTCGCGGTAAGTAATTCATTTTATGGTGAGGTGACAGTATGAGACTTGACGACGCCTTACCTATATCTAATTGACTTGTGTTTAAGAATCCAAATCTTCATTAATATTTTAGTTTTATTTCGAGATTTGAAAGCGGCGGTAGCCTAATGGCTAAGGCTAATCTCGCAATCGTGAGGTCGGGGGTTCAAATCCTACCCATTATGCTACTGACGTGAACACACTCCTAACACAGCCTTTGAGCTTAGCTGGAGCTTTTTACTTAATCCCACATTGTTAGATATATTTAAAAAAAAAATTCAAGATAAGCTCAAGACAGCTTTGAATTTTTTCTCCGAATAAATAATACTTCTTATAACTAGGTTAGAGTTTTCTGATAAATTCAAGTTCATTTTTATATCAAGACTTACTCCTGGTCGTATAACGATCATGATTGTGGGGTGACAATCTGATACGGCAAAAGAGAAAATTAGACACAAGATAGGCGGTATGACGTGTCGTCTAAAGCACAGATGACCTGATTGACAGTCACACAGAATGACCTGACATCGTCGACGTTGCTTTCTCCTTTCAATGAGCTTTGATGGTAGTTTGGTCTTTGATATAGTACCTTTGAAAATCGAAGCTTGCTCCTGCTCTATCGCTTTAATTCCTTCTTAAATATTTTCTTTACTATGGTTTATTTTGTCCAGTGAAAGCAGAAATCCACGGTTCAGCTGAGGCGACGACTGCGCAAGAACAGTCGGACAGTGACAGTGGCGCAGAGGCAACCAGACGTGATCATCATTACGAGGACATCTACTTGCCCCGAGAGGAACATCAGAGGCGAAGGTCTGTATAATCATCTACTTACCCACACTCTACCTGTTTTTTGTAGGATAGATTATTGCACCGTTTTAAAACCGATCTGTTTTTTATTTGTTTTCATTTTTTCGGATCGATTTTTGTGTGACATCTGTGGTAGTATTCTGAAATTTCAATGTTCTACTAAATTTGAATAAGAAGAAACATATTGATGAAAGAAAATTGAACGAGGAAACCCTTGCGTATAACATTTAACTTTTGGAAATGTTTGCAAAATTCAATTGTTAGGGCGAGAAGTTACTACAAAAGTAAACAAAATACCGTGCCTACATAAAAATAAACCATTTTTTAATTCATTTTGAATAAAGACCTTGTAAAATATCTTTGCTACAAATGACGTGTAATCTTTGGTGATGTATGTATGATCCAAATGATTGTTATAATGATATCATCTCCTTACACATTATCTAACATTACAATGAAATTATCTAACATAGAACAATAGCGTACATTTTGGACTTACAATTCAATCATATGTCGCGTATTCTTGCCTTGATACTGTCGTATCCTACGCGCTGATTATCCAAATGCCTAGCAGAAACGACTCTTCGTTAAACAGTCATTTGCTTGTGGTTGCTTCTACCCAGTTGAGTAGAGGAGACTGTAATATGATGAAGTATTTGAAGGTTTGGCACAAATATGTTGTTTTGGATATCAGGAGCAGTTCTCGGGATTCTGGGAGCCACAGTCGTCCAGGAAGTGCCGCGCTTGTGGTGGACTACAACGCCAAAGATAATACTGACACGTAAGTCTGATTAAACACTTTTGCGAGTTTTCTATTATTGTATCATATTTTTGGTGTAAATTATGAAAATCATCATCATCAAATAATAACCACTGTATTCTTGTCCCAGCTCTTCATATGGTCTAAACTTAATAATATATTGACCCGCGACCACAATAATTGATGCAAATCTATTGAAAAGTAAGGAAAAATAAATAAATATATAATATCTAATTACGCACATAAAGGGTCTCATTGCCGCAAAAATGGACAAAGCTATGAAATCAGCGTTACAACGCTAAACATGTTTTCGATGCTGATGCCGGTATTTGTGACAAGGTTAATTGCTTGATGACCAACTTTTCAAAGGATGCTTGCTTAAAAATTGGTCATCAGGCAAAAGGCTTCAAATCCATTGATTTTGATAAAAATCAATGGCTTTTTTCGTCTCTAATCTATACTAATATTATAAAGCGGAAGAGTTTGTTTGTTTGTTTAAACGCTAATCTCAGGAACTACTGGTCCGATTTGAAAAAATCTTTTTTTGTTGGATAGCCCAAGAAGGCTATAGGCTATATAACATCGTGCTACGACTAATAGGAGCAGAGTAGCGACGAGATATGTTGCAAAAACGGGGAAAATTTACGCATACGAAGTTGCGCGGGACAGCTAGTCTATACTAATATTATAAAGCTGAAGAGTTTGTTTGAACGCGCAGCAATGAGAAATGTTGCAAAAACAGAGAAAATTTACGCAGACAAGGTTGCGCGGGACAGCTAGTGATATTAATATAATCTGAAATTATAATAACTAGCTGCCTGCCCCAGCTTCGCACGTAGTTTTTTATACCTTAAGTTACATTATCGTAATTTTCGTAGGGATTTTTATTTTTTTGACAATAAAAAATAGCATATATTACTCCCTGTTATTGTAGCTTTCTAATGGTGAAAGAATTTGAAATCGGTCTAGTAGTTTTGAAGTTTGTTCGTTACATACAAAAATACAAATATTTCCTCTTTATACTTATTAATATAGATGCGTATTGTGAAAGTACTCACAGTTCATTGTTTTTAATGCACCTTTTAACTTTTTTTTCTAAACAGCGCAAGTAAGGCATACGAGGAAGTATCTCCAGTTTCAGAGGCCCAAACCAAGTCATCGATCGCCACTAAATTAGCAGCGCTCACTCACAAGGCACAGAACTTTGTAAGTTATTTACTAACACCTTTTTCCTTAGTTCTTGTAATTAACATGGTATGCTGTAAAATTATTAAATTCTAGGTCATCTGATTCCTATTTCGAAGATGTGGGTACGATTTCCACTGCACGAAGTGATGTTCAAGGAAGACCACTTCAGTGTTGTTCCGAGTCTTGGAAACTGATTTGTCCGTGATTTGAGTGTAGGTAGATTTATAAAGACCCCTACAATACAGGTAGTGTTCCATTCTGCGGGAATTGTATTTTTAAATCTACCTCTTTTTTATAGATAACTAGCAATGTGGGATTGTGGTTCCACATTACTAGCAATCCTGTTAACCCCTCCAGCTAAGCTCTATGGCTTGTGTTAGGAGTGGGTTCACGTCGGTAGTATAATGGCCAGGATTTGAACCCACGACCTCACGATTGCGAGACCGATGCCTTGGCCATTAGGCTACCGCCTGAAAATACTAGTCTGATTTAATAAACAGCCTAGCTAAAAACTTGACGTAGTTTATCTTTTTATCGCGAATCGATTCACAGGGATAAGCAGTGCGCTAAAAGCTAGAAGACATACAACTACTATGATTTTATTCTTGAGCAAATAAAAAAAAACTTCTTTATCTATCTCGTAGGCCAGCCGCTTATCATCGGCAGCAGGCAGCCGCCGTGCCTCAGTGTCAGACGAAGCCACAGTAGTCCAGGCCACTTCAGCATCATCAGGAGTGTCTTCCGGAGGCAGTTCTGGTGACGAAGCCCCTCCCCCACCGCCCCCTCCCCCAGCCCCTCCAGCACCACCACCACCAGTGGTGTTAGAAGAACCAGCTTTGAAGCCTTCGGAATTGAGGAATAGACTTGGTAAGTTCTTTTAGAGCTCTTAAACTTTTTTGTTCCTGCAGATTTTCGCAATTTTTTTTTTTAAATTAAGGGGTATCTTGTAGGCTATAAAGAAATGAAAACTTTAGCGTCACAGGGTGAATGTATTTTTCTATTTCGGGGGGGGTACGGTCAGAGATGTTTTTGGCGTTGTAGATAATTTTATTGGCACCAACTACCACCAAGGCTCAAGGTCTGTCTAAATGTATCTTGAGCCTTTCCATGATGGCGCTGTTAAGAAAACCTATTGGTACTCAGCGGGATACTGACGAAACAAAATTTTGGGATAATCAGTAGTTTCTTTATCATAATTATGATATCATAGATTCTTCTCCCCCCGCCCCCAGGTCATACGATAGACGTATGGGGCTTAAACAAATACCACACACTTCTCTTTCCACACGCTAACGCGAAAAAATGTATGCATTTGACTTAAGGTTGACAAAACGTCACGCGAATGCTGCTGAATTGGTAAACAAAAACCAACAGTAGCGTATGTGGAAAAAGATGCGTGTGGCATTTGTCTACGTCTCCTGGCCGGACGTGAGAGGTCAAAATGTTCTTTTGTCACTTTTCTACAAAATATGTAACAGCTTTCTATTTACTTTGAGGAAAAAATGACCTGCATCCACAGATTAAAAAAGAAACAATTGAAGACAGGAATATGTTGAATGTATGAATGCATTAAAAAATCGAAAGACTATTTGCAGCAACTGAGGTTTAGGTAACAGAAATGTCAGAAATAGTAAAGATTTATACGGAAAATTTTTCAGAAGGAAATTTACGAATCTCACCATACAGTGGCCTGTTTGGTAATTGAACCCTCTTAGTCCAGGCCCACAAACGGCAAGAAAGCGTGTAGCGATTATATCACTCAAGAAACATACAAACGTATATAGATACCGTATAAACAAAACAGACTATATTAATAACCGTTCACACTGCCAGCGAGTAATCGATCTATACTGCATCTCTTTTGTTTATATGTACGGGATCTACAATAAACATCTATTGTACATTTCTACTCGCTCGTCGCCGGCTTTAAGACAGGTGCCTTAAGTAGCCGTATGCACGTCAGCGCGGCTTAATTTAAAATCGAACACTTTTCGGTTGTTATCGCTGAGTGAAGATTTTGTAAGTGAAATCTACATCCGTTTGTAGGTACACAGTGTGATGATAATATATGACGTATAAATAAAGTTATGAGCTGCGTAAATTTATGTCTTCCAACATAAAAATCAATTGACACATATATCAGCGCATCGCTTCTAGCATCGAGATGCTTCAGAATGGCAGCACCACCTATTTAGTTTTTTGAGTTTGTAATTGTCGAGACGAGGTTTGTTTGACAGAAAATGATTGAAAAATTAGAAAAAAATGAGAAAAATCGTTTAAAATATTTTTTTTTTAATTTAAAAAAGATAACTAGCAATGTGGGATTGAGTCCCACATTACTAGCAATCTTGTTAACCCCTCCCACTAAGCTCAAAGGCTTGTGTTAGGAGTGGGTTCACGTCGATAGTATAATAGGTAGGATTCGAACCCGCTACCTCACGATTGCGAGACTGATGCCTTAGCCATTAAGCTACCGCCGCTTTTAAAAGTGAATGAGTGAGATAGAAGACTGTAGGGAATCTTCAAAAATATTTATGGCTTCTTCTGCGTGGATGATTTCACCCCCTTGAGATACACACTAAAAATCAACGCTATGATGTAGTCCTCCGCAACGTAGAAACATGCTGAGTGCACTCATCTGTTGCAGATTATATCAATTAAATATATACAGGACATACAATTAGAAACACCAAGTATAGATTTTACATTTATACAAATTACCTACTAGCTGACTCGCGCAACTTCGTCTGTGTAATTTTTCCCCATTTTTGCAACATATTTCATTGCTGCTCCGCTCCTATTGGTCGTAGCGTGATGTAATATAGCCTATAACCTTACTCGATATAAAATATTTTTTCAATGCGGACTAGTAGTTCCTGAGATTATCGCATTCAAACAAACTCTTCAGCTTTTTAATATTAGTATAGATTATGTAACATGTCGCAGGAGGCTAATTATGATGCTTCACGTTACTTTCATACCAAATTTCATCAAAATCTACCCTATACTTTCGGAGAATACGTCTCTTTGGATCGTACACAGAACAGAGACAGAAATAAAGCCACTTTGTTATAATACTATGTAAAGATAAAGATTTTATTGAAAATAAATTAAAAGGCGAAAGTCCCGATATGCAGTGTGTGAACAAAATGTCCAGGACAGCACATGGATGCAATCTTGGCATGGCCGGACATGTCCCTGACTGATGGGTTCGGTTAGTTAGACCATAAACGAAAACTGATCAGCCCCGCTAGACAAGTGGCATAAACTTTAATCAAATAGAATGGGGTGCAAAACTGCGAGTCTCATTCCTACACGGGACACCACTTTTTGTGATCCACAAGTTGTTGCCGAGTCTGGGTGTACTTTGTGTCCGTGACTTGTATGTTTGTAAAGTCCCCCGCGACACAAGGCTTGTACCCTACTGTGGGAGTAGTCTTTTTAAAAAAGAAAAAAAATAATAAACAAAAAAATAACTAGCTGTCCCGCGCAACTTCGTCTGCATAATTTTTCCCCGCTTTTGCAATATTTTTTGCAAATTTTTTAGCGTGATGTTATATAGCCTTCCTCCTTCCTCGATAAATGGGCTATCCAACAGTGAAAGAATTTTTAAATTCGGACCTGTAGTTCCTGTGATTACAGCGTTGAAACAAACAAACAAACTCTTTGGCTTTATAATATTAGTATAGATTACTAGGGGCTCAGACCTACTCTCTTTTTGTAAAACAAAATTCATAAACTTTCGTACTCTTACTTACGCCGACAAAGTGATAAAATAAAATCTTAAAAAACATTTTTTTAGGGTATCTCCCCTATATGTAAAATGGTGTTTTTTATCACTTACCCCATAGTGTGGGGTATCATTAGATAGGTCTTTAATACGTTTTAGTAGTAGGGGTTGTGAAGACCATTTTTAGATTTAGGGATACGTTTGTGAAATTTAAGCCTTTTCTTGTTAAAGCTAAGTGTCCCCCCCCCCCTCTGCCAGCGAAATGGTTGATGTTGGGTATATGAAAAAAAACACGGTAGCAGTATATAAAGTGAAATTAAAAGGGAAACTATCACAGCTAAGTAGGCCTAACAAGTTTATGAGTAACAGCTGATCAAATGAACAAAAGAAATAAAGATATTTCGTACAAATTCCTTTGAAAATTATTATTCAGTAAGTTTAACGTTGTAAAGAAAAAAACAGAAAACCCACTTCTTAAGCCACATTATTCGTATAGGTGGGGGGAACTGCGGAACCCTACGTTATGCGTGCTGCGGACATAGACGATTTTCGATAACGAGTGGATTGAATTGATGTTGCTGGCTCTGTATACCACCTCATTTTTTACCGGAACTTTGTTTTCATTGAACTAGAGTAAGCCTCCTGAATGATTTCATTACCTTCGTAATTATATAGGCACAGATTTTAAGCAAATAAAAGCGTGTCGAGTAATTAAAAAAATTGTTTGTAAGCATTTTAAACAAAAAACAGTTACCAAAAAGACAGCCAAATATCACTAGACCGAAAAACGGCACAAAACAAACAGAACTGAATAAACCGCTTTTCAGCAATTTCATTTGCAAAACCACAATGCAGAAAACACCGAATAATTTGCATTACACTTTATACTAAATAATTCAAGTCTTAATTAGAAAATTTGACACTGTCTATTTAATATTTATACGAAGAAATTAAATTTTAGCCGTAAGTAAATGAGTTCGTTTACTTTCTAAGAGTAATGGGCACTTAGAAACGTTCTAGTTGTAATATGCAGTCGAACAATAAAAATAAATATAAGCCGCGTGAAATAACCCTGTGTTGTACTTTCCATTTTAAAGAACTTGTTATAGTGGAATACGTATGTACGTTTTGTGTATTCGCCTGCCTTCATTCCAAGGAAAGTGTATTGAAACGTACAGAGTTCCAGCGGGCTGAGAGGTTAGACGAAAAAAAGCGTAACATTTTGACATCGATCAAAAAACTATTATTTATGATTCGGTACGTGAAGCCAAATTAAGGAGGTTGTGTTACATAGGTCGCACCATAGGTTGCAAATTGCTTATTTGCAAACTCAATGTCCAATAATATGTTCTGTTAGTAGTAAATTCACAAGTGTATACTCACTTTTATATTTGGCGGATTTTAATGTAATTTAAAATTACTGCCGCACTCAGTCATTTAATGCTTACTTTAATCATTCGTTAGAAAAGATTTTATGGGACAACATTTTATAGAAAAAGGAATGGCTTAAGGAAGCATTAAACGACTGTGGGTACGGCAGTAAGTCTAATGAGTAATCTTCTTCTCAGCTAATCTCAACCAATTTGGCGTAGATAGGTCTCCTTCAGATTAGACCATCTAACTCGATTCTGCACTCCTCCTGTCCAATTCCATTCTGCTGGTCTACCTCTAGATCTTAAAAAAAAAGAAATAGAGGTATAATCAGAACGGTTGTTTAAATTATTTAGCTGATAGCTATAAAATGCGTTCACTTGTTTTGATGATCAACTCAGAATAAAATAACATTATTAGCTTATTATGCCGTCTTTAGCGTATATCTACATATCTACAAAATTATAAAGAGTCTGCCGCCTTCAGATATGGTCGTTTAAATCTTTGAGCACTACAAATAAATCTTGTACTTTCTAGTTCATAATATAAAGAGTATTCTTGTTATAATAGATGGTATCTTTGAACGCTATTCATTTATATGATAAACATTATAAATAAAATGTCTTAAATGTATAATAATGGATTAATTTACATACACTTAAGTACTGTTTAAGTTATTGAGACTTACGTTTGTTATACAACAAAGAGAGTCATAATGCTCGGATTTCTGCGGAACAAGGATTTGAGTGGCGCTAATACTGCTAATGGTTAACGTGGCACTGGCTTTGACAGTATTTTTTTAGTTAGTAATGAAAATCGTCTTATTGAAATACTTTATGTTAAGTAACAGTTGCTTAAGAATGTAAGATTAGCTTCAAACCGCCAAACGAACCGCCTCGCAAAGTCTCCTCGCACATTAAACGCAGATTCGATACCAATTCAACGTTGTTTCAACTCAAATTTTTGCTTCAGCATCAACTAGGCTATTGAACCAATGCAGAAAACCAAATGTCACGAAATGACATTGCTTGGAAAACCGCTAGTATCAATAACATCGCATATTCATTTGCGAATGCCGTTCCATAAATAAGTATGGAACGGCATTTGATCTTTCAAATTTCTACGAATACGCGAATCTATAAAAAATCGCGTAAGGGGGTAAAACGGGGGTGCAAAGTTAGTATGAAACTTTGCTGTTAAAATATTTTGGTAACAAGCTGGCATCAACGCGGGCGAAGCCGCGGACGACCTATATAACGCAACCTCCTTGATCTAGCTTCAAGTAGTCATAAATAATAGATTTTTGAACGATGTCAAAATGTTACGTTTTTTTTCGTCTAACCTCTCAGCCCACAAACAAATGATGTTCGCATTCGATCTTTCAAATTTCTACGAATACGCGAATTTATAAAGATTCCCGTATGCGTAGAAATTTGAAAGATCGATCTCGTCATCCACAAAAGCGATGTGCAGTTCCCTTCGACTCGGATCACTACATTTTATTACCGAGTTCAACTCACTGCTATTCTTTATGCTATTTCAAGGTCTGAACTGAGTCAATTCAAGACTATACGGAGACCACTCCACTAGCAGTAATATCCGTAAGCGTTTAGAGTTTACTCCAGATGTCGAAAGTGGTGGAAAACCATTAATTATTGCGTGAAAGTCACGACACGACGACCCATTAAGCTGAAAGTGGATATCTATTACCGCTCGATCGGAATTAACTGCCTCCGAGTTTTATATAAACCTCCGCTTGTCGTATGTGGGTCATGATTGTGTTTGCAAACAGGGGTTTGTGGAACAGAAAATATTGCTACACATACCTACATAAATACTGAGTGCTTGTGCCTAATTTCATTTAAATCTAATCACCTTAAATTATGTGTAATATAATGAAAGACGGAGCTCAAGAGTCTCCAAAAAATTACAAAACGATGCTCAATAGAACAAGGAGAAGTAATACGCCGTTTAGACTTAGGCGCAAGTCGTGCTTTAGAGCAAAGAGACCCTACAACAAAGTACATTCCTGCGACTCCAAACCGCATCCGAAGACTGCACTCTGAAGTGCACTCCTGCGACTCTGCATCGCACTCCAAAGTGCATTCCTGCATCCCCACTCAATAACTTTTTGAATTCCATATTAGCTTTTGTAAATTCTCAGGTCCAATGTTTTTATTTTTTAATTAGGCTTAAGTTCTTGTACTGTAAACTAGTTTTCTAATATCTACTACTTCATTATAGCTATCTAACTCTACTTATTCTTTCATTATATTACACAAGTTGGCTATGTATTTAATCACTCGTTAATTTGTTAATTCAAAATTGACCATTCAAAAAACATGTATGCCAAATAAATTTTCACCACGTTAGATGCAATAAAATTACTCAACACTATCAGTCCACTGTTGAAATCTGATAAAAAGAGAATACATCAAGGCAGGAAATTTCAGGAACTTAGGAGTAAAGTTCCTGAAATTTGAACACATCTTTAAACCTGTAATAGAAAGATGTGTGTTACAAACCTGTAATAGAAAGATGTGTGATGTATCCGACTTTGAAGAAATAGCCACTTTTTTTTTATAATGGCTACGATTCCGTTGTCGACAATTCTGCCAATGTCAGATGTGCGATGGACTAATGTGTAAATTTTGATGTTTTTTTATCGTTGCACTATTTTTGGAGTAAATAGCCACTTAATAATAGGTTAATGGTAGGTAGCTTATTTCAAGAGTTAATATTGTGTGTAAATGTACAACTCTATTTGCCTACTTGTTTTTTTTATATTTGCGATATTTTACGACTTTTCTTACTTTTAATAAATAATAATAATATCTTAGAACAACTCACACAACGCCACCTGATCCCAAACTAGGCTGAAGAACTGATAACTGATAACATGTAATAATAATAATAATAATACTATCTTGGGACAACTCACACAACGCTATCTGATCCCAAACTAAGCAGAGCCTGTACTATGGCAACCAGACAACTGCTATACATACTTATATATTTCTAAATACATACATATTATAGATAAATAACACCCAAACACAGAATAAACACACAAAGTTTTATTCTGAGGATCGAACCCACGACCTCTTGCGTAGCAGTCGGATACACTCCCACCGCGCCACAGAGGCAGTCGTAGTTAAATTACTCCCCGACACAAAACTAAACCATCGTGTTCATCACACTAAGTTTTAAAATGTATATGATAGGTACACCTACATATTTATGTCAACTCTTTTTGCTAAACACATTTTCCGGAATGAAAACTGCTCACCAAAAGTCACTGCAATGCAAAAACTACAGATTCGTTGCACTATTGAGTTGCGTGAAAAACAAGACACTTTCGCATATTAAGTATTGATTGCTTCTTGAAAGTGAACCTATATACTGTATGCTTTATATAGATTGTTTTCACAATATATTATGTTAGTGACAGACCGTTAGCGCGCTCAGTTTTATACTATTTACCTTTCTAAACTGTGCGCGAAGATATGCAATATGTTTGTTCCATTTTTAATGCGTTTCTATCCTCATTATATGTTTACAGCGTGTTATAAAAACTTATGATCGTACATCAACGGACAGCGAATGATATATCTATGAATTATTTTTTTAACGAATGAGTAATATGAAAATATTTTTTCTTTTTTTCTAATATTTTCTTTCATACAAACCTTGTCTGGACAATCTCGGAGCATCAATAAAAATGTTGCAAAAACGAGGAAAATTGACGCAAACGAAGATGGGCTAGTATTAAATATTTTTCAAAACTGATATTACTAAGTGTACCTACTATGGCAATCAGACAACTGATAAACATATTTATAGGTATATTTCTTAATACAGACCTACATATTATTGACTAGCCGTCCCGCGTAACTTCGTCTGCGTAAATTTTCCCCGTTTTTGCAACATTTCTCATTGCTGCTCCGCTCCTATTCGTCGTAGCGTGATTTTATATAGCCTATAGCCTTCCTAGATAAATGGGCTACCCAACAGAAAAATAATATTTCAATTCAGACCCGTGGTTCCTGAGATTGGCGCGTTCAAACAAACAAACTCTTCAGCTTTATAATATTATTATAGAAAAGTCACTCCCACACACGGAATAAATCATGGTGCTCTAAACACAAAGTTTTATTCTGGGTGGGAATCGAACACATGGCCTCTGGTTTAGCAATCAGGGTCACTAACCACTAGACCAACAGGTTATAGGATAACAAATTCGCTTATTTCCTAATTCTGTGAAACCTATAAAATGTTGAAGATTGTAGTATTGTACATTCTGGTTATGACGAAACTTACAATTTTTTTAATCAATATCTTAATACCTACATTACGAAAGTTAAATATTTTTTATCAGTTATATTATAGGCACCTGCTGATGTAGAAATACTAATTTTTAACGCAGAGAAATGCAACATTGACTATGTTGAATTAAAGATACGTTCGACGAACTAAACACGTAGAGCGACGTAGGTAACCTTCTGTACGTACATGGGCACATATCAGTCATAACAATTAAAGGGGACCCTTAGGCTGCAGGGGCCCCAAATACGCATAGCAATTGCCCCCCCCCCCCGTGCCAGCAACACACACTGAAGAGTTTGACTCACATTAGTCCTTTGACACCAGGCCTTTATACTAATTTTAATAAAGGGCCCGCCTAAGGCAAGTTACGCCACTGGTACATACGTAGTTTACCTTCTGTACTCTTGGTATTCTGTGCTTTGACTTTGTGGGAATCATACCGTCTTCCTCGTCTATACCCACTCCCCTTGCCATGTTGTTGGGTCACGAACAATACCTCTGCATCTCAAATGTACTTTGTTGCTTAATATTTTAAAACAATGTGTTTCTTCAAAATAAATCAAACAATCGGCTGGCTTGTTGGTGTGGTGGTAAATAACCCTGACTGCTAAACAAGAGGTCGTGAGTTCGATCTGGATATCACAAATTATTGACTGCCTCTGTGGCGCGGTGGGAGTGTGTCTGACTGCTACGCAAGAGGTCGTGGGTTCGATTCCCACCCAGGATAAAACTATGTGTGATGAGCACGATGGTTTATTCTGTGTCTGGGTGTTATTTATCTATAATATGTATGTATTTAGAAATATATAAGTATATTTATCAGTTGTCTGGTTGCCATAGTACAAGCTCTGCTTAGTTTGGTATCAGATGACGTTGTGTGAGGTGTCCCAATATATTATTATATATATCTATGTGATGACCACGATGGTTTATTCTGTGTGAATTTAGAAAAATATTAGTAAGTTTATCAGTTGTCTGGTCGCCACAGAACTGACTCTGCGTAGTTTAGGATCAAATGATTCAGATAGCGTTGCGAGAGTTGTCTCAAGACATTATTATTATCTATACTTATATTATAAAGCTGAAGAGTTTGTTTGTTTGAACGCGATAATCTTAGGAAATACTGATCCGAATTAAAGAATTCTTTCACTGTTGGATAGCCCATTTATCGAGGAAGGCTAAAGGCTATATAACATCACGCTACGACCAATAGGAGCGGAGTAGCAATAAGAAATGTTGCAAAAACGGGGAAAATTTACGCAGACGAAGTTGCGCGGGACAGCTAGTCTATATCTATACTAATATTATAAAGAGGAAAGATTTGATTGTTTGTTTGATTGTTTGTTTGTATTGAATAGGCTCCAAAAATACTGGACGGATTTGAAAAATTCTTTCATCGTTGTGAAGCTACACTAACCCCGGGTGACATAGGCTATTTTTTATCCCTGTATTCCCACGGGAACGGGAACTACGTGGGTGAAACCGCGAGGCGTCCGCTAGTGTATTATATACGACAAATCTGTAACCGCATTTGAACTATCATACTACATAATAACGACATAACGACACAAAAAACACTGTCATTATTAATAAGTAATTAATCTATAATTATATAACGCCACTATTAAATAGGAAATTCTCATAATTAAAATATTTAGTACGTTAGTTTTGATTTAGTTCTCACAAGTATTACAATAGGTTATTATTTGTATATACTTAGTTATGAAAGTATTACATTGTCATGCGTGCCAAATTTTAAATTATTCGTACGACAGGAAGTTAAATTATTTTATTACGGACATAGTTTAATATATACAATCTACATATATACTTACCTATATATGGCTATGCTAGAATATGTCATTCTAGTAAGTCGTGATTGTTTTTTTTATGTAATTTAAACGCTACTCATAGCGTGGCGAAATTTCGATACAGCCAAGACGGAAATAAGTGAGATGCAATTAGTGTTGTATGCACCAAAAAATGCATTTGCGGCAAATCAATGTTGCCAGTAATAAAAGCCTTAAAAATTACTAATAAATGCTAAAGTAGTAAAGGGTATAACTTTAGCTACACGACAATTAATTAATTAATCTAAATGTATTATATACATGTTTGGGGCGTATCCCAAACAACCTACATACATTTCTATACATATAGGTATTCACATTATCCGTAATGAAAATAAAGCACTTTAAAGCTTAATATTTCACAAACGGATCCCTAAATCGAATAATATCTTCACAACCCCTAAACGTTTTTAAAAGACCTATCTAATGATACCCCACACGTATGGGTATATGAGAAAAAAAATACACACCAACAACCCCACTCTCCATATAAGGGAGGTCAAAGAAATGTTTTTCAAGATTTTATTATTTCACTTTGTTGGCGTAAGTTTCTAGCACTAACATTCTCTGAGCTAAGCTGCGGACGGACGGACGGACATGGCGAAACTATAAGAGTTCCGTTTTGCCAGCTACGGAACCTTAAAAACGTAACAATCGAACAGTCACGAGTTCACTTTATATACCTATGTACTTATTATATGTAGGCAAGTATAAAAAGTAGATCAAACCTAAAATTGATGCAACACTGGTAGGTACACGAGCATTTAAGCGTTTTTGAGTGACATTTTGGTGTTCACTTTAATCGTTTTCCGTTTACAATGACAATAGGGTCTGTGAATATACAAAGCTTGCGAAAATATGCTTATGTAACATAATTGGTTTGAGAACGTATTTCTTTGTAGAACGTACGTTTAAACATAGTAAATACAATGACTTGGTCATGCAACGGGAGTGTGTACCTTGTGTCCATGATTTATATGTTTGTTGTACCCTACTACAGGAGTTTTGATCCCAAACTAGGAGGCACATTGTCGAACACACTCCGACTATTACGCAAGTTGTGGGTTCGATTCCCAAAGTTGAACCCGCTTTGTGTGATCCACAAATTGTTTTTCTGAGTCTGGGTGTACCTTGTGTCCATGACTTTTAAGTTTGCTGTACCCTACTACAGGAGTCGTTTTTTAATAAACAAAAATCTAAAAGTGCGCCAGAGGTCTTGGGTTCGAATCCTACGAGAAACTACTGTGTATATTCTACAAATTGTCTACATGCTCTGGGCTATTCTTGTACTGTCTTTTCTTTTTAATAAACAAAAAAAATAGACTTGCTTTGACCTAGATCTGGAATTTCCTGAAATCCATTCTTATCCCTCATTTAGCTCATAAAATAAACTTTCCAGCTAAACGGACGAACCGATTTTAACCGACAAAATTTCAAGCTGATTTCTTTGAGATTATTGTTATACATGTTTCCTTAAAATCGGTTCAGCCATTTTGAAGTTTTATTTTTAAAGACAACTCCCGCAGTAAACTACAAGCCCTATGTTGCGAAGGACTTTACAAACATACAAGTACAAGATACAACGAAGATACAACAAAGTACACCCAGACAATTTGTGGATCATACAAAGTGATGTCCCGTGTGGGAATCGAAACCACACGACCTCTTGCGTAGCAGTCGAACACACTCCCACCGCGCCACAAGGCAGTCAAAAAATTAAAACTTTTTTATCATACGCGTTATTATTTTTTGTAAATTTAGACACAAAGTAGCTACCTAATTATTGTTTTTAAACTTTCGCGATTTTTATACATATTAGATATATTTCGGGACTTAATCGCGTGAATTATTTAAAGGTACGAACCTTTTATTTACCCGACGTTTCGATCAAATTGCACCGATCGTGGTCACGGGTGACGAAGTATGAAGTAAGAACTTTATACATTCGGTTTCAATAGCGTGTTGAAATAATCTCACCTTAAAATATAGTTAGTTTTTATGTGCAGTATTACACTTTTTTGCATTTTACTTGCATGACCTATTTTAAGATCTTGAAACTCAATTTTCACCCACACACCAATTTCCAACTGGTCAATTTGCAAACATAATATAAAGAACTGATGACTATTCACCCAGACTTCGAAAAAGTATGTTATTTTCTCTATTGTCTTCAGTTTTACATCCGGAAAGGCTGTTTGATAGATGTAAATAATAAATATAATGACTTGGGACATCTCACACACGGCAAATTGATCCCAAACTAGGAGGCACATGTTCTATGGCAGACATCTGTTATGTAAACGATACTCAGACACAGAATAAACAATCGTGCAAAGAGTTATTCTGGGTTGGTATCGAATTCAAGACTTGTACTTGTAGCTTAGCAGTCAGGGTCATTAACCACTAGAACAATAGGCCACTAGATAGTGTTAGAATCAATTCATCTAATTTATGCGGTCATTTTCCTTTTTTTTTTTTAGAAGTGTTGCTTTTTAAAACTATGATTAAAAAAATATTTATTAATTCATTTACTGCACAATGTTGTTACATCGTCATTAAGGGCAACTAATTGCTTGGCGCATGATCCAGTCTCCTAAACAGGCTACACAACCCAGTAACAATAAAATACAGAGCAACTGAAACAACAACAAAATTTTCCGGGTAACATTGCGGAAAATCGATCGCTTAGCGATCGTCCGGCAATCACCATATCAATATTGGAGAGTACTACCATGTTGCCGGCCACAGCATTGCCACCACAAATTGCTGTAAAAAATGGCCCGTTTAGACGCCTCTTTTAAACATACATAGATAGATATAGATAAGGGTGCAGCAAAACTTACAAACTAATTAAGTTAATAACTAGATATTGTTTATGAGATCGAATAATAATATAAATTTAACATACTTGTAACACTTGGGTACTACATACTATTCACCAATATAACATTACTAGCTGTCCCGCGCAACTTCGTCTGCGTAAATTTTCCCCGTTTTTGCAACATTTCTTATTGCTGCTGCACTCCTATTGATCGTAGCGTGATGTTATATATGCCTACCTCGATAAATGGGCTATCCAACAGTGAAACAATTTTTCGATTCGGATCAGTAATACCTGAGATTACCGCGTTCAAACAAACAAACTCTTCAGCTTTATATTAGTATAGATAATGTATTTTTATAGGTAACCAATTTTCTCGAAAAATCTCTTGTTTTAATTTTCTGTCATTTTTGGACCATGAGAAAGTTACATGATACTGACTGAAACGACTATTCTGGACGCCACTATAGTTAAATCTTTGTTGAATAGAAGTAAAACGTGGAAATTTGGAAAAGAGACGGTTTTTACGATCTATTCAGAGTCAGGGGGCTTACCATCATAGTATGCATGCTGCGGTCGGTCGAACTGAAACTTTAACCAATACCTATCAATAAAATATGGAAAGTTGTCATTTGTACGTATGAGAGAGATCGTGGGGTCGATTCGACACAGGACATAGCTTTGTTTCGCGTTTGGATATTTTTTTAATGAATATCTTGAGACAACTCGCGTCATCTGATCCCATACTAAGCAGAGTTTTACTTTTATTTATATATATGTATATAACGTTATTCTTAGTATATGGAATAAGTACTATGGGACGCAATGAGCACTATAGCGCGAAAAACACAAGACAACTTGAATGGCTTTTAACTTTGCAAGTTTTTAATACATATATAAATACATACATATAGATGAAATTACACCCAGACACTGAATAAACCATCGTGCTCATCACACAAAGTTTTATCCAAGGTGGGGATCGAACTTACGACCTCCGGCTTAGCCGTCAGGGTCACTAACCACTAGACCAACAGGCCAGTCAAGGGATATATACTATGTGTCGATTTAATGTCTGCTTGTAAAGTTCCGCATGATATAGATGTCTGCAAGCCAATTCACGTATTTAAAGCAGTACAGTTGCAGTTAAGTTTCGATTAAAACGGCTATTTTCGTACTCTTGTAACTTTGGGATCGATCTCAAAAACGCTTCCGCACCGTACTAGAATGTCGTTATTGCGCTCTCGAGACGCATACTTGACGCAAACGTATTTGAGATCGATCCCAAAGTTACAAGAATACAAAAATGGCCGTTTTAATCGAAACTTAACTGCAACTGCACTGCTTTAATTACGTGAATTGGCCCCCTGGTCGTATTAATATCTGGATAGAGGCCTTGCTTAACGACCCAAAACTCGCAGTGACCTGAAATACCCATTGTGAAACAATACCTAAATCATTCAAGTATGTCATATTCAGAAAAAAAGAAAGATATTATCACAATATACTTACGACCAAAATACACTAGCACGCTTTTACGCAATCTGCATGATTTCAAAAACTGGTAGGTACCTATATTTATCTTAAATATAGGTATGACAATGCAATAAAATATAAGAAATTATAGCACTCATTGGTTTTTTAAAGAAATATGTCATGTATGCAACACTTTAATTTATGCGAATGGCAGGAAGTACTTATAAAAGTCCAAATATAGTTTCATTATAGTTGCAAATATTTAACCCAACTCAACAAATATCTGCAATCGCATACTTACGAAAAATCAGATTACAATAAGACAGTTACCGCAGAAGTAGGTGATAAAAACTTTAAAAAAAGGAGGTAACTACCGTAGTTTGAACCAGGCATTTGGGAGCTTTGATGATTTAATAATATAGTAGACTCCCGGTAATTCGGCCCCTGGCTAATCCGAAGATCATTGTAATCCGGCATGTCGTGCATGAGTCCACGATGCCCGGAGAGTGACTGAATGTAGGAACCGATGTCTCGGTTAGGAGACCATTATACATGGGCATTGGCAGCCAAGTATTAAATACGTCTTACGAATCGTAAGTACTGAGTTCAAAACCCAGGAAAGCAAGTCGGCACTTGGTATGTTTCATCACCAGTGCTTAAAATCTGTTAAGACCTGTTAGGACAAATATTGTAAGGAAATCGAAGGGTCCTAGATACCACCAATCTGCAATAAACCCGCGTAATAAATGATGCCCCTTTCTCAATTATAATAAAAACTCTTTATTCACTTACGAAGTAAAATACTACACTTGTGAAAAGTAGTTTCGTTAGATGTCCACCGCGCATGCGCGTTGATGCATTTCAAATCGAAGCTCTCTATCGCGCATGCGCGATAGACATCTTTGAGCGCACCGCGCATGCGCCAGTTCACACGGGCTTGTCACGACAATGAAATAAGATAGTGAATCCAGGACTGGCTACCCCGTACAAAGTGACAGCAATTTCAAATGCTGAATCTTTGAGCGCACCGCGCATGAGCCAGTTCACACGGGCTTGTCACGACAAAGAAATAAAGATAGTGAATATGGACCCAGCGTACTAGAAGTCGGTACTAAACCAACCGGCTAGTTAATATACGGATATGTGATTGATTGTCAAATCAAATCAAACAGTCAAATAGTCAAATCTTCTATCCTTTTAGCCTGCATAAGTATTTGTAAATACTAAAACTGAAATCATGTCACAGATGACACATATATTAGGGAAATACGAGTATTAAAAAAAACCAAGCTAGTCAAAAAAAATCAGTCAAAATTTACTTCTCCGTCTGCCTGAATTAGAAAGCACACATCAAAAAATTCCACTAGGCCATATGTTAAGACAGCATACAAAAATAAATTAACATTCAGGCGGTTAGCTGAAATCGTCTCACTCTGATTAATGAAACTGTCTCGAATTCATTAATTAAATGCACCAGTTTCTCTTGCTACTTTAACAAAAAAGTAATTTCTTTATCAACTTGTAAACTGTATTGTCTTTGTTTTTTTCAATTACAAGATATTTTTTAAAGACCACTCCCGCAGCTGAGTCAAAATCCTGTATCGCGTGGGACTCTACAAACACATTCATGGACACAAGGTACATCCAAACTCGAAACAACAATTTGTAGATCTCACGAAGTAGTGAGTCGATCCCGTGTGTGAGTCGATTTTTTTTTTCTTAAAAAAGATAACTAGCAATGTGGGATTGTGGTCCTACATTACTAGCAATCCTGTTAACCCCTCCAGCTAAGCTCTATGGCTTGTGTTAGGAGTGGATTCACGTCGGTAGTATAATGGCCAAGATTCGAATCCACAACCTCACGATTGCGAGACCGATGCCTTAGCCATTAGGCTACCGCCGCTTCTAATTGAATTAACACCCTCTTGCGCAGCAGTCGTACTTAAACACTTTGTTTTAAAACTCTTTGTTGCTAAGAACGTTACGGTCTAATGTCCTGATACTAGGAATCCGGTTCCACGTGCCTTTACATAATGCACTAGAAACTAGAACTGATAGACCGAACTAGACCTTGATTTTGACGGTCCTGGTCCAATGACATCGAAGAGCAGTGGTGGCCCATTCGTGTTACTTTGGTAAGGCTGATTATTCCTCGAATTTACTACATTTGTCTCTATTGTTGCATGTATAGTTACATAAAAAGCAGCCAGTCCAACCGAACCGATCATTACATCAGCGCAGTTAAGCAACATGACTATAGTCGGTCTTTAGATGGGTGACCGTCTGATAGTTTTCAATAAAAATGTATACTATCCTCCGTGCACGGAGTGAACCTTAAGCCTTTAGTCATGTGTCTAATTTTCGTATAAAATCTTCTGCGTAATTCGCTAATCTCTTATGATTATCCGCTGTGACAAAAATCAGATAAGAGAAATGATCTCTCAATGTTTTTCACCATTGAAAACCACAAATTTTCAACGAAATTCACTATATCAGCAGATTGTAATAAGCTGCATCAATCTTTTAATACAGATGTCAGTTATGCCGCGTAAATTATACATCCCTAGCGCAATCAAGGAGAAAATCTCGCTGCGCTCGGGCACAGTGCTCTATAATTATGCCTTTAAACTTGACACTTAAATATGCGCATTAAAAATTAGATTAAAATTGCAAGAAGGTGTTTATGAATAGTCCAGCATTCTTCAATGCCGTTATAAAATTGATGACGATAGCATCAAAGAAAATCCTATTAATCTATACTCTATGCTTAATATTATCTGTATATAACGTATAGTATACTAATATTATAAAACTGAAGAGTTTGTTTTTTTGTTTGAACGCGGTAATCTTTTTTTGTTTGAACTGGTCAGAATTGAAAAATGTATCGAGGAAGGCTATAAAACATCACGCTAAGACCAATAGAAGCGGAGCAGCAATGAGAAATGTTGCAAAAACGGGGAAAATTTACGCCGACGAAGTTGCGCGGGACAGCTAGTAACGAATAAACGTAAAAACTACTGGACCGATTTCAAAAATTCTTTCACCATTAGAAAGCTACATCATCGGGGGCTATATTTAAATGTCAAAAAAAATAGAGATCCCTACGAAAACTGTAATAATGTAACTAAAAGTATAAAAAAACTACGATGGCTGGCAGCTAGTATTTTATAAATGTGTTGCTCTTTTATGCAAAAAACTACTTAACGGATTTTGATGAAACTATACAGTAGTGTAGTTTATACATCGGAATAGCACATAGGCTAAAATCAAACATTAACGTGTCAGCATCAGCAGCGGGGAAAAGCTAGTTTATTTAGTAGCAATTCAAATGTTCCGTGTGTTCGTGACGTGCCTAAATGTTAAGTCCTTTTGTGACACTGAAATAGACTTTTTAAACCAAACAAAATTAACCGTGAAATCCATTTAAATATTAATCATTTCTTTTATTAAATAATTTGACGAAAAAGTTAAAGAAATAAGAACAAAAAATATATTATAAGAAAAAAAGATTTTTTGAAGATTGGGATGAAATATTTTATGTTTTCTCTTAGTTTTAAAAGGTAATTGTCGCACAGAGTCCACAACTGATGTCCCGTGCGGGAATCAATTCACAACCTCTTGCTTGGCATCTTACACACTCCTACTTGCACCGAGGCAGTCAGACAGACAAAACTCATTAGAATTGTAATTACATTGTTTTATTAATACTACATGCATTGCCCATGTACGGATAATTATCATTACTGAGAAGAAATAACGTAAGTAAGTACATACATAAATGCACAAATTGCGCAAATATACCGCCAACGTTAATGTTCTGCTGAGTGAAAGCAAAAATGTTTACAAAAAGTAAAACCGATAAAGGATCTTATATCTTATACTAATATTAAAAAGCTGAAGAGTTTGTTTGTTTGTTTGAACGCGGTAATCTCAGGAACTACTGATCCGAATTTGAACATTCTTTTACTGTTGGATAGCCCATTTATCGAGGAAGGCTATAGGCTATATAACATTACGCTACGACCAATGCGAGCTGCGCAGCAATGAGAAATGTTGCAAAAACGGGGAAAATTTACACAGACGTGTTGCGCGGGACAGCTAGTCTATAATATATGTAATACTATGTAATATTATGTAATACTATGTAATATGTAAGACTGTATTAAGGAATATACCTATAAATATGTTATAATAGTTCTTCGATATTAAGTTAATTATCTTATATATCGAGGAACTTATGAACCAATCGACTGGACAGAAGGAGAGTAATACATACCCACTACAGGAAAGCACATATATATTCCTCATGGACACTAAATGGAGGACCACGTTCGTGAGCGATATCTATGGCAGCCATTACACGCTCAATCCAGATCGTGATCTGATCAAAGTCGCGGATCGCAATAAATTGATACATCTTGATTCGGCTAGTTGCAACATGTTGTGATCACTTTACAGTCAATCTGGATCAAGATCACTGATCTCGATCTGGATTGAACGTGCAATGGCTGCCTATGTGTGCGTTACTCGAGCGTGCGTTTTATAAAGCTTTTCTATACTTAATATTATAAAGCTGAAGAGTTTGTTTGACAAACAAAACAAACAAACAGCTCGGGATATACGGGCCCGAATTAAAAAAAAAACTTTTACTGTTGGATAGACCATTTATCAAGAAAGGCTATAGGCTATATAACATCACGCTACGACCAATAGGAGCGGAGCAGCAATGAAAAATATTGCAAAAACGGAGACAATTCACGCAGCCGAAGTTGCGCGGATCAGCTAGTCTTTTATAAATCTCGGTGTTTTGTGACTAAAGTTAAAAGCGGTAGCTTAATGGCTAAGGCATCGGTCTCGCAATCGTGAAGTCGCGGGTTCGAATTCTACTCATTATACTACCGACGTGATCCCGTTCCTAACACAAGCCTTTGAGCTTAACTAGAGGGGTTAACATGATTGCAAGTAATGTGTGACCACAATCCCACATTGACCAGTTATCTTTATTAAGAAAAAAAACAATCACACTGGTTCATTTAAAAACATATATTATCACAAAACGACCAGAAAACTCATGGCCACTCTTTTAAACTCCTTGGCTTTAAAAGAGTCAATCGAGTAAATCTTTATTAAGAAAATAAGCAATCACACAGGTTCATTTAAAAAAAAAATATTATCGGTAAACGACCAAAAAACTCATGGCCACTCTTTTAAACTCCTTGGCTTTAAACGAGTGGCCCATATGTTTCTTGGCAGCTTCCTTTCATGTGCTTTATATTATTTTGGACTGCTATTTAACTTCTTCTTTAAATACACAATTCGACTTAAATACTACGCGTAAGATTGAAAGTTGTAATTCTTCTTCAAATGTTGACAATTTTAGACAATCACTTGATTTTACGAAATAAAGTTATGAAGAGTTTGAATTTGACTCTACGGTTAATGCTTATGAATAGGCGTGTTGCATACCTAGAGAGACCACCTGCTTAAAGTAACAATATTTAACCTGTCAAAGCATTTCTACAGCATTTGGACATCGGCCCAGATTCAAATTCAGATATTTTGATTTCAATTAGACATTAATAATAATTGTGTGGACTCCATTTAAATATCTACTTTGTTATTGTTCGCATACATACCGGGTCCGGTTGTCAATACCCACATTGCAAAAAACCTATGTAGTAAATAATCCATATATCATGTTTCCTACTTCGCATTACAACTAAATCGCATAATGACATAGTAGCAAAATGCCTACTTTTTCAAAATAGGTACAGTTACATTCGAAACTATTTACACGAAATACATAAGGAAAATCTATCTGGCTGGTTATTAATATGTCATACAGGTACACACTGTCATGTTGATGTATGTATAATATTTCATTTTGTTGTTATATTGGCACATTATAGTTATTATATTATAGTTAAAATGGTTAATAATTTAAAGTTTATTACAAATCAAAAGGGAAAACCGGCTCTTCTTTATGATGGTCATCGTTATAATTTTGCAAAAAATAATAAAAACGGGAGCCTGTGGAGGTGTATCAACAAGCATGAATGTTCGGCGACTGTGACTTTAGATAAAAATAAAGAGAAGATTATCAGACAAAGTTCTCACATTTGTGCACCACATCAAAAGGATAATGATATAGCTCTGATGATGGATTCTTGTCAGCAAGAGGTATGCAGCAATATGGAACCGGTAAAAAAAATATTTGAAAAGTATGTTTTAAAGCATCAAACAAATAATTTGCTAGTGCCATCGTATGACGAAAAAAAGGATAGCTTGTATAGAGCTCGACGTAAAACATTGGGCCTTAAAAATACAGAATTTAATAAATTAGCAGATGTTCGAATACCAAAAATGTTGGCATCTGATTTTTTGGTGGCACATGATGGCGAAGAGGAAAAAATATTGTTATTTAGTTCCATAACTGCAAGGAAATCAGCAAATTTTTGGGGAAATAAATGTTTTTTTGGTGATGGAACCTTTAAAAGGTGCCCAAAACCATTTTATCAATTTTTTTCTATTCACGTGGATTTAAATAGTACTCCAAAGCACACAAATATCGTGCCCGTCATTTACGCCTTACTACCAAATAAATCGGAAGCTACCTACCACAGACTATTTTCTTTGATTAAAGACAAACTAAATATCACTATTAGTAAATTTAAATGTGACTTTGAACCAGCTCTAATGAATGCATTTAGAACAGTATTCCCACAGGCAGTCGTAACTGGATGTTATTATCATTATAACAGGGCCGTATGGAAGAAGGGCCGTGATCTGAATGTGAAAAATGAAATTATCAGATTAACTTCGAATTTGCCTTTATTGCCTATTAATTTCATAGAAAGTGGTTGGAAATCTATAATAGAACAAAGTCCTAAAGATAAGGCCTCAAAAAAGTTTATAAATTATTTTGAACGACAGTGGGCGAAGTCTTTTTCACTAATCTGTTGTGCCTCAGAAAGACACCGTACCAACAACGGTATGGAGAGCTGGCACAGACGCCTTAACTGTCGAATTCCTCACAAAGCTACATTAATTTTATTTTTATATATATTGCGAAAAGAAGCACGGTTTAAAGATATTGCCATTAAAAATTATTATTTCAACCAGTCACGCAGACTGCGACGTCATATACAGTTCGACAAAATGTATAACAATGAAGTCATATCCCTCAACCAACAAAATATTACAGTTCTACAATTTTTAAAAAATATCATAAGGATACGTAAGCAAATTCTTCACCAATCGTGATTATTTACTTCATTTTTAAGCGTGTAATTTGTTTTGTTTAAGGGTCTAATTTGTTTTGTTTGATACATGTTATGTAGATTTTAAGTTCTAGTATATAAAAAATGTCACCTGTCCTAGTGGTTTTTTTCTCGGCTGTACCTTTGAAAAAGTAGGCATTTTGCTACTATGTCATTATGCGATTTAGTTATAATGCGAAGTAGGAAATATGATATATGGATTATTTACTACATAGGTTTTTTGCAATGTGGGTATTGACAACCGGACCCTACATACCTACCTACAATGGTGAGTGAGATCCAAATTTTTTACACATATGTGTTTTTTTTTAAGTTTTGTAAAAACGCTTTTTCTTTCTTCTATACCGATTTGCCGTTGTTGTTTGTTAGCAAAAAAATCATCAAACAGATCATGACAAATACAAATAGCAGTCTAGAAATTTTAAATTAAAAGGATTCAATTACTATTATTAGTGATTTTTTATATGATTACACTCCAGATGAATGTAGATATCTTTTCACACATCATTTAGAAATGTAGTAGCTACATGACGACGACAACGCGTTATCTTGTTAAATTGCAACTGATTATTTCTAAACGGCGATTAATTATCACCTGATAATAATAATAATAATATCTTGGGACAACTCACAACGCTATCTGATCCCAAACTAAGCAAAGCTTGTGCTATGGAAACCAGACAACCGAACATACTTATATATTTCTAAATACATTCGTGTTATAGATAAATAACACCCAGACACAAAATAAACCATCATGCTCATCCCACAAAGTGTTATTCTGGGTGGGGATTGAACCCACGACCTCTTGCGTAGCGGTCGGATATACTCCCACCGCGCCACAGAGACAGACACAAGAAACATCTACGATATACGTCATATTTTATTATCACACTTCGTATATACCTACCTAATGTAAAAATATAAATTTTGCAAAGTCCAAATCAATCATGATTTCATATAGCACTCGATGTAACGAAATATTCAGCCTTCATTAAGTTTAATATTTGCGGTATGCAATCCAAACCGAGGTTATTAGTTACTAAATCGCATCAGATCATACTAATTTATGTAAAATTAAAACATCATCCAAATATCATTGATATCAAAGAGTTACGGCGACGATTGTACACGCAGACCCGCGCGCATCACTCACTCGCGGGGTGCGTGCGCGCCGAAGCGCGGACTTTCTCTCCCCCCTAATGGCGGCCATTTTGCAGCGGGGCGGCGCGGCTCAGCGGCGTCCGCAGACGACGAGCGACCACGCGGCCCCAACCTCGTGAACAAGCAGCCGGCGCTCCCGTTCGTGCCTCCCGCGTTCCCGCACAACGCACCCGACCGTCTTATCAAACCCTCGGAGTATTTGAAAACAATCACGGCGCCGTGCAAGCGAGACGACAGCGCGGCGGAGGCACGACCTCCGCCGCCGCCGCCCGTGCCGGCAGACAACGTGCCACCCCCGCCTCCACAACCACCTATTCAGATCAGCCACCAGCCACTGGCAGCGATCAGCAGCGCTGAACTCACAGCAGTGAGACTGAGGACTCCTGCGACAAAGACTTTATCAGCGCCACCACCAGCCAGATCAGTCAGTTTACAATGCCTGCCAAGCGCAGCGGAGATTTACAAAAACGCAAAAACGGATCTCATAGAAGAACTTAAAATGTCCAAGGATATAACTGGCATAAAGAAGATGAAAGTGGAACGTGCACGACGCGAAAGCCTCCAGGATAAGGAGACGTTCACGGAGTTCACCAAGAGATTCACAGCTGAGAACTTTGTTGATCAGGTCAGTCAACTTTCTGTTGTTTGTTTTTTATTACTGTGGTATATGAAGGATGCTTGGTACATTATTTTGTGAGTTCCGTTTCACAGAGGTGAAAGTGGTCCTAAAAATAGTGCTGAAAGTGCGCTCTAATTGCCATGCAATTATTATTGAAGGAACATTAATTACGGGAGAGATTTCCCCTTTTCAATTATAACAATATTATGTAGCATGTCAAGTGGAGTGATTTATGTAACGTTATTACTGTGCTCGCTTTGTTAACTCATCTTAACGTCCATAAAGTTAAAACAGTTAAATTCATGCACACATTTCGACACGAACATCTGATGCCAACAATATTGCAATGTAGAATCATCATAAATCTACTAAAGTTTCCGAGTTATAAGCAAGAAAATTATAAATTCAGTTGCAATGTTGTTTGCAACAAGTGGCGATACATTCTATACATGATTAGGATTTGTCACAGAAATTGATCATCAATTCACGGATACACGCAAGAAAATACACCGTCACGACGCTCTACGCATTTTCTTAGAATCAGTTGCATCTACTGTAACCCAGTGAGCTACTTGTTACTCTCCCCACTCAGCAACTATCTCTATAAGTGCTTTAATGACTAACAGGCGTGAAAAGAGACGATTCGCGTTTTTGATGAAACGTACAGTACAGTCAGTGGAAAATTTGTTAACTTGAAATGAAGTGAATGTTAATTTGAAGCGATAAAGATGTTTTGGAGCTGAATGTTAATGTTTTGTATGGCGTTTAGTTTTCTGTCGAGTTTAATTGGATAATTGATTGTTGGTGTGTAATTATGAATGATCTTTTCTTGTTAAATATGCACTTCATGAATCAATTAATTGATTAAGAATAGGAAACATTTTTTAGGGAATCATTTTAGAAAACAAGAGTGGAAATTAGGACGGTACAGTTTTGATCTTGTTTTAGTAAATTTGCTTTTGTCAAGTACTAAATCCATGAGTCGAATATTTCTCTGCTTTTTCTTCGAGTTCCAAAGCCCCCTAAGGGTAGTCCCTTCCTCCCTTAGTTAAAAATCTTAATCTACGTCATCGTGGTATTGTTTGAATGATTTTATTGTTTGTTGAAAGTTAGGCTTCAATAATTAGTTGAAAGTTAAGCTTCATTGTTATTAGGGATTTCTAGCAGATTCTTAACCATCTCAGGTTCTATAGTTAGTGATGGTGGAGGAGTGAAAGGGGGGGGGGAGAAACTCTGACGCAAAAAGAGAGGTGTTATAAGTTTACTTGTGTATCTGAGTATCCTAGTGTTCTGACAGATGCATGGTTTCGAATGCATTTTTAATTTCATTAGAGTGCTAGTTTAATCTAGATGGTTCTTAGCTTTATTTTTTGAAAATCCATTTAGGCATAGACTTTTTTTTTATTGTGGATCCATTGGGCTCCTATACATCTAGCAATGTGGGATTGTGGTCCCACATTACTAGCAATCCTGCTAACTCCTCCAGCTAAGCTCAATGGCTTGTGTTAGGTTAGTTCACGTCGGTAGTATAATGGGTTCCTAGTATTCGAACCCGCGACCTCACGATTGTGAGACCGATGCCTTAGCCATTAATAATTTAGTTAATTTAGTTTTATCTTAATCTGCTAAGTCCAATATTTCACAATAATAATTTGTCCATTTACATTTTGCTCATTGTTCCTGATAAATGGAAAGACTCTTCGTTCTTTGTAAATAACACTAACTGCACTATACTACACTAATTTCACTAAACTAACTCGAACGGCTTATTTTTCTTTAGTCTTCTCACTATGTCTGTGATGTCAAGAAGCTGAATAGCCTCAACGTTCACCGTCGTTCATGAGCTTCTGCATACTTCTTGTCTCAAAGTTCGGGAGATCTTGAATGATATGCAACTTAATCTTGTGATGTTAAATCTTAGATAGGTACTCGTATCTTACTAAATTGTAAGTTCAATTGGGAAATATTCTTTATCAAATCTTACGTTGTGAAATGTTAATGGAGAAAATTGTTTCTTTCTACAGTATTTCAATTAGCAATGAAATGATTATTGTTGTAATTTTCATGCTTAGCTAATGGATACGCTGATTAGTGATAACTCACGATTTTATGATGTTAGTAAACATAGTACCGATTTAGAAATAAACTTGGCTAGGTACTTACAGAGATGCGCTATTTGTATTTATAATTATTAGAAGTTTTGAAACGTTTTTAATGTTTTTGACGTATTAGCCACTTGATTAATTATAATTTTGACGATTTTAAGTACTCCGTTTTTTTTTCAAATACTTATAAACAGTAGCACATTCTAACAAGTATTTTATTAGATGAGCGTTTAGGTAATGGTAGTTTGTAGTGCGGCATTCGAAACCGCAATTTCTCGATTGAAAATTCTATGCCTCGAGGATTAAGTTATCATTACCAATGAATATATCTACTATTTGCCTATAGCTGTCCACTGTTTATTCAATATAGGTTTTATGATATAATTACAATTTTTTTATACATTGGATCTTGAGATCTTGGTTGAAACAGTTTTAACTACAGACTGTAGATGACTTATAATATCACTGGCTTTTAGTTGCTATAATGTTTAACATTGTATTTAATCAATTAAAAAAAAACATCCATACAAAACTCGTGAATTCGCCTTCAAGTGATTCAGCGCATGATATCGTTAATAAAATTATTCGCAACCGTTCAGAGCAATTCAATTTCTCTTTTATTTCTCGAAATACCATGAAGTTATTTGTTCCGTGCAACAATTATCTGAAGACGATGCACCGTTCGCTTGTTGGGACATAATACAACTATGTGGAACATAGAAAAAACTGAATACTGTCCAAGCGTGAAATTGTTTGACACCGATTTTGAATGATGCAATCCATTGCATTGCCATTATATTCATATACTCTGCAATATAAATTTTTGTTAATTTTTCGTTAAATTAATTATGAAATTTTGATTTTTTTTCATGGTATTTGTTAAAATAAATATTTTCATGCTGTTAAATTGTGGCAAAATGTGTCTTGGGCTCTTACACGCACAAATAGACCCTATTGTGTTCTGAACTTGTTGCTGAGTGGCCAATGACGAGAAGCTTGAGTTTGAGCATAGGCGAAATGCAACATTAATGTTTTGAATAGAGGCGATTTGGCGATTTTTAACCCCCCTCTACCTCTAGTGAGATATTTTGAGATTTGGCTGGACCCCCTTTTCTACTCCTCGTGAGATTTCACATTAATTTTGACGCCCTTCATTTTCGCACTCCCCCCTAGATCGGTCCCTAGGAAGGGTCTCCGTACCCCTTAAACGCCTCAAGTAATTAATGGATATAATCATAACATTTTTTATAATTACATTTTCTTCTAGGCATCGTTAGTTTCAGATTGTTTTACCTTAGCTCTAGATTGTTTTACTATTAGCTTAGCGTTTTTAAATGATTTTTTATACATATTACCTCAAATTTTTCCATAATTCTCTATCTTGGATTGGACCCAAGATGGAGTCAGTACTTTCAATTTAGAACACCAATTTTCTATTAGGTAAATTGCATTGAAAATCATTTAAAAAAGATAGAGCATTTAATTACTTTTTCATTTTTTACGTTTTCAAAAAACCCATGCTAGCTTAGCAAACTTGTAAACAACAATATTATTAAATGAATGGTAGTTTTAGCTAGCTCATATCGAAAGTACCCAAATGGTAATTGTACTTACCAAAATTCACTAAAATCAGTTCAGTAATTTCGTAGTCATGCCATCATTGTTTACCATTGTAACTATTATGAGGAAAACAATAATACTTGTTATACAATGATCTTGTCATCAGAAGTGCATAACAATGAGTCAATGATCTAACGAAGATGGCGATCACGACGTCTCTAGATAGGTAATTACCAAACCAGTTGTATTGTGATATTCAAATGAAAGTTTTCAGGGCTATTATAGAGTCATTTTAATAACAGTTAAACCTATTTATTCATATACACATTGTATTACATCAGTTTTATATTGACAAGTGTAGAATATTTGTTTTAATAAACTAGGACCACAGTGCTACTTTTATTGGTGCCTTTAATAATAATAATAAAAAATCTTTATTCACTTAGGAAGCAAAATACTATACTTTGTGAAAAGGCGATTCTACATTTACATGTAATGCCTGTTCGCAAACAATAGGTAAAGCCGAATAAAATAAGAGGCAATAAAATCTCGCGGCCATTCTTTTCCTTCTTACCTTTTTACTGGATGTAAAAAAAATAAAAAATTTAACGCTATCAATGATTGTGACAGAGTACCAGGAGATAGCTCCTGTTATTCAAGGAAAACTTAAGCTTTGGATGACAATACAAGAGCTGGTAATGGTAAAATCAAACCATTAATGTTTACAAAAATTGACCATGAATCCGAACATCTAGCGCTTTTCTGAAAATTAATCATCATTATCATCATCAGGCTATCGCAGTCCACTGCTGGACATAGGCCTCTCCAATTGTACGCCACTTTGTTATATCCTCGGCTTCTCGCATCCAGCTTGAAAAAAATAACCGCACAACGAAATTATGCCATAGTCAGGAGGCCTACTCTACTTCAATCAAAAACAAGTTTCAATAAAAAATGAGTTAATATACAGAGCTTGCAACATCAATTCAATCCAATCGTTTCCGAAAATTGTCTCAGATTGAAAAAACTGTCTTGTGTTTATCATATTAAAAATGTGTTTATTATATTAAAAAATAATTAGAACAAAAAAACCGTAAACGAAAATTTATGAATTTCGTCTTAAAGAAAGAGAGTAGGCCTACAGGAGTAGAGTCGTTCGTTAACGAAGTTTTGAATTAAAGATAGAAGATTTACTGACTTAATCCTAATTCGACGTGGAATTCAAAATAGGGAAATAGTTGATTAGCCCGTTCATCTGACTTGAACTAGTAGAGTTTCAGTTGTTTGTTTTATAAACGATAACTCCCGCAGTAGGGTACGAACCCTGTGTCGCGTCAATTAACGGACACAAAGTACAACATCAGAACAACATCCTGTGGATAACACACGGTGAAAAACTAAAGTTAGAGAGCAAACTATTTAGAAAATTTGGCAACCCTAACAACAAATTAGCAAAGATTCGAATTTGTATAAAAATACTTTTATTTCGTACAAGCGTTGCTTCTTCACGCTTTCACAATCATGCTGTCACGATTTATATTTCGTCTTTTCAAAATATTGTTCGTAATTAGCCGAGTTTCAAATAATTTCACTTAAAAGAAAATTGGATTTCAAATGCATGAGATGTACCTACTTCTGTATTTAAGTGATTTAGGGTTCCGTATTACGCTCAAGGTTTTAAATGTCCGTCCTTCTATACGCAGCTTCGCCTAGAGACTTTTAGTTGGTACTAGAATTATGTAATTTGACATGTTTTATAAAATTTTGCGATGACGGGTATTATCTACCCGTCACACACAAGAGTGCTCTACCAAGGATCTCGTTCTCTATCATACTCCCTACATTTATCATACACGTCTATGGATTCTTTTTTTTACCGTCAACGTTAAAATAAGTGTTTTATTTCATTAAAAAAAACCAACTCTCGCATGGGAATCCACAAACATACAAGCCATGGACATAAAATTACTTTCACCAGACTGAAAATAACAATTTGTGGACACAAAGTGGTGTCAGCAGTTGTAAACGCACTCACTGCGCCATCAAACTCCACAGCTGAGTTTCGGCATCGTACAACGCGACAAACATCGAAGTATCACCTTACCATCTTAACATCTTATATTTATAATGTCTAAATGAACCGTTCCCTCAGTAAGCCCATATAAACCGGACAAGTGCATGTCCGGCCACGGACAATGTAAGGTTCCGTAGTCCCCCCCACCCCATCCGAATAATACGTTTTAAGAAGTGGGTTTTCTGCTGTTTTTGTTTCATACTTACAACGATAAATTATTAATAATTTTCAATGGAATTTGTACGATAATGTTATCACAAACGGATACTTAAATCTTGAAATGGGCTTCGCAACCCCTAATTTTTTTTTAAATACCTATTTATTATACTACCTAACTTGTATTAGATGCGGTTTTCGTTCTTTCCTCCGAAAATCTTTGTGTTTTGTGATATACATCTACAAAACATTTATTGGGTCAGAACTTGTTTGTATCATAATTAGTACTGTATCTACACTAGTATTTTAAAGAGGAAAGATTTGTATTTTTGTTTGGAACGAATAAACTTAAAAAGTACTGAACGGATTTCAAAAAATCTTTCACAATTAGAAAGCTACAATATCGGGGTAGTAGGTATTTAGTAACATAGGCTATATTTTATTGTCAAAAAATTGCAATAATGTAATAACTCCAGGTATAAAAAACTACGAGCAGCTAGTAGGTAATAATTAGATAATGATCTGTGTAGTAAATATTTGTTTGTCTTGTCCCACATATTGCGAAATACTTATCAATAATTAGAATATCAAATTTCTTCCTTTAACATTTAAGATCAACGTTCTTGAATAAAACACGTAAAGTCTAGATTATAACATAGGCTAGATTTGGAACATTGGTTTCTAGGTCACACAATTTAATTTAATTATATCTTTGACCTAGTTTTGTAGACAATAACCAAGGTTAGGTCAATCAAAAAATATGCAACTCTATTGATTATTCTGACTGGTCGTTGCATTTTATACATCATTAGGTAATGGTTTCGTCACCTTCCTCCACCTCAATGTTGCGGATTTTGTGTTCACTTGAGTCAGAATAAATTTATTAGTTTTGTCTTCAAACGGCATAAGGGACTTTCATCAAACAACAATTCCGTTTTTTTCCAACTATCCTAGACTATAAGCAGATGTACTTAGCAGATACATTTTATTTATTGCAGTTTTATGTATGAAGACTATTTGGGCTTTGAAGTCAGAGTAACTTTATAGAATTTTATAAGCTACGGGTCTTAATCGCATAAATATTTTATTTTAAGGCCCGTTTATTGCCCGACATTTCGACCGTATTGCAACGGCCGTGGTCACGGGAAGACTCAGAGTAACTTGGTCAATGGAATGTCTCTCCATAAATCAGGAATGAAATAAGTGTAGGTCTTGTCAATAGCATCATATGTAGTCTTGGCGAAGTTTCCAAGAGTGCCAGTGGAGCCATTCGTCGAAGTTCGAACTAGCCCTTTCCTTTTTATTTCTTTCTTTTAATTTCAATAAATTGATTACGTTTGTCTTCGAAACGGCATAAGGGATTTTCATCAAACAACAATTACGTTTTCTTCTGCTATCCTAGACTATAAGCAGATGTACTTAGTAGATACTTTTTATTTATTGCGTTTTAATGTCTCTTCACAAATCAGGAGTGAAATAAACGTAGGTCTTGTCAATAGCAGCATAATTATATAGTCTGTAGCTATTCGTCGAAGACTAAACCCTTTCCTTTTTATTTCTTCCTTTTGTTCTATAGGGTCGCCTAACAATTATCCATTTAGTAATCATTCCAATTTAATTAGCTAATTACTTTACAATCCGTTTGAGCCTTACGCCATAAAAATACGCACACAAATACGCACTTAGAAGCTGCACCTGCCCTTTTCAGAGGCTTTATTTTATTTTTCATTTATTTTACCTACGGTTGTAATTCATTTGCACGTTCATAAGCAATTAAGTTGATTTTCCCTTGCAATAATATTCAGATAGTAACCAATTTCAACCTTAACGCAATATTTGTTACAAAGAAAGCTTGGTCAAAATTGGTAGACCACTTTCTTAGGCTGTACACTATTGTAAGTTAAGACAGGGTCACTCATTACGTATCCCCAAATAAAATAGAAGAGGGCCAGGAAAACCAGAAGACTCATTACGTGAATGTCAAACGTAAAACTCTTCTAAATAAAAACGCCTTTATTTTATTTAATACACTTAGGTACTGGAGGAATGTTCTTCTTCTAGACAATATAAAAACAATCAAAGCTAAGAGGTTAAAAATATGAGTATCTATAGAGAAATAACAAATATTGAAATAAGTTTGTTGGGCAATTCCAAAGGTACCTACCGAAGGTTTCAATACAATTTGCTAAAACTAAACAAGAATGTTTACAATGATTACACGTTTCGCTCTATTAATTAGGTTTGACAATAACCGTGAATGTTACACGAATGTTATATTTGCTCGTTCATCCGTGTAGGTACGTGTCCGTCAGAATTAAATTATAATTAACATAACGCCTGTATACGTCTTTAGGGTAGGCAATAATGTACCTATTTGGCTTAATCCAACGCGAAGATTTAAAAAGAATTCTGTTAATTACCTACCTAATTTATATTATTGGTGAATACAAAAAAAATCTTCGCAGTTTTTCTCCCCTTTCTATAAATATGATAGGTATACCTAGCTATGACTATGACAGGTTTATTTTTAAGTAACTAAATGAAGAGACAAGCAAATCGTGAGCCTGATAGTAATTGCTAGCCCACAACAATATCAGTGCCATCCAAATCTTTGTTAGGCAAAGTTCTGAATGTCACCGCACCACGCTCCTCATTTGCAAGTATCATTTGTCCAGTGATTAACCACATTTTTTACAGTGACCTTCAACCGATACACAATTTAATCGCATCACTATTCCACCGAAGTAGGTAAGACAGGTATAGGACCTAATATTTTGGAATAAATTTTCAGAATGAGAGTGAAACTAGGAATTCACATTCAGATCAGATGCGTAGAGTGCGTAGTTTCTATACACAGACGAGGATTCATCTCACACTTGCATCCATTGACGGGTTTTCCTATTTATGTGTAGAAAAAATGGAATGTCATAAGTTATTAGATCGCTATGTACATCTTTGCTTTTTACTTTTAATTAGCGATTAGTCATGGATATTTCGATAAATATGTACCGTGCGAACATGTAGTAAAATTGATATTATAAATAGAAATTTAAGAATAAAATATAAACCGATGTTGCTTTTCTTTTGAAGGGAACTTAAACATTGATGAGTTTTAAGACGTTTGAAGGTCAATACTTGGTGGTTACATTATTTAGCGAGCTGATCTTCTTAGGTATTATTTAATAGGTAACTATAAGTACAAGTACTCGACCCATACACAATGATCCTCCATTGGCTTTAACACAGTCCTTCAACGTTGAGGCCAGTTTGATAACTGGCCTCAACGTCTAAAGGGCTATATTACTATTGATAAAGAAACACGCACTCTCTCCATGGAAAACTCTTCACTTCGAATCTTATCTATGGATTATTTTAAGAGCTCCATCACAAAGTGGTAATCAACTTTTAAATCATGAATATAAATCAAACTTTAACTTAATAACTATGAGTATGTACATAAGAATGATTCGAAAACTCGATTGATTTTTAAAACAAATATTCTTCAAAACGAATGAAGTACGTAGATAAGTACTTTAACTTGAACGTAGTTAAAAGCAAAACTTTCAAAAGAAATTCAAACCAAACACAAAGAATGCTTTGTAATTGCATGTACTTATTTGTATATCACTCGACGTAAGAAAGTAATGTATTTGTGCTCACGGCAACTCAACCAAATGATTTAATCATTAGATCAGATGTTAAACCCACTAACAAATCATGGATGATTATTACAAATTATAAAGCGGAACCGATCCAATCCGGTGTTAAAAGAATTCTGGAATGAGATGTAGGCGTTAGGTATTTATTTAATAAGATTTACTTGTTGTGAAGTCTCTCAACCACGTCCATATTTTTCCGCTCCGATTTATTTCGCGGCAATTTTAATCCCGCTAACATTTTTGCTCACAATTGTGTACTAAAATGATTTTGTAAATTGCCATGTCGATATGCCATCCTTATATATTTGCAAAAGCAACTAGATGCATACCTCCAAAGTCAAATATGTTTTGAAAGGTACCGTGAAGACAATTTTTAATTCTTATCTAACTCAGATTAACTTACAGAGATATCGGTCGATGATTTTCAAATTAAAATTATCGTCTTACTTTATTGCCTTGTCTTAGAATCTGTATTCAGGTTTTGCCATTTCTTCTGTAAGGGTTACGAGCTTACGACACCTTACTAGCTGACCTTTATTTAAAACTTTCTTGCAAACAAGTTACCCAAAAGCTTTTACACTGGCCTTGAGTTTGTTGTTGTGTGAGTGTCACCTCTTGTTTGTAAACTTTGAAGTTATGTTACTTCTGAGATTAACTGTGTTGAAAGCCTTCGTCTGTTCCATTCTTTAAAGGGTTTACTTTTGGTGTCATTGAATCCATCTATCGTTATATTAGATGCAAGAGGGGTCAGAACTTCAGAAGTATTTATGGCCATCAATAAAGCCATTCAATGAAATCCAGGGTATCTTTATATTCATTGCTCTTTACGGCATATGTCTTCATAGATCCAACAAAGGCCATGATTCAAGAGGACAAAGGAGTCGAACCGGGTTTGTCATTCATGACTGATATGACTTAATAATTATCTTTGACTTTGTATTCGTGACTTTAATAAGTGCAAGCTATTATTCGATGTTGTGAGTTTTTATCGATTTGTTCTTTTCTCACAGGCGTTACCTATTGCATTGTGAACTTGAACTTAAGTCATTCACTTAACACTTGTGTTGCATTTCTACTTATTTATCGTTGGTTTTAAACGGGCATGGTCTTTAATAATACGAGATTATTTGGCTGATTCATTTTTAACCCAAATGATCAGATAAAACTGCAAGATTTGAGTTTACCAATATTGGCAAATATTTAAAACAGACTTAAAATAATCTCATTTATATTCTTCTGTAAAATAGTCGTTTATCAAACACTTACAGTCTTCTAGGTTACTAGGTGTACGTAGTTATATAATAACGTTTAAGTTGGGATAACAGTCATGATCTTAGTGGTTACCATCCAAGAACGCTAGTAGCTAGATCCGTTAGAGTCACGGTCGTTGCTCTGTATAGCGTGTGATGTAAGTTATAAACTAGCCATGTTACACTGCCAGTCTAGCTGTATTCTTGTTATTTATATCTGTTATAATTGGCGGTTGTATGAGGAAGTAAACGACAGTTCGTATGCCTGAAATACTTTGGATAAGTGGTGCAAAAACACGGATGTTTGAATCTTGAATGTTTCTTAGCAGAAAGTTAGCTTGATGTGTAACTGACATACCTACTTAATTAGTTTTTAAATTTGTTTGCAGTGTAATGGGATGAATAGTTAAGGTTTTTACTATCCTATAGTATGTCCGCTGTTGAATTTTGAAGATTGTAGGTATCTTACAAAGTTTTTGCAGAATTGCTGGATCATAATTTTAAAATAATCTTATTTTTGCTTTTCTTATAATGTAGGTATTGTGTAAGTAGAGGTTCGTTGCTGTTATTTAAACAATTGCCTGTTTTCTCTTACCTTCAAACGATTAAATTAATTCATTTTCCTGCGTGTAGATATTGGGAAATATAATATTAAAATATTATTTTAATATATTCACTAAACACCACATTTTTGTACTATACCTACCTACTAAGATGCAACATACACACATTTACCAATACAAAACCATGAATATCTTAAAAAAAATGCTTATCTAAATATGACGTGTCACAAAAGCAAGCACAGTCTAATTTTACGTAACAATTTTGAGAACGCACTCACTCATGACCATAACATATTGTATCTATATGCACCTATCGATAGGTTTTTGAAATTGATGACGTAAGCATAATTTCTACAACTCATCTTATACGATGACGATAGTTGTCGTATTCGTATTATTCACAATAGCTTTCTGTTGCCAAATCAAACTCAATTGAAATAGAATTTTACCTATTTATGGGAGAGAAAAGCGCTATCACACTAGGATGACCTAACATACCTACTTAATTAAATACGATCTAACTACTATTTTACATAATTGGAACTACTCGTACTTACTGTGTTTTATCCCGTTCACTTTTACTACATATTCATAAATAAAGAAAATATAAGACATACATTTCCATTGGGAAATTATCTTGAACAAACAATGTGGTTTATAAAAATCACTCCTGCATTATTACAGGCTGCCTATAGGACATTGGCCTTTGATTTGCGCGGCATTAACGACGAAACGACTAAAAGGTGTATGTGTGCATACGAGTAGAAATAAATTAATCATGCCATAAGTAAAGGCGATAGGCGAAACGACCTAATTGGTCCATTTGTATGTATTTAAATTAGACACTATCGAAGTTTATATCGCGCCAACATTCGTTGAAGCGAAAGTCCTGAGATCAAATTACTTCCATGTTTAAAAAAAATAAGCGATTTGGCAACACATAGCTACATATAATTCCAAAACAAAGAGATTATGTTCTCTCAAATTCAAAAACCACGCACTTCCCGTGCAAGCTAAAGATCGAAAACGGCTGGTCTGGATTGGCAGAGGTATGTACAGGTGCCGGAGCGGGATGCAGCTGGAAATGTGATCCCAGCCTGGAAGCGACAGATGCTGGCGCGTAGAGCTGCAGAAAAGGCAAGAAAAGACCTGGAAAGGGAGCTGGCTGGAGAGGCAGAGAGGAGAAGGGCCGCTGCAGTACCAGCGTGGAAAAGGCAGCTGCTGCAAAGGCGAGAGGAAGCTGAAAACAGGTTGAGGTTCGTTTTTTTATTGGGGAGCTTAGTTAGTTTTCAGGGTTTGCAATAATAAAGCTAGGTGGGTCATTTAAACAAAGTAGATTTCTAGTGCTGCGTCGGCATAAATCATTACACTAAGATAATATTATCAAAGTTAACTCATGGAATAAACCAAATAACCAGGCATTTGGGGAGGCCATATGAACTCGTCATGTGGTCATTAGGTGGGATATGTATGTGATATATGGAAACAAAGGGACTGTAGAGAAACGCTTGACAAAGCTAAACTTACAAGGGTAAAAACTAATCAGGAACTGATTCATTAAATTCATTGGATTACACCAGTTCTTTATAGTTTGTCTAGCTTTGACAATTCTTGTCTTTAACACATCCATTTAAAGTTTTGGACTTACGCCTTGATCTTTCCTCGTCTAAATATCAATTTTTATTTTCTCTAGACAATCTATTTACACACCTAAAGTAGAAGACACAAACGGACAGTCCAACGGCGAGTGGCGACAATGTCAGCGTGCAGTATCTATAGACAACATTTCCATGTGTTACGACACTCCCGCGCAGCCAATGAGAGCGCCTTCAGAGGCTAAGCTGTCTACAGAACTTTGTAATGGTAAGTTAAAACCACCTAAAATTGTTTTAACTGAATTCAAAAAGCAACTTATTGATTCAGATGTTTGTATTTTTTTTTATGTTTGGGCATAACTCCGTTATACAAGGTTACTCATGATATAGTGCAAAGTTCAGACACCCCAACAAGATTTTTACTTCAAAAAATCATATAAAAAAAAAGAAAATGAAAATATTTAAAACTTGCATAGTAATAAGCCATTTAAGTTGTCTTGTGTTCTTCGCGCTATCGTGCTCATTGCGTCTCTTAGTACGTAATTCATGGTTATTATTGATAAATAAGTGATGATTACATTTCACATAACATTGTGAACAGGATTTGGAGTGTTAGATAATAATAGAGTGATTAATGAATTAAATAATGATTGATTAAAATGAAAATATTGAAAACTTGCGTAGTCCTAGGCCATTCAAGTTACCCCATTGCACTATACCAAGAATAAAATTATTTGTACATACAAAATATTATTTAAGACCCACGCAGATAAAAAGAAAGTAAATATTTCAAAAAACAGTTAAGGAGGCCTACTCTAATTCAATGAAAACGAAGTTTCGATCAAAAATGAGATGGTAATATACAAAATCAGGAACAATGTACTCTTAATTCTTGTGGTTATCCAAAAAAATGTTAAAATTGGAATAGTCCCGTTAACTTATGAAATTTAAAGCAAAAGAGTAGACCTACTGATTGCCGTCCCTTCAGACTATAACAATGAGGATATACTTGTGCCTGCTCATTCATTTGTGCACAATAGCATCTGGTACGATCGTTCTAATTTTTTTTCTTTGAACTTTCAGGTCATTCGATGCCCAACGGCAAACACGAAGTAGAAGAGGAGACCGCTAAAATAATACCCTGGAGGGCACAATTACGCAAAACTAATAGCAAGTTAAACCTGCTGGAATAGGCTAAATTAAGCTAACATTGCCAAGAGTCGGACACGCCGCGTGTGAACCGCGCGGTTGTAGCCAGCCTAACTCCAGGGCTGTCACAACAACATTAGTCAAATACAATAAAAAAACGATTAAATCTTAATTTAATATAGTTTATAAGTTTTATAATAAAAGCTATTTATTATTTTTTACGTTTGATATAAGAATTTAATAAACATACAATAAATTCTCAGTAACACAAAAGCCCATTTTAAATGCCGCGCGGTTTCACTTGTGGAAATTCAAGTCTAAAATTTATATAATTTTTAGTGGTTTATATAAAAATGATTCGTGTAGCAACGCCATAACGTGTAGTATATGTTCGTTGGCCGATAAACTTTAACTTAAAATATTAAAAGTCCAAAATGTAATTATAACAATGATTTGTAAGTGATGTATCGTATTTAGTAATGACGACTGTAATATGGGACTAACCTCCGAATTCTTAAACGACACTCGATGTTAAGACGTACTTAAAAGTATTTTTGTCACTATTAATTCCCTTAAAAAGAGAGTGACAACATGATACGACCTCTTATCAGTTGAGTTGCCTTTGAGTATTTGGCCGTAAGAAAAATTAAGAAATTCCAAATCGACTAAATAGGTAGATTTAAGTTGATAATACTCTAAATTTGAATTTAGTAATATATTTGTTTCGGTGTTAACTTTTATATATTATTTTTTCAACTAAATTTTCATATGTATCTGCTTATAATAGATACATATTTTAAATTTAGCAAATAAAATTATGTTAACGATAATAAAAATATGATTTTACGTAGGTACTTATTTTTACTATAGTCGTGTAAAAATGTAAATCTACTTATTACCTATTTTTAACCAGTTTTAAATAGTCTAGGTTTTTATTATGAATTTTAATGCGATCTTAATAACCTCTTTTTGTAAATCTTATAAGATACGATATAGCGTCGGTGTGTGTAAGATATGAGAGCACGTATGGTTAGATAGATTTTCAACTAAAAAGGAAGGAACTAATATCTTACTCTACACTTCCAAAGGGTACGAATTAACAATGAATTTGCTCAAACTAACAACACGAACAAACCTGTAGCCTATAAGATAGGTTATAACCTCGACTTTATTAAAAAAATATACCTTTCAAGCCTGAATATTAAAAATAACGAAAATATATTTAAATGTATTTAAGATTTTATAATGCAAGTGATACCATTGTTGCAATATTAGTGTATAAGCTTATTAGTGGGCTTTTGCAATTTTGTACGAGCTACTTATACTTTAATAAGTAATACTTCGATGAGTGTGTGTTGATTTTATTCAGTACTTCTGAATCTTATTGTAATGTTGTTAAATAAAATGCTGTTGCTTAAAATGTGTTTGTGTCAACCCTAATGTTCTAAGTAAGAAAACTTTTCGAGAATTTATCAAAGTCTGTAGCGGAAATTATTTAATTTCAATCAAATGAGATGATGATGACAAATGTTTCAACAACAATTTGGAATTTAGACCGTCTATCCAACCAGAAGCCTCCACGACTATACAAATACAGTTAATAGTTTTATTATATTGTTCTCTCACACAGAATTTTACTTAGACATAATTAACAACAGTTAGATTCATTGTATTCTTAGAGCTAATTTAATCTGTATGAGAGACTGATATCTTTACTAGGAGACCAGTATTACAGATTACCAGCCTCTCCGACTCTGGACAGTAGATTCGTCTGCATAGGTCGATAGTACCTGTATTAATAATAATGAGATGTGTGTGCGTGTGTATGTGTACCTATATATGCGTGTGTGTGTGCCTGTGTATGTTTGCGCGTGCCAATACGAGTATGAGTTCATGTTATGCAAGTTAGTACCTATTATGGTTATAATTATGTAGGTACGCGTAAGAGGTCTTCTGTGTCTTCATAATTGAGGGACTTTAAACAGGTGGTAACAGCTTTTTTGCGATGATACTTTGTCACGGGATAAATTGGGACCTTCCTATTGATTTTGTTATAAAGCTAGCCTGTATGAACCCAAAGATTTTTCCAGAGAAAGCTAAGGACCATAGGTTGCCGTTTGTATCTATTGCAAATCGAGTGCTTTAATCGTTCTTTTTTGTGTGTGCTGGATCTTGTGTAAGAGACATGTGTTGGTTTAGGGTAGCATTAAGGACGTAAAGTTGCCCGACTGTCAGGACATCACAGAAAACATAGAGGTCTCTCGTAGTAAAGAAAGAGTAAAGAATGGCTGACCATTAAGACCACCTTTTGAGGTCTTTCCACTTTCATCATATTGGTTTTTGTAGTGCCGCCCCAAACTGTAATACTACTGCATTTTCAATGGGGTGGCATAAGACATTTTTAAAATATAATACTACTGTACATCAAGTACGATGTGTCGTAAGCTTTTAAAAATAAAAAAAATACTTACGAACTCGATGAAAGAAGTTCGAGATGAAGATTAAAGCTCAATGCTGTCGATTATGTATGACACCAAGATATTGAATGCTTGAAGCTCTTTCTAGATGTTCTTATGAGCAAGATAAGTTGAGTGAGCTGTAATGGCGAAGTCGTCGGGATGCTAGTTGGTAATTGTTTTATTGTGAAAGGAATGTATTTAGTTCTGCTAGTGTTTAATAATATTAATTATAAAATGATTCATATAACCGATAAACCTCCTTTTTTCCAAGGCACTAAGTTACCGTATTCAATCTGATTTGAGCAAAGGAAAAGGTGTCATTCCAAGTATTGCTGTGAACAATCAACGCCGTGTCGAGCGAAAGTTATGTTTTTTCCGTACACAGATTTGGGTTACACAGATTATTGATAAAGGTAAGCAAAAGTGTAGGGCCTAAAACGCTGCCCTGCGGCATCCCGAAGTCAATTGGAAGGTAATTTCTTAAAACTTCGGCAACCCGTACTCTTTGCTTTCTACTTGTAGGGTAGATCTTAAAAAGATTAAGCTGAGTTCCCCGCACCTCTTCTACTCCAGTTTGTTTAGCAAAAGTCGGACACGGACTGTGTCAAAGGCTTTTTTAGGTAAAAAAATATCGCTATTGCATTCTTTGCGACAATTTTATTAATTACGTTGTTAGACAAATCATGGGCGGCGACATTAGTGGAAAAAGAGCTGGGAAGCTCTAAATACAAACTGAGATTTAGAAAACATTTTTTTTTTTCAAGATAGTTTATTAGCCGTTTGTTTAGAAGTTTTTCGATGATTTTTGATACGATAGGCAGTAGAGAGATGGGTCGATAGTTATTGACACAGCCTCTGTCACCACTCTTGTAGATTGGTATTACCTTAGCGAGTTTGTATTCATCAGGAAAGAAACCTGTACTGGAAGGAGGTAATTTGGTGATAGCATTTCAGAAAATATCCAGAGTTATTGACCCTTCCCACCGCTTTACCTTTCCTTAAGTTTGATTAAGAACAAATGACGACAAGCGGGCAACTATATGGGTGGTTGCATTTTTGAAAGATAGAAAAATTTGAAGTCCAGACTCAGGAATCGAACCCGAGACTTCCGTAGCCAAACCGGGGCCAGAAGCGAACCACCTATCTTGACTATGTTACTAGACCTCAAATTTTTCTATCTTCTAAATGGGTGGTGTTCGGTAAGTCTTAGTTATGAATTTGATCTGCAAGATCTTTACCTATGAACACAACGAAGCTTTTTATGCTGTTTACTGAGTCCCAAAGGTTTGTGGAGGATATAAAATAAGTAGCCAGGTGTGTTTTTTTTGTTTATAGTGTCACCTTTTTTATTGTGTCCCATAAAGTTTTGTTGTTAGTTTTAGCATTATCGGGTCGCAGTCAGCTCAGTCAAAACAAAATTAACTGAATTGTGAAATGTGCAATGACATACATTGAAATTATATCGGTTACTTGTACAGTGTAAAATGACACTCGACTGTACAATTTGATAATAATAATAAAAGCATTTATTTACTATATCACCACACAATGTTTTGATTTAATATTTCTGCGAAATTGCATAGTAATTTTTTGGCAGAAACAGGTCCCTTATAAGAATAGTGTTTAGGCATTACAGTTAATATACAAGGTTATTTTTGGTGTAGTGCAAAGCCCAGACACCCTAACAAGATTTTTACTTCAAGAAATTACTTGAAAAATAAGTGAGGATCACATTTCACATCACATTGTGAACAGGATTTGGACTGTTAGAATGATTAATGAATTAATTAATGATTTCATAATTAGTTAATTAGACAAACTACTTTCAGGTTTGCACTTATACCAAGAATAACGTTGTATAACTAGAAACTACTTTACAAAATATGACTTAATACTAACATACACAGTAGGTTGCTCTGCAACTTTTATTATGAGTCACATTACACTAGTTTAGAACAGACTTTCAATTCAACACACAACAAATCAAACAAATCCTTTATAATAATATTTATAAACTCGTTTTTTGTCAAATTTTGTTCATAGTCGGTTTCATCATCATCTACGTCATTTTCATCGTAGTCATTATCATCATCATCACCACCGTCAAAAATAAAAAATAGACGTGATAGTGAAAAATGAACGAGAACCTAAAGTGTCTAAAGTTAAAGAACACAACTTTATAACAAATTACGTAAGTTTTCCCCAGCTATAAACTCGATACAAATAATTTGAAATATTTATAGGTATTGTCGTAAAATTTCCTAAAGCAAAATATATTGAAATTTTATCAGTTTTCATCATGGTATATTTTCTTTGTGCACTGAGAGGTATGACTGCATAAATCATATTTTATCAAGTATTATTTGTTATGTTCGTATTATTATGGTAGCAAGGAAAGTTATCTGTGAAGCAGGGGCGGCGATCCTTTTTTTGATAAAATATGAATAAATAATAATAATAACTTAAAGCTCAGGCCTTCAGTTATTTTTGTTAGCTTAGACAAGATACATTCGTTTTGTGACGAATTCGCTAACGATCGATTCTAAAGATCGTTCGCAAAAAAATAAAATAATGTCTATGGTCTCCACCACAAATGTCAAATTCTTAAAATATAAAATCCGCCATTTTATTTCGTTTTCTACCTGGTTTCACCGTTTCCTAGATTAGTGATCAATCGAATGGAAAAAAATAACGAAGCTACGTCAATACTTCGACGCATCAACGCTTACCAACGCATCAACATGGATTGACCACGTGACATATTTCAATTCCATACATTTTGTACCTACTTTTCCATTAACGACATCGCTATTCGAATGTGACTTTGTCTAGGCCTCCTGACCTACCAAAAGTCAAAGAACATTATTCGATATTTCTCTTTGATACCTTACTCTTTTTCCTGTTGCACAGTCAAGTGCCATTCGTGGCATAATTCCGGTCCAGATAGGCTCTCTCTCTCTCTCAGCAATAATGTTTTATCTTTTTTTAAGGGCTATTATGCACTATTCTCCTCACACACATCACAGGAGCCAACGGCGAGGCAGAAGATTTGACACCTATAGTAGTTTTTGTGCAACAATTCGTCAAACCATACGTATCGTTAGTACGCCGATGGGTAAAACCAAATAATCAAACATCGTTCGGAAATAAAAGCTTTCACTCACCACCGTTTAAACTACAAACAGTGCACAACAATACAGTTCTTACAGTTTTAGGAATGCCACCAATAAAATATACGAAGGAATTTCAACAAAAGAAACCTTCGTGGACGCAAAAAAAACTACTTTCGTTCGAAAATCGAACGCTAATGCCGATGTCAGCTGTTCTCAGGATGAAAAGCAAATCATATGAAGATATATTTAAAAAAACTGTGCCCACTAATAGCAATGAATGGAAAGATGTTTCCGAAAATGATCCTTTTAGTGAAAAGGAAATAGCATCGTTTATAAATAAAAAAGTAAAAGGTTACGTAGATAATGATGAATCTGATTTTCATGGCAGCGTAAACCGTGAAGTAGGATTACTTACTGCACGAAATATAGTGGAGAAAGCCTTGAATAATAATAAAGGGAGATCGCCAACGATCACAATTCCAGAATTAATCAAAAACGGCTCTAAAGCACAGAGAAACAGCGAAAAGCAAATAATCCCTAAAGTAGCAATGAGACCGTTGATAGATGACAAAGAAATGAAATCTCGTGTATACGAAGGCGGATATCACGATGTTCTATTCAGAAACTTAAACCAACTGATATCACCGACTGAATCAACGATAGTCGTAGATGAAAAAAATGCGCTTTCAGACATTAACGACCTCAACATTCACGGAGATGATTCTCTAGAAATTGTTTTTGAAAACGGAGATATAAAGGTAAAAAGAGCATGGAATGATGACGACAATAATATGGCGACAAATTATAAAAGTTTAACAACAAACGCTTGCTTGTACGACGGTAAGTCAACTCGTATAGAAATAGATCTTGGACTAAATAAGAATGAACAAGAAAGGGCAGATTTATATAAAGCCATTTGCCCATATATATACGATGATAAATCCAATGCATTTAAAAGTGTAGTGAACGTAGTAAATCGACCGACAATTGCACCAATTCCTGCACAGAATACTAATGGATTTGATTTAGAGGCACATATTAATAGACATAGAGGTGTGACACCAAAAATAGAAGAAGTATTTTAAGAGGTAGTGGATATTGAAGATAAAGCGCAAAATTCTTAACACTATTGCTTTTAAATTTTGATTTTAAGAAATATTGTATAGATGTAAAATATAAAAGCTATTCTTTGAATGCTGTTTTTGTCAAAACTAACAATAACTTAAGTAAAAATGCAGATTTGAAACGCGTTCAGAGAACAGGTAATACCAAATTTTCTAAATAAGGTTTTTTATGTCTAGTTTCAACTGGTTTGCTATTAAGAAGAGAAATGTCTTTGTTTTGGCTTATTTTTTGTTTTCTACATTTAAAAAAAAATCTGATTGCTTCGGTGGTGCACCATCGATATAGAGACTGGTCAGCGCGTTCATTTTTAAATATGAAGTAAGGCCAATACAGGCTGCCAAGCGTGAGAGAGACAAAACAAGTAGTTGATTCTTTCTAGAAATCTGACTGTTCCACATGACAAGCTTATGTCTATCTTAGTTATTGATTTATATTAAGGAGGTCCAACAACTTATTCTGTTTTGACAAAATATTGGGAAGTATTTATCAGACGCTGCGGCCTGCCGAAGAAATCGGTTGCACGGTGCGAAGTGTATGGTGATATGGCGGCACACGTCCCAGCGTCTGTGGGTCGCGGCCACTATAAATTCGCAGCCGGCGACCGGCACGTTCCGGAACGTGTGAAAAGAACCTTATAGGACCTCGCGAATAGTATTAACATAGCTTACGTGCAAAATCGATTTTTATTTACATGTTATACAGTGTATACTTAATTGGAATTTCAATAAAGTTGTTTTCAGACACTTATATATGTCTTTAATAGATTAGAGTGAAATGTCTAGTTTTAACGATCCTGACGCAATATTGAAGTTATTTTTTGATAAGATCTATGAAACTTTCAATCAATACGTTCTATATCCTCAAAAGGTAGTTATACTTATCTAGTGTGGTATACCTACAGCTGACATTATGAGACATAAAACTGAAACATAATATTCACAAAAAATATAAGTCTAGTAAATTACGTAGTGATTATGAAGCAAGGATAAAAGCGGAGATTGCACAGGCACACGACCGTATTAGTCTTTCGAGTACAAAGTGGAAAAGGATTACGAGAGATCTAGGAAAAACAACGCGAGTTACGCGAGTAAACAGAAGTTAATTAAAGATGGACGTGTTTTGTCTGAACAGGAATGCACAGTTGAGTTTGCGCAGTACCTATACAAATCGAATTTGAGGTATTTATATATGCAGAACTGCACAACACGGGTTCCGTCCTGGACGAATTGATCAAATTGCCCGTAGTGGGAACTACGGGCAATTTGATCAATTCGTCCTCCTCCGCCGATACTAAGCACGTCAACAATCAATTTGTTGACGTGCTTAGTATCGGCGGTGGATGCCAGTAACAAGGTGGATGTAGGTACATAGCATAATTTCAGGAAGGCGTTCCAGTCAGTTCTCAAATATTGCATTAAAAGCGTTGTATAGGCCACGGCACACTTGGCATGGTTAAGGTGGAATTTGTTAATGTAGCAATATTGATCGAGGCGCAAGAGGTCTGCCTTCAGTATAAGTATGTCGTAGGCTAGGCGATAGCGGCATATATTTTCATGTCATTCGCGAATGAGATTATCTTGGAGAAATATAATGAAATCATCTATCCGTATGGATGCCACTCGGAATGCAAACCCAGCTTGAGATATAATTATTTATAATTACAGCCTGTGTTCTGTTATTATAAATATGAATAAAACCATCCAAGCAAATCGCCCCTTATCCCCAAGGCTTGTAGCTGTTTTAACAGTAGATATATTATGTATACTATCGAAACATTTGCTGTAATCGGTGTACACTACGTCAATTTGCTTACAAGCATCCATGTTTTCAGTCAAGTAAGTACCTACTAATAATATAAAGCTGAAGAGTTTGTTTGGTGGAACGCGATAATCTCAGGAAAATTGGTTCAAATTGAAAAAATATTTTTAATGTTGCATCAGCTCTCGGACTTATTTATACTGTTTTCAAGGCAGCTTTTAATAAAAAATAGCATAGTCTGTGTTAGACATTATTCGATTTCAATAAATGTTGATTTTGATGAAGAATTCAGACAGTCCAGCTAAAAAACGGAAATCAACTGGAATGTGATTTGCAATTGATATCAATTGCAATTATATCGGTGACTTGTGCAGTGTAAATTACACTCGACTTTAATTTTTTTTTAAATATGCGTTACGAATTCAGTCAGCCTTCATTCTTCATCTTTCTCATCATCATCAGTCTCATTGGCTGTCTTCGTATTAATATTAACATAATCATCATTATCATTATCGTCACTATAATCATTAACGTTGTCGTCAACAATGGTGATGACATCATCATCGTCGATTTCATCATCATCGACGTCATTTCCATCACCTTCGAAAGTAAAAATTGACGTGATTGTGAAAAAAAACGAGTATGAGTCTTAAGTCAAACATCACACATAACTTTTTAACAAATTTCGTAAGTTTTACCCAGCTATAAACTCGATACAAATCTTATATATTTCACATAAAATGCTCCTGAGGTATTGTCGTAAAATTTTCTTAAGTTACATTTATTGAAATTTTATCAGTTTTCATCATGGCATATTTTCTTTGTGCACTGAGAGGTATGACTGCATAAATCATTTGTGAAGTATTATTTTTGTACTATTATGGTAGCAAGGAAAGTTTCAGTATTTTATGACAACATTACGTATGGTTATCTGTAAAGCAGGGGCGGCGATCCTTTTTTTTGATATCTTCGTAAAAAAAGTTTTATGAAGCTATGACCTGCCAAAAGTCAAAGAAGTTTTTCTCTCTTTCACGCTTTGTAGTCAATATTTACTTTTTAATTGAAAGTCACTCCTCTAAAACCCAGTCAAGATTAATTACATAACCCGGTCCATTTTGGTATGCAGTTCGAATTTTTTTTGAAATCAATATGAAGTCTTCTTTCAGTAAAATGTTCTATATACGTATAAAGTGCTCTCCCTCTGTGTGGCATAGCCTTCCATGGATGGACCCAATGATGTGACCCAAGACTATGCCACACGGAGGAAGAGCACAATATTCGCAAGTTCCACTAAAGTACTGGGCCAAAATTAATCTAAAAACATAGCCTAGCCCGAATAGCTACAATCTCAGCCACAATGTTTTATCTTTTTTAGGGCTATTATGCATTATACTTCTCACACGCATAGCAGGAGCCAACGGTAAGGCAGAAGATTTGAAACCTTTTGTAGTTTTCGTGCAACAAATCGTCAAACCATATGTATCGTTAGTACGTTGGGTTAAACCAAATAATCAAATATCGTTCGGAAATAAAAGCTTCCGCTCACCACGGTTTCAACTACAAACAGTACTCAACAATAGAGTTCTTAGAGTTTTAAGATTGCCACCAATAAAGCGTACGCAGGAATTCCAACTAAAGAAACCTTCGTGGACGAAAAAAAAAATACTTTCGTTCGAAAACGGAACACTAATGCCGATGTCAGCTATTCTAAGGATGAAAAGCAGATCACACGACGATAAATTTATAAAAACTGTGCCCACTAATATCAATAAATGGAGATATGTTTCGGAAAATGATCCTTTTAGTCAAAAGGAAATAGCATCGTTTTTAAATAAAAAAGTAAAAGGTTACGTAGGTAATGATGAATCTGATTTTAATAGCAGCGTAAACCGTGAAATGGGATTACTTACTGCACGAACTAAAGGGGAGAAAGCTTTGAATATAAATAAAGAGAGAGCGCAAACGATCATAATTCCACAATTATTAAAAGATTGTTCTAAACCACAGAAAATAAACAGCGAAAAGCAATTAATCCCTAAAATAGCAATGAGACCAGTGATAGATGACAAAGAAATGAAACCTCGTGTATTCGAAGGCGGATATCACGATGTTCTGTTCAGAAACTTCGACCAACTGATATCACCGACTGAACCAACGAAAGTCGTAGATGAAGAAATTGTACTTCCAGATATAAATGACCCCAAAATTCACGGAGATGATTCTCAAGAAAATGTTTTAAAAAACGGTGATATACAGGTGAAAAGAGCATGGAATGATGACGAGAATAATATGGCGACGAACTATAAAAGTTCAACAACAAAAGCTAGCATGTACGACGGTAACTCAACTCGTATAGAAATAGATCTTGGACGAAATAAGAATGAACAAGAAAGAGCCGATTTATATAAAGCCATATGCCCATATATATACGATGATAAATCCAATGCATTTAAAAGTGTAGTGAACGTAGTGAATCGACCGACAATTGCACCAATTCCTGCACAGAATACTAATGGATTTGATTTAGAGGCACATATTAATAGACATAGAGGTGTGACACCAAAAATAGAAGAAGTATTTCAAGAGGTAGTGGATATTGAAGATTAGGCGCAAAATTCTTAACACTCTTACTTTAAAATGTTAATTTTAAGAAATAATGATTAGATGTAAATTAAAAAAACTATTCGTTAAATGCTGTTTTTATCAAAACTAACAATAAGAGTAAACAACCAGATTTGAAACGCGTTTAGAGAACAGATAACTCCAGACCTTGTACAGATGTTGATGCGGTAGTTATTATTATCTAAATAAGGTCTACTTTATGGAATTTCAACTGGTTTGCGATTAAAAGAGAAAAACAATAAGTCTCCTTTATTTTGCTTATTTTTATGTATATATTCTTTCATTCTTATTTTTTAATACAGTATTATAGATTGTATATTAAATAGACTCTTTCGAAAATTCTGATAGTTCTACGTGTCAAGCTTATGTCTATGTCATGACGCTTGGACTTTACGAGGCAGGTATTGACCGCACAGTCTTGCTACCTGGTTCTAAAGAGTTGTCAATTTTGTCATATTATGGCGCAGCCAGTCTCAATGTCTATAAGTGGGAGTGAGTACGACTGATGTGTAAGAAGTTTTGAGTTTGGATTTCTGCTAGAGACGATTTATAAATTGTTGTTAAGAATCTGGATTTAGATGGCTGCTACGTATAGGTACTATCGTATGTTTAAAAAAGCATCTTGCGGGCAAGTAATTTTAAGATAGAAGTGTGTAATTTTGTTTTTTTTTTTAAACTTACTACTACTTACTACAATTACTACTCCTCCTTAGTCTTGCTGAAAAGTTTGTTTGAACGCGATAACCTCAGGAACTACCCGTCCGAATTAAAATATATATATATATTAGTGCAGGATAGCCCATTAATCGAGGAAGGCTATAGGCTATATAACATCACGCTACGACCAATAGGAGCGGAGCAGCAATGAAAAATGTTGCACAAACGGGGAAAATTTACGCAAACGAAATTGCGCGGTCAGCTAGTGAGAGTATACGTAGGAACCATTGTTTTACTTCGTTTACACGATTTGTATGTATAAGGTACCCTGGGCAAGATTTTTTTTGGTATGAACATTAACTAAAGTAATATATTTTATATTACTTCTTACAATAGTTTTAATACAAAGTTTGCATAGAATCGTAAAACAAATTGAAAACGTGTCCAATGTAGATTTGCGATCGTAAAAAAATATGTATAATAAATATATAATAGGGAGAATATTGCGGAGTTACAATAAAATGTATTGAAATAAAATTAAGGATTCATCATGACTTATCAAGGTAGGAATATATTTAAAAAATATATGAAAGGCGTCTCTGCAAGCTATTTATATTAATTACGTGGTCTGTGGATGGATCAACAAAGTCATCACAAAACGGATTCAGTTGCTAAAAAAAGATTTTTGTCAAAAATCCCTCAAGCATAAAACTGAGTTTTTGGAACGTAGTTCCTTATCGCACGTTTTTGTTTGTGGGCTGAGAGGCTAAACGGAAAAAGCGTTAGATTTTGACATCGATCAAAAATCTATTATTTATGAATAAGAGTTTGTGCTTTATAGCTTGTTCGGATTTTTTAATAATTTTAGAGATTTAGAATTCGTTTTTCATACGGTTGAACCGAATTTCAGCAGGTTGAACCGAATTTAGGCAGGTTGAACTATATAGTTTTAACACAGTTTAAGTATACAGTATAGGAACTACGTACAAACCTTACAGCACACTCACACAGACGCTTACATCTACGAGACTCCTAAGCGGTTTTCGCGGTGCTCTTAGTAGCGGCTGCCGCGTCCAGTTCACGTCTATCTCACCGGGGCGTGGCCACGACCGTATGCGATCTTTTTAAAATGCCACAATCGTATTGCGTGGCATACGACTGTTTGAAATCGGCTTCTTCAACACCGTAGTGTTGAAGAAATAAAGGCAAAGTCTGTTTCCTTACATCTGGGTCTCTGGACAAGTGGCATAAACTCTAATCGAATAGAATCTTTAGACAAGTGGCATAATCTTGACGTCGTTACGCCCGCAACACTGTAACTACGAAAATTGTTAAGGGGCGTCGAAACGGGCTTTTTTTTACGGCAATTTGTGGCGGCACTATTGGCACCTAATTGCTCGGCGAATAAAGGCAATATGTCTGCAATTGAATGGCGCATGATTCAGTCTCCTAAACAGGCTACACAACCCGGCAACAATAACATAGAGAGCGACTGAAACAACAACAAAATTGTCCGGGCAACATTGCGGAAAATCGATCGCTCAGCGATCGCTTGGCAACCATCATATCAATATTGGAGGCCGCGTAAAAAATGACCCGTTTAGACGCCCCTTTAATATGAGATTAGCAGTTGTGCGCGCGCAACGCCGTCATTCTATTCGATAGTCATTCTACTCGATCAGAGTTTATGCCACTTGTCTAGAGATTTTATTCGATCAGAGTTTATGCCACTTGTCTAAAGGTCGGGCGAAATGTACCCAGCGAAAAATAACGACGTCGTCGGAAGATCTTATAGTAAATCTCTGTGTCAAAAAAGTTATAGCTAAAATAAACTACAAAAACTCAATTCAAATCATTTATAAAATAACAGTACTTAGGTATCGTTTTTATTTAAAAAGAAGTGATCTATCTATGAGTCACCCGCTGCTGGAGAATTGAAATGTTCATGCCTTGCAAAACCAATATACCTTATTATTGAAGTAATATGTGTATGTAAAATAACAAAAAAGATGGAAACAAGATCCCCTACATAATTATACAATTTCATACAGTAAGTATACAGTAGACATTATAAAATTATGTAGGGGATCTTGTTTCCATCTTTTTTACAGCTATTGTCAGGTATTAAAAATTGGAAAAGAATGGATGCCGACTAACTTTTTTAGTATTACAGTCATAATCATGTTATACCATTTTGAAATGCTTAAGATGAGCCTTTTAATTTGATACCTATATTGCAGTATTCGAAACAACTTTTTTTTCCACACCTCTTTATTTTGACATCTCACAGCCGCCATGTGTTTTTTCAAAAGTCACTTATCTAAGAACACTTGACGAATCTAAGTACGTCTTAATTTTATAAATCCGTTCAGTGGTTTGTGAGATATGAAGTAATCACTACATAGTATAAAACAAAGTCGCTTTCTCTGTCCCTATATCCCTATGTATGCTTAAATCTTTAAAACTACGCAACGCATTTTTATGCGGTTTTTTTTAATAGATAGAGTGATTGAAGTGGAAGGTTTACATGTTTAATAACATCAATTAAATAGTGGAGAAATAAGGAGCGGAGCAGCAATAAGAAATGTTACAAAAACGGGGAAAATTTACGCAGACGAAGTTGCGCGGGTCAGCTATTAAAGAATATTACATACATACAAGATATGCGCGAAAAACATGACTCCTCCTTACAGTCATTATTGGTCGCTGGGTACGTGTCAATACATTTTTGCTCAACCCAAGTTGGTTGTCTCGTCATAAACTCATAACGAATTTACCATGACTATTTATAATTTGAAAATTTGTTCTGGGGATCCTTACCTATATATGCTTGCTATTATATCGCGTAATGTGAACACAATGATATATATAAGCTATGCTATGCTATGCATCATAGTATAGCGTAGTCCGAAAGGCGCTTAATTTATGTGTGAAAAATCTTAATTGGAAATAGGACAATTTTTAAAATGTTATGTTCTTCCAGAATGTTTTATAATCATTAGTTAATACAAACAAAAAAGATAATATAGCAAGGAACTACATTTCAACCGGGTGTCCATAAGAACACCTCTCTTGGTTTTTTTTTTATTTGGGGATGAGTACTTTCTTTATAAATACAAGGATGGGTAACCGTTAGGTTTTCCAAATGTTACACCTTTCAAAGACTCAAAAGCACTCGTCAAGCGGTTTGTTCTGGTACTCAAACCCGCACTCGATGCTTTAGTTTACCCACTCTTCCAAATAAATTCAACTAATACTATTTTCATTCTGTTTACAGTACAACTATTATTCTACGCAGTCGTATTGATCACACCAAGCACATCAATATTAGACTTACAAAAACCATCGAACGTAATATCAAACTTTCTACAAAACTTCATAGGACCCTACCTTAGGTCTGCCAAATCACTAGACAATTCAACAAACAACACAGAAACAGACCAGAAAGACAACGGTCTATCAAAAATCATAAAAAGAAAAATGGCAGAACTAAAACCGCATCTACAAGACAATGACGAATTTCCCGAAACAGATAACAAACTAACTCTACGAGGCAATAATGAAACAACACTCATAGAATTCCTTCCTAGAGTAATGAAAGATAATGAGAAAAATAACAGATCAAATATGAGTAAATTCAAAGACCCGTTGGAAGTAAGCATCCATAAATATAAAAAGCTAAGAGCGAAAATCAAAACGCTGTTAGATGAAGAAACTATAACAGAGAAAACAAAGACGTTGATAATAGCAACTCTGGATGAAATGATAGCACGAATGATAGAAAGCCAATGTACTTGGTCCGCAGACCGGCGCCCATTACACAGCTCGAATGACACAAGCCGATTAATATCAAAAGTAAACAGCATGTCAAAAAAAGAATGGAAAAAATTAAAACACAAATATCTAAATTATCTCAAAAATAGAAAAGAAAAAGAAAACCTATTCATAGAACAATTTAATCAATTCTTTTCAAGTGTTATACAAGATACTGATGACCTATCGAATAGATACAAAGTTCACTGCGAATTAGTTGAAATAGCCGAAGACAAAAAGAAAGCAACACTTAGAGAAAAAAAAAATAATGAGAGAAATGTATGTGAACATTTCAAAGTGTGTTCTGGAGAGTTACGGGAATTCTTTTACGACTATTTTCATTACTTAAACGAAACAGCTGTAAGCGTTTTTAAAAATTACGCAGCCATGTATATAAGAGACGTTAATAATGATTATGGTATAAACAAAGATGTCGTTATTGAACTAATCAATAATTTAGGCAACAATGCAGGGCAAAGAGTTTATTATATTTACAAATCTGAACTAAAGAAGATGTACCTCGATCCACTTAAAGAAAGAAAGGCAAACATAAAACAAATCAATAATTTTATTAAAACTACAATATCAAACATAAAAGTAGCACTAAAAGGTGAACTAGTAACAGAATTGTCGATGATGAGAGCTAAATTATTTCTGACGGTGAAAGAAGATCTTTTAGTCAATCTGGAAGTAGATTTTGACAATTTAGAGAGACATTATCTAGACTCTGTTTGTGCTACTTTTATGCTATGCAATGGTAGACTGCCTAGTGGCAGAAGGATGGAAGGTCCTTGGACATTTAGACCTAAAGCGAACAATGAAATATTTGTAAAAGTGCAGCTAAGTTTCGATGAAGAAATGAAAAAAGCAGTCGAAGATACAGGCTTACTGCCTTTCTTGAAAAAATCTAACCATTTAAAGTTTAAGGCTGTTAGAAATATCAATCATATTCCACGTGCCTACAATTTGGCACCTGTTAATATAACACGGACGACTTTATTAGCATCTATTCTAACAAAACAAGTAACTATGGAAACGACAGAAAAACATATCCAAAGACATGACAAACACAAAAAGCATAACAAACACAAAAAATGGTCAACAACAAAATCTGACGTTACAGTTCCAGTTATTGTAAATGTAACTGAGACGTATCTTAGTTCTGTATTAGATTATCCAAATGAACACAAAGTAAGAGAACATACTTCACGTTCACATCTCTATAATTTGCCACCTGTAAATATAACACGTTCGACGTTAATAGCATCTAATGTTACAAAACTAGTATCTATGAAAACAGCGGAAAAACATATCGAAAGATATAACAAATACAAACCAAATAAAAATGCTAGAAAATGGTTTAAAACAAAATCTGACGTCATAGTTCCAATTTTTGTAGACGCAACTGACAGTTCAGTATTAGATTATCCAAATGAAAGCCAAGTTGTAGTTACATAACATTTTACTGAATATAAATATTTTTACAATACATTTAAAAATTACAAAAGTAGTCTTATTTATATTTTAAACTTAATATGTAATTAGGTACCTATTAAATATATTTTACAAATCAACGGACTGAGTGTTAAGAGTACTTACACACTAGCGTTTTTATAAAGATTGTACAGCAACAGCGAACAGCGGATCGACTCATTAGAAACCATTGGGCATAATGCATAAACATGGACACAAAAATAGTGACGTTCGCCCGGTGAACACGAGAAATGAGCACAAATTAGTAGGGCAATATCATAGGCTATGTAAAACTCATAATTCATTTATTATATATCTGTGAGAGTATTTAACAAGATACCAGCTAGTATTATGAGTCTATCAGTGATTAAGTTCAAAATGTAGTCAAAATTAATCTTATACGTAGAGGTTATTATGCAGTGATTGAATTTTTAAATTATAAAGAAAAATGGATCTAGTTGCTTGCTCCTTGTTACTTTTGTTGGTACTTGGTGAATTTTGTTGTCATTTTGTTTAATTGTCACATTGATTAAGAGCATGATTTGACTTTTGTAAGTAAAGATTCTGTGTGATGAATAAAGGCCATTCTTTTCGTCCTTTTTATAGCTACTCGCTTCTCACTCATCGCCGTTGGTGGGACAGGTGGCTTTAACGTTAACCAAACAAAAAAAAAAGACAACTTTGGGAACTTGTTTAACGAATCAATCTTGTATTATTTTTGTGGGTCGTCATGTATTTATTGTTTAAGGAGTCGATCCAGTGCTTGTCGTCGCGATGTCACTAGGAGAGAACAAATACCCATGTTCAACGTTTAAATATTGATTTTTTTTTCTTTTTTAAAAAAGATGTCTCCAGTAGTAGGGTACAAGCCCTGTGTCGCGGGGGACTTTTCAACATACAAGTCAAGTCACAACAATAGATGTTTATTTTAAATCACGTCCGTGTAAACAAAAGAGATGCAGTATAGAGTGATTGCTCGCAGGCAGTATGAACAATTAGCGATCAAATTATCTATCTCTTTTGTTTACACGGGATGTACATAAGTCTGTACGTTTCTTGAACGATAAAATCGCTACTCGCTTTCTGGCCGTTGGTGGGACAGGTGCCTAAGGAATCGTTACAAAACGCTAGTGTGTAAGGGCACTAAACAATATTACTAGAATACTCCGCTTCTATAATGATGAATCTTAAGTTAACACAATATGGAATAGAAACCATCACTTAACAAGGTACACATGAACAATAATTTGTAAGGCACACAAAGTGATGTCCCGTGGGAATTGAATCCATGACCTCTGGTTTAGCAGTCAGTTATTAACCATTGTACCAACAGGCCAGTCATAGATACTAAGATTCATGTGAAAGTTACGGATCTCAAAAATGAATACAAAAATAGTTACATATCACATAGAATTGCCACCAACCTGGGTTTATGTACAAATCAATAAGTATCTGTGTATATGATAGGAAAATGCTGTACCCTACCGGTCGACCAAGCTATAGTCAGACAAGCTCCTTCCGTGAAGTTGTTCTGGAAAGCCATTGTTGAAGGCACCTCGCTTCCAATGCCACATACGAGGCAGCTGAAAAAAAAAAGGAGTCTGGTAACAGCCTTACATTTTCATCATATTTTTTTTCATTAAAAATATAAAAACTGGGCCACACACCACAATGTAGGGTTCCATAATCACCTCCCCCCCCCCCCCCTCCATCAATAATGCAGTTTATGAAATGGTTTTTCTGTTGTTTTTGTTTCATACTTACAACATTATACCTACATAATAATAATTTTCAATGGAATTTGTACGAAATTTTGTTACTTCTTTTTATCAGCTGTTATTCATAAACTTGTGAAGCCTTCTTAGCTGTGATACTATTCCTTTTAATTTCACTATATATACTACTACTACTGTGATTTTTTTCACATACCAACATCAACCATGGGACACTTGACTTTAACAAAAAATTGCACTTTAAATCCTAATATTTCACAAACGGAATCTAAAAATGGTTTTCCCAACCCCTAAACGTTTTTAAAAGACCTATCTAACGATAACCCCCACGATGGGGTAGGTACGAAAAAAAATCATATTCCCATATACTTTACATATGCTTTACACATGTAGAATTACAGCTTTTTAGCACTAACAGTCTCTAAGCAAAGGTGCGGACGGACGGACATGGCGAAACTATAAGGGTTCCGTTTTTCCAGTTTGGCTACGGAACCCTAAAAACTAAATCTAAAGAGCGTGTTTTGATTGGATGATTTTTACCTTCGCCGCTGCTCCATACAAAATGATTGAATGGCAAATAGACATAAATAGACATGAGGAAATGATTTTTGAAAATTCAACAGGGGAGTAACTATCAACTATTTTCTTGATCAAGAAACGTACAATAGGTGTAGATCCCGTGTAAACAAAAGAGATACAGTATAAGGCGAGTTTAATAATCAGAGACCAACTATTAATCTATACTAATATTATAAAGCTGAAGAGTTTGTTTGTGTTTGAACGCGGTAATTTCAGTAACTACTGGTCCGTACTAAAAAAATCTTTTACTGTTGGATAGCCCATTTATCGAGGGAGGCTATAGGCTATATAACATCACGCTACGACCAAAAGGAGCGAACAGCAATAAGAAATGTTGCAAAAAACGAGGAATATTTACGCAGACAAAGTTGCGCGGGACAGCTTTGATTATACAGCATCTATATCTATTGTATGTTTCTTGAGCGAGTGCCTAAAGACGAGAAATTTAGCATGATCAATCTGGCGGGCAAATATGCAAAATAAATAAACCAATCTTACCAAGGCGTAATCTTCAACTGCATCATAAGATGTGTAGTACAGAATACAGCTATAAGATGTGACTCCTCAAACATTATAGCCAGATATCTGCCAGTAGGATCCCAACTCATGTCCAGTATCGGTCCTCCAACAGTGTCACCTGATGGCAGTTCCACCTTCGTCACATCCAGTACTGGAGATGCTTTGCTTGTTTGAGAACCTGGAATTTGGTGGGAATCGTTGTTTTGGTATTATGTGTTGATAAACTTTCGGGATTTGTACACATTATGAAAATATATATACTACGGGTCTTAATCGCGTGAATAATTTAAGGTAAAATACCTTGTTTATTGCCCGACGTTTCGACCGTATTGCAACGGCCGTGGTCACAGGTGGTCATTTTACCTTAAATTATTCACGCAGATAAGACCCGTAATATATATATATTTTCATAATAATATGTGTATTTGTGACCACCCGAAATGAAAAAAAAATCTAAAAGCGTGATTTTCAAATGTGGCGTCAGATTTTGTCATCTAAAGACAATATTTTATGTTGGTATTTTATTTGGTAAACGAGAACCACCATAATGTGATTTAAATTAAAACTGGTTACAGCAACAATCTAAGGACTTTGCGACTTTAGCTGTCACGTATTTTTCGATTATATTTAGCAATTATTATGAACAACTAATGCATTGCTAAGCAATGCATTAGTTGTTGATAATCATTATTACAATACTAGCAGACGCCTCGCGGTTTCACCCGCGTAGTTCCCGTTCCCGTGGGAATACAAGGATAAAACACCTGGGGTTAGTGTAGCTTCACAACAATAAAATATTTTTTCAAATCTTTCCAGTCCAGTAGTTTCGGAGCCTATTCAATACAAACAAACAATCAAATCTTTCCTAATTTTTTTATTTTTATTTTTTATAAAGATAATTAGCAATGTGGGATTGTGGTAGGCATCGGTCTCGCAATCGTGAGGTCACAGGTTCGAATCCCACCCATTACACTATTGATGTGAACCTAACACAAGCCATTGAGCTTAGCTGGAGGGGTTAACAGCATTGCTAGTAATGTGGGACCGCAATCCCACATTGCTAGTTATCATATAGTCTATCATCTAATCTCAATGTAATAAAAATGTTAGAATGCAAATATTAACTCACCACTCATAAGGCCAGTGTTAGTAAGAGCAAAGACCATAGGCTCTCCTTTGGCAGCAAACAGCAGAATGTCCTTTGGTCCCCAGCAGGCAGCCACTACCCGCTGGCCACGAGCACACCAGCGTTCTGGAGTCCAGTGTTTCGTGTCCCATACTCTAGAAATATATCAAATTGCTTGTTGTAAAAAATAGTGGTGGTACAGACCGGGAAAAAACTATTTTGAGGACCACACAAATGGTGTCTCACATAGGAATTAAACACATATTTTCTTTATTATATACAGGGTGTAACAGAAAGGTGTGGTCAAATTTCAGCAGCAGATAGGGTGCGTTATCAGTATTGTACCTACCATGGTGCCATAGCTGGTTGCATTATAATTACATAGTTATAGCATATTCTTTTTGTGAAAATTCAGTAGTGAAAGGCGTATGGCATGAGAATTATACCTCCCCTGGTACAAAACTCGATTGGATTATTATGGCATAGAACTTTGTAAGTCATACATTTTTTAATTAACAACTTTTTTATTCATAAATAAACGAATGGAAAAATAATAAATATTTTTTAGGATACTCTGATTTTGATAAAATTAGGTATGTGCACTCAGTATATGTATATATATATTAATAGTATTTTATTAATAGTATTTACAATCTTCTAATCGGCTCGAAATATGCCCAACAACAACGCAACGCACTAAAAAAATCAAGGACCCTGCCCCCTTGCATCCGATAAGGCGCAGATGTTCCTGTGTGAGTGCGCTTACGTAGAGAGCGGACGTTTCTCGCAAGCCATTATAGCCTTAGGGGTGTACGACCGCCGAGTAGGCCGATTGTACATATTATTTGCGTACATTAACATAGTTAATTTTCTGTAATGCACGCCGGTCGTAGAAATATATATATAGATATATATATATATATGATGATGAAATTATATGTATATATATATATATACATATAATTTCATCATCAGCCTATCTCAGTCCACTGCTGCACATAGGCCTCTCCAATTATAATTTATATCTATATTTTTAAAAATCTTTGAAGTGGCAAATCTTAGAAAAAACCACTTTAATTATAAAACAAATAATTCTTATTAAATCGCCAGACTAAAAACTATTAAAAATAATATATTCTAAGGGGATTGGCAACTCTGCCACTACGTTGCGGGATGTGTGGCGACACGTATGTACATAACCATGTACGTGTCGTGTGTGCGCAGGAGTGCAGATCTATGTATCTCTCATTAGCAGTTTGCTTGATGCTTGGTGCTCTCAAGCTTGAGTTTAGGGAGAATAAGCTAAGTAACATGAATATTAGAATTAATATAAACACAAGCTCATTCACCTGAATATAATAGACGATGTGGCTGCAAAAACTTTGCTGGCGTCAAATGACCAGCGTGCAAACACAATTCCCCCTCCAGCTACCCTTTTCAAAGGAATGGCTGTTTCCATTGACACATCCCATATGAGCATAGATGTGTCAGCTCCTGAGCAGCTGATGAGCAGGTCACCATTAGGTGACCAACTTACGTCTGTAACTGGACTGTGGCCGGGCCTGGAAGGATATAAGTTTTTGCTTTAAACAAAGTAATTGTAGTGTGATGATTCTGTAAATACTTTAACAACTATTATGGAGGTATGTAAAATTAAAAAAAAACAAAACAAAAGCTCTTTTTAAATTTACGAATATTCTACGAGTGAGTTCTCAGTTTCTACTTATTTTTTGCATGTGCAAAAAATTAAATTACCTATCATGTACACTGCATGTCTGCTCTAAATAAAGTCATTTTTATTGATTAACTTATTAAATGTATAAGATCAACTGATTGTACTCAAAGGCAATTTCAACCATGTTTAGTTTGTAGGTTGTTTAAAGCTAGAGCCTATCTTTTAATTTTATTTTTGATAACAGTCAGAAGAGCCACTACAGAATAAAAATCCAGGACATAATAGAACAAACATACCTATTCAATACAACAGCATTATTCGTTGAAGGTTTAGTAAACATTGAGTTTGGGTCCACAGTCCATACAATGACTCCCTGTTCACAACCCACAGCCAGCTCTGACGCTGAGAACGGTCTCCAACTCAACGAAGACACATGACCTTGAGCCTTACATTTCAACGTAGACACAAAGGAAACTTCCGAACAATATATCCTAACATTATCATCAATTGTAGCTACTGCCATTTTTGTTGTATGTGGATGCCACGCCATACATTTTATAGGACCGTTACCCCAGTTCCTAGTTCTTGAATAATTGGCCACAATTTTAGGGCCTATATCTTTTAGGTGCGGCTGTAAAAAATATCTGAAGGCTGTGAAGACGTTTGCTACTTTTAACACGTATGACGCGGCCACAGCTAGCACTTGGCTCTCACGGTTCACTGAGGGGTCAGCAGCAACTGCTAATGCTTCCAAAAACCCCTGTTTGTACCAAACACTAGTGATTTTCTTCAGTAAATTATCTTCGACGTCAATGTACATCGAAATGTTTTCATCTGTTGTCCTATGATGATGTATATCCCTTGTTACATTTATATGTGGATGTCTTTTCGTCTAAAACAATGAATTACTGTTATTACTCAGTGTATTTGCCCAAAAATTGTTGTATAAAGTTAACCTTACCGTGTTAGTGAATGTCGTTATATTTCCATCCCGAGAGTTTGCACAACAATAAACTTCATTTAATTTACAGAATGGGATTTCGTCCGGTCCTGGGAGGCTAGGAAAGCCGTGGAAAGCTGACATTATCAGTGTTATTGTTCAAATTTATGATGAAACGAAATAAAGCAACCGGCGCGTTGCTGATATTCATTCAAATTTTGACAGATCGTCACTTTGACACAAATAATAATGTTGCTGTTTAATTGACTTATTTATATCTCTATAAACTCACTGTACATAATATTTCCTACTTAATCAACCCATTATCTAGTGTATTCCTGTCGTTAAAAATATAGTATTTTTTTTACAACATATTTGTTTTAAAATAAGATTTGTGAATAAAATAAGATTTTCAAATACAGAGACCGTAACGAAATAACTTCAGTCAACCAAACATTCTGCTGATAGCAACACTTAGTTTATTAGTCTAACGATATTGCCAACGTTTAAACGGTATAATTTTATATTATTTTCATTGTTGAAAGATGCTTGAAAAACTTGAAAACCATGATAATTTGTTCAAATTGATTTTTTATTTTTACGACCGGCGTGCATTACAGAAAATTAACTATGATAATGTACGCAAATAATATGTACCTACTACTTTGTTATTATTATTCTATAATGTACACCAATATAAAAAACAAAGTATACCTACATTGTTCAATATAAATGTACAATGGGCGGCCGTATCGTTAAGAGCGATCTTTACCAGGCAATCTTTGGATGGACAGATATATCACACACACACACACACATACAAAACGGAAACGGTTCGAACGAGCGTGACGCTCGTTCGAACCGTTTTCGTTATGTATTTGTACTGTTTATTCACAAGACGCTCGGAGCATCTTGTGAATAAACAGTTTAAAACCCTTAAAATACCGGTCTTTTTCGAGCCTTTCCCCTTATCCCTGACACGAATTATGTAGAAGCATAGAGGGCTAGTGTACACCGTGAAATTAATTTTTAAGTAAAGTTTACTCTACTCTACTCCCTAATTTAAAGTTTACTCAGAGATATAATGGTCTTTCAACATTATTTTATACGATGCCAACGATTGGGCTCGTCTTAAAATAAGAGGCAGTGCATTCCATAGGCTTGCTGCCTCGACATTATACGACTACTCATAGAATTTTTTGGAATGCGTTTTGATTTCCAACCTGAAATCCTCCGATGACCTTAGGGATCTGGAGTGTGTGTCATGGAGGAACTTGAATCGTTCTATAAGATACAGAGGAGTAAAAGAAATAAAGAGTATAGGTAGGTACAGTAAGAGAGAGAATGTGAGTATTCCGACTACTAGGTAGGTATAGTATTATATTATTATCTGTGATTCCGACGAAGGCGTATTGTAAGCCACTAGAGCACGTTGCGGAATCCGGAAACATGATCATTTTTCGCAAACCAAATAATACATGTAATACAGAAATTTTAAATTGTTGCTTCTCGGTGAGGTCGAGATAGCTGGCGTCAGCATAATCAAGTACCTACCTACAGGTAAAAGAAGAGACTGCGCCAGCGCAATTTTAACGGCGAAACAAATGTATGGGTCACATCGAAGTGAAGTCCACTCACAGACTACTTAAATAATGTATACGTTTATTTATAAGTAGCTATCATAGACATAGAAACCGGGCTGCGCCATAACCTCACGAAACTGACCACTCTCTAAAAAAAGACAATGCGACTATGCAGTCAATGCATGTCATAGGTAGGTGAGTACATAAATGACAACTACCTTAGTACTGGCCACTCGACGGTGTTTTGTCTTTTTCACGCTTCCAGCCTACTTATACTTATACTTACCACTTGCTGGTGAGTTAAATTTGAGTAGTACGGCACTTTTTCTACAGAATTTCAGGTAAAAATGATCATTAAGAGGCGTCTAAACGGGCCATTTTTTACGGTAATTTGTGGCGGCAATGCTGTGGTCGGCAACATGGCAGTGCTCTCCAATATTGATTTGATGGTTGCCGGACATTCGCTGAGCGATTGATTTTAATTGCGTTGACATAAAATCACAGATTCCTGTAACTATTCACTTTAATGTATGTATGATGTTCGTGATTAGTATTTAGTGCTAATCCGCGGCGCGTTAGGTATCAACTGACTCATTAGTGCAATACCGAATCGATCGAGTAAAATGTAGGTTCAATCTAATGCACTATTGATAGTTTGTACGTTACCCGTAGATATATTACAATTTTACTGTCTTGGTAGTTTATGCCTTGAGCCTGAAATGGGCTATCCAACATTCAATGTTGGATAGCCCATTTATCGAGGAAGGCTTTGTCAATTCGGATCAGTAGTTCCTGAGATTACCGCGTTCAAACAAACAAACAAACCTTTGTATATTAGTACCTATAGATTACATTTTCAAAGCTACGGCATTCTAACATACTACACAACATAATAGAACCACAGAAATAAATGAATTAAATACCCACAATTCATCTATAATTTTCACTGAAACGAATTGGAGCAAAGATAAAACATTTTCAGCTTACGCATTCAAAGTATAATAGGGGTGCTTTGAGAATTTACTGTTCCACAGTAAGATTTATGTAAAACGGAGGCTGAGACAGGCTAGTAATTGATTCTTTATTTCTCGTAACTGGAACTGTAAAGCTATCGCGATGTTTGAACTTCGATTTCGCTTTTCGGGCAAAACCATTGATGTGAGAGACCTGGACTGTTCCATCCCTTTCAAGTAAATATTGACTGCAAAGCGTGAACGAGAGAAAAAACTTGTGCGGCCTTTGTCCTCACATTGACCTATTCACATACTGTTTTTTTTTATAGACAGTATGTGAATAGGTCAAAGTGACGGCAATAGGTACTGACCATTGACGTAGAGACTCCGCTATAACTTCACAAAATTGACCACCTCTAGAAAGAGACGACGCTACTTTGTACACAGTAACTGTCAAAACGAGTTTTTTTCTCTCTTTCACACGTTGCAGTCAATTTTTAATTTTTAATTGAAGGATTGCGCAGTCCTGGTCTTTATAATTATTTTAATGACAATAGTATTGATTAGGTACATAAGGTCTATATGTCTATGGTACCTATCTACTTTTTTTTTTAAATAGTCGACTCCCGCTGTAGGGTACAAGCCCTGTATCGCGGGGGACTTTACAAACATACAAGTCACGGACACAAAGTACACCCAGACTCGGAACAATAATTTGTGGATTACACAAAGTGGTGTCCTGTGTGGGTATCGAACCCACAACCTCTTGCGTAGCAGTCGGACACACTCCCATCGCGCCACAGAGGCAGTCAAAACAAAACTTTTGTCTAATAAATAAAAATAAATATAACTAAGTACATACCTACCTTTTAAGTCTTGCAAATATAAAAATGCAAAATTAGAACAAATCTCCATTGTTAACATTGAAAATTGAAAAATAACACTAAAAGATCCATTAAGTAAATGCATTATTATTCAATATATTATGTGGTACGATAATGTATTAAACAGTACTTAATTCAAAACGATTGTGTTTCTAACTAAATGTATCTGGGTCCAATTTACATGCTTAATTATTTCAAATGCTATTAAAGTATTTAAATATATTATTCTATTTCTAATATATTTAAATTTATTTTTTATTCAGTTTTAACAAATAGTACTGATTTATTAAGTAAGCTATTCATACTTCTACACCTGTTAAAGATAAAGATATATTTATTGCATAACTGTGTACATAAGGTGTCATTATAATTATTTAGGTAACAACAGTCTACCCATATCGGGTTTATACCCATATGAGTATTATTAGGTTGAATTTGAATTGAATTGCTAGTAATCTTAAAAAAAAAAAAAAAAAAAGTACCCATATGTTTATTATTAGGTTGAAAAAAATTATTTGGCTGAAAACCAGCGCTGACTCCAGTAGCAATACTGGAGAGGCAACACAATGCTAAGTGAGATCCAAATTTTTACACACATGTCTTCTTAAATCTTATTCACTAAACTTAAAAAAAAAAAAATTAAGTTTAGTAAATAAGATTTCCCTAAATGTACTGTGTAAAAAATATACGCTTTTTCTTTCTTTCGTTCTTTCTAGGTATACAGGGTGGACCAAACCAATACCTTGAAGGCGACACAGTCCCCTAAATATTTGAGTTACCAAATTTTATAAAAAGAAAAATGGAAAAGTGTACGAGATGATCCCCTTAAAGGAGAATGCTTATATTTTTAACGATATTCAACTTAACGCAGATGTAATAACGTTTATTGATAGTAAATTGTGTAGTTATTTGTGTACCTGTTGTAGTTATTTTTTTTTCTTTTATTACTAAAAATCACAATTTGTAAAACAGTACTAAAAGATCATCTTGTACACCCCGGTACTAGTATAGTATTATATTATCTGTGGCCCCGGTATCCAAAACGATTACTGCGTTAGGGGCAAGATGATCCTGGTGATTTTGTTGCTTCAATTTTTAGAATGTTCTAGGATTTTTCGGGTATCTCCCTTACATGTAAGGCGATGTGGTTTTGTTTGCTCACCCAAACGTGTGGGGTGTCGTTAGATAGGTCTTTTAGGGGTTGTAAATATCACTTTTCGAAATTGGGATCCGTTTGTGAAATATTAAGCTTTAAAGTGCAAATTTTTGTTAGAGCAAAGTGGGCCCTAAGTGAAAACCTCCCTACCCCCCCCCCCCCCGCCAGCTAAGTGGTTATTTTTGGAGATGATGTTTTAACTGGCGGGGCTCTAGCCTAACTGCTGCCCCATTGCTGCTACACAGGGCTGTCACGCATTTTAGTTTCTCTAATTGTGTACTTAATCGGTAGTTTTTTAATACGTTTTCCTTATAAATAAGATTAGGACTACAGATGAAAGGTACCTACCACTAAAACGATTTTTAGCCCAAAATAAAATGTCCCATATCTCAAGGGATATCGCGATATCGTCTGGCAACTCTGCTGTGGGCACATTCCAGTGCTGTTAGAACTGGAACACTGAGATACTATGTACTAACATTACCTCAATGGTTGGGACTGACTCGCGCTCGCACATAAGGTAACATAAGGTATAGTAAATACTTCATCACGTCAGCCTGATAACGTCCACTGCTGAACATATGCCTCTTCCAAAGACTTTCATAACGATCGTTTTTGAGCGCTATGCACTACCTTAATCAGGTCATATTGTGAGGCCTACACTGCGTCTTCTAGCTCATAGTAAATACTTGTAGGTTTAAAAAAACAGATTATCTTCTCACAAACTTAAGTAGGTACTTAAGTTAGTACCTACTAAGTAGGTACCAACTTATTTATTATTTAAGTACCTACTTAAAAATTATCCCACAAATACCCCAATCAATTTATTGGAATTCGACTGATACCACTATAAATTCACGAACGATAGGAATTCCTCATTTTATCTCTAAAATGTTGACCTAAATTCGAGAGTAAATTATAATTGAAATAACTGAGGCCTTCGGTAACTCGCACAATGAATAAATTAATTATGTCTTCAATCAGGTTGCCTTATTGACTTGAAGTTTGGCCTTATTAATTATTTTGTGATTGATATGGCTCTAAAGCCCAAAATATTAAAACATTTAACATATCAACTACTTAATTAAATGGAGAGGTACGGTCTGGGAAGTATCTACAAGGTGCGATTAAATTAAAGGGTTGTGAGTGCACATATACGTACCATATGATGTCCCACCGCTGGGCACGGGTCTTCCTAGTAGAACCTACATGTTATAAATCATGGGGTATCTGCCATAATCGCTTGGCGAGCGGGTTGGCGATCGCAGTAGACTTTGAAGTATGCAGAGGACGCTGCTGTCCGTCCTTCGTTAATTTATCAATGAAACAGATATGATTTTTTTTTATTTTTTTTTTTTTAATCTTAGGCATACTATATTGAATTTTGCAATAGGGGAGGTAGCAGGTACCTATAATATTTCCGCCATACGCCTTTCGCTACTGAAATGAAATGTACTATTAAGAGAACGTCGTACCAGGTAATAATGCAATCACATAATTATAGCACCATGGTAGATGCAATAAGTACTTAAAACATACGCTGACCGCTGCTGAAGTTTGAGCAAAAATTACTGTCACACATTTTACATATAGTCTACGACTGTTAAGATGTTAAAATTAATATATGCGTCCGATGGCAAACTGGTGCAGACCAGATGTCAAGGGATGTTGTACAGTACAGAATAAGTAGGTATCGTCACAGTATACTAAAAGTATACAGTATGGAAACTACGTACAAACGTTCGAAACAGCACACTCACACAGCCGCGCACATCTATGAGACCCATAATTTAAAAAATTAAAAAACAAAAAAAAGAAGTCTTCGAAATTCAGTTATGCTCAATCATTAAGAACCTAGGTAGATATCTACTGAAATATTATGCAAAGGTATGATATCGAAAAAGCACAACTTTAACGCCCTCGAGGTATCTTTGGAAAGGTATGGTAATGACGGGAAATTGGGACATCCCGCGAAATCGGGTCGCTCTAAGTAAGGTAAGTTTTCTTTTTTAAGTATAAGTAGGTAGGTAATTTAAAAAAGTAGGCAAAGGAACATATGTCGTGGTCAGATCGTAGAATGAAACATTTCCTGATGTGGCCAACCATATCGTGAAATGATGGTATTTCATGATATGCCCAACTAAAACTATGGATTGCAATCGGGAAAGCCAGATCCGGTAATCCGATGAATCCGGCATAATTTGACGTTGACCGGATCCGGTACAAATATACCCCGATCCGGTCTTCGGTTCCGGCATATTGGAATCGACACCAATTTTTAGGAAAATGGTCACGTTATAGTATCACTAGCTACTTTAGTGGTGTTCAATGTATGACGAGCTTTAGATAATTGATATTATTTAAACATTTTTAGCCCTCTACCTATAGTACCTATTCAATTTAATTGAGATGTAATGATTATAAAACCGGACAAGAGCATGTCGGATCATGGTCAGTGTAGGGTTCTGCAGCCTTGAATAATTGCATCAGTAGAAGAGCGTATGTTCAGGGCACTTACGCCCTTCTGTTGAGAAACGCGGTTTTTCGGCAATAGCTCAATGACGGTATATCCGATCGTGTCGAAAATAATTTTAGTTTAAAGTATTTATTAAGCGCTACCTTTGTTATTTTTTGCATATTATTTGGGTCACACAGTACAAAAGATAAGGGGGTGGGGGTGGCCAATTTAAGTAACTTTTGAAGCGATTATTCACTGAATCAAACAGTTAATAAAATACCTTAAAATGTTTTTGAAAGACCTGTCGAATGATCTGTCGAATGATGTGCCACATGTTGATGTTTAATAAAAAATTTTTTTTTGCCTCTGTTACATGTATGGAACCCCCCCCCCCCCCAATATTTATTTTTATTATTTAGCTATCAAACTAAGTAGCGGCTACTACAAGACACCTTTTCACCAAATTTCATCATCATTGAGTAGTCTTTGAGTAAAATGTCTGTGACATACGGACGGACAGACAGATAGACAGACGGACATGACGAAACTATAAGGGTTCCGATTTCGCCATTTTGGCTACAGAACTCCAAAAATATCGTTGGTACCTCTATATGAACGTCAACGTTTAATGATTTGTTCTTCCACATTTGGCCATATCATTAATGTAGGGTCTAAAATATAAAAGGAGTAATAAAAAATCTCAATGTTGTAGATTAATATTTATTCTTCTTGTGAGTACAACAATCAACTTTCTCAACTCTTTCTCTACGCAAAGCTCGAGTTCTGACTAAGGAGCTTGATATACTCGTCATTATACCACGTTCACTGAATGATCTATGTGGAGTGAACGATGTGATGTGATGGTTGTGATAGTGATGGTGGCGGTGGTGATAGTAGTGGCGGTGGTCGTGGTGATGGTGATGGCTGTGGTAGTCGAATATGGGTTTATGGTAACTTGCAACTGAACATATCGAGTTATCAGCAAGGTTATGCAACGTTACCAATGTCTCGGTTCACAGTAACCGTTTACGGAAAATGTCACGTAATGGTGGTGGTGATGGTGACTACCACAGCCACCACCATCACCACGACCACCGCCACTACCATCACCACCGCCACCATTACGTGACATTTTCCGTAAACGGTTACTGTGAACCGAGACATTGGTAACGTTGCTTATCCTCGCAGATATCTCGATAAGTTCAGTTGCAAGTTTCCATAAACTCATATTTTGAAATCCATTTTCAGTTCGTTGACTTCCTTGACTTTTTGTTGTAAGAACCTATAACCTAAAAATGTTAATGATATACGATTACAAATACTAATAATCTAGATCAATTAAATATAAAACATACTAATAAACTTTCCTTTCAAAAAATAAAATAACTATTATGTAAGTAAGAATACTAAACTATGATAAATACAAGCCTGTGAAATACGTTCCGAACTCCTCGATTTTTTACATTATTCTCTTTTTTCGAGTGAATTTCACTAAAATTCCATAGCTTAGCCTCTTAGTCACTTCTAACTGCACTATTAAGTTCACTATTTCCATTTTAAAGTTATTGTTTGCTTTTATATTAACCTATTAATCATCCGCCGCTATCACCATGATGCACGACTAAAATCAAAACAAAATGACATCAGCACCTCTACCGAGTCCACCGGTGCATGCATTAATTTACGATATGTTCGCTAAACTTTGGTCACCATAATGAAGTAGCAGTGCGTTTTGATTTTTAAATTATCAAACGTTGAGTATTCATCGATCTGGTCAGACCACATCATGATGTGATAAGTGCCTATTGTGCTATGTTTTGAAATACTTTCAGGTTGTATATGGTTGGCAACATCACGAAATGTTTAATTTTACGATCTGACCACGACATAACATATTGTCATATGTTATGTCGTGGTCAGATCGTAAAATTAAACATTTCAACAACAACACTCGTACTATCTGAACCTTTTCTCTCTATTCTCTCAAAGGTGACAACCTTGTAAGGTCACATACACTGCTTCTATGCGTGCGGTAGAGATTAAAAAAAAAAAAAAAAAAAGATACGGTGCTAGTTTCTCTAACTACGTATTTGAAGCAAAACACTTGAATTTTTTTAAATCCATTATAAATTAAATGGCCATTTGAAATAATCGGCGAATAAAATTATAGCACAAAAAAATTAAATTATCATCATCGGCCTACCGCAGTCCACTGCTGGACATAGACCTCTTCATTTGCACGCCACTTTGTTCTATCTTCGGCTTCTCGCATCCAGCTCCTGCCAGTCGTTTTGCGTAAATCATCGCTCCAACTGGCCTGAGGACGCCCTATCACCTCAAGACCTCAAGTCCTCAGTCTCCACTCAAGACCTCGTTTACCCCACAATAAAAATAGCATTTGAAAATTAACAGAATCTAAAAAATTTAGCAGCGAAAGTAAAGAGTGATGTTTTTTTATAAATTTGACATGACATGTATATCTGTTTGAGGCATCGTAGCGTCTAAACGGGTTGACGGGGTTTGATGGGGTTTATTGTTATTTAAAAGCTGTTTTGATGAAGCCGTTTAGACGTTTTGACGGTAGTCAACTTCATCTAACACGTGGTTTTTAGGGTTCCATAGCAAAAATGGCAAAAACGAAAACCTTAGCTTCGCCATGTGCGTCTGTCTGTCCGTCCGTATGTTGATATTTCGTGAAAAGGTTTCTTGTAGTAGCCCCTACTTAGTTTGATAGCTAAATAATAATAATAAATATTTTTAGGGGGGAATGCTTCATACATGTAACAAAAACTGACCAAAAAACAAAAAAAATCTATCTTTCAAAAATTAACTGTAATTATTGTAATTGCATTTTTAAAAGATAGAAAAAATTGAAGTCCAGACCCAGGAATCGAGCCCGACACTTCTGTAAGCCAAACCGTGGCCGGAATCGAACCACCTATCTGGACTAACATTTTTTTTGTAAATTCGTTTCTTCACAAAAGGGCGTTAGCGCCATGAACTTACACTCTTCTGCTGATGCAATTATTCAAGGCTGTGGAACCCAACATGCTCTTGCCCGGTTTTTTTTAACAGTTACACTGCTTTTATTTATATTTTCTTGTTTCCTTCTCAACTTTTCCTTCAATTACCTTCAATAAAAAATATAAACGAATTTTCTCATGAAATAAAAATCATATAGCTAGATAAAATATCGCACGCAATCACGTAAGTGCCTTAAGGAAAGCTACTTAGCACAAGAGCTATAGAGAAACCTATTTTCAAGATTATAACAACCACAAACTTAAAGTCCTTAACGTATCCAATTTTGAGATTAGTTTCGTAGCAATACATCTCTCTATACTGAAACTTGAAACTCCGAAGGGATGGCGGTTACAGAAGTGATATATAATAATAGAACGGTCATAGTCATGTCAAATTATGACAAAGTGTTTATGGTTCTGAAAATTCATTAAAATTAGCTTGTATGTTACCACACTTTATGACAAATAAAGATTCTATATAAATATATATATATATATATATATATATATATATATATATATATATTGGCCTCAATTGGTGCAGAATTACGTTGTAGCTATGTCAGGACAGCACTATTTTGAAACATGTACTCTACAGCTACCAAAACTTTGTGCTATCCATATTTATTTGAGTCTTGGTATACTTACTTTGTCTTCGTTCTTACTTGCTTGCTTGAAAATTTTGTTTAATTCTATATATATACAACTAGCTTTCCCTGCCCGCGGATCCGCCCGCGTGGATGTCGGTTATCGCGATAAAAACTATCCTATGTCCTTCCCCGGGACTCAAACTATCTCCATACCAAATTTCATCTAAATCGGTTCAGCTGTTTGAGCGTGAAAGCGTAACAGACAGACAGACAGACAGACAGAGTTACTTTCACATTTATAATATTAGTATGGATGTGTAAGAGGAAGGTATGATAAAATTTGATATGTCGGAGAATTATTAAAACGATAATTGATTTCCGTTGACCTAGTATCTGTTTTGATTAAAAAGCAAGTTTATTGACTCATTCTAACATGGCCGCCGCAAGATGGCGTGCCTTTAGTTTGACGTTTACATTTGAAGTGCTGGTAGTGGGGCAGTGAGTCTTATTCGCCAGTCTTAATCGAGCGGTCGTAGCGACAACACGTCTACCAATAGACGTCGCTATTTTTATAGTCGTGTGCAAAGTGTTAGTGTGGTTATAGGGACAGTGATGCAGTAGCATTTGTGTAATCGAAATGATTAGAACAGCTGCCCGAGGTATCCGCGTTCATATGATCGATTACCATTTTCCATAATGTTAATTCAAATATTGAGCCGCTAATAGCTTACAAGGAGCTTTGTTAGAGTCAAGTGTCCCCATGCCAGCTATTAAAGTATTATTTTTCTGGGTTCATTCCTTTCTATATTTTTTCTGTTGTTGAGTCCATACCCCCTATGTTCTATGTTTTTTTAATGGGATAGGGGGCAAACAAACAAAAGCCTCAGCTAATAGTAGTAGTTATTGCCCTTGGACATGTACCACAATAGAGGCGTGGCAGAGATGCATAGCCAGCCTTTTGTAAGACTAAGGAATCTGAAGAAAATATATTTCTTTCCTTCTTGCTATATTAACCATTCTATTACAACTAATTTCTGTGGCAGGAACTTTACGGAACCGAAATGAGATTGGCTTTTGTTATCACGATGTAGGTACTTTGGCGACAACGAAGGTTCGGGTGTGGATAAAACGTGTCAACTGTTACTACGAAGTGTTCTGAAGTTGTGATGTTCTTGTGTGAGGAAGACGAGATGACTTGCTCTTGATGAGTTTCTATAGGAGAGTGAGAAGACCTAACTCTTTTAAATTTGCAATCTTGTAATATGCGCTATGCCTTGCGCATATTTTTACTCAACTTCACCAGAAGTATGTACCTACTTATGTAGGTATATATATTATTATATACCTATATTTCTTTGACATATTATATTATTATGCAGGATGATTTTTAACATACTAATAACCTTTCGCTCCTGGCTTCTTTACTTAACAGTAAATAAATTTGTAATATCAGTCTTGGAAAAAAATCTTATTTTAACCCTTAATCACTTACATACCACTTATTTTTAGAGTTATCACTTTAACTACAGACTATTTTAATGGAGTTTTATATTTCGAAGTATTTGATGTAATGTAAAGAAGCCAAGAGCGGAAGGTTAATAAAAGAAGGTTAAAAAATCATTTTGGTACACAAATAAAATTTACTATTCATAAGCGTTTTAACATCTGCGTTAAGTTGAATATAGTTTAAAATGTAATCATTCTCCCTTATGGAGATCATCTCGTACACCTTTAACCTTTATTAGTTATCCGTTTTGGCTTGAAGTTTCTTCCGTATAGGTATAAGTAGAAAAATCCTCTGAAATGAAGTGGTCCAATGAACTTCGTAGGTTAAAATTAAATTAAATTTCTGACAATTTCAACGTATTTTTTTTTTAATTTTTAGGATGTTTTATTTGTTTATATAATCATCTCTGAATTAGAACGAACAAATAAAAAAAACAAACCAAATGCGTGTGGGACTCGCGTATAAAGGGTTCAGTACCATTATCTATACAACATTAGCTTCTATGGGTACTTATTATAATATCGAGCGAAAAATCTCGTTTGTTATATGGGAAACCCCACTTAAATATTTACAGGTGATTGGATTGAAGTTGGCGAAAAAAAAAAAGTTGGTGGTGGCGCAGATGCATTATTTAGTAGTAAATGATGACAGGAAACGGGGAGCGGGGGCGGTAATTAAACCATGACAATTAGAGATGCGATTACGCATTACATTGTCTTAATTAGTATTAATACCTCATGTTTTTCGTGATCTTTTTCGTAAAGAAATCGTTTTTCAACCTTTCTTTAGTATTTACTGTAACTGTTCTAAATTTAAACTTTTATGAACTCATATTTATAGTATTTTTATATTGTAATTTTAGGTCGCATCTCTATGACATGCGCGAAAGTGATAAGAACCTAACTTCAATCCGGTCGAGTTACGTTGATCCAACTGTATGTCTAGGGTTGTTAAAGCGGCAACAGAAGTACATCATCTGTGAAAATTTAAACTGTCTAACTATCACGGTTCATGAGATGACAGACGATAGGACAGCGGAGTCTTAATAATAGGGACTCGTTACCCTTTGGGTACGGTACCCTAAAAAGCTTAAGCCAATATTGACTTTTAGTGAGGCCAAAGAAAAGCAATTTTATTATATTACGAGGTTATCGCGATAAAAACTATGTCCTTCCCCGGGACTCAAACTTTCTCCATACCAAATTTCATCTAAATCGGTTTAGCTGTTTGAGCGTGAAAGCGTAACAGATATACAGATAGACAGACAGACAGACACAGAGATACTTTCACATTTATAATATAAGTAGGATGCAACAGCTGACCCGTGCAACTTCGTCTACGTAAATTTTCCCTGTTTTTGCTACATTTTTCATTGCAGCTCCACTTCTATTAGTCGTAGCATAGCCTTATAACCTTCCTCGATAAATGGGCTATCCAACAGTAAAAGATTTTTTAAATTCGGACGAGTAGTTCCTAAGATTATCGCGTTCAAACAAACTCTTCAGCTTTATAGTATTAGTAAGACTTTTTTTTTTTTTTTTATAATAAAGTATCTATTACAATACTTTATATAGATTACAATCTAGCCTAAAGACTAATGAGTAATTTAGTTATGACCTAAATTGCTATAAGGACTTAAATCTAAGAATGTGTCCAATAACACTTATCTTATTGTCTCTATTACTTATCTGAAGTCACTTTGTTCATGTGTTCTTTTACGTTGCATTTACACTACATTTAATATGTCACTGTTACACTATACTAATTCATATTAGTATAGATGATGCTATTAGCTAAGAAATTATGGACAATGCCTTTAAGCTAATTAGTACATATTATAAAACCTATAAGTACAATAACTAAACTAAGCTGAAGAGTTTGTTTAACTAACTATAATTTGTATAGATTTAAATATTAAATTTCCATAGAATATAAGTTACATAATACTAACAAATTCACAAATAGTTACCTACCTACTGATAACATGTGAATGAACACATTGCCGAACAGAAAGTCAAACTTTCCAACTAAATCCCGAACTAACCACACAACGTTGTAAACGAATTTCCACGGTGGAAATATCGGCAAATTGAAAAATAGCAAAACTAATTTCGCTGTAAACGTTCTAGACATTGGCTACACAATTCGGACTTTAATTAAAACTTGTACCTACTGATGATTTGTTTTGCTGTCCTTTCATTTACAACCAAATAGAGATTTTCCGTTTCTATTTTCATAGATGGAATCGGAATTTTATATTTAACTGTTAATAAGAATTTTCAGGTGCCTATGATCATAACTTCAAAGAGTTTTGTTCCGTTATTTAGATCCGGCGCAAAATGGATTTTTTTTGTAAGTTCGATATCAATATGTATCTTCTTTACATGGTTTTTCTTTCTCAGAAGTTGTTATGGATGATCTCCAAACATTTAGGAGGACATAGTTCTGAAAGGTCCAACAACAATTGCCTATGTTAAAGAAGGCAATACTGATGACACTTTGACTTACCAGTACAGCTCTTGGTGTGTACCAATATACCAAGAATCACTGAAAAAAAAACGCCTGCTTAAAAAAGATTGATACAAGATAAGCTTAAATCATGCAATCGGTGGATCATGAATCCCAGTGAACTAACTAAAATATCACCGACTTCATGATTTAAAAGGTTATCTTGTTTTAATATTTTTTAAGCAGGCGAGATTTAAAAAAAAAAACAAAAAAATACTTTTTAGTACATAGTTGTGAGACTTAACGTAACGTAATAACTTTAAGTACCGAAAATTTGAGTGAAAATAGTTGGTAACAAACTTTAAATCGCTTTATATCCTAAACGGTTATTTTGGGTGAAAAATTATTTAAGAAACCTCATCATGATTTAAAAATACCTACACGACGAAACCCCACAACCACATGACATAGTTTGTTGATTTTAATTTTTTTCTCGTCTGTCTATCTGGCCGTCGCCATTTTGAATTTTGATTGCTGTCATGTCTTTAGTGACACTCGTAAGATTAATACGAATCGATTCACGTCTGAATCACGCAATCACGTAAAAATCGGTCCACACGTTAGGCCTTTATAGTCAAACAAATACCCCCCCCCCCCCCTCCTCCGCAGTCGGGTACAATGATCATGCGTGCTTCAGCCTGTTCATGTCATCAAACATTCGTTCATGTCATGAGTATTCAATAATCTGGCTGAATTGCAACCTAGTCGAAACGTCAAGCAGTTAAGGTACATGTATCTGGCAATAAGCAATGTATCTGACAAAATTTCCGTTTCCCCACAATACTCGTAATTTAAAATATGATTTTGTTACAGATTTAATAATAGTATTAACTTCAATACAATTAGCGTCGAGCAAAGATAGTAAAATATCATTTGAGTTAAACATGCCGACTTTCTTGAACACTTATTTTGGGCTTGATGAAACACAGAAAACACTTAAAGCCTCGGTAGTAGCCAGTGGTGAGGATCATACAAATCTAGCTTTTGATTTGTCCATGAGAAATAAAACGAAATATCCAGCAAGTTTAGGTATTGTTCAGAGATCGGAGAAAAGGGAACCACAGGAACCAAAAGTTGATCTTTTAAAGGTAACTTTTCATTATTAGAGTGTTCGTATTCTAACATATGTACAAACAAATATTCGACTTTATTTTGTCCTGCGCACAGTCAAGTAATGGTTGTGTGCATGAGAGCGAGGCTGTATCGCTGAGTGCTTAGCGCTAAATGAATAATATTTTTGGAAGCACTCGGCGTAGTGCCTCCTTAATATATGCCTGTACCTTAAGCGTCTTCCAGACGCACGGTTGGAAACAAGCCTTCCCGCCAAGGTGACCTTGCTGGTTTCCAACAGTGTAGACGTTGTAAACCAAATTCAGTACATACCTTATGAATTTGGTTTACAACAGCCGTCTGCACTGTTGAAAACCAGCAAGGTCACCTTGGCGGGAAGGCCTGTTTCCAACCGTCTGGAAGACGCTTTATCCAAGCCTAGGTGAGGAAAGAAGGGACGCCAAATGGGATATTTAAGGGGTACTAAAAGCTATTTTGAAAGTGGGGCGAAAACCTATGAAAGGATGCCAAATACTACCCCTTCGCGTGAGGTGCTTATGTACTCACACTGGCGGTATCGGGTGAACAGAAATGCCCCCTCCCCCTGTCGTAAGGTTTTCCGAAGGTGAAGGGGTGCCATACTAGCAAGCTACCCCATCCTCTGTTCTAATGCAAAGTCCTCACCTAACTAAATAATAATTGCTTTATTTATTCTACAGATCAAAATGAGAGGCATCGATGATGCGTTATCACTTGCTCACGCAATGAGCTCTTTTTTACCAACAAACTTTTCTGAGATAGCAAAAGCTCTTAATGTTCTTGATGATGTCACACAAGATCATCCTACTTTGAACGACTTAATGGATGCCAACAAAAAGAGATCACAGAAGATCCAAGACTTTAATGTAAGTAAAGGTTCATGGTTTTTTCTAAGTAGATTTGATTGTGGGTCCAGGGAACATGTTATAAAATCGATCACACGAGCCAAGTGTGCTGAATGAGGGAGGTGTTGCAATTGGGCCTAGTTGGGCTAGCTCGATGAAAGCAGTTCCACAATAGGGTGGGAGTCTGTTAAGTTGCGTTTGAGTATGTAGCCGTAACACTACGTCCAACTTAGGACAACCCCCAGCTAGGTGGGCTGACGACCTAAAGAAGATGAGACTGGACGTCGTTGAGATGGAGCTGGATACAGAAGGTCGAGGACCGGGTGTCGTGGGAAAAATTAGGAGAGGTCAATATCTAGCAGTGGATCAATACAGGCGCAGCACCGCATTTGACACGCGTTTCATCACGTTGGGCTCTTCAATATGTTTGATGCTTTCGCATCAAGATTGTTCATGTAGAACCATATTTAAACTGCGTAGATATCATATAACTTTCTGTAAATCTATAGACCGCGATACGCCGAGATGGCAATCGGATACGAGGTTAGACAAGGAAGACCTAGACGACAAATGTCTCGTGCCATCTTAGAATGTAGCAGTTCCAGTCGAAAGTAATATCGGCCTTCAAGCACTCCAAATAGAATCTTGAAACTTAATTCATCATTTCCATCATCTAATTTCGCCCAATCGTGCAATCGCTAATATTTAAAAATAAATCCTTTTTTTTTGTTTCAATACATTCTTCACATTTCAGTTCCATTTTCCCGAGCTGTTTGGCAATTCGAGGCGTAATGGTCTTGTACCAATAAGACCCTGGGTGGAGTTGGGACCTGGTTCATTCAAATCGGAAATAGTGACGTACCCTCCAAACTTCCTGGTGAAAAGACTGAAATTCTTGGTGCAATATGCGAAAGAGCACCGGAAGAAGGAGCAAGCTTATAATCGAATGGGAGAAGACTAAGATATTTTAAAATTAGATTAAAATTATATGTTTTTGTTTTTTTTTTCACCGAGAAAATGTCTGAAGTTATGAATAATCCCTGTGACTGATTTGACAATCTCTATCTCTGAATACGCGAAGTTACTGATTGGTTCTCCACTAATTTTGATTTTGGTTCTTACCAATTTAGACATTTTTCCGAAAAGTTTAAAAAAACATGAATATTAAATTATATGTGTAAATAGCAAAAAGACCATCCCAGACCTGCTAGTAGGTAAGTATATTCATAATTGCAGGTACAAAATAAAGCTTTATTTACTTTAGCCATTATAAACGTTGTTGCATGAGAAGCAGTATGCAGGAAGGCTGGCCTTCTCTCTGAAAGATTGTACAGGCCGTAATCCACCACGTGGGTCCAATGCGGATTGGTGAATGTCACACGTCTTCGATTATTTGCTTCTGGAACATGCCAGTTGAGGTACTCACTGTTATAGTCTAATAATAATAATAATATCGTGGGATAACACACGCAACGCTATCTGATCCCAAACTAAGCAGAGCTTGTACTATGGAAACCAGACAACTGATAAACATACTTATATATTTCTAAATACATACATATTATAGATAAATAATGCTCATCGTGCTCATCACACAAAGTTTTATCCTGGGTGGGGATCGAACCCACGACCTCTTGCTTAGCAGTTGGATACACTCCCACCGCGCCACAGAGGTCCTAAGGCCCTTTGTAGACAACGCTACGCAAATCTTCGATTCCCGACGATTTTAGTCTGTAAGTAACTACCAATACGAGTTCAGTAAGGTTTGTACACAGACAATCGTCTTGTAAATTTGTAATTTAAGGTTAGGTACCTTAATCTTTATCTATTCGCAGAAAGATAAAAAAATCGACAGATATAGAAGATTTTCATGAGTTTTTTTACACCTAAATAAACGTCGCATCACGCTAGCTCATAACAGTATAAGTGCTACCCAAATCCTAAACAACACAAATCAACTCTCTTGTAACTTAACTCAAGTCGTATATCTTGCTAAAGTATCCTTCCTTCCAAAATAAATACAAGGCAACTAAAAAACAAAAACTAATTATACCTAGTTAAACATTACATACACAACATAAAACAAATTAAACATTTTGAAGTTGGTGCTTATGAAATAGTAATCTTTATGTTTAATCGGCACCAACTTCAAAATGGTTAATTTGTTTTGGTTATTCTAGGTAGGTATATATATATATACGTAAATCACTATAGGTGTGCCTTTAATATTTGAAGAGTTCCCTCGATTTCTCCAAGATCCCATCATCAGGTCTTGATCTGATGACAATGGGACCAACTTGGACTTTGCTTATACCCTTTCAAATACAAAAATATTTTTTCAAATCGGTCCAGCCGTCTTTGCGTAATCGGTGCACAAACATATAAAAAAAAGAACCTCCTCCTTTTTGAAGTCGGTTGAAAAAGTAAGTAGGTTACTTTTACATAAACTAAAATACCAGAGCAAGAAATACTCGTGTCAAGCAGATACTTAAACTTATTCAGTTAAAAACCAGAGGTAAAAATGAAGGATGATTTTATTATTCAGTGCAAAATCTGCATTTTGCTTTTTCGCAAATTAAGCTGTTACTATCTGCGATGTAGGGTGACAATGGAACGTTATAATTTGAATAATTTTGTGGGACTTTTTTAAAGTACCTACCTACTCAGAGCTAGTAAGTACCTAACTACATTTATGTACCTCTAGATAATCCTGGATCAACTACTGGGATTCACTAGTATTTTAGTTTTTAGTTTTTTTATAAAAGACGACTCCCGCAGTATGGTACAAGCCCTGTGTTGCGGAGGACTTTACAAACATACAAGTCGCACAAAGTACACCCAGACTCGGAACAACAATTTGTGGATCACACAAGGATGTGTCCCGTGTGGGAATCGAACCCACGGCCTCTTGCGTAGCAGTCGGACAGACTTGGGAGTCTGTCCGACTGCTACCGCGCCACAGAGGCAGTCAAATATATTTGTAACTAGCGGAGGGCTCGCGGTTTCACCCGCGTAGTTACCGTTCCCGTGGGAATACAGGGATTAAAAATAGCCTATGTCACCCGGGGTTAGTGTAGCTTCACAACGATGAAAGAATTTTTCAAGTTCGTCCTGTAGTTTGGAAGCCTATTCAATACAAACAAACAAAATATAGAAGTATAGAAATATAGATATAGATATATTACAAGTGATCCAGAATGTGGAATACAAGGTGTAACATCTCTCTGGATAAATGAAAGATCTTCCGAATAGACGAGGTGATCGTGCCCGGCGGGCCGCAGCACAACGGTTGACATGAGGAATTTGTGTATATCTTTATCGGCTTAAGAATAGTACTACCCCATCTCTTCCCGTGGGTGTAGTCAAGGCGACTAAGGGATGTCACACCGGAGGAAGCAGCAGCGTCCTCTGCGTACTTTGAAGCCTTACTGATTTATTATATTAATTACATACAATAAGATAATAGATAGATATATGGATAATACAATATATAGATAAGACAATAGATTATAGTAATTACCCCCATGATCTACACGAAGTAGTTTCAACTCGGGAGACCAGTTTCAGCAGTGGGACATCATAATTATGGGTTGATATGCTATAGCTAGCAATAGTGAAAACTTCATCTGCGCGATTCAGGATTTCAACCGATCTTGTAAATAACAATGGGGGTTTTGGTTTGGGGGCGCTTGACCGCTGGGGGTAGGTTTTAATTAAGAAATTACCACGATACTTTTGAGGGGACCTTGAGCCACTTAGCCTTCACACTAGATCCGCTACTGACGGGCCCAGAAGACGTTGTTCTACTACAGAGCTCACTGAAATATTTGTTTTGTTACTGCATTTAATATAAAGGTAAGGTATTCGTCGTTTTTTTAGGTTGCCGTAGCCAAAATGGCAAATCGGAACCCTTATAGTTTCGCAATGTCCGTCCGTCCGTCCGCAGCTTAGCTCAGAGACTGTTAGTGCTAGAAGGCTGTAATGCATCTGCACATAGACAAAATGAAAGAATAAAATTTTATAAAAAATTTTTTGATGGTATCTTCCCCATATGTAAAGAAGGGATGTGATTTCTTTTTCTCACCTACTCCATTGTGTGGGGTATCATTAGGTAGGTCTTTAAAGCTTAGGGGTTGTTAAGACCATTTTTAGATTTAGGGATCCGTTTGTGAAATATTAAGCTTTAAAGTGCAAATTTTTGTTAGGGTCATGTTCCCCCCACTGCCAGCTAAATGGTTGATGTTGGGTGTGTGAATAAAATCACGGTAGTAATATATATAGTGAAACTAAAAGGAAAACTATCACAGCTAAGTAGGTGTAACTTGCATTTTGGTTGCTTGGAATGCGGGGAAAATGAGAAAGGCTTGTACAAATCGAGAGAGATATATTTGTAGGGAAGCCAGTATGCAAAGTTAGTAAGAGAAGAGAGCAAGTCCTTTATTCCAATCCGTTTATATGTTCGCCATTAGAGTGGGGTAAACAAATTATTGATTTAGTATAACGCCATCTGTCTTAGGATGTTTGAACTAGCCAATCAACCGAAGTAGGTAAGTTACATTAGCGGTCCTCACCTCATCCGACAGATGGCGTTTTGAACATATTATTATAATGTTAATAAATTTCGTTAACAGTAGGCTTTACAAGTTTACGAGAAACAGCTGATTAAATGAGAAGTTACAAAGGTTTTGTACAAATTTCATTTAAAAATATTATTATGTAGGTTTAACGTTGTAAGTATGAAACAAAAAACCAACTTCTTAAGCCGCATTATTCGAATTGGGGAACTACGGAATCCTATATTGTGCGTGGCTCGATATGCACTTGCCTGGTTTTTTTACTAACTCTTTTCTCAAAGAATCCAGTATAGTTTTATGTTCACAATAACGTAAGTATTCCACTAGACTAGTAGACTGTCCTTAAGTTTACAAAACTTATGGACTAACTCTACTGCAGGTGTCAGCTAGCCAGACAGCAATGTGATTAGTAGTAGACATACTCGCTTAGCAAGGCTTACGCTCTGTGAAAGGATCTGCCTTTATTATCTTGTGTACCTACTGAAGTACGAGAGCGCTGTTAATAATGTTCTTAAGGCACCTGTCCCACCAACGACGATGAACGAGAAACGAGTAGCGATTTATCGCTGAAGAAACGTACAGCAGATGTATTTTGTAGATCCCGTCCGTGTAAACAAAAGAGATGCAGAATAGAGCGAGTACTCGCCGCAGTGGTACCGGTGAGCAATTAGCTATTATTATATGTATATCTTTTGTTTACACGGGATCTACATACACACATCAAAAGTGTCTAGGGATCAAGCATTTTTATGCGGATTTCTTGAGATTGAGATGTGGCTTTGTAATAAATTTATGATTTTATAAATTTATATGGATCCTTTTTGGTGCATTTCATAATTTGAATCAGGAACTGTGAATCAAATTCGAGTAAAAGATGAAAATCAGCTGTCAATATTTTCCCTATAAAAACATACAACGCATTGAAGACATTATTAGTGCTACTGTTTCCCTACTACTGATTAAAACCAACGTTATTATGGAGCGGCGACGTCATTTAAGCAGGGAAGAAATGCTCAGAGCCGTGGGAATGATAGAAGCTGGTTCCCGGCAACGTACTGTGGCTTTAGCTCTGAATACAAGTCAGAGTGTTATCAGTCGACTTTGGACACGTTACCGAAGCACTGGTACCGTGGCTGAGCGCCATGGAGGACGGTATCGCTGCACCACACGGAGACAAGACCGATACATTCAAATCTTAACTCGAAGAGGTCCAACAATAACCGCCATGATGTTAGCCGTGAGGCTTCATCACTCTTCAGGGAACTTAATTAGCGACCAAACAGTCAGAAGCCGCTTGCATGAAGTGAACCTTCATTCCCGAAGACCGCTACGGGTACTACCTATAGCAATGCACAATCGTAGGATTCGATATCAATGGGCTCTTGAACACAGAAATTGGGCAGAAGAACAATGGCGTTTCGTGTGCTTTTCTGATGAGTCTCGTTTTGGTATGAGACCGGATACAAGACGTATACGACACTGGAGAACCCCTGGACGCCAACAGCGATTAAAATCCTGCCAGGAAGTCCATCCTTATAGTGGTGGAACCATCATGGTATGGGCGGGTATTTGGATCGGCGGAAGAACTGAGTTGATTTGGATCAGAGGCAACCTCAACGCTCAAATTTATGCTGAGACGATTGTATCAGATGTCATCGTTCCTCTACAAGTGCAAATCGGTCCCTTATTTCAGTTAATGCATGATAATGCACGACCGCACACCGCAAGAGTTGTAAGACAGACTCTCGCCGCAGCTAACATCAATGTCCTGCCCTGGCCTGCTCAGTCGCCAGACTTGAACCCGATTGAGCATGCATGGGATATGCTACAGAGAAGAGCTCTGCCGAATATGGAGGGTATCCAGTCGCAAGAAGACCTTTTTTTGTTGTTGCAACGAACATGGGCGGCCATTCCACAGCGTGATTTGGATGAACTCATTTTGAGTATGCCAAACCGATGTTCTTGTGTTGTTAGTGTTCGCGGTAGAAACACGGATTATTAATTGTTTAAGTTACCCAATAAAATTTTAAAGAAAACTGTTATTTCAGTCTTTTTTTCGAACTTTAATGTTAGTGGTTCAAATGTCAAAAATCCCTTTATTAGGAAAATGGCAAATTTCTTTATTAATGCAAAGGTGACTTGGTTTATCGTTACTGTGACAAACGAAAACACTTTATTTGATGAATCCTTAAAGAAATAAAAAAAAAAAAATTAATCAGGAGAAAAGTTATTGCAAAAATATATGTTGATCCCTAGACACTTTTGATGTGTGTAAGTATGTACGTTTCTTGAGCGATAAATCGCTACTCGCTACTCTTTTTCTCGCCGTTGGTCGGACAGGTGCCTTATAATGTTTTAGCTGTACTGCAAGCTCCTTTGTTGGTAGGTACTAAGAACGAATATTGTTTTAATAAAATATAGGTAAGTTATTTCCTATATTTTATAGGTAATGTAGATGATTGATGGTAAATATATTAAATATGTATTTTATATAATTTTATAAGCTACAGGTCTTAATCGCGTAAGTATTCTATTTTAAGACTTTATACATCTGTGTTATATGGCCCTATGTTTTATGACGCTACGACTTAAAGGATGCAATGAAAAAAAATGAAATGTGGAAAAAACGGGAAAAATTTACGGAGACGAAGTCTGCTAGTATTAAATATTTTCCAAAACTGATATTACAAAGTTATTTAGTGTTATGTAAAGAAACCACATGCGGGAGGTTATTAGTATATTACAAATCACCCTGTATATGACTTCGCCATTAAACGAATGGATATAGCTAAGCATACACTATGAGAGTTTAACCCCTTCAAAGAGAAAAGCGGTCCCGCAGCTTATCTGCTTCCACTTTCTGTAAGCTGTCTGACTAAACTTAAGTATAAACTAGCTCTAGGTTTAGTTGTTCAATTACATATAGCTTTAGGTATAGGTGGGTATATTAAGCTAGCACCACACCAGTTCTGGATTTTGCACAATGCAAATTTTATAAAATTGATAAATACTTGATTCTTTCAACGCCGTTTCATATTTCTCCTTCATACATTAAAAAAAAAACCGGGCAAGAGTATCTCGGACCATGCTCAGGGTTCTTATTCACTATATTTATTTCGTTGTCTTGACAAGCCCGTGCGAACTGGCGCATGCGCGGTGCGCTCATTATGTCCACCGGTAGAGACCGGCGCTTAAAAATGCTTCAACGCGCATGCGCGGTGGACATCTTTGAGCGCACCCCGCATGCGTCAGTTTGCACGGGCTTGTCACGACAACGAAATAAAGATAGTGAATAAGGACCCAGTGTAGGGTTCAGATATTTATTTTTGGAACGAAGTTTCTTAACGCGCGTTGCGATAGGGGGCTAAGCGAAAAAAATTGAGACCAAAAGTTGTAACGACACTTTTTGCTATAGTTGTGAGCCGTGCGGCGTGCGCGTGTTTCTCTGTCTCTCTCTCATAGAAAGCAAGCCAGTTATTTTCGCTTCGTCTTTCTTCGCATTGAACAGTGTAGTATCGCGACGATTATTTTTGTTGAGTGTATACAGGTTTTTTGTACATAATAAATAATAAAAAATAATAAAGGAACTTCGTTCCATCTATATATCGATCTAAGTAGCGGCATGCAAGATACCTATAGGTACTCTAAATTTCATCCATATACATTGCGTAGTTTTTGAGTAAAATGCCTGTGAAATACGGACGGACATACATACAAACCGGACATGACGAAACTATAAGGGATTGGTTTCATTACTTGAAGCTGAAGATTTTGTTTGTTTGAATGCACTAATGTTAACTAAAAGATACTGGACCAATTTTGATGAATTTTGTTATGGGGGTTACTTAAAACTTAAAAAATCGAAAATTATTCACAACCCCTACATATTTTTAAAAGATCTATCAAACAACACTCCACTTGATGGGGAAGGTGAGAAAAAAATCACACACACATGTAGGGGAAGTTTTTTATCTTAAATAACTAGCATTGGCTGTCAACAATCTGCACCTATATAATTTTATGTTCCACCCAAAGGTTGGCTGGTAGAGAATGCTTTTAGCAATACGAACGCCTTTGTACAATATGTTGTGCATAAAGTCAATAAATAAATAAATAAAGTTCCCCTAACCTAAGTATCCGAAAAAATATTATTTCCAAAATTTTATTCTACCACTTTATCGGCGTAACTAATATGTATATCTATGCCAATAACAGCTTTCTAGTACTAATTATCTCTTAGCTAACCTGGGGACAGAAAGACGGACAGACAGAGCGAAATTACAAATGGGCATTTATTCCGATGAAGTATCCTCATAGGCAACGCCCCGGGCAACAGTTAGTACTGTGATAAAGCTCACGTTATCATTGAACTACTAAGTTAACTCAGATTGCAAGGAAAGCGTTTGCTTTAAGTCTAACTTGCAGTAGTTTCTGTAGTAGAAAATAGTTCTACTCCTGTGGACCGCGGAACTTAAGATAATAGTGCCTCAAGGAACGGAACATGATAATACAACTTCTAATAAATGACCACTTACTCTAAGATATTATACAATGAATTGAGTTGATTTACTTTGTCATTAAGGGTAGATTACGCGAAACAGGGTTCGGCTCTCTCAAAAATTTATGTAGAAAACCTAAATATTAGGACACGAAAAAAATTGTGTCACTAGTCAAAGAGTTTTTCTAGTAGATGAAATAAAGAAATTTAAGGATATGTCTTAATATGATCCCGCAAAAAAATCTCGAAGTTGCAGAAAAATGCAAAAACGAGCATTTTCGTATTGTCATAGTCATAGCGTTCGTAATCTAACATATGTACGAACGAATATTTTACTTTATTTTGACCTGCGCTCCTGCGCACTGTGAAGTAATGGTTGTGTGCGGAAGAGAGAGGCCAGCGATCGTGTCGCTGTGTACGTAGCGCTAAATAAATTATTTTCTCAGTGTAATGCCCCCTTAACCCCAGTTGGGTTTTAATCGTGTTGTGATGACATTGAAATTGTTGTTTTTATCAAAAGCCAATTTATACATCTATTTTCAACTATTAAGATTTTGAAATTGTGTAGTAGCTACGTCTGTACATTAAAGATTGATTTCTTGTGGTTATTTGGAGCGGTCGGATTTTTAATCTGAAATGTTATTTAAGTTTTTTAATGCTTATTTGTTTGCTTATTCGAGTAGGTATCTATAGATTCGGGTATTTAGGTATAAGACCTTGTTCAGGGTTCTTATTCACTATTTGTCTTTCGTTTTCGCGGCAAGCCCGCGCGTCTAACTGTCAAAATCTCGTGATAATGGTAAATAGAGACCTTTTTTTTATTGAATATTATTAAACATGCATCTTAAATACATACAATATCATTGTCCCACAAAACTGTTTACACAGTTTGTTTTTTGCATGCGCGTGTTAGAAAAAGACGTAGAATCTGAAGATATTGTAGCGAGTTCTACGAGTTTCTAACATAATATTATAATAAACTTTCAATGTAGAATAATGTAGAACTGCTACGACTACTATTTTAAAAACTTAATTTTGTAATTAGGTCAGGATTTTTAACTACTTTAATATCTGGATATACAATTACTTCATCAGGATGTATATAAGTCAGTGACTTGATCATGTTCAGTTTAGTTAGTGTGATCAGTATAATATCACATTTATTTAGCATTCTGAGTTAACAGAATGCTAAATAAATGTGATATTAAACTTCTTATCAATATGCTTGTTATTGATAGGTAGCCTAAAACAACCAGGATGGTAAATAATACAAAGAAAAAAATTGGAAATTATCATATATTCTCAAACTTGTTCGGCCTGGTTGTATCAAGGATTTAGGAAGAGGTACGTATACTTATTTTGGTTCCAAGAGGACCTATTGGCTAGGAATAGAAGCCAACAAGAAACTAGCCCGTCTCCTAATAAATATATGCCATACAACATTTCATATGTTACAACTACATAACAATTAGGTATAATTACCATATTCCATAAAGATACCTTGTAACATATTTCAATACACAATAAAAACTTTTTAACAAAAAATATTACCGACTTCAAAAATAAATACAAGGCAACTAAAAAGCAAAAAATAATATACCTAGAATAACAAAAACAAATTAAACATTTTGAAGTTGGTGCCATGAAATAGTAGTCTTTATGTTTTATTCGGCACCAACTTCAAAATGTTTAATTTGTTTTTGTTATTCTAGGTATATTATTTTTTGCTTTTTAGTTGCCTTGTATTTATTTTTGAAGTCGGTAATATTTTTTGTTAAAAAGTTTTTATTTCTCACTTTTTAGTGGGTTGGTTTATAATTCACTTAAGTTACAATAGGCTTATGTCATCTGCTCAAATCCTTTTACGAAATATTGCTTGCCCCGATGCAGGGCCGTTAATTGTTGAGGTGTTCACTATCAGCTTTATTACATTGTATAATAGTAGTATATCGAGATTAAAGTGCTACTCAATACCATATTAAAGTACTTCATTGAATCGCAAACTGTGAAATATTGAATAAGTCTGCTCGTAATTTTTGGTCTTCATCATCAGTTCCACTTCACCAATTGGTGTTTTTTAAGAGTAAATGCACGAATCACTATGAAATATACCAAAATCACTGTAGGTGTGCTTTTAATATTTTAAGAGTTCCCTCGATTTCTCCAGGATCCCATCATCAGATCGTGATCTGATGGCAATGGGGCCAACTTGAAAGTATACCCTTTCAAACACAAAAACAATTTTTCAAATCGGTCCAGCCGTCTTTGCGTAATCGGTGAACAAACATACAAAAAAAAAAAAAAAAAAAAAAAACAACATACAGACGAATTGAGAACCTCCTCCTTTTTGAAGTCGGTTGAAAACACTAATACTATAATGCTGTACACAACACTACAATAGTACCACAAAGCACTACAATAGTACCACACAGCACTAGAATAATACCACGAGGTACTATAAGAAACTCGGTAATATATTCAGGACTATTCAATCTATTTCATGTTATAACTACGTTGGGTATAATTAATATATACCACAAAGATACTTTGTAAATTATACAGTAATTACTTACTATAATGCTATACACAGCACTACAGTAGTACCATAAGGTGCTATAAGAAACTCAGTAATACTCAGAACTTCGTTCAACCATTTCACCATTTCACACTGTAAAACAGTTGATAAGAATCACACAATACAATATTCATCAAATCATATTGCAATACCCTGTTACCTGTCAATACATACAAACAGTAATACTATAATATTATAAACAATATTACAATAATACCACAATACCATAAAATACTATAGTGTACATAAGAATATTTTTAATAAGTATATCCTCATGACAACATAATTGCAATATAACCATATAAATGTAAAACAGTTGCTATGAACCACACAAGACAATATTCATCAAACATAAAAAATAATTCAATAAACACATTAATATTACAACAGTTTCATAATTAAGCAACTTTATTAGATCGTACCTGTCCGTTAGAAGATGGTGTCAGAATATCTCTTGATCAAAGTATATCGGTCCTTGTTTAAGACAAATTCACCAAATACTTTGCATAGGTGGGTATTATGAAAATATTTTACTTCCTATATTTTAACCCATAACATATTTCAACACATAGAACCGTGTTAATTAAATAATTTATTATTGTAATGGTTTACCAACAATACACACCACCGCTGTAATTAATTTCGATATAAGAAGTAACTAATTACAACAACATTACGTATTTGACAACTCATAATCAGTATAATATAAACTGTGATGTGATTATTGTTTTAATTCATTAACAAACTATATGGTGCTTCTATGTGTTATAATCATCTCAAGTCATTTACATGTGAATTACAACATAACCTGTAAGTACCTACTTTTACTTTGTCATAACCTATTTCGTGGTACAATTATTGTTCACATTACTTAGAACACAATTGACCTAAAGACATGGCTACTTGCATAGCCATGTCTGTTATTATAATATAAACTGTACCCAAGTACCTGCGTCTATAATATCAATTTATTATGTCTTAAACCATTCTGTGTTACAAACATTGTTCGCGTTACTTAGGACACAATTATTACTTACAGATATGTCTACTTATATAGTTATATCTCTCCCGCGCGGACATCTTTGAGCGCACCGCATATGCGTCAGTTCGCGCGGGTTAAAACAAAAAATAAAACATTGCAAATAAGGACCTAGATGAGGCGAATTACGCGCGTAGTACGCGCGACTAAAGATGCTCACAGCTACAGTACAATCAACGTAACTAGGCCGGGCTGAAGTAGGCGACAAGTGGTTGCGCAGATGCATTTTTTGGAAGTAAATGGTGACAGGAAGCGGGGGGCGGGGGCGGTAACTAAACCAAGAGAATTAGAGATGCGATTACGCATTACATTGTCATAATTAGTATTACTAACTCATGTTTTTTTGTGATTATTTTCGTAAAGAAATTGTTTTTGAAAGCTTCTTTAGAATTTACTGTAACTGTTCTAAATTTAAACTTTTATGAACTCATATAAATAGTGTTTTTATATTTTTGAATTAAAATGTTGATGGTATTTTTTATCGATTATACATAATTAATCGTTTTCGTTAGTAATTTTAGGGTCCCATCTCTATGACATGCGCGAAAGTGATAAAAACCTAACTTCAATCCGGTCAAGTTACGTTGATCGTACTGTACTTGTTGCGTTGAAGCTAGCGCGAGTGGATGGACTCAATAATATAGGTATTATTCTTTAAATAAATCGTCAATTGATATTCACAATCCCGAAATATTTTGTAAGTTTGTTAGCTTCTTGGTCTCGTTTCAGTAGACATACTCGTAAATACATTAACAACTCTGACCAAAGACTGTTAGTTTAAGGTTAGAAAATTAGGTTTTCATTTTATTTTCATTTTAAATTCTCTTTGACTGTCCTAAATCCGGCAAGTTTGTCTCGCGCGTATCACTGGCGCGTTATCCGCCTCATCTGATGGCTCTAATGTAACAGCTTATAGGTATACATCAGAATAGCACATAGGTTGTAAAGTGATAGGCAAGATAATTATTTTGTTGATAAAATCAACAAAATAATTATCTTGCCTTTTTTTATTATTAAGCCTTTATTGCTGAAACTAAATATTTACAGTGTTTACAATGTATTTGTATCTTAATAACTAAATCATGACATTGGATTGCCCGGTTTAGTAATCAGCGTGTCCTGTGACACGAATGCCTCTTCCAGCTGTTTCCATTCTTCTCTGTTGTTTGCTATTCTAGACCAGGTTGCTCCTCCAATATTCTTGATGTCGTCTGTCCATATTTTAACTTGTCTTCCTCTTTTTCTTTTACCATTACGTGGTTGCCATTCGGTTATGATCTTTGTCCATTTTATCCTACTGTCTCTTGTCATGTGCCCTGTCCATCGCCATTTCAGCTCTCTAATTTACTTGATAACATTTTCCACCTTTGTCAAAGATCTTATTTCCTCTGCCCTCTTATGGTCATGTAATATAATCTTGCCTTAATCTACATAAAAACAGTTCATTGTTTTATACGTGAAACCTTGTTTGTAAACGAAGAAACACAACGTTATTATTTAAATCATTCAATAGAAATGACCGCGTTTTACCAGGTATGACTGCTTAGGATCAGTAACATATCATACTGTGTCACAATCTAATAATTATTACTAGTTTATACCTACTTGAGACTCTCGGGAAGCAAAAGATTAATTAAAACAGATATGACATCTTGTAAATGATAAATGATTTACTGTAGCAGGGCCTTAGCCATTGGTCAGTCTTAGATTTATACCTACATTTAAAAAAATAAAAAAACCTGCCTGCGGTTTTTTTTTTATTAAATAATTTTTAATGGTTGTAGGATGTAACCGATGTAATAACTAACTTTTATCACAGCTATTGCCAAGTATTGAAAATTGAAAATGAAAAAATAATGGTTGCTGTTTTACTTTTAGGTTCTACAGTCATAATCATGATATCTTTTTGAAATGCTTACGATGATCCCTTTAATTTGATACCCATATTGCGGTATTCAAAAAACTTTTTTTGTTTTTTGTAAACGTCACTTATTTACGAACACTTAGGCAGTCAAGACAATAGAGTCGAGACAAATCAAACGTCATCATAATGGGCTTGTTAAAAAAACAACAATTCTTGTAATGTTAAAACGCAGATTTTAAATGGAGATCTCATACAAATACCGGCCTATGATGCCACTATTTATTTCTAGTCAAATCAATACTTTTATGACATGACTAGCTGTCCCGCGCAACTTCGTATGCGTAAATTTTCCCCGTTTTTGCAACATTTCACGCCGCTACTCCGCTCCTATTAGTCGTAGCGCGATGTTATATAGCCTATAGCCTTCCTCGATAAATGGGCTATCCAACAAAAAAATATTTTTTCAAATCGGACCAGTAGTTCCTGAGATTAGCGCGTTTAAACAAACAAACAAACAAACAAAGCAAGCAAACAAACAAACAAACAAACTCTTCCGCTTTATAATATTAGTATAGATTAAAGATAAAAAATCCTGTTTAACATGAAATTTAATAAGGAATTAATCGTTGGTAGTTTAAATGCTAATTTTATTTACTAATTAGACTTTTGGATTTTTTCGTTTACCTAGGAAACAAGCCTATTGTTAAAATCCGTCTTGAGGTTTAAAAAATATGAGGTAATAAAGAATAGATACACAAGATCCGCGCGAAAAACATAACCCTTCGTTGCAGTCGGGTAAAAATATGGCTTAAGTTGAATCAATCGATACAGACTTCTAACATCTACGAATTAAATGCAGCTTTTGTGAAAACTAGGCAAGGTATGTGGGTTGTCAGGAGTACACACAATGTAGGGTTCCGCAGCTACTCAGCACAATAGTGCGGTATAAGAAGTGGGGTTTCTGTTGGTTTTGTTTCATACTACTAACGACGATAAATAAGTTATATAATGTATATAACAATAGAATTTGAACGATTTTTTTGTTATTTCTCACTTGGTCTGATGTTACTCGTAAACTTGTAAAGCCTACTTAGCTGTGATAGTTTTCCTTTCATTTTCATTATACAGGGTGTAACAGGAAGGTGTTTTCAAATTTCAGCAGCGGATAGAGTATGTTATTAGTATTGCACCTACCATAGTGCCATAGCTGGTTGCATTATTATTACATAGATATACTTAGCATATTCTTTTTGTCAAAATTCAGTAGTGAAAGTCGTATGGCATAAGAATTGTACCTTCCCTGGTACAAAATTCGATTAAATTATTATGGCATAGAACTTATGAAGTGATACCTTTTTTAATTACTACCTTTTTCATTCATAAATAAATGAATGAAAAAATGATGATACTTTTTTAACTCCGATTTTTATAAAATTAGGTATGTGCACTCAGTATCATGAGCACATACCGACCCTTAATTATGACCATACCTTTCTGTTACAATCTGTATATTCTACTACCCTAAATTTTTACACATCTCCAAAAACAACCACTTAGCTGGTAGTGGCACTTTAAGGTTTAATTTTTCACAAATTGATCCCTAAATCGAAAATCACTCAGCTAACCTGAGGATAGACAGACGAAAGGACGGAAGTGGCGAAACTATAAGGGTTCCGTTTTGCCATTTTGTCTACGGAACTCTAAAAAGTACTTAAAGGTACTGTTATTTTAATTTAGTTTCATTAAAATTAAAAAAAAATAGAAGATCATTAGGGTAAAGGTGTACGAGATGATCCCATAAGGGAGAATGGTCATGTTATAAGTATTCCCCCAACTTAATGCAGATGTACAAACGTTTATGGATAGTAAATTTATTTGTGTACCTGTTGTCGTACTCAAAATAATCATTTAATTGTTCTTTTATTATTATAATTCACAATTTGAAAACACTACTAAAGGATCATCTTGTACCCCCGGCGTCCAAGATGAGACGGAAGTCCTGCGGTACTGGCAAGATGATCCGTAACATTAATACTACAGGAAATGTCCTAGACCTAGTTATATCTAATGAAAACTGCGATATATATTTAACCGATAATCCTTTACTTTCTCCTGACCCACTACACCCGCCATTTTATATACTAACGTCCCTTACTTATAGTAACTACAAAAACATGACGAACTATTCTACAAACAAACATAACTTTCACAAAGCGGACTACAACTCTATTAACACCGAAATGAACAACTGCAATTGGGAATTAATGCTTAACGACCTACCGGTAGAAGAAGCTGTAACTAAATTCTATGACGTCATTTATAGCTCTATTAGAACACACACTCCATTAGTGACTACACGATCCAATCATTTCCCAGTCTGGTTCTCACCAACATTGATACGCACTTATAAAAATAAAGCCAAGGCTTGGACAAAGTGGAAAATATATAAAAATATTAGTGATTACGAAAAGTTCTCTATATATAGGAAGCGTTTCAAATTGGAATGTACAACATGCTATAATCAGTATATGAAATCTGTAGAAGACGGAATAAAATCAAACGTAAAATACTTTTGGAGGTATATAAATAACCTTAAAGGTAAACAAGGTGTTCCCTCAACTGTTAAATACAAAACTACAACATCTAACGATCCTTACATGATATGTAATATGTTTTCTGATTACTTCCACTCTGTTTACGAACCCAGTACTCTGAATTTAAGTCAATGGCAAGCTCCTAGTAATTATAATGATAGAGGACTATTAATTCAAGACATATATTTTACCGAAACCACTGTCCAAAACGAACTAAAAGCAATGGACAAATCCAAAGGGCCTGGACCAGATGCCATACCTCCAGTTTTTCTTGTTAATGCTGCCAGTTCCATCTATAAGCCCTTATACATATTATTTAAAAAGAGTGTCAATGAAGGTGTGTTTCCATCAAAATGGAAACTAGCGAATATTACTCCCATACACAAGTCAGGTTCTAGACAAAATGTTGAACAATACAGGCCCATTTCGATCTTAAACGCTATGTCTAAATTGTTCGAGAGAATTGTACACACAGCTATTTATCCACAACTGCATAACATCATACTGCCAGAACAACACGGCTTTGTGAAGCGTAGGTCCACTAATACAAATCTGATGTTATATACAACGTATCTTTTTGAGGAAATGGATAAAGGAAACCAGATAGAGGCTGTATATACTGATTTCCAAAAAGCATTTGACAAGGTGGATCACGAGGCACTATTAAATAAGATAGCGTTTAATGGCATAAGAGGGAATTTATTACGATGGTTTATTTCATACATAACAAACAGAAGTCAAAGGGTAGTTATTAACGGGTTTCGATCCCATACAATTAAAATAACTTCCGGAGTCCAACAAGGCTCAATTCTAGGGCCACTTCTTTTCATTTTATTCATAAATGACATTAACGAATGCTTTCTACATACAAATTATTTACTATACGCTGATGATCTAAAAATTTTTAAAACTATTACCTCTCAAAATGATGTAGTGCAATTTCAAGACGATTTGAACAGACTTACTGACTACTGCGCACGTAATAAGCTATATCTGAATATTTCCAAATGTTTTAATATAAATTTTTCTAAAAATAAACACAATTTAGACGTAAACTTCACACTATGTAATGCCAAACTTGCTAAAGTCAATGAAATAAAAGACCTTGGTATATATCTAGACTCAAAACTTCAACTTAATTCTCATATTGACAAAATAGTTAATAAAGCTTTTCAATTGTATGGGTTCGTAATGAGAACAACCAAAAACTTTACACGCCCGGAAACTTACATTTTTCTGTTCAAATCCATAGTTCGCCCACAACTAGAATATGTAGTCTCTGTCTGGGATCCATATTACAAAAAATATAAAGATCAAATTGAAAAGGTACAGCGGAAATTTCTTCGCGCAGTACAATATAAAACCCGTGGAAGATGCGCATCATATGAGCAGTTGTTAACAACCCACAATCTATCAACACTGGAATCCCGAAGACTACTCCTACAAACAATGACCCTATACGGCATATGCAATGGCGCTTTCGACTGTAATGCTCTAACCAATAGACTCTGCTACGTGGTACCTAGAACAATTCATATCCGTGAAGTCAGAAATAGACGCCTTTTTTTCACCAACAAGTGTAGGACTAACGCCGGTGTGAGATCACCAATGCGACGACTTGTAGACATTTACAACAATAACTTTGAAGATATTGATATATTTGCGATGACAGCATCTAAATTCAAAAAAACAATATTAAGCAACATGTTGGTTTAATTCAATATTATTATATTATGTTTAAAATTTTATTATATTTGATTAATTATTATTGTAAGCAATTGATACTAACTTGTTTGTTCGAGATGGCAACATCTAGTTTTTTTTTAATAAATAACTTATAATTTGTAATATGTGGACAATGTTGTTGGTTATGCATTAATTAATATTGTATTTATAAATAGTCTCGTTTATCTTAATGTATAACTGTTTATTGTTCCAATAAATAAATAAATAAAAAAATAAAAATCCGTAGGATATTGTTGGTTAATCTTTACAATTATAATAATAATAATATAATAATATCTTGGGACAACTCACACAACGCTATCTGATCCCAAACTAAGCAGAGCTTGTACTATGGAAACCAGACAACTGATAAACATACTTATATATTTCTAAATACATACATATTATAGATAAATTACACCCAGACACAGAATAAACCATCGTGCTCATCACACAAAGTTTTATCCTGGGTGGGGATCGAACCCACGACCTCTTGCGTAGCAGTCGGATATACTCCCACCGCGCCACAGAGGCAGTCATGTATAAAATAACATATTTAAGTTTCCAAATGTATATAATTACGAAGTCATAGGTACACAAAACATCAATCACTTTATATGAAATAATTAGATTACTTTTATGTTAAACATATTGCTATGATACATTCATTGTGAGTTTCAAAATTGGTCTAGATTATGAAACTATTTAATTGTCATCTAATATACACAAAGGTCACGCTCACTTTGTCATGAATCATCGCTTCTGACACGATTTAAATACTACTGAAATTTACGCGAGCCTCAATTTGTCTACCATTGACTGAACGCAAACACAGTTTCTAGATTCAAAACAACATCAGTTCTGATCAAAATATCATAGTCTATGTACCGGCTGACCCAGGCAGCGATACTGCATTAATACTTCATATTTTACTATAAACCTACGTAGTACATGAGACAGTTATAGTCTTAAAGTATATCAGACATGTGTACACCACAAGCGTGCTTTCTTTTTTTGTTTTTTTTTCTCCTCTCAACAGTCCGGTATAAAATGAAATCCCTGGGTGATCCGATCTCTAGTCCGATTTTGTTCGCTTCTATATTAAGAACGCCTTCATCTGGCCTCGCAATGCGCGCACGCAGTCTAACCGCCCGCACAAAAACCAAACGTAGTACATATTATATTTTTCCAACGAAAACGAATTGTAGCGAAATAACTTGAATGTTTATCAAAATTTTATAAAAATATTATATTCTAGACATTTTTTTAATAAAATGGTAAGTGTTTTTGTCAAATTAAATGTTCTTAAATCGGTTTTCGAGAAGCAATCGTTGTGAAATGTCCGCGTAACATTTTTTCGTTGGTTCTAATTGGCTTTCGTCTTTATTTTCAGTACGTAAAGTGAGAATATAGTGAAATTAACGTGTTAAAGAAGATACCAAGATGAAGTTCACGATAGACGTATTGGGAATTTTTCTTAAAGTTGTTGTTAGGGTAAGTTTAAACATTTCTTTTTGGTGACTAAAAAAAACGCATTTAACTTTTTGATTTCGCACTTTGCCGCTCAAAATATGTAATACAAAATGCATTACATTTTTGTATTGTATGTAAAAATATAAGTTATGAAATTAAAATTCGACGAATAGAGAAATTACGTTGGACATTATAAAATAAAATGATGTTCTTAGTCAATATTATGAATGCCGTAATGGATATTTAAGTAATTACTATTACAGCAACATTCTCAAAAGATTCTTGATAAATAGTGAAGTATACAGGTAATAATATATTCTTGCTATGTATTAACAACGTTAGCTATGCGTTAATATGTGACGTAGTATCTACGTAATGAGTTCCAATGTCACTGTCACAGAAAATATCGTACTTTTAAAAAGTAATAACAGCCAAAGCATTTGAATCGATGTTGATCATTAACGACCAGCCCCGCTCTTGAAACATGCAGCTTATCTATTAACTGCAAACTATTTTAAAGGGAACTTCCTCTGCCTATGGAATTTTCAAAAATGTTTCTTCATTTTCGACAAAGACAGAAAACAACCCTATTCAATTTAATATCATACAGTCGGAGGCAACCAGACCGCACAACAAAGCGCATAAAATCCTATTTAGCCATTAATATTTATTTAACTTGTATACACATTCGCGATATCGAGATGAATCTAATGACGTATCATTTATTAAAATCGGTTAAGCCGTTTAGGAGTTATGAGCCGACATACGGAGATTGGCAGGATACATATGTACATACGTGTCAAATACCCTCCTTCGTAGTCGGGTAAAAAACAAGCCATTGAACTTAGCTGGACGGGTTAACAGGATTGCTAGTAATGTGGGACGACAATACCACATTGCCAGTTATCTTTAAAAAAAAAATTTTTTTTTACAGCATATAGGTACGCATAGTTTGTTTCTTTGTTTTTCGTTCCAACATTATAATAGAAATAAACTACTAATAATAATAGAAGAAAACAAAACATTCCCTAGTACAGTTGGATCAACGTAACTAGGCCGGACTGAAGTAGGCGACAAGTGGTTGCGCCGATGCATTTTTTGGAAGTAAATGGTGACAGGAAGTGGGGGGCGGGGTCGGTAACTAAACCAAGAGGATTAGAGATGCGATTACGGATTACATTGTCATAATTAGTATTACTAATTCATGTTTTTTTGTGATTATTTTGGTAAAGAAATTGTTTTTCAAAGTCAATTTAAACTTTTATGAACTCATTTAAATAGTTTTTTTATATTGTTGAATTAAAATGTTGTTAGTATTCTTAATCGATTTATCGTTTTCGTAAGTAATTTTAGGGTCGCATCTCTATGACATGCGCGAAAGTGATAAAAACCTAACTTCAATCCGGTCAAGATACGTTGATCGTACTGTAAGAATGCTGCTAATTTCTAATCCTATGGGCAGTCGTGTTGACATTTGTTGACGAAATTTTCATCCACTTTCACGTCATTTTACGAGATTTCGTCATACGTAGCTTATCAAGAAATTATTTTTTTATTAGCTACCTACCTAATTTTGTGGCAAAACGATAAGAAAATCGAAAACATTGCATGTTGTTAGAGAACATTTGAAGGTGTTTACTGAGTAGGTATGAATTCTCCAAACTGGGCTTTTGCCGTGTAAACACATAAGTAATTGGAGTTTCGTAATCATTTGCGATTGAAAACTTTTGCTTCGTGTTTAAAATCAGTTGCGATCAAAGAATAAGTTAAAATTTGTTCGAATCCAGTTGAAGTTACAAACTCTGTCGTTGGTTTACAGAAAAAAAACTGAACATATGAACGAGACCAATAGCAATCAGAGTTTATCGTACTTAGCAGTTCTGATTAAAGGCTTTATTGTTATCATTCTAAACAATTGAATATTTTAGATCACCGTTGTGATTAAATACTTTTTCATCCATGTTTGAAACCAATCGCAAACCTAGGCTTCGTACCTAGACGAAATCAATTGCGATCAAAGTTTCGTCGTAAATCTCTTTGACCCTAAACAAGTGGCATAAACTCTTATAGAATAGAATGACGTCATAGCGCAAAACAGCGAAGAGTCTTTATAAGTAAGTATTCGCAGTTTTGTAGGTACGCGCAGCGATGTCATTTAATTCGATTGTTATTCTACTCGATTAGGGTTTATGGCACTTGTCTAGGAGCTCTTATGACAAAATTCTATACCTAATAGTTCCACAGCTACACGGGTTATCAATACTAATATTATTAAGCTGAAGAGTTTGTTTGTTTGAACGCGGTAATCTCAGGCACTACTTATCCGAATTGAAATTTTTTTTCACTGTTGGATAGCCCATTTATCGAAGAAGGCTATAGGCTATATAACATCACGCTACGACCAATAGGAGCCGAGCAGCAATGAGAAATGTTGCAAAAACGGGGAACATTTACGCAAACCAAGTTGGGCAGCTAGTTTAGAATAGAATGACTACGAGTACATGCATTACTTATGCATGCGTGGAATCGTCAGCATATTATAAATGCTTTTAAATTCAAGGTAGCTTAGTAGGACGTTTATACAATACGTAGGTACTCACTTAACAAACATTTTTGTTCATAAACAATCACTAGTCGCTTCTTGAATATTAATATTAGTGTTAGGAGGTTTTTACATGCGTTTTTTGGACATTTTTAGTAACTTACTACTAAAGTTGATGCCATACTACAGAATAGCTGCACCTATTTCTATTTAATTTAATAACGTTTTAAAAATCGATAACCGGGTGCACGTACGAGAAAGTATCTAAAAAAACACCACTATCGCCATTTACTGTTGTTAAGCAACAGTGAATGGCGATTGCAGCGACATGACATGCGATACAATTTATTGGTTGCTAAGCAACGTGAATGGCGATATGTCATCAATGTTTTCTTATGAAGTTATCACGTAAAATTATCGTCCGTGTACCTACTTTACAGACAAACATTTTTTTGTTGTGGATGTAGTTGTCATAAAAAAATTGTATGAAAGATCGTGCTTGTAATTTATTGTCCGAATAAAGTTTGTATAACAGAAAATGTTTGAAAAAACAGAAAAATTAACTTGTTGAACAGGGCAGGGCTAATACTGGGTGGCGCAAAAGTAAAGACCCTATTTGGTTCAGCTATAACATTTTTTCTAAATTAGAAAACTAGATTTAGATTTTTTTAAATGTATATTTGTGCCATTAAATATCGTACCATTATGATTTAAAGATGATGTCTTTTAAATGGTGACCTCCAGAGTTGATACACATTTGAGCCCTATTTATGACATTTTGCATAACTTGCCGTAACACTTCCTGCGATATGTTCGTTATTTCTTGACGAATGTTTTTTTTAGAGCTGCGAGAGTCTGTGGCTTGTTCACATACACCCGAGATTTCAAAAAACCCCAAAGAAAGAAGTCTGGACTGGTCAGATCGGGTGATCTTGCAGGCCAAGGCAAATCGCCAAAACGAGAGATAACTCGGCCTGGAAAAGCGTCCCTGACTAAGTCCATAGTGTCGCACGCTGTGTGTGCCGTAGCGCCGTCTTGTTGAAACCAGATGTGCTCCAGCCCCAATTCGTCCAAACTGGGTATCAAAAACTCACGTAACATGGTTCTGTAGCGTTCTCCAGTGACAGTTATCGCATTGCCTCCAGCGTCTTCGAAAAAATAGGGTCCGATCACTCTGTCAACACAGATGCCACACCATACAGTAACTTTTAGTGGGTTTAGAGGTGTTTCTTGAATAATGCGCGGATTATCAGTGCCCCAGAACCGAGTATTCTGCTTATTGACATGCCCTGAGAGATGGAAATGCGCTTCGTCACTCATAACCAATTTTGAAGGAAAATCATCCTCTTCAAGGTTGAGGTTTATGACGCGCTGGCAGTAATCTAGACGAGCTCGGTGGTCAGCAGGCAGCAGCTGATGAGTCATTTGAGTTTTATACGGGAACATCTTTAAGTCTTTCACCAAAATACGCTGCAGGGTCCGTCTGGAAATGCCCAATTGCGTGGCACGTCGCCTCGTTGATGTTTCTGGACACTCTTCCACATCTTCGCGCACAGCATCGATATTTTCAGCTGAACGGCCTGTTCTTGGTCTCCCAGACTTAGGTCTATCCAATGTTGAGCCAGTTGCTTCAAGGCGTGTGGCAAAGCGTCGAATTGTGCGACCAATCGGTGCCGGACGGTGGGGAAATCGTCGACGAAATTCACGTTGTGTTCTTATCACTGATGAATTATTCCGTAAGAACATTGACACAATTATTCCACGTTCTTGGGGAGTAAAACGGTCCATGTTTATTTTCAGTGTATTTTACATTTGTTAACTACACAATTTTCAACAACAGAATGACAGAAAATGTCATATAAAAAAAAAAAAGTATTTTCTTTAGTGCCAGTACTTTTGCGCCACCCAGTATAATATTAAACCATTTTATAGCACTAATTTCAATATTGTACTTAGGTTAAAAGTTGAATGTATTGCGCTGTTAAAAGTTGCACCATTAATTAATCATATTATCCATTACTTTTTATTTATTTTATTTATTTAAAAAAATAATTTAAAATTATTAATACCCAAAACCAAAATGTCAAAAGTCAAGTCCGTCAAATCAAATTAAGTACTTAATAATTTTATAAATACTGTCCTAAAAATTAAAGATTCACCAAAAATCGCAGTCATAAAAAAAAACTCATCTAAGTTTTTTTTTTAGTACAGTGTAATAGTACTCTTATGTATTCAATTGATCCAAGGGGAATACACAATGAGGATATACTCATTAGATGGACTCGGTTCACCGGGCTTAGTCTAGTGCGTGTTGGTTCAAATTGAACTGCTGTCAGTGTCAGTGTACTGTGTTATTCGTTTTATAGTCGTATATATGTTGTAGTAATTATTTGGTATTAGACAGTGAGTGCCTGGCTTTATATTTTGGAAGTTTTTTTGCAAGTTATGGTATAGTGCAATTTTCTTTCGTTATAATTTTATTGTGTACTAGCTAACCCGCACAACTTCGTCTGCTTATATATTAATTGCATATGAATGAAAAATTTGAAGTTCAGACCCAGGAATCGAACCCTAGACTTCCGATCGCTTCACCGGAGCGCGAAAGCCGAACCATCTAACCTGAACTATGTCACTAAACTTGAAATTTCTCTTCCCTTGTTGCATACGAGTTGGGCCCTCGTATGCAACAAATATGCCCTCGGTTGCCCTTGGTTAGTGGGATTGTTGTCCCACGTTACTAGCAATCCTGTTAACCCCACCAGCTAAGCTCTATGGCTAGTGTTAGGAGCGGGTTCACGTCGGTAGTAAAATTTTTGTAGCGTTAGCCATTAGGCTACCGCCGCTTCATAAATTACCCCCAGCACGGCAACTATCCGTGCCCAGCAGTGGGACTTCATATGGGTTCTATCTCTCTCGTGTCAGAGGTCAAATTATTTTTTACTATGTTGCGTATTATGTAACTTTTAGAACGCTCTTTTTCGAAGCTTAACTGATATAAAAAAATGGTTGTCTGTTAAGTCGGTTTCCGACGATAATTTTACGTGTTAACGTCATAAGAAAACATTGATGACATATAGCCATTCGCGTTGTTTAGCAACCTGACAATAACGTTCCAATTGTATATGTATAAAATAATAATAATAATAATGTCGCATCAATCTCCATACGCTGTTGCTTAGCAACCAATCAATAACTTGACCGTTGATTAGCAACCAATCAATAACGTGACCGTTGCTACGTGACGTAATCGGTTTATAAGACGTTATTACGTCAAAAAAATTATAATATATAATTTACGGTCACCCATCGAAGACAACGAGGCTTAACCGCGGTCTCTCAACCATTTAGTCTAGATACTCTAAAATAACACCAGCGTAGTCTTGCTATCGGTAAGTCTATAGGGAAGAAAATTCCCAGTAGTTCAACTGGGTCCTTATTCACTATGCTTTTTTTTTATTCCGCGGCAAGCCCGCGCGAAACGGCGCATGCGCGCTGCGCTCAAAGATGTCCGCGCACATGCGTGATGCATTTCTAAGCACAGCTCTCTATATACCATTATGTCAAGATTTTGACAGTTAAAAGCGGGCTTGACGTGAAAACGAAAAAAAAGATAGTGAATAGGACCCTGGTAAGATTACTGGGATTGGGGGGTAAGTAGATATACCTATCTATACTTAATTAATATGATAAAGCGGAAGAGTTTGTTTGTTTGTTTAAACGCGCTAATCTCAGGAACTACTGGTCCGATTTTGAAAAAATCCTTTTTTTTTGTAAAGCCCGAATTTAAAAATTATTTTTTTGTTGGATAGCCCATTTATCGAGAAAGGCTATAGGCTATATAACATCACGCTACGACTAACAGGAGCAGAGCAGCAATGTGAAATGTTGCAAAAACAGGAAAAATTTACGCATACGAAGTTGCGCGGGTCAGCTAGTTTTATATAAATCATGTGCAAAGCTAAGTACTCTACGTGTTCCTAAATTTAGGAGCCGAAGCCAACAGTAACTGGTTTGTTAGTTGCCAAAAACAATAACATCTATTTGAATGAATTGAATGGGGGGGGGGGGGGTTACTCAGTAACGACCTAGCTGATCGCAACGTTACCACTATCGGTCGATCGATAGGTGACCGTTTTCGAAAGTTGTCGCATTCCTACGTGCCTAACGTATTCTACGTTAAGCCGTCGTCAGTACTGCGCCTAATCTCTCTCCGGTCGTGTCGGATTTCCATCCCATCGGACTATGAGAGAGAGGGATAGAGAGTGCACTTGTGTTTGCGCATACACTTGTGCACTAAAATATCTCCTACGCAGTTCGCTATTCTCAATTGAGATTGGTCTCTGTAACCGACACTGGTTATGAGACCATTAGTAATATAATTCCGAAAAACACCGGTGGGGGGGGGGGGGACCACATTGTGTAGTCCAAAAAATATTGTTCCGAGTCTGGGTACTTTGTGTCCTTGAGTTGTATGTTTGTAAAGTCCTCCGTTACACGGGACTTGTATCTACCCTACTGCGGGAGATGGCTTTAAAAACCCGGCCAAGTGCGAGTCAGACTCGAACACTAAGGGTTCCGTACCATTATCTAAACAACATTAGACACTATATTATAATATCGAGCAAAAAACAACTAAAACATCACGTTTGTTGTATGGGAGCCCATCTTAAATATTTATTTTATTCTGTTTTCAGTATCTATTTGTTGTTATAGGTCGTCTAAACGAGCCATATTTTACGGCAATTTGTGGCGGCAATGCTATGACCGGTAACACGGCAGTACTCTCCAATATAGATTTGATGGTTGCCGGACGTTCGCTGAGCGATCGATTTTCCGTAATGTTTGTTTGTTGTTTCAGTCGCTCTCTATTTTATTGTTGCCGGGTTGTGTAGCCCGTTTAGGAAACTGGATGATGCGCCGTACAATCGTAGGCATATTGCCATTATTGGCCGAGCAATTCGTTGCCAACAGTGCCGCCACAAATTGCCGTAAAAAAGCCCTTTTTAACGGCAATACGTAGGGCGTGAAAATTTCAACTGTCTTGCTATAACGGGTCATAAAATACAGCCTAGTGATAGACGAGCAGACAGACATACATCAGAATAACGGGTCATAAAATACAGCCTAGTGATAGACGAGCAGACAGACATACAGCAGAATAACGGGTCATAAAATACAGCCTAGTGATAGACGAGCAGACAGACATACAGCAGAATAACGGGTCATAAAATACAGCCTAGTTATAGACGAGCAGACAGACATACAGCAGAATAACGGGTCATAAAATACAGCCTAGTGATAGACGAGCAGACAGACATACAGCAGAATAACGGGTCATAAAATACAGCCTAGTGATAGACGAGCAGACAGACATACAGCAGAATAACGGGTCATAAAATACAGCCTAGTGATAGACGAGCAGACAGACATACAGCAGAAAAACGGGTCATAAAATACAGCCTAGTGATAGACGAGCAGACAGACATACAGCAGAATAACGGGTCATAAAATACAGCCTAGTGATAGACGAGCAGACAGACATACAGCAGAATAACGGGTCATAAAATACAGCCTAGTGATAGACGAGCAGACAGACATACAGCAGAATAATGGGTCATAAAATACAGCCTAGTGATAGACGAGCAGACAGACATACAGCAGAATAACGGGTCATAAAATACAGCCTAGTGATAGACGAGCAGACAGACATACAGCAGAATAACGGGTCATAAAATACAGCCTAGTGATAGACGAGCAGACAGACATACAGCAGAATAACGGGTCATAAAATACAGCCTAGTGATAGACGAGCAGACAGACATACAGCAGAATAACGGGTCATAAAATACAGCCTAGTGATAGACGAGCAGACAGACATACAGCAGAATAACGGGTCATAAAATACAGCCTAGTGATAGACGAGCAGACAGACATACAGCAGAATCTTATTAATAGAGTCTCGTTTTACTCTTTGGATACGGAACCCTAAAAATGACAGTTTTCTACTTTAATATAGGTACTGTTTTAAACAATATAGGTACATGTTATAGAATTTTATAAGCTACGGGTCTTATCGCGTAAATACTTAATTGCTCTGTGGTGCGGTGGAAGTGTATCTGATTGCTACGCAAGAGGTCGTGGGTTCGATCCCCACCCAGCATAAAACTTTGTGTGATGAGCACGATGGTTTATTCTGTGTCTGGGTGTTATTTATCTATAATATGTATGTATTGAAATATATAAGTATGTTTATCGGTTGTCTGGTTTCCATATTACAAGCTCTGCTTAGTTTGGGATCAGATAGCTTTGTGTGAGTTGTCCCAAGATATTTTTAAATTATATTATTATTTTAAGGCTAAATACCTTTGTTTATTGCCCGACGTTTCGACCGTATTGCAACGGCCGTGGTCACGGGTAGACTAACGATTAAGACCGCAGCTTATAAAATTCTATAATGTGTACATATCGCAGAAGTTTACGAACGTATATTGTAGGTACTGCATTAGATGAGTCAATCTACTCATGAAATGTATGAAGTTTCAAAACACGCTGCGTCAGAACATAAAACATTGTTTAATGTACGATTGAATAAAACTTATTCAACCTGTATACTGTTGCCAATCTTCATTTAGATCTGCGTAGGAGTTGTTTGGCTCTCGTGTTTTGTTCCTGTTCACAGTTACAAGCATAGCATTTAAAATATTGAAATGAATGAACAATTTTACTATTAAATAGATATTATAAACGTCATAGTATGTGGATGACTGGATGTTTGTTATTTTTTACGTATAAACTACTGAGATGAAATGAGACTTTTCATAATTCATGCTAATATTTTAAATGTGAAAGTAACTCTGTCTGTCTGTTACGCTTTCACGCTCAAACAGCTTAATCGATTTAGATGAAATTTGGTATGGAGATAGTTTGAGTCCCGGGGAAGGACATAGGAAAGGGAAATTTTTATCGCGATAACCGACATCCACGCGGGCGGATCCGCGGGCGTAAGCTAGTTTTAATTAAAATCTTCAGTGGCTCATCCAGGATGAAGATGGTATAGGGAATCTAAGAAGATCAAGTCCTCTTAAAAATTAGAAGTAGGTAGTCTTCATTACTGTAATAGTACCTACCTACAAATATCACGAACACAAAGTACACCCAGACTCGGAACAACAATTTATGGATCACACAAAGTGGTGTCCCGTGTAGGAATCGAACTCACGACCTCTTGCGTAGCAGTCGGATACACTTCCACCACCACCACCACCTGTTCGTAAACAATAGATAAACCCGAGAAAAAAAACAGGCAATAAAAACTCGCGGCCAATGTTTTCACATTGACAACATATAAATTATAAAATCATAGTACTACAAAGATTAACTCCTGCTCGTTGCTCCGCTCGCATTAATGATGAAGGGGTATTTTTTTCAAAAGACCAATGCCGCAGTAGGTTTCATGCCCCGTCGCGGGGGAGTTTATAAACATTCAACAACAACACTTCTATTTCAGCACTGAATTAGGTTCTTATCTAAATAAAATGTGTTTTATTTATTTTTAAATTTTATGTAGTTTCGTAAAACACTCTTTTTATTATAACTATTTCATGTTTTATTTTTAAAAGTGTACCATTGATCTGTTAGTCATAATACGTGCATATTGTTTATTACTAAGATAGAGTTCCTGGATTCGATTCCCATTCCTTATTAACTAGCTTTTTTTTCGTTTTCGCGGCAAGCCCTCGCTTTTAACTGTCAAAATCTTGTCATAATGATTAATGGAGAGCTGCGCTTAGATATGCATCTCACATGCGCGCGGACATCCTTGAACGCACCGCGCATACGCCAGTTACGCTGGCTTACCGCGAAAACGAAAAAAAACATAGTGAATAAGGACCCAGGATAAATCTGTTAGTGATGAGCAGGATAGGATATTATATGACCAAACAGGTTTATCAATATGATTTCATCACCATCATCCTGGCTACTCATAGTTACTCGACAGTGGTCTTGAGGATATTTCTCTGTTCCGATCACTGTAGCTACAAGTAACAGAAACAGAACAAAAACAACACAACATAAAGCCAAAAATAATTTGAAGCTTCGTAATTACAAACATCTAGTTTCAGCTCCAACACAACTTGTTCAAACTTGCCCCGACGCATTAAAATCGGATCAACTTCCAAAGTCCGTCCAACTTGAAGCCGCTTCAGTTAAATTCGAAATGAATACTTGCACTTCACAGTTTTGGTAATGAATGTTGAGTGTTTCTCGAAATTTTGAACTGAAATTGTTGCTGAAATTCAACTATTCGTGTGGCTTTCGCTTCCGAGAATTGGCTGCTATCATTTTGTGTACATTATAGGAACCTGTATAAGCTATATGGCATTTAATGTGGACTTAATCTCTGGAACTACTGATCCGAATTGAAAAAATATTTTACTGTTGGGTAGCCCATTTATCGAGGAAGGCTAAAGACTAACATCACGCTACGACCAACAGGAGCGACCTTGCAATAAAAACTCGCGACCACTCTTTTCAAATTGCAAATTTTACAATGTTTGAATGTTTTTAAACTTAATTTGTGCTGTGTATTATGAATTATGCAAAGTGTATTATTAAAAAGTTGAAACATGAGATAAACTAAAATCAACTTTAGTGGGTACAATATTATAGTAGGAGCATCTACTTACAACAAAGGTAAAAACTATATGTGCTTAAATATTGGCCAAAGTTCTTGTAACGAATGATTAAATATAAAATATTAATTCTGATATCAAAAGGAAGAAAAGAATAGCTTTTATTTGTCACGCCAAATCTTTACTTACAAAAGTCAAATCATGCTCTTAATCAATGTGACAATTAAAACAAAGTGACAACAAAATTCTCCCAAGCATAATAAAGTAACAAGGAGCAAGCAACTGGATCCATTTTTCTTTATCATTTAAATATTCATCCACTGTATGGTAACCTCTACGTATGAGATGATTTTTGATTACATTTTTGAACTTAATCACTGAAAGACTCATAATACTAGCTGGTATCATGTTAAATACTCTTACAGAAAGACCCATAAATTAATTATGAGTTTTATGTAGCCTATGATATTGACCTACTAATTTGTGCTTATTTCTCGTGAACGTCACTATTTTTGTGATATTGTGTTGGTGGACATTGTACATAAGGCGAGAAGTTGTGAAGATGAGCATTGGATGGTTTATTACTCTGTTACGCAAATCTACTAATCAGATTTTAAGGTAATTTGAAATATGTACCTACCTACATGAAGTTGATAAGTACATCTGAAAAGCTTAATAGGTGTTAAGCCTATAATACTTGTCTTATGTACTTTGACTACCTCAGTGGCGCGGTGGGAGTGTATCCGACTGTTACGCAAGAGTTTGTGGGTTCGATTCCCACACGGGATACCACTTTGTGTTATCCGTGACTTATATGTTTGTTAAGTCCCCCGCGACACAGGCCTTGTACTCTATTGCGGGAGTCGTTTAAAAAAGTCGTGAGGAAAGTTCTTATTTAAAATGCTTACCCCCTTTTTAAAGTCGGGTAAAAATAAACTAAAAACAATTTCACGTAGATAATTGAAAAGTGAACAGAAGGAACTTAAACAGAAAAGCATTTATACATATTTATTTTCTGAAATGTGAATGTAGATTAAATAGAATTACATGGGCTGTTCATTTTCAACATAAGGTTGGGTGAATTTAATTTGTAAATGAAATTCACGACGTAGGCCGTATTATGCAGATAAATTAATTAATTAAATAATTTCATTTATCTGGTTATGTTAATTAATTTATCAGATGTATTTGATCATACCATATTTTTGATGGTTCATGTCGGAGCAGGTATTATATCTAACTGATTGCTCGCGACTTCTTTCTCGTGAATATTTTGAAAACTTTATCTCATGGGATTATTTTTCCTCTGCGCCAAATTTCATACAGATTCGATTACCCGGTTTGGCGCGATTGATTAACAATTTGATTGATAACAATCATCTAAACATCCATTGTATTGATATGGAAGCGGCGGTAGCCTAATGGCTAAGGCATCGGTCTCGCAATCGTGAGGTCGCGGGTTCGAAACCTACCTATTATACTACCGACGTGAACCCACTCCTAACACAAGCCATTGAGCTTAGCTGGAAGGGTAACAGGATTGCTAGTAATGTGGGACCAAAATCCCACATTGCTAGTTATCTTTTAAGAAAAAAAAATATTAAAAATCTTATGTAAACATAAAGGTTGTATATATTTTTTAACTCGCCTTTTAATGATTTGATACCCCACACGAAATATAATATATATACGCCCTAGAAAATATTTTTTTTCTCAGCCCGCACATTAAAGTGCATAAAATCCGCCATTTTATTTTTTAACCATTTTATGTACCCACTGACATTTGCATCATCGAGATGTATTTGTTGACTTAATCTATACTAATATTATAAAGCTAAAGATTGTATTATTTTGTTTGAACGCGAAAATCTGAGAAACTACGGGACCGACTTGAAAACTTATTTTACTGTTGGGTAGCCCATTTATAGAGGAAGGCAATAGGCTATAACATCACGCTACGACCAATAGGAGCGGAGCAGCAATGAAAAATGTTACAAAAACGGGGAAAATTTAAGCAAAGTTGCGCGCGTCAGCTATCTACTTTAACTATCTAAGACTATTAATAAGGACTATAATTGCATAATTTGTGAAGGACAACTTAATTCTTATCGCTATTCAGTTCGATGCTACTAATAATATTACTTATAGTAAATAGTAGGTTAATTACCACTAGGTCTATCGCTTGGCCTTTACAATTTATCTAGGGCATGTTCTGTATATAGGTACATAAATATCTACGTATTTATAAGCTGCTAAATAGTGTATTACCTACACTATTTAGCATATATTACGGCTCTTTCACTTTATGCATATATTAAGGTTCTCCCTCATCGCGATCATGCTTGTGTAATATAACATTTATGATTCGATTTTCAAAGCGATCGTTTAACTTTTTTATTGATGGTACAAGTTGTATCAAAATATTCAGACTAGCTGACCCACGCAACTTCGTCTGCGTAAATTTTCCCCGTTTTTTCATTAGTTTTCATTGCTGCTGTGCCTATTGGTCGTAGCGTGATGTTATATGGCCTATAGCCTTCCTCGATAAAAAGGCTATACACCAGTAACATATTTTGTTTTAATTCGGACCAGTAGGTAGTTCTTGAGATTATTGCTAACAAACAAACACAAATAAACTCTGCAGCCTTATAATATTAATATAACATTTATCTTATCATTACCTGGGCAACTTCATCTGCGTAATTTTTACCCGTTTATGCAACATTTTTCATTACTGCTCTGCTAGCCTATAGCCTTCCTTGATAAATGGACTATTTAACAGTAAAATAATAAACCAGTAGTTCCTGAGATTATCGCGTTCAAACAAACAAACAAACTCTTAAACTTTATAATATTAGTATAAATTGTATCAACAGGTTGCGCATTGTAATGCTCGAGTTTTGTCTTTATGTAATGCTCGAATCTGTAACGTTACATTACAGGGCAATGCTCTCGGTGAGGGAGCACCCTTAGACTCTATCACAGGGGTACCCTTACATTACATCCTTAGACTCTATCAAAGGAAGGAAAAAAGTTTCAAATAAATATCTGAAACGGTTATTACATTCAGAGCTCTAAATCAAAGGTGGCCCTGAAAATTTGTTAGAGAATTAGGGACCTAACTCATAATACATCTCTCTTTTTAAAGTTTTAGGGTTCCTGATTCAGTGTAGTGTTATAAGCGGATTACCTGAATGTAAATTGTAGGTAACCTATGTGTCAGTTAACCGCCCGTTTACGTTAGGGCGGTGCCAATTCAGAGCTTTTTATCTAGGGGCAGTCCATCGGCTTTTCTATACATAATCATAGCATTTCTGTGAACACAGCTTAACGAAACAGGGTGTAATAAAATATACAGCTGAAGGCTTGGTGCGGCCCGGCTTTGGGAAAATCCTATTAATTTTTATTTTATTTTATACTAGCTGTCCCGCACAACTTTGTGTGTGTAGATTGTCCCCGTTTTTGCAACATTCCTCATTGCTGCTCCGCTCCTATTGATCGTAGCGTGATGTTATATAGCCTACAGCCTTCCTCGATAAATGGGCTATCCAACAATGAAATAATTTTTCAATTCGGAACAGCAGTTTCTGAGATTACCGCGTTCAAACAAACAAACTCTTCAGCTTTATAATCTTAGTATAGATTTAGGAAAACATTTAGTTAATACAGGTAATAAATTAAAATAATTTAGCAGAAGAGGGCCAATTACAAGTTTTCACAGTTACGAACAGTCACTAATTTTGATTTAGGGTAAACAGGAAATCCAATTAAACAAAAAATAACACAAAAAAACTGTACAAGAGGAAGCCAGTCACAAATTTATACAGTTAAAAAAAAATCATCCATACTAATATTATAAAGCTGAAGAGTTTGTTTGTTTGTTTGAAGGCGATAATCTCAGGAACTACTGGACTTAATTAAAACAATATTTTAATGTTAGTTAGACCATTTATTGAAGGAAGGCTATAGGCTACATAACATCTCGCTGTGACTAATAAGAGCAGAGCAGCAATGAAAATTCTGTCAATCTGTAAACCTAAAAAATACAAAACAAAACTGTGTTCATGTGTATTGTCTACTTGTAATGTAAGCTACATATTTAAAGAAATATTATATTAACTAGCTATAGCTCATGACTCTGCTCGCGTCACCCCATTTTGACCTTATGTTTCCTCTGCATCTTCATTTCTTACCTCGTCTATAGATACAATTTTACAAAATTTAAATCCTTTAACACAAGACACATATAGATGTTACTTTCTAACACGGTTTTGAACCACCTTTGGAACAAAGTGTTCCAAGATTCCGTGTCTGTGAATATAAGCGGACCCAGGGGGGGGGGGGGAATTTCTAGTATTGTATGAAATTTCTTTGCCCATCTGCCCCCTCCGAATTCCAGGCTCTCACCCCCCTCCTTCCTCAACTCACACTTGACCGATTTCGGATATGTGAAACGAAAAATGCACCCCCCGATGTCTATGTGTGAGTTGCTCAAGCGAAGTTTGTATGAAAATTACCTTCTGTTCTCTTAGTATTTTGTGTCTTCTTGTTCAGTTGGTAGTCGATGTTTTGTAAAAGTACCGGTTTGATTTTATGCCTTCTCTTTGATATAACCGCCTGGTTTCGAATAAAGGATCAAGAGAAATAAGGTTACGAAAAAACATACGGTTATGTATTTGGGGTACATTCGTCACTCTGAGTATTAGGGTTCCATAGTCAAAATGATAAAAACGGAACCCTTATAGATTCGACATTTCCGTTTGTCTGTCTGTCCGTCCGTATGTCACAAGCATTTTACTGAAATACTAACTAACCAATAAATATTGATAAAAATGACCGAAAGCGGAATAAATATTTTATTGTGTTGGAATATTGTCTTTCCATTTATTTTCACCCAGTGGAGAAACACTCCCCCCCCCCCCCGTTCTTCCTCAACCCCAAAAAAATCCTAGATAAGCTGCTGGTTCTATCGGAGATTAACAACTTCAAACAAACATAGTCATCTACTTTATAATATTAGGATACTTGAAATGATTTCAGCGTCACCGTCTACAAAAGACTTCCGTATAACATATTTCCCATTTCGTCAATCATTCAACTGGCGAGTAAACATAGTGAGGACGACTGAAACTAGATTTGTCACCGTGATATAGACGGGAGGAGACACCCACTACACTACCCTTGCGTAGTTTTAGTTTTAAGACGAACATACTGGAACTGAACACGAAGTTATAGTATTTGTTGAGTTAGACAGTGTTCATACAACATTTCTGGGGGCTATATTGCAGACTCACTACAACTACCTACTGACTAATATTACAAGCTCTACTACTACTACTACTACTACTACTTATAGACAAGCTGTCCGTAGAATTTCGTTTGCGTAAATTTTCCTCGTTTTGGCTACATTTCTCATTGCTGCTCCGCTCCTATTAGTCGTAGCGTGATGTTATATAACCTAGAGCCTTGAGCCTTCCTCGATGAATGGGCTATCCAACAGTGAAAGAATTTTTCAATTCGGATCAGTAGATCCTGAGATTACCGCGTTCAAATGAAATGTGAAATATTAAACCTAATAGTTAATCTTTTGTTTCTCCCCTCTGTTTATATAATGAAATTAATAGGAAAACTATCACAGCTAAATAGCCTTTACAAGTTTACGAGTAACAGCCGACCAAGTAAGAAGTAACAAAATTTCGTACAGATTTTATTGTAAAGTACCTAGTACACATAACGTTGTTAAAACAACAGAAAAGCTGCTCCTTATACTTAGTAAAATCGTTATTTATTATTGTGCTTGACAGCTACGGAATCCTACATTGTGCATGGCCCGACATGCACTTGCCCGGTTTTGTAGAGATATTTGAAGGTTTTTAACCCTAAAAACCTTAAAATATACCTTCAAATATACCATTTCATTTATGCCCAAGAGTTTCTCATCAAATCTTTAAATTAAAATATCTACGCGATATTGTCCCCTCCTTGAATTTGTATTTATAATGTGTACAAATCGCCAAAGTTATAGAACATAAACGAACAATGAGTCTAGAAAGTTCTCTTAGTATTTATAATATCAATATTCTTGGAGTATTTTCCCACAAAACTGTTGATATTTCTTGCAAATATTCCAACTCCAGTAAATATCACTAGCAGTATTTCAAAGATTTGAAACCGTTTGCTGAAAATCCTGGATATTTTGTTTTGGAAAAATAAAGTCGAAAACTACGCGGTTTTATAGTTTTATTTGATCCTGAATGCAGATGTAAATATAAAAGCTTTGATTCGTTTCGTTTGAATAGGAATGCTTGTTTTGCATAAATCGCAGTCACTTTATTCTAGAAATTCAAAATTCAAATGACTTTCCTCAGTTACTTAGTTATTTTTGGAAATGCTGGCAGCTTTCTGGGCAATTATCGGTTGACATCGATGGGGAGAAATCCTACTACGCCTAAATTGGTTAAGTCTTTTATTTTAAACCCTTTTAATTGTTTTCTCATCTCAGTATATATTTGCAAACAAATGCATATTTTTTATATTGATATAAATGCATATTTTGTTAAACAAAATATGCATTTATATCACAAAAATAGTGACGGTTACCCGGCGAACACGAGAAATAAGCACAAATTAGTAGGTCAATATCATAGGCTACATAAAACTACTAATTCATTTATGGGTCTTTCTGTGATAGTATTTATCAAGATATCAGCTTGTATTATGAGTCTATCAGTGATTAAGTTCAAAAATGTAGTAAAAATCATTTTATATGTAGAGGTTATTATACAGTGGATCAATATTTAAATGATAGATAAAAATGGATCTAGTTGCTTGCTCCTTGTTACTTTAATATGCTTGGGTGAATTTTGTTGTCACTTTGTTTTAATTGTCACATTGACTAAGAGCATGATTTGACTTTTGTAAGTAAAGATTCTGCGTAACGAATAAAGGCCATTCTTTTCTTCCTTTTGATAACAGAATTAATATTTTATATTTAATCATTAGTTACAAGACTTTAGCCAATATAGTTTTTGCCTTTGTTGTAAGTAGATGCTTCTACTATATTGTACCCACTAAGGCTCATTTTGGTTTATCTCTTGTTTCATCTTTTTGATAATACAATTTGCATCAGTCCTTAACATGGTGTATAGTATATTAGTCGCAGCACCTTACCCCCATGTCAAGTTTATAAATATTCAAACATAAATACGAAATTATTAAACATAAATACTCATAACATATAATATTAATATTCAAACATAAATACGTTTATAAATACGAATCGATTGACGTATGAATCATCAAAATCGGCCCACGCGTTTAAACATACACGTCACGCATTCGGGTAAAAACTCATTTACGTTATAATACTCACGCGATTTAGATCCGTAGTATATTTAATTTTATTATGTGAACAAATCGCGAATGTTTATCAAAATTTATAAAAAAAATCTAAATTTTGTCAATAATTAAATCAATCACGTTCTTGTTACTTCACTTATATTTCGTCCTTCTAATGTTTCAAAAATGTAGACTTTGATAAATTTTAGCTACGGGAATGATTAGTGAATCAGTCCCACTGCAACGGTCGTGACTGCAAAAGCGGCTAGCGGAACATAAGTAGCGAGTACAATATCTAGCTAAGATTTCGTCCCAGACGAGGGCTTTCTCTTTCTACTCTTTCGGTAACTTTGATCCTAATTTTGCTCAAATTATCCAATAGCCGATATCCGAGTTGACCCGGACAACTTCGCTTGAGTCATTTTCTACCGGTTTTGCAACATTTTTCATGTATTCTCCGCTTGTATTGGTCGTAGCGTGATGCTATATAGCCTATGACACTCACAAACAATGTGGCTATCTATTGGAAAAATATTTTTAAATCGGTTCAGTAGATCTAGAGATTACCCCCTACAACCTAACAAACTCACAATCTGACAGACTCACAAACTTTACCCCTTTTTAATATTAATATAAATAAATTAAAAGCTTATTTACTCTTTGGAGTCAATAGGATATCATTTAGATTTGCCGTGAAATTTGTAAGTGGCCCGTAATTTTAGGTTGGTTGAATAAGTCAGTTGTATTGTTACAAGTGACTTCTTAAAATGATAATCCTCAAATTTGTATGCTAATTGGGGTTCTACAAAACATAAATAAACTTATTAACCATCGACCAAACTTCAATACAAAAGATTTCTCAGAGACGTGCTTACAAAGTTGTAAATAATTTGAATAGCACTCGCAAAGTGGTTTTTCAGTGACAACTCCTTTCCGTAATATAAACTTGTTCAAACTTAAACTTTATGTTAACCGGCTTGACACTTTTTAATAAGTAACTGTCTTGGAGTTTGTAGAAATGAGTTCTGAAAATGTTTTCGTTGTCACTGTGGCCGTTTTTGACTAAAATCTAAATGGTTGGGTAATATTATCTACTTTAAATTTTATTTCAAAACAAGTTGTATCTTGTGATTCCATAATTTATTTTATACATTTATTTTATACGTTATTCTGAGTATAGTGTATTAATCCATACTAATCCATACTAATATTATAAATGTGAAAGTAACTCAGTCTGTCTGTCTGTCTGTCTGTTACGCTTTCACGCTCAAATAGTTAAACCGATTTAGATGATATGACGGGGAAGGACATACGATAGATTTTTATCGCGATAACCGACATCCACGAGGATGGAGCCGCGGGAGAAAGCTAGTTCATTAATAATTCTGACAGTCCAAAGCCTGTTCACAATGTGATGTGAAATGTAATCATCACTTATTTTTCAATAATAACCATGAATTACGTACTCCGAACGTACGAACACAAGACAACTTAAATGGCTTATAACTATGCAAGTTTTCAATATTTTCATTTTCTTTCTTATATATGATTTCTTAAAGTAAATATCTTGTATTGGGTGTTTGAGCTATGCAATATACCAAAACTAATCTTGTATATAAACACGTCACTGAAACTATGTTCATGAAAAGCCAAATTATTAATTAAATTATACAAAAACGGGACATACATTGAAACCCTGCGAAACGCTAATAGATGGGTATTTCAAAAGCCTATTTTTGATGTTAACGTAACGTATCAATAAGGGAACAACAAGATGAAGTGAATTTCAAATGCGTCCCAAACGTATTTTTAAAGTCAATAAATATACCCGGGGCTGTCTCCGCAACATGACCTCATCCGACTCTGACCGGTAATTAACAGAACGGTGATTATAGTCAGATGGATCTATAGATCATATGTAAAAGAATTGGTATTGTATTTTTAATAAGTTCTTTATTGTTTTCAGTGCAAAGTGGGTACATATGATAGAATTCTAGTGTACAGAGTTATTAATCCTAGATTGTAATTGTTTTTTTTTTAAAGATAACTGGCAATGTGGGATGGAGTCCCACATTACTGGGATTGTTGTTAACCCCACCAGCTAAGCTCAAAGGCTTGTGTTAGGAGTGGGTTCAAGTCGGTAGTATAATGGGTAGGATACGAACCCGCGACCTCATGATTGCGAGACCGATGCCTTAGACATTAGGCTACCGCCCCGCTTCAAAGTAATTGACTTATTAATAGTAAGTTTATAAAAAACTAGAACCAATTTTATATAAACTTCTAAAGATATATTTTACAATTACAGCTTTATAATACAACTAGCTGACCCGCGCAACTTCGTATGCTTCGATTTTCACCGTTTTTGCAACATTTTTTATTGTTGCTACGCTCCTATTAGTCGTAGTGTGATGTTATATAGCCTATAGCCTTCCTCGATAAATGGGCTACCCAACAAAAATAGATGTTTTCAATTCAGACCAGTAGTTCCTGAGAATACCGCGTTCAAACAAACAAACAAACTCTTCAACTATCTAGTATTAGTATAGATTCAAATCTTAATAAGTAAATACTACTCGTTAGTTCGTTTTACCCAAGTGGTACATTTATGAAAATACTAGCGGACGCCTCGTGGTTTCACCCGCGTAAATCCCGTTCCCGTGGGAATACAGGGATAAAAAATAGCCTATGTCACCCGGGGTTAATGTAGCTTCACAACGATGAAAGAATTTTTCAAATCCATCCAGTAGTTTCGGAGACTATTTAATACAAACAAACAATCAAATCTTTCCTCTTTATAATATTAGTATAGATATAGAAGTATAGATATAGATAATATAAGATAAGTAATCCACAACTGGCAGAAGTGTAATTACAATAAAGTACCTACACTTCTGGTATTGTATTGCATCTTGGCATAATGAAGATCGTCATTATCGATCTATTGCTTATTATTGAATTGGTTGATCGTTATTAGTTTATGTCAAATCGCAGTGGCGGATTCAGAGGCTCATGGCCAAAAACGGCAGAGGGGCGGTGGCCTAATGGCTAAGTTATCGGTCTCGCAATCGTAAGGTCGCGGGTTCGAGTCCTATCCATTATACTACCGACGTGAACCCACTCCTAACAAAAGCTTAGCTGAAGGAGTTAACTAGATTGCTAGTAATGTGGGACTCAATCCCACAATGCTAGTTATTTAAATAAAGAAGCATTCTCGAAAAAAATAAGTAGATTGCGGTGGAACGGAAGAGAAGTCCCTCTACCCCAAACCAAAACTCTGAAACCGCCAATGCCAAATTGAATAATTTTTTGGCCGTCATCTCAAACGTATTTTCTTGAACATTTTCTACTATCTCTAAAACATGATTGTATCGATCGCCTACTGAGAGCATCACATATCATCACGTTTCTTTAATATAGCTTAAATAACATTAAAAGTAACTCTTTCTTTTTCCTCTTTACAGATAAACAAAGTGACCTTCGCACCTTTGGTGGTGTCCACACTTTTCATTCTCTTGACGTCATTACTCGCCCACTGTGCCAGACGAGCTGTCCAGAAGGTTGTCAAGGAACCCTTTATCAGGTTACTGCTGGAAGAGGCGATAGCTGCAGCAGAACTATGCGGGTGTTGTTTTGAGTTGATTGTGGGTGAGTCTTGGTCAAAAGTTTGGCTGAAAATCTTTCGCGAATGTATGTATATTAATATATTCAAAGTTGCGTTTGTATCAATCAATGTTTTCGATTTAATATTAATCAGCCCCAATCTCTACTCACACTAAAACGGTTTTAGTAAACGCTGAGCATATTTTCGCCTTTGATTATATAATGTCTAGATGGAGCAATCCCTCAGTAAGACTATAAAAAAAAATTAAACTACTATTTTTGACGTTTGAAACTTGTTGAAAATGGAGCGCTTTAACTAGAACATTTAATAGGAGTCTTCTTACCTGTCAAAAAGTACGTCCATTTGACCGTACTTTTTGACAGTTCTTTGCTTCAATTTTAGATGCCGCATTAGGATTTGATTAATCTAGACAAAATATAATCAAAGATTTTCGCGTAGTTACATCAAATTAGTCGCAGGCATTTTATTCAGTACACTGAGATTCATTATTGCCTCCGTTTGCATGATTTAAGGTATCTTGTTTCCACCTTTTTCTAAGAAGGGGGGTTGTTTAATTTGTAAGTTCATTTTTTTAATTAGCTAATATATTTTAGTAGTTGTAAGATGTTACATATCTATACCTATCGAAAATATAGGTGAAAATGGTTGGTAGGTAACAAACTTTAAATCGTTATAATCGTAAACGGTTATTCGAACTGAAATATGATTAAAAAACCTCTTCATAATTTTAAAAAACCTATATAATGATACCCCAAATGGCATATTTTTTTGAGTTTATTTTTTCTCTATCACAATATGGCGCCTGGCTGTCGCCATTTTGATTATTGTCATGTCTTTAGTGATACTCGCAAGATTAATACGAATCGATTGTCATATGAATCATCAAAACCGGCCCTCGCGTTTGGTTTATATAGTGCCAAAAAAGAACACACATAGGCTGATAAGCACATTGCCCTAATTTGCGTCGCTCAGTTGGGTAAAGAGGAGTGTCTTTTATTGTTTTTTGTTTTAATATCTATACATATTTGGTAATTGCGTCGTGTTGTTTTGAGCATCGATAAAGCAAAGATGTAAATCTTTGCTATATCTTTCACTCTACACGGAATATGAAGAAGATGTAAAGATTTCTTCCCAAAAAGATTACTTAAGTATTTTGTATTCTAATTTTAGTGGCCGACAATTTTGGTGTCGCGACATACGCGATCTTCTTGTTCGCACTAACAATATGGTGGGCGCTCAACTGGGGCGATGCTACAGCCTGTCCTTACACACATATCGAGGATGTTATCGAAGGTATGTATTAATTAGTAGACATACGTACGGATGTTACCCAGGTGGTTTTATTGGAACGATTTTTTTGCCGTGGTTTATCGTAGTACCCTATTAGGGTAGATGACTGTCAAGTCAAATCAGTATCTTTTTAAGAAACGTCAAAACGATGCGCCTCGTAATAATTTATATGAAATACAAAACAATGACGTCATTCTTTTGTATGGTCAAATCATGTAGTTTCAATGTTTGTTTTGATGTTTATAAATTCATGACAACGTTAAATTGTAGAGAAACATTGTTTTCCAGAATATTTTTGCAAATGCTATTTCCTGTATAGTGTAAAATAATTTATTGTTATTGTAGTCATCTACCCAATTGAAGTTGGAGGTAGTGGGAGAAGAAAATATGTTGAGATAAGGCTTAAGAAAATAAGATAAAAAAAAACATTATTCAATCATATTAAATGTGTAAAGAAAAAATTAGCTCAGGCGGGTGTTGAACCCGCGATCGTCCTTCCTATATTAGTAGGTACATTTAGTATGTATTTTATTAGTTTAAATGAGCGACCACAGAATGTATAACAAGTTACCGAATAAATTTAAAAATCTACTTCATACTGTATTTAAAAGAGAACTAACACAGTGGCTTGCAGAAAAATGCTTCTACACTCTGAATGATTTTATGATTTACTAGCTGTCCCGCGCAACTTCTGCTGCGTAAATTTTCCCAGTTTTAGCATCATTTCTCATTGCTGCTCCGCTCCTATTGGTCGTAGCGTGATGTTTTAAACCCTATAGCCTTCCTCGATAAATGGGCTATCCAACAGTTATAATCTCAGGAACTACTGGTCTGAATTGAAAAATTCTTTCACTGTTGGACAGCCCATTTATCGAGGAAGACTATAGGCTATATAATATCATGCTACGACCAACAGGAACGTAGCAGCAATAAAAATGTTGCAAAAACTTGCAAAATTTGCAACACAGACGAAGTTGCGCGGGACAGCTAGTGTATTTATAATATTGACATATTATTTGTGCACCATTGTTGGTAAAATGTGAGGTACCTACAAATACCCTACCACCACGTGACCACGGCCGTTGCAATACGGTCGAAACGTCGGGCAATAAACAAGGTATTTTACCTTAAATTATTCACGCGATTAAGACCCGTAATATATATATATTACCGGTCGACGTTGTTAAGAACGGACGTGTCTGTTGTGATTTTGGAATTCTTGCTAAGAATTTGTGAACTCTAAATTGTGATTGGTGAACAGTGAAATTTTGGAATCCTTGTCGCACTTAAGGGGTTCTAATCGTAAAACTCCACCCAGTGGGTGGGGTTTGAGAGGGACAAATATATTTGAAAAAGTGTCGTGGCTGAGAATCGAACTCGAACCAACGTGAGTGGGGGTAGCGCGCTTATCCATCGCGCCACACAAGCACGAGCCGACCGAGTGGAATCGTCAACTACGAGCGACCGGTTGACGTCACAACGAAGCGAAAGGAACGGGTGACAAGTATATCACACCTTAATGCGCATGTCTTAAGGTGCGGTTTACCTTGCGTAAGTACGGGTAACTCCGCAACTATGTCAGACACCGAGAACGTCACCTATAGGAATGGAAAGGGGCGAATAATCTCGCAGGGTGGTAATCAATTAGGAATGTCTGAGGATAAATTGAGGGATATTATTCGCCAAGAAGTTAACGCTGCGGTTGAAAAGTCAATGGAAACATTGATTATGGGGATGTTGAATAACATCAAGAAGACAATAGACGACTTACATGTAACAGTAAAGGAGTGTACTAAGGAAAACATATTGCTCTCGGCAAAATTATCAAAAATTGAGAATACCTTGAGCGCGGTACACAAAGGGGAAGAGTACGCTAACGAGCGCAGAGAAGCGAATCAAGTCGACCGACTTCAACCTAGAGCTGAGGCTAGTATGATACAAATGCCAGGTCCTGTAAACGTTGCAAAAACTAATTCACGCTCGCAAACCATCAACCAGGTCCGTAGCAGCGGAGTGAAGGACAAGAGTCATACGGAACCGAACCTCGTTAGTAGTTGCGATACTCAAACAAGTGGAGCCAAAGAAACTTTAGAATGGCGTACAGTAACTAGGAAAAGAGAGAGGAAAAGTAACAGAACAGTGGTTATGAAAGGAAAGAGTATGCAATTTAAAAGTCTACAGGCAATAGAAAAAAATAAATTCTTACACGTATGGTCGTTACACACCGACACGTCTATAGAAACCATATTGGCACATGTAGAAGATATTTGTGGCGAACGTGGTATTTTCAAAGTGGACAAAATAATACCTAGGTCGGAGCGTGGCTACTCATCATTTAAAATTCGAGTCCCAGAGACCCAATATGAGAAAATTGCTAAAGCTGAAGTATGGCCGGTAAACACGCGTCTTAGTGAATGGAAGTTTTTTCGGCAGCCCCGCGAAATCAACAAAAGTGAAGAAAGAGTATAGATCATTTGATCTGTACTATCAAAACGTGAGAGGATTGCGTACTAAATTAAAGACATTCTATACTAGTATATTAACATCCAGAGCGCATTTATTTGCATTTACCGAAACTGGATTAAATAGATCTATACACGATGGAGAACTCGTGCCGAGCGGCTACACAATATTACGATGCGATCGCGAAGATGGACGTAAACACGGAGGGGTATTGCTAGCTGCCGCGCTAGATAGTAACCTTGAATTACGCCAAGTTGCGGTAGCGAATAACGTTAATTTGGACAATCACTTATTCGAAATTGTCTGCGCGACTGTGTACCGTGGACATAAATTTTTGTTTTTGTGTTGTGTGGTGTACATCCCACCCCAAACTGTTGAACGTGAGTATATGTACATGTTTCACTTATTGGAACAATTGTTTGAACAATATGGAGAAATAATTTTGATTGGCGACTTGAATATGCATTCAACTAGCCAGGACATACAATGCTACTACGAATATTTTGTTACTTACAATGGGTTCCGTGAATGTAATAGTATTCCGAACTGTAACAATCGTATGCTGGATGTAGTGTTAACAACCTTGCCAGAGGGTGAGGTCGCTGTTAATGAGGAACATGAGTATATATGCGCTATAGACAGTCATCACCCGCCGCTGCGCGTGAGCATCTGCGGCGCTCGCGCACCCGTCGTGACGCCTGTCGCATCCTCTGCCCCTTCCGCGTCCCCTCACTCACCCGCGGACGCCCATCCGCGTTGGAACTTCGCTAAGGCTAATTTCTATACTATGTATGACGCATTAGCGTGCGCGGATTGGAGCGATTTGTATAAATCGGGTAATCTGGACGAAGCGTACAATATTTTTTATTATACACTTAATAGAATTCTAGATGATAGCACTCCCAGAAAAATGCCTAAAGCTAACTACTCCCGGTACAATTACCCGGAGTGGTATACGGCTGACTTAATAGGCGACATAAGACAGAAAGCGTTCCATCATAAACACTTTAAAGTAAGTGGGTCTGAATACGACTACGATATATTTTCGTATTACCGATCGTTGGTCAAACAAAAAATTCGCGACGCATATGAAATCTATCGGGGTCGTGTGGAGGCTCAGTTTGCTGTGGATCCTAGATCGTTTTGGGGTTTTATAGGTCAAAAGTGTTCCAAGAGAAGTAAAGTTAATCTCGTCAAAAATGGAAACCCATTACCAGCGAACGAATGTGCCCAAGAATTTGCGGATTATTTTTTCTCGGTTTACGGTATCCATGCGCCGACTTTAGATGCACAAGCCGCAGCGCAACTGGCACCGGAACGCGGTTCACGCATTCACGTCAGCCAGTTAACATTAAGGGATGTGCGTGACGCGCTTGCTCGCCTCAAACCCAAGAGTTCTGTCGGTCCTGACGGTATACCACCTTACGTGATAAAGGACTGTAGAATGGTGTTGGCAGAACCGCTTCAGTACTTATTTAACCTAAGCTTAAAAGAACGTTTGTATCCCCACGGCTGGAAACTAACTAGGGTAACCCCTGTGTAGTCCGAGTTCAGACATTAGTGGTTACAGGCCTGTGGCGGTGTTGTCGGCTCTAGCGAAGGTTTTTGAGATGTCTCTGTGCTCTATTATTAGTACCCAAGTGAGCGCACAATTAAGCGACGCCCAACACGGTTTTCGAGCCGGTCGCAGTTGTACTTCGAATCTCATGAGTTTCATGAGCTCAGTAACTCCAATCCTCGACTCTGAAGCTGGAGCGCAGCTGGATGTCGCGTATTTTGACTTTAAAAAAGCCTTCGATAGTGTCGACAATGATACGCTGTTAAGGAAGTTTGCAATGGTTGGGTTCACCCCACACCTACTACAGTTTTTTGCGGACTACCTGAGGAATCGTCAGCAGTACGTGGAATATGGCGGATATATGTCGAGCCCATATCCCACTCTCACAGGCGTGAGTCAAGGAAGTAATTTAGGGCCACTTGAGTTTATCATCATGATAAACGATTTGCCTGAAGTGGTCAACCATGCTGAGTGCCTACTGTTTGCTGATGACTTAAAGTTATTCCTCCAAGTCTCTAACATGGAGGACTGCAAACGACTTCAACAGGATATAAGCCGGGTAGCAGAGTGGAGTCTTGCAAACAAACTCCATTTTAATGTATCGAAGTGTAACGTAATGTCTTTTACCCGTTCGGTAGCACCATTGCACTTCGATTATTACTTGGAGGGGGAAGACATTCCGCGAGTCACCCAAGTTCGTGATCTGGGGATATTGTTCTCGGCCGATTTATTGTTCCGACAACATATTATTAATATCTGCACAGTGGCTTTTAGGAATCTCGGGTTTGTAATGAGAGAGACGAAAGATTTCTGTAATACTATGGCAGTAAAATCACTATACAATGCTTTGGTGCGGAGCAGGTTGGAGACGAGTGCAATTATCTGGAATCCCCATGAAACTAAATATAGTCTCATGGTGGAGAAATTGCAAAACAAATTTACCCGGTATCTATACTTTAAATACCACGGCGTTTACCCTTTCTACCCACTGATGTATCCAACCCTCTTTGTTATAGGGATGGTTGGATACTATAAGTTGGAAGTAAGGCGCAATTTAGCTTTAGTAAAGTATGTGTTTCTGGTGTTCCGGGGTAAATTAAACAATCCTCGAATTCTAGAATCTTTGAGATTACTGGTTCCTAACACTAGACTGCGACAGGCACCACGGCGGCGTACATTCGATATGCCAACATTCCGTACCAACTTGTTAAAGTTTGCTCCTCTAGTTCGGGCAATTGACATCATAAACAGCGTCTCACAGAGAATTGATATCTTTGCATGTTCTCTTATAGAATTTGAAAGTATGGCAACTGAGTTCTTGTCTTACACATATTGTAAATAATATGTTAATAATGCATTTGTTACTTAATGGCTGAGGAACTAGATGTATTTTAATACTATACTATGTTGTTGTATTGGGTAACTGTAAAGACAATGTATGTTATGAATAAATAAATAAATAAATAAAAATATTTTAATATTACCCTACCACCATTTTGTAACCACATTTTAGTAAATCAAATAAGTGATTATGACACCTCAACGCTGGGTACCTCCGATTTAAAAGTGTCGGAGCCTAAATCTGAGTTGGAGGTGTAAAACCAGTTGGAAGTTCCGACTTTTCGGAGTTAGAGTCGAAGCTCTGTGACATCCCAGAATTAGACACCATGAAGCAATACTTACAAATTCACACTGTCTCTCTGTCACAATTGAAAGAAAGGATTATTTTTAAGGGAATTAAAAAATATATGTTGTTAATTAGGTTAATATGACCTATCTACCCAAATAGTTGCGATATTTGAACCACCAGAACTATCTTAGAAATTATTTTGATCATTTCCAAAGTACGTCCGTCAAATACGTGGTAAATTAAAAGAGTATTGATACATTTTTTAGCACATTGTTCCACTAAACTGACAACTCTTGTTTCGATGGCGTAGCTCAGCGGTAGTAAGTACGACTGCTACGCTTGACGTCGTGGATTCGATTCCCACTCAGGAAAAAACTTTGTGTAATTTATTCATCATCATCATCAGCCTATCGCAGTCCACTGATGGACATAGGCCTCTCCATTGCACGCCACTTTGTTCTATCCTCGGCTTCTCGCATTTAGCTGTTTAGTTTAGCTGTGTAATTATTACGATTTTTTAAATTTGAAATGTTTTTTTCACATTAATTTGTCAGATTCAGACTATCTGACAAAATAATTTTATAGAGAAATACCAGGGTATTTAATTAAGATGCGTTAATATATTTTTCCAGGTAAAGGTGATGTCCGCAAGGCCGTTCTAAAAACTTTTGCGGAGATGGCAGGAGGCATCCTGGTCTTTAAATATGTGCAGATGTACTGGGCTCTGGAGATCTCTGACACGCATAAAGACAAGGCTTTTGAGGACTGCAAAGCTGATTTACAGGTCCGTTTATTTTCAAAGAGTTTGAGGTGAACTTTTTTTATTTGTTTTTTTTTGGTACTGCGCTTGCTCGTTGAATATTTATACAACTGGCTGGGGAGCCCGAGTAGCTATTTCATTTTGAAGATTATTATGGTGCGAAAAAAAAAATTAAGGAAGTATATACTTTCAATGGTGGGAAAGGGAGTTGGCGGATCCTGTTAATAAAAATCTCAAGCACAAGAAGCTGCCATTCAAATGACTTACGATTCAGAGAAGCCAGCAACAAATCAGCAAAATTAAAAAAAAATATATATATCAGCGTGTCTTGGCTATCAATCTGAACCATCTGTATGTTAATCTAATGCACTCAATATTAAAGTGAAAATTAAAGTACAATAATTGCATTTTTGAAAGATAGAAAAATTTGAATCCAGACTCAGGAATCGAACCCGAGACTTCCGTAGCCAAACTTATGGCGCTACGGGGGCCTAACCCGTAAGCATTAAGATATAGAAGAATTTGATATCTAGTAACATAGTCCAGATAGGTGGTTCGCTTCTGGCCCCGGTTTGGCTACGGAAGTCTCGGGTTCGATTCCTGAGTCTGGATTCAATTTTTTCTATCTTTCAAAAATGCAATTATTGTATTTGTAAAGTCTTTGGTAAGAAATGCCTATAAAAATTACTGAAAATTAAAGTATCTGTATTGATCAATTTTTTTAACTAAATATTTTGATCGGCTGCCCAAGACGCGCCCTATATGAAGTCAAACTTTGACTATGCCATAATTTTGACACACATGTCTCATCAATCGATTAAAAGAAAATCCTTTGTCTGTTAAAGCTTTTTCTTTTATCGATTGAGAAATGTGTAGGTATCTATCGGTATTGTTGTTATATAAAACTGAAATCACCTCCTGTGAATTTCGTTCTAGCCCTATTTAATAGGCGCAGTATTATCTTTTACGCACAGCTTTGTCCACGTGGTTATCGGTTATCGCTCTAGAAATTATTCTATGTCTTTTCCCGGGGGAAAGGAGTATTATATAGTAATAGTATATCTATACTAATATTATAAAGCGGAAGAGTTTGTTTGTTTGTTAGTTTGTTTGCTTTGTTTGTATGTTTGTTTGTTTAAACGCGCTAATCTCAGGAACTACTGGTCCGATTTGAAAAAATCTTTTTTTGTTGGATAGCCCATTTATCGAGGAAGGCTATAGGCTATATAACATCGCGCTACGACTAATAGGAGCGGAGTAGCGACGTGAAATGTTGCAAAAACGGGGAAAATTTACGCATACGAAGTTGCGCGGGACAGCTAGTATAATATATGTACATCGTAATTTGTTCGGCGGTAAGTATAAGAGCGAAAACGTCACAGACAGACAGAGCTTTAACATTAGGGTATAACATTACTTTGAATTACAATTGCCATAAATTGTATGCACTCTAACGTAATGATTTGTTTGGTGTTTTTGTTATTGTGTTTGTTTTGTGTCCGTTTTGTGTACCTATCAATGTTCTGTGGCGTCCGTTATTAATCAAGTTCACAGCTGGTAATCAGTTTCATTTGGGATTTCATTAAATGGTTTATTTTGTCAATGAATTCTGGTGTAATCACGCAATCAACTCAATGTCCAGTAGGTACCTACATTATAATGTAATTTTTGGGTTAAACTTAATTATTTTTAAACTTTCGCGATTTTTATACATATTAGATATCTATCGATCGTGGTCTCAGTCGACTCGTGACCACAATCGGTGAAATTCGATTGAAACTATTACCCGACATTGAAACGTCGGGTAAATAATTCACGCCATTAAGTCCCGAAATATATCTAAGATGATTAACCGCGATGTATTATAGAATTCGAACAAACGCTATCATGCTAGGTTGTTTACGTAATCTTTCAAATAAAAAGATTTCATATTATTTACCTGTTCAACTGAATCCAAAAATATTTCCTTCTTAATCTAAACATAGACAAAGTAAAATTAACAAAGTATCAACATTTACATACGTCACAGTTGTTATGCCGAGGCTTGGTAGCTTCTGCCATGAGCAGTATTACTTAATTGTCTAACTAAAGAGCCGTATGGGATTACATCTGTTGGCTCTCGTCAGTTGGGTGTTTCAGGTTAAGCTTTGTAACAAGGGTGATTTAAGTTTAAACACCTATGTTAATTATACATAGTGATTTGTAATATACTAATAACCTCTCGTGGCTTCTATAAATAACACTGAATAACTTTGTAAAGTCAGTTTTGGAAAATATTTAATATATTAATCCCTAATCACCTACCACCACCTACAGACTATTTCACTAGAGTAAAATTGTTGTTTATTGTGAGGATTTTACTTCGGGGTCTCTCAGATATGTGGTAAATGGCTGTGTGACAAAAGTAAATGGTAGGTGGCAAAGGGTAAATTTGTAATTTAAAAAAATATATATTAATGTACGTTATTTGGTGTAATGTAAAGAAGCCAAGAACACAGGGTGATTTTTAATATACTAATAACTTCCCGGGTTATTAGTATATTAAAAATCACCCTGTATAAGTTTGTTTTGTGTAAGAATTCATAACTTTGTAACATATTTTAAAATTATAATAGTTATAGTGTTAGAAATACTATGACTGTTATAATTTTTAAATAAGCTTATTTAGAAGTTTAAACTATTTTTTTTTGATAAGCTTAGAATTTTCACAAGCAACAGTTTGTAGAAAGTGTAGTAAAATAAATTACGCCTAATCCTAAAGCCCTATACATGATATTTATATTTTTAGGAAAAATATAATAGGCTATTACTTACCTAATTAATTGTAGCAGAATTAATATTATTAATTTCAAAGTTTTTTAATACAATCTGAGTAGTACCTACCTTCATTAAATATCGAAAGTCGGTCCACTGCTGGACATAGGCCTTTCGGCCTAATTTACTGCCACAAAGTCCTCTGCCTTCCGCATCCAGTCCATCTCAGCGACCTTCTTTAGGTCGTCGGTCCATCTGGCTGGGGGCCGTTCTACCTTACGTTTACCAAGTCGCAGTCTCCACTCTAGGACTCGTTTGCTGCAGCGGCCATCGGTCCTTCTACATATGCACCTTGAAGCGGCGGTCTCGTAATCGTGAGCCATTACACTATCGACGTGAACCCACTCCTAACACAAGCCTTTGAGCTTAGCTTGAGGGGTTAACAAGATTGCTATGGGTGATAAAAATCCCAAATTGCTAGTTATCTTTCTTAATATGAAAAAAAAAAAAAAGATGAGGCCAGCCCATTGCCACTTCAGCGTGCTTAGCCGGCCAACTATGTCGGTACTTCAGTTCTTCGTCAGATGACCTGAGCTGATAAATATAGGTATTACTGAAGTGCATAGGTGGCAAGGCGTAACAAAAGTAAAAAAATAATAATAGAACTCATTACTTTTTGTCTTTTTAATGTAACTGTGCACCCAAAAGCAGATGGCGTTAACAATGACGTTCCATTTGGAAATGAGGTGCAAATATTAAATGTCCTCTCCAGACAGGGCTGCATTTTAATAAATGTAGTACTAGAGTCCGTTAGGACACATGCAATTTTAAATGGTTATGTTATACTGGGTGGCGCAAAAGTAAAGACCCTATTTGGTTCAGCTATAACATTTTTTCTAAATTAGAAAACTAGATTTAGATTTTTTTAAATGTATATTTGTGCCATTAAATTTCGTACCATTAGGATTTAAAGATGATGTCTTTTAAATGGTGACCTCCAGAGTTGATACACATTTGAGCCCTATTTATGACATTTTGCATAACTTGCCGTAACACTTCCTGCGATATGTTCGTTATTTCTTGACGAATGTTTTCTTTTAGAGCTGCGAGAGTCTGTGGCTTGTTCACATATACCCGAGATTTCAAAAAACCCCAAAGAAAGAAGTCTGGACTGGTCAGATCGGGTGATCTTGCAGGCCAAGGCAAATCGCCAAAACGAGAGATAACTCGGCCTGGAAAAGCGTCCCTCACTAAGTCCATAGTGTCGCGCGCTGTGTATGCCGTAGCGCCCTCTTGTTGAAACCAGATGTGCTCCAGCCCCAATTCGTCCAAACTGGGTATCAAAAACTCACGTAACATGGTTCTGTAGCATTCTCCAGTGACATGGTTCTGTAACTTTTAGTGGGTGTAGAGGTGTTTCTTGAATAATGCGCGGATTATCAGTGCCCCAGAACCGAGTATTCTGCTTATTGACATGCCCTGAGAGATGGAAATGCGCTTCGTCACTCATAACCAATTTTGAAGGAAAATCATCCTCTTCAAGGTTGAGGTTTATGACGCGCTGGCAGTAATCTAGACGAGCTCGGTGGTCAGCAGGCAGCAGCTGATGAGTCATTTGAGTTTTATACGGGAACATCTTTAAGTCTTTCACCAAAATACGCTGCAGGGTCCGTCTGGAAATGCCCAATTGCGTGGCACGTCGCCTCGTTGATGTTTCTGGACACTCTTCCACATCTTCGCGCACAGCATCGATATTTTCAGCTGAACGGCCTGTTCTTGGTCTCCCAAACTTAGGTCTATCCAATGTTGAGCCAGTTGCTTCAAGGCGTGTGGCAAAGCGTCGAAATGTGCGACCAATCGGTGCCGGACGGTGGGGAAATTGTCGACGAAATTCACGTTGTGTTCTTATCACTGATGAATTATTCCGTAAGAACATTGACACAATTATTCCACGTTCTTGGGGAGTAAAACGGTCCATGTTTATTTTCAGTGTATTTTACATTTGTTCACTACACAATTTTCAACAACAGAATGACAGAAAATGTCATATAAAAAAAAAAAAGTATTTTCTTTAGTGCCAGTACTTTTGCGCCACCCAGTAGTACATTATGATATAAGTTGCGGTAAGTTGAAAATTACAGCCGAGGCGATATAGCTAGCCTATGCCGCAGGCGAGGGCTACAAGAAAGCAGAGGCTGTAATTATCAAAGCGCACGTATGTCATACGACGTTTTATAACATATTTGCGAGGAAATAAATAAAAAAATAATATAGCAAAAAGAAAAAGCGCGCGTAATAATTTTTACTTGTTCACAAATTAGCAATGCGCGCGCTTTAGCGCTTTTTTTAAGGCAAAGGCACAAAAACAGCCAGTATTACTAATAAAGTAAATTAATATTTTTGTGTTTTGTTACAGATAAATGGTTGTAATTTATGGTCAAAATTGATTAAATTAAAGAATTAAATGTTTATTTAATATATTTTATATCCCAAAGTTAATTTTATTCATAAAATGTTTTACTTTTCTGACATAAAAACTCTTTGCTAAGATTTAAAAAAGTACCGTTCGTTTTAGACGGAGCATCTTGATAAACCTTGCGTTTTACATTACAATAACGCACAAGTACGTAATGAGATACATTACGATATTGAAATTGGTGAATTAAGATACCTTTTACGAGCAAATGTGTTATAAAAAATGTTTCTATAATTGCGTCACTTTTTATTAGTATCATTTGTTTACGTATATTACCTAGAAACTCTGGTTCCATGCTTGTATGCGGTGCTCAACCACATTTGTATGAAGTTGAAGGTGTAAGGTCTCACGGTATTTTCTGATTGTGACATTAAACTGTATACTCGAAGTTTAAAAAAATATTAAATGTAGAAATATGGATTTTGAAAATTCTGAAAAAAACGTCCAAAAATGTTTCAACATTTATTTCCTTTACCTATAAAATACTCAAATCATTTACACTGATCCATTATTTTCCAGGTCCCAGTCATATACGGAGCAGTGGTTGAAGGTATCGCGACTTGCCTCTGCCGTCTGGCTTCCAAAGGTCTTGGAGACTTGAACCCTCGCTTCGCGACAGCCATAGATTCCTTTATTGGCACATCCCTTGTAGTTGCCGGTAAGATGTTTATTTTTGTACCATAGTTACAGCACTCATCATATTCAATGACAATACAATGACGTCACTATTCTGTTAATTACAGTCATACATTACCACACTGTACAGTTTTAACATCTCATACACTGTTTTAACATCTGTTGACACTTGTGTGTAATCAACATCATCAATATATTACCTACTAGCGGACGCCTCGCGGTTTCACCCGCGTAGTTCCCGTTTCCGTGGTAATACAGGGATAAAAAATAGCCTATGTCACCCGGGGTTAATGTAGCTTCATAACGATGAAAGGATTTTTCAAATCCGTCCAGTAGTTTCGGAGCCTATTCAATACAAACAAACAATCAAATCTGTCCTCTTTATAATATTTATTATCTATACCTCATAAGGTATATATCTATACATACTAATAATATACATCTGAAGAGTTTGTTTGTTTGTTTGAACGCGGTAATCTTAGGAACTACTGATCTGCCCCTCATCATGATTTTAAAATACCTATACGATGATACCACACATGACACAATTTATTGACTTTATTTTTTTTCTCTATCACAATATGGCGTTTGGCTGTTGCCATTTTGAATTTTGATTGCTGTTGTCTTTAGTGACACTCGCAAGATAAATACGAAACGATTGACATGTGAATTATCGCAGTCAGCCTACGCGTTTGGTCTATATAGTGCCACAAAAGAACACACATACGTACATACACGTCAAACACATAACCCTCCTCCGCAGTCGAGTAAAAAAACATATCAACATTTGTAAATAGACAGAAACTAAATGCAAGTACAGCCGCATTGACATTTGATAATCAAATATACACAACAGGTAACAGCAGTAACAATGTACTCAAATCACTAATTCTTTGCAAGGTTTAATACGTGATATTTGAATCTGCTTCCGCTGTAGTAAAAAAAAAAACAATTAAACAAGTCCCTTAGTAATTTCATTTCGCTTCATTGCCAAGATCACTTACAAATTCTCATGCTCAGCTATCAATGTTGCAGGGGTCCTCACTAGGCACACGGTATTCGTCTACCGCTATCAGGACACTAGTGCCAATGCGGACCTAAGCGTGTCCATCTTTTGCAAAGTACATTTAGGAAAAGGTACATACTTGTAATAAATGTCCACTAACTTTATTACCATCACTCACTTTAATAGGTGTGCATGGTTCAACTTCATTTGTTGTCTCATCGTCATTTGCATCAACATCATTATGATCACTGTACAAAGTATCACTTTCATATAATTCTAATTCTTCTTTCGTATCTTTGTCAGTAGCAGTGTTTTTAATATTATTGTAAAAAGCAAAAATATAGTTTTACCTTATTGGCAAACGTTAATTATTTTAACTATACCTAGGATACAATAAAACAAAATGCTATTTAGAATGTGGGGCTATAGAACAAACAAACTTCGTTAAACAGTAAAGATATTAGACTCTATGAATATGAGAAATAAATGTATAACAATACGTAACCAATAACGAAACGTACTTCGAATAAAAGCCAGCATTATTACAATTGTTTTTAATCAAGATACAAAACGTAGAACATACTACTTGTTTTTGCAGATGCCGTCTTTTTCTAAAATAGTATCTGTTTCTTTACAGCTTTTGACTACTCGGGAGGTTACTTCAACCCAGTCTTGGCCACATCGCTGAAGGCTGGCTGCGAAGGCCACACTCTTATGGAACACGCATTGGTTTATTGGATCGGAGCCTGCGCAGGTTCAGTCCTCTCAGTCTATCTTTACAAATTGCCTGCCATTCAGAAATTTGTTAGAGGAACTAGCGTCGCCAATGGTGATAGCATTTGGGCCGATAAAGAAGATTAGAATAAAAAAAATCTAGAAGATCAATTTGGGGTTGATGCTAATGTATTCAGGACAAACTCTAGGTAACTAAAAATCAGGAAAAATAGGATCTACTTAGAACGAATCGATAAAATCAGTTTAAATGTATCGTTTATACATTATGAACAAGTATTTCAGGTAAACTGAGTAGATACCTGATTCAAAAATATCTAACAATAAATAAGTATTTATAATATTTTTTACTTTTGCAGTGAAATTCAAGAAACTTTCAAAGAGCTCATTTTTATTGTTTTGTTGATACATATTACAAGTTTAATATTATCCTAGTTCTGGAATAGAATGGTTTCTATAGCATTTGCCCCTTTTTCCATTATTTAAGACTCAACTGCACTCACTAAGCTTCCTTAACCAAAAATGTGCCTAAACATGTATAATTTGGTTATTCTAAAACCCTAAAATTAAGTGATATCTACGATTCTAGTCATTTTTCTGTAAGATCTGTGTATGGTGTCTCTACGTTTATAAATTAATATAGTAAATTTTAGTAAGTGTTATCTCCTGTTACGTTATTGTCTTTATAATTAAATATAATAATATCTTTAGTATTATTATGTTTTTTTACTGTGCTCTTAAGTGGATCAAGCTAAGCATCGTTGTCTTCCTAATATACTTACTCAATGTTATTGAGAATCATTGCATACTTGCAATTATCTATGTTGTGTAAACTAATGAAAATGTTTGTTAAAACATCAATCATTTATGTACTTATTCTATTAAAAATCTTAAGATCACAAACTGAATTTGAATAACGTTAACACTTCTCACAGGAGATGCACCAATATTACCACCTGGTACAAAACTTCCCTTGAAGTGTTAGATTTTATATTTTTTCTATCCTACGTTTTTATTAGCGTACAATGTATGTGTCCTAAAAGTATAATAAGTGCTACGTACTCCCATTGTATATAAATGTTTTATTTATTGAAATCCTGTTTTATTTCCCCATATTATCATTCGCAGGCGTATCTAGAAATAAGAGAAGGAATGAGCAGTTGAATAAATAAAAACTTTTTTTCAAATAATAAAAAAATATTTCAAAAACAAATATAAGGTAAATAAAAAAATAAAACGACAAACAAATAATTAAATATTTTGAATTTGGTGTCAGGAAATGTAATTTTATGTTTTAGACACCAAATACAAAATGTTTAATTATTTTTTGTTATTGTACCTATATTATTTTTTGCTTCTTAGTTATGTGTTGAATACATAATACAGTCTAATAAATAATCCTCCTCCTTTTTGAAGTCGGTTGATAATTTACATTATTTTTAAACCTCTATATAACCAGTCAGGCAAAAGCGTTAGTCAAAACTGTAGTGTGTGCTATACACTTGTTAACTTATTTACATCTGAATAAGTGATTTTAGAATAGATTTTACATAGCAGAGGCTTTCTGGAAACTATAACAATGGTACACATTTAGAGTATTATAATAGAGTATTATATTTTGTCAGAAAATATAAATAAATTGTCAAAATCCTTAAATAAATAAAATAAATAAATAAATTCTTTATTTGCACAAAAGTTGGTACATCTGTGGTCTTATAAATTATTAAGTTCTTACAACTTCAGTCAATAGTGACATGCAAAGATTTCTGCTGAATTTGTTTCTAATTACCTTATGCATTACCTTGGCTGTTAGTCTGTTCTGTGTCTGTGTCTGAAGGTGTGTTTGTTCGGCGATAAAAAAAACAGGAGCGAATAAAAAATATCTTTTGTCTAGATCAGCTGGCTCAGGCATTTTGTTACGCGATGAATCTCAACAAATACCTGTAACTTCTGATAGCAAATTATTTAAAATGTTCTGCATTAAAGTCGTCTATATACGTAATCGCAATATCTTTATTTCATAAAACCAAACTAATGTTTGTTTTAAAAAGTCAAATTAAAAGAATAATAAAATAATGATAGGTTTGAAAGAGAAAACAATATGAAGTTAGGCGGCAATTCTAAGTTAAGCTCATGAGAAGAAATGCCCAGAAACTCAAGAGCCACTCATAAAAAATCATCAAGTTTTTCTTGAAATGATTTATTGAACGAACCAGTGTGTTTGGCGAATATAAACGGTTATAAATTATAAAATAAGGATAACTAAATAATAAGTATGATCACATAGCTGGTGAAAATGTAACAAATTAAAAAGCACCCTGCATCCATGTTCAGTATTCAGCGCCGGTAGCTTCCTATGATTTATGACGTTGCGTCCCGACAGATGAAACTTGAACGCCTCTCGGGGATGCCTACAGAGCTAATAGACTTGCAATCCGAAGCCGACTTAACTATGCATACACACCTATAGGTTTATATCTTTGAAACATTTACTGTACATTTACAGCCGGTCAAGCTAGGTTTTAAATGTCAAGTAGATTTAGGAACGCCAGAAATACCAGATATTTTTGTAGTTTGAACGTAATGTACCTTCAAAAACTAAGAAACAATATAATGTTGATACACATTTCAATTAATTATTGAAGAATAAGAGTAGCCTTTTAAAGGAAAATGTAGACTATATTTGTGTATGTGTGAAAGTATGTCCGACTGCTACGCAAGAGGTCGTGGTTTCGATTCCCACACGGGACACTTTGTGATCCGCAAACTGTTGTTCCGAGTCTGGGTGTACTTTGTGTCCGTGACTTGTATGTTTGTAAAGTCCCCCGTGACATAGGGCTTGGACCCTAATGCGGGAGTCGTCTTTTTAAATAAAAAAGAAACAAAATTATTTTTTACAGTTAAACCTCAAAACCGTATATGTAATTCAAAACATTATTTAAATTCAATTTTGTTATTTCTAGTAGCATAGATTTGACTACAGTACCTTGTTGTAAAGAGCCTATAAACTTACGAGTTATTTATTTATTATTTAAACAACTAGTATTAATAAGTAATTAGTAATCTAGTCGGAGATTAGGTACATATTTGATCCGTTTGGTGTCGAGACGCTAGGGCCATGGGGTCCAAGTGCTCGCCTCTTATTTAAAGATATTTCCCAGCGGCTCGTCAGTGCATCTCGTGACCAGAAGGCTGGCCTTTTCTTTGCACAAAGAATAAGCATTGCCATACAGCGTGGCAATGCTGCCTGCCTTCTGGGCACTGTACCGGTTGACATCGATGGGGAAGAATTCTTCGACGCCTAAACTGGTTGTGCATCACCTTTTTATGTAACCCTTTTTTTGTAGTTTTTTCTGGTATGTTGTAATGATTAGTAAATTTTAGTCTTATTTTAAATTATTTATTTATACTAATAGTAGTTTTAATGTGAATTCCATTATATCTCATTTGTTGTCTTATGCCCCTAATAAATTTGTTATATTATTATAATATTACGCCTAGGTAAGGCGTAATGTTTAAAATCATATCAGACACAAGGTAGATTACACAAAATAAGCATAAGTCTTTAATTTAATTTACAAATTCAAATACAACTGTTTCTCGTCTAATAAATATTTCAACAATGAATACAATACAAGACAAAATACAACCTAAAAACCAAGCATAGAACACTCCAGCAAATTGCTTGAAAGTTATACTGCATCCAGTCTGACAGCTGTAACTGTTCGTTACCATGTTACTGGTAGCTCTAGCAGACTTAGCTATAACTAATAAACCAATCGATTTAGAGTACAATTTTTGTGTTATACCAGCTTCGAATAGACGCTGTGTTACTTTCGCCAACCTTGCTGCCACAGGACTGTCTTTTCTTATAATCATTTCATTATATAATGTTAAAACATTTTCAGTTGCTCTCAGAATTCTAGCTTCACCACGGACAGTTGTATTAACTTGAAAATTATAAAAGGTTCCTTGTAATAGGACAGTTACACCTTTGTTTTTAAAAGCCATCTTTGCACAATCGCCAAAAGATGTGCAATTAATTGATGTATTCGTAAACTCAAGATATTTCTCGTCGTTGACAAGGTATTTTGTGGAGGTTTTCAAAAATGGTACTCGGCCTGACGCCATTATTTCATCGTTGGTATTTAAAATCTGTGGAGGCTCTCTTATTGTAAGAAATGAATACAATTGGATACTTAAATAAGCTGATAGATGAATACACATCACCAAATACACTAAGTTTACTATTTTCTGTTTGATAGATCTAGCATCTTGTAAAGAAGCTGCGTAAAAGAGCGCTCCCCATCCATACAACAACGTGTTTTGTAAAGATACTGCATTGCCATCGAATAAGCAGATAAGATACCAAATGAAGGAGTAGGTAACATAGAACAATACAAAAACGTACAGACCACTCAATTTCCCAATTAAGTTTTCCCAAGATCTTTCCTCGCGTTCTGCAGTATAGATCCACATAGCAGATTGCCTTGCATACATACCAGAATATGCTGCTAGGTCTCCATAAATTCTGTAAAGGCCACCCGCACATACATCGAGACTTCCATTTAGTAAATAATTCATAAAATTATGGCCCACGACAGAGTTTTCTTCTCTCCTATCGATATAGTGCAAATCCAGTGTAGCATTGAAATACTCTGCGATAATTTTTACTATTATTATATCAGATCCTGATGGTTCCCCTGGTATATGATCATATGTTTTAAGCAATTGTTTATTATTGATATGAGAAAATGGATGCAGTGTAGCCATGCCAACTTTTAGTGGACACTTGTTATAATTGAGAGGTCTTTTCAAAGGGAATACTTCATTATTTTCCAGAATACCATTAAAACAGGTGTTCACATGCACCATTTTGTCAACAATTTGGTTACACGTGTTTTCATCGATTTTCGGTATAAAGGTAAACATTTTGTTTTCATAACCAATTTTATCTAGAAACATAAATGTGATATCGTGTTGATCCACCAAGTTTTTAATTTGTTGAATTCTGTCAACACAATTAATATTGTATGAATTAGATATAATTACCAGGTGCTTCATTCCGTCATGTATGTTTACGAAATCGAAAAAAAATATGTCGGCGCAAGTTTCGAAGTAAGTAATAACCAAAACTTGAATTATATACTTTTCACCCAAGTCTATATCTTCAATGACTACATCGTTATCAATACGATTATAATGTGTTCTGTTACTTACTACAACTGTTGGTATTTGACTAGTCATTAGATGTATAACCATTTTTTCAGTGAATGTGTTTTCTTTTGTTTCTTTCTTATGATATCGGGTATATATTTCAACGGTTGGTTTAAATTGTAATTCAATATTAACAATTTGTTTAATACATTTCCCCACGTTGTTGACTAATTCCAAATCATCATTATTTTGAAAAGGGAGTTGTATATAATTTTTGCCATCAATAAAATTTAAATGAACAATGAAATAAACTAAGATGTGCCACATTTTACTGGATAATATTTAGAATACCAGTGTTGGGAAGCCAAAACATTTCTAAATAAGTTGTTTCAAATGTTGTCTTTTAGTCATTTATAAGTTTTAATGCCATATTTGAAACACGTAACCCATATTTAAGAACTCATTACATCTTTATCGAGATGTACATATTGTGTAGTTTTAGTCATTATGGTTAAATTATGATCTAATGATGGATAATTATTTTAAGTAATGTATCTTTCGCTTTTTTATCAAAGAACAAAGATTGTCCATATTCATTTCCACTTTCAACAATATGCTTATTTAGAGTTTTTATATACTTGTTTCTCAACTTTACTGGATAATGTTAATTGATAGTTAATGAGGTAATTTAAATCTTGTTATAGCGTACTACCGAGATGGTCCTTTTTCAGCAGCAGCTGACTGTACTTTTTTTAAATTACTACAACATATTCTGTGTACGTCTTATTTATTTTTGTTTTTTTTTTCTTATTCGAAGACATTATTACGTGGTTTGTAAGCCTCCAAATTACTCTAACAGCCCTTTAACCGAAGCATGGTGTTTAGATCACTATTCCATGGAAGAATAACTGACACTGCGGTGGTATCCATCAAGATGGCCTATCTATAATTATATAATAAAGCTGAAGAGTTTGTTTGTTTGAAAGCGATAATATCAGGAACTACTGGTACGAATTGAAAAATGATTTTACTGTTGGATAGCCCACACGCTACGACAAATAGGAGCGGAGGAGCAATACACAGAAGAAGTTGCACGGGTCAGCTAGTGACTCATACAATTCCTCTGTGGCTTGTACCTACCGCCAATTCACAGTCTATAATGTATTTATTTAATTTAGTTTATATCTACAGCAAAATGTACCAATAGTATACTTATAACTTTATCTGACACTTGAAATGAATACTATTTTTATTTTATTCTTCTTGCTCATTCTTTGTTTGAATTTTATATCTGAAATATCCATACGCATCAGTTAAACAATATACCGAACTGATTTAAAACTGTAAATAAATTAAAAGCTATTGGATTTTGCTCAAGATATACTAGTACTGGGTACTGCAAAGATGTCTCATGCTGTAAATTTATCATCAAATTCAGAGCTAATGAGCATCGTCTGCATAATAATGCATGAAAATATTATAGGTGCGTAACATTTAACACGCGTTCGCCGTAGGCTTAGAAAAAAACCTGCATATGGTCCACATTTAAATTTTACAAAGTATTTCAAAATGGCTAACAAATACCTTGGTACTAAAAGAAACGGATATATGTGGAATACTAGCTGTCGATTTCACTCCCTGAGGGGTTGAGTTATCGCTGTCGTTTAAAACGCTTGCTTATTAACAGCCACAAAGCTAAATACAAAATTCCACAGATCTAACCTCAATATTGTGGTGTTCAATTTAAATTTGCAACCCCAATTACAACCCTTATGAGTTGATTTTCCAAAAACACTCAAAATCGTGTTTCTTTCTTTTAATTTAAAAAGCCTAGTAAGTAATTTTGCACATATAACTTCAAAACTGACGGAGTTTCATACCAACTCACAACACCAATTTTACCCCTTAGGGATTGACTTTTTAAAAACGCTAAAACATTTATTAATTTATTATATTAATATTTTTATTTATATTAAAAAGAAAATACAAAATTTCACAGATCTAACTTCAAAATTGATGGAGCCCTATGCAAACCTGCAACCAAAACTTAGGGAAAAAACAAACTTTAGGGGTTGATTTTTCAAAACCGCTAAAAACGTGATTTTTATTTAAAACCAAAAGCCAAATCCTAAATTTTACAGATCTAACTTCTAAACTAAGGTAGTTTCATACGAAGTTGCAGTCCTTAAATTACCTCTTTAGAGGTTGATTTTTCAAAAACGCTGAAACCTTACGTATTTTAAACCAAAAACCCAACATTTAATTTTAAAACTGCCGAAGTTAACACAATCTTGTGACGGAGTTTTACATAAACCTGCAACTCCCATTTTACCCCGTTAGTGGTTGATTTTCCAAAAATGCTGAGATACTTGTTTCTTTAATTTATGTCAAAAAGCCGAAAACGAAATTTCACAGATCTAACTTCAAACTTATGTAGTTCCAACAAACTTGCGACTCCTATTTTACCCTCTTAGGGGTTGATTTACCAAAGACGCTGAAACATGTGTTTCTTTATTTTAAACGAAAAAGCCAAGTACGATTTCATAGATCTAACTGCGATACTGACGGAGTTCCATACAAATTTGCAACCCTTATAATACGTCCTTAGGGGACGAAGTTTTCAAAATCCTTTCTTAGTGGATGCCTACAACATAACGGCATCAACTGGCAAAATTTCAGGTTTGTAACCCTTGCGGCTTAAGCTCTGCGTTGATAAATCAGTCAGTCAGTCAGGACAAGTGATTAAATATGACTAGCTGACAAACGCAACTTCGTATGCGTTAATTTCCCCCGTCTTTGCAACATTTATCATTGCTGCTCCGCTCCTATTGGCGGTAGCGTAATGTTATGTAGCCTTAAGCCTTACTCGATAAATGGGCTATCCAACAGTCAAATATTTATTTAATTCGGACCCGTAGTTCCTGAGATTATCGCGTTCAAACAAACAAACAAACTCTTCAGCTCTCTATTATTAGTATAGATTATCATTTAGGATAAAGTTTTGTAACAAAAATATACTCGCAATTCATAATTAAGTACATTTAGAACAAAGTGTCTTGGTACGGTGAACATTGAAATTTTCCATAGAATTTCAAAATAGGGACCAAGTATATAGACACTCTATTAAATGGAATATTGTCATTTGCGACATTTTTTTTTGTAACTACAAAATAAATACGAGCAATTACTAATTAAGTAAATTTATTTCTTATATAGGTGAACGTTTTAATTTCTGCAACAAAAGATGTAAGATGTAACAAGCGACAATTTCTGCTTGCATGTTTTTTCGTATTTCCAATACTTAATCTAGTTAAATTCGTGCAATTACTACATAGATCCACCACTTATAAACTAGATGGTGTTGCAGTAATTCAACTTTTATTTGCCTTACTGCAACAGTCTTATTTTCTTATACATATTAAAGCATTATAGTAGAATAACACTCAGTTCCCAAAACATTGTGTGTTTATAACATTACTAGTACAGCTTTTATTCTTAAGTTTTAAGACTATTACATTAATATCATGGGTAAATCAAAATTACAATAAGTATTAATTATGACGACTAATAAATATTTCAATAATTAATACAATACAAGACAACAAACAACCTGAAATCCAAGCATAGAACACTCCAGCAAATTGCTTGAAAGTTATACTGCATCCAGTCTGACAGCTGTAACTGTTGGTTACCATGTTACTGGTAGCTCTAGCAGCTTTAGCTATAATTAATAGACCTATAGATTTAGAGTACAATCTTTGTGTTATACCAGCTTCAAACAGACGTTGTGTTACTTTCTCCAATCTTGATGCCACAGGACTATCTTTTCTTATAATCATTTCATTATATAATGTCAAAACATTTTCAGTAGCTCTCAGAATTCTAGCTTCACCATGGACAGTTGTATTAGTTTGAAAATTATAAAAGTTACCTTGTAAATCAACAGTTATGCCTTTGTATTTAAAAGCCATCTTGGAACAATCCGAAAAGGTGAAGCATTCCATGGATGTATTCGTAAACTCAAGATATTTCTTATCACTGACAAGATATTTTGTTGAAGTTTTCAAAAAAGGTACTCGACCCGACGCCATGATTTCCTCGTTAGTATTAAACATCTGTGGAGGCTCTCGTATTGTGAGAAATGAATACATCTGAATACTTGTATAAGCTGATAGATGAATGCACATCACCAAATACACTAAGTTTACAATTTTCTGTTTAATAGATCTCGCATCTTGTAAAGAAGCTGCATAAAAGAGTGCTCCCCATCCATACAACAACGTATTTTGTAAAGATACTGCATCGCCATCGAATAAGCAAATGAGATACCAAGTGAAGGAGTAGGTAACATAGAACAATACAAAAACGTATAGACCATTCAATTTCCCAATTAAGTTTTCCCAGGATCTTTCCTTGCGTTCTGCAGTATAGATCCACATAGCAGATTGCTTTGCATATATACCTGAATACGCTGCAAGGTCTCCATAAACTCTGTAAAGGCCACCAGCGCACACGTCAAGGCTCCCATTCAGTAAGTAATTCATGAAATTACTATCTACAACAGAATCTTCTTCTTTCCTATCGATGTAGTACAAGTCAAGGGTAGCGTTGAAATACTCTGCTGCAATTTTTACGATTTTTATATCAGAGCCTGTTGGTTCCTCTGGAATATGATCGTATGTTCGGAGTAACTTTTTATGATTAATATGAGAAAAAGGATGCAGTGTTGCCATGCCAACTTTTAGTGGACACTTGTTATAATTGCGTGGTTTCTTTAAAGGGAATACATAATTATTTTCCAAAATGCCATTCAAGCAGGTACTTACATGCACCATTTTGTCAACGATTTGGTTACACGTATCTTCATTGATTTTCGGTATAAAAGTAAACATTCTGTGTTTATATTCAACATTATCTAGAAACATAAACGTAATATCGTGTTCGTCGACCAAGTCTCTTATTTGTATAATTTTATCAGCACAATTAATATTGGATGAATTAGATATAATTATTAGGTGTTTCATTTTTTTGTTGATATTTATAAAATCAAAAGACATGACATCAGCACAGTTTTTAAAGTAAATTATAACCAGTAAATATAGTATATGCTTTTTGCCTAAATCAGTATCAACTACAACAAAATTAGTATCCTTCCCATTATACTGTGTTCTATTACTTACTATTACAATCGGTATTTCGCTTTTTATTAGCTGTTCAACGATTATCTGAATGAACTCGTTCTCTTTCATTTCTTCCTTAGGATTTGGGGTATATATTTCCACAGTTGGTTTAAATTGAAATTCTATATCAACAATTCGTTTAATGCATTTCCCAACATTGTTAACTAATTCTATATCATCATTATTTTGGAGAAACTGTTGGATATTATTTTTGCCATTAATAAAATTTATATTTATAATGAAACAAACTAAGATGTACCACATTGTACTCTTTCTTTAGCCTTGTGTGTTTAAAGAGTCAAAAGAGTTTTTACTTAAAGGAGGTATTTTCTAAATTATATAAGCTTTAATGAGCCTATATTTATAAACTCATTACATCTTTATCAAAATGTACATTTTATGTAGTTTGTGATGGATATTATTGACTTTTGTGATCTGATGAGCATTAGATAACACTATGTTTTTAAAAATAATAGACACAATAGATGGTCACGTCAAATATTGTGTTTCCGGACAGTGGCGTAGCGTGAGTATTCGCCGATCGGAGCCGACCGAAAATTCTACCCTATTATTCTTATTTGTTTAAAATTTAAATCAAATATTTAATTATTTGTCACACTTTTACTCAACGGAATCAATACACGCCGAACAACTTATTGAAAGTATACTCTACAACTACCACCACTGTTTTGGAAGAAACAAACATCTATGGCAAGTAACGGTGCAAGAAACCCACAAGAAGTTTATTTTGTAAAACATTACATGACAAGTATTTATAGATGTACTTACAAGATTTTGTCGAATAGAACATTGTTTATGCTAATATATGTCAAAGCGTCAGGGTGGCCTTGTGAGCCGATATTTGTATTAACATTATGGTAAATGGTAATCGATCATATGAACACGGATACCTCGAGCAAGGTAAAGTCCGCCAACTGTTCTAATCATTTCCATTACACAAATGCCACTGCATCACTGAACCTATAACCACACTAACACTTTGCACACTTGACTATAAAAATAGCGACATCTATCGGTAGACGTGTAGTCGATACGACCGCTCGATTAAGACTGCCAAATTAGTCTGACTACCGGCACTTCAAATGTAAACGTCAAACTAAAGACACGACATCTTGCGGTGAAAATATTTAAATGAGTCAATAGACTTGCTTTTTAATCAAAACAGATTCTAGGTCAACGGAAACCAACCAGCCGTTTAATACTTCTCCAAATTAAAAAATAAGTGTTTATTAAATCGGCACTCCGGCAGCACGGGCCACATTATTTCCAGTTGGTGCAAGTCTTTTTTTAAGGATACTAGCAATGTGGGTCGCATATTACTAGCAATCTTGTTAACTCCTCCAGCTAAGCTAATTTGCTTGTGTTACTTTCGATTGCGAGTCCGATGCCTTAATCATTAGGCTACCACCATTTAGTAGTACCAAGTGTTTTCTACTGATGCTTCTGAAAATACCTGCACGGTCACTAGGAGAGAATTGAGTCCCGCCTGCCACCACTGAAACTGTGGTGAGGAGTCAGCGCAGCACACTTTCTAGTATTGTCAAGCTTAGAGAAGGGGCAGGAGGACAATTCGAGTTCGGATGTGGCCTCTTGTTGCCGGCCGTATTTGTGTTCATGGTCCGGAGCGAGGGGTTGTGGAGAGCGGGCGCATGACCTTCTTGCAGAAGAATACGGGTGGAGCGCGTCAGGAAAGTGGGCCCATCTGCGCCTGATGCCGCCCTATGCGCGGCTGCGGGCGGGCGAAACGGGTATTCTTCCCCGCCCGCCACCTTCCGTGGCGCAGCGCCCCGTGTGTATTCAGTGGCTGCGTTGGTGTGAAATGCTTGGAACTCAACAATAATGCGTGTGGGCATTGCCACTGGCCAGGCCGCCGACGGTTGGGACAACAGATTTCGGCGACCGGTTAGCAAAGGTGGCGAGTGATACAGCGCAAGTTTTTTAGTAGGTGCAAATTCCACACTGCCCTTTGTTGTGGGCAGTAGAAAAGCAGTTATGAATTGTACTCCATTTATAATTTTCGCACATCATTCTGTAAAGCCTATTCAAACTTAAGCGGTATTCACTACCGCCTGCGGTAGAGAAAACCGAGTGGGTTGAGGTATGCGGTAATACTTCTAACCTGGAATAGGTTAGAAGTATTACCGCTTTAGCCGCAAAACTTCATACTAAATACCTGAGCAAAACCCGTGCTGTATTTCCTCTTCCCACAGCGGCATCAAATACCGCTCAGCTTTGAATAGGCCTTTTAAATACGCACGTGGTACTTGACTCGGCTCCCAGCAGATTCGATTGATGAAAATTTGATATTGGACTGTGTTTTAACACGCAACGAAAGCTCTCAAAAGGAATATTTTATTCCCATTTTTGCAACATTTTTTCATTGCTGCTCCGCTCCTAGTGATGACAGCGTAATGTTATAAAGCTTTTGCCTTCCTCGATAAATGGGCCATCTAACACAAAAAAAAAAATATAATTCGAACCAGTAGTTCCTGAAATTATCGCGTTCAAACAAACAACCTCTTGAGCTTTATAATATTAGTATAGATAAAATAGTTTATTTACAAAGTCAGTTTTTTCTGCCGATACGTTTGTAAACAGTATGCTTTGAAAGATAAAAACATCTATTAAATTTATATTATCTATCTTATCCATGGAAGACTGCATTCTTCACAATTTGGGGTGCTACTTATTCCCATGAGATGTCGAAGTTGTTTTATGTGATCTGCTTCCTCGTTCCCTAGCAAGCCAACATGTGACGGAACCACAGGACGGAACCCTTTGCAATATCAGGCTTACATTATTAATAAAGGATTAGTGTATTTGTTTTAATATAATGTAAGCTATTAATACTGTCTAATTAAAAAAAAAATGTGTGGCACTCGGGGATTGCCACGGTAAAGCTATTGCATAGCATTTTTTATCAAATTATGCAATTGAAAAAAAAAAGACAAAGATTTTTTTTACATTTCGGAGCAGCTCGTCTCGATCCGTGTGAGCTTCATGCAGTCGTACCATATACATATACGTTAAGCGAACGCTCGGCTTAGCTACATGGTAGGCGGAGTGGGGTGTGTTAGGTTTTATTTTCGTTACGGAATTTCTTGATTCGGTCGCTGCGCTCAAAGCCCGAGCCCGTCATAAAAGGTATGCAATAGCTTAAAAACACTAATCTTATATTCACTTAAAAACCGAAATAGCCTACACTGATATAATCTATGTGAATGAAAGCAAACGGGTTGAATATTTTAGTCTAACGTGTCTATATGTAAAATAATTATAATGATCAATTTCTATCCATATTATGTCCCACTGCAGGGTATTTCAGAAATAATTATTAACTAGCGTCCCGCACCGGCTTCGCACGGGTATAAAATGTATGGATGTTATTATACATATAAACCTTCCTCTTCAATCACATCTATTAAAAAAAACCGCATAAAAATCCGTTGCGTAGTTTTAAAGATTTAAGCATACATAGGTATATAGGGACAGAGAAAGCGACTCTGTTTTATACTATGTAGTGAAGGTACTGAGTCTACTCGAATTATTATCAGTAAAACTGTTGGGAAACTTGGGCTTATTAATTTTATTCACAATTATTATTGTTTAAAAGCAAAAAGTTATGCCGGGTTAATTTCAATTTTCTGTGAAGAGAGCGCTGAGACTTGTAACTTTTTAATTAACTCTCAAGATCAGAACGAAACTAAATGAAGTGAAACCTTCATTAAGATCTGCAATATTCAGATCGGCTTACATTTTTGTTCGATAAAGTTAATTGTATCATTTCTTTTATTCATTTTAATACGTTTATTTTTAAATTGATAAAGGATACATGATTAGATTTTATTAAACAGGTAAGTACTTGCTAGTATCAGGCTCCTAGGTATCTAATGCGTATGCCTAATTCCATTTTAATCCTTTCATTTCTGGCATTACCACAAAGGAATCACAGAATAATAGTTGCATGAATGTTATCAATATCAGATGCTAAAGTCCGGGAGGAAAGAACTAAAAAATGTAAGCATTTTATAAAGAATATTTTTTTGATATAACGTCACATTAGTGGAGTTAAAAAAATACTCTGCCGTCAGTCAGCTGGATTCCTAAGGAATCCGTTTGGCGTGGACTTTTAACGGTTACCAACGGCATACAAAATTATACTGACTGACAAACTGGGTGTTATTTATCTAAAATATGTATGTATTTAGAAATACCTATATAAGTATGTTTATCAGTTATCAGGTTTCCATAGTACAAGCTCTGCTTAGTTTGGAATCAGATAGCGTTGTGTGAGTTGTATAATATAAAATGATAGAGAACTTTAAAAAAATCGTCTCTATATTGAAAATATAGAGACGAATTTAACTAATAATATAAACATTTACTCTTGTGAACTTGGCATTAAATGTAGAATCATCCTATTCCAAATTTTGTCTGATGTTCATTAGGCATTAAATTTTAAGATGCTGCTTCATGCAAAAGCGCAATGTCGGAATTTGGATGATTAAACTAACGGGTGTCAAGCCAATTACGTTAACTGGAGCCGGAGGTTGCAGAGAAAGTCTATACATCTTAAATAAATTTAATTATAAATTACATTAAACTAAAATCTAAAACTAGTGATAAATGGTCGATGTATGTACCAAGAATGAATCGTTCTTTATTAAAATCTAAAACTACAACTATGGAAAGACGGTTGCGAAATCGAAGTGGCGAGATGTGGAAATCACGTAGCGCTGACTCGACGCCTCGTGCCGGTCCGCAACTGCACTGCTTCGATAAATGGTGTCAACGGTCCGCCTCTTACACCAAAGCGTAGATAAATGGTGTCGACGGTCCGTCTATAACACCGACGCGTAACACCTCCCCCCGAAGAACAGCAACTATTTGTCAAGCGGAGTGGCAAATATTGCTGCCAGACCACTGGTGTTCATCTTACTTCTTCTGGTCGGATGTTCCGTCTGGGTTCAATAAGTGTATAGTTGGCCCCTCTGCAGTATCGATGTCTGGATACGCCTCTGGCTTCAGCTTCCGAAGATCCGGATATTCGTTGAAGGTGCTTGGAAACCACCCGGGTGACTCGCGAACGCGGATATCGATTTGAGATATTCCTAATTATCGCGAACCGGCCCGCGAATATCCTACCGGCTGCGCCAATTACGTTAACTGGAGCCGGAGGTTGCAGAGAAAGTCTATACATCTTAAATAAATTTAATTATAAATTACATTAAACTAAAATCTAAAACTAGTGATAAATGGTCGATGTATGTACCAAGAATGAATCGTTCTTTATTAAAATCTAAAACTACAACTATGGAAAGACGGTTGCGAAATCGAAGTGGCGAGATGTGGAAATCACGTAGCGCTGACTCGACGCCTCGTGCCGGTCCGCAACTGCACTGCTTCGATAAATGGTGTCAACGGTCCGCCTCTTACACCAAAGCGTAGATAAATGGTGTCGACGGTCCGTCTATAACACCGACGCGTAACAAGCCGCACAGAAAAAGTTTTTTTTATATTTGTAAACATACAATGCGGAATATTTTTGAAAGTTATCTCTTATCTTTGAATCTGTGTATTTAAAACCTACATGGTAAATCAATGACCAATTTTACTGCATATTGAAAACAATTCGATGTAGTATACAATTTCAGACGTAATCGGTAAAACGTGTTAGATTTTGCTGAAAATTGTGAATTGATTTCATGTATCACAATATACAATGGAATGTAAAGTTTTTATTATGCTACTAAGTTTCTTCTGTGAGTATTTTTTGACATAACATTTTCACATTATTAGTATTAGTACTTCAGAGTAATAACTGCATCAGTTATTGTAGTGAGCTGGGTTCTTGAAATTAAAAAAAAAACTTTTTGTTTCTCTGTCTGTATTTATATCAAATTCTTGGTTTGTAGTGTCAGCAGTGGCAGAAACAATATTCAGCTAGTGTATCATTCGATAGTGCAATATTAACTGCAATTTTATTAGGTACCTACTGACAGCAAACGATCAGGCGTGGTCCTTCATTCTTACCAGAATTTAACAGCCATTAGAATCAGAACAAATTTAAATTTATGAATCACACAGTGATCTTATGCTAAGTAATCTTACTTAGGTACTACCACAACTCCACTGAGGTGGTTTTCCTTGATTGGTTTGTTCTTCTTTCTGCAAGAACTTCTAAGCTACAGATCGAAAATCGAGATGTTGACCTCTAGAAGGATCAACACGAGTTCAAATGTTTGATATAGAGTCGACCGACAAATTGTTTTTTAATCCATCAATGCAATCTTTTCAAATTACCACATTTTATAGTTTTGAGCCTTTTTCATATTTTTTTTGCAAATTGATAAGTTTTGACATTAATCTGTCACTTTATCCACAGGCTTTCTCCAGCTATCTTCAATAGAAGCAGCTGTACCTATAGACGTACAGACGTACAAAGCAAGGACGTTGCCAAAGCTGATATATAAAATGATAATACCTGTCAATAAACCATTGTTCTTAAGAAGGGATGATTACTATTCCGCCAGGCTTTCTGGAAACGACAAATATTTTACAGATGATAAATATACAATGCATTATGAATAATATTTATGTTAAATTAATTAAATTAGTTGATTTTCTATGTATATTAATAACCATTAATACAGATAGAGTAGGTAATAAAAGATAATCTTCACATATACGTGATTGATGTACGATCATTGCACTGATGATGATGGAAACCGTGTTAGCAACTCCAGGCCAATAGCTGTGCTCCCTGCCATGCCTAAAATCCAGGAACGCATCATGAACTATAGACTAATTAGCTATTTAGAGATTAACATCATGTCACCCTCACAGTTTGGCTTCAGAACCGGTAGCTCTACCTTCGATGCAGTTCATGCTTTAACCGACTTTATCGTTACAAAAATAAAAAAAGCTATTGGGATATTCATAGACCTCGCTAACACATTTGACACGGTTTCCGTCCCTATTCTATTCTAAATCAAATAAATGTTTTATGTTACATTTTGTTTAGGGGCCTGGTATCCTGAAATATAAGCCACGAGGTTATCTTAGGCACCAGTTATTGTGTATATTTTTCAATAAAGAACATGTAATGAAACTTGTAACGTACTGTATTGTGGAGAGAAATAAAATACATTTATTATTATATCTGTCTGTACTAGTACCCCGTACAAAGTGACAGTAATTTTAAATGCCGAATCGAATGCCCGTGCTATGAACTTTTATTGCACTTATGACAAATGGCCGTTATCGCTAACTTTGCTACTTTTTGATTTTGATTTTGTCAAATTACCGTTCAAATATCAAAATAAAATGGAAATTTTATCGTTATCGGCTGTCCAGCGTACTAGTATTCATCATCATCATCATCATCATCAGCCTATCGCATTCCACTGCTGGACATAGGCATCCACTTTGTTCTATGTTCGGCTTCTCACTCCTAGCTCCTAGTACTCATTAATATAGAAATATAACTAGTATTCATTAATATAGAAAAAAATATATATTAATTAAGATACAAAATAAACTTTTTAAATTAAATCCATAACATAAAATTCAAAACATTTAAACTAAGTGCTTAAAAAGACAAACGTAAAAAGGGATTTTGCTATTAACGTTACAGTTTTAGAAGAGTGAACAAGATATGATCTATCAAAAATCTAGCTTTCCATGCATCTCAAAACACAATCACGTTCATAAACTACATTTACTAACATGTAGCGGCAATTTGATTATATTGGAAATAAAAAATATATTACAAACATTCTTATCGTTTTTCCTATAGATTTATTTTTTTATTTACAAGTTCTAGTACTTGGCTAGAGATCAGTTCATTATGTCTGCATTTGAAATAAATGTACCCAAAGATCATGTGGTGCTGTTATTAATGCGTAAGAACGTTTTTATCAAGTAGTTCTGTTTTTAATAACAAAATTCATTTTGTCTTTGATTTTTGAACAAGTTTTGTAACTAAAATACAATTTTTCAGTTTTTCTAAAGTTTTGTGAAACTACAATTTTATTGTCAACGACTTCAAGTACAAATACAAATACAACAATAGGTATTTCAAACCCAAACCTTGGTTTGCTTCAGATAAAAAGCAATATTTCAAATATGAACGAGAATACTTCCAAATATGGATTAAATGTAACTCGGCAACAACTTCAAAGTTTATACACAAACATAACAACATATCCAAATATTACAACTACTACCGAATATGAATTAAATCTAAAAGCTAATAATACACAGCCTATATCAGTTCCTTTTGACACAAAGAGAGAAAAAGAAAATAGAAAACCTACTATAACACAAACTTCTACAAAAGAAATTCCAACTACCAAACACCAATCTGATAAGACGCTTGATAGTAAAACTCTGTGGCATAAACCTACATATATGCCCCTCGTTACTATAAAAAGTTTGATTAATATTGATAAGGACATTAACACCAACCCAGTGAAAATAACAAATCAGTCGTATTTATCACAGCAAGAAGAAAATGTTGTATTAAAAAATAAACATACCGTAACAAGAAATAAAACTAGGGTCAAAGAAAATGCAAATAATATAGATAAAACGCATGAGCAACAAATAACTTTACATACAAATACAACAAACAAAACTGCCAAAAATATATCAAAAATTCAAAATAAAGATATACAATCAAAAAAAGCTACCTATGGAACTACATTTGGAAATACACATGAGCAATACAACTTAAATGACATAACAAGAACGAAGAGAGGTATTACATTAAATACATCTACAAAGGGCTTCCAGGGACATAAAATCAAAATTAAATCAAGCGAAACCACAAAAATCAAAATTGGATCAAATGAAACCACAAAACGTATTGAAGTGAAACATTATGGGCAAGATGACGTTAAACGTAACCGGTACAAGTCATATCTGTTACTGTTATCACACTGGAAAAAAAGAAAAGATACACCGGAAAAATACATTGGTATATATCTATACAATTTTTTCATTCATTCATCATTTTTTTATCTCATTAGCCTTTTGGTTTTCCTTAATATTGTTTTAAATCTATTTCCACTTTCCTAGCCACAAAACTATACATATCATCAATACATCACTATTTCACAGAAGAATAAATGATACTGTGGTGGTACCCCCCAAGACGGCATATGGCTTAGACCTTTTTTATATCACCGTGGTAGCAAACAAGCTTTTGGCCCGCCTCATACCGCAGTCTATGAACGTTTGCAATTGCATAATGTATTGTTCGCGTATTGCCGACCCTCTAAAAATCTTTTAACTCCTTTTTGAAGATCTCTATGCTGTAATCTTTTGGGTATACCTCGGCAGGCAGCTTATTCAGCCTGATTATTCGAGGGATGTTAGTTTAGTTTTAAATTACATCATCAATATATTACAACTAGCAGACCCGCGCAACTACGTAGGTATGCTTTAATTTTACCCGTTTTTGCAATTTTCTATTGGTGAGCACCACGGAAGAGATAAATATAGTTGGAATGGCTGTCTAGGACAATTAGAACGTGAACCTGTGTCGCCACTTGCACACAAATAACAGGAACACGCATTATAACACACTATGAATATCGATTTCTTATTGGTCACTAAGATCATAAATTACAAATATCGGAAACAAAATCTTAATAGTAGAAATTACACTTTATGGCTTAAGAATACGGTCGGAATTCACTTAATAATTTTTTAGGTGGAAGCGAGATAAATAATAGAGCTACCGGACAATTAAAACTGCACGATAATTGTGCAATTCGTAAAAAACAATAATCCTAATATTCTAAGATTTGACTAATATGAAACACATAGAATAGTGTGCAATAATATACACGAACGCAAATTTATGGATAATATATTTTACAATAAAGAAAATAGCTATATTTAGCATAATTCTAAAGAAAATATTTTTTTTCTGGTATCATTGAAAACAAAAGGGAACTGCCTCGTAGTGATGTGAATCATGTTATGTTTGGTCGATAGATTTAGATTATTCCAAATTAATTGTTCAGTACAATAGTTTTGGCCCGCGTCTTCCGTACGTGAATATAAAACACGATTTTAGCGTTAGCGTCGCTTTCACATTTGATTTCGGTTGCATACCATCGTCTTTGGCAGGCATTTACATTGCGTGACAGATGAGCCAACTTGTCGGATTAATACCACCTTTTGACACATTTTATCATATTCTATCAGGTTGCACTTACATAGTAATTTAAAAAGAAATGTTTCAGTTTATATAGCATTTATTAAGAAATGAATGACTTTGAAATAAAACATATTTATTATATAATTGACGCTTGGAGAATTAAGTCTGCACGTTGTCTTCCATTGATGCCATCTACCAAAAAATATCCAACAGGAACCTCAAAATTGCAATTTACGCCTGTAATTAAAAATACTAGAGCCTCTTTGGCTATCCCAATATGATCTCCTTCAACTCCATTACCAATATCAACATGCTCGTGTAATTTTTTTACGATCCCATTTTACTCGGTGGCGTATAGCCATTTCATCAATGGAAAGGGTTGCAATAATGGGATATTTAGTACTTTTCACTTTGATTTTTAATGCTTCTATGGACTCCAAGGCAAATCCAGGATCGCTGCCAATATTCTGATACCATTTTCAAAGGGTACGGCGGTTTGGCAAGCATGGTTGGTGAGTAATAGTCAAGTGTTAGTGCAAAACTACGAAGGGCAGGACTATATTTCTGTGTTCATTGCCCTCTTCCAGTTTGTTTTGCAATCATGCGATTTGTTAATTCTTGTACCTGCAAAAAATATAAAAATGGCTTCATTCATAATTAGCATTTTTTTTGCATTTAAATGAAACAGAACGTTTATTTTGCGAAGAAACTAGGTACATTGCCAGCATAATTTGAATGATGGTAACTAAACTTGCAGCGCAACCGTTCAGTCTATAAGTTTCAGATGCTTTTACCTTGTTTCGTGTTATATATTCAGAATTATTATTTTTTCAGTTAACTTGTTTAAATATATAAATATCGTAACAAACTGGCTTTCAAATAATTATATATTTCAGTTAAGGACATATGAAACAAAAAGTTTTGCAGATAATTTGCATATTTTGTTCGAAATATTAATTCGTCCTAAGTTTATACTCATAACATAACATGCATGAACTTGTACAAAATTAGTTAGAACCATTTTTAATTTATTTTTTAACGTACTGCTAGACAAATCGTTCAAATGATAATAATGTGATGGACATTTTATGGCATAGTTCATTATACCTTAATATTTATATTCTTGAGAACATACATATCTTCGTTTTGTAAAGAAAACTTGGTTTGAAGATCACATAAAACATCTTGTAATTTATTAACTTTTAATTTGAATCAATGCAAACTTACGAAGATTTTATTATAATATCACAAAAATGTTATTTCATCGATTAATTTTCGCCTTTCATATTGCCGCAACACTATCGGTAAGTACACCGATATGACGACCATAGTGTGTGACGGAACGTAATGTAGCTGAAGCAAAACACGTAATACATTACTAGTTAACATGCAGGATGCGTTGATTATTGCGCATGGAAACGAGCAATGTATATTTTTGGTAACTAGTAGTAAAAAAAATCATTCATGTTTGAAATTTCATAATAAAATAAATATTTTTGCTATTTTAAACTAAAATATAGTAATTAAACATGGTTTTTTACTTACCGATAGAACGTTACACCTCCTCGGTTGATACTTGAGGCCTGACTTTCTGTTTTGGAGGTAATAATAGCACAACACGGCATTTTATCTAATATTTAGCGCAGCTCTGTCTTCTAACGTACTCCAAACGCAACTACAAGCGGTAAAGGTGCGGATCGGTCCAAGTATAATTTGTTTAATCATACTTGCGGCGCGCCCGCCACGCATACTTTACCCTTCCAACTATATTTATCTCTTCCGTGGTGAGCACTAATGAAAAATATTGCAAAAACGGATAAAATTCATCACACCACTATTGGTCTTAGCGTGATAAATGAGCTATCTAACAGCAAAATATTTTTTTAATGCAATCCAGTAGTTCCTGAGATTATCGCGTTCACAAACAAACTCTTCAGCTTTATAATATTTCTTACATAATTATTGTATCTACAGATTGGTCTGGGAATAATAAACTAGTAGACGTGGAAAACACAGTGCCTACGGTTTTTAACCATAATTTGGAAATCGAAGATAACAGAATTGAAAAAAATAATCATTATGCGCCATTGGTTCTTAATGATTTCTATAGGTCTTTACCAGAAATTAAGAAAAATAGATTGGGAAGGAACAAGGATCAAAAGACACCGTTTATAAATCGATCGTGTAAGCCGCCATCGAAAAAAGAAAATTCACTTTGGTCGTGGATGTTACGTGAAAACAATATGAGTAGTAGAAGAACATTCCAAAATAATGCTCCTTCAGCATTTCGACATGTTTTTAATTAGATTTATTATTAAAAAAACCTGAAAATGGTTAATTGCCTTGTTTTATTTTTTTAATGAGGTAGTTGTATTAATCATTATGTTTTTCTGGCCTGTTGGTCTTGTGGTTAGGGACCCTGACTGCTAAATTAGAGATAGTGGGTTCGTTTCCCACGCGGGACACCACTTTGTGTGATCCACAAATTGTTGTTCTGAGTCTGGGTGTACTTTGTGTCCAAGAATTGTATGTTTGTAAAGCCCCCCGCAACACAAGGTATATACGCTTTTCGGAGTTGTCTTTAAAAAGAGATTATATTGTATACTAAAGGAAGAAGTTTTGCCTAAACATAATATACCCGACTATGACTAAATAACCATTTTAGGGGGCGTTATTCTGCTGTCAACGGATTGTAGTTTTTGTATTCGATTTTTGAGACACCAACTATACGCTTCGTCAGGCCTAACCTTGGATTTTGGATAGCATATGGTCTATAAGTCTATGGGTCTAAAAATTTTTTTTTTTCTCACTCTCAAAATCGTATTTTGCTATTCTATGAAAATATGTAAAGAACTAAACATTCGAAAGTTCAAATGGTGTTATTCATTAATTACCGTATTATTATCAAAGGTATTACTGTACCGTATGCAAAAAAAATAGTTAATAACAAATTTCATGTTTTCAAATTTTTTATTATAACTGTATATACTCTGTCTTTACTATGCGATAACTAGATACGTAATTACTTTGCAAAAATCTTGATATTTTTATTTGAAAGCCCACCGTGATAACTAAAAGACTCTTGGTGAGTTTCAAATTACTTGGACGACGATTTGTTTAATTTTTACTGAAAATAGTTCAAAGCTTTAACATGACGGTCAGTCTTCGATATTTCTTAATTAAACTTAAAAAGAAAGAAAATACAATATGGGTTTATAATAGTAGATATGTTACTTTTTACCTGACTGCTGACAGATTATGTTTTTCGAGAGTTAGTTTACTTACACCCGTATTTATAAACAAATCATTACTTATTACTTAGCAATTACTTCATTGAGACATGGCATAGTTCTTGAAGTAATTACTTAGAACAACCTGTTTTATAGACAAGTAATACTCGTTACTTCCTTGAGCAAAGTAACCAAGTATTACTTATTACTTAGCAACCGGTGAGCCGCAAAAAAAGTTCCTTTACATAAAAAAGATTTTAATAACTTTGCAAAATAGATGGCCAAAAAATAATTACGACAAATTAAAATAGCTACAAATTTTAAAGCTTTAAAAATTAACAATACAGAAATTAATCGGACCAAATTTTGATTTTATCGATACTCTTCAATTTTAGTTTTCTAAATGTAACTCTGATGTTTTGGATTTTTTTTACAGTCTACAGAGGTTTATGAGTTAGCCATTTAAAATACTTACTAACTTGTTATGAAATACGTTTTACTTAGTGTAAAAGTATTTCATATCAGGGTAAATAAAGCGATAGAAAATGCAGATCACTGACATGTAATTGCGAAATGCCTCTTAAGAAAAATAACCTCTCCATAAAATTCTTGATACTTAATCAAGAATTTTATGAATAGGTATTAGGTACATTATAATAAATCATAGAGTAAAATAAATACTTTATTAATTTATGAAGCAAAATGATTCTACGTGTAATACCAAATTCGCAAATAATTGCTAAAGCCAGGGAAAGGAACAAGGCAATAAAAACTCGCGGATTCACTTTTCGAATTGGTAATTTTTATAATATTATAAACTGGTAAGGTGTTGCAACTAATGTTATTATTAGTATTATAAGTACCTAAGTACACCCTATTAGAAGACTGATGTAAATTAAACATATACATTTAGTAAAAATTGCAACATGAGATAAAATATATAAAAAAAATGTTTATTCCAGTTAGCAACCACTTTATTACAAATATATATCGTTAAACAAACGAACTACATACAAACCCTTACTACTCACATTCATAGCCGGCACTGGACAACTGATTTTAATTAAATTCAGTGTTTACACACAGCTGTTGACATAAATGGCAGGCTGATTGGAAAACTACGAACAAACACCACAGTACATTTGTTTCAGGAATTTTGAATTGAAGTTATAGGTAATTACTGGATACATAGCAATCTAGTTTCTGCAACTACAATCTGTACGCAGTTTCGTCTCTTGCATGTTCTATTAATAACTTATACTTATTTTTAGAGATAGATACTAGGGCCGTAGCCATATCAGTGATACAGATGTCTGCAATTTGCGAATTGTGACTCATATTAGTCCTTTGGTCGTTGAAGCCTTTGGGCTCCTGGCTCGGAACATTGTTTTGATACAGTGCCTGTCTTACACAAGCTATGTTTCTGAGAGGTATTGTGGCAAGTGCGTCGGAAACTCGACCGGCCACTCGCATAAAGCCTCATTAATTGTTAACTGTTTGTCTTGACGTTCCAAAAGTTTGAAATAATGACGAAGAAGAAAACGAAAAAACAATCGGGAGAATTGAAGGGAGCGTCAAGACGAATGGTCTGAAAAACGATTTAAATGTAAATGAATAAGATTATAGATTGTTAAATATATAGTATCGTTTTTGGGCAAATGAAACAGAGTTTGATTCCTCATCCCTTGGAGAAATAATCCCGGCTACGCACCCCAAAGCCAGCAAGCTCACGTTACAGTACCCTAATAATATTACATAATATTAGATATATTTCGGGACTTAATAGCGTGAATTATTTAAAGGAACGAACATCGAATTGCACCGATCGTGGATCGACCACGATCGGTGAAATTCGACCGAAACGTCAGGTAAATTAAAAGGTTACCTTTAAATAATTCACGCAATTAAGTTCGTATAAAAATCGCGAAAGTTTAAAAACAATATTACATACTTATTATTTAGAAGCTCTCGACAAGTGAGACAAGAAGTTTAAAACAGCTGTACCTAGGGATCTTTATCAAATAAAATTAAGAACTATCCTGATTAAGGGTGCATTACGTTGAGCAAATTATTTATTTAGCCCTACGCATACAACCTCTACTTCTTATAAAATTAAATCGAAGTAGTGGAAAATTATATCTAAAATTTACTTAATGTCATTTTAAACAATTTCATTAAATACAATTTATTATCAAAAAACTATAACTACTTACTTTAAAAATAAAACTAAAAATAATGTGGTAAAAGAAAGTAACAAGCCTTAGAAGTAAATCATTGGCTGATTTTCTTTCTCTCTTTTTTAGGCTTCAATTCCTTCATTCCTTTCCCTTATAACTATTTTATCATTGCGTTTTTTATATTTTTGTTTACAAAATTCAAAAACGAACGCTACATAAGCACAAACACATCCAAATATCCAAGCATAGAATACCACAGAAATTTGTTTAAAGGTTATAGTACAACCAGCTTGACAGCTTGAACTATACGTCAGCATATTACTATTAACACTTACAGATTTTCCCATTACGTATAAACCTACTGCTCTATTGTACAATGCTTCAGTTATACCTGATTCAAACAAACTTCTTAATACTGTCTTAAACTGTGCCACTAAAGGACTGTCTTTTCTAAGAAGCATTTCATTATAAATAGTCAAAATATGTTCAGGAACTTTCATAATCCTAGCTTCGCCGTTAACAGCGGTAGCGGACTGATACTTGTAGAAAAGACCCTGTAAAACGATTGTCATACCGTTATTTTCCAAAGTTTTCTCAGCACAATCGTCAAAGGAATTACAATCGACTGATGTGTTTCCAAAATCAATATAGAGCTTATCATTTACGAAGTATTTAGCTGACGGTGCTAAATACGATGGTCTACCCGATTCCATGACTTCATCGTCAGTTATAAACATTATTGGAGGATCCCTTATCGTTAAAAATGAATATAGATGAATGCCTACATAAGCTGCGAGATAAATCCTCATAACACAGTGTCCGAGATATAAAGTTTTTTGCTTGACTGATCTTCCTTTCTGTAAAGAAGTACCACTGACGAGCGCTCCACAGCTGTACAACAAAGTATCACTGAAAGACACTACGTTGCCATCAAATGCACAAATGAGATACCAAGCGATTGAGTTACAGATATAAAATATGAAGAACATGTACAAGTCATACATGTCATCGATTAAATTTTCCCAAGATCTTAGGTCTCGTTGTACAGCATAGATCCACAGAACAGCTTGCCTCGCGTACAAACCTGAGTATGCTACTAAATCTCCATACAAATAGATTCTATAAAGACCGCCGGCATACACGTCAAGGCTTCCATTTGTAATCCAGTTCAAGAAATCACTATTTTTCACGTATGGATTTGCTTCTTTCCTATAGATGTAATACAAAGCTAAGGTACCATTAAAATATTTTGCCATAATTTTCATAATTTCTATATCAAATCCTGAAGTGTCATTCAAACGATCGTAAGTTTTGAGTCCCGTTTTGTTTTTTATCGTGGAAAATGGATATAATTCTGTTATACCAACTCTTAAAGGACATTTTTTTAAATTTGTGGGATCTTTCGTCGGGAACAGTTGTTTATTAAGCAATGTACCATTTACACAGGTGTTTATAATAGTATGGGTCTCAACTGTTTCTTCACATGTTTTAATATCAAATATCGAAATAAATGTGAATATTTTATGTCGATCTTTTTTAAAATCTAGAAGAATGAATGTTATATCGTAAGTAGAGACTAAAAATTTAATTTCTTGAAGTTTATCAATGCAGTTTGCACTGACTGGATCAGAAATTAGGATGAGATTTTTCATGTCCATGTCCATAGTATCGAAATCAAAATTGACAACATCATCGCAAGCGTCAAAGTATTTGACAACTAATGCCCGAAAAGTATATTTGATATCAAAGATCCAAACATTATCCAGTAGACTGGTATTAATTGCATGAGTAATAACTGTCACTGGTATAGTGTGCTTCATTAGTTTGTTAACCACTACATTACTAAATATATCTCTTTTTATTTTGTTATTGACGTACTCAGTGTCTATAACAACAGTTGGTCTAAAATCAAATTCTAGTTCACTTATAGTTTTTATACATTTTGCTATATGATTGAAAATTATAGTTTCACCATCATTTCGTTTTAAAAATATGGTACCTTTTTCACCATTGACGCAAATTAAATTTATCACAAAACAAGTCAAAATATTTCTCATGTTTTCTGTACTGTTTCACTCCTCTAACAATTTTTTTTCAATTAAAATTATTTGGAATGTAACGATCCTTTTATATAACTAAAATTTTGAACGATTTGTATTAAACCTGTAATTATCAATACCATTGTTTTGGTTTAATTTTCCTGTTTATGTATAAAAATATATTGTGAAAGAAATAATTATTGTTTGTCTGTATTTTGTATCTAACAGTTTAAATTAAATGAATGTTCTCGTAATATTAAATGTAGCTATTGTTCAGTTCATAATATAGCTTTCTTAATGAGATTCTATATATATACATCCCTATTTTCTATTTTTCCAGTTAATAATAACATTTAAACGCCTTAATCAAAATATTACATTTTGATCATGACTTATTTAATTTCTACTGACAAGAATCCAATCAATTTAACAGACTGTATCGGTCCACTGCTGGACATAGTCTCCGTCCTTCAGCATTATATTCATTTCAGTGACTTTCTTTAAGTGGTCTGTCCATTTATCTGGGGGTCGTCGTACCTTACGTTTACCAAGTTGCGGTCTTCATTTAGAACTCATTTGCTCCATCGGCCATCGGTCCCTCGGCAAACGTGGCCAGCCCATTGCCACTTCAGCGTGCTTAACCTGCGTGCTATGTCGATAACTTTGGTTCTTTGTCTGATGACCTCGTTGCGAATTTTATCCTTCAGAGACTCCAAGCACAGCTCGCTCTATAGCCCGCTTTCCGGAAATTCTTGTCCGAAATTCAAAGTCGCGCACTTTGAATTTCTGACAAGAATGAGCTTTAAATAAATGATGCTTTTATTATAAATAAATTCAAGTGCAGACACGTTAACAACTTGTATAAAACTATTTAACCTTAACAATTATAAAACCGAATGAAGCTTAGTGAAGCTTTTATCGTTACATGTTTTAGTTTTGAGTTTTTATTAATCGCTTTCTTTTAAGTTATACATAGATTTTTCATTTAGATTAAAGTATTTAATTGGTGGAGTCCGTCATAAAAGAGTGTGTTTACTCTTTACCCACTGAGCCGGATATAAGGAGGGTAATGTTTTCCGATTCTATCATATCATCTACTCTATGCTATAATTAGAAAACTTTATTCCAATTATGAAGTCTTTTGACATATCCGAAAATGCAATTCTAGAAGTTTCAAGAAACTAACTTAGTTTATTACATTAAATCACCATTTGAGGTTATGAAAACCAATCTAAAATATTGTATAATTAATTCGTAAATGTTAATCAATACTTTTATAAGTTATCATGTTCAAAATATTGAAAACTGTTATTATAATAAACTTTTTGTGTATGTGTAAGGTACTCTAATACCTACAGTAATATAATCAAATATTACTAATATAATAATTATAATATCTTGGGAGGACTCACAGTGCTATCTGATCCCAAACTAAGCAGAGCTTGCACTATGGAAACCAGTCAACTGATAAATATAGTCATATATTTCTAAATACATACATATTATAGATAAATAACACCCAGACACAGAATAAACCATCGTGCTCATCGCACAAAGTTTTATCTTGGGCGGGGACCCACGACCTCTTACGTAGCAGTCGGATACACTCCCACCGCACCACAGAGGCAGTCAAATAAAATAAACAAGACCCAAGATGGAGTTGCTCTTGTTCTATATTGTGTGTATATCAGTGTACTCAACTCACAGTGCGCGACACATACCTAAACTTAATCGATTTTTAATACTAATATTGTATAGGTATTAATTATGTTTTATCGAAACAATCGCTAGATAAATGATTTCCTAGGGTCCTCCTTAATTATGTATATTTTTAAAGATTAGTTGCAGTGTGGGATTGTGGGCTCGTTATCCTTTTTTGTAAATTCGTTGTTATTTTTGGTTTTGTTTTTTAATTTCTGTAAAAGGATAGACAACAGGCTAACTTAACCTGTCCGTGCGATCCCCTAAGGTTCTCACTGAAAATTAGCGCTGTGATGTGGTTCGCCGCATCACAGCAATACGCCGAGTGTGGACCTATCTGTCGCAGTTTCCTAAGATAAGCTAGTTTTAAGTTTAGGTTAAGGTAATTGTAAATGTTATGGATCTGCGCCAAATAAATATTTTTTTCTTTCTTTCTTTCAAGCTAGATTGCTGGAGGGACATGCCCGCGAACTCACGATCGCGTGTCCGATGTCTTAACATTAGGCTATCGCCGCTTCGTCTAGCTATCTAATAGTCTCCTGGGTGCTTAGACGAGGTGCATTCGTTCCTTAGCGAATTTGCTAAGGTCTACAAGAGGTCGATTCCAAACGTTCGTTTGCAAAAAAATAAAAAAATGTCGATGGTCTTCACCATTAAATTAAAATCCACCATTTTATTTCGTTTTCTACATGGTCTCACTGTTCCCTAGATTAGTGATCAATCATTGAAAAAAACTAGCAAAGATACTGTCAATAGTACAGCTTATTTACGCATCGACTTTGATTGACTACGTGACATATTTCAATTCCATATATTTTGTGTACCTACGAGTTTGCTATTCGAATGTCACTTTGTCTTCTGTAACCGGAGGCCGACAAATCAACTACTTAGAAGTTGTTATAGTGCACCTATTTATATTTAAAACAAGCAACTGCTATAATACACTACTTAAACATTTATTAAAAAACTAAGACAATAGCAGTACCTCACCTACTTTATTATACAAATAAATAAACTTTATTTACCGAGGAAAGTGTAAAGAAATTCCTGGAGTATTCTGAGAATGCAAGGCATTTGGAATGCGCCAGGCAATCATGGAAGCGTCTAGAAATAGTATTGCACGGCATTTCTGATTAAAAGAAAACTTTTTATTTATTTATTAATACTGTTTAAAAATATATCTATGCATTTTATTTAAGACTTGAATTTGCTGGTTCATTAGCGTTTATTTCAGCACCCGTGACTTTTTTAATTAAGTAAGTAAGTAAACAGATAAATCTTTCCTGGTATAGATAAAGTATTTTCTGTTTTATGAATGATTATCTATTTATTTTATTTAATCTTAAATTTAGAAAGTGGTTGTTGTTAACATTACGAACCCTAGAATTTGACCACGACTTTATTCATATGGTCCTTTTTTAGGGTTCCGTAGCCAAAATGGCAAAAAAGGAACCCTTATATTTTCGTCATCTCCGTCTGTTTGTCTGTCTGTCCGTCCATATATCACATGCATTTTACTCAAAGACTACTCAATGAATAATGAATAATAATTATAAAATTTGGTGAAAAGGTGTCTTGTAGTAGCCGTTACTTAGATTAATAGTTGAAATAAAAAAAAAATTAGTAAACATTAACGTGGCACATCATTCGACAACTCTTTTCAAAATATTTTGAGGCTTCTAATAAACTTTTTTGATTTAGTGAATATTTTTGGAAATAATCGCTCCGAAAATTGCATAAATTGTGATATTGTCCCCCCCCCCCTAACTTTTGAACCGCGTAACCAAAAAATATGAAGGTAGCGCTTAATAAATACTTGAAACTATTTTGGACATGATCGGATATACCGTCATTGAGTTATTACCGAAATACTGCGTTTCTCAACAAAAGGGCGTAAGAGCCATGAACATACGCCCTTCTGAAGGCTTTTAAGGCTTTTAAGGCAAGCTTGCAGGTTCAAGCCCCGACGGAGACGATTTTTTCCTCTATTCATTTAAATATGTATAAAATTAACATAAATATGCTTTTCAAAATTACAAAAAGTAATGTACCTAGTCCTATTTAAAACATATCTTATCGATTCTGGCCTTAAATAATTGCGCCAGCACTTATTCTAATTCTGTATTAAATTTCCATTAATAAATAATGCCGTTAACGTGGAAAAATCTTTTGGAAATCGCTTTATTTTTTGGAAATAGCAGACGTAATCACCTCAAATGCTGCAATTATCTTTTTAGTGTCCTGTTTATGCACAATTAGGGGCTATTTGGTTGATGACCCTCTTTTATTTAATTACGAAAAGAAGGAAACTTAAACGTCTTTTTGTTCACATTGTTTTGAAAGAAATGTTTTAAAGACACCGCCAATACAACAGTGTCAGTTATTCTTCCGTGAAATAGGGAGCTGGTTCCTAGTTGTCTCAAAATAAACATTTTTAATTGAGAGAAATGAAATCAAACTTCAATTTTTATTAATTAATCTTATATTTGGTGTTTCAGCCTTCACTAATTGCTCTTACATCTTAAAAAAATAACTAATTTGTATGAATAATTTTAGAATTAAAAAAGAAAGTCGAGTGTGACAAATTATCCCCGACATGGTATATGGTAGGTTGTCTCAGATGAATGTCCTCGTTGTCACAGATCACTATTAACATCACTGTCATCGTCGGAGGCACAATTTGGGCAGCAATAAATTATTGTTTGTTCCCACCACATTTTTCATGCACCCACATTTTGAATTTTGTGCACTGAACCCATTCTTCGTTGGGCTTACTGCTTGACCAGGTTTCAAAACATATCAAACATGACGTATCATCCGAATCGTCATCTTCCTCGTTACTCATTTGCTTTTGTTTCTTGTTTTTCTTCTTCGTAGGTACCTTTGGCTTGGTTTTTCTCATTTTTTGTTGCTCTGCTAACGCATTCTTAACCGGGGTTTCAGTCAAAATGGCGGTAGTCCTTTTTCTTCGATTGGAAGTCGTTTTCTTAGCTGGAGCTTTCGGGAATGGTCGTAAAATTTCAGGCGTTGATAAACTTAATGTTGGAGGTATGTCTACACTGGTTCCAAGAGTTGGGGAGGGTGTTCTACAAGAAGCTGGGGTATGTTCTGTATTTGGAGCAACACAGGCTTCACTTTGTATAGCCTGATCGATTTGCTGGTCAACTTCAGATCTATCGGTAACGTAAGATGGTGCAAAGTCTGTTTCAGTGAAGATGTTACGATTATAGGGCCATGTGCCACTCACTGAAAAGCCAGACATTATGTTCTGGGGAGTAATGGCTGGTGGTAAACTAATTTTGACGATAGCAGGAATATCATAAATCGTCATTGTTTTGCCAGGATGATTCTTGATCCAGTCATCACAAGCAACATTGACGTACCTCCTCAAGGGTCCATAAACACTACGGTCTAACGGTTGCAGTTTATGGGAACAATGAGGCGGGAATGACAACACCACAACTCCGTGCTCTTTGCAATAATTCAGTGTTTTAATAGATAGATGAGAATCATGATTATCTAACAATAGTAGCAGTGGGCGTTCAGAGCTGCAACGAGTGTATCGCACAAATTGTTTAATAAATATGTAAAAACAATCTCCGTTCATCCAGCCGGATGGATTGGCGCTACCAGTCGATCCTGTTGGTCCACTGTTGACAAAATGATCTTTGAAATATTTTCGAGGAAACACAAAAAAGGGAGGTATGCTATTCCCTGCATCTGACACTGCAACAGCTAATGTTACCAAAGTACCTTGCTCGGCAGAAGTCAGGGCGCTGCTGTCGTCTGCTTCATGCCTCTTCGAGCAACAATTTTTTGGGGCTTTTGTACAGTAGTAATTCCTGTTTCATCTACATTCCATATGTCTTGCCCTTCAATCTTGTACTTTTCTAAAACTTTTCCTAAGTTATGGAAAAACAAATTCACGTTACGTGAATTGAAGCTAGTTGCTCGGGCAAGGCTAGTCGCCTCAGGTTTTCGAACGCTTAGTTCTTGATGTCGCCGCATAAAGCATTTCAACCATTCTTCACCAGCCATAGCATTATTTACCCAAGTTACGAGAAATTTACGATCTAAAGCGACAGCATACTGATAGGCTAATTTACGAACTTCAATCGGAGTCAGCCCAAAATATATATCTGCGGCTCTTTGTAAATATTTGGACAAGTTTTGTTCTTCATCGTCTTTGAAAACTTGCCTTACTTTTACATACCCTACAGATAACAGAGAGGAATTGTCATTGTCTTTGTATTTCTTATAATATATTGCGAGTGTTCTATAGTTAATATTAAAATCTTTGGCAACACTTCTTACGGAATTGCTAGGGCCCACAGCACGCACCGCTTGCATCATGACTTCTGTGCTGGCCGCGAGCAGTGAGTCTTTTTCGATTTCTAGGCATGTTGGCTATATGAAACAAAAAATATAATATTCGTTACAATATTAAAATGTTTACTGGGGTTTGTTATCACAGTGACAATTAGGCCTAGAAATATTGAGACAACATGTACCGGCGATAAAAAAAATATAAACACACAAATAATAACCTCTGAATGTTTACAAATGAAAACACTTCGTAGTTACATTAAAATTGATTATTTTTTAATCAAAATATATAAGAAACATCATAATACTTATCTAATCATAGCCATTAACTAAGTTCAAAGTATAGAATAATATTTACTCACCAAACAGTTTTTCACTTATTTCACAACACACGGCGATGCAGAAAGCTAGTGGCCATGACACTTTCTAACGTTGGTAGCACTGGGGTGCATTCATATTCGCGTTCCATAAATCCTTTAAATTTATTAAATATTAAACTTGTGACAACTAGTACTTCAGACAACGAGGACACTCTTCCCATAATGTTGACAAAACACTATATTTCGGTTGGAGGGCACTATACTAAGTGTTAATATAAATCATCAAACATCTTATACGTTATACAGTGGATAAATATTTAAATGATAAAGAAAAATGGATCTAGTTGCTTGCTCCTTGTTACTGAAATATGCTTGGGTGAATTTTGTTATCACTTTATTTTAATTGTCACATTGATAAAGAGCATGATTTGACTTTTGTAAGTAAAGATTCTGCGTGACGAATAAAGGCCATTATTTTCTTCCTTTTGTTATCAGACTTCATATTTTATATTTAATCATTCGTTACAAGTATTTTGGCTAATATTTAAGCACATATAGTTTTTACCTTTGTTGTTAGTAGATGCTCCTACTATAATGTACTATCTCATGTTTCAACTTTTTGATAATACAGTTTGCATCAGTCCTTTAACATGGTGTATAGTATATTAGTCGCAGCACCTTACCCCCATATCAAGTTTATAAACATTTAAACATTGTAAAGTTGTAAGTGTAAAGTTTGAAAAGAGTGGCCGCGAGTTTTATTGCCAGGTTCTTTCTCCGGCTTTACCTATTGTTTGCGAACTTGGCATTACATGTACATGTAGAATCCCGACGTATCACAAGAGTTGTTTTGCATCCTAAGTGAATAAAGAATTTAGAATTTAGATTTTTTTAAAATTTATTTACTGGAGACTTATTGATTAAAGTTTCAAATGAGTAGCGCAGTACGTTGACATTCAGATATTTGCCAAACTAGAATTGGGTGGCACTGATACTGTTATGAGCTAGCGTGACGCTTACCATTAGGACAGTTTAATAATAATAATTTATTTATTTATTCAGACATCTAGTCAATTTCACATACACATACACACACACACATTAATAACACAATAATAATAATATTTAATACAAAATCCATAAAAAGTACCTACAATAATTAAAAATGAAATAAAATAAATGATTCTATACTAATAATTAAAAAATGATATTAATAGATAATCAATATAAAAGTAATCACAATAAAATAAAATATATATATGTATATAATAATACAAAGTGAGAACTTTATGGTTACGTAACTATCTCCAACCACCTTTTGTACATTACATTATCATTAATCATGCGCTCAGACAGACCTTCTATAATAGCGTTGTCACATCTTTCAACCCTGGACATAAACCCTGCGATTCGACACCTTTGAATAGCATTAAAAGTATTAACTCGTGCTTCGAAGAACATACCGGATGCACTGCAGTGACGCTCTAGTCCATGCAGTTGCCTAAAGATGTTATTGTAGGCAACTCGGATACTGTCATGCGATTTTTTTGTGTAGTTAGTTCAGAGTTGACAAGTGTAAAAAGTCTGACAGAAGGCCCGAAAAAGTGTTGTTTTCACGTCCGGGGAGGACTTAGCGTTTTAGGCGTACGACTTGGTCGTCTCTTCATTTAGTAGTATAAAAAAATTAAGAAAAGCATAGTAAGAAAGATAATATTTGTTCCAAAGTGTCATAATTTACGACACTTATTTTAATTTTTGCCGAATAACACATTAAGAGCGGAATGACAATCAATGCAATGAATTCATTACTATAGTAATAGTTATAGGCATTTCTTGTCAATTACTTCATTTATACAATAATAGCATTTTTGAAAGATAGAATAATTTGAAGTCCAGACTCAGGAATCAAACCCGGAGACTTCCGGAGCCAAACCGGGGCCGGAATCGAACCATATATCTGGACTATATTACTAGACCTCAAATTTTCCTTATTTGCAATTTAGTTGGGCCCTCGCTTGCGACATCTAGCTGCTTTAGTTATTTTGATCACGGCTTTTGTTATTGTAAAATGGCCTTTGAAACTTGTTTTTAAAATGTAACTTATTTAAGAAAACAATTAACTATGTATATTTATTCTATTTAACATTCAAAACACATAACCGAGCTTCGTTATTGTTGAATTCTGCAGAATGCACAAAATTAACAAATTTTTCAACGCTTAATTGCAGTCTTCGGCACAAAAAGCCGAAGTGTAAACGTGAAAATATTTCAATTAGGCACTTAAGCCAGCGGCTTTGAACTGCATGTATGTAACTTTTTGAAGAGAATAAACAGGCTCATTTTATTTTAACACATTTTTTTAAAATATGGGTACATTGCCTGCGCCTTCACTCCACCCATTTCCAGACTTCTTTCCAACTTTCTATTGTTAATTATTTAGACCGAAGGTTTGCGCAGTTAATCGTCTAAATATATGTACAGCCGCGGTTTTTTTTTTCAGACTAAAATAGCTACGAGAGCTTATAATGTCATAAATATGCCTAAAACACCTACATTTGTGATATAAAAAATATTTGTTTTTTTTACTGTGACAATATTTTTATTTCAGACAATTATTTATTTTAAATTATAAATAAATAATTTAAAATAAAACTAAAATTTACTAATTATTACAACTTACCAGAAAAACTACAAAAAAGGGTTACATAAAAAGGTGATGTTACTGCACAACACACAGTTTGAAAGAAAATGTTTGTCAGTTTTTAAATACACTGATTTAACGCTTTGCAAGCACATGTTACCTTTTCATACTATGTATCACACCAGACAGTTGTATACCCGTATGCTGTAAATTGTGCTTAACTGTTTGACAACAGAGTTTAAATTTACTCAAATCAATATTCCTTGACTATGAGTAGTTGAAGTAAACCTCTCGGATTAATCCATACTAGTCCATACTAATATTATAAACTAGCTGTCCCGCGCAACTTCGTATGCGTAAATTTTCCCCGTTTTTGCAACATTTCTTGTCGCTACTCCGCTCCTATTAGTCGTAGCGTGATGTTATATAGCCTTTAGCCTTCCTCGATAAATGGGCTATCCAACAAAATAAGATTTTTTTAAATCGAACCAGTAGTTCCTGAGATTAGCGCGTTTAAACAAACAAACTCTTTCGCTTTATAATATTAGTATAGATGTGAAAGTAACTCTGTCTGTCTGTCTGTTACGCTTTCACGCTCAAACAGCTAAACCGATTGTGATGAAATTTGGTATGGAAATAGTTTGAGTACCGGGGAAGGACATAGGATAGTTTTTATCGCGATAACCGACATCCACGCGGGCGGAGCCGCGGGCGAAAGCTAGTTAATTATAAAAATAGATGAAACGTATCTAAGTGACTCATTATACCCTATCACTCTGCCACTAATTGCAATACGTGAAAATAATGTGGTAAAATAAGACAGATATAGGTAGCAGTGTTGGTTCTGTCAAAATATCGTTCTTGCCACCCATGTTTTCTTTGGTTCATCATGTTCCCTTTACTTTATATTCTTGTCTATTATGAAACTGTCAATTCATTTTCTTAGTTATTTCTGCCTACCTTGAAATAAAAACTTTTTTGCATGTGATTTATGTCTACTATCCATGATATATCCAGATAGAGTACTATCTTAAGAACTTTCTAACGAAAAAGTATTTTATTTCACAGGTTATCTATTTAGTTTCTAATCTGAGTAAAACCTTATTATTAGTTTGACAACATTGACATGTTGGCCTTATTGTTCCTTGCATTTCCTTGATTCGGTTCAAGCAGGTTCAAGCAAAATTGAACTTTAAAGTGACGAACATTTTCATTCCACGACTGTACTAGCAGTCACGGATTAAAGGGATTTTTTCTGTCGAGTGTTCAATTTAAAAAAAAAAAAAATTGTGATTTCTTGTGCCAGACGTTGTAATAGCTATTTGGACGGTGTCACTACAGTGTTTACGCAGCAAATACATTGTATAGGTACTACACTTGCATCGCATTGTACATTTGTACCAAACCGCAACCAAACTGTACCTACACTTACATATGGTCCACTCAACTCGCTACGTTCGTCTCGTTTCAACGGGATTGAACGTGTTCTAAATGCATTGGTTTGGTTAGTAGTTTGGTTGTTCTGGCGAATGTGAACCGATTCTGTCGAGGGTGGATCTTTTTTGTGTTTTCATTTATATATTTCTTTATATTATTGTTTACGCTATATTGTAAACCTACAGTTGGTCAAAAATATAGTCCATCACCCTACGGTTGAAATTCATTTGCACGTCATAAACAACAAGGTTGATTTTCCCTTGCAATAATATTCTGACAGTTACTAATTCCAATCTTATTTCTATTTTCATTACAAAGAAAGCTTTGTCAAAACTGATAGATTTCATCCATTTTCATGGCTCTATAGTTCGTTGTTGTTTTCTTTAGGTTTTGTCATATAGGTACTTACTACTTCATAAACGTATTTGGTTTGAATTGTATCTTCGACATTCGTTTTTTCGATTAAATGATCACTGACAAAACGATTCACTTATGAGCCTTTTATCGTTATTTTATTTTATTTTATTTTCTTGGAAAAAACAAAAATAACAATAAACATTTCTTTTTAGTATATTTTCCACAGATTACTAAACATTGCTCTGTGAACGTACCATATAAGGAAAATTTGAAGGTATACAATGCAATCAGGTGTTAAAATTAAGTTGACAGAGCTCAATGATTATTTGTTTATCAAAACTAAACTTTGATACTAACACTTAAACTTTCGCGTTGCATGATTATAACTATTTATTATACCAAACCGGCCGTGCCGGCCGTGGTCACAAGCGGATCCGCTTGTGACTACGGCCGGTGCAACCTGGTCGAAACGTCAAGCGATTTTAAGGTAAACAATGCGCGTTATTTCCTGTATAATAAAAAGTTATAAACTTAGATAAATAGAAGAGATCAACATCTTGAAAAATCTATTATACATTTGTGTAACACGTTGAAGGGGAGCACGATTACCGGCGTTTGTTCGGCACGAGCTTAGTGCAAAGAATTGGTAATCCCGCACTCCACGTTAATTTCATTGCTTAAACTCCAACGTAATAACATTGGAGTCTATTATTAAACAAGTCTTACAGAGTCATCATCTAAAGAAGCACTCATTTCTTCTCTAGAGGGAGCAAGTTATACCGCGTTAAAAGTTGGCCATACGTTATACGTTCACGATGACATTTGTACTGCATGGTAAGAAGAAAAGGTTTTTGCACCTTTTGTTATTTTAACTTCTACTGACACAACTATTCGTCTATATGAGTTTTGCTCCTCCTTTTTGAAGGCGGTTGATAATGAACATAATCAAGGCTTAACACCACACGCGTAGACCCAGAGTGGGGTAGTTTTGATCTTCAAAAAAGGTGATAAAACAGAGGTGATAAACAGATCTATCTCACTCCTGAGTCACATATACAAGTTGTTCTCGAGAGTTATCACCAACCACCTAACGGGAAAATTCGACGAGTAGAGCGAGCCATATTTGGAGTCTTTTTGAGGGATAAAATTCGCAACGAGGTCATCCGACAAAGAACTAAAGGTAACATAGAACGCAGGTTAAGCACGGTGAAGTGTCAATAGGCTGGCCACATTTGCCGAAGGACCGATGGCCGATGGAGCATACGAGTCCTAGAGTGGAGACCGTGACTCGATAAACGTAGCGACCTAAAGAAGGTCGCTGGAATTAATAGAATGTGGAAGACGTAAGTTAATAATAATATAATAAATAATCTTCATGGGCCCGATGTGGACATACTAGCGTCCGTGGCCTGGCTACGGTTCGGTGACCTTTTCGGTGAAACCGAGGGTTTTGTCTGTGCAATTGCTGACGAAGTTATCATGACGAATAACTACCGGAAATATATCCTGAGGGATGGCACTGTTGACATCTGTCGTGCCTGTCACCGACCCGGTGAGTCCCTCAGACATATTGTTTCCGGCTGTTCACGTCTTGCTAACGGCTAGTACTTGCATAGACACAATCAAGTAGCCAGGATAATCCACCAGCAGCTTGCTCTGAAATACCACCTTGTGGACGTTGAGGTACCATACTACAGGTACGTTGCTGAGCCAGTTCTCGAGAATAGTCGTATCACGTTGTACTGGGATCGCTCTATCATCACAGACAGGACTGTTGTCGCAAACAAACCTGATATTGTGCTGATAGACCGATTAGAGCGTCGTACAATGATCGTCGACATCACCATTCCACATGACGAAAATCTCGTGAAAGCCGAAAAGGATAAACAAATAAAATATCTGGATCTGGCGCACGAGATTGTCGACATGTGGTATGTTGATTCGGCGATCATTGTACCGATAGTCGTCTCCGTTAATGGTTTGATTGCCAAGAGCCTCGACCAACACCTTGAGAGGCTCGCGTTAGACGGTTGGATCAAGCGCTTGATCCAGAAGGCAGTACTTCTGGACACGGCTCGCATAGTGAGGAGGTTCCTTTCTTTGGAACCGTAACCACCGGTAGCTTGGTCCCTGTACCCGATGCCGGTGGGGCACTATTTTTTATATTTTTAAATATATTTAATTTTTGTTAGCTATATTTAAAAATGTAATTTGAGAATATAATAATAATAACAATAATAATAAGGTGTAACCCACCTTCTTTATTAGTCCGGTCGTGCTGTGGACCCCAAAAATTATAGACCGATAACGTGTTTACCTACGGTTTATAAGCTTTTTACATCCATCCTGAGAGCAAAGATCTCTTTACACATTGTAAAAAATTCCATCATGTCTATCTCTCAGAATGGATGTAGAAAAGGGGCCTGTGGTACTAAGGAGCTCCTTATAGTTGACATGGCCATTAATCATCAGGTTCGCCGTAGCCGGAAGGACCTGGCGACATGCTGGATTGATTATAAGAAAGCGTTTAACTCGGTGCCCCATTCATGGCTCCTGAGGGTGCTGGAGTTGTATAAAGTGGATGCAACTCTATGCACCTTCCTGAGGTCCTGTATGGGGCGATGGAGAACGGCTCTTGTTTATCCAGGGTGTCACCGCATTCTTGGCGACGGGGAACTGGTAAAGATCGAGCGAGGTATATTTCAGGGTGACAGTCTGAGCCCGTTATGGTTCTGTTTGGCACTGAACCCTCTCAGCACTTTGCTCGAGGGTTCAGGGCTAGGCTATCGACTGCGAAGAGGGGGTCAAGTTATATCTTATCTCTTTTACATGGACGACTTGAAACTCTTTGCTCCCACCAACACGCAACTAATAACGTTACTAAAGACCATAGAAACCTTTAGTAATGCTATTAGAATGGAGTTTGGTGTGGACAAATGTGCAGTCATGCATGTTAAAAGAGGAAGGATTGTGGAATCTGACGAAATACAACTCTCAAATTCCACACGGCTTGGCTCTCTCTCCCCAACCGAAACCTATAAGTATCTGGGTATGTTGCAGGCGCTTTAGGTATATCTGAGGATGGTATGAAACAGGCATTACAAGAGCGCTTCTTTGGCCGCCTGAAAAAAGTGCTGAAAAGCCTTTTATCATGCGGAAACAAGGTGCGTGCTTGTAATAGTTGGGTCATGCCAGTCCTTATGTACTCCTTCGGCATACTCAAATGGTCTCAGACCGAACTTGACACTCTGGATAGAAAAGTCCGTTCACTGCTAACCACATACCGAATGCATCATCCGCGCTCGTCAGTGATGAGGTTATATATCCCGTGGAAGTGTGGAGGTCGTGGCTTTTTAAATGCTAAAGCCCTCCACAACCACGAGATATGCAATCTCAGGGAATATTTTCTTCACGTGGACGCGGGTATGCAGTACAGCGGCATCGGGTACAGGGTACCCGATGTCGGTGGGACACTATTTTTTATATTTTTAAATTTATATTTTTTGTTATGTATTTAAAAATGTAAAAAATAAGTTATAGAAATAAATAATGGGAATAATAATAATAAAATTTACAAAAGAATAAAAACCGACTTCCAAAATAAATATAAGGTAACTAAAAAGCAAAAAATAATATAGGTAAGTACAAGAACTAATAATAATTAAACATTTTGAAGTTGGTGCCAGGAAATGTAGTTTTATGTTATGCACCAACTTCAAGATGTTATGTCATCTGTGGTCTTCATCATCAGTTACATTTCACTCAATGGTGTTTTTTAAGAATAAATGCACGAATTACAACAAAATATATCCAAATTATTATAGGTGTGCCTTTTAATATTTGAAGAGTTCCCTCGATTTCTCCAGGATTTCATCATCAGATCCGAACTTTGATGACAATGGGAGCAATCTGGAAGTATACCCTTTTAAACACAAAAATATTTTTTCAAATCAGACCAGCCGTCTGCGAGTAATCGGGTAACAAAAATTTAATAACATGCATTGTAAAATATTGAGACAACAAAACAAACTCTTTTATTTAACCTTGAGGCTATTTCTAATTTATGTAGTATATTTCCGTCAAATACAAACTGGTTATTACATAGATACCTACAACGTTTTTTATTGATTACTAGTTGACCCGTGCCCACTTCTTTTAGTTTTTTTTTTTTCTAAAAATATAACTAGCAATGTCAGATGTTGGTCCCACATTACTAGCAATCCTGTTAACTCCCCAGCTAAGGTAGGCTTGTGTTAGGAGTCGGTTCTTAATTGCGAGACCGATGCCTAAGCCATTAGGCTACCGTTCGCTTCGTTGGGCGGTAAAAAAATAACATTTCTTTTACATTTTCTGGGTAAATACACTATAACATTCACAAATAACGTAGCTTTCTATTGGTAAAAGAATTTCAAAATCGGTTCAGTATATCCAGAGATTACCCCCTACAACTTTACAAAATCACAAACTTTACCTCTGCTTCTAGTATAGAAGTAGGTACTCGTATAGAAGTATAGATAATATCGCATCTAAATTAGCGACATCACGGTTATTCACCGAGCTTTATGTTATATTTTTTTAAATACTCAAATGTCTGTTTTCTAGCGTTTGCTCCGATCGCGTAAATATTTTCCGCATGACAACGGCCTAACCCTGTGTGCACGGCCGTTGCAATGCGGTCGAAACGTCGGGCAATAAACAAAGGTATTAAGCCTTAAAATAAAATATTTACGCGATTAAGACCCGTTGCTTATAAAATTCTATAATGTGTACAAATCGCGAAAGTTTACGAACATATATGTTTATCAGTTGTCTGGTCTCCATAGTACAAGCTCTGCTTAGTTTGGGATCAGATAGCTTTGTGTGAGTTGTCCCAAGATAGTATTACTATTATTACTAGAAGATCAAATCACAATCAAAAATGTTAAGTAAGCAATCAATAAAGAGCTTAAATTAGCAGTATTGTTGCAGTATATATTTTTTTGTAAACAACTCTATACAATGTACATATTTAGCAACCCAACACATTTGATCATCAACAATTTTATCTTCCAAGCTAATCTTAGACCAGTACAAAGTGCGGGCTATTTAACAATATTGTTTCAATTATACTCATTGGAGGTCCAACGAGGTTAGACCAAGATATTTTCAGAACACAATTTGTTGGTTAAAATAGGGCATGTTCTAAGGTCTTCTTTAAACCTCGTTCGCTGTTTCGTCCTACGATTCTTTCGGCCCATGGGACGAATTGTCCCATTGCTATATTCTTATGAAATCTATTTCTTTTGGTACAGTCGAAGTCGGTAACACAATCTTAGTTTGGTAAATCGTAACAAGTTCAATAAAACAAATATCAGTAAATAATATCTTTTGATTAAACTTATTACTTCCTACACAAATCCTACAAATTCCCAATTCAAATTCACAATTCTTACAAATGTTTAATTATTTTTTGTTGTTGTACCTATATTATTTTATCCTTTTTAGTTACCTTATATTTATTTTAGAAGTCGGTTTTTATTTTTTGTAAAATAGTTTTTTTTACTGAAAAATAAAACAGTACCTTGGGGTAAAATCATAGTAATTATCACAAAACTAAAAGAAAACAAAAAATCACAATTAAATAAAAAACAGTACCTTGGTGTAAAATAATTATCACAAGTACACAGGAATTATCACAATTTTTGGTGTTTATTTTATTTTTTTATTAAAATGATAAAATATTCATAGTTAATTGCTCTATAAAGTTGTATGAAGTATCAGCTCCCTCTGTGGTGCGATGGGAGTGTGTCCGAATGCTACGCAAGAGGTCGTGGGTTCGATTTCCACACGGGACATCACTTTGTGTGATCTACAAAAAATCTAGTCTGGGTGTACTTTGTGTCCGTGACTTGTATGTTTGTAAAGTCCCCCGCGATACAGGGCTTGTACTCTACTGCGGGAGTCGCCTTTAAATAAAAAGTTAAGAACTTTATAAAAAGTAAATAGCTTACTAAATATCAAAATAGTTATTCTACTCCGGCGGTTCCGCCCGCGTTGATGTCGGTTATCGTGATAAAAACTATCCTTAGTCCTTCCCCGGTACTCAAACTATCTACATACCATATTTCATCTAAACCGGTTTAGCTGTGTGAGCAAACTTATAATATTAGTATGGATTTAACACTTGTAGTAACACAACACCCTATTGGCATAAAATCATCACCCAACAAGTCGATACATGTCCAAAATAAACCCATCTGGAATCTGGTTCCCACAATTACATCCCTTAATAGGACGCTTGCATTTTTTGCATGCCTTTACAATGGACCTAACAATATTACGAAGGTACCTGTTAAGAAAGGGTCCGACATTGATTAAAAAAAAGATGGCGCTCTCGGCCTCTATGGGTAATGAAGGATGGAATGCCAATCATTCTGATTCCATAGTCATTTTATTTCGTAGTACTGTCAGTTCAGTAACATCGTAGTTTCTGTAACTTCCATCGCAGCTTTATTTTGACTGCCTCTGTGGCGCGGTGGGAGTGTATTCGACTGCTAAACAAGAGGTCGTGGGTTCGATCCCCACCCAGGATAAAACTTTGTGTGATGAGCACGATGGTTTATTCTGTGTTTGGGTGTTATTTATCTAGAATTACGAAGAATTACTTTATTAATACAATCATTTGTTTTTTTAAAGATAGTTTATTTTAAGACGAACTCGTCTCGAACCCGAGACTTCCGTGTGTCGGGGCCAGAATAGCACCATATATCGGGACTGCCTCTGTGGCGCGCTGTGAATGTGTCCGACTGAGACTCAAGAGGTCGTGGGTTCGATTCCCACACCACTTTGTGTGATCTACGAATGTTTGGGTGTACTTTATGTCCGTGACTTGTATGTTTGTAAATTTAATTATTATCATTTATTTAAAGTAACTTTGACTCAATTTGTTAGTAATTACATTTTACTTAAAACTATGTTAGTAGCTAATCTAGACAAAAAGTATAACAATAGTATATGCCTACACAAATCATCGCTGTATCATTCCATGTGAAATGGCACAGCAATGATTCATGTAGACACAATCCAATCTATTTACAATCATGTTGATGATGCTGTTAGAGCTGGCCCGAACCCTACGGACCAGGGATGCACACCTTTTGCGCATTGTGGTATAATAACAGTCAACGCTCGCCTCAGCGAACATCCCTGATGCGCTACAGAAACGGGGCAGCCCCAACAGCACCCTGAATGCATTATTATATTGGATACGGAGGGTGTTGTAAGACTTTTGAGTATATCTAGCCCACAGGTTGCACGTGTAAAAAGATGTGCAATATGCTCGGAACAGAGTGATTTTAACTTGTGTTGAACATCGTGCAAACCTGCGAGCCAGCAAATTCGCTCTCACTGACAACGCCCTCCGTTCCCTTTCTATGTCTTCATCGTCCTTGAGCCCGGGAGCCAGAATGTGACCCAGGTACTTAAAAGAGTATACTCTTTGTAAAAGTCCTCCATTAAGAGTAATAGGTGGTATTGTGTCAGGACTCTTACCCCCGGTCTCAAAAACCATGATTTGACTTTTCTTTGCATTGTACACAAGCCGGGCCATACAGGGCTTGTACGCAACTGCGGGAGTCGTCTTTAAAAAAAAACTATCAGTACTATGTCGTTAAAAAATGTGTTAAAAAATGCAATTGCAAATTGTATCAATTCTTATTCTTATAGGCATACCTATAACATTATTGAAGTTGAAAAAAAAAATGAAATCAATCCTAAAATTGTCATGTCTATCTGTGATGGACTACAGTTACTCGGTCACTATTAATTAAGGGAAACAGGGTTCGGCTCTCTCAAAAATTTATATAGAAAACCGAAATATTAGGACACGAAAAAAATTGTGTCACTAGTCAAAGAGTTTTTCTAGTACTTAGATGAAATAAAGAAATTTAAGGATATGTCTTAATATGATCCCGCAAATAAATCTTGAAGTTGCGGAAAAATGCAAAAACGAGCATTTTCGTATTGTCATAGTCATGGCATTCGTAATGTAACATACTCGTATGTACGAACGAATATTCTACTTTATTTTGACCTGCGCTCCTGCACACTGTGAAGTAATGGTTGTGTGCGGAAGAGCGAGGCCGGCGATCGTGTCGCTGTGTACGTAGCGCTAAATAAATAATTCTCTCAGTGTAATGTCCCCTTAAGACAATATAATGATTGCAACATATTTTAAATTAACTGAAAGCGATGACTACATACCAATGACTACATCTTATGACTTTGAATGAGTAAATCATACACTATTGTTTGAATTTATTTTATAACATATTTTACATACATATAATCATTGTGTATAAATAACATACCATTCATAACATCATCATTGTCATTGTTTCGATTAAGAGATGTCCACTGTTAAGCATTAGGTAGATATGTTTTTGAAAGTTTTTGCTGTAGGTATACATATTTCGTAATATACATCAATAATGATTAGAAACAGAAAAGAAGGCAGTGTAAGAATAGACGTTTGGAAACTATAATATATAACTATAATTGTAAATCGGGTTCAATTATGAATCTAAATCATCCTCGAATCCCCTTAAACTCACACAAAAAAAATCATCAAAATCGGTCCAGCCGTCTAGGAGGAGTTCAGTGACACGCACACAAGAAATATATATATAAAGATATATTTTTATATAAATGATGTTATTTGTTAAATCTTTGTTAAACGCTGAATTATAAGATTTTTCATTTTTAACTACTTACGGCCGGTCTCGATAATCTACCTATCGATGGATTTGGCTACTACAGATAGAATTTTGACATATTTTGTATGGAGCTTATGTCAAATATTTGTAGTAGCCAAATCCATCGTTAGTTAGATTATTGAGAACGGCCAAAAATAATGCACCCGTATTATTTTGAATACACGCGCAACTTGGTCTGCGTATTTTTTTTTCTGTTTTTGCAACATTTTTCTTTGCTGCTCCGCTCCTGTTGGTTGTAGCGTGATGTTATAGCCTTTCTCGATAAATGGGCTATCCAATAGTAAAATAAGTTTTTAATTCGGACCAGTAGTTCCTGAGATTATCGCATCAAAACAAACAAACAAACCCTTCAGCTTTTTATTATTGGTAGAAATGATATGTATATCAATCACAAATATATTCTTAGGTTACAATTAAATTCAAAACGGCTCATAGGTCTTTGCAATTCTTTCAAAATACCGAAAGATATAAGCTTTTTAATACTCAAATAAAACCTGTAGATTTTATAAAAATCATTTAGAAATCGGCGAAATTTGATATTCTGCGTTAGGTACTAATATAAAAAAATATAAAAAATATGTATTTACCTAGAAAATCTGTTATTTTCATTATTAAATCGCGTTACCGGGAAAATCGAACACAGAGGCTGTACGATTCCCCGAAGGGAGTCCATAATGAATGATGTTTTTCCATTATCTGACAGTATCATAGCAATATTATAAACTATACTTTGCATATGACTTTTCTTTTAATTTGCAAATGCGCTAAATTCTATTAAAAATCAACAACGTTTTTTTTCTTATCAAATTTACATTTAAAACATTGACATTATCATACTACATAACTGTCTCCTAACCGATTTCTGTCAAGACAACCGATCTTATCAGAGACAAGCCGCTTACTCCGGAGATATTCCCTTATAAGCTTAGTGAATAAGGGGATACTAGTGAACTCTCTGTTCTCTCATTCTTATAGCCCGTTAGGAGGGAAATCCAGAGAGAGATTAGGAGTAGGACAGACATCCAAACGTGCTCTCGGAGGCATGGAGGGGTAGGTATGGCATATTTCCAAAACGGTTCCTTTCAATGGACCCACAGTGGTGCCTTTGGCTACCCTTGAAGATGACGGATCCCTCAAACTAGATATCAACTACTTACTTAAAGCAAACTGAAGTTTCCTTCCATATCTGCGTATTTGGACACTGTGCAGATCTGAAGTACTACCCAGAAGACTTTGGTGGGAATTTTAATGTCGTTTGATTTTTTTCCGGAAAGTTACATGTGGTTATTTTACTTAATGTTAAGAGTCAAAAGCTTTCTTTTGTCTCTTCATCATTTTGTTTGGTTTTAGAACCAAGTTGTGATAAAGAGCTTGTTTATAGATGCTAATCTCTGAAGACAAATTACCAATTTAGATTAAATTTGTTGTAGAGGTAGTCTGAAGCTGGGCTTTAATAGGTCAATTAATTTATCAACCATTTATTAATCCTGAACAAGGCTTTTATAAGCCACTTTCGTTACTGTAAGATACCTGTAAGTCTATACTAATATTATAAAGAGGAAAGATTTGATTATTTGTTTGTATTTAATAAGCTCCGAAACTACTAGACGGATTTAAAAAAATCTTTCATCGTTGTGAAGCTACACTAACCCCGGGTGACATGGGCTATTTCTTATCCCTGTATTTCCACGGGAAAGGGAACAACACGGGTAAAACCGCGAAGCGTCCGATAGTCTTAAATAAAATTTTGAAGCTCATATAATTTTCAATCTATGATTGAAGAGAGAAAACCTCTGGAATGTACTGAATAGACAATGGTTTAGGTTTACGAGGTTGTAATCTGAAGACCGACGATAGCAATCCAAACGAGATGCAGAAAATTTATTTCAATCTCTACAACATTCAATGCATTTATCATTTCCATTGTCTGATATAAGAAGCAATTCCTGGACTGCTGCACAATAGGAAGTTGTAAAAAATATTGCTTTTTCAATGCAGGGCCATTAGTTGTTGAGATGTTCACCTGGTACTCCAACATCAGCTCAATTACAATCGAAAACAAATGTAATCAAATCGCAACCCGTGAAATATTTATTATTGAGTAGTTTTGATGGTCAATGGGCATCTGTGGTCTTCATAATTTTGTCACCAAATGGCGTTTTTCGACAGTAAATGCAAGAATGACTATAACAGATCATTATTAATAATATTACACCCTGACCTAATGATAATTGCGCCTTCTTAAAAGTTTGCCAAAAGTAGCACCGTTTTGCACATTTTTTTTATTGGCCATACAGTCTTTGACTAATCCGTGAATATATAAAGAAAAAAAAACATTGATAGGTACAGACAAACATTGAATCTCTTCCTTTTTTCAGTCAGTTATAAGTAGTTGCCCTTATTCGACAGTAAATGCAAGAATGACAATAACCGATCATCACTACATAGTATAAAACAAAGTCGCTCTCTCTGTCCCTATATCCCTATGTATGCTTAAATCTTTAAAACGCAACAGATTTTGATGCGGTTTTTTTAATAGATAGAGTGATTGAAGAGGAAGGTTTATATGAATAATAACATCCATATATTTTATAACCGTGCGAAGCCGGAGCGGGCCGCTAGAAATATTATAAAAAGGAAAGATTTGATTGTTTGTTTGATTGTTTGTTTGTATTGAATAGGCTCCGAAACTACTGGGCGGATTTGAAAAATTATTTCATCGTTGTGAAGCTACACTAACCCCGGGTGAAATAGGCTATTTTTTATTCCTGTATTCCCACGGGAACGGGAACTACGCGGGTGGAACCGCGAGGAGTCCGCTAGTAATAAATCTAGTAAAAAATATAAAGAGAAAAGATTTCATTGTTTGTTTGTATTGAATAGGCTCCGAAACTACTGAACGGATTTGAAAAATTCTTTCATCGTTGTGAAGCTACACTAACCCCGGGTGACATAGGCTATTTTTTATCCGAACGGGAAATACGCGAGTGAAACCGCGAGGCGTCCGCTAGTTATTAATAATAATGATAATTGTATCTCCTTAAAAGTTTTCTAAAAGTAGGTATTACATTTTAAACATTTTTTTTAATTGGTCATACAGTTTTTGAGTAATCCGTGAAAATACATTAAGAAAAACATTGATATTTACAGACGAACATTGAATCTCTTTTTTTTCTGTCAGATATAAGTAGTCGAATCGTATTTCCTTTCTTCTATCTAAATAATAATACCTCTATACTAATAATAATTCGGTACAATTAGTTACATGGATTTACTAAAAGTGAAACATATCAGAAAATGTAAGTACAACAACAAACAATTTTAAATTTCAACCCTCTGGGAATATATTGTAGATATTAATGAACATCGTTGACATGAGCTCTGAAAAGCCGCTTTGAAACAATGAATAATAACGCCATCTCTTTCCACCATTTAATAATATATGAGACAAAGAAACCTTGCAGTCTTCAGTATTGTTCTGATGCTGCGCTTTTGCTGCAAACTGAATATAAAAATTTCACGCTCCAATCATCTTAATGTCGAAATACATCTTTCTTTCTCGCACTTCACCACTTTATATCATCCTGCTCGCTCTGTTTGGAATCCTAGACGCAGCTCTGATATCGACGCAGCCTTATCACTGACACGCCTTCATATCAATATTGCCTTTATTCTTGTAACAACATAGTTGAGTTTCGGTTGGAGTGATTCGTTCTCAGAGGTTGTTCACATACCTGAATGGCCGTAGCCGTAGTATTCCAGAATGGGTCTGCTCACATTCACAACAGCAAAGTCAGTGTCGCTCGAGACTTTGTAGAAGGTGGATGTGCGCGCGTTTTTTCGTCGAATACCGGCGACCGCGTGTACGAAGTCAAAACGAAAGTGACTATTGACAACCGACTCACATATTAATCTTTAGAAGTGAAGTTTAAAACATGTGTTGTTTATTTTAGTGTTGTGTTTAGTGTTTAGGCTTTGGATATCTGTATCTAAGGTACGTCAACCAGTTCTACGTTGTTTTTAATAATTACTAGTAAGGAACATACAAGAACGGTTTCCTTTCTGTATGCAACGACCGGTTTTTCGTCCGGTCAACCGTGGGAAGGTATTTGGTTTGCAATTTCATGTTTGATTGCATACATTGTTCGAATAAGCTCGTTATAATGATTTCCATTTTATATTTTAGCTTGTTGGTATTCTATATTGTTATTCGGACATCTTTAATTGTTGTTATTGTTTATTATTTTAGTTGATGTTTTAAATTAGCGTTGTTATGATCAGTATAGTGATTATTTTGTGAATCATTATTATCTGCTCTATATTTGCATTTGTTATGTTTTCCAATAGCAACATCATCATTATTTTAGCATTAGTCGTTTCTAGAATGTGCGTGATGTTATCATAACATGTGCTGATTGTTATTGCGGACTTGTTCGCGTTTTGCTACTTGTGTGGGATTCTGTTTAGTTGAATATTCATTATAGATTCCATCACTGGCACTTTGGTCTTATCTGTTTCATTCAACAACTGTTTTCTAACAGATATGGCAAATTGCGATAACGGCTGTTGTTCTAAGAGTTTGTAATTTGTTTGCTTACATTATTTTTACCGACATAGAATAATACTACGTTCTGATTTATAGGTAGATTTTATGCTAAGACTAAGATTAGATGTTATGGTTTTGATTTTTAAGTTTGGTTGAAGTATTCAAAGTTTTTTGAAATTCCCCTGGTAAAGAAAATATTATTTAACCGATCGTTGTTACCTTTGTTACCTTACCGATGTCATTACCTTCTGTTAAAATAATATTAATGAAAATTCAGTTTGATTGACGTGATTTAGAATAGTGTTGACACTTTTTTTGCGGTTAAATAACATTAAATATTTTGTTTTCCATGGGAATTTCATAACAGCCTTTAGGTATATTATGATTTAGATTCCTAATCCAGCATCTCAAATTGACCATTCACCTGTCAAAATATATTTTCTTTTCCATGGGAATTTTATAATAGCTTTTAGGTATAATATAATCTAGATTCCTAACCCAGTATCTTAAATTGACCATTCACCTGTCAAAATTTACACTAAATTTTGTGTTAGTTTTGACATGGACAGTTTCACATATTATACGAATCTCAAACATCAAAGTCGGCTATGTATTTAATAGTAGGCTTACTGAGGGTGGGCTCAACTAGACAAAGATAAATCATAGACTGCTATTTTAATACTTACAATGTGAAATTTAGGATGGTATCTAATCTATCCATTGTCTTACGTTGTTTTTACGTTTAAGTTTTTTGGGGTTTATACTATAACTAACTGAGCCGCTCAACTTCGTCTGCGTCAATTTTCCCCATTTTTGCAATATTTTCCATTGCTGGGAGCAGCAATGGAAAATATATATTGAGTGTTATAGAGCCTTTCTCGATAAATGGGCTATCCAACAGTAAATATTTAGTAGTTTCTGAGATTTATAGAGTTCAACTTAACAAATATACTCTGCAGCTTTTAATATTAGTACAAGATAATGTAGACAAATTTGGATGAAATTGTCGTGTCACATCTGCAGCATAACTCTGAATTTTCTTTCTGTTTAAAAACTGCTTCAAATCATTGATCCAATTTGTTGAAAATATTAGTTTTAAGTATTGCAATCTTGCATCATATTTTCCTTTTAAAATTAGTCATAATCATTATATTCAGTAGGTATTATAAAAGTTTCCTTATTCGGCTGCGTAGCCTTGGATTTGTTAAATTTATTTGATGGGTTGTTGTGAGTGTCGGTTACTTTGGTAAGTTTGGATGTTTACTTAGTTAGGTATGCTTTAATTACTTACTTAACTTTGTAAAAGGATTATTGGAAACTTTCTTTGGATTTCATTAACTCTTTGTAGTTAACAAAAACAGGGTCTTGCTGCCTCTTATAGGTAACTTAGTAGGTTTATTTACTACCGTTATTACCTACCGTTCCTACCTACATAGTATTTTTTTTAAAGACGATTCCCGTTACCCGTAGCAGTAGTTTACAAGCCCTGTATCGCGGTTGAATTAACAAACTTACAAATCCCGGAGACTAAGTACACCCAGACTAGAAACAATAATTGTGGATCACACAAAATGGTATCCCGTGTGGGAATCGAACACAACCTCTTGCGTAGCAGTCGGACACACTCCCACTCCAATAGTTACGATTTATAAGATTTCGATGTACTTCGGTACCTACCTATTATGAGTAATTGAAAACTAGATTATGGCCGCGGTTTCGCTGGCTTGTAGTTTGTTCACCCCCTGAAACGTCGACTCCGGTTGGTCCCAACGTCGGTCCCAACATCACTCGTCCAACGTGAGGATCTAGAATAACGCTTGTTCCAACGTTGGCGCCAATGCTATTTTCTAGATCCACATGTTGGACGACTAGCGTTGGGACTGACGTTTGGAGCCGGTGTTAAAGTTCAAGTTAACTACCTGAAATATTTTTTATCCCTTGTCTATATACTTAAAAGAAAATATATCAACCCTTATGATGTCCCAATGTTGGGCATGGTCTCCTTTGTTGAAGCTACTTGTTATAGATCCTGGGGGTAACTGCTATAAACGCCACGCTTCTCGAGAGGGTTTACGATCGCAGTAGCTTTAAAGTACGCAGAGGACGCTTCTACCTGTTCTCCGGTGTGAAATCCCTTAGTCGGCTTGACGGGTCGGGGTGTAACAAAGGGAGTGCACTCAAAATACCATATTTTTGTCTAAATGTTGAGAAACATAGGTTTTAAAAAAGAAGTTGATAAAAAACAACCAAAAATGTTTTTGCAAATTTTCATCAAATTTGTATGGAGACGGGACTTTTGAAAGGAAGGTTTCTAGCGATTTTGTATGGAGCTCAACTTAAAATAATTTTGAGTGCATTTTGAGTTAGACTTGTAAAACTTTTAAATGAAATATAGGTATGTCAGTAGGTACCTATGGCACTAAATCACTCGGTTAGGTTAGAACGTTCAAAGAAATATCTCAATACGATCCTAAAGGAAGTCCAAAAATTTTTATTTTATTGTTTATTTTTGAAACCTATGTTTTTAGATATTTTGAGAAAAAATATAAACATTTTTTTAGTGCACGACATGATGACACACACGGGAAGGGATGGGGTGGTACCCCCCCATCTCTGGTACTATTCATATGCCGGTAGGTAGTCCACACGGTAGGTAGCTGAGTCACGAGTTAATTGTAAATAGAACTATAATTATTTCACAAATTAAAAAGTGTTTTTCCAAAACTGCCAGTTTCACGTCGCCCTTATCAAAACAACTTTACGTTTTTATCTATACTTTATCATTTAACTGCATTTCAACAGCTGCTAATCAAATTATTATCAAAGTGCTTAAAGATGTACTTACCTACATATGTGCTATTTGATCATTATGTACAATAACAATTAGGTATCTTATCTATAAGACAATGTTTTCATAGGGATTTGAAAATGGTGTCACTAAGCGAACACTCCCAACTATAAGACCTTTTATAGGACCGTTTCCGATTGCCCCAAAAATGGAGATGTTTACGATTATGTATGATTTATTCACATATGAAGCAAAATACTACACTTGTGAAAAGTCGATTCTATATTTACTTGTAATGCCTGTTCGCAAATAGTAGGTAAAGCCCGAGAAAAGAACAGGCAATAAAAACTCGTGGCCACTCTTTTCAAATTGCCAATGTTTACAATGTTTCTCTGTTTATAAACTGTATATGCAGGTAAGGTGCTGCCACCATTAAATTATACATCATATTAGATGAATGATGCAAAAAAGAGGTCAATAATATTAGAAGAGTACACGAGATTGGATACATCAGCCTCAATGGGCACAACATAGTACGAGCATCCACTTACGCTGTAAAAACTTTATGTGCTTAAATACTGGTCAATTTACTGCTACTTAATTCTACTACATATATTCTACCATAACTCCAAAACGCCTGAAAGGATTTAGATGAATAGGGAATCGGTAGAAGCATTGAATGAGGTCAGGAAACATTGGCTAGGTTTATTAAGAAAACGTACAAATTTGTAGGTACATAATAAATAGTTCAGGAATAAACGGCCGTATCTTTTTTTTACGCTAACTTAGACGTTTGATTTTCACAGGGTCAAGGGACTGCAGAACTGAGTATATGGTTTTAATTTCAATTCGATACCTCCACGCGTTTTCGAGATAAAGTGTCTTGACAGATGGACGAACGGGCAGACAGACTGACGATAAAGTGATCTTTAAAGGGTCCGGTTTTTCCTTTTGAGGTACGGAACCCTAAAAACCATTATTGTTACAATCAGATGTGATTATAGTCACAATTGTAATCGATTTAACTTTCGGCAGGTACCAAATTAAAGCTCTCATTGACACAATTTCAAATATCAATATTAATATTTTATATTTTCATTCTGCAACATCTAAAATATAAACAGCTGAATGAATCTTGATATAATTTTTGTGACGATGCCTTCTAGTTTTGAGAAAAACGTAATTAAATTATTCTAATTTTAACCCTCACTCATGAATAGATATACAAGCATGCAAAAGTTAGTATTTCATTATGTAGAATGAAAAAGGTTTAATGAGTCAATTAAGGAAAAAAAGTTTCATTTACTGCTCTTTAACCCTATTTGTCTGGCTACCTACTTTGTTATTATTATGCCTATATTTTCATAACATTGTAGGTCAATTGCCTACTCGCAGAGTGGCTTCTGTGGTTTTGTTTGATAAAAAAGGCCGCTATAGGTTAGGTACTTTGTTTCAGAAAATAATGTTAATTAAGTTTAATTAATAATATAATAGAATTTTATAAGACGACGTTTCGACCGTATTGCTACGGTCGGGCAATAAAACAATGGTATATAGCCTTAAAATAAAATATTTACGCGATTAAGATCTGTAGCTTATAAAATTCTAATATGTGTACAAATCGCGAAAGTTTACGAACATATATTAATTAATATTATATAAGTCGATTAGTATAAGTAGATTAAGCACCCACCTTAAACAGTTCTCTGCATCAACCTAAGGTTGACTGGTAGATAATGCCTAAGGCATTAAGTCCGCCTTTGTACAAATTTTGTGTGAAAGTAAAAAAAAAAAGTCTGAATAAGGTGATGGCGGTAAATCTGAAAGGAGACTAGCTTGTTACCTTATAGGCCTACTCTTTTTCAAAAACAAATGGATTGAATTAAACTATGCACATTACTTTGCATGCCGCTCATACGGCGAGACATGCTATGTGTATGTACGATTAGTTTTAATTAAGAACTCCTTATTGTAACTAGGGATGTTACGAAGGCGGTTTTACCGGAATCGAAGTCGGAGTCAGTTTTTAAATTTGGTTTGTCGGAGTCGGAATCGGATTCAGAGAATGGTGGGACAAGACAAATATGTTGAGATAATTCTTAAGAAAATAACATAAAAGAAGAAACATTAGTCAGTCATTAAATACTAGCTGCCCCGCGAAACTTGGTCTGCGTTATTTTCCCCGTAGACATTTTTATTGATGCCCAGCTTCTATTGGTCGTACCGTAATGTTATAATTATAGCCTATATCCTCGATAAATGGGCTATCCAACATAAATAAACGATCTAACTAAGGTGGTGACTGTGTGTGTGTGTGTGTGTGTGTGTGTGTGTGTGTGTGTGTGTGTGTGTGTGTGTGTGTGTGTGTGTGTGTGTGTGCGTGTGTGTGTGCGCGCGTGTGCGTGTGTGTGTGTGTGAGTGTTTGTGTGTGTGCGCGTGTGGTGTGTATGTGTGTGTGAGTGTGTGTGTTATGATCTAAGATAAATATATTTAATGTTATAGATAAGTTTGGGCAAATAGATTATTGAAGGGAATAAACTTACAATGATACATATATACTAAAAATAAATATATAATTTATATTCTTACATACTTACATAACATAAATTCAACTATAAATAGTAGTGCTTAATGGAATATAATAATGAAAACCATGGTTGTTACAGTATTAGTTTTTCGCAGTTGTTGTACGATTGGGATTGTAACGATGTCATAAGCAAATAAAAATATTATTGCTGATTTTGCTAGTTATGGATTTCGACACGTCAAGCCCGTGCTTCTAACTGTCAAAATCTTGTCATAATGGTATATAGATAGCTGCGCTTATAAATGCATCGAGCATGCGCGCGGACATCTTTGAGCGCACCGCGCATGAGACAGACAGCGAAAACGAAAAAAAAGATAGTGAATAAGGACCCTATAGTGCTCATTGAGGCACGAAGCTGAAGATGTGGAGGATATGGTAACATGGTGTTGCGTGCATGTGAGTATCAATGGATTTGACTCGGGTATAGGTACCATCCTGCGTACCTTTGTAAGAGGGATCCGAGAAAAAACCGGTGATAGTGGTGGGATCCGAGAAAAAACCGGTGACTTCATATATAGAAGGATCTTTCGACCAGTCGTGGTAATTATACCCTACGGGCTGTATCTTTATTTCTCTAAAGCATAGTACAAGTTTGTTCAATTCAGTTAGGCTCATTATAATTATATGACAATTGTAAAAAAAATACTTTGACCGCTAAAACGAGGTGAAAACTTGTATCTTAGAGGTCAGTGCTCAGTCCTTATCTTACATTTGGTACCTACAACAAGCCTACGGCAAATTGTATGTTCGAGAAAAACATAGTAGGTGAATGTACCTAGTTAGCAGCTATGACAATGTTGCTTGTGCGATTCAGGACTTGTTCTCGATGTGGTATAGTGCCAAAGTATTTTCTCTTTGGAAAACTGCCGTCTTTAGTCATGAATAAATAATATACCTAGATTATCAAAAACAAATTAAACATTTTGAAGTTGGTGCCATGAAATAGTAGTCTTTATGTTTAATTCGGCACCAACTTCAAAATGTTTAATTTGTTTTTGATAATCTAGGTATATTATTTATTGCTTTTTAGTTGCCTTGTATTTATTTTAGAAGTCGGTGATATTTTTTTGTAAAAAAGTTTTTATTTAATCACTTTTTAGTGGGTTGGTTTGTAATTCACTTAAGTTACAATAGGCTTATGTCAACTGCTGAAATCCTTTTACAAAATATTGCTTACCCTGATGCAGGGCCGTTAATTGTTGAGGAGTTCACTATCAGCCCTATTACATTGTGGAATAGTAGTATAACAAGAATAAAGTGCTACTCAATACCATATTAAAGTAACTGAATCGCAAACTGTGAAATATTGAATAGGTCTGCTCGTCATTTGTGGTCTTCATCATCAGTTCCACTTCACCAATTGGTATTTTTTAAGAGTAAATGCACGAATCACTATGAAATATACCTAAATCACTGTAGGTGTGCCTTTAATATTTTAAGAGTTCCCTCGATTTCTCCAAGATCCCATCATCAGATTGTGATCTGATGACAATGGGACCTACTTGGAAGTATACCCTTTCAAACACAAAATCAATTTTTCAAATCGGTCCAACCGTCTTTGCGTAATCGGTGAACAAACATACAAAAAAAAAAAAAAAAAAACACATACAGACGAATTGAGAACCTCCTCCTTTTTTAAGTCGGTTGAAAAGGGAAAATGTTTATGCCTCTTATTTTAAGTGCCTTTATCTCATGCATATTTCACTGGGAATTAGATACATACTTAATTCAGTAGGTTAATTTCAATAATTTCAGTTGATTACTTTTCCTCATTATAGTATTTATATGCTAATTTATGCATGTTTAAATATAAGGAGGAAATGTAGAAGGATCGTAAACTGAATTCGTTAAAGGTGACAGGAACGGCTTATGTCGCGGGTTCAATCCGGTCTAAATGTAAGTCCAAGACCTTATAAGCAAAAACTACTAAGTATGTACAAAGATTTTGATAAAACTTCACAGTTGTCAACGCGACTTTGTCCGCTTGAAGTTGCAGTGCTGCTCCCTATACACGTTAGCGTAATGATATAAGTTTAAATTACTCCTTATATCAGCTATATGATAGTGAAATCCTGTCAAAATCCGTCTAGCCGTTTCGGAGATTAGCCGGTACAAACAGACAGACAGATTGAAAGACAGACTTCAAAACTGTGTTTTTGTTATAAATACCATATATATAATACACTAATATGCTTTAAAAAAATTAATAATATGAAATATTTTGACATTACAAATAGGTACACTTCATTTTTATTTATACGTAGTTTCACCCGCATTTTGTTTGATATTCAACAAGACTTCAAAAAGGGGGAGGTTCTCAATTCGACTGCATTTTTTTAATGTTTGTTATAACCGATTACTCGCTGACGGCTGAACCGATTTGAAAAAATATTTTTGTGTTTGATAGGGTAGGTACTTATACTTTCAAATTGGTTCCATTATCATCAACGTTCGGATCTGATGATAAGATCTTGGAATTTAAACATTTTGAAGTTGGTGCCTAAAACATAAAACTACTTTTCCTGGCACCAACTTCAAAATGTTTAATTATTTTTTGTTGTTGTACCTATATTATTGTTTTTAAACTTTCGCGATTTTTATACATATTAGTTATATTTCGGGACTTAATCGCGTGAATTATTTAAAAGTACGAACCTTTTATTTACCCGACGTTTCGATCGAATTGCACCGATCGTGGTCACGGGTCGACTGTGACCACCATCGGTGCAATTCGATCGAAACGTTTCTTGCTTTTTAGATACCTTATATTTATTTTGGAAGGTGGTTTTTGTTTTTTTGGAACTAAACCTACATATACATTAAAATGAAACAAAATGCGGGCGAAACTGCGGGGAAAAGATACTCTGTTATGTAATACCGTAGGTTACGCATGCTAGTTGCTTGTCCATTGAAAATTATTTATACTGACAAAGTATCTCAGCGGGAGCAATTCGTTTTAAAATATAAATTGTAAAATGTGGTGTGGTATGACCCATTTATAAGTGATTTACATTACGAGCAAACCATGTGTGACATCCTTGTTCTGTTATAATAATTAATTAATAATACAAAAAATCTGCCATTATATGTACGTTTACATTAAAACAAGATGTCCCGCGCAACTTCGTCTGCGTAAATTTTCCCCGCTTTTGCAACATTTCTCATTGCTGCTCCGCTCGTATTTGTCGTAGCGTGATGTTATATAGCCTATATGAATGGGCCTTCCTCGATGAATGGGCTATCCAACAGTGAAAGAATTTTTGAATTCGGATCAGTAGTTCCTGAGATTACCGCGTTCAAACAAACAAACTCTTCAGCTTTGTAATATTAGTATAAATAATATACGCCTAGTATTTTTGACCATTAAAAAAAATACAAATTAGGACTACTATGTAAAAACACGTCAGTAAGTTTTTCTAAATAAACTACTACGACTAGCGAACGCCTCGCGGTTTCACCCGCGTAGTTCCCGTTCCCGTGGGAATACAGGGATAAAAAATAGCCTATGTCACCCGGGGTTAGTGTAGCTTCACAACGAAGAAAGAATTTTTCAAATCCGTCCAGTAGTTTCGGAGCCTATTCAATACAAACAAACAATTAAATCTTTCCTCTTCATTATATTAGTATAGACGACTTCTTGTTTAGCAGTCGGACACACATCCACCGCGCCACAAAGACAGTTAATAAATAATAATAATATCATGGGACAACTCAAATAACGTCATGTGATCCCAAACTAAGCAGAGCTTGTACCGTCAACTGATAAACATAAATACATACATATTATACATAAATTCCACCTAGACACAGAAAAAACCATCGTGTTTATCACGCAAAGGTTTGTTGACTGCCTGTGTGGCGTGGTGGGAGTGTATCCAACTGCTACGCAAGAGGTCGTGGGTTCGATCCCCACCCAGGATAAAACTTTATGTGATGAGCACGATGGTTTATTCTGTGTCTGGGTGTTATTTATCTACACTGACGGACTCATAAACTGCATCAAAGTTCAGGTTTACTCTAAAAGGATTTTTTTATAATAAGTATGCAAACTTTTTAGATTAAATTATATAAATATGGAAAGACTGGCTCTTAATCTTAAAAAAAAATTAAATTTAAAAATAGAACTGCGGTAAAACAAATGAATATAGCCGGGAAAAGAAAATTTACTCGTAGTATCAGATTTGCGTGTTATTTATAGCAAAGTTTTAAATTAATTCTCATTGATTTTTTTTGTTTGGTCAATTGAATTATTGTTACCAGCATAATTGTTGGGTTAGTTTTTTAACACATCGAGAGTTTTTGAACCATAATATGGATACTTCGTCCGAACAAGCGGCACAAATTGTAGCATTGGTGCGGGAGGGCTTGGATCAACGAACGATTGGTAGAAATTTAAATTTAAACCAGTCTACGGTTTGTAGAATATACAGAAGGTTTGTAGAGACAGGTTCTTACAGGAGGAGACGTGGTACAGGCAGAACTCGAGCAACCACAGGTCGTGATGACCGATTTATTGTTACAACTTCCCTGCGAAATCGTTTCCTCACGTCAGTTAACATCAAAACCGAGCTTAATGAAGTGCGTGGAAAAAACGTGTGTGCACGAACAATAAGAAGAAGGTTAAAGGAAGCGGCTATCACCCCTTTTAGACCAGCAAATGGTCCAAAGTTGTCTGCAGCTCACAGACAAGCTCGCTTAAGATTTGCGCGTCATCACCTGAATTGGACAGAAGAGCAGTGGGCCTCTGTATTGTTCACGGACGAGTGTAGGACATGTTTATATGGTGCAGATGGTCGCAGAAGAGTCTATCGTCGACGTGGGGAGCGATATGCTCAAAGTTGCATTGAGGAGCGTGTTCCTTTTGGAGGCGGTTCATGTATGGTCTGGGGTGGCATATCGATGAACGGGCGAACAGAACTTGTGTTCATAGACATGGTCCGTCAAAACGGTAATAGAGGGGGTTTGACAGCACATCGCTACATAACAGAGATATTAGAAGATCACGTGGTGCCTTACATGGGATTCATAGGCGAAAATTTTACTTTAATGCAGGATAATGCCCGGCCGCATGCAGCTGCACAAGTTCAACATTATTGCGAAGAGGTTGGGATACGTACAATGAATTGGCCAGCACGCAGCCCGGATCTTAATCCCATCGAGCATGTTTGGGACAATTTAAAAAGAGCTGTATATGCGAGAAACCCTTCGCCTACGACAGTGGCAGCACTAAGAACAGCACTTTCAGAAGAATGGGACAATATTCCGCAAGATCTTTTAAAAACCCTTATAAAATCTATGCGGAACCGATTAGAATCCGTAATAAGGGCACGTGGGGGTAATACACCTTATTAAAACACAAATAAACCCTTGCATAAAGTTTGTGTCTATTGTTAAAACCAATTTTTTAATTAAACAATTTTTCCTTAAACTTCTGTTTTTTCTTCAAAAAAGGTCTTAAGGTCCTTTCCAGTACATAAACTTAAACTTAAAGATATGATCCTACGCTGTTTTAAAGTTCACGAACCAATCTAGAGGTTTCAATTTAAATCTGTATAGAAAGTTTGCATACTTGGTTAAAATATTTATTTCAAAGTCGTCTATTACTTTGATGCAGTTTATAAGTCCGTCAGTGTATATAACACATTTATCTATATTATGTATGTATTTAGAAATATATAAGTATGTTAATCGGTTGTCTGGTTTCCATAGTACGAGCTCTGCTTAGTTTGGGATCAGATAGCTTTGTGTGAGTTGTTCCAAGATTTATTATTTATTATTTCTTTATTTATCATAGGTGGGAATTGAACCCACTTCCTCTGGCTTATCAGTCAAGGTCACTAACAACTAGACCAACAAGGCAGTGTTGCCAGCGTTACTATACAAATGAAAATTAAGATCTACTTCCGACGTCTATTTCAAACATAACACAGTGACTCACAAAACTCACAGATGACCTGATAAACAAGCCAATGAAAACAAATCATTAAGCGTTTACGCTCGTCGTTAATTGATATGTGAAGTATGTACATAACAGCTTCCTTCACAGATGGTGTTAATTACCATCAGATAGTCATCGATATATCTGCACCGATGACTATTGTCATTGAGTAGCCCATCAATAAATATGATTCTTGAAACTGCGCACTCGACACGGGTTGAATAAGTACGTTATCAATAACTAGCTGTCCCGCGCAATTTCGTCTGCGTAAATTTTCCCCGTTTTTTGTAACATTTCTCATTGCTGCGCCGGTCCTATTAGTCGTAGCGTGATGTTATATAGTCTATAGCCTTCCTCGATAAATGGGCTATCCAACACTGAAAGAATTTTTCAATTCGGATCAGATAGTTCCTGAGATTACCGCGTTCAAACAAACAAACTCTTCAGCTTTATATCTTTACTAGCTGTCCCGCGCAACTTCGTATGCGTAATTTTCCCCCGTTTTTGAAACATTTCTCGTCGCTTCTCCGCTCCTATTAGTCGTAGCGCGATGTTATATAGCCTATAGCCTTTCTCGATAAATGGGCTATCCAACAAAAAAAGATTTTTTCAAATCGGACCAGTAGTTCCTGAGATTAGCGTTTAAACAAACAAACAAACAAACAAAGCAAACAAACAAACAAACTCTTTCGCTTTATAATATTAGTATAGATATATATTTCTTGTGTGCGTGTGTATGTCACTGACCTCCTCCTAGACGGCTGGACCGATTTTGATGAATTTTTTTTGTGTGAGTTCAAGGGGATCCGAGGATGGTTTAGATTCACAATTGAATCCGATTTACAAAAAAAAAAGAGTCGAGACGAAGTTCGCCGGGACAGTTAATATTATTTTATATAGATTAGGAAATTCATAAGATTTTGTTTTAATACCGTAGTACTATTACTTATTTGGTGGTTTTAATAATCGCGGACAAAACGTAGAAAATGTACTTACCATAAGTAGTTCATATTGTTTTTACCAATGTTAATGGTCATTCAGTCAAGTCTGACCGATTTTTTTGGGGAATTTGAGGATTTTGACACGGATTGGAGTGTTTAGGTAGCAATTGCACTCCTGCCCCGCGGCGGTGGTAGATAGTGCAGTCGTACGTTCATATATACACCTGCATTGATAAACGTGTATGAAGTGCGCGGTTATAAAGCGTCTTCCAGACGGTTGGAAACAAGCCTTCCCGCCATGGTGACCTTGCTGGTTTCCAATAATGTAGACGGCTGTTGTAAACCAAATTACTTGGAACTTGGTTTGCAGCAGCCGTCTACACTGCTGGAAACCAGCAAGGTCGCCTTGGTTTGTACGTTTGTTTCCAACCGTCTGGAAGACGCTTAAGTTTCAATTTGGCTTGCAGGCGGGTAGCTGAGGTGAGTCTAGGTATATTTTTAGACTTAATAAATTAATTTAATATATTTTTATACCTAAACCTGACTTTTGTAAGGGAGTGAACCTTCTGTACGTAGTACTAATTACTTATTCTGTACCTTACCTAATTAATACAATAATTGCTATTTTGAAAGATATATAGATTCCTTTCTTTAACTACCGGCTAGATGGCGCATGCGAGGGCCTAACTTGCGTGCATGAAAGAATAGACAAATTTGAGGTCTTGTAACATGGTCCCGATAGGTGGTTCGATTCCGGCCCCGGTTTGGCATACGGAAGTCTCGGGTTTGATTCCTTGGTCTGGACGTCAATTTTTTCTGTCTTTCAAAAATGAAGTAATTAGCAAGAATGCCTATAAAAATGACTATTTATCCTTACCTCAATTTGACTACCTATTTTTAGTAGTAGGTAGGTGGTAAGCAGGTAGATAAATCTTGCAAAATAATTATAGTATCATTAATTTAAACCTTGAGATTTTCCTTATTTTATAAATACCTGTACATAAATAATTTTCCTTACAGTGTGGGATTTTTATATCGTTATATCTGCTATCATTGTTGTGATGAAACACTGACTCAATCAAGGTTAAATAAAATTATACTATATACCTATGTTATTAAAACAATAGTCAATGTAATTATAGTTTTGAATGGCGTGTGACTATGACTAATACAGGCGCGGATCCAGAACTTTGTTCTACGGGGGGGGGGGGCAATTTGATTTAACATCGGTATACCAGGCACTGGGGGGAGGGCTCAATTGCCGGACAAAACACACCGGTCTAGAGTCAAACTTCTCAACTTCCCCCAAAAAAAAAAGTTTTCCAGTCCAGTCTTTGGCATTGAAAAAGAGTAATTTGAGGTAAAATACCTTGTTTATTGCCCGATGTTTCGACCGTATTGCAACGGCCGTGGTCACGGGTAGACCCGTAGTATATATAATTTTATAAAATATACTAATAACCTTATTATCGTTAATTCTTTACATAACACTAAATAACTATGTAACACCACAACACCTAAGTACCGCTAGTGAGACCCTTCTGTCTCTCTCACAGACATGTGATACCTACGAGTACATAGGTGGTTGTTTAACAAAAGTATATGGATATTTATTTTTCAAAAGATTTATTTAGTAGGTGCAAAAGTTATTCTAAATGTAATATTTCTGAAAAAGCTTTTACTGTTATGGGTGTGTACATATTAGTCATATTATGTTTTGGCGTAAATAATGAAAACGCAAATACGCAAGCGTTTTTAAGATCGATCCAAAAATTACAAGAATACGAAAATGGCCGTTTTAATTGAAACTTAACTGCAACTGCAACTGTACTGCTTTAAATACGTGAATTGGTTCCTGGTCACGTGTCCTGACGCGAGTTTAACATTTTTTACCCATCCCAAAAAGTGCACAACGCCGCTATAGAAGTTTTCACGTCAAACATTTCTAAATAAACCTGTGAAACAGGTTTTATCTTCAAAATATTATTATAATACAAAAAACAAATGTGTCAACAAATCTTATGTGCGATTCTTTGATCTATTATAAAATTTATAAATACCTACTACGGGTCTTAATCGCGTGAATAACTTAAGGTAAAATACCAGGTTTTCAGGCACAGGTTTTCATGAAAGCCAAAGACTATAAATACAAAATGCTTAGTCAGAACAGGCCTAATACATTTAGGCGTTAGTTTTCTTTGCTATTTTCTGTACGTCAAGCTGACTGATCGATCGCCTTAGAGATATTATGGTAATATATCAGCGCCCTAGTTGACGTTCTACGCAATCAGTTTACGAAAATCGTTTGTAAATGTTGTCCATTTTCTCATAATAGTAGATACCTTAGAGAAAATTGACAAGGTTATTACTTATTACAAAGAAATTTTGACTGCCTCTGTGGCGCGGTGGGAGTGTGTCCGACTGCTACGCAAGAAGTCGTGGGTTCGATTCCCACACGGGATACCACTTTGTATGATCCACAAATTGTTGTTCCGGGTCTGGGTGTAATTTGTGTCCGTGACTTGTATGTTTGTAAAGTCCCCCGTGACACATGGCTTGTACCCTATTGCGGGAGCTATCTTTAAAAAAAAAAAAGAAATGACCCGTGGGTGTTGAGCAGGGTCAGCAATTCAGAAGTTAAGCTAACAGGCCCTGATTTTAGGTAATTTGTTTAACAGCCTTAAGATTAAAGTGTTTAACGGGCCTCTACGTGTTGGCTTCGGTTCCACGCACGCCTAAATGACCGGGACTCCATAATCCCGTGATATGGATACGACATAATAATAATAATAAACAATCTTTATTCACTTAGGAAGCAAAATGCTACTCTTGTGAATACAGGTAGGTAGGTCGATTCCGGCCCCGGTTTGGCATACGGAAGTCTCGCGTTCGATTCCTGGGTCTGGACTTCAAATTTTTCTATCTTTCAAAAATTCAATTATTGTATATTTAAGTATGTTTATCAGTTGTCTGGTTTATATAGTACAAGCTATGCTTAGTTTGGGATCAGATAGCGTTGTGTGAGTTGTCCCAAGATATGATGATTATTATTATTTGTATGCTTCTTTAGAGTCTTGTATTCATAGTGACTAACAAATTTTCCTTATACATCTGCATATCACTTTGAACGTAACTTAAAGACAGACATACCTATCAAACTATATCAGACGTCGGGCAATAAACAAGGTATTTTACCTTAAGTTATATATAAATTTTATAATAGATCAAAGAATCGCACATAAGATTTGTTGACACATTTGTTTTTTGTATTATAATAATATTTTGAAAATAAAACCTGTTTCACAGGGTCAATTATATTTCCCAATAAACAAAGACATCGTTTGAATATGTTATGTCAATATTGTTTCATTTTTCGAAAACGGTCACCCATAGACCATATGGATAGAAAATGGTAACTTTGTTTAATCCCACAGATATACCCGTTCGATTGGCAATGAGTCAGGTCATACTTGAAGTTTCCCAAACGTTTACCCTAAAACTCCTACTAGCTGGCGTTTAAATGGATGATCCGGGGTTTGTTCGCAGTAAAACCATAGTTAAATAGATATAAAATAATAAATGCATTCCGATAGCGGTCGATGCTCCTAAAAACTGTTTCTAGAGATTCCTTTTAAAAAGGTTGGTCAAAACTAGTCTAACGGCTGCATTCTTTGCAAAGCTTTATAAGTGACTTCTTTAATTTAAACAAATAGTAATAATAATAACCTTGGGACAACTCACACAACGCTATCTGATCCCAAACTAAGCAGAGCTTGTACTATGGAAACCAGACAACTGATAAACATACTTATATATTTCTAAATACATACAAATTATAGATAAATAACACCCAGACACAGAATAAACCATCGTGCTCATCACACAAAGTTATCCTAAGTGGGAATCGAACTCACGACCTCTTGCGTAGCAGTCGGATACACTCCCACCGCGCCACAGAGGCAGTCAAACAAAAATTACAAAAAGGTATATACAGATATATACATATCTAAAATACACACATATCTAAAAGGTATATACAGAGTAGCGATTTAGTCAGTCGAATCCTTGCAGGGGGGTGATCATACCACGATTCTGAACCGAAATTTTTGAAAATAAAAGTTACTTAATTACATACACACATTCCTATGTTAATTAATTCCATACATAGATATAAGAATAATTACATACATAGATTCCTATGACGACGAAGTAAACGCGTAAGAATGATTGTTTTTTAAGTCGACCCGTGACCACGATCTGCAATTCGATCGAAACGCCGGGTAAATAATAGACGCGAATCTTCGGATTCGAATATTGAATATTTTTTTTATAAAAAAATTAAGGTATTTTTTTCTACAGCGGTAAACACTGTAGCATGAACTCCGATTTACTAGAAGTACCATGCACAACAGAGCATGAGTAAATGGTGAAACAGCCGACATCCACAGCGGAACTCTCGATACGGGCGAACGGACGGACGGACGGACAGACAAAGCGAAACTATAAGGGTTCCGTTTTGCCATTTTGGCTACGGAACCCTAAAAACTAGTTTAGCCTATAATGTTAGTGCTAAATTTAAATCCGGTTAGCAGTAAGTGGCAAATATTCGCAATTAATATTTCTTGAATTAATAGCACTAAATATGAATAATAAGCAAGTACTTATAGCGATCTTATTGATTAATATTTATCAATCATTCATAGTTAATGTCTTCTAAATGAATAATTCATTGAGATTTGTGAATATAACTCAATAACTATAGGCGGATTAAATTACAGGGCCACGTCATTGAAGGAAATAACTGGTCTGCGTCCTTATTCACCTTCTTTTTTTTCGTTTTCGCGGCAAGCCTGCGCGGAATAGCGCATGCGCGGTGCGCTCAATGATGTCCGCGGGCATGCGCGTTGATGCATTTCTAAGCGCTGATCTCTATTTACCATTATGACAAGGTTGAAGACCCTGTTGTCCTACTGGTTAGTGAAATACTTATATATTTCTAAATACATACTTACCATTACTATCAGATAGACAATAAACTATCGTGCTCATCACACAAAGTTTTATTCTGGATGGGGATCTAACCCACGACATCTGCCTTAGCAGTCAGAGTCATTAACCTATAGGCCAGTCAACGTGGAAATAGGTGATGGGACCTATGCTTTGGGGGCGTCCATAATCTCCCTCTAGTAAAATATCATGAGATTTGGAACCCCTACCAAATGTCGTCAGTTTGGGGGGCGGGGGGTGCGGTGTTTTGCCAAGATCGCTCCTCTCCACCCCGTGAGATTTGGTGACATTCGGCTTGACCTCCCGCCACCTAAACGCCTCACGTAATCAATGGACGCCTCCTTTTCCTGAGCGTGCGTTATATGAAGCTTATCTTCTGCACTCTTGGTATGTTTGTGATAACGTATAAACATCAAGCAACAATTGATTGCCCTAAAAGTTATGTGCGGCCATTCGTAAAATGGTATGAGTACTTATGCGAGGAATTGGAAACCTATTATTTTTTATTTATTTCTCATCGATTGGGATCCCCTAATTGGGTAGATGACTACAATAAAAATAAATTATTTTACACTATACAGGAAATAGCATTTGCAAAAATATTCTAAAACAATCTTTCTCTACAATTTTACGTTGTCATCACTACATAGTATAAAACAACGCCGCTTTCTCTGTCCCTATATCCCTATGTATGCTTAAATCTTTAAAACTATGCAACGGTTTTTGATGCGGTTTTTATTAATAGATAGAGTGATTGAAGAGGAAGGTTTATATGTATAATAACATCCATATATTTTATACCCGTGCGAAGCCGGAGCGGGCCGCTAGTGAATTTATAAACATCAAAACAAACATTGAAACTACATGATTTGACCATACAAAAGAATGACGTCATTGTTTTGTATTCGCGCATCGTTTTGACGTTTCTTAAAAAGATATTGATTTGACTTGACAATCATCTACTCTATTGTGAAGTAAACCTTACTCAAGAAATCTGTAAAACTGATCTATGATTCAGTGGCAACCCAACGGATCAAGTGATAAATGAGGTTAAACAACGTTATCTATCACTATAAAGTCTAAAAATGGGTCATCATTTTGTAACACTAATACCTACTAAGGCTGATTTTAGTTTATCACAGTTTCAACTTTTTGATAATACAATTTGCAACAGTCCTTTAAAATGGTGTATAGTATATTAGTCGCGGCACCTTACCCCCATATCAAGTTTATAAACATTCAAACATTGTAAAATTGGCAATTAGAAAAGAGTGGCCGTGAGTTTTTATTGCCAGGTTCTTTTCTCCGGCTTTACCTATTGTTTCCGAACCTGACATTACATGTACATGTAGAATCACGACGTATCACAAGAGTTGTTTTGCATCCTAAGTGAATAAACAATTTTGATTTTTTTAATAGCCACACCTTTCTGTTCCTTAAGCTGTTAAAGTCTGTTAAGCAAACACATTTATTGGACGGCACAGAGATCAAACTAACTGTTTCAGTCCACAGGAAGCCTACTCTATGAGTGTGTCCGACTGGTACGCAAGAGGTCGTGGGTTCGATTCCCACACGGGACACCACTTTGTGTGATCCACAAATTGTTGTTCCGAGTCTAGGTGTACTTTGTGTCCGTGACTTGTATGTTTGTAAAAATCCCCCGCGACACAGGGCTTGTACCCTACTGCGGGAGTCGTATTAAAAAAAAAAGACAATGAAATTTCAATAAAAAATGAGGTGGTTATATACAGAGCCAGCAACGTTAATTCAATCCACTGGTTCCTGAAAATTATCTATGGCTTCGGACATCTTGCATTGACGTAAAGAACAGTTCTGCGCCATCCCTATCAATTAAAAACTAAAACTTGACTGCAAACTTTGACAGGTATTATCCAAAAAGTAGCGTAGTCTCTTTCTGGAGGTAGTCAATTTTGTGAGGTTATGGCGCAGTCCTATTCTATACGTCAATGTTCTTGTGCTTATCCAAAAAGTTTTTTTTTATGTTAAAAAAATAAACTAGCAATTTAGGATTGAGTCCCACATTACTAGCAATCTTGTTAACCTCTCCAGCTAAGCTCAAAGGCTTGTGTTAGGAGTGGGTTCACGTCGATAGTATAATGAGTAGGATTCGAAACCGCGAATTCGAGATTGCGAGACCGATACCTTAGCCATTAGGCTACCGCCGCTTGTGAATATGTCTATTAGAATAGTCTCCGTAAACTTAGGAAATATAAGTAAATCGTAATATCGTTTTAAAGAAAGGGATAAGGCCTATAGATTAAGGTATTAAGATTGTTCATTAATTTTATCAGTAAACAAAACTCAATTAATGAGATGTAGAGAATACAAAACGTCGTAGTATAATGAGCTGGGAAATAAACTAGAACAGTATTAGGGTCACGACACATGTCGTTCTGGACCCTTTTCATTCTTAACTAGGTTCCTATAGGGCTGCCAACTTTCGAAAAAAAAAGTAAAACGCACGATTTCTTGTTGAAACGCAATAAATTCATTGCAGGTGTTACTTATAGTGAAAATTTTCCTCGGCACATGAAAAAAGTTGATTGTTTTGAAAACGGATAATAAATACATTTTCATCAAAGCTTTTTAATAAGAAAATTTTGGATTATCCGTTTGGGCGCTGGCGCAATCAAATATCCACTTGTTTGGGCGATATTATGACATGGATAGTTATTCGAACACAAATATAAACTAATACAATAATTGCATTTTTGAAAGATAGAAAAGTTTGAAGTCCAGACTCAGGAATCGAACCCAAGACTTCCGTATGCCAAACCGGGGCCGGAATCGAACCACCTATCTGGACTATGTTACTAGACCTCAAATTTTTCTATCTCCTTATGCAAGCAAGTTGGGCAATGCAATTATTGTATTAATAAAGTAATTCGCAAGAAATACTTATAAAAAATACTATAACAAAGATAAACTGTTGAAATTACCTGTAGTATTTCATTATTACTGCTTTGAACAAACTTTGCAAGAGAGCGTCCAGAGGAACCATTGGCATATAAACTTGGACTGCGCCAGAACCTCACAAAATTGATCACTCTCTATAAAGAGACAACGTTTCTTTGTGGACAATACCTGTCAAAGAGACAGGGCCGCACGAGTTTTTTCTCTTACTCTTTGCAGTCAATATTTACTTTTTAATTGAAAGGGGTGGCACAGTCTAGGCCTATACGTTTTTACGTAGCCAAATATACTATACCTACATGTTAAACTTATAATACTTCTTCTTTCAACAAATCTATACTAATATTAGAAAGCGGAAGAGTTTGTTTATTAGTTTGTTTAAACGCGCTAATCTCAGGAACTACTGGTCCGATTTGAAAAAATATTTTTTTGTTGGATAGCCCATTTATCGAGGAAGGCTATAGGCTATACAACATCGCGCTACGACTAATAGGGGCAGAGTAGCGATGAGAAATGTTGCAAAAACTGGGAAAATTTACGCATACGAAGTTGCGCGGGACAGCTAGTACCACTATATAGGTATACCTACCAGTATAGGCTAGCAATAAATAAATAATTTAAATTTTGTTTATCGATACGTTTGGTAACCCTAGGTCCTCATGCCTGTATGTCTACTTAAAAGGTCCTTATAAGGGTGCTTAGAAACAACGCATTTTTGCTGTCTTGTACATAATTGAATTCGTGTTCACTTATATCTATACTAATTTTATAAAGCTAAAGAGTTCGTTTGTTTGTTTTGTTTGAACGCGGTAATCTCAGAAACTACCAATCCAAATTATAAAAAATCTTTACTGTTAGATAGCCCATTTATCGAGTAAGGCTATAGGCTATGTAACATCACGCTACGACCAATAGGAGCGGAGCAGCAATGAGAAATGTTGCAAATACGGGGAAAATTTACGCAGACGATTATATATAAAATCACATTCTGAAAAAAAATATCTTTTAGAGGTAGAACGCGTTTTTATGAAGCTTAACAATCAGTAAATACTCCGGGTTTTTTGCTGATGCCTATACTAATTCTACACTGAAATCTGTTGGTAAATAAGGTATCGCATTAATTCGTAGACTCACAGCAAAAAATGATTTTGAAACAAAAAACTTTGTCGCATATTTTTCACAACAAAACCTTTTTACTCCACAGCTTTCAGATTCATTTCATTAATGTTATACAAAATAGAAAGTGGAGCATGTGGAGAGACAATATTTTTAGCGGGACGGGACGGGTGTCCTTATAAAGTGCAGGTTCCGCGATGCGTGTGATGTTGGTTGACACTCACACCGAAGTGTAGCATACCTACATAATTAATAAAATATTTAAGCACATATAGTTTTTACCTTTGTTGTAAGTAGATACTCCTACTACACACATCAAAAGTGTCTAGGGATCAACATATATTTTTGCAATAACTTTTCTCCTGATTGTTTTTTTTTTTTTATTTCTTTAAGGATTCATCAAATAAAGTGTTTTCGTTTGTCACAGTAACGATAAACCAAGTCACCTTTGCATTAATAAAGAAATTTGCCATTTTCCTAATAAAGGGATTTTTGACATTTGAACCACTAACATTAAAGTTCGAAAAAAAGACTGAAATAACAGTTTTCTTTAAAATTTTATTGGGTAACTTAAACAATTAATAATCCGTGTTTCTACCGCGAACACTAACAACACAAGAACATCGGTTTGGCATACTCAAAATGAGTTCATCCAAATCACGCTGTGGAATGGCCGCCCATGTTCGTTGCAACAACAAAAAAAGGTCTTCTTGCGACTGGATACCCTCCATATTCGGCAGAGCTCTTCTCTGTAGCATATCCCATGCATGCTCAATCGGGTTCAAGTCTGGCGACTGAGCAGGCCAGGGCAGGACATTGATGTTAGCTGCGGCGAGAGTCTGTCTTACAACTCTTGCGGTGTGCGGTCGTGCATTATCATGCATTAACTGAAATAAGGGACCGATTTGCACTTGTAGAGGAACGATGACGTCTGATACAATCGTCTCAGCATAAATTTGAGCGTTGAGGTTGCCTCTGATCCAAATCAACTCAGTTCTTCCGCCGATCCAAATACCCGCCCATACCATGATGGTTCCACCACTATAAGGATGGACTTCCTGGCAGGATTTTAATCGCTGTTGGCGTCCAGGGGTTCTCCAGTGTCGTATACGTCTTGTATCCGGTCTCATACCAAAACGAGACTCATCAGAAAAGCACACGAAACGCCATTGTTCTTCTGCCCAATTTCTGTGTTCAAGAGCCCATTGATATCGAATCCTACGATTGTGCATTGCTATAGGTGGTACCCGTAGCGGTCTTCGGGAATGAAGGTTCACTTCATGCAAGCGGTTTCTGACTGTTTGGTCGCTAATTAAGTTCCCTGAAGAGTGATGAAGCCTCACGGCTAACATCATGGCGGTTATTGTTGGACCTCTTCGAGTTAAGATTTGAATGTATCGGTCTTGTCTCCGTGTGGTGCAGCGATACCGTCCTCCATGGCGCTCAGCCACGGTACCAGTGCTTCGGTAACGTGTCCAAAGTCGACTGATAACACTCTGACTTGTATTCAGAGCTAAAGCCACAGTACGTTGCCGGGAACCAGCTTCTATCATTCCCACGGCTCTGAGCATTTCTTCCCTGCTTAAATGACGTCGCCGCTCCATAATAACGTTGGTTTTAATCAGTAGTAGGGAAACAGTAGCACTAATAATGTCTTCAATGCGTTGTATGTTTTTATAGGGAAAATATTGACAGCTGATTTTCATCTTTTACTCGAATTTGATTCACAGTTCCTGATTCAAATTATGAAATGCACCAAAAAGGATCCATATAAATTTATAAAATCATAAATTTATTACAAAACCACATCTCAATCTCAAGAAATCCGCATAAAAATGCTTGATCCCTAGACACTTTTGATGTGTGTATATTGTACCCACTAAGGTTGATTTTGGTTTATCTTATAGTTTTAACTTTTTGATATACAATTTGCATCAGTCCTTTAATATGGTGTATAGTATATTAGTCGCAGCACCTTTTATACCAAGTTTATAAAAATTCAAACATTGTTAAATTGGCAATTTGAAAAGAGGCCCCGCGAGTTTTATTGCCAGGTTCTTTTCTCCGGCTTTACCTATTATTTTACAAGAGTCCCGACGTATCACAAGAGTTATTTTGCAACTTATGTAAATAAACAATTTTGAATTTAGTTTTTTTTTTTTAAATAATAAAGCATACATTGTCACGCACAAGAAGCAAACGTGTGTGCCAAATTTAAGCTCGGTAGCTTCAATGGAAGGAGGTGATATATTTATTGCAAGTTCCAGCACAAACATGCAACTGAAGTTAAATAATATCGTATTAATAAAATACACCGAGTATCTAAACCTTCGCGCTCGAGGCACTCACACATCAACATTGCTCACTTACACGAAATCTCAAACCACTTGGACCAGTCATCGCTTTTCTTAAAGTCGGGAATAATTTTATTTCATACTCAAATTTATTCAGTTCTGGCTTTCCAGACAGGGTTCTAACCACTAGACCAATAGGCCAGTCACCACTTCTTCAGTCACTCAAGTCAGAATAGAAAGAATGAAGTCAGAATGTCGTCGTTGGCGTACAAAACTGCGAACCTCATATTTAAAAAAAATCGTATTCGCGGTTTTGCACTTGTAACGCTGTCATTTTATTCGATAGTCATTATTTTAATGCCACTTCTCATGTACCACGTGTAGTCATTTTTTAAAGCATTATTGTTTACCAACAACAATGCTTTCAAAAGTAACAACAATTTCGCATAATCTATACTAATATTATAAAGCGGAAGAGTTTGTTTGTTTGATTGTTTGTTTGTTTGTTTGTTTGTTTAAACGCGCTAATCTTAGGATCTACAGGTCCGATTTGTTGGATAGCCCATTTATCGAGGAAGGCTATAGGCTATATAACATCGCGCTACGACTAATAGGAGCGGAGAAGCGACGAGAAATGTTTCAAAAACGGGGAGAAATTACGCATACGAAGTTGCGCGGGACAGCTAGTATTCCATAACATCTTAAATGACAGAACGGTGTAGTTATGCCATGTGGGATGTGGGCACATCACACCAGAGTTTGACGCGTGGGCTAATATTATTTTTGTTTCTTATTTTGCCGCCTTTGCGCGGCATGCCAGCCCACGTGTTCACCACTGATGCTTCGTTGAGAGACATTCTTGGACAATAACAACAATAATAATAATAAAATGTGTGCCTACACAAGTGCATGGGTGGCGTGATGCGTTTTTGGTTGTGTTTGACATGGATATTCTTATACAATATGACATTAAAAGTTATTTTTATGTGTGTGACTGCCTCTGTGGCGCGGTGGGAGTGTATCCGACTGCTACGCAAGAGGTCGTGGATTCGATCCCCACCCAGGATAAAACTTTGTGTGATGAGCACGATGGTTTATCCTGTGTCTGGGTGTTATTTATCTATAATATGTATGTATTTAGAAACATATAAGTATGTTTATCAGTTGTCTGGTTTCCATAGTGCAAGCTCTGCTTAGTTTGGGATCAGATAGCGTTGTGTGAGTTGTCCCAAGATATTATTATTATTATTATATGACATTAAAAGTTATTTTTATTCGCCTTTTATTTTTATACTTTTATCTGTACGAGATTTCGTTCGCGTGGAAAGTATTCGATTTTTTCGGAATAAAAAGTAGCTTGTACTATTCCTAATTATAATATATCTGTGCCACATGAAGACTCGTTGCGTCATTCTGACAAAAAAAATCATCAACATAGTCGCATTTATAATATCTATACTAATATTATAAAGCGGTAGAGTTTGTTTGTTTGCTTTGTTTGTTTGTTTGTTTGTTTAAACGCGCTAATCTCAGGAACTACTGGTCCGATTTGAAAAATTCCTTTTTTCTTGGATAGCCCATTTATCGAGGAAGGCTATAGGCTATATAACATCGCGCTACGACTAATAGGAGCGGAGTAGCGACGTGAAATGTTGCAAAAACGGGGAAAATTTACGCATACGAAGTTGCGCGGGACAGCTAGTTAGTTATCCGTTGAGAAAACATTAATCCAATTTTAAATTATTTTAAACATAAAAAAGTTACGTAATTTTATAAAAACGTAAAAAATTACTTAAATTAAAAGTCGGCCCGATCCATCTCTAGTGATTATACTCATTCCTGTAGGTTTCAAATTTCCTATGAACGGTGTAACAGTCATTCCAGTTGCCAGACAGTATGTAGGTATAATGTTTATTTTATATCGTCTATGGCACCAGTAGTTCTAGCTAGTGCACATTGAATTGATTTACATTAGCAGTCGAGCGCCGTGGGCGGCGAGGAGTTTCAACTATTTTATTATAAGATTTGATGGAATAATAACTGGAGTTTGATTTAGTATTTCTATTTCAGTATATAAATAAACGTACTACAGTTTAAATTGGTATGCAGAATATGAGAGAAAAGGATAGCTAGATTTTCTCATGACTAGTGACTTACTCTCTCTAGAATAGTAACAAACCGTGAAAGGTTGCGAAAAGCTCCATTAATCGGCCGATTAATGGACCAACTAGTCGGCCTAAATCATAATCGGATACTACAATAAATTCATCATTTGACTGCCTCTGTGGCGCGGTGGGAATGTATCCGACTGCTACACAAGAGGTCGTGGGTTCGATCCCCACCCAGGATAAAACTTTGTGTGATGAGCACGATGGTTTATTCAGTGTCTGGGTGTTATTTATCTATAATATGTATGTATTTAGAAGTATATAAGTATGTTCATCGGTTGTCTGGTTGCCATAGTACAAGCCCTGCTTAGTTTGGTATCAGATAGCGTTGTGTGAGTTGTCCCAAGATATTATTTAAAAAAAAAAAAATAATCAAGTTAGTCACGATAGAGCTGTGTCTTTTCTGTTACGGATAGCGTATGCAGTACAATGACCCCAACTAAGATACATCATATATCTTTACTAATATTATAAAGCGGAAGAGTTTGTTTGTTTGCTTTGTTTGTTTGTTTGTTTAAACGCGCTAATCTCAGGAACTACTGGTCCGATTTGAAAAATTCCTTTTTTCTTGGATATCCCATTTATCGAGGAAGGCTATAGGCTATATAACATCGCGCTACGACTAATAGGAGCGGAGTAGCGACGTGAAATGTTGCAAAAACGGGGAAAATTTACGCATACGAAGTTGCGCGGGACAGCTAGTTAATTCATATAAATAAATGATTAAATCTCTTAATTTAATTGTAATCTTTGTGACGCCTACACTGTAGATAGAATTACTCTAACAAAAAGGTTTTGGTACCTCATTAAAACCAGCCGGGTCAATAATCAATCTATCGATTGATTTTGCTACTAGAGGTAGAATTTTGACATATTTTGTATGGAGCTTATACCAAACTACCTGTCCCGCGCAACTTCGTCTTAGTATTTTTTTCCCGTTTTTTCAACATTTCTCATTACTGCTCCGCTTCTATTGGTCGTAGAGTGATGTTGTATAGTCTATAACCTTCCTCGATAAATGGGCTATCGAACAGTGAAATAATTTTTCAATTCAGATCAGTAGTTCCTGAGATAACCGCGTTCAAACAAACAAACTCTTCAGCTTTATAATATTAGTATAGATATATAGCTCTAGTAGCCAAATCCATCGAAAGATAGATTATTCATACCGGCCGTTAGTGATAAAAGTAATAATGTGTACTTAATAAGATTCCGTGGCTAATTTAATCTTATCTTTAATAAATTGATCAGCGGTGTTGAAGCGTGTTCATCAATCAATTTGGACGTCAATTTTAATTTTGACTTGTCCGAAAAAATGTTGAGATAATTTTCGAACACTAACTGTTTCCCGTGGCTGGGCTCTCTATTCCTAGCATTAAGTTACGTCAGCAGTAACAAATTTCATAATCATCTATATAACATCACGCTATGACCAATAGGAGCGGAGCAGTTATAAAAAATGTTGCAAAAACGGGGAAAATCACAGACGAAGTTGCCTGAGTCAGCTAGTAATCACATTTGACTTAACTGGTCAAGTGTTAGTCGCTAGCATGACTCGGGGGGGTGGATTTGATTTAACACCGGTACATCATATCCGATATCCACCACCACCGATTTGGGCAATTGCCTGCCTAAACAGTCAAAATTCCCTAATTCCCCAAAACAAGTCGAATCTGAAGGATGGAGGGGGGGGGGTGCAACTGCCCCCCCTGTTTAAAATTCGTGCCTTGTAATTCAGAACCTTTTTTAAAATTAATACATAGACAAACACATTACAGTTTTTTTCACTATTTTTTATAAACCAAGTTACCTATCCTCTTTGGATGGGATAAACCTGCATTCCATTTTTAAATGAAATTCAATAGAATCCTTTTTTAAATCTAAAGTTACACTCAACACAACAGTGGTTGACCACAGAGACACATATAACTCACCACAAGGCTGTATAAATCAGTTGCCTGTGCGTGTTGAATATAAAAACAAGTCCTGTGTTGTGGGTGTAGGTACTGCGCGTAAAATAAATAAACTTGACAAGTTTGCAATGTACTTATCAAATTTTACACATATTTATCTACTTTCAAATCTTTTTAATATGCTGTACAAAAAAAGTTAAATACCATAGTTGATGAAAAAGTAATCTTATACGAATAAAACTGATGATTTCGACGGTATCAGCTTATTTCCTCTAGCCCAAATTAACTGGCGACTGACACATTGCTGGCTCAATGAAAGTACGAAAGACTGCTGTGCAAGAAGACATGGGTACGTCTCCCGCACCGATCACCACTTTGTGTGATGCACAAATCGTTGTTCCGAGTTTGGATGCACTTGTATCATGAACATAGTTACCTTCATCGGGTAGTTCTCTTACTACTTAGATAGTTTTTAGATGTTCTGCCTAAACCGCACAGCAGGCAACATTATTAAGATTTACAATTTAAACACTCTTGTAGCGTGACAAGATGTAATATTTGGAATAGGGGTTTGTATGATATCCAGGGAGCTGCGCCGCAAATTGCTCTTATACACTTCTTTTGAGTACCTTATTAACGTCAGTGGAATTACCCCACAAAACCAGACCATAATTCAACACTGACGCTACATAGCCATGATATGTTCTGAGAAGATATTCTCCCTAGTTTGGCTAGAACGTAAATAAAACTATTTATTTTATTATATACTTTGTCAATATGAGATTTCCAGTTAAGATGTTTGTCTTAAATCATTCCTAAAAATGTTGTTTGATTAACCTCCTCAATTTCGGTATTATTAAGAATCCCAGGAAATGTCATTAAAAAACTACTACATAATATACTGAGTCTCTAAAGTATATCACCATAGCTTGGTCCCCCCCCCTCTCCCTTAATAAAAAACCTGTATCTGTCACTCACTGCGTCCCACTTCGGTTCTGCCTGCCTAGCAGAACTAAAACTCACATAACGAGCACATAACCCTCGTTTCATTGACAGTAATAATAATAATAATAAGTCTATGGACTTATCGCCAAGAGCCTCGACCAACACCTGTAGAGGCTCACGTTAGGTAGCTGGATCAAGGGTCAGATGCAGAAGTCGGTAAAACTCGACACGGCACGCATCGTGAGGAGGTTCCTATCTCTGGAGCCTTATAATAATAATAATAATAATAATAATAATATCATTTATTCAGACCATTGATCCATTTAGTGTTAGTAAAACAATATTGAAATATAACAAATACCTTAAAGACTAATGTTAGTAATAAAACATAATCATAAAATACTACCGGATGTACTCCATATGAATACGGTCACACCGATTCATGTATGGGCAGTCCAGTCTTAGAGAAATCATTTTCAGAATACTGTTCGAACTGGACCTAACTCTGCGCACCAGGGATGTGCACTTCTTGCGAATCGTTGCATAAAAACAATCTGTGCGTGCTTCGGCAAACATCCCTGATGCACTGCAGCGTCGGGGCAGCCCCAACAGCATTCTGAAAGCATTATTGTACAAGACACGGAGGGCACTGTACGATTTTTTATTGTAAAAGGCCCACATGCTGCTCGTATAAAAAGACGTGCAGTAAGCTTTAAAAAGAGTAATTTTAGCTTTAGCGGAGCACTTTGAAAATCTACGAGCAATCATGTTTGCTCTAATAGACAGTGCCCTTCGTTCCCTGTCAATGTCGACATTGTCCTTGAGATCGGCCGTTATCAGGTGGCCAAGATACTTACACACTTGTACCCTACATAATGGAGTGCCATTGAGGTTTATATCTGGTAAGTCTCTAACCATTTTGACACCACCAATCCCAAAAACAATACACACACTCTTTTTGACATTGTAAATCAGGCCGTGGCTAGCCGCATAGGATTCACAAATGGAGATCAGTTTCCTCATACCACAGACCGACGCACTCAGCAGCGCCATGTCGTCAGCGTAGCTAAGGTTATTCAAACATGCATCATCCACATGACAACCTACATGTTGACTGCTCAGTGTGACGATCAAATCATTCACGTACAGGTTGAAAAGCGATGGCGAGCTAAGCCCCCCTTGTCTCACCCCGCATTCCATCCTGTACGATTCAGAAAAAACACAATTGTTCCATCTAACACTATTGACCTGGTTTCCATACCAATATTTAAATATATTGGTTATTTCAGATGGTATATTAATTTTCTGCATTTTATTCCACAAAATTCCATAAGAAACCAGGTCAAAAGCTCTAGATAGGTCGAGGAAACAGCCAATGACAGGCGTCTTGCGATCAGCATAGTATCTAATGGTATGTTTTAAACTTAATATCGCACTTTCAGTCGATAAATTAGGTCTAAATCCAAATTGGTTATCGTGCAAATCTAGGTGTTTATTTAATTGGATATTAAGTAAGCCATCAAATATCCTGCCAATCGCAGTCGCCAGTGATATTGGTCTATAATTGTCAAGATTAGACATATCTCCAGTTTTATTTTTAACAATAGGAACCACCACCGTCCTCATCAGGTCCCCAGGTAGATACGAGTGACACATACAGAGGGTATATAATAAGGCGAGCACTCTAGGTAAATGGGGCCCGGCATTGTCAAGATGCTCAATACTGAGTCCGTCATGACCCGGTGACTTTCCCCTCGCTGCGCTCTTTATGAACTTAGCAACATCTTTGGCTCGAAAAGTAATGTCTACGGGCTTCTGACTGGTCTCGGCACTGACCGCCTCAGAGCGGTACGGTCCCAAGGGCGATTTCACCATAAAATGGTCCTTGAATAAATTTGCTATCTTAACCTGATCACAGACACCACCCACACTCACGGGAATGCAAGGTTTCACATTAAATTTATTTGTACCCTTCCAGAAAGCAGCAAAATTTCGATCTGCATGTTGAGTAGCAAGTATGTCCATTTTTATTTGTTCTGCATGGTTTTGACACCATTTTAACTTGGATTTAAAAAATTTCCTACTCTCCTGCATTTCCGTGTAGTATCTACCCGTGGTAGGTTTACCCTGTGAGAGCCAGCACTGATATTTAAAACGTGCCGCTCGGTGCGCGTCACCCTACAACGGGTTTTTTCCTAGTGTGGGCAGTGGCAGAATCCTGACTAAAAACAGCCGCCTCCCTTAGTATTTTAACAATATCATTATATATCTTTTCGATTGTTACTCTATGATTCGTATTGCTACAGGTTTTATCAGAACACATTGACAACTCTGAGGGAAAGTCAATGTCTCGTAGATGTTAGCTATTCTCATAGATGACGCACCCTCTCCGCACCAATGCGCACGCGCGACTGAACTTAACAACCGGTAGCTTTGTTCCCTGTGTCCGATGCCGGTGAAACACTATTTACTTTATATTTTTTAAATTGATACAGTACGATCAACGTAACTAGGCCGGACTGAAGTAGGCGACAAGTGGTTGCGCAGATGCATTTTTTGGAAGTAAATGGTGACAGGAAGCGGGGGGCGGGGGCGGTAACTAAACCAAGAGAATTAGAGATGCGATTACGCATCATATTGTCATAATTAGTATTACTAACTCATGTTTTTTTGTGATTATTTTCGTAAAGAAATTGTTTTTCAAAGTTTCTTTAGTATTTATTGTAACTGTTCTAAATTTAAACTTTTATGAACTCATTTAAATAGTGTTTTTATATTTTTGAATTAAAATGTTGTTAGTATTTTTTATCGATTAAACATAATTAATCGTTTTCGTTAGTAATTTTAGGGTCGCATCTCTATGACATGCGCGAAAGTGATAAAAGCCTAACTTCAATCCGGTCAAGTTACATTGATCCGTATTGTAGATATAAGATTTATATAGAGGAATAATAATAATATAATTTATTCTTCTCAAAATGGTGCATGTTTTATTACATTAAATAACTTTTTCATAACATAAAACCTTCATGAGAGCTGGAGTCTGTAGTAGGTTCGAAACCTGTATGACAGATCTCCGGGCTCAGTGAAAAGTAAGTTATGGTAGTCTTAAATGTACATACGAGTATACTTATTTGAGAGTGAGAAAGAGCTGGAAGTGAGTGTTATGCAGGTGTGAGTGTGTGAGTGTGTGGTTAGTGACCCTGACTGCTATGCCGTTGGTCGTGGGTTTGATCCCCGCCCAAGATAAAACTTTGTGTTATGAGCACGGTGGTTTATTCTGTGTCTGAGTGTAATTTATCTATAATATTTTTGTATTTAGAAATACATATAGGTATATAATTATGTGTATCAGTTGTCTGGTTTACATAGTACAAGGTCTGCTTAATTTGTGATCAGATGACGTTGTGTGAGTTGTCCCAAGACAGTTTTTGTTTTTGTTTTGTTTTATTATTAAGTGCGTGTATGCGTGCATGAGGGTGTATGGTTTGTTCGAGATTTTTTACAGTGTTGATGACAGGTAATACAAACACTAAGTAACTATACATTCAAATAAGTATTATAAATTTCATAATAATTTAAATCTAGGTCCTTATTCACTATCTTTTTTTTTCGTTTTCGCGTCAAGCTCCTGCTTTTAACTGTCAAAATCAAGCGCAGCTCTCTTTATACCATTATGACAAGATTTTGACAGTTAAAAACAGAAGCTTGACGCGAAAACGATAAAAAAGACAGTGAATAAGGACCCCAGTTACTCAAGAAATATTTACTAAGTATACATAACAACTAAAACTTATTCAAAACTTCTTAATGATTAAATTCAAAGTAATAAACACTCTTGTCTGGCAATTTGAAACTCTAATAAAGTTAAAACAATGTTAGTCTGTAAACACTTTAATTTAGTTATGTTCTTTAATTAAAGGCATGATTGGTTCACTAAAGACAACTCACACAACGTCATCTGATCCCAAACTAAGCAGAGCTTGTACTATGGCAACCAGACAACCGAAAATCCTATTTTTAAATAGTAGTACATACATATTATAGATAAATAATACACAGATACTGAATAAATCATCGTGTTCATCACACAAAGTTTTATCCTAGATGGGGTTTGAATCCACGACTTCCGGCTTAGCAATCAGGTCAATCACTAGACTAAAGGGCCAGTCAGGCCAGTTTACTAACTTTTATTTTAAACGCAAAACACCTACAGTAATAAAACTGCACATATTTATATATATATTTGGTATGGACATAGTTTGAGTCCCGGGGAAAAACAAAGGATAGTTTTCATCGCGATAACCGACATCCACGCGGGCGGAGCCGCGGGCTGAAGCTAGTATTATAAATGTGAAAGTAACTCTGTCTGTCTGTTACGCTTTCACGCTTAAACAGCTAAACCGATTTTGATGAAATTCGGTATGGAGATAGTTTGAGTCCCGGGGAAGGACATAGGATAGTTTTTATCGCCATAACCGACAACCACGCGGGCGAAAGATAGTACATCATTAAAACGGAAAAAGAGGCGTGGGTCAACCCTAAATTGCACTTTATGTTTGCACTCTTCTGCGAAGATTGCTAGTCGTAGAGATTGTCCACAGTGACCCAAATCGGTTAACGGAACATTATTTCTCAAGAGATTAAGTTTATCCCATGTTACCACACCTTCAGTTAGTGTTCTACATCTTGCAAGCTCTTCCCGTCACATGCAAGATCACCTTGTGCAATATCATGTTTTTGTTGGCAGTATAAGCTCGCCTAATTTGTACATGTGTTTCCGTGTGTAAAATGTTTGTTAACAACGTAATACGCTGGGGATATAGTTCAGCAAGTAATTAGTCAACTTGTTTAGTGTTTGTGTACTATGAGTTAGTGTTTACAGTTTCATAACATCTAAAAACGACGTGAAACAGAAAGGTGGACTATGGAGTTACAGTTGGATCAACGTAACTTGACCGAATTGAAGTTAGGAGCTTATGTCAAATATATACCTCTAGTAGCCAAATCCATTCATAGTTAAATTATTAAGACCAGACGTAGGTACTATTGAGCTTACTATGAGTGTTTGTACTCAAATCAATATCAAACTCACTGTTAAGATGTTAAATCATGTTATTTAGTATTCGTTAATGACAAAAATGGTGATTTTAGGATTAATTATTGACTAAGCGGAATATCAAATCAGATTTGCTGACTGACTGCTATGCACTGCCGACAAACTGCTATGCACTGCCGACAAACTGCTATGCACTGCCGACAAACTGCTATGCAGTTTGGCAGGCTTACAAAAATGTAAAATGGGTAGGTTTCGAATAAATGAATTATTTGGAGAAGTTTAATTATAGAATTAGAATTAAGGCTAAATGTACAATGTTAATTATTCATCTAACTAATTATTTACATATATTTACAAACTAACAAAACCAAGTAAATAAAAAAAGGCAAGACCCGTTTACGCGTCGAAATATTCTTCCCCATCGATGTCGACTGGTAACGTACCCAGAAGGCTGGCAGCATTGCCACGTTGAATAGCAATGCTTATTCTTTGTGCAAAGAAAAACCCAGCCCTCGGGTCACGTGAAGAACTGATAAGCCGATTTGATATTTCCTTAAAAAGAAGTCGGGCACTTGGACCCCACGGACCCAGCGTCTCGACCCCAAACGGCTCAAATATATAATCTTCAATTAGATTTACATATTTGCGACGTTTGAGAGTCTCCGCTGATGCAGCAGCAGCGCAGGCACAGTCTGAAGTGCTTGAAAGATGGGAGGGCGCAAGGGTATCGACACAAGTTGCGTCCCATACCAATGGCCTCCCCATCCTCCATGGCAGCAATGTCATACCATCCGGTCTCTTGCCATCGTCGCGCGCCAAGCCATTTGGTTCAAGCATGGCTGGAACGTCGGCGGTGACAAGAGCCCGACGGATTATATCGTTCAGACTGGCATGCCGAGATATACGGCCTGAGCTCCTACTACACGATAGGCCGTGGTGTCCAAGGCCGGTGACCAGTTCTCCACAGTGGCATCGATGTGGAGAAACACACGAAGCGCCTAAACGTAGGCACGCAGCAATCCGAAAAGTCGTATCATCCAACATAGTGCCTATATTGGGCGATGGAAGTGCCTGTAACCAAAGACCCGATTCCCATTCCCCCACAGCCAACAGGCGAGCGCGCTCTGCAGCATTCGATGATGTGCTAATTAAATGTTCTCTTACTATGCTGCACAGCGCTCTATCCCATTGCCTCTGGGAGAAGGGGTTAGCGGGTAAGTCAGTATTAGGGCAAGCCATTTTCCAAGCGTTCAGCGCTTCAGTCTTACACAACACTTCAGAATTAACCAGTGTAGGCGTTAAAATATTCCTGGTTAATCCTTCGGTGCTGTGGATCGAAGACAGAAAAGCTGGTAAACTTACGTCAGAAATTTTGCGAACGCCGAGGCCGCCTAGGCGAACAGTGGGGGCGCCTGTTGCCACGCTCGGTCGTTCAAGGCTATATTTAAAATTTTGCATAATAATAATGATTTATTTATATTTATTTATTTTTTTTATTTTAATAATTCCATAAAATAAATTATTTTGAATTAACCTGTTGACACATATATGTATAACTTTTCTTTCAGCAAAAATAGACTTCAAATAGGTATTCAATAATGCGGACTCTAAGATACTATCTTTATGCTTTTAGCCCTAACAAAACAAAGATAATAAAACCTTTTTATTAACACGACACTGTAAAACGGCATTCCTTTTAATAAACAAAGAATGAGTTCTAACTTCTATATTTACCAGATAATTCGTTTGAAGGTATAGCGTGGGCTTTAATAACAGATGTTTGATGTCATTTCCTTTGAACGAATCGTCACGATTCTGTCCATAGGACGTTGGGATACAAACAAAGAGCTGTTAATTAAATTGTCACGGAGCTCCAGCCTTAGGGTGCGTTTTCACTAACTAGGAGCTGAGCCTAGTGGAGAATTAATCACTGTGCTCTAAATCTCCTTCGGAGCAGCGCTGAGCTGACTTCGCACAGGTGTAATATCGTAGCGTTTTATACCTTGAGTAAATTATTATAATTTTCGTAGGGATCTCTAATTTTTTGACACTAAAATATATAGCCTATGTTAATCCCTGATAATGTAGCTTTCTAATGGTGATTTTTTTCAAAAATCGGTACAGTAGTTTCGGAGCCTATTCAATACAAACGATCAAACAAACAATCAAATCTTTCCTCTTTATAATATTAATATAGTTTTTTTTTAAAGATAACTAGCAATGTGGGATTGAGTCCCACATTACTAGCAATCCTGATAATACCTCCAGCTAAGCTCAATTGCTTGTATTGGGAGTGGGTTTACGTTGGTAGTATAATGGGTGGGATTCGAAACCGCGACCTCACGATTGCGAGTCCGATGCCATTGCCATTAGGCTACCGCCGCTTATCTATTTTAAATACCCGTTTTTGCAACATTTTTCATTGATACTCCGCTCCTATTAGTCGGACAAATAACGTGACTTTCTATTAGTAAAATAATTTTCAAAATTTTAGTACATCCGGATATTAGGCCCTACAACCTGACAAACTCACAAACTTGACATTTTTTATTTATTAGTGTATGAGTATAGATTAGTTACTTAGCACACAGAGGAGTGGTGTGGAGAGGAAGGTAGCAAAGTGGAGTAACAAATGGTATTTTATATGACCTGGAATTCAGAATCTAATCGACGGCAATCAATGGTACTTCATCTTCTTCCGAATCTTCATCTTTTAGTAGAGAATTAAATAAAAGCACTGCTTTTTAGTATTCCATAACTAAAATGGCAAAAACGTCATGTTCGTCTGTCTGTCTGTCCGTCCATTTGTCACAGGCATTTTACTCAAAGACTACTCAATGAATCTTGATGAAATTTGGTGAAAAGGTGTCTTGTAGTACCCGCTTCTTCTTTCTTCTGCTAGTAGTCTAGTAGTTTGATAACTAAATAATAATAAATTGATGAAGAATTTTTGCCAGGTTTTTTAACAACATGACGTACCTTTTCAAGAGACTGAATTTGACTGAAAGGGCTCAATAATAATAATATTTATTGAGCCACAACATTATTACAATTTTATAGTATAAACAAAATACATAACAAAACCATTATTGTGTTTTAACTTATTAGATATTGTCGTTGAAGACCGTACAAATATAAATTGTGTTAGTCATTGTTTTTAAACTTTCGCGATTTTTATACATATTAGATATATTTCGGGACTTAATCGCGTGAATTATTTAAAGGTACGAACCTTTTATTTAGCCGACGTTTCGAGTCGACCCGTGACCACGATCGGTGCAATTCGATCGAAACGTCGGGTATAATAATTCACGCGATTAAGTCCCGAAATATATCTAATATGTGTTACAGTCGCCAATACATCTCCGGTCCGTTCAGCTCAGCTTCCGCAGTGAAAAGTGGCAAGTGTTTCTCTTTAGTAGAAGTTCTCCGCTCCGATCCGCCCAGCTCCGTCTCAGTAGAAACACACCCTTAATGTGAGGACCACCCTTGGTGCTTCGGTTTTAGCGTACAAGATGCTTTTAGTTCATTTCTGATGTATTATTTCCTGGTGTAGACGACCGATGCGATAAAGTGATTTGCACATATACGTGTAGGTAAGATGAGTTTTGTTTTAAGTGTCATGAAAGTTTGTAGAGTTTGCCAATTTGACTGCCTCTGTGGCGCGGTGGGAGTGTGTCCGACTGCTACGCAAGAGGTCGTGGGTTCGATCCCCACCCAGGATAAGACTTTGTGTGATGAGCACGATGGTTTATTCTGTGTCTGGGTGTTATTTATCTATAATATGTAGGTATTTAGAAATATATAAGTAAGTTTATCAGTTGTCTGGTTTCCATAGTAGGTACAAGCTATGCTTAGTTTGGGATCAGATAGCGTTGTGTGAGTTGTCCCAAGATATTATTATTATTATTATAATCAAAATTTGGCTATCATCGGGTATAATATTGAAAGAAATTAAATAATAATAATAATTCTTTATTGACTAATAGGAAGGTACATTAGATTAAGATTCATTGACTCCTACACAGTAAAAACTGTGTTTGCAAGAGACAGTAATATTCAAGTGCTCGTCAACGATTTTTTTTGCGTTTTGGCATCAAACGCCAAAAAAATCGTTAACGTAGGTATTTTTTTTTAATCCATCAGTAACCAGCCAAATAGGCGATTTTATTAATTGTAACAATTCATTATCTATACTAATATTATAAAGCTGAAGAGTTTGTTTGTTTGAACGCGGTAATCTCAGGAACTATGGTCCGAATTTAAAAATTTTTTCATTGTTGGATAGCCCATTTATCGAGGAAGGCTAGGCTATATAACATCGCGCTACGGCCAATGGGAGTGGAGCAGCAATCAGAAATGTTGCAAAGACGGGGATAATTTACGCAGACGAAGTTGAGCGGGATAGCTATTTAAACATATATTAATATTAATATTTACTCTATGTACATAAAATAAAATCAAATAGGTATTAAATGTTATATGGATGTAGTCCAAAACGTCGCGTCAACTGCGTTGTCGGAGGCAGCCATCAAGTTCTCCCATGTGCAGGTGGTCAGGCACACAGGATGGACCTGAAAATGGGCCATTGTTTGTTGCACCGCACCGCATCAACTATGTATCTTTACAGACTCGTTCACTGTTTTTTCCCCCGAAACTTTCGTCCCAGGGAACGAATCACAGTGTACAGCACAGTGCACAATAATTGTATTTTATCAGTCTGCGATTTGTTCCATTGCTTTAATCTTATGAAATCTATTTCTCTTAGCGGTATCTTATTCGGTAACACAATCTTATTTAGGTAAATATAAGGAACGCGTTCAATAAAACAAATCTGAAAATTAAAATTAACTACGACGCAGTATAACAGCAACTTCGTATGCGTTAATTTTCCCCGTTTTTGCAACATTTTTCATTGCTGCTCCGCTTCTATCGATCGTAGCGTGATGTTGTATAATCTATATCCTTTCTCGATAAATGGGCTATCCAACAGTAAAAGATTTTTTCAATTCGGACCCGTAGTTCCTGAGATTATCGCGTTCAAACAAACTCTTTAAAATATTAGTATAGATTAAACTAATGAAGTAAAGGAATCTCTTTACATCGAAGATGCTCGCTAAAGGCACGAAGGGTTCCGGTTTTTCAAAAGACGGTTCCTCACTATAAGACTTTTAGCTACTTGACTTAGCAGAAGATTATACGATACATCGTATTCCTCTTTGTAAACTGCATTAACTTATAGGTACACTAGCTGTCCCGCGCAACTTCGTACCTATGCGTAAATTTTCCCCGTTTTTTGCAACATTTCTCGTCGCTGCTCCGCTCCTATTAGTCGTAACGCGATGTATATAGCTTATAGCCTTTCTCGATAAATGGGCTATCCAACAAAAAAAGATATTTTCAAATCGGACCAGTAGTTCCTGAGCTTAGCGCGTTTAAGCAAACAAACAAACAAACTCTTCCGCTTTATAATATTAGTATAGATAAGTTAATGTAGAATACAAATAGGAAACCATTCCTTTGACTCCGATCCATATAAGCCAATATACATACCTACTTGATAAATGTATCTCTATAATGAGTTTAACGAAGTACCTATCGATCATAAGCCCACTGCTATTTGATTCAAAGATTAGAAATACACTTTACTGGCATGCCAACGCATACGCCAACGTTGGCCGCATATATTATACATATATTAAACCAAGGACATTCAGGTTTTATTTGTTGTTTTATCAATGAATGAATTTTAAGTACCTACTAGTGTAATATTATTTTGTCGAGTTCTCAACCGACTTTAAGAAGGAGGAGGTTCTCAATTGGACTGTATTTTTTTTTTGTATGTTTTGTCACCGATTACGCAAAGACGGCTGGACCGATTGAAATAATCTTTTTGTGTTTGAAAGGGTGCCGAATTAAACCAAAGCAACTATTTCATGGCACCAATTTCAAAATGTTAATTTGTTTTTGTTATTCTAGGTAGATATTATGTATTGCTTTTTAGTTGCTATACTAACAACATCATATCTACCATCCGACTTCAAAAATAATATGTATTTATTTTTGAAGTCTGTAATATTTTTTTGTAATTTTGTTTTTTATGATTATTGTACTCTGAAGTGGTTTCCGGAATAAAATAAGTTGCAAAAATGTGTTGCTCGGTTCATTACGGTGACATAATTAGTTATGTTCCTTTTGACTTGATTTATAATAGTGTGTTTAAACGCGATAATCTCAGGAACTACTGGTTCGAATTGAAAAATTCTTTTAGTTTTGGATAGCCCATTTATCGAAAAAAGCTTTAGATTATAAACCATCACGCTACGACCAATAGGAGCGGAGCAGCAATGAGAAATGTTGCAAAAAACGGTGAAAATTGACGAAGACGAAGTTGCGCGGGTCAAATAATTAAGTTTATACTTACTTTTTGAGAATTAACAATTCCATTTTTTCTGTTTCAGGTACGTTCAATTCTCCATGAAAGTTTTAGCTGTGGAAAAGTACAAAACAAGTAGTCGGTGGAGGTTCGTATTAATGCATTAGGTATTCAGGATGATTTGACAACCAATTTTTTTTTTTTGAAGACGTCTCCTGCATTATGGTACAATAAGCCTTGTGTCGCGGGGGACTTTACAAACATTCAATTCTCGGACACAAAGTACATCCAGACTCGAAACAACAATTTGTGGATCACACAAAGTGGTGTCCCGTGTGGGAATCGAACCCACGACCTCTCCCACCGCGCCACAGACGCCACCAATGTTTACACTTAACGTTAGGTATAAGAAACAGTTCACTTAAAAACTTGGATCTGTTATAGGTCAGCATCGCATGCACTATATTCTATGTTTACAACAACACTTCTTGAGTGTAGGTACATTTTAACAAAAATATAATAGAACTAGCTGTCCCGCGCAACTTCGTATGCGTAAATTTTCCCCGTTTTTACAACATTTCTTGTCGCTGCTCCGCTCCTATTAGTCGTTATATAGCCTATAGCCTTCCTCGATAAATGGGCTATCTAACAAAAAAAGAATTTACTTTTTGAGTTTATTCGTTACATACAAAAATACAAATCTTTCCTCTTTATAATATTATTAATGTAGAAGTGTAGATAGTGTAGAAGTGTAGATAGCAAATTAATAAAAAAATAAAAAATATATTAGTATAAGTATTTCAAATCATATAGAAAATATATGATTTGAAATATATTAATAACCTCCCGTTTGTGGCTTCTTTATATAACACTAAATAACCCAGCTATGGCACCATTGTAGGTGCAATACTGATAACATACCCTATCCGCTGCTGAAATTTGACCATACCTTTCTGTTACACCCTGTATAGAAATGTGTATGGAACAGGAGCCTATGACGTCATAAGTTCCTATCGTCAAATCATTACTTTTAGTATTCGTTTTCATGCTTTTAAATTCAAAAACATGTTAAATTGTAAGAGAACAGTTATTTTCAGAGCATTTTAAGATCTACTATTATAATATAACTAGCTGACCCGCGCAACTTCGTCTGCGTAAATTTTCCCCATTTTTGCAAACATTTTTACTTGCTGCTCTGCTCCCATTAGTTGTAGCGCGATGTTTTATAGCCTATAGCATTCCTCGATAAATGGGCTATCTAAAACTTTTTAACAAAAAATATTACCGACTACAAAAATAAATACAAGGCAACTAAAAAGCAAAAAATAATATACCTAGAATAACAAAAACAAATTAAACATTTTGAAGTTGGTGCCATGAAATAGTAGTCTTTATGTTTTATTCGGCACCAACTTCAAAATGTTTAATTTGTTTTTGTTATTCTAGGTATAATTATTTTTTGCTTTTTAGTTGCCTTGTATTTATTTTTGAAGTCGGTAATATTTTTTGTTAAAAAGTTTTTATTTCTCACTTTTTAGTGGGTTGGTTTATAATTCACTTAAGTTACAATAGGCTTATGTCATCTGCTCAAATCCTTTTACGAAATATTGCTTGCCCCGATGCAGGGCCGTTAATTGTTGAGGAGTTCACTATCAGCTTTATTACACTGTATAATAGTAGTATATCGAGATTAAAGTGCTACTCAATACCATATTAAAGTACTTAATTGAATCGCAAACTGTGAAATATTGAATAGGTCTGCTCGTAATTTTTGGTCTTCATCATCAGTTCCACTTCACCAATTGGTGTTTTTTAAGAGTAAATGCACGAATCACTATGAAATATACCTAAATCACTGTAGGTGTGCTTTTAATATTTTAAGAGTTCCCTCGATTTCTTCAGGATCCCATCATCAGATCGTGATCTGATGGCAATGGGACCAACTTGGAAGTATACCCTTTCAAACACAAAAACAATTTTTCAAATCGGTCCAGCCGTCTTTGCGTAATCGGTGAACAAACATACAAAAAAAAAAAAAACATACCGACGAATTGAGACGACCTCCTACTTTTTGAAGTCTGTTGAAAAGTAAAATATTTTTTTCAATTTGGACCCGTAGTTTCTGAGATTATCGCGTTCAAACAAACAAACAAACTCTTCTCTCTCTTCTAATATTATAGTATAAATGTTAGGGGTGGATAACCCTTATCACTTAGGGGCATGAATAATAGATTGTAATTTTCCCTTTTTTCTTCCTTTTTTTTATAACATTTTTCATTGCTGCTCCGCTCCTATTGGTCGTAGCGTGATGTTATAACCTATAGCCTTCCTCGATAAATGGGCTATCCAACAATAAAATATTTTTTTCAGTGCAGCCCAGTAGTTCCTGAGATTATCGCATTCAAACAAACAAACAAACTCTTAGGGGTATGAAAAATAGATGTTGGCCGATTCTCATAGATAAGCACAAAAAATTTCATCAAAATCGGTCAAGCCGTTTCGGAGGAGTATGGCAACGAAAACTGTGACACAAGAATTTTATATATTAGATAATAATAATAATAAACTTGGGACAACTCACACAACGCTGTCTGATCCCAAACTAAGCATAGCTTGTACTATGGAAACCAGACAACTGATAAACATACTTATATATTTCTAAATACATACATATTAAAGATAAATAAAACCCAGTCACAAAATAAACATTCGTGCTCATCACACAAAGTTTTATCCCGGGTGGGGATCGAACCCACGACCTCTTGCGTAGCAGTCGGATACACTCCCACCGCGCCACGGAGGCAGTTATATTACCCGATTAGTATAAAATAATTTACTTTTATTGTAGTCAACAACCCAATTACACAAGAGATGTTATAGTGCCCAAGTATATGCACAACTTTTCTGACGTGTTTTTATTAAGTAACAATATCTCCTTTCCAAAAATTTCAATTTAAATTTAAATAAGCTTTTGTACATTGCCTATTGTTTCCAATTAAGTGTACATCCTCGGTACAACGTCTCCATTGTTTCGTACAGACGTGATTAAGTAATAAACTTACAAATTCACTTTCCTTCGTACAATTAGTGTGGGTATTACATTACATTGTCAATTGTATGGGTGTTTACCTAAATAGTTTTGTGTAAAATCGTTTTCATTTACGGTTTGAGAGGGAAATGGAACCAAAACGAAATAGCGCGCAGCGATTCTTTGTTCGGTATACTTGGTACCTACTACCTTAGTACTCCTTAGTACTACCTTAGTACTCCTTAGTACTCCTTAGTACTCCTTAGTACTCCTTAGTACTACCTTAGTACTACCTTAGTACTCCTTAGTACAACCTTAGTACTCCTTAGTACTCGTACCTTTATCCGGGTTGTTCCGTATTCATCCTATAATGTCTCATCCTGTTTCTTTACTTCTAAACTAGAATTCCTAACAGGTCCGATTACATTATTTTAATAGTTTCTTTATTCAACCGAAATGCGTTTCTTAATCTACCTGTGACAAATTTTACCGAATGGCTTGTTGGCCTAGTGGTTAGTGACCCTGACTGCTAAGCCGGAGGTCGTAGGTTCGATCCCCACCCAGGGTAAAACTTTGTGTGTTATGCACGATGGTTAATTCTGTGTCTGAGTGTAATATATATAATATGTATGTATTGTACCATAGTATAAGCTGATGATCAAACTATTACCGAAAAAAGTACGGCTAGCAATATAGTGCAAAGCTCAGACAACCTAACAAGGTTTTTTCTTTTAATAAAACATACTTTGAAAAAAAATATATTTCAAAATACCTTGAATATTATAGTAATTTTTATAAGCATTTCTTGCCAATTACTTTATAAATACAATAATTGCATTTGAAAAAAAAAATAAAGTTTAGACCCAAGCATCGAACGCGAGACTGCCGAACGCTTTACCGGAGCGCGAAAGTCGAGCCATTTGAGCGTTTCCCTTGTTGCATACGAGTTGGGCTGGCTAGATAATTTTTCAATTCAGACCAGTAAGTTCCTGAAATTACCGCGTTCACAAACAAACTCTTCAGCTTTATAATATTAGTTTAGATTAAAAATAAAGGCCACATAAAGTAATAGCTGATTTGTGTTTGTTATAAGGACGGATATTTTTTTTTATTTTTAAATTACATTCTGGTTAATATTACCTCAGACACTTTAATTATTTTTTGCAAGCACAAAAGTGGTTAATACGTAACAGTTTTTTACCCGTTACCGGCTGTTACCGACCGTTACCGAGCACCTGCAGTAAATGTCACATAGACTAGTTTGAAATACCAGCGTTGTGTAACGGAAAAAAATACAGTAGCGTGTGCCGTAACTTAAATAGAGTTAATTAATATAAGTGGCCATATTTCAGTTTTGTTACTTTATTATTAAACTAGTGGACACCCGCGATATGACTGGCTTGTTGCTCTAGTGGTTAGTGACCCTGACTGCTAACCGGAGGTCGTGGGTTCGACCTAGGATAAAACTTTGTGTGATGAGCGCGATGGTTTATTCTGTGTCTTGGTGTTATTTATCAATATATGTATTTAGAAATATATAAGTGTGTTTATCAGTTGTCTGGTTGGCATAGTACAAGCTCTGCTTAGTTTGGAATCAGAAAACATTGTGTGAGTTGTTCCTAGATGTTTTTTTTTTGCAATGTGGGCTTGGGACCACATTACTAGCTATCTTGTTAACTCCTCCAGCTTAAAGGCTTATGTTAGGAGTAGAGTATAATGGGTAGGATTCGAACCCGCGACATCACCATTGCGAGTCTAATGCCTTAGCTATGATGGTACCGCCATATCTATACTAATATTATAAAGCGGAAGAGTTTGTTTGTTTAAACGCGCTAATCTCTGGATCTACTGGTACGATTTGAAATTTTTTTTTTTTGTTGGATAGCCCATTTATCGAGAAAGGCTATAGGCTATATAACATCGCGCTACGACGAATAGGAGCGGAGAAGCGACGAGAAATGTTTCAATGTGGAAAAATTACGCATACGAAGTTGCGCGTGACAGCTAGTTATTAATATGTATATGGCAAACTCCTAAACCGATTTTGACGACGAAATTTGGTACCAAAGTGGCTTGAAGACAGACCTAGATAAACTACTTTTAGTTCCAAAAACTTATATAACTAGCTCTTTTAAACTAAAAAGTCCGTCGAAAATTCCTCGTTATTACATCGTTTTTACAATTTGAAAGGTAAATGAAGGTGTCCGTAATAGGGGAACTAATTGTGCGGTTTTACTTAACTTAAAGTTTTTACGCATAATAGTACGGGTTGCCTAGAACAAATTTTAAAATGATACATATCAAGCTGGAATTTACATAGCAGCTTCGTTTTGTCGAGACGCCCAACTTTATGTATCAACTTTATATTTACGTTAGTGAAAAAACAGGTGTTAAACTTACAAACTTAACTTTGCCGTTGGAAAACTATTATCCCCATACATCAACATAGGCCGCGATTAATTTACCAACCGCAAATAAATTAGTAATAAAAAATATTTTTTGTGATGCAACGATTATGGCTTTTACTTACAAGTTACAAGCTACAACTAAAAGCCATAATCATTGCAATATAAAAGTAATTTTTAATAACAATTTGATTTGCGGTTGGTAAACCAACTGCCGCTTATATTGATGTATGGGGATAATAGTTTTCCAACAGCAAAGTTAAGTTTGTTAACACCTGTTTTTTACACTAACGTACCACTATATAAAGTTGTCGTATACATACAGTTGGGCGTCTCGACAAAACGAAGCTACCATGTCAATTCCAGCTTGATATGTATCATTTTAAAATTTGTTCTAGGGAACCCGTACTATAAAGGTTAATTTGAGTATAAATTGTCTGAGCACGTTTTTCGCCTTAGAGCTTGCCCTTTCAAAAGTTTAACAAAATGTTTATTGTTTCGGATAATTGCTTTTATTGAAGCTTAAGTATTAGACTTGTTAAAGTCAGTTGAGATGTATATCGGCTTTAGAAGCTGAAATAAAAAAAACAAAGAGTTGCACTTCGGGAGTGCCGGCAGAAGTGAAAATTTGAACATTATATTACTTACTGATGAAATTTGAATATTATTTTTCGATCTTATTGACGTAATAATAAAAATATATGAAATAATAAATCACAAATAAAAAAAAATAACAAAATAAAATAAAAAGTTTAATAAAATATTAACACTCTTAAATTTAATCACATATAAATAAAAAACTGGGCAAGAGCATGTCAGACCATGCTCAGTGTAGGGTTCTGCAGCCTTGAACAATTGCATCAGCAGAAGAGCGTATGTTCATGGCAGTTACGACCTTTTGTTGAGAAACGCAGTTTTTTGGCAATAACTCCATGACGGTATATCCGATCTTATCCGAAATAATTTTAGTTTAAAGTATTATTAAGGTTTTTAGTTTAAAGTATTTTTTAGTTTAAATATTTTCTGGTTACATGGTTCAAAAGTTAAGGGCACGATTTATGCAACTTTCGGAGCTATCATTTCCAAAACTATTCACTCAATCAAACAAGTTCATTAGAAACCTCGAAATGTTTTTGAAAGACCTGTCAAATGATGTGCCAAACGTTGATATTTGCTGATGTTTTCTTCAGCTTCTGTTACATGTATGGAGAATAAATATAAATATTTATTATTATTATTTAGCTATCAAACTAAGTAGCGGCTACTTCAAGACAGCTTTTCACCAAATTTCATCAATATTCATTGAATAGTCTTTCAGTAAAATGCCTGTGACATACGGACAGACAGACAGGCAGACGGGCATGACGAAACTATAAAGGTTCCGTTTTTGCCATGTTGGCTACGGAACCCTAAAAATGGTTAATTTTTACCCAAAAATCAGGCAAATTTTTACTTTCCGAAATTGTTATTTTGTACAAAAGTACCCAATTTTAAACTTACGAATAGGTACTAGAATAATTTTGGTAAAAATCACAGACGATAACACGGACTCTAATAGCTCGAAATTGGAGTTCCTGTGTGATATGAGTACTGAGGATGGATATACCAAAATTCCAACAGATTTTTCCAGTATCGACAAATGTAAACGCTTAAATCCAATTTCAGATCGACGTTCATAACTACAGAGCTATCGTGAACACAAACAAGAATATACTAGCAATATAACCCAGTTCGTTGAGAGTCTGCTGAAGCAAACTGAATGTGTTTCCTATATCTCTTTTATTCATAGTTCACTGTTTTATACAAAGTATTGTTGCATGGATGTGGAATACAGGCTGGATGTGATCGTTTTAATTTGTTAATTTATTACAATCGAAATACTTGAGAGATTTCAAAGTAAAACAATGAGAGCTATGTTTAATATCCCAAAACACATAAGCAATAAATATGTCAACCTAGATTTCAAACTGCGAACTGTTAAGCAAGAAATTGAGTCGAACAGCAAGAAGAATCAGACCAGACTGGACCAACATACTAATGAATTAGCTGCCGAACTGCTGGGAATGGGCAGTCTAACATTCTCCCGCCTAATGAGAAATAGTATACCAGACCTAGCCACGAGATTCGTTCACAAAAGATGAGCATTGTACCACTGGGTGCATATCTCTGCTGAGGACACATTTACCGATGTAAATCTGACACCATATTAGATTATTGTTTGAAACAAACAGATTGCTACGTAGCAGGATATATAATAAAAATAAAAATTACAAGTAATTTTGAGATGGTCTAAGCCCCGATTACAGGGATTAGGGAGGGGAGGAGCATTGGGGGTCTAATTAGTTATATCTAATATCTTGGGGCAACTCACCACAATGTTATTTGATACCAAGTTAGGCTAAGCCTGTACTATGGTAACCAGACAACTGATAAACTTGACTGCCTTGGTGGCGCGATGGGAGTGTGTCCGACTGCTACGCAAGACGTCGTGGGTTCGATCCCCACCCAGGATAAAACTTTGTATATCTATAATATGTAAGATTATCTATTTATGTAAGTTTATCAGTTGTCTGGATACACTCCCACCGCGCCACAGAGGCAGTTGGCACCTTCGCTTTTTCTTTTTTTCAAAATTATGATGCTGTAACTGAATCTGTTCGTAAACTACTTACTTAATTATTATTCAGATAATGTTGCAGGTTGCAGGTATTCTTGCATTAGATTAGATTATTATTGGAACGAAGTTCCTTATCGCGCGTTGTGAAAGGGGGCTAGACGGAAAAAATCTCACAAAAAATTGTAACGACGCTTTTTAACAAAAACAAAAGCCGTGCGGCGTGCGCGTAAGATATGAACATCTAATTTGACAAAGAAGTCACCTGTCGATTTGGTCTAGAGACATAAATTCTGTACACAGTATTGGTGACAATTGTGTAGATGTGGGTTCGAGCCTTCGGTATACAATCGTCTTTTTGTAAGTTATTTTCATTTCGTCTTTCTATTTCGCATTGAACAGTGTGGTGTTGCGAAGATTATAAAAAAAAAAATTAAGATAAGAACTTCGTTCCATCCGGGTGTCCCTTGACACCTCTCAAGTTTTTTTTAAAAGGGTCTTTGATACATTTCTGTATTTCTATAATTTGAACATGTTAAAAACGGCCCACCCCAATCAAGCGTGACAACTCCGAGTACATCGTCCTACCCTCTATGGGAAATATCTCTACACATGCCAATCTAGGGTGCGGTATACAATCACGGAACGTGATACCGACATAACTGCACATCCCGAACACGCTACCATGAAATAAAGATGATCGCTGGTATGGCCTCAATTCAAATGATCACTAAATTATGAAAATCCTATGTCCAGCAGTGGACCGATTGAGGCTGATAATGATGATTTTTGGGATTATTTCCAGTAGTTTATCTGTAAGTAATTTTTATAGGCATTTCTTGCCAATTACTCTATAAATACAATAATTGCATTTTTTAAAGATAGAAAAATTTGAAGTTCAGACCGGGGCCGGAATCGACCTCAATTTTTTCTATCCTTTCATGCTCGCGAGTTGGGCCCTCGCATGCGCCATCTAGCCGGTAGTTAAAGAACTATCACGGCTTACGGCCGGTCTCAATAATCTATCTATCGATGGATTTGGCTACTAGAGGTAGAATTCTGACATATTTTGTATGGAGCTTATGTCAAATAAATACTTCTAGTAGCCAAATCCATCGATAGTTAGAATATTGAGACCAGACGTTAGTTATTTTCTTTTTTTGTAAAAGGATAATTAGCAATGTGGGATTGAGTCCCACATTACTAGCAATCTTGTTAACCCCTCCAGCTAAGCTCAAAGGCTTGTGTTAGAAGTGGGTTCACGTCGATGTATAAAGGGTAGGATTCGAACCCGCGACCTCACGATTGCGATACCGATGCCTTAGCCATTAGGCTACCGCCGCCTAGTTTCTATGGTGCTAACAATTTCTTTCCCTAATTCTTTCTAGTACTGTGAAAGAATAAACTCTAAATGAAAATCATGACGGCGGCGCCTATTCAGACTCGACATATTTAAAACACATGTTTAAAAGAGCTTCGTAATTATATCCACATGCACCTCGGATACCACTTCTTGCTTGATGTTCCAAAAATGCGCTTCAAATACTTCAATACTTTATCGTCAGAAATTTTCGTAAAATCGGGACAAAATTCTCATCATTCTCATAATTTTCAGTTCACAAGAACCCATCTTTAAAGTACATGAGTCTTTTTAGACTGCAATTGGTATTTACGATTTTATGCCATCTGCATTCAGAGCGATTCGCTCGACTTGATAATATCGTCAGACCATCAGTCTTGTTTCTCTGTCCTTTATAAAAAGTTTGAAAACCCAAAGGGGAAAAAAGCTAGAACTCTTCCATTTGCCTCAATATCATTGCTGCAAAAATATTAAAACCTTTTAATGTAACTGCAGCGAGCTAGGGACATTTTTTGCATGTTTTTCCTTATTCCTTTTTCAGCTCTTTGTATGCAATTATTACTGCCTTTCGGCTCTTATACAGTACGTATGTTTGCACAGTCTCGCTTTGCCACTAAAATGTTTTGCGTTAGGAAAAATGTAGTCTATTTCTCAGAAATGGGTGTATTGCTTTCTTTTTAAGAGTTGCTGTTTATTCTGTTTTCTTTGGTTAGTTTAAATGGCTTTGAAGAGTGTTCAGATAGTTCTTTTAAAGTTTACTTTGAAGGGTAAGCTCTGAAATTTGGAAAGCATTAGTTGATACTAATGCTTTCCAAATTTCAGAGCTTACCCTTGGACACCGGCCGTTAGCAAAACGCTGATGCGTTTTGCTAACGGCCGGTGTCCATAATCTAACTATCGATGGATTTGACTACTAGAGGTTTGTATTTGACATAGCTCCATACAAAATATGTCAAAATTCGACCTCTAGTAGCCAAATCCATCGATAGTTAGATTAGTCCATATTATTATTAGATCCATCGATAGATAGTTAGATATTGAGACCGGCCCTATGAGATTTGGAAAATTGACTGTGGATCAGCATGTGGTCAGAAGACAGAAAGATGCAAATAGACCAGTCTTTAATATTGAAACTGAAGTTGAGAAGACGAAAGTCCAGATAAAATAATAAATGAATGCAACCGGTTAAAACCAAACAACCACATTACATGTTAGTAAAGGATGCATTTCTGACGTCAACGTGGTTTCAAATAATAATAATAATAATGTTGGCTTCGGCCCCACGCACGCCTCTCAAATGACCGGGACTCCATAGTCCCGTGATATGGAAACGACATACATAATAATAATAATAATATCTTGAGACAACTCACACAACGCTATCTGATCCCAAACTAAGCCGAGTTTGTACTATGGAAACCAGACAACTGATAAACATACTTATATATTTCTAAATACATACATATTATAGATAAATAACACCCAGACACAGAATAAACATCGTGCTCATCACACAAAGTTTTATCCTGGGTGGGGATCAAACCCCCGACCTCTTGCGTAGCAGTCGGATATACTCCCAGCGCGTCACAGAGGCAGTCCAATATTGGTTTCAAGGGACTCAAATTTATTTGTTGATTTCTACCAAAATATATTTTCTTGTAACATGACTTGTATATAATACTAGCTGACCAGCGCAACTTCGTCTGCGAACAATTCCCTGTTTTTACAACAGTGTGTTAGGAGTAGATTCACATTGGTAGTATAATGGGTTGTGGATTGCGAGACCGACGCGTTAGCCCTTAGGCTAAGTAGATTAGCTGACTCGCGCAACTTCGTCTGCGTCAATTTCCCCCGTTTAAGTAACATTTTTCATTGCTGCTCCACTCCTATTGGTCGTAACGTAATGTTGTATAGCCTTTAGCCTTCCTCGTTAAATGGGCTATTCAACCGTAAAAGATTGTTTAATTCGGACCAGTAGTTCCTGAGATTATTGCGTTCAAACAAACAAACTCTTCAACTTTATAGTATTAGTATAGATATCTTGTTTTACTAAAAGCTAAAAACTAATCGGCTTAGGCTTTCATACTGTAAACTACATCAAGTTAAAATAGCTCTATAAAAATTTAAGCCATTATATTACTCGGGGCCAAATTGGATAAAACATTTAATGAAAATACTAAAATACTCTCTCGGGCTGAATTTTAATTATTCAGTTATTGAATTGTTACCAAAACTTTACAGCCAATATATGTATTTATTGTTCTTATTTAGTTTTTGACCCGTAAAACTTTGTGTGATGAGCACGATGGTTTATCCTGTGTCTGGGTGTTATTTATCTATAATATGTATGTATTTATTAATATACAAGTATGTTTATCAGTTGTCTGGTTTCCATAGTACAAGCTCTGCTTAGTTTGGGATCAGATGGCGTTGTGTGAGTTGTCCCAAGATATTATAAAATATATTATTAATTATTTATTTATTTATTAAGCACACCAACAGCATAATTACACACATAACTTATAAATATAACATTCTTGTACATCATTTTAAGTAACTATACAAATTACAGGTATGCATGACACTCGTATTTATCTAAATTAAGGCCAATGGACAAAAACTAATTCTAATTTAAAAAAATATTAAATATAACTAAGTACTTATTATTATTATTATTTTTAATAAAAAAAACATTTATTGGAACATAAAACCTATGTAAACATTTAACTAAAACTGTGTAACAGTTTGTTTAACGGCAGTTTTTTTTAAAAGATAACTAGCAATGTGTGATTTTTGGTCCCACATCCAGCTAAGCTAAGGCTTGTGTTAGGAGTGGGTTCACGTCTGTAGTATAATGGGTAGGATTCGAATCCGCGACCTCACGATTGCAAGACAGATGCCTTTATGATAAGTTTTATTGGTAACTCTGTATCAGGAAGTGTCTGTATGATGGGAATTTCATTGAAAATATATCTATGGTGTTGTCATATATTGGAAATCGAATAAAAGCAGCTATGAAAATTGTTGATGATGATGATGATGATTCTACAATCGTAACGATCGTGATATCCATTCTAGATATAGTTCAGTTTTTTCCTTCACTACATAGTATAAAACAAAGTCGCATTCTCTGTCCCTATATCCCTATGTATGCTTAAATCTTTAAAACTACGCAACGGATTTTGATGCAGGTTTTTTAATAGATAGAGTGATTGAAGAGGAAGGTTTATATGTATAACTAGCTGTCCCGCGCAACTTCGTATGCGTAAATTTTCCCAGTTTTTGCAACATATCACGTCGCTACTCCGCTCCTATTAGTCGTAGCGCGATGTTATATAGCCTATAGCCTTCCTCGATAAATGGGCTATCCAATAAAAAAAAACTTTTTCGAATTTTTCAAATCGGACCAGTAGTTCCTGAGATTAGCGCGTTTAAACAAACAAACAAAGCTAACAAACAAACAAACAAACAAACAAACAAACAAACTCTACCGCTTTATAATATTAGTATAGATAACATCCAATAAATAGTGAAGAAATAGGGAGCGGAGCAGCAATAAGAAATGTTGCAAATACGGGCAAAATTTACGCAGACGAAGTTACGCGGGTCAGCTAGTTCATAATAAAATTTGGAAAACATACATCATAATGTTTAGTCAGAAACATGAGCCCAACAGAATTGCGAATATTGGCCATTAGGCAGTCGCATTTTCACTTTTTTTGCCTTATATTCGTTATGCTTCGATGTTTTTTCCTGCTTGAGGAGCTTATAGCTACTTAGCAACGTATCAAAGATGTTTTCCTGGAAGCCTTCCAATCTTTCACGACGAGGTAAGTACTCGATATATTTCCTTCAATTCTAAATCGCTGGAGAAATGTATGCATTACCTACGTACTTACTCTTAAAGATATTTTTTTTTCAGGAGTACTCCTTTTGTTTTACATCTACAGTTAACTTAGAACTTTATTTAAGGGGCTATTAGGTATATTATCCTTTGTTGAGTTATCTTTAAGCTTAATTTGGGAAAAACAAAAGGGGTTTTAAATAAAATTGGATAGATTTACAAAGGCATAACTTTGCCAGACTGTATTCAGGTAATAATTGAATCAATTTATCATTGAAATTTGTAGATTTCTTGGACATTTATGTTTTAACTCTTAATTAAAACTTTTGAATAAGTCTTCAAATAGTTATAATGAAAGGATTTATTAATTATAATAGTATGTTTTGATAAAATCATTTTATCGTTTAGTTTCTGATAAATCTAGTTGAAATCCAATGATGAGACATTTTTTAATATTCATAATTATTTTGATAATGGTTTTTAATTCTTATCTTATTTCAGTAAAGGTGGCTTATTTATAAAAAAACAATAACCAAATGCAGGAAAAATTTAAAATACATGTATTTTATTGGGTTTTTTACGGATATACAAGACCCAAAGACTAGGCGCACGACCGATAACATACTAAATCTAGAGCACTGATAGGTGTGATTCACTCAAAATTATTTTTAAAAAGCGGTCACCCATCCATGGGCCATTGCGTTAACCCCACTAATCTCTTGATTCACTAGGACACCACTTAGTCACCATCATTTCACCCTGAAATTATTATCACACTAATATTATAAAGGCGAAAGTTTGTGAGTATATGGGTGTGTATGTTTGTTACTTCTTCACATCTCAACGGCTGGAGCGATTTTAATAAAATTTGGGATGGAGTTAGCTGACACCCTGGATTAACACATAGGCTAGGCATAAACCGCGGGTAACACCGCGGGGCACAGCTAGTATAATATTATAAAGGCGAAAGTTTGTGAGTATGTGGGTGTGTATGTTTGTTACTTCTTCACGTCTCAACGGCTGGAGCGATTTTAATAAAGTTTGGGATGGAGTTAGCCGACACCCTGGTTTAACACATAGGCTAATAAACCGCGGGTAACACCGCGGGTCACAGCTAGTGGTTTATAAATGTACCAAGTTATGTTCAAGAAAAATATCCATCCATTAGCCATATCTATTGTATTTCTTAGCCTTTGAATAAGGGCCCTTATCCTGTTTATAGTGCAAACAGAAACACTATGCCAACAGCAAATACGATTTTCTACCATTAATATGAACTTATTGTAACAAAAATAGTAGTATTTTTGTTACAGTCCCGAGGGTGATGTAGCAGTGACAAAGTAAATAAACACAGTGAAATAAATGTTGCTTTTTGTTTTCCGTTTTTTGGAACTCCGTATCCGGTTTCTGAGATTTTTTTTTTGAAAAAATGAGCTCTGCTGTATTAAGAACAATATAGGGCGGTTCGGGTTTTTGTAAATTTTCCCTTTTTTTTTAGCAAAATATTTTTTTGCCAATAGGTATTCAATTTTCCCCGTTTTTGCAACATTTTCATTGCTGCTCCACTTCTATCAATAGTAGCGTGATGTTATATGGTCTATAGCCATCCTCGATAAATGGGTTATTCAACAGAAAAATAATTTTTCAATTCGAAATTGTAGTTCCTGAGATTATCGCGTTTAACCAAACAAGCAAACAAACTCTTCAGCTTTATAATATTACCTAGTATAGATACAAATTATTCTTGGTATAATGCAAACCTGAAAGTAGTCTGCTCAGAATCTGAAAGGTTGTTGCGCTCGTGTTTTTTTTATAACTAGCAATGTGGGATTGAGTCCCACATTACTAGCAATCTTGTTAACCCCTCCAGCTAAGCTCAAAGGCTTGTGTTAGAAGTGGGTTCTCGTCGGTAGTATAATGGGCAGGAATATTATATCAATCAATAATTAATTCATTAATCATTCTAACAGTCCAAACCATGTTCACAATATGATGTGAAATGTGATCATCACTTATTTTTCAATAGATAATAATCATGGATTACGTACTACGGAACGCAACGAGCACAATAGCGCGAAGAACACAAGACAACTTGAATGGTTTATAACTCTTTGAGTTTTTATTGAAGGATCAACTCGGACTTTAATAAAAATGCGTAGGATTACAAAGTAATAAACTGATTTATTTGAACTATTACAAACGACCGCACTGTTCAACACGCGAATACAATCTGTCTGCCATCTTTCTATCCCCTCTCCATGTCGGAGTGACATCCGCATGACAGATGTCAACGTCATGTGATGTCACTACCGACATTTACATTTTGAATGTCAACCGTCTAAATCAAATCTCAATAACGTTTTTAAGTAGTAACGAGTTAAACTCTGATAAAAATAAAATGAACAATATTAAATAACGGATTAGAATAATATTGAGTCTAACATTATAATTATCATTTTCTTTTTTATGTGATTTCTTAAGGTAAAAATCTTTTTGAGATTTTTGAGCTATGCACTATACCAAAAATAGCTTTGTATATAATATTATGTTCTCTATGTTTTGTGATTCTTCTTTGTCCCAACCGTGGTCACAATCTGACCTGTCACTTAGCGTAACAAGATCGCAATATTCTCGTCGTCTGCATTGTGTTCGGTCATTAAAGGCTTCGTGTATCTAGATGAAGGCTAACGGATGCTGCAGCTCATCTGTCTGCTAACATCCATTAACCGTTTCTTATCAAAGAGATATCTCATTAGAACTATCTATACTTAAGTTAGTATCTATAACACTAGAATTGCCCATATTCTTATGGATTTTCTTTACTTTCATTATATCTTGTTAATATTCCGCCCGCGTTGATATCGCATCGACATCAACGCGGGCGGAACCGCGGGCGACAGCTAGTATGTATTAGATACTTACTAAACATTTATAATAATGACTGGCGTATTGGTCTAATGGTTAGTGACCCTAACTGCTAAGCCGGAGGTCGTGAGTTCGATCCCTACCCAGGACAAAACTTTATCTATATGATGAGCACGATAGTTTATTCTGGGTCTATAGCAAGGTCGGCTTAATTTGGGATAAGATGACGTTGTGTGAGTTGTCCCAATGTATTATTATTATTATTTCCTTTATTTATCATATTTCTAATTATTTACACTATTATATATTTATATAAAAAAACAATAAAAACTTTTTTTTTTCAAAGATAACTAGCCAAAGATATTGAGCCCACATTACTAGCAATCTTGTTGACCCTCCAGCTAAGTTCAAAGGTTTGTGTTAGTAGTGGGTTCACGTCGGTAGTATAATGGGTAGGATTAGAACCAGCGACCTCACGATTGCGAGACCGATGCCTTAACCATTAGGCTACCGCCGCTAAACCTACCGACGGTAGAGGGACCAAGCCACTAGGAGGAACTATACGTGACGTGTCAAGGAGTACGCCTTCTCCATCATCTTATTATAGGTATCTAGATTGGATATCATTTTAGAAAGGCTACACCTATTTCTTTCCACAAATTCTTCTTATTCTTACTTCATGTGTTTCTCACGCTAATTGCATTAGCTGTGAAAAATTTCACAATTCCTACAAATGTGTTTATTGACCCTATGCATTAAATCATCTTAATGCAGTACAGTCGCGCTCAACTATACTCACTCGTTTAAATTGAAAGCGGCAGCGTTTTTCAACTCGTAATTACTAACTGCATACCGATGACAGGGTACAGGTGGGACCAAAAGTGCTTTATCCAATCTGTTTTGCAGTTTTTTGTTCGCAATGAAAATAGATTAACGAGCTTGATTTTTGTGAAGGTGTTTGTAAGGGAAAGAGTTGTTGTAGGATGATGTTAAATAAATTGGGGTGGGTACATTTTGAAAACCTGAACAGCAGATGTGAGGCAATTTCAATTTTTAGGGTTCCGTCCCCAAAGGGTAAAACGGGACCCTTGTTGTAGGATGATGTTAAGTAAATTGGGGTAGATTATTTTGAAAAAACTGTAAGCAGTAGGTGTGAGGCAATTTGAATTTTTAGGGTTCCGTCTCCAAAGGGTAAATTAACCTGTTACTCAGCTGTCTGTCTGATAGTTAGACAGTTGAAATTTTCACAGATGATGTATTTCTGTTGCCGCTAAAACAACAAATACTAAAAACAGAATAATATAAATATTTAAGGAGCCCCCTTAAATATTTATTTTATTCTCTATACAGCAAACGTGCTTTTATTGCTCGGGTTTGCTTGATATTGATAACGGCTAGAGATAGACGCTTGAAATATTCACAGAATATTAAGTTACATTATGCACTTTAAAAATAAATAATTAAGAATAAGAATAATACAGTCCCTTTCCCTTTAAAGTACCCTCGAAAAGGTCGATAAACTGATACTCAAACGTGACTCAATAAGCTCGTTAATTGTGTGTGAATATAAATAGTGATAGATGTACTTTTGAGTAGTTATAGTTTTACAAATTCTGCGATTTTTACCCGACTGCCCCAGAAAGAAGGTAATGTTTTTCTTTTACGTATAAGAAACAGCTAGTTACAATGTTTGTATAGTCGGGTTTTTACTCATCTATACTAATATTATAAAGCGGAAGAGTTTGTTTGTTTGTTTGTTTAAATGCGCTAATCTCAGGAACTACTGGTCTGATTTGAAAAAATCTTTTTTTGTTGGATAGCCCATTTATCGAGGAAGGCTATAGGCTATATAACATCGCGCTACGACTAATAGGAGCGGAGCAGCGACGAGAAATGTTGCAAAAACGGGGAAAAGTTACGCATACGAAGTTGTGCGGGACAGCTAGTATCAGATACAGCGTCGAACTTCGATCGATTCCATTGAGCGTGGTGGCAGGTCGACAGATATCAGCTATGTAAAATCTCTGTCAGTGAATTGTTTAACTACTCTCATCTATTCTTCATGTTTTTTTTTCTCTTGGTTACGTCGTCGTTAAATGTCATTAGAGTCGGCCGCTAGATAGGTTTAGATAACAACTGAAAGCTACAACCTGAGTTATCAGCATAAATATAAAAAAGTGTTAATTATTCGGAAACGCAATCAAGAGGGCCCGTAAATATGTTGATTTGTTTTGATTACACTTTGTTGTCGAGCGGAGGATTTCGGGTTCCTATTATGTTTTCTTTGTAAGTCAATTGAAGCGGTAAAATGACTTATTATTCTGTTTATTACACCTCAATTCCATTTTTTTTTGTTTTAGTAGACATGGAATTTAAAATAAATAAACAATATACCACATTCATTCCTGTTATTAAATGAATCTCAAAAAATGAAGAACAATAGTAGCAGATGGTAATTATATTTATAGTGCCTATTTCCTGTGAATAATAACTAAGGAGATAGCTTAGTTTTAAAAGGTATATGTTATGAGTACTAATAGATGATAGATACTGATAATTTGATTTTTAAATCCTCCTCAAAACAATATATATATTTAAGTTCGTAAACTTTCACGATTTGTACACATTATAGAATTTTATAAGCTACGGGTCTTAATCGCGTTAATAGCAGTCTACCTTAACAGGTAGACTGCTATTAACGCGATTAAGATTAAGCAACGGCCGTGGTGGGGTAACCCCCACCACGGCCGTTGCAACACGGTCAAAATGTCGGGCAATAAACAAAGGTATTTAGCCTTAAAATTAAATATTTACGTGATTAAGACCCGTAGCTTATAAAATTCTATAATAAATATATAATTAAAATGTAATAATTATAAGCACTTTTGTGAACGTCAGTATTCCTCGTAGTCGGCACCCGCAGCGCTTTCAATTCACTCATTGTCTTCGAAAACAATATGTTATGAAAGCCGTAGACTTTCAGCTTTTTATTTATCTACCCTCTCTATACATAGAGGTTAGTACAATCACTGACAAAAGGCGCAGCATTTTTAATTTTTCCAAAAAAAATATACTCTTACATAGACAGTTTTTATATTGTTGGTATCTATGACATATCATGTATAAAACTGTTATTAAATAAACACTATAAATTACCTAAGTAATAATTGTCTAATTTAATATAATATCTAATATCTAATATCTAATAATAATATTTACATAAATACAATAATTGCATTTTTGAAAGATAGAAAAATTTGAAGTCCAGACCCAAACCGGGGGAACCAACTATCTGGACTATGAATTCATTAATATGTTCTTATTTTTAAACGAGCCTGTTCAATCTAAAGGTATCAAAGAATATGTTTTCGTTTTTCAAACGATGCAACAATTATTAAAGTATTTATAATTATAATATAATTACAAGAACCAAAATACTTTTAGTGATTCTATGACTTTCTAATAATTAATTAATATTAATCGTTATTAATCCTAATTGATGATTATTTTTGTTCAAAATACCGTTAAAAAAAAACTTCATACGAAAAAATACAAAAAATACTAAATAATTAAACTGAAAAACTAATATTTTCATTTTATTAATCCGGCAAATGTGACACTCCATTTATAAGAATTATACGTTTAATCAACTTGTGGCACAACTTAGATACATACGATACCTACTGCTTTCATCAAGATAAGTAGTCTTTGAGTAAAATTCCTGTGACATACGGACTGACAGACAGACGGACATGACGAAACTTTAAAGGTTCCCTTTTTTGGCATTTTGGCTACGGAACCCTAATAAAACTCCAATATGTTCTCGTAGTTACAGGATCACGCAGCAATGCTTTGTAAAGGATTTTGTAGAATAATACACAGTATTTATCAGCCTTAGCTTTTGATATACCTCTGTATCTGACATGATGTATACGGGTCGACAACTCGTTTTTGGGTACGTATGTACATATTCAAAGTAAACCTCGATTTGTTTCTCTTGGTAGCGAATGTTGTGCTAGAGAAGTTTAGGTTCGATTTCCACACAGGACAGAGCTTTGAAATATCCTTAGAAGTTGTTACAAAGTCATAATGTCCGTCAATTGCACAACACTTACCAAATCGCTCAGAGAAAAACTAACCAAATGCCAAAGAGCAATAGAAAGAAGTATGACAAGCTCGAAAAGACAGGATAGAATAAAGACTGTAGATCTTCTTTCCAAAACATAACTAATAGATTTCTTAACAAAAATAGATCAACAAAAATGGAGGTGGACAGGTCATAGATGCGAGACACAAAGGGAAAGTGAAGTAAGGCTATGACAGAATGGTATCCAAGAGATGGAAAGAAATCGAGGAAGACCTTTTACCTCATTTAGTAAAAGGAGGAAACCAAGCTAACAGCGGGTCCTAACTGGAGTAGGGTTGCCCGTGATAGGCAACAGTGGAAGTTGTTGGAGGAGGCCTATGTCAAGAGGAACACCGAAATCAGAGACATTTTGTAGTGATTACCACACTATTATTGTAACTATTTAATTTCGTAATAAAGGGCTTTATTATTATTATTAAGTTCCCGCGCAGGATTGTACTCTAATGTGGTAAAGTAGTCTGTACCAAGAACCTTAGAATATTATAAATTAGACAAAAGGATTTATTCGATAAATCTAAATTTCATAAATGTGAACTAGGCTAGGGACTAGGTGGTACAGTGACTAAAGCGATTAGAACAGATTACACATCGCTGTTTGTTTAAAGGAAGAAAAAAATACATTTATTTCGACTTTTACCTACAGCACAGTTAATACAAAAACAAAAAAAAAACGCAATTCAAGCTTAACGTTAAAAATAAAACATTTGAGAAAACAAAAAACAATCTATAAATAAAATAAAAATAGAAAAAAAAACTCTCGATTAGCAATAACGAACACAAAAAAGAACAAAAACTTTTTTTACTGTATTGTATTGTATCTGGATAGAGGCTGGGATTTGTAGCCTGAAAGTTGCTGCAGTATTGTGACGCCTCTTTCTTCTTTAAAGTATATCTCCAAGGTTTAGTCTGACCATGAAGTCGACTATGAATCTTAGTGGAGTGGCCTTAACGTTGTCAGGTGTGATGAAATGCCCTCCAAGGTGCTGGCTTCTGGTGTGGTCAATAGCCTTGCAGTCACAGAGGATATGTAGGTAAAGGCATTTCAAGATCCTTGTGGCAGAACCTGCAAACATTAATATCGTTGAGTCGCATCGTGTGTTTCGTCATGTGTTTTTTTTTCCGCAGTGCCCAGTTAGGGTTCTGGTAAGAACTCTGATGTGATTCCTACTCATACGCGGTTTACTGTAACCTTAAACAGACAAAATGACGCTTCTTTTATCATCAGACGTTAAAACAGTGATCCAACCACATATAAGTCAGGATTACACATCATTATCCAAGTATTCCACTCATCCACAAATATGAAGTTAAACAATTCAGATCGAGTGCAGTAGTCAGTACACAGAACTTTTAATACTTATAGAAGTTTTAACTTCATCTATAAACGTGGGTATGTTGAAAACCTGTCGGCGAAGTTTCACTTCTGCGTAGTTCTCACTGGGTAGGGTTGTCACTTGACCAACATCAATGGGATTTTTAACGTTTAAGTTGTGAAAATAGTTGCAAAATTAGTTGTCACTGTTCCGCATGAAAATACACAAAATATAACCTATAAGACCAAGTCTTTGTGTAATTAAAATGTATATTAAATAATACTTATTAAATGAAACTGAAAGCGGCGGTAGCCTAATGGTTAAGGCATCGTTCTAGCAATCGTGAGGTCGCAAGTTCAAATCCTAGCCACAATACTACCGACGTGAAACCACTTCTAACACAAGCCATTGAGCTTAGCTGGAGGGGTTAAAAGAATTGATAGTAAGGTGGGACGACAATCCCACATCTTTAAAAAAAAACTGGCAGAAATTCCCTAAAAATTGACTAGATCCAAAAATAAAAATAAGAAAAACACAAATGCTCTCCACAAAATGTATAAGACTAACACGTCTTTATTACAACCTATCACTGCTGTAATAAAATCATAAGATTTTGCAAGTGGACGCTTAGCATTCTTGTTTGAGTGAAATAAGACAAGCCCATTCATACTTTTCCTTGTCGCTTTCAATGGGAGATACTGTCATTGAAAATTTATATATTAACTGACCCGCGCAACTTCGTATGCGTAATTTTTTTCCGCTTTTGCAACATTTTTCATTGCTGCTCTGCTACTTTTGATCGTAGCGCGATGTTATATAGCCTATAGGCTTCCTCGATAAATGGGCTATCTAACAGTAATTTTAAAATTCAAACCAGTAGTTTCTAAGATTATCGCGTTCAAACAAACTCTTTAGCTTTATTATATTAATATAGATTGGTTATACTGCTTTCAGTATTTAAATACGTTTCGACCCTCGATATTTTACAAAATAATTATCACTCAAAAGTCAGAGAATTGATAACTATCAGTCCCAGCTCACAACAGAGTGAATTGATAAGGGAAAAAAAAACTGGCAACCCTGGAGCTATTACCGTATCGTGACACTGGGCTTAATACTTCACAAGTTTATATTCTTAGGGTCCGGCTACATGCTCAAACATATTTGCACAAATTCTTGTTTGTGCAAATAAACATGTGCGCGTAAGATACATGTATAATAATAATAATAAAAAAATATTTCTGTCAAAGGTTACATAAATTGAACTATAATGTACTATATATAAACCTTATGAGAGCTGGAGTCCGTGATAGGTTCAAGACCTGTGTGACAGATCTCCAGGCTCTCTCCTTATTCATACAACTTTAAATTTATTGTGTACAATGCAGGTATAAAACAAAAACATTGTGTGTGTGTGTGTGTGTGTGTGTGTGTGTGTGTGTGTGTGTGTGTGTGTGTGCGTGCGTGCGCGTATGTGAGTGTGTGTGTGAGTGTGTATATGGGTGTGTGTGTTTGTGTGAATGTCTCAAGTATGTGACGACACCAACCGGTTTGTGCCAATAAGATTGAGCGTGGAGTGTTTAGGGGTCTAGCTACAAGCAGCGACTTTGCGCCAATTTTTGCACAAACTGTTAGCGCATGCAAGTCGTTATTGTACCGAAACCACGCAGTTATTACGCCAATGTTTGCACAAACTGTTGACGCATGCAAGTCGTTTTCGTGCAGACACCTTGCAGTTTTTGCGCCAATATTTGCACAAACTGTTTGGGTATGAAAGTCGCTGCATGTAACCAGACCCTTAAGCACTCACTTATTACTGGAATGAGTTCGGAATTTATGAAGTCGTTCAAAAAGTTAAGTTTCGTTATGGATAGGTTAACTCATTATATCTTGTACTACATGAGATTAAGGTTTCTTTACCAACAGAATGGAACATTTTTGCTTAGAAACTCAAGATTTTGTTTGATTTGGGGGGTTTGACTTCGCTAAGGGTAAAGTAGATTTTTATTAAGGAAAAGCTTATACACCTTTGAAGGTATTTTAAACTCAAAAGCTTCGCCCTATCTTGTGGGAGAGCGAAGCTTTGAGTTTTAAAAGGTAACTACTTAAATAGGGTTAAACTCAAATATATATCAAAGCAAAGACTGTTTGAAAATTTCAATTTAAAAAAAATGCCGTACTAACTGGAGTTGTCTTTCGGTAATTAAAAATACTTAATGATAATTAAATAAAGCTACTATATTATTATCTCTAATCTAAACTAAAATTATAAAGTTGAAGAGTTTGTTTGTTTGCACTTGATAATCTCAAGAACTACTAGTTCAATTCGAAAAAATACTAATAATTTACTGTTGGCTAGCCCATTTATTGAGGAAGGCTATAGGCTATATGACATCACGCTACGACCAATATAAGCGGAACAGCAATGAAAAATGTTGCAAAAACGGGGAAAATAGACGTAGACGGTATGCGCGGGTCAGCTAGTACATTATGAAATTTACAATCGTATATAAGATTGTAAATTTGCCAAATGATCGATACCTAAACATGCCAAAGTGCCCAATGATCGATGACCAAACATGACATCCGGGTTGCAATAACAATCTGTCAATTAGCTAATATACAGCCATGCAGTGACTGATTAGGTACATTTCCTTTGTAATCATTTGTTATGCCTTTGCTAATGTGAAGTGACAACTGCTTAGGTACCTATGTACCACTCTAGCTGCCTGCCCTGGCTTCACACGGGTGTCATGTCGTAGTTTTTGGAACGAAGTTCCTTATCGCGCGTTGTGAAAGGGGGCTAGACGGAAAAAAATCTCACGAAAAGTTGTAACGACACTTTTTGACGCACACAAGCCGTGCGGCGTGCGCGTAAGATATGACCATCTAATTTGACGAAGAAGTCACCTGTCGATTTGGTCTAGAGGCATAAATTCGGTATACAGTATTGGTGATAATTGTGTAGTTGTGGGTTCGAGCCTTCGGTATAAAATCGTCTTTTTGTAAGTTATTTTCGTTTCGTATTTCTATTTCGCATTGAAAAGTGTGGTGTTACGAAGATTATAAAAAAAAAAATTAAGATAAGAACTTCGTTCCATCCGGGTTACCCTTGACACCTCTCAAGTTTTTTTATACCTCGAGTTACATTATTGTAATTATCGTAGGGATCTCTAATTATTTTACAATAAAGTATAGCCTATGTTACTCCCCGATAATGTAGCTTTCTAATGGTTATAGAATTTTAAAAATCGGTTCAGTAGTTTTCAAGTTTATTCGTTACAAAAATCTTTCCTCTTTATAAAAAAAAACTTTTTAACAACAAATATTACCGTCTTCAAAAATAAATGTAAGGCAACTAATAAAATGTTTAATTAGTTTTTGTTATTATATGTATATTATTTTTTGCTTTTTAGTTGCCTTGTAATTATTTTTGAAGTCGGTAATATTTTGTTGTAAAAAGGTTTTTATTTCTCACTTTTAAGTCAGTTGGTTTGTAATTCACTTGTTACATTAGGCTTATGTCAACTGCTCAAATCCTTTTACAAAATATTGTTTGCCCCGATGCAGGGCCGTTAATTGTTGAGGAGTTCACTATCAGCTCTATTAAATTGTGCAATAGTAGTATGACGAGAATAAAGTGCTACTCAATACCATATCAAAGTAACTGAATCGCAAACTGTGAAGTATTGTATAGGTCTGCTCGTCAATTTTGGTCTTCATCATCAGTTCCACTTCACCTATTGGTGCTTTTTAAGAGTAAATGCACAAATAACTGTTAAATATACATAAATTACTAAAGGTGTGATTTTAATTTATGAAGATTTCCCTCAAAATCGTAATCAAATCAAATCAGATCGTGATCTGATGACAATGGGACCAACTTGGAAGTATACCCTTTTCATATCAACCCATATGATGGCCCACTGCTGGGCACGGGTCTCCCCAGTAGTACTAGTATGTAGATCCTGGGGGTAATTGCCATAATCGCCACGCTTGGCGAGCGGGTTGGCGATCGCAGTAAGGCTTTAAGTACGCAGAGGACGCTGCTGCCCGTCCTCCGGTGTGACATCCCTTAGTCGCCTTGACGACACCCACGAGAAGAGATATACCCTTACAAACTCAAAAAAAAAAAATTAAAAAACCCGCCTGCAAAAAGACGGAAACAAGATACCCTTCACATTTAACTATATAATGCAGTCGGAGCCATCAATGAATCCTGTTGAACATAAAAATTGTCCACATCAGAAATATCAACTTGAAATCAAAATATTGATTTCTTTTCTTTTGATATTTGAAATTGATTAACAATGACTTGATTCCGTTGTGGGAAGTTTTAATAAAAGTAAACACGAACATTTGAAAAGAGTGGGAGTGATTCCCCCCCCCCCCCCTCTTCTTCACTGGGCCACTGGACAGGAGCAGTGGCGACAATCACGTCAACTTTCCCACTACCTACAGAATAGACCGTAACCAATCTACAAATTGATTCATCATATCGACTGCGTGGTCTTGCGCAACTAATAGCAACACAATAGCGAACACTTTCTCTAAATTGACTCAATAAGGTTCAATGTACGAGGTTCCGTTCTGTTAAGGTATTATGTTATACTTAACTATCATTTTATAAAGGACTCGTCCTTATCCGAAGTCAAAGTCAAAGTACTTTATTCACTTAGGTTACAAAATGTACACTTATGAACGTCAGACAAAATGTGGAATAGAATGGTTCTACATTTAATGCCAAGTTCGCAATATATCTTTATATATACATATATTTCTTGTGTGCGTGTGTGTGTCACTGAACTCCTCCTAGACGGCTGGACCGATTTTGATGAATTTTTTTGTGTGAGTTCAAGGGGATTTAAGGATGGTTTAGATTCACAATTGAACCAGATTTACAAAAAAATATATATATATATATACATATATATACTAGCTGTCCCGGCTATATATATACTAAACTACTAAAATAACCAAGCAAAAGCCGGTTATCCCGTTCAGTTACTGTAGTAGTACAGTAACCATTACACAATGAAGATAAGTAGTAAGTATGTGTGAATATGATGGCAATTAGAATAATGTTATAAGCAGTCGTGCTCTTCAGGAGGCAACCATAAATTGCGTGTCAGATGTATAGGGGGTAGGGGGGTCGAATCCAGATGATCTACTGGTAGTGTTAGACAACCCAACACATTAATAATTTCATTTAAATACTTGATAAGCTCTAAATAGGCTTGTTTTCTAGGTAAACAAAAAAATCCAAAAGTCTAATTAGTGAATAAAACTAGCATTTAAACTACCAACGATTAATTCCTTGTTAAATTTTGTATAAAATCGGATTTTTTTAACATTAATCATATCATAAAAAGAAGTGATTTGACTAGAAAAAATAGTGACGTACAACCGTTTCAGTCTAACTTTTTTATGCTAACAAACAACTTAGAGTAGCAAGCAAGCAAATAAATCTAGCTTATAAAGATAGGCACTTAATATCAATAGCGGTGATGGGTCCCAATGAAGATGCACGAAGAGGAATACAATAATTAATTAAAATGTAATATAAAAATTTAACGAAGTAAATGTTTTTATGTTATTGCGCGCTGCCGTCTGTGCTCAGAAGGGAATGGCTCATTGCTCATCAAATATGTAATTCCTTATCTCCCCAATATCTCCCCTGTTAACATATTAATACCCAATAATAGAATGTTTCGGTTGGATTTTCAGGTTTTAATAATACGGACCATAACTACCTACAAAATAATTAAAAAATACAACCAATTTTATTATTATTAAATATTTTTTTCCACCATTGCAATACCGAAGCATATTTAAAAACGATTAATTCGTGCCACTCGTAGGTGTTCGCAATCGGATCCATTACGCTCAAATTTAAATGTGTACGGTTTTTTAACGCTGTCGTTAAAAAACCGTACACATTTAAATTTATATATCGCATGTGTCTCAAATTGCCGTGATATTCAATTTAATTAAAAACTCCGAAATGTTTTGATCATCACAATATTCGAAATAACTTATTATATAAGCTGCAATAAACGGGTATTTAACAAGTAAAAATGATTTGGCCTATGTCAGTATACCCCAGTATGGTACTGGGGTATACTGACATAGGCCAAATCATTTTTCAATTAATTACTATTTAAAATAAACATGTGGCCTAATGGTTAAGTCATCGGTTTTGCAATCGTGAGGCCGCGGGTTCGAATCCTACCCATTATACCACCGACGTGAACCCACTCCTAACACAAGCCATTGAGCTTAGCTGGAGGGGTTAACAGGATTGCTAGTAATGCGGGACCACAATCCCACATTGCTAGATATCTTTAAAAAAAAATGGAGAGACAGACAGGTACCAAATTCCATGGATGTTAGCAATGTAAGAGGTAAGATAAATACTTTGGTGTTTTTTTTTTGCAAAAATACCGCAGTCTCCGTGCAGTATTTCTCTGTGGCGCGGTGGTTGTGTATGGACAGGATTCGATCCCCACCCAGGATAAAACTTTGTGTGATGAGCACGATGGTTTATTCTGTATCTGGATTTTATTTATGTATAATATGTATGTATTTAGATATATACATATAAGTATGTTTATCAGTTGTCTGGTTTCTATAGTACAAGCTCTGCTTAGTTTGGGATCAGATAACGTTGTGTGAGTCGTCCCAAGATATAATATACATATATGTATATTATTTTTCTTTCTACAATATTTGACACAAGGTAGGTACATGGGTAGTTTAAGAAAAACAGGCTTGCGTCTAGCTTAGGTCTAGACACAAGCCTTTAGTTCAGGTAAACAGTGTTTTATATACCTACTACACCAATGACACGTCTTTTCAGTTAAACTCTCTGAAAATGATGTAACCAGTTCATTTCCTAAGTTGGAAACTATGGTAGAAGTACTTTCCAGCCAGATTTTCCAATTTGACAATATTTTGCTCCCTATGCCTTTCTCTTTGTTTGCACTTACAGAATAAAACATCAAATTGAAGAATCTTTAGATAACGCAAATTAATTTTGATAAATTATTTTTGGTAGCCAAGTCACGCTTTCTTACCAATTTACAATTTTAATTTCCAATATTTTTATCCAATATTCAAATTATAATATTAATCGCCAAAGTTTAATTTGCAATACTCTGTCAATCCTGTAAAACAAATAGCTGGAGGAACTCCCTATCTTATGTAAGCAGGCCGCAACCTTCATTCTTGGTTTATTGAAAAAAAATCAACTGAGCCGTAAAATTGGGTGTCGCACGCCGATAACTTGTAGTGATTCCGTAAATTACGTATAAATTCACATCTTTGTGATTCAATTGATGGGGTAAGGTGAGTTACAGTAAGTGGGGCAAGTTGGGCTGAATAAAGTTTAATGGGGTAAGAATAAAAAGGTTGTAGTGGTTTCATTTTAGTCTTGGGTTGTATGTACCCTCGATACAAATTAATAATAATGAAGTTTCTTTTATTTATATATTTAAGTGCAATTGATGGCAACCCCATTATACGCTTTAATAATTGTAGTTATATTAGATATATTTTTAACCTTTTATTTACACGACGTTTCGATCGAATTGCACCGATCCTGGTTACGGGTCGACAAATAAGTCCCGAAATATATCTAATATGTATAAAAATCGCGAAAGTTTAAAAACAATAATTGTAGTTATGTTTATATAATCTTTAAGACGTTGGCATTTTTTTAAATAGTTTTTATAGCCTCGTAAGGCCCAACCCAAATATAGGTCCATATACATTACGACCCAATGTACTAAAAATAGGTGAAAGTAGTTGCGGCCCAGAACTTCGATTTGGTAAGAAAGTGTTTAAATGTAATGGTTTTGGCTAATAAATTTAAGGGGTATTTCCCATACCTAAAGTTAACTATTTCATGCAAAAAAAATGTTAAAATAAATTGTCCCTTTTTTAGGTCACTGGGCCACAGTTCTTAGTATAGTATTAGTTTGAATAAATCAAATCGTTTCAATCATTTACCAAGAATTACAAATGTATTATTTGTAATTCTTGGTAAATGATTGAAACAGAACAGAACTGAAACAGCTTTGTTAAAAAAATATTTTTATTACTTCTTCTTCATTTTATACCTTATTTATTAATTAATTTACATTACAAAATTCTATTAATCAGTCTCATTTTTAGGAAACAATGTATTATTAGCATTATACTTCTTAACTATAAATAACAAAATAATATTGTTACTTATTAATCAATGGAAATATTTCTAATTAAAATATTACTTATTATATTATAAATAATTATAATAATGTAGATGTTACTCATAAAAATGTTAAACTAGTCTCTTTTGGTATATCAATCACAATTAAACTTAAAGCAATTACAATAGTCTTCTCATAATATTCAAATTTTCAAACTAATCAGCAACATACTTAAAAAAATAAAAATAAAATAAAAACATCTAAATCAATAAATCTCAGTATGGAACATATAATAACAATTTCTTTCTTTAGTAAGGCACAGGTGAATGTTGCACTTCTTGCATATAATTGTGCTTTTCTTGTTACATCCTGGTCTCCTGCATCTGTTTTGAATTGCTCCAGCTGAGGGCAAATGCAGTGCACCATGAGTTCTTGAACTGGCGCTGGGCAGCGGTACAGCTGGTTTAGAGCGTTTAGGTCTAGACTGTTCTTCGTCGTCTGTTTCGGAACTAGTGGAGACATTTGCGGATACTAACATTTCAGCTATTTCCATTTTAAAACTTCTTAGTTGTTGAATTTTTTTGACCGGGACGTTTTTACGTAACTCATTTTTTTTATAATTTAACCATGAATTAGTTATAGCCAAATCAAACATGTGCGAGATAAATCGCGTTGTCCATTTTCTTGTCCGATATCTGGACGGTGCCACAGCTAAGAGACGATCTGCAAGATCGACTCCTCCCATATTCGAATTATATGCTTTCACTACTTCTGGTCTTGGGACAGTAACATAAACTTTATTTTGCTTACACCATCTTTGGCAGGTGTCGGATGTTTGAGCAGCGTGCACATTGGACAAAAAAGTAACTGGTTTGTTATCAAGCCATTTCGTTAAAGCTATATTCTTCTCATCGTTGACCAATACTTGATAACTCCCTCTCCCTGCTTTTTTTAAGTCTTTGTCCTCTTTGAGTATTACTCTTGCGGGCTTAGGTACTCTATTCTTCGTTAATGTACCAGCGCACATCAAGCCTCTGTTTTTTAATTCTGTAATCAGTGTTTGGGTGGTGAAATACCTATCACAGTAAATTATATGTCCCGGCATCAAATTCTCCGTTAAGGCAAGAACTGCCTTCTCTCCCAACCCGAATGATGTGTCAGTATATGAAGGATATGTACTTGCCCCTTGATATATATTAAAATCACACACTTCTCCTGCGGGATTCGCCAAAACAAAAGCTTTTAAACCTGTAGGATTAGGTTTACCTGGGCAATATTGCTTCATCCCACAGGAGCCCGTAAAGGGAATTATCATTTCGTCAATTGACAGTTTTTGATCTTTTGGTATGGAATGACAACCCTTAAGAATTTCTTCGATAAGTGGGCGAACCTTCCAGAGCTTGTCTTTACTTTTATCTTCGGCAGAAAAGTCGTTGTCATTAACGATTTTTAAAGCATTTCGAAGAGTGAAAAATCTGTTTCGTGACATATGATCAGCTACAAAAGCGACACGAAATTTTTGTTGCCAGTACATGCGAAGAATCGGATATCCAATACAAGACATAGCCAAATTAATTGCAATAAAAATGTAGCACTCGGTAAGTGTCAAATGTAAAAACTGGCCGTTTTTTGATAGATACATCTCATTGGATCTATCTACAATAATTTGTATCAGCTCATCATTTACATATCGACGAAAATAGTCAATTTTACAGAGATCTTTATCATTAAGAGGTAAATACGATGGCTGCATAAAGGAAATTATATCAGGATTAAAATCTTTTTCTATCCAACCTCCAGTTTGTCCATCGTAACTGCCTATATCCTGGTTATCTACAGTTTGCAGTCGCGGATACACTCTCCCACGAGATGAGCTTCCTCTTCTTGGTCGAGAAGTCGAAGAAATGCCTCGACCACGACGGCCACCTCGACGCTGAAAAGTCCTCCCTCGCGTAACAGAAGAATTAGAAATCGCAGGACTTGAAACTGAAACCTCATCTTCAGAATCGGATGACGATTCTGCTGAATTATCCGACTGACGATTTGGGCCTTGAGGTCGATAATCCACATCATCGAGATCATCGTTGTCTTCATCATCTTCAAACTCCGATATGTCCAGATCAAGCTGATTTTCTATATCTTCGTCGTTCATGGCTTTAACAAAAGAAAATTAAAGTAAACACCCAATGTCCTAAAATTATGACATAGAAGTTCGGCTAACTTTTACAATAAAAACCCACCGACCTTATTTTGGGACATAGTTTTTATCGTTCCTATATTACTGATAAAAATACCTTTGCAATAAAAAAAAATGCGTAGGAACAAAGTATAACATTTCCACAACCGTTTGCATACGTTTCAAATATCGCCTATGAAATGATTACAAAGATATGAATAGATATACTTACTTAATTTCACGAGACCTCCGTTCACTCGAGACGAAACGTCGAAAAGACAGATTCTTGGTTATAAAATGTCAAGTTGACATTGTCAAAATTAGAGATGCGTTCCAGGTTAACATATTTTGATGGCAGATTTAAATTAGCGGGGGTTACTTTAACCAAAACAATCACTTAAATATCATGTCATAAATTTAGGCCGCCGGGCTGTAATTTTATGGTTTTAAAAACTGTCTTGGGCCGGAGTGTCAATATATTTTTGTTCTTAAATTAGGTGGTTGGGCCTTACGAGGATAGGACCCTATATCCTATAAAAACTATTTAAAAAAATGCCAACGTTTTTTTTCTCTGAGAGACGAATGCCTCCACGGGCTTACCTACTGCGAATTCTAGGACTTGCCAATTTCCTCCCGAAGTTTACCTTTATCTGTCTATTTCGAGCATTGCCTTTAAACCCGAATCCTACGGCATCTAACGAGACTAGAAACTTAATAAAATACACTTTTGAATCGGGAGTCAAAAACTACATTGCCGGCGATTTTCAAGTTCACTAGATCTCGTAAGTGCTTTATGTTAGACCTAATTCTAGCAGTGACCTTTTAGTTTCAAAGTTTGTAGTGCTCTTACGCCCTCTTATAGCCTAGGAGTTGGAGGTCGGAGAGACACTTGATAGCGTCTAGGTAGTTTTCTCGTCTAATATTATTTTATTGAAGACTTTGCCAAGTCACTGATGGAGTGTTTATTTTTTCACTTTGAGTCATAATTGATAATGGATTTAATATTTACATATCAACCCTTGTGATTTCCTACTGCTGGGCACGGGTTGTCAATTTACTATTGCGCCAATAAAATTGACTAATAATGGGGCAAGAAAATTATCCATCTCATCCAAGAGATAAGACAAAATCTCCTGAAAAATACGGGCAACTTAAATAGCTATAAGCTATCAACGTCCTCATTAGTTAATTGCAAAAGTCAGGAGACAATAGCTTCGTGTAAGTACAACTAAATTAGTCGTATCTACTTTCAATGGGCGCCGATTACTGGGGCAATAACGTTCCTTCTGCACCGAACACAAACTTAGAAGGACCATTAACTTTTTCTAACAAATAAAGTACTTCTGTAAAGATTTCATTAAGTTTATTTCTGAAGAGTTATTATATGTGTAATATGGCACAATTGAGTACTGAATTATTGAGTAGGATGAAAAAAAAAAAAAAAAAAAAAAAAAGGGGGTATATTAAACTATTTATATGTATTGGAAATGACATATTTTAATTTATATTTTATTACTCACTTTTTAGTTTAGTAAGTATAGTAACAGGGAGGTAGCAGTTATCTAAAAAAAACCTTCTGTGTAAAATTATCTAACTGATGGTGTAAATCGTATCAAAATCCGATGCGTACTTTAGAAGGAGATAGCAGTAAAAATACAAACAGACACGAGTAGCGATTGGTATTAAATTATGCAAGGATGTATTAAACTATGACTATGACTATGGATATGGAAAGAAGGATTGCAATTTGCCATTGTAAGCGATATCTTCAACTTACAGTTCAAGAAGGGGTCTCTCTTCTCTTCAGGAGTCGTCGAAAGAGCTATACTTGAGGTTAACATTGTGTTCACTTACGTTTTGCATGAAGTGTCTTCTTGGGAGCTTGTACTATGGAAACCAGACAACTGATAAACATACTTATATATTTCTAAATACATACATATAGGTTAATAACATCCAGACACTGAATAAACCATCGTGCTTAACACACAAAGTTTTATACTACTATCCAGCTTAGCAGTCAGGGTCACTTACCACTCAGTCAGTCAGGTCATCTAGAGTAACATACATACATACATATCAACCCATATGATGGCCCACTGCTGGGCACGGGTCTCCCCAGTAGAACCTACTGGTATGTAGATCCTGGGGGTAATTGCCATAATCGCCACGCTTGGCAAGCGGGTTGGCGATCGCAGTAAGGCTTTAAGTACGCAGAGGACGCTGCTGCCCGTCCTCCGGGGTGAAATCCCTTAGTCGCCTTGACGACACCCACGGGAAGAGATGGGGTGGTACTATTCTTAAGCCGGCACCACACGGCAATCTAGAGTAACATTATAAAATAATGTTTATTACAGTTGAGTCCTCAAACGCTACTCAATTGTAAAACCGTCGTTAAGTTTCACCTTGTCACTGTAAAATTAATATATATATATTGTATGTATAGATACTGAAGAAAACTCCGCTAAAGTCAGCGCTAGGTGTCAAGCCTTGGTTATGCTGAGGTGGTGACCTTTTCGGCACGGGCTTGCGGAGTAGCATACAGTGCCTACTATTCCTATTATAATTTGTGTGTTATGTGTTTTGTTTTTTTTTCATTTATATATATTACTAGCTGACCCGCGCAACTTCGTCTGCGTAAATTTTTTCTTACTTTTTTTACAACATTTTTCATTGCTGCTCCGCTCCTATTGGTCGTAGCGTGATGTTGTAGCCTATAGCCTACCTCGATAAATGGGCTATCCAACAATACAATATTTTTTCAGTGCAGCCCAGTAGTTCCTGAGATTATCGCGTTCAAACAAACAAACAAACTCTTAAGGGGATGAAAAACAGATGTTGTCCGATTCTCAGACCTACCCAATATGCACACAAAATTTCATCAAAATCGGTCAAGCCGTTTCGGAGGAGTATGGCAACGAAAACTGTGACACGAGAATTTTATATATTAGACTAGCTGTCCCGCGCAACTTCGTCTGCGTAAATTTTCCCTTTTTTTTACAACATTTTTCATTGCTGCTCCGCTCCTATTGGTCGTAGCGTGATATTATAACCTATAGCCTTCCCCGATAAATGGGCTATCCAACAATAAAATATTTTTTCAGTGCAGCTCAGTAGTTCCTGAGATTATCGCATTCAAACAAACAAACAAACTCTTAGGGGTATGAAAAATAGATGTTGGCCGATTATCATAGATACCGGATAAGCTGACCCGCGCAACTTCGTCTGCGTAAATTTTACCCGTTTTTGCAACATTTATCATTGCTGCTCAGCTCCTATAGGTCTTAGCGTGATGTTATATAGCCTATAGCCTTTCTCAATAAATCGGCTATCCAACAGTAAAATATTTTTTCAGTGCGGCCCAGTAGTTCCTGAGATCATCGCGTACAAACAAACAAACAAACTCTTAGGGGGATGAATAATAGATGTTGTCCGATTCTCAGACCTACCCAATATGCACACAAAATTTCATCAAAATCGGTCGAGCCGTTTCGGAGGAGTTCGATTACGCACCCCGTGACAGGAGAATTTTATATATTAGATTACTTTTTGTACATATGTTGTTGCATCTGTTGGTTTAGTCCGAAATAAATGTACTTTTCTTTTTCTTTCTTTTTTCTTTCTAAAGTCGTTCCCATTATGGATCAAAGGTAGAAATCCGTATGAGTTGGTATAGCCATGTAATGTGACGAGACGAATTGCACTGTAAGAAAGGCCCTAGCTATATAACGGACAGAATAAGAGGTAGAGGGTGACCGCAGTTCATGTGGTGGACAACCGTTGCTAAAGACCTAGAACGGGCTCAAATAGACGAGCAGACAACACAAGACCGATTATCTTGGCGCCGTGAGACGAGGAGGGCTGACCCCAAATACTGACTGAAGAAAACGCGGGAGCGAGCTGCTGGTTTTCTAGAAAACCCGTCTCAAACTTTTGACTTACACCAACCTCTGTTGTAGTTAAAAGCTAGAATGTAATATTATCTCCACTTTGCTCTTAATGTGAACTCATTTGTCGTAATTTGTTTTCGTTCACAAACAGACAAATTATGGCTGTATTGCTGAACATAAATAGCCAAAGATAGCGTAGATATTACATTAAATTTATATATTTTCGTAAAGGCCAAATAGGTAATACAAATTATAGAATAAAGAAAGTGTAGGTGTATCTGTTTTTATGTGACATAACAGGAATACAAACACCGACAAACAAATCTATTCTTCTATACTAATATTATAAAGAGGAAAGATTTGATTGTTTGTTTGTATTGAATAGGCTCCGAAACTACTGGACGGATTTGAAAAATTCTTTCATCGTTGTGAAGCTGCACTAACCCCGGGTTACAAAGGCTATTTTTTATCCCTGTCTTCCCACGGGCACGGGAACTACGCGGGTGAAACCGAGAGGCGTCCGCTAGTATATAATAAAGATGATAAACAATAAATAAGTAACTGTGATACACTCTGTGGCGCGGTGAGAGTGTATCCGACTGCTACGCAAGAGGTCGTGGAATCGATTCCCATACGGCACACCACTTTTTGTGATCCACAAATTGTTGTTCCGAGTCTGTGTGGACTTTGTGTCCGTGAATTGTATGTTTGTAAAGTCCCCCGCGACACAGGGCTTGTACCCTACTGCGGAAGTCTTAATTTGTAAAGAAAAGAAAATAAATCTTTCTGGGCATATTATAAACTGTCGAAAACGGTAAAAGAAAAGACTTGGCGACTAACTTCTCACTGTGACCTAAATTGTTGGGACATAATTTATTTAGTTAAATTTTATTTACGAAAACAATTAAATTAAATCATAAGAACATTTTGTTTTAATTACATTTGAAATCCCAGACTGCCTTGCACTAGACGTTTAACTAATTAGGGCGCAAGGTCAGTCAGTTCACAAAATTTCGCCAGTTTATAATATCGCGAGAAAGATTATAAACCAATAATAATATATTCACTCTAAGATATAAGATGGATAAACGAATATCTACCTCGATAAACGTATCCTTTTCATCGATCTAGTGTCAACAAACTTGAAAACACGCAAATAAACTGCTAGACTCTTATTTCAGATATTTATTTGGTAAATTTTGAAGGCAACTTGGTGTACCTATTTACTGTGAATTATGTCAAATGCCGTATCCAGGTGGCTCGTATATCAAGAGTTGTCGTTTCAAAATGGCGGCCTTTAGCTTTGGAAAAACATTATTTTGTTTTTGCGTACCGATCCTAATATTCAACTAATATTATCGATTGGAGGTTTAGATGTTTGTAACACAATCACCCCTGAATTGTTCAATGAATTTGGATGACATTTCCAGAATCGTTATCATTTCGCTGTCGGTTCTGCGTCAAATCTCTTTTCGGTAGAGTTGGATTTCCGTGTCGAGGGAAAATAAGGGACTATATAGTGCTTTCGTGTGTACGAAAAACTTCAATCTATTGCTTGTGAATAGACATAACATGTACATGTAGAATCATGACTTTTCACAACTGTAGTATTTTGCTTCCTAAGTAAATGAAAAAGAAAAAAATGATTTCTGCACTTTGTTAAAGTCAAAGTCAATAAACTGTATTCATTTAGGTTACAAATGCAACGCTTATGAACGTCAGACAACATTTGGAATAGAATGATTTTACATTTAATGCCAAGTTCGCAAGAGTAAAGCCGTGAGAAAAGACTTGGCAATAAAAAAAAAAAAAAAAAACTAATCTCCAGCGTAATTGGCTAGTCTCTAATGAGATTGGCCGCCGTGACTGACAACGGTTACTGGACTATTATTCATGCGAAGTTCACAAAGCAATACTTGAGCCAAAAAGAGCAAAGCAATTTTACCAATTGTTTTACTCTTCGTACATCACGAAGAATAAAACAATCGATAAAATTGTAATGAGACGCTTTCTTATTTCGTAAATAGTCACGCATTCACCAACTTATCAGTGACAACATTACTTAACTTCATAAATCTATCATTCGTCTCGCTATATCGATAAAATAAAAGTTCATTCGAATGAAGGTCAAGTCAGTCGAAAGCTTTAGCGAAAAAATAATTTTAGCAAAAACCGATCTAAGGGAAAAAGTTTTTCCGTTAGCTGAACCAGATATATGTCAAGACCGAGGCTTTAAAGGGACGCATTCGTCATTGAGTAAATCCAGTAAAGTTTGATAAGGGTGTAACTGGAGGCTTCGACTGTAAATCGTTATGGGGCTAACAACTGTTGGATTAAGGATAAATCTCTGTTTCTATTATCTCCTATTTCCATTTTTAAAATATAGTGTTTTGGAAAAAGCAATTGTGAGATTGTTTTACGGTTACCATAGTTTTGACCAACTTAATGCTTGATTTGAAGTCAATGACTGTTTGAAAAGATGTTTGGAGAAGTTAGGCGGCAGGTCCAAATCACAGACTCACTTATGAGACTAGCTGTTAAAAAACTTATGAGTTTCTTGGGAGCATCTTCTATTATTTCAATTATGGAGTTATACTAGAGTAACGATTCTGTTGAATGAACCAGTGTTTGGTAATAGCTTAACACTACATTTAAAAGTGAAATCATGCCTTCATGAGTGTTGTTTATTTTAAATTCAAAGTAATTTTGAATTTTATTTAGATAACATTATTTTGAATTTAGTAGAGAGCGTACATAGCTTAAACTAGAATTTAGAAAATATGGTTTTCAACAACACAATTGAAACGAAGTAAATGTAATGACAATGAGTCTACTTTAGTTTTAAAACTACAAGTGCTCTCAATAAATCTCTTTCACAAGTTGAACAACATTGCGTGGCTTATTAACTGTGTCCATTCAAGTTCCAACTTTATTCTTTGCTTTACAATCTGCATTTAATTTCCAGTTTAAAACAACTGTATGTTGTCACAAAGTTATCCATATGATGTCCCACTGCTGGGCACGGGTCTCCCCAGTAGAACCTACTTATTATAAATTTTGGGGGTAATTGATTGTATGCGACTTAAAAATAATGCCATGACTCTCGGTCTGCTCAAGAAAGAAATAGTTAAACTTTTATGGCATGTCATATTTTAGGATTTGTTTCGATTTACTCAGGATTCTATCACCAGATCCTGAATTGATGACTCTGAGCTCTACTCACTTATATGTAGGTACTCTTTAAAATCAAAAGAAATTCAAAATTGGTGCAACTATATTGCTGACTATTACCTAAAATCAAACATTGTAACCTATAAGTATTAAAACTCTAAAAGAAGGAGAGGTGCCGCATAAGCAAGCTTAATTTTTCAATAAAAAGAGTCAAAAAAACTTTTTTATTAAATATTATCGCCTTCAAAAATAAATACAAGGCAACTAAAAAGAAACAAATAAACAATTTGAAGTTGGTGCCATGAAATAGTTGTTTTTTTTTAAATTCGGCAGCAACTTCAAAATGTTAATTTGTTTCTTCTTAGTTGCCTTATATTAGAATTTTTCAAATCGGTCTTTGCGTAATCGGTGAACAAACATACAAAAAAACATGCAGTCGATTTGAGAATCTCCACCAACGATGACGATTATTCTACAGCTATTCCATTTTCGCAGTTGGTTACAACCAAAATATATATATTACGGGTTTTAATCGCGTGAATAATTTAAGGTAAAATACCTTGTTTATTGCCCGACGTTTCGACCGTATTGCAACGGCCGTGGGCACGGGAAGACTAGTTGAGCTCAGCGTCGCGTCGCCTCCGTGAAGCGCGGAAACCGTGAAAACTACTCTCACTTGATTTTACCTGAAATTATTCACGAGATTAAGACCCGTAATATATATATTTTAATAATGTGTACAAATCGCGAAAGTTTATCAACATTTATAAAACCAAAATGTCTATGTGCTCAAAACTTTGTCGTCACAAACGTTGAAACACGTAATCCAACAGTATTATTTGCGACAGTATAACGTATTTATCGAAGGCTATATTAAGCTAACGAAATATGAAGGTATCAAGAGAGAATTTATCGGGACCCCGCGCCATATTGGCTAATACTCAAAGTCATTCCCGAACATTTATCTTTTTTAGTTCAATAGAAATATATTTAGGAGATTCGTAAATATGTGTTTGTAGCTTCATTTATGTTTTTTTAAAGGCAGCTATTATCGGGGGGGGGGGGGGGGCATTTTCAAACTTAACTTAACCAACAATTATAATAGTTGGTTAAGTCAAATTAATGTGAGAATTACCAAACAATCTTTAAAACATAAATTAAAAAATAATTTAATCGGTGACTCTGTCGCCACTAGTCTTGTAATAGTCGACTGGTAACTAGATTTAAGTGTATATAATATATAAGTGTACAATGTAGTTATAGTAATATACCTGTAGATTGTAAAATAACGAGTGCTAATCCCACCGACAAACTGTTGCACAGTTTGGTGGGTTATATAACAACATAACAATGTTTAAATTTCAATAAATACCTTTTATTATTAAAAAAAAAAAAAAAAAAAAAAAAAAACAAAATGGAGGAGGTTCTCAATTCGGCTGTTTTATTTTTGTATGTTGGTTCACAGATAACGCGAAGACGGCTAGACCGATTAGAATTTTTTTTTTGTGTTTTTGGGTATACTTCCAAGTTGGTCAGATCATCAGATCTAGACCTGATCATGAGATTCTGGAGAAATCGAGGGAAATCTTCAATGGTTAAAGGCACATCTATAGTGATTTAGGTATGTTTGATAGTGATTCCTACATTTACTCTCAAGAAGCACTAATTGCTGAAGTGGAACTGATAATGAAGACCACAAATGACGAGCGGAATTATCCAATATTTCACGGTTACCGTTTCAGTAATAAAACTGATGGTGAACTATCACGTGAACTCCTCAACAATTAACAGCCCTGCACCGAGAAAAGCAATATTTTTTAAAAGAATTTTATCAGTTGACATAAGCCTATTGTAGCTTAGGTGAATTACAAACCAACCCACTAAAAAGTGATAATTAAAAACTTTTATACAAAAATTGTTGCTGCAGCTGTTGTTTTAAATATCTGTTTTTAGACTCGGAAAGATTATTAGTGGCTCATATTTGAAGAGTTGCTACATACATGTTCGAACCAGCATCATATGGCACAGGCCAGGCGGTGGATGAACGTTCGGGAAAAAACCTCTAGGCCTTTTTGAACTACCCGGGTCCTTATTCATTATCTTTTTTTCGTTTTCACGTCAAGCCGCGCTTTTAACTGTCAAAATCTTGTCATTATGGTACATAGAGAGCTGCGCTTAGAAATGCATTACGTACATATGCGCGCGGACATCTTTGAGTGCACCGTGCATGCGCCAACTAGCGCAGGCTTGCCGCGAAATCGAAAAAAAACATAGTGGGACCCATCGGCACTTGTTTGGTTCGGCAAGTATTGCCGAACCATACAATAAACAAAATATTACCACCTCATTTTTGATCTCAACCTCTTTTTAAGTAGGCCTCCTATGTTAAATAGTAAACTGATAAAGGCTAGTGATGTACATACTAAACTTGATTGTAGGTATTTCTAAGAAGAAAAATCTCTCCAGAGTTTTGTTAACTGTTTAACTATGCTCTATCTGACATCCTATCAATACAGTGACAGCAAATCGATTTGAAAGCTTTATTACTTTAAATTTTTAAATTTTCCCCGTTTTTGCAACATTTCTCGTCACGGCTCCGCTCCTATTAGTTATAGCGCGATGTTATATAGCCTATAGCCTTCCTCGATAAATGGGCTATCCAAAAAAAATAATTATTAAAATCGGTCCAGTACTTTTTGAGTTTATTCGTTTCACACAAAAATACAAAAATACAAATCTTTCCTCTTTTTAATATTAGTGTAGAAGTGTAGATGTAGATAGGTACTTTTTGCCAGCTTCAGGCAGTAAAACATAAAACGTCCCTGCTTCCTTCCATTAGCCTTATATCAAAAGGCACAACACAACTAACTTCAATGACCGGCCATCAACTATTAATACCGCTATTATACTGCGCGCCCCAGCTTCTAGACTATAAATACCACGTAATTGAACTAACAAGTTTATAGTCAAGGCTTGCAGCATCGTAGCAGTTTCTATTCAATTAGGCATAACGTAATAACACTGCGTTTGTGTCTTAAGGGGTTTTAGAAATATCATTCTTGTCAAATTAATGGGTGATCTTGCAAACCACCATGTCTGTAAAGAACATCTCTAGATAAATTCGACCATTTATATTTGGTTTTTAACTCCTGGGTCCTTATTCAAGATCTTTATTCCGAAGACTGACGTAGGCTGTGCGCGCACTCTGACTATTGTCGCATCGCGCGCGTCAGCCGCTCGTCGTAAGTCGCGCGCGACTCGTGACCGGCCGCGAGCCCGTGCGGACCTGTCAAGAATTTTTCATAATGGAAAATGGAGAGCTCTCCATTTAGACAGTTCGCAGGGGCTTAAAAAAATGATCGTGTACAAGGACCCCGCACTATCAACTACTTCAAAAAACATACAAATCTAGGTTACAAAGTCTCTACACCGAGACTCGGACTAACAATAGAGTATTTGATTGAAGTCAAATCAACATCTTTTTAACAAACGTCAAAATGAACCGTTCCTTCTAAGTTTGTATGAAATGCAAACATGTGATATCACGTTTTTAACGGCCAAACCATTTGCTTTTGATTTCTTTTTATGATAAAAATTGATAAACACGTTATATTATAATTTAAAATATTTTTTCAGAACACTTAATGACATATTAGTGCATAGTTAATTTCAAATATTTTATTTTGATAGTAGTCAAGTACCCAATTTGTGAATCATACAAAGTAGTGTACCGTGTGGAAATCATATTCACCTCTTGTATCAATCGTACAAACTCTCACTGTGCCACCGAGGCAGCCTTTCGATGCTATATCAAGCATCCGAAAAACAATATCACCGATCTTTGGCCGTTAAGGCAATTTGTGGCGGCAATACTGTGGCCGGCAACATGGCAGTACTCTCCAATATTGATTTGATGGTTGCCTGACGATCGTTGAGCGATCTATTTTGCGCAACATTGCCCGGCCAATTTTGTTGTTGTTTCAGTCGCCCTCTATTTTATTGTTGCCGCGTTGTGTAGCCCGTTTAGGAGACTTTATCATACGCCATACAATTGTCCGCATTGTAGAAATATTGCCATTATTGGCCGAGCAATTAGTTGCCAATAGTGCCGCCACAAATTGCCATAAAAAATGACCCGTTTAGACGCTCTTTTAGTACTACAACTTGTCTATTAATAGCCATAATACTGTAATAAGGTAACAAGGCGGTTGCCATAACGATTCTGTTTACAAAGACTTCTGATAACATCAATTAGGATCATTACCAAGGTCTTATTTGTAGATTACTTACGTTATCATTTAAACGCTTCCTAAATGATGTAATTAGTAATCTATGGTATTTTTTAAGCTAATAGTTTCAAGGATGTGTAGGGACCTAAGTATATTCACTATTAAAGCTACCATGCTTGAAATCTCAGCAGACTCAGTCCATATTTGACCACGGCCGATGCAACCTGATTGAAACATCTAAAGTTATATGTATAATGCTAGTGTCCTTTTTCACGATCTATATTCTATGTCCACGGTAAGCCCATGCGGAACTGTCAAAATCATGTCATAATGGTAAATGGAGCTCAGGTCGAGCTTAGAAATAAGCGCGCCGTAAGCACTATGACAAGATTTTGACAGTTCTGCATGGGCTTGCCGTGGACACGGAATAAAGATCGTGATTAAGGCTCCTGATCTCGTTAAACACCGCATTCCTTGTATTTATTATCCTTAGGCAGAATTATCGAAGATATTTTTACTTCTCATTTTATGTCACGTATTTATGCGTAGGTAGCTCATAAATTACCAAATTCATTTTCCCCGAAACAACGACCGTTTTTTTAGCTATTTCTAAACAGTTTCATCTAAATAATAATTGAAAAATGTAGTACATTAATCTTCGCTATCCCAGGAACGTTGTCGGCTAGCAAATGAAGTACTTAATACAAAAATGCCAAACTTATTTATCTAACAGAGCGACGTTGAAAATATATACCAGGGTTTTAAATAATATTTATTTTTAGCATGTGAGCCAAAAAAAAACTTGAGAGGTGTCAAGGGACACCCGGATGGAACGAAGTTCTTATCTTTTTTTTTTTATTCGTCAATGCGAAATAGAAAGACGAAACGAAAATATAAGAGAGAGAGAGAGAGAGAGAGAGAGACAGACAGAGAAACATGCGCACGCCGCACAGCTTACAATAGCTTACTATAGCAAAAAGTGTCGTTACAACTTTTCGTAAGATTTTTTTCCGTCTAGCCCCCTTTCACAACGCGCGATAAGGAACTTCGTTCCATAAAGTTGATATAAGACTAACGAGATTGTCTGTAATGTGTGATGTGTTTGTGTATTTATACGATATGCCGGTTGCCTCATTATTAAAAAAAAATATTAAAACAATCACGTAAAGGGCACTCCCGCCTGCCTTGGTTATGAACTCAGATGTCTTTTTTTTAAAATAACTAGCAATGTGGGATTGAGTCGCACATTACTAGCAATCTAGTTAACCCCTCCAACTAAGCTCAAAGGCTTGTGTTGGGAGTGGGTTCACGTCGGTAGTATAATGGGTAGGATGTGTGATAATGTCTTCTTTCAGAGAAGGCCCTTATTCTAAACGTGGGCCAAGTTGATAGATATACCCACTAAGCCTTTAAGGCCTAAAGGCTTAGTGGGTATATCTTGATCTTACATGTCTTCAATTTTTAGAACGTAGTTCCTCATCGCACGTTTTTCTTTGGGGGCTGAGAAGCTAGACGGAAAAAACTGTAACATTTTGACATCGATCAAAAATCTATTATTTATAATTATGTAAAGCTTAAATAAGACGCTTGTTTGTGTTTTTGTAAAAGGTTGTAATGTTTATTTTACCTAGGTATGTCAAACTGGCTGTGTGTGATATATGTATGTGTGAAAAAAAATAATTTAAAATAAGACAGAAAAATTTTAGGTCCAGTAACGTAGTCCAGATAGGTGGTTCGATCCCGGCCCCGGTTTGGCTATGGAAGTCCCGGGTTCGATTCCTCGACTTCAAATTTTTCTATCTTTCAAAAATCCATTTATTGTACCTACCTATTTGTAAAATAGGACATTTTTTTAAATGTTAAGTTCTTTGAGATTTTTTTTTATTTATTACATAATACAAAAACAAAAATATCAAAAGGCAATACGTTCCAACCAGGTTCATAAGACACCTCTCTCTTTTTTGGTTCTAAGTGGACTAAATAAAAAAGAATTAGGTTGTCGCCCATGTTAAATTTATCATCTTCAAAACCTGAAAGAAACAAGCTTAATATACAAAAGCGCTATCTAAATTTAAGCAAATTTACGCAAGAAAACAACATCGAATTTTACATTCAGCCGAATAAAGTCCCTATTTTTAAAACAAAATGAACGACAATTTAGAACAATTCCGTTTTGAGAGGCTTTGAAATGTTTTGAGAGACTGCCACTAAAATCTACACGAGATTAACAATCTAACGATATAACTTGAGATCATGACATAAAAATAGCTCATCAACGTCGAGCAGCTACTTGAATTGACGAGTTGTTCGTAAAGGGTCGGCTATTAACTACGGCACTATATTTCGTACTATGAAACCAACAACCCTATCTTAAATGTTGATAAACTACCTAAATTTCACGTGAATAATTTTAGGTAAAATACTCGTACCTTGTTTATTGCCCGACGTTTTGACCGTATTGCAACGGCCGTGGTCACGGGTATACTAATAGTTTACCTGTGCCCACGGCCGTTGCAACAAGCTGTCATCAGTCGACCCGTGACCACGATCGGTGCAAATCGATCGTAACGTCGGGTAAATAAAAGGTTTGTACCTTTAAATAATTCACGCGATTAAGTCCCGAAATATATCTAATACGTTGCAATACGGTCAAAACGTCGGGCAATAAACAAGATATTTTTACTTTAGGTCCCATAGTTTTCTTTTATGAGCTATTAAAAACACTTTAATATACAAGCTGCCTATAGTAACGGGCAATGGGAATGGAAACAAAATAACAACAACTTTTATTAAATTGCTAACTTGTAGTACCTACAATTTAATTTGTTAATTCATGCACAAACACAACATTGCAGCATTTAACAAAAAAATGCAATCACAACAATTAGCAATTCCGCAATAACAGTCAACAATTTGCAATGCCTATTGTTTACCTTTTAAAATCTACATAATTGTGCTAATTGCATGTTTGCAAATTTGATACGGATTTAATTGGTTTGTATGTTCTTGTTTTACTAAAATACACAGGTAAAAAGAGAAATTGCCTGACTAATTCATTGCTAATCAAACTATTGTCAAAACTGCTTGAAATTTAGCACATATTTTCCTCACCTTACTTAAGTGAGTGCCACTGTACAGAGATAGTCTGCACATTCGTGCGTACATACAGTGTCGTTCAGATTTCAATTACAAATTACGGCTAAACAATACAATATTACCAAGAGCTATTGTGCTAGAGATATTGTTTAACCATATAGAAGTGTAATAACAATACTATTTACACGTACTTTTAACAAATAAAGGAGTTATAATCAAAAAACATCGCGATCTCAGAGACAAGCTGTTAGTGTCGAGTTGCTGAACTAATTACGACAATAAATTTAGAGTTATACAAACTTATTATCTAAGGCGCGAAAGTTATGTGAAAATGTCTAATAAATCACTTAGTTATTTTAAATTTCACTATTTATAACTATTAATAGTTATAAATAGTGAAATTAAAGTCGATTCCAATAAAGTATATAAATCAATGTCACTAATTAAAAGATAAATATACTATTTCCGTTGCAATCTTTATGGTCAAGGACAATTCTATTACGAAGTTTTATATTCTCTTTGGTCAAAAATTCGTTCTTTGACCATAGTTCTACTATCTTTATGTGACATAAGACGGTCAATGTTACAAGTTAAGGAATCAATGGTTGTCAATAATTTTCGTATCGATTAAGAAATACTAAACACAAAATAAAACTATTGGGTATTATCTATCCCACACAGGCACATATACCAAAATATTGATGGCTATTGAAACAAGGCTGAAACATTTGCTTTGTCAATTTTTTTGGAAAGATTTACCTAATCTAAGCATGGACCGATGGCCTAAAGAAGGTCACTGGGGTGGATTGGATGCTGAAGACATAGGAGGAGGAACGGGTGACGGTATAAATGAGACATAATATGCCCAGCAGTGGACCGATACAAGATAATGATAAAGACATACCTAAGTGCAAAGAAATAATACTTCATAATACTATATCTAAAGGAAGAGAAAAGAAAATCGACAGAAAGAATTAAATATTAAAAATAGCGTAAGTATTTTATTAATAACGGGTGATTTTTTTGCTGGTATCTATTTGGCAACACTGTTTTTGACAGATCACGCGTGAATCGTGTCTTGTGTCATTGTCAAACTTGTTCAGTTTGGTCTATAATTTAACCATGAATCGACTTACGAACGAACAACGCTTGCAAATTATTGAATTTTACTATCAAAATGCATGCTCGATATAAGAGAGTGCATCGCGCACTTCTTCCAATTTATGGGCAGTTTGGTCGGCCTACTGAGGCAGCTATTCGGAAGCTTGTGACTAAATTTCGAACCCAGTTTACATTATTGGACATTAAACCACGAACACGCATACGTAGAGTGAGGACCGAAGAAAATATTGCGGCTGTATCCGCCAGTATTAGTGATGACCGTGAAATGTCGATTCGCCGCCGTTCGCAGCAATTGGGCCTCTGTTACTCCACTACGTGGAAAATTTTGCGAAAGAATTTGGGTGTAAAACCTTACAAGATACAGCTGGTGCAAGAATTGAAGCCACACGACCTCCCACAACGTCTAACATTTGGCAAAGTTGGAGGAAGATCCACTTTTTTATCGAAAAATTGTGTTCAGCGACGAAGCTCATTTCTGGTTGAATGGATATGTCAATAAGCATAATTGCCGCATCTGGAGTGAAGACCAGCCAGAAGCATTGCAAGAACTGTACTACTGTTTGGTGTGGATTATGGGCCGGTGGCATCATCGGGCCGTACTTTTTCAAAGACGACAATGGCCGTAACGTTACTGTGAATGGCGAGCGCTACCGTGTGATGATTGGCGATTTTTTTTTGCCCAAAATGGAAGAATTGAACATGCCTGACATGTGGTTTCAACAAGACGGTGCCACATACCACACGGCACGCGAAACAATGGCCCAATTGAGAGCCGCCTTCGGTGAACAGTTTATCTCACGTTTTGGGCCCGTCAATTGGCCGCCTAGATCGTGTGATCTAACGCCTTTGGACTATTTCTTGTGGGGCCATGTTAAGGCTCATGTCTACAGGGATAAACCAGCAACGATTGACGCACTGGAAGCCAATATTGAAGCATTTATTCGTGATATACCGGCTGATATGTTGGAGAGAGTGTGCCGAAATTGGGCCTTGCGAATGGGCCATCTAAACCGGAGCCGCGGCCAGCATTTGCATGAAATCATCTTCAAACATTAAATTATATTGATCGTTCTATCGATTCCAATAAAGATTTCATCAAATTTTTCAATTTTTTTGTGTTTTTTTTGAAAATCAAATCCTATACCTCTTAAAAAATCACCCTATTTGTTCTTTTACATCAATCAATTAAGTAATTTAACCCGATGTCCGATGTCCAGCAGATTTAAGTAATGAATGTTGTTTACTTTGCCGTCGTATACAGAATACAATTTATTCGACAATATATTATTTTTCTTGGGTGTAGTATTTATAATTTTGTGTTTAATCAGTGAGTGTAGGGCTTTTCGCTTTTACGGATGTAGATAAAGTAATAATAGATAAGTATTGTTTTTAAACTTTTGCGATTTTTATACATATTAGTAATATTTCGGGACTTAATCGCGTGAATTATTTAAAGGTACAAACCTTTTATTTACCCGACGTTTTGATCGAATTTCGCATATAAAAGGTTCCAGATAAAGATCCAGTGTCAAGTATTTATGCGTTTATTACATGCACAAACTCTCGTTCTTATTCAATTATCACGTATTCAAATCATTTTTTACAATACTGACGTTTCATAACCTCATTTATATCTTCTTCTTTGAGTGTATGGCAATATAGCCGTTTTAATGGCTAATTTTTGCCAGTGCCAAGTATTTATGCGCTTATTACATGCATAAAGTCCATTTCTTATTCAATTATCACATATTCAAATATTTTTTTCTAGGTTAAACTCGGAGCTGTAAAAATAATGGCCGGTCAGTTTGCCGCCATTTTTACAACTTATTTATATCTTGGCTTGCTCGTTCGCCACTGACACTTTACACTTCAAAGTGACAGTGACAACATAAAAATTAATGTCGTACTTATCTAGTCCTAGCCTACCGTAGCAAAGTAGGTAACATCAAGCTTAAAAGGCTTTCAATTCAATACCTCCTAACCAAAGCAAAAAAGGTATACTGTTGTACCACTTTTTCAACACTATCAATACTTTATTTCTATTCAGAAAAAGTGTCCGATCAAATTGTGACATATTTTACGGATGATCCCTAAGAAAAAGTGGCTGAAATGACTTACGTTAAAGAGACGGGCAAAAACCAAATTACGTTCGCTTTCAAAGCATTGGCCTTAGTGCGGACCTACTTAATTTTGGCCTCAAAATCAGCGGGATTGGCCTTGAGGCCTAAATGAAACGGAACCTTGATTAACGTGTCATTAAATATTTATCTTCATGCAAGCTTAGCGTAGAGGTCTTCTGACTTTTCAGTAAGCCGTGTGTTCTTGATTACAAGTGATCTTGATTAACCATTTGGTTTATTAAGATCTTGTAGTTTCAATAAGTTGCAAGGTTTTGGAAAGCCAAATGGCATACGTGTACCTAGTATTATTTTTGAGGTGGGGTAAAAAAGAAACGACTGACCCGTTGTTCTAGTGATTAGTGACCCTGATGAAGCCGGAGGTCGTGGGTTTGATTCCCACACGGGACACCATTTCGTGTGATCCACAAATTGGTGTTCCGAGTCTGGATGTAGTCCCCCGTGACACAGGGCTTGTACCCTACAGCGGACGTTGTGTTTAAAAAAAAAAGTTAAAATATAAAAGGAGTGGTGCGTTTGACTCTAACAATAACATATGACTGCCCCTTTAGCGTGGTGGGAGTGTACCCGAATGCAACGCAAGCGGTCGTGAGTTCGATTCCCACATGGGACACCACTTTGTGTGATCCACAAATTGTTGTTCCGAGTCTGGGTGTAGTCTTTATGTCCGTGACTTGTTTGTTTCTAAAGTCCCCCGTAACACAGGGCTTGTACCCTATTGCGGAAGTGGTCTTAAAAAAAAGCTATTAGGGGAAGGAAGGGGGACACCAAGCAAGCTGGGTATCTCAACGCATCCTATGGTTTGCTCAGCCATATCAGGATAAGCTGCTTAGTACGTAGCTTTTGTAACAGACACGAAACTATTTCCTATGGGACCAAAGAGATATTATATACAAGCAGGTCATGCGCCTGATGGTAGATAAGCGTCACGCTAACTCACAACAGTATCAGTGCCATCCAAATCCTTGTTTGGCAAAGATCTGAATGTCACCGCACCGCGCTCCGCAATTGAAACATTAGTTCGTTAATATCATTTGCCCAGTAATTACACTTGCTACAGTGCCCTTCAACCGAAACACAGTGATGCGTTAACATTACTATTTCACGGAAGTATAACTGATACTGCTGTGGTACCGACGAAGACCACACCACTCGTGCATGTTGATGTGATACTTTTAGAAAATGCTCAAACGTTGCTCTTTTATAAATCATCATCATCATCAGCCTATCGCAGTCCACTGCTGGACATAGGCCTCTCCAATTGCACGCCACTTTGTTCTATCCTTTATAAATGTATTCTTTTAATAAACAAAACTCAAAAGATAATGATTCTGTCTATTCTTAAATAAGAGCTATGATTTACGTTGCTTCAAGCTTATATTACACTCTTCGCTAATATTATATTAGTAGGTTCCTACGAAGTAAAATAATAATTTGTAGCCTAAAAATATTATTTCATATTTGACTAGACACATGATAAATGGAGACCTGATCTTAAGGGCTAAAACATACTTTATTTTTGTATTGCGTAGAACTTTTAAAATTAATAAAAGTAGATACAAATTGTAACAGAAAGGTGTGGTATAATCTCGAGGGTTTAATTACATTATGATTCTTATAGCGTATCAATCTCTTTTATTTATCTTTATATATTAAAACCTCTTTATTATACGCGAATTAACGCGCATTGTTTACCTTAAAATTGCTTGACGTTTCGACCAGGTTGCACCGGCTGTGGTCACAAACGGACTTAAACAATTTTAAGGTAAACAATACGCGTTAATTCCCGTATAATAAATAGTTATTATCATGCAACGGTTCGTATTAGTTCGTAACAGTTAGTATATTTATGTAAACTTAGGATATTTTTTTATTTGTTGCAGGTAAGAAGACGTTCATTTCTGCTCAACGGTAATTCCAAAAATACGTTAAGCTTGAGGGTACGAATAATTTTTGGTTTTTTATCAGCCATTACACGTTCAATCCAGATCGAGTTCCCGTGATCGTGATTAGTGATATTCCAGATGTACTGTGTAACGTGTTAGATTGACGGATCGAGACATGTTACAACTAGACGAATCAAGATGGGTCAATCTATTGCGATCCGCGACCGTGATCAGATCACGATCTGGATGGAGCGTGTAATGGCTGCCAATGGTTTTCCGCTTGACCATGCGGCGTGCCGCCCAGGAGTGCGTAAGTACTTTATTATTATCTATTTAATAATTGCTACTTTATTCGCTAAGTTTGCAACTGGGTTCTTATTTACTATCTTTTTTTCCTTTACGCGGTAAGCTCGCGCGAACTGTCAAATACCTACAAATACAAATACAAATTCATTTATTTGCTTGAAATAAGGGTTTACAAGGGTTCTTAAATATAATAATGTCCATTTAACCTTATACTACCTGAATAGGTGTGCAAATTGAAATAAACTTGCAAAACTAGGAATTAGATTGATAAAATACATTATTGAAATTTGAATTAATTAATATTGTCAGTAAATAGTCATATATATTATCTCGCATGTCAATTAATTATTATCACATACAATTAAAATTCAATTCAACCATTCTCTTACATTATAAATCATTTTTTCCATTATTATAATTTTTAACTTTCGTTTAAATAATTGTAATGGTAGCTCCTGTATAGCAGTTGGAACTTTATTATAGATTTTAATGCACATGTTGTAACAATTTTTTTGAAACATGGTAGTTCTAGGAGCTATATCTAAAACTAGTCGTTGTCCACGCCGTGTGTTTCTAGGGTATATGTCATTGGCTTTATAAAAAAGATCTAAGTTAGTTTTAACGAAAACACATTTTTCAAAAATATACAATCCAGGTACAGGCAATATTCTAAGGTTTTTAAAATATGGTTCACAAAACAATTTTATTTAACAAATCAAGTTTATCAAAATCTTGTCATAATGCTAAATAGAGAGTTTAAGGACCCAGACTTCATAAATTCTTACTTACTTGTACTTACTATTAATTCAGAAAATGTTGTGGGAATAGCGGCACAAAGGAAAGAAAATCTTTCTTTTTTTGTCAATCCCAAAAACAAAACATTTTTTAACCACGTCGTGTTGGATAGCAGCTAATTTGTGAATATAATTTTTTTTTTTATCACTGGCTGAATAAGTGTAGTACAAGATTTTCACAGTAAACACCATTAGTCGCTTATTCAGTGGCCACATTGAAAGGCAGAGTAGATAATAGTTTCATTTGTATTCGGTGCGGGAACGCGGGATCCGGTGCGATCCCGGGAAATGACCGATGTCCCGGAACTGATAACTTAGGTACCTCACATCGTAAACTTTTGGAATGTCTCAGTTTCTCACCATATTCATTGTCACAAATTGAGTCCTGAATTTATCTTACATTTGTTATACATATATGTTATATGCGTGATTTTCTGTGGTTTGTTAAAAGTTTGTTGAATATTAATTTTTTCATTAAAAAAATCTTGTCTGTAAAATCGGATAACTAACGATAATTTTACGTGACAACGTCATAAGGAAACATTGATGACATTGTAAACAATAATAAACAAAAACCTTGCCTGTGAGAGCTTTATTTTAATTATATTTTTTAATTTTTAAATGTATCGCATGTCGCTGCAATCGCCAAAACATTGATGATATTGTAATAAACAACCATGGCTGTGACAGCTTTAGTGGACCCGGGCGCATGCGCCCGACGGTCACAATACTTCAGCCTATCAGCAGGCGGAACGTAACGGACCGTGACAATTTATCATACCGTGACATAAGACATCATCACGTCAAAAAACAGTGTCTGTATTAGGTAATAAATGCTCTCACAGCCGCGATTTGTTATAATGTCAGTGATAGTGAAATAACACCACATCTTAATTTATACATCAAATTGATTCGCTTCTGCTAGCAGCGTCAGTTTCGTTTTTTCTTCGTACATAGTGACTATAACACAAACCAGACACCACTGCAAACTTGTTTCAGAGCTGTTACAGCTGCTCAATAGAAAAAGTTCCCAAGGCAATAAGTTTCAAACATATGATAATAAAACTATGCCAGTAAAATTATACCCTATAATGCAGTATATGTATTTCTGTTATACAAAACATAGCTGACCCGCGCAACTTTACCTACGTAAATTTTCCCCGTTTTTGCAACATTTTTAATTGATGCTCCGCTCCTATTAGTCGTAGCGTGATGTTAGATAGCCTATAGCCTTCCTCGATAAATGGGCTATTCAACACTAAAAGATTTTTTCAATTCAAACCTTTCTTGAGATAATTGCGTTCAACCAAACAAACTCTTCAGCTTAATAATATTAGTATAGATTTTACTTCCAACTGTCTGCCTGTATGTTTTATTTAAGTTCATCTTTTTGCTTTTAAGTTCATAACAATGTAACCGATTTTTCTTCGAACTCCTGTCACTGTCAAAGATAAATTAAACTTATTACTTACCCGTAAATATTGCGCAAAAGTAGTCACATTTTCTCCAATGTTAATAAATCCACTTAGGTTTCCTAGATTATTATAATAATCGAATATTATATAGCATAGTTTTATTATAATAATCGAATCGCACGTTGCCTTTACCCTCTTCTGTATTTTTGTAAGTTGATACCCACACCGTAGGAGATTAATTCATTTAAAACTTGATGAAACCAGTTTACATACTATGGTTATTGCTTGCGTGAGTTTCATGGTGTAATGGTTGCAGCACCTTACTGGCTTTACTGTATATATACAAATATATAATTAAAATGGCATTTAAAAAAAGTGGCCATGAGTTTTTATTTCCAAGTTCTTTTCTCACGGCTTTACTCTTGCGTACTTGGCATTAAATGTAGAATCATTCTATTCCATTTTTTTTCTGACGGTCATAAGCGTTGCATTTGTAACTGAAATCAATAAAGTACTTTGACTTTTGACTTTTAGATAATAAAAATATTTGAAGTTCGCTGATAACTGCGGATATAAAAAATCATGTTTAACGTATATTATTTTCATCTCATAAAATCAATCTGTTTAATATTAATTTAACAAAGAGGTGTATGATTAAACATGAGTATACACAATGTCCCCGGTTGATCTTAATTGTTTAATTATTGAGATTCAGACAGTGGAATGGAAAAGTATAATTTCCCCATAATATACACATAATGTCTAAAGCTGGTATATCTATACTAATGTTAAAAAGCTGAATAGTTTGTTTGTTTGAACGCGGTAATCTCAGGAACTACTTACCTGAAATGAAAAATATTTTACTATTTAATAGCTCATTTATCGAGGAAGGCTATAGGCTATATAATATCTCGCTATGACTAATAGGAGCGAAGCAGCAATGAGACATGTTGCAAAAACGGGAAAAATTTACGCAAACGAAGTTGCGCGGGACAGCTAGTATTTTATAAAATCTGCTTGACGAGCAATGATGAACGCACTACAAAGACTCGTGTCTTACGGTCAGTATTCCTTGAATACGGTTCACACGAAAGACAAAGGCTTGAGCTTCCCCCCCCACCCCCATGTATCCGTCAGTGTATAATATTAACGGATATGAAGTACACCTAGACTTGGCTAAAAAAATTAGATGACAATGTTTTGTCCCGAGTGAGTAGCAGCTACGATCTTTTGCGCAGCATCTATTACCACTGATCCACCGAGGCAGTCATTTCCTTTTGTACACCGGTTAAAAAAGACTCTAAAAATTCAAATTCCCAACTCGAACACTGTAGGTACTCCTGAAAAATCCCTGATTTAAAAAATACTGCGACTTGTGTACCAACAGTGTTACAATTATTCCTTTTTGACATTTATATTATGACATTGTGTAACTTAGGATTTTGTCTCAAAACAATTTAGATAGCGGTTAGCATTTACTAAATACAATATAGAAAAATAGACGGATAATACGACTATATTTCCCTTCAACGAAACAAGGACCGAAAATTGCGGCGCTGATGTCAATTCATTTGACATTGGGTCCAGTGCTTGATGGCGAATAGCGACGTGATTGATTCATTTGTATCACAGTGACATTTACCCCTTTACCATATCCTTACTAAATCTTTTTCAGTGACTGTGACAAGACAAATAGATTATAGAAAAACATTTTTCTATAATCTATTTGTCTTGTCATAACACTGCTAGAATCATTTCTGGCATTTATTAAGGAGTTTCGTTGTCTGTCTCCGAAACTTTATCATCAGATCCTCACTACTTACTTATTTATATGGGACCATTTTGTAATAAACCTACTTATTACGAACAAAAAATCAATGTTTATAATCCTTCGTTATATGACGGAGTTTTGCCCGAACATACAAAAAAAAAAAATTAAGCTCCTCCTTCTTTTTGAAGTCGGTTAAAAATCGATAATAATTATTCATGGGACAAAATCCTAACATCCAATAGTGCGTCAGCATAACAATTTATTATGACAACTTATAATATACCCTAATTCTACATGCCTAAAGTATAAATTTCAAAAGCAAATGAGCTTATATATGGTCAGCCCTTCAGTAAAACCATTTTTGCTTCACACAATTTGCATCGGCCATTTAATTTGGCCTGTTTACGAGATTTTAGCCAGTTGCCCGTAACCGTTGTCATTTGTTAACTTTATTGTGTTACTGCTGATCTTAATAAGGGTTCTGTATGGTATGTGATTTTTGCAAGCTCACCCTTTTTGTGGCCGTTAAAACCCCGACATATGGATGTGAATAAATGAGCTTAGGTCCGACTGTTTTATGAAAAGCGATTTAATAGATTTAAATTATTTGAATAAATTATTTTACATTATTGAACCATTTATCTGGCTAAAACACCAGGCTAGTAATGTCAATTCGGTTAACATTATTTGGCAACAGGAACAGCAATGGTCAATAGCGACGTGATTGGTTTATTATTTCGTATCAAGTGACAGTTAATTTCAGACATTTTAAATGCCTGTAAGACGGATATCGTGGGTTTGATTCCTATACGGGACACCACTTTGTATGTTCCTTAAATTGTTGTTCCGTATCTGTGTACTTTGTGTTTATGACATGTGTGTTTTTAAAGCCCCTCGTGTGACACGGCCTGTATCCAACAGCTGTAGTTGATTAATTTCATTTAAATAGCTGATAACTTCGCAAAAATAGCCCGAAATAGTTTTCATCCTAAATGTGTCTTATTGGTCCTCGATTCTTCTATATCTTTGATATCTAAACTAATATTATACTGTAACGTTTTCATGCTCAAACCGCTAAACCTAGAACCGAAAGCTTTAGATGAAATTAGCTGTGATTCGTCCATGTGAAGACTCCCTATACCTACAAGTTAGCGTGATGATAAATAGCCTAAGTTATTCCTTATAATATCAGCTGTCTGACAGTGAAAGTCCCGTCTAAATCCGACCAGCCGTTTCGGCGATAAGCATCAACAAACAGACAGACAGACCGTGAGACAGACAAAAAGATTAAAAACTGTGTTTTTGTAGTCAGTATCATATCTTTTCATATGTATTTAGTAAAAATCTGTTTTGTTGACGTTACAAACAGGGACTTCAATTTTATTTATTTGTATCTATAGATTTGGTATGGAGTTAGTTTGAGTTCTAGGAAAGTACACAGAATGGTTTTCACGCGGGCGAATCCTCTCGCGATTTTTTTTTTAAAGCTATTGCATAGCTTCTAGGGCCTTGAGCGCGGGGGCCGAATCCAGAAATTCCGTAACGAAAAAACCTCACGCTCCCCACTCCGACGGGCACAGCGGTGGCACTTTTTAGTTTTGCCATCTATCGATGAATAGCAGAACTTTTAATAACTTTTTTTTTTAATTTAAAAAGAAAAAAAATAAAAATAAAAATATTTTATATTAAAAAAAAAACTGAAAAATTTTTTATTATGCTTTTTTTTTTTTTAAAAATTAAGAAAAAAAAAATTAAAAACATTGTTTTTTTAAAATTCAAAATAAAAAAAAAACATTTTTAATTTTTTTTATTTTTTTTTATTGCTTAAGTTGATAAAAATGCTATGCAATAGCTTTACCGCGGCAGTCCCCGAGTGCCACACATTTTTTTTTTTTTGTTATATCCTGCTACTTAGTAATCGATTTGTTTCAAACAATAATCTAATATGGTCTCAGATTTTCATCGGTAAATGTGTCCTCAGCAGAGATATGCACCCAGTGGTACAATCCTCATCTTTTGTCTACGAATCTCTTGGCTAGGTCTGGTATACTATTTCTCTTTAGGCGGGAGAATGTTAGACTGCCCATTCCCTGCAGTTCAGCAGCTAATTCATTAGTATGTTGGTCCAGTCTGGTCTGATACTTCTTGCTGTTCAACTCTATTTTTTGCTTAATAGTTCGCAGTTTGAAATCTAGGTTGACTGCCTCTGTGGCGCAGTGGGAGTGTGTCCCACTGCTACGCAAGAGGTCGTGGGTTCGATTCCCACACGGGCACCACTTTGTGTGATCCACAAATTGTTGTTCCGAGTCTGGGTGTACTTTGTGTCCTTGACTTGTATGTTTGTAAAGTCCCCCGCGACACAGGGCTAGTACCCTACTGCGGAAGTAGTACTTTAAAAAAAAAAAAAAAACTTTTGCAAATAAACATATTTATTGCATATGAGTTTTGGGATATTAAACATGGCTTAATATGAAACACAAAATCTTCTTGGAATTAGACCACAAAAATAGAAAAAAAACATGACATTGTTAACTTTATTGTAGACACTATATTCTGTGAAGTTGAGTAATACCTCCTCATCTAATATCTAACTGAACCTTTTTCAGTAGACTGAAAGTGTCCACTCCTTTTATCTCCAAAATAAGAAATCTAGCTTCATTTTTCAGCAACATGACTTGGATCTATTCATTCTAAGAAAAATTTTGTGCTGTAAAAAATAAACTGTTTCCTTCACTTTCAAAAAGGAAATGGGTGTTTTTTTCAAAGCTCGCATCAGTTATTGTTAAGTTGGTAAATGTGTTTTTTCCTGGTCCTTGATAAACAAGCAAAATATGACTGGCATGTTAGTGACTCTGATTGCTAAGCCGCAGGTCGTGGGTTCGATCCCAACCCAGGATAAAACTTTGTGTGATGAGCACGATGGCTTATTCTGTGTCTGGGTGTTAATAATCTATAATTTGTATGTATTTAGGAATATATAAGTATACTAGCTGTTCTGGCGAACTTCGTACCGCCTCAATCTCAGGAGCTATAGGTCGGATTTGAAAAATTCTTTCACTGTTGGATAGCCTATTTATCGAGGAAGGCTATAGGTTATAACATCACGCTACGATCTATAGGAGCGGAGAAGCAATGAGAAATGTTGTAAAAACGGGGAAAATTTACGCAGATGAAGTTGCGCGGGACAGTTAGTCTATACTAATATTTTAAATAGGAAAGGTTTGATTGTTTGTTTGTATTGAATAGGCTCCAAAACTTCTGGACGGATTTGAAAAATTCTTTCATCGCTGTGAAGCTACACTAACCCCGGGTGACATAGGCTATTTTATATCCCTGTATTCCAACGGGAACGGGAACTTTAATTATAAACACGATTACGATAGCTTGCTAATCGAAAAGTGTTCATGGCCATTTATTTTTTATTTTTTGAACAAATTTAGTGGCAACTCTATTAGACCAAACGAAGAAGATAATAGGGGTCCTACGTTTATTTCGGCGAGGGGTCTATAAAAACAGCTAAGTTGGCGGCTTAATAATACAATTAGAAATTAAAAGTACACATTAAAACAGACAAAAGTAACATTGAGTACAAGTAGATAAATAAAGTGGAAGGCTTCTTTGGCCGGTTATACGCTTCGCATGCATCTCGACCTGATCCTGAAAATGAGGGTCCTAGAGCCACTCTAACACGCCACTACACCGAAGACCTGCCAGAAGTCAACATTGACGAAATCGTGCTGGCTCTTAAACAGCTGAAAAATGGAAAAGCCCCTGGAGAGGATGGCGTTACAACAGAGCTGTTAAAAGCTGGAGGTAAACCCGTACTGAGGGAGCTCCAAAAGCTTTTTAATGCTGTCCTGTTTGAAGGGAGAACTCCGGAGGCGTGGAGTAGAAGTGTAGTCGTCTTGTTCTTCAAAAAAGGAGATAAGACCCGGCTGAAGAACTACCGACCTATTTCTCTTCTAAGCCACGTCTATAAGCTGTTTTCAAGAGTCATTACGAACCGTCTTGCGCGAAGACTTGACGAATTCCAACCACCGGAACAGGCTGGATTTCGGAGCGGATATGGCACCATAGACCACATCCACACAGTGCGGCAGATTATACAAAAGACCCAGGAGTATAATCAGCCCCTGTGTCTAGCATTCGTGGACTATGAGAAGGCCTTTGACTCGATTGAAATCTGGTCCGTTCTGGAGTCTCTGCAGCGATGCCAAGTAGATTGGCGATATATCCAAGTGATGAGATGTCTCTACGAAGCCGCCACCATGTCCGTTCAAGTACAGAATCAGCAAACAAAACCTATACCATTGCATCGAGGAGTGAGGCAAGGGGACGTTATTTCCCCGAAACTGTTCACAAATGCAATGGAGGATATGTTCAAGACGCTGCACTGGAACGGGCGGGGCATCAACATCAATGGTGAATACATTTCTCACTTGCGATTTGCAGATGACATTGTCATCATGGCGGAAACGCTGCAGGACCTGCAACGGATGCTGAATGACCTGGCTGACTCCTCTGTACGCATCGGCCTACGGATGAACTTGGATAAAACCAAGGTCATGTTCAATGAACATGTACTACCGGAACCGACAGCAGTGCACGGCGCCGTTCTCGAAGTTCTTCAAAAATATGTGTACCTCGGGCAGTCATTGCAGTTAGGTAGAAACAACTTCGAGGACGAGGTGAACAGGAGAATTCGGTTGGGTTGGGCAGCGTTTGGTAAGCTACGTCAAGTCTTCTCATCGTCGATCCCACAATGTCTAAAGACTAAAGTCTTTAATCAGTGCGTCCTACCCGTCATGACATACGGAGCCGAAACGTGGACACTGACGGTACGGCTGGTCCACAAGTTCAAAGTCGCTCAGCGGGCTATGGAACGGGCTATGCTCGGAGTTTCTCTTAGGGACAACATCAGAAATGAGGTGATCCGGCAGAGAACCAAAGTTATCGACATAGCCCACCGGATTAGCAAGTTGAAGTGGCAGTGGGCTGGCCATATTAGCCGAAGAACCGACAACCGTTGGGGTAAACGAGTTCTTGAGTGGAGACCGCGGCTTGGCAAACGTAGTGTAGGACGCCCTCAAGCCAGGTGGAGTGATGATATACGCAAAACGGCTGGCAGGAGCTGGATGCGAGAAGCCGAAAATAGAACAAAGTGGCGTGCAATCGGAGAGGCCTATGTCCAGCAGTGGACTGCGATAGGCTGATGATGATGATGAGATAAATAAACAAAATACGGTAAACGAACGATTGAAATTGTACCTTTGGTTAAGTGGACGATAAACATCCAAGTCATCCTAAGGTACAATCTCGATCACCAATCTCGTTATAAACTACGAAATCGCGTGCTTAACTACGCGATCAATCGATAAAAAATAATAATATGTCAGTTATTTAGTAAAAGCCTAACGGTCCCAACATTTTCCAATAAATAAACTGGAATTTTTCCGGCTTTATACTAGACGACACGGATCCGATTTGGAATATATTTTAAGGCGGTTTTGGCGAAATATGAGCATGCTACATGCTTATTTTAAGCTTATTCAATTTACTTGTCAAATAAAGCGGCATGAAAACTGAAACACAAATTTTGTATTACTCTAATAATTAATTCAAATGACTGAAAGAACGAAAATGTATTGAGCTCTAGTAGATAATATGAGATTAAAAAAAAAACCATAAACTCAGAATACCTTATTGGCATCAAAGTATTAGACCTAAAAATTGATTTCATTTTTCGCTTGTCTATTTGTTCCGAGTAATCTTCAAGACGGCTGGGTAGTTATTCACTATATTTATTTCGTTGTCGTAACAAGCCCGTGCGAACTGACGCATGCGCGGTCCACTCAAATATGTCCACAAGGCATGCGCGGTTGAGAGCTGCGCTTAGAAATGCATCAACGCGCATACGCATACGTCAGTTCGCACGGGCTTGTCATGACAACAAAATAAAGATAGTGAATAAGGACCCTGAACAGATTTTAATGGACCTTTTATGAGCAGGCTTTATAAGAAATAACTTAGACTACATATTTTAAACTCGTGGACTGAGTCACAGGAAGCCATTATTAAGCGCTATGTTTGTAATTTGTAACAGTCACCTAAAGAATGGGTGGATTACCTAAAAGTTTACTTCCAAATAGATATACGATACTTGAGTCATGCTCCAAAGCTTTAGGTAACAGCGATGAATGGCGGCGTCTTAAAGCTGAGTGACGTTAGGTATTCGGCCGTAGGTAATTTATTATTTAAGTCTAACGCCGGCTTTTCTAGAAAAAAGCATTGGCGCCAGCGTTGGGATAAACGTTATTCTAGATCCAAACGTTGGAGGAGTGGCGTTGGGGCCGTTGGGACCAGCTGTGGAGCCAGCGTAAATTAAATTGTCTTTTCGGGCAATGTGCCACAAGAGTGTTCATATCGCGTGATATAAATGTCTCATTTGAAACAAAGAATTTGTGTTTATGTGCCGTTGTATACCATTTTATGGTTCATTTTGTTTGTCGAGACGAATTGTGAAAACGTATGAACCTACTGAATTAATGTTTTCGCTCACATTTGCTTATCTTTATGCTTGAGTTGGTGGGTAGGCAGGGATCCGATCGTGTGTAGCAATAATATATTATATTTTGTGACTTCCTAAAATCGTTTGCTCTTTATAGTGCATCCATATCGCAGTTATTTGTTGTGGTGGTGTATTGCCCGAATTCTCTACACTTCAGTAAGAGTTCCTTTACGAAAAGGAAGCGAAAACTAAACCACAACTTCTAGACTTCGGTGACTGCGATGGGCCAATTATATAACAATTATTTTGAAATTCATTTTCAAACCTCTACCACAAAACCTAGACCGCCTTATTCCAAAAGCTGGACTAAACCTGGTTTGACGAAAATCCTAGTTTAAACCATGGATCTACGAAAATCTTTATTACAAAACGAGGTTCATCGCTTAATCGATGATCATCTTTGGTCCATAGCTTAGTCTTTCAATCACCCTAGTTTAACTATGGTAATAACCTTAAAATGTCAAAAACTTAACAATTTAAAAGTTAGACCATTTACAATTTTGCGTATTTTAGTTTCAATTAATAATGACGAATGTTGAATTTAAATAATTAACTAACTAAATATAGTGTGGCAACAAAATAAACGCAAAAATCGAGTGAAATGCAATGTGTGACAAAAGATTTAAAAATACATGCATAATATTGTTTTTCAAAACATTTATCACAGCTTGGAATTGAGAGAGAAGATTTAACATACAGAACTCAGAGATGTCCTAAAATTAAAGTGGTCTGTGCAATGTTTGGGTCAACCAGACTCGGCGTGAAGTGTACCTATGCAGTGTGGAAAGTTGAAGGCCCACACAGATTATTTTTGTTCGACAATAGTAGATTATAAGGGAGGGATCCCACCACCCACCCTCGATCTGTGAATCACCACGATTGAAGTAGTAAGGAAATGCCCTTAATACAACAATCGAAATAGATTGACAGACCGCACTCAAAAAGAGAGACCTGTAACAAAGAAAATTAGTGACAGGTACTCTTACCAAGTCGAGTGGTAGGCACCTCCGGACCCTTGACTTGCAATATTCCGCTCCCACGAAGTGAAACTTCGACACGTGTTTCGCCTCTACACGAGGCATCCTCAGGACAGTTTGGCACCGACTGAGCGCTCGTCCAACGTGTGCGCCTCTTTTATACTCTCAATCCCCACTACTCCGGCCAACGGTCGATGAGTAATGTTGCCTTAAAGAAAATAAATTGAGCAGGGGAGACGAATTGAAATTGGTTTGTTCGTTCAGCAATGTGCTTCTATCCTGTTTCAGTATTTCCAACTGCTCTAATACGCACAACCTGAAACCCTTACTGCAAATATGTAGAATTTTGAAAGAATTTCTGTCATTCAGGGCATGTCCGGTTTCAAGTAGATGGTTCGCAAAGTGAGATTTTTCTGGATGATTGTTTCTAAATGCAGCAATGTGTTCTTTGTATCTGGTGTCAAAATTCCGACCAGTTTGGCCAATGTAAATACTATTGCAGCCGTCACACGTTAATTTATAAATTCCAGATTGTTTCTCTTTGCTCACTTTATCTTTGCTGTTGCATAAATATCTCAACGAATTTTGAGGCTTAAAAGCTGAAAAAATACCATTAGCCTTCAATACCTTCGACACACGTTCTGTGATATCTCCAAAATAAGTCAAACTGGAAGTACAAGTTACAATTTCTTTCTGGAATGGATACAACATATGGTTGACTATGTTGTGCTGTTTTTTCTTAATCAATGAGTCAATTAATCTCGTACTGTATCCATTTGATTGAGCTATATGGTAAATAATATTGAGCTCTTTTCTGTAACTTTCTTCGCTTAGGGGCACATTATATAACCTGTGGATCATACTGTTAAACGCGGCTAGTTTGTGTTGCCAGGGATGACATGATGATGCAGGAATAGTAGTGTCCGTATATGTCGGTTTCCGGTAGATTCCGAATATATGTCTGTTGTTCTTCCTTGATATAGACAGATCCAAAAAGTTTATTGTGCCGTCCTGTTCGATTTCCAGTTTGAATTTTATGTTTGGATGCTTGTTGCTTAACCCATTGGCAAAGTTGTGGAGTTGTCGTTCAGTTCCTGTCCAAGCCAGTAAAATATCATCAACATATCTGTAATAATATAGAATATTATTATCGTTAACCACATATTTCCTTTCGAAGTAATCCATAAATAAGTCTGCCATCAATGGACTTAAAGGTGACCCCATAGCTAGACCCTCCTTCTGTAAAAAGTACTCATTATTAAACTGAAAATAGTTTTGTTTCATACAAAGCTCAGTTAAACTAATGATGTTCTCAATTTCTTCAGGGTGTAATTTCTTCCTTTCCAATCGATGTTTAAGTATATTTAAACACTCATTATATGGAACATTTGTGAATAAGCTTTCCACATCCAGAGATGCCAGTTTCGAATTGCGTGGTAACTGTAAATCTTTGATTTTCGTGATTAAATCTTGGCTGTTTTTGATACTGTATTCCGGTGAAAATGAAGATCTCTCTTTAATCAAATAATTCAGATATTTGGCTAATTTGTATGCAGGTGCGCTAGTGTATGATACCACTGGTCGAACAGTCGGTGCCAAACTGTCCTGAGGATGCCTCGTGTAGAGGCGAAACACGTGTCGAAGTTTCACTTCGTGGGAGCGGAATATTGCAAGTCAAGGGTCCGGAGGTGCCTACCACTCGACTTGGTAAGAGTACCTGTCACTAATTTTCTTTGTTACAGGTCTCTCTTTTTGAGTGCGGTCTGTCAATCTATTTCGATTGTTGTATTAAGGGCATTTCCTTACTACTTCAATCGTGGTGATTCACAGATCGAGGGTGGGTGGTGGGATCCCTCCCTTATAATCTACTTAAGATGGATTTCCGCCATGTAACGCCTGATTCAATCGGTTCGACAATAGTATCATTAACTGGTGCTCTATGTAAAACAAACTGATGCATTCCACTTATATGTCACATTATTAGATTGAAGTTGGAAAATCACATTTGGAATGTCTGATAGGTGGTCTGGAGTAGTGCGGCATAAACCAATGTTGAATATACTCAAAATGCACAAAACAAAGTAATAGAAACATCATCTTACCCAAAACTTACTAGTGAACTATATAGTGGAACTAAATAAACATTGATCAATTTAAAATTTAGTTGGTAAAGTGTAACCATGGGTATACCTGTCACTAGAAACAGATTTAAACTTAGATTATAAGTAGGTACCAAGAACTGAATATTATGTTTATAGGAGCTCAGCTAGTTAATACTTTGCTACAATGTTCCTTTAAACATAGACAGAGAGTACAGATTGGTTACAGGTTATTGAAATTGTGATGTAATAACTATTATGCACTACTTAACAGTTTAGATAATTATATTTAAGATTCTCATGAAAATGAACTAACACTGTTTATATAATAAAGAAAAAATGCATACAATTTAAAATTTATTGTAAAATAAATAACTATATTAATATCATAAAGCTGAAGAGTTTGTTTGAACGCGGTAATCTCATGAACGACTAATTCTTTTGAACTTTTTACTGTTGGATAGCCCATTTGGTAAGGATGTCTATATAATATCACTCTACAACCAATAGGAACGGAGCAGCAATGAGAAATGTTGCAAAAACAGGGAAAATTTATGCAGACTAAGATGTGCGGGAAAGCTAGTTATGTATAAAGAAATAGGGATATAAACTCAATATTCCTTTTCAAACATAGTTTGAACAGGGAGTACAGATTGGTTACAGATTATTGAAATTGTTAACATCCATTTTGTTGTCAAATGGAATAACTAATAAGTGCTACCTAACAGTTTAGATAATAATATTTATGATTCTCATGAAAATGTACTCTGTTCTTAGGAAGAATAAATGGTATCTAATAAATAATGATTCTATGTAGTTATTTGAGAATTTCATTTCATAGCAAGCTCACTGATATTAAATAATAAATATATTCATAAAATTTGTTTCAATTGTTTGTTGTGCTTCAGCCGAAGCTTCAGTAGGTACCTACCTACGTTGAATCTAGGCATACTTTCCCCCAATACATTCAGAACAACGAGTGCAACAAAGAAAACAGTAAGTATATTAAAAATGCATTATCTTATTGAGTAAGTATCCTTAATCTATTGAACGAATTTTCATCCAACCATGCTAAGAACTGTTCCAATGAAACTAGCTTTGTAATAAAAACTCGCATCCAAGTTCCTATAAGTGTTTGGGCGCTATAATTACTCAGATTAAACTTATAACATCCATAATAATGTCGTGAGTTAATAAAATTTAGGTTATCATCATTTGTTTACATTTTTAGTACTACTGACAGCTATATATGTAACGTTCCGATCCTGACAGAATCTATTTTATTATTCGTAAATTGCAGGCCGAGGACTTTTATGTCAGGTTTATATTTTGAAAATTACGTAGTCCTGGCGAATAATTTAGCTAATAGAACGTCTAAATATTTTTTCTCAATGAAAACTATACTTTCAAATTATATTGGCTTAAAACGGAACGTTATTTTTGAATGATAAGAAAAATGAATGAACTAAATTGATTATAATCTGTGGCTGATTGCAAGATCCTTTGGTATCAGCTGGTCCACGGATTATCTAAGCTTTGTAATAAGACCAATAGTACAGTACTAAATCCTGGACTTGAAAGTCTTGGCCTAAACCTTGATTTAGTCTTCTCTTTGTAATAAGGCGGAGAGAGTACCTACTATCTGTGTTTTGCCACTACGCTGGTGTCGCGTCGCTTTTAAAACAAAGTGTTGCGATAATCTACGATATTCCTTGTCCTTAAGCAATGTTTAGGTGCATAAGAAGAAGCAGCATGAGCTGCAACACTGCGCTGATTTTCATGTGTGTATTGCTCGTGTTCTCTCGGGTACACACATTTAAAAAAAAAACTAGTAAGTATCTAAATAATATAACATTTGTCAGTTCTAGATACTTTACGTGAAATAGGGTTCAGGTCTTTCAAATAATTATATAGAGAACTTAAATATTAGGACACCAAAATATATATTATAAGTATCGTAGATGGTAAAAATAAATTTAAGGACTTGTTTTTATATAAACCCGTAAAAAAACTTGAAGTTACGGAATTGCTTACAGTATTGTCTTATTGTTATAGTTATAGCGTTCTAAATCTAACATTGTACGTACGAATGTTCTACTTTATTGTGTCCTGCGCTCCTGCGCACTGTAAAGTAATGGCTGTGTGCGAGAGAGCGAGGCGGGCAGCCGTGTCAATGTCTAGTGCTAAATGAAAAACTCGCTCGGCGTATTGTGCCCATAAAGTTCCCATATATTATAAACAAACAAAGCTTTGATATACTTGTAGTGTGGATGCGTCATCACTACTTACAGTCTCTGATACGTCACGTCTAACAGTCTCTGAGCTAAGCTGCGGACGGACGGACAAAAGGGAACTATTAATAACTAATAAAACTATATTGGAGTTGCCCCCCTGACCACTGTCGCGGCCAGACGTGTGTACACTAGGCTACGTGTTCATAAATAAAATAAATCACAAAGTTAACACAAAAATTAGAAATAATCTTGTGCAAGTGGCAGTGAATTCATTTCGTGATCAAGCCTGCGACGACGGCGCGTGAGTACTACACCAAACAGTTTCCCGTCTCTTTGCATGCTAGCAAGGGATAAACATATTGAGGTCAAGTTACAGTTGACGGAAAGCAATATCATATGAAATCCTCGATACCAACCAACTTACGTAGACCTCCTTTCTAATTGCTTCGAACTTAGCAGCGAGCGAATGATAATTACCGTTTGTAAAAAATAAATACTTGCGACCGTGCATCGGGCACAACCAACATACCCGCCGCCTGACAAAAAAAAAAAAAAAAAAGAAATATCATGCCTGTCGACCAACCGCCGTCACCCCAAACTACCGGATCGGAGACAAATTTAAGCGACAAGCAAGCAACTCGTACAAAACGTAGGCGATTAAGAGATGGTTGTGAGGACGTCTTGAGTGATTTTATGGATGACATGAAGCAGTTATTCTTCGACTTCAAAACAGAACAGGAGCAAAAACTTGAACAAATCAATTTGTCAATGGCCGATATTAAGAAACAAAACCGTGACATTTCTTCATCTGTGGAGTATCTCTCGAAGTCTTATGACTCGCTGTTGGAACAAATTAAGAAATTGGAATCAGACCGTGCAACAAACTTGGAACATATTCGTTCACTGGAAGACAAATTGGAGAAGGCCGAAAATAGCGCTAGATCGGCATGTGTCGAATTGCGAAATATGCCCGTCCCCAAACACGAATCAAAAAATGAGCTGTTGAATACAATTCTATCGACAGGCAACGCCATCAACGTTCAAATACTTCCACATGAAATTCGGGATGTTTATCGCATACATAGCAAAAATCCGGATTACAAGCCAATTATAGTGGACTTTACTAGTGTTATTAAGAAGGAAAAGTTTATTCAAATGTACAAACAATATAATAAATATGCTAAACTAACCACTGAAAGTCTAAAAATATCTGGCCCTGTGAAACCCATTTATATCTCTGAAAATTTAACAGCAAAAATGAAAAGGCTATTTTATCTTTCACGGGATTTTGCGAAAACAAATAACTACAAATATTGTTGGGTCTCGCACGGCAAGATTTACCTTCGTAAAATCGATGGCGCTTCCTTCTATCTAATAAAAAGTGAGAATGACATTGCCAATTTAAAAGCGTCTAAATGACTATGTGTAGTATTTAAGTTACCGAGCCCATCCTATTGCCATATAATAGTAAGTTGTATCAAGAAATGCTATGTAACTAAATATGCCTGTGTTATATGTATGTTAACTAACCTAAAAAGAAAAATAAATAAATCTATGTTCTCAAAACCAACCTATGTATGCATGATATTTATTATGTACCAATTGTTTTTATTCTTTAATTGCCACTTAAACCAAATGATCATAAACTGCACTTACCTCACACAACATTCGCAATCACAGATTACTAAATTCACACATAGACACATTCCATATGCTCCATTCCGGTTACTACTACTTTCATGCACCGCGCCACGTAAATTGCTGCCGCCAACCAAAACAACTCCCGTAATAATTATGTTCTTGGATCGATTTATATGGATGACAAACTTGATACCATTGCATATTGTATCATTCGTTGAAAATAGCCTGTCTCATTGTACATTTATTTAAAAACAACATGGATTGCATACATCTTCTTAATGATATAGAACAATTGCAGGTCTCTGAGAGTGTTATTTGCTCGCCCGAACAATGTGATCTGTATGTAAATAATACAACTACCTCCTTAAAAATAATACATATTAATATCAGAAGTATTAATTGTAATTTTGACAAATTTCTAACTTTACTGTTTAGGCTACGTGTTCCTATGGACATAATTATTTTATCAGAGTGCTGGTTGAGCAAATGTCACACTTTACCGACCTTACCAGGTTTTTTATCATACGCATCACATTTCAATTACCAAAACGACGGAGTGGTAGCGTTCATAAGGCAAGACCTTGATTGCACTGTAGAAATACCGCAATTTACTGACTCAAATTGTTTATTAATTAAACATAATAATACTTTCGCCCTTATTGCCATTTATAGATCGCCGTCGTATAGGGACGCGGATGGTTTTCTAAGGTCATTGGATAGCACCTTAAACTTATTAAAAAACTTTCAAAACATTGCCCTAATGGGAGACTTAAATATCAATATTGCACCCAACAATAATGATTGCAATTATAACCAATATTTAAACACAGTTATGTCCCATGGATTAATGCCTGCACATAATATACCCACCCGGAATACTAGTTGTTTAGACCATGTGATCTTAAAGTCCAAATCTAGGGCCACCACATTAGTTCTTGAGACAGATATAACTGATCATGCTGCTGTAATTTTAAACTGTAATGTTGATATAAAAAATCGAAAAGAGCGACAGCTAACAAAGCGATTAGATGAGGTCGCCTGTATTTCTGAAATAATAAATACTGATTTCAGCCACGTAATATCTTGCCAAAACGCTAATGAGGCAGCAACATTACTCGTTAACAGTATTTCGACAACGGTCGAAAAACATACTTATAAGAAATATATTCCTTGTAGGAAAATAATATTAAAACCCTGGATCACTCCCGGCCTTCTGCGCTGTATAAGAAATCGTGACAATCTTTTGATCAAGTACAAACAAGACCCTAATAACAAAATTGCCAAGGTAACTTACAACAGATACAGAAACTTTTGTAATCAGTTGCTTAAAAAAGTAAAAACCGAACACGAGTGTAGTGAATTTAAACGCGCAGACAAAGATCCCAAGGCAACATGGAAACTTATAAAGCGGATTGGTCACTTGAATAAAGAGCGTACTTCACCTCATAATGATCTTATAGGATCTACGAGCGACCCAAAATCAGTGGTAAATTGTATAAATAAATATTTTGCAAATGTCGGTAAAAACCTAGCATCAAAAATAATTACACCTCCAGAGGTTCTACTAAATACTTCGGATAAATTTGAACCATCACCATTAACGTCTATGTCTATCCTTCCTACTGATTATGCCGAAATCGATAGTCTCATTCTTGGTCTTAAAAATACATCTTCCACTGGATGGGATGGCATACCGACTTCTGTTATGAAAAGTGTCAGGCACATACTGGTCCCACTATTGGTACATGTATTTAATCTTTGCATGTCAGAGGGCGTATTTCCTGACGTATTTAAAATTGGTCTTGTGGTACCAATACATAAGAACGGTGACAGGGACAATGTTCATAACTATAGACCCATATCTATTTTAAGTAATATATCAAAGATATTAGAGAAGGTACTAAACTCTAGATTAGTAAAATACTTAGACAGTAACAATATAATTGCTGACAACCAATTTGGTTTCAGAAGCGGAATATCCACAGAAGATGCGGTATTATCATTATCAAATTCTATTGTTCAAAATTTAAACAAAAACCTTAAATCAGTAGCCATATTTTTAGACCTATCAAAAGCCTTTGACACTGTCCCTGTCCCGGCCTTACTCAGGAAGCTCGAGTCTATTGGTGTTAGAGGTGTTGTCCATGATATATTTAAAAACTATTTCCTAAATCGTTTTCAGTGTACCAGGATAGGTGATATCATCAGCGATCGTGAGAAGCTGCTCTTCGGTGTCCCACAGGGCAGCGTATTAGGGCCAACGCTTTTCCTCATTTTTATAAATGACCTCTGCAAAAAATCCATACCAAACTGCAAGATCATTACTTATGCTGATGATACGGTTCTTCTTGTGAGCGGCAGAAATTGGGCCGACACCAATGGTCGCGCAGAAACTGCTCTGTCTGCAGTGACCCTCTGGCTGACATGTAACCTTTTAACTCTGAACATCGACAAAACTAAGTGTATGACCTTTGCACCGAGACCGGTATCTCTCCCATCTTCGTTTGCTCTGACTGCTCATGCTTTAAACTGTGATAGGAACACCGCTTGTGGATGTTTAAAAGTCTCCTCTGAGCCGAAAGTGAAATACCTTGGTGTCTGGATTGACAGTCACTTATCTTGGGAAGAGCACATTAGTGTCACCACCTCCAGAGTTAGAAAACTAATGTACCTCTTTAAAAATCTTCGATCTGTTCTCGACTTCGATACTCTAAAGACTGTATTCTTTACGCTTGTACAATCTGTTGTAGGATATTGCATCACGACTTGGGGAGGTGCGGGGAAAATCAGACTTTTACACCTCGAAAGAGCTCAACGGGGCGTTTTAAAAGTGATGTCATTTAAACCTATTCGATTCCCTACTCACGAGCTATACAATGAAACTAAAGTGCTTACTGTAAGAAAACTTTTTATCTTAAATGTAATTTTACGCAAACACTCTGAACTTGTATACAAACCAACTCACAATATTCGTAGATTTGATAGGGTATGTGTCATAGAACTATGCAGGACCGAGCTGGCAAAAAGACATTTCTATTATCTCGCACCGGGATTGTATAATAAAGTAAATAGAATCCTAAACATCTTCCCCGACTCAAGAGTAAAATGTAAATCTCGGGTTAAGAAATGGCTGTGCGGTCTCACGTATGAGGAAACTGAAAATGTCCTTATGAATAGATAACAGAATGACAATAACACACACACACACACACACACACACACACACACACACACACACACACACACACACACACACACACACACACACACACACACACACACATTATTGTAGCACTATTTTATATTAAAATCAAATGTGTTATTAATTCAAAGTGATAATAATTTATATTAATGTCAGAAACGCAATTGAATGCATGAAATCATTATAATAAGTTCTTTTCTGTTTTTGTTTTGTCTGTGATTTATTTGTGTTTTATCTGTAAGTTGGGCGTTAATGGCTGTGCCACAGCTTATGCTACTACGGCCATTATCGTGCATGATTTGACTGTTGCATGTATGATTAATTTCAAATAAATATTATTATTATTATGATTAATTTCAAATAAATATTATTATTATTATTATTTTTTATATGACAGATTTAGAAGATCCGGGCGCATGCGCGCTTATGCCTTCAACGGCCGTAATACTTCAACCTATCAGCAGGCGGAACGTGATGGACCATTACACTTTTTCGTGCGAGCACCCGATCATCGATTTATAAGACATATAAAGTCCTCAAAGCTTTATGTAAAGCTAGCTATGGAGCTAAGCTAGGAGTCCGTGGCTTCGTGGTGTCGGAGCAGGGGGCTTAGACAAATACCACACACTTCTCTTTCCGTACACACTAACGCGAAAAAATGTATGCATTTGACTTAAGGTTGACAAAACGTCACGCGACTGTTGCTGAATTTGTAAACAAAAACCAACAGTAGCGTATGAGGAAAAAGAAGTGTGTGGCATTTGTCTAAGCCCCCTTCTCCGACACCACGAAGCCACGGACTCCTAGCTTAGCTCCATAGCTAGCTTTACATAAAGCTTTGAGGACTTTATATGTCTTATAAATCGATGATCGGGTGCTACGTTAAACACGTTTACGTTACTACTGTCAGTCTATAGATGGTCCTGTCCATTTTAGAAACATGTCATAACCTATTTCAAACTTTATGCACAAAGTTGTACAAAGGTGGACTTAATGCTAAAATCATTCTCTTCCAGTCTACCTTGGGGTGATGCAGAAATGGAATGTGTAGGTGCAGTAACCTAATTGTTATTGAAAAACTTTATATTAATGCATAACACACAAATAAAAATAGCTAGATAGAGAATACTAAATAAATACTGAAATCTATACTAATATTATAAAGCGGAAGAGTTTATTTGTTTGTTTGTTTGTTTAAACGCGCTAATCTCAGGAACTACTGGTCCGATTTGAAAAATTCTTATTTTGTTGGATAGCCCATTTATCGAGGAATGCTATAGGCTATATAACATCGCGCTACGACTAATAGGAGCGGAGTAGCGACGTGAAATGTTGCAAAAACGGGGAAAATTTACGCATACGAAATTGCGCGGGACAGCTAGTACAATATATACATACCTAAAACAAAAATACATCTACTGTTCTTCGAAGAGCACGTTAAACGTTGGTCCGTCTAATCACTCTCTGGTAGTGTTGGATTGCTGTCCCAATGGACTATGAGAGTAAGGTAATAGAGAATGCACTTGTGTATGCACATACACTTGTGCACTATTATATTTTCTTCTTAGCTGACTAGTCTGTGACGAGATTGGCCGCCTTAAACGAGATCGGTAAAGATACTATTATTATAGGATTACTGATGTGTTGCCATCTAGATCAAACCTATCAAAACAAGAGTAGCTGGCCCGAGCAACTTCGTCTGTCTGAATTTTCTCCATTTGTGCAACATTTTTCATTGCTGCTCCGCTCCTATTGGTCGTAGCGTGATGTTATATAGCGTATAGCCTTCCTCGATAAATAGGCTATCCAACAGTAAAAAATACCCGGCTGCACAAAAAATTTGGACACAAGATCCCCTACATCATTATCAGTCAGAGGCATTAATGAATCTCGACGAACTTAGTAAAGTGCCTTCGACTGCGTATAATTATGTAGGGATCTTATTTCCATTTTTTTGTGCAGGCGGGTGTTTTAATTTAATCCGTTCAGTGGTTTGTGAGATATGAGGTAATACGAGTAAATAATAATAATATATATACATACACGATACGCGCGAAACACATATCCCTTCCTTACAGTCGGGTAAAAAGACGGCACGTGCCTGTAATATATTCACTCGATTCTACAAACCGCACAACAATAAGTTTTTTCCTATTATTCCCGATAGATAATCTTTTTATAAATATCTTCTACGGAGAAAACTTTGCGTTTCAAAGATAAGAAAGACTTTTGATATAGAATAGAGCAAAGGTTTTTTCGTAAGTATTTTGTGTATGAAACTATAAAGGAATATGGGAATTATTGGGAAAAGATTAAGATCCCTTTCACGTGTTCCGGTTTCTATTGAAACCGGGTACGCAGCGCGATGTATATGGCCATGTAGCTTTCACACGTTTGTGGCGTCCAACCGTTTTAATCGCCATACATTCGCAGCCGGGTAGCCGGCGACCGCGTGTCCGGTGCCGCATTAAAACCGAAACATATGAAAAGGACCTAAGAATATACATAATTGGGTATTTGACTGCTATTTGTTTTTTTTTTTTTTGAAGATAACTAGCAATGTGGGATTGAGTCCCACATTACTAGCAATCCTGTTAACCCCTCCAGCTAAGCTCAATGGCTTGTGTTAGGAGTGGGTTCACGTCGGTAGTATAATGGGTAGGATTCGAAACCTATTTTATACTAGCCATGTAAAAATATGTCAATAAGTGTTTTGAAAAAGTATGTTCATCTGTATTTTACCGTGTTTATTAATTTTAAATCATAAAAAGAAGCACTGAAAGTAAATGATTTTACTATAAAAATCGTGACGTCATATGCTAGCATTTTATACAAATTTGTACGAAGTGAATCGTTTTTGACGTTTCTTAAAAAGAGGCTGATTTGACTTTAGTCAAATACCCTATTCTGATAATTCTCAATGCGACTTCTCTGGCATTAATTTTGTTAACTCTATGTAGAGCTATAGTTTTCTTAAATCTTTTCTTATCTGTTCTACATCACGATAAAAACTATCCTATGTACTTCCCCGGGACTCAAACTATCTCCATACCAAATTTCATTTAAATCGGTTTAGCTGTTTGATCTTGAAAGCGTAACAGACAGACAGAGTTACTTTAACATTTATGATATTAGTATGGACTAGATGTCTGATTTTCGCTGATTAAGAGTTGATTTTCGCTTTCAATAAAAACGCTGAAACATGTGTTTCTATAATTAAAATGAAAAGCCAAATACGAAATTTTACAGATCTAATTTTAAAAGTGAAGTTTTATACAAACTTGCAACCGGTATTTTATCCCCTTAAGAAACGCTGAAATATGTGTCTTCTAAACTACTCTACAGATTTTGATACGATTTTGACTACAATTCAGATAATTTCTTACGAATGGTTTATACGGGATGTATATTTTAATACTGTCAAATCTGAATGTGTTGTTAGGTATCATACGGCATTTTTTTCTTGACGGAAGTCATATATGGGAAAACATGCGGATATGGAAAAGATTATTTTGATTGTAAGGACATATACCAACAACCCCATATAACCCTTATACAAACAATGCTGATAAAAAATTTCATTTTTAATTTTGGATCCTCCTATAGGTAGTATTCCCGTTGCAAAATTCAAAACATTGATCAAATAAACGCAAAATCTCGCATTGTATCTAAATCGGTGGCCCGCGCAACTTCGTCTGCGTCATTTTTTATTAATGCTCAGCTCCTACTTGTCGTAGCGTGACCTTATATAGCCTATAGCCTTCCTCGATAAACGAGCTATCCAACACTGAAAGAATTTTTCAATTCGAACTAGTACTTCCTGAGATGATCGCCTTCAAACAAACAAACTTCGCTTTTATATTATTAGTATTGATAAACAACGTTGAAACTTCATCTGTAGCAAGTTTGAGACCAATAACTTGGTATAACGGGCATTACAACCAATATCCTGTTGGAACTGATCTTAATTTCACTTCCTTTGCTACGTGGCCATCGATCAGTCTTCAAGAAAGTTTCTATAGATTTACTGACTTGATACAAACTGGACTTGTTACTGTTTAGCGGGAAAATTGTGGAGTTCTTACTTGTTTGCTTATCTCTGTGTAATTAGAGTATTATTCTTGAAGCGGCGGTAGCCTAATGGCTAAGGTATCAGTCTCGCAATCGTGAGGTCGCAAGTTGAATCCTACCCATTATACTACCGATGTGAATCCATTCCTAACACAAGCCTTTGAGTTTGCTAGCTTTGGGCTACCATAATCCCACATTGCTAGTAATCTTTTTAGAAAAAAAAAAATGCTACATTCCGGGACCGCCGCGGTAAAGCTATTGCATAGCATTTTTTATCAACTTATGCAGTTTAAAAAGATTTTTTTTTTTTTTTTTTTTTTATTAAACTAAAAGAAATTAAAAAAAAAAACTTATTTTTAAATAAAAAAAATCCATTACATTTCGGAGCAGCTCGTCTCGATCCGTGCGAGCTTACAGTCCTACCATAATACATGTACGTTAAGCGAACGCTCGGCCGAGCTACATGGTAGGCGGATTGTTAGGTTTTATTTTCGTTACGGAATTTCTTGATTCGGTCGCCGCGCTCAAAGCCCGAGCCCACGATAAAAGCTATCCAATAGCTTAAAAAAATCTACGTACAGCTTTTTATCATTGCAAGTAAGTTCTTCTGCCAAAAGGAGTACCTAATAAAAATCCTATGCATATAGCTTAACATTTTAACAGTGTTATTGGAGTTCGAGTTACTACGGTATCTTTAGCGACGAGTAATGTTCTATAGGTAGTAATATTATAAAGCTGAAGAGTCTGTTTGTTTGTTTGTTGAACGCAATAATCTCAGGAACTACTGGTTCAAATTGAAAAATACTTTTAGTGTTGAATAGCTCAGTTATGTTAAATATCTAACGCACAATGACCCAATTAAGAGGTTAAGAGGTTTTTGAAGCCCGTTAAAACAAACAAATAGCTCATTTATCGAGGAAGGCTATAGGCTTCCTAGATTTATAACGGCACGCTACGACGAATAGGAGCGGAGCTTTATTGAAAAATGTTGCAAAAACGGGGAAAATACGCATACGAAATTGCGCGAGGCGGGTAGTAATAAAAGAAAAATGAAGTTTTAAAAAAATACCGGGCAAGAGCATGAGCGTATGTTCATGGCACTTACGACCTTTTGTTGAAAAACGCAGTTTTTCGCCAATAACCGTATATCCGATCATGTTCAAAATAATTTTAGTATGGTCTGATGATGTATCACTAGTTAGGTATGGAGTGCCCCCTATAAAATGTTAATTTTTATTATTTAGCTATAAAACTAAGTAGCGGTTACTACAAGACACCTTTTACCAAATTTCATCAATATTCATTAAGTAGCCTTTGAGTAAAATGCCTGTGACATACGGATGGACAGACAGACGGACATGACGAAATTATAACGTTTCTGTTTTTGCCATTTTGGCTACGGAACCCTAAAAAAACGATGGCTTTTGGGCAATCAAAATCATAAATTGCCTCTAGAAACTAGAGAATAAAGTTTAATGGAACCCGACAATGCGAGATATAACTCAGCACTATCCATCATCAGGGGTTAGTATAACTATTAATCACTGATAAGTATGTAAACTGTGTCCTTTGTCCACCAAGAGCCGTTTTAGGGTTCGTTGCAGAACATTTGGTGCATCATCTAGTCAGCTAAAATATATTTAGTGGAAACACTGCTTTTAATATGCTTCTAGAAGCGGCGGTAGCCTAATGGCTAAGGCATCGGTCTCGCAATCGTGAGTGTGAATCTACCCAATAAACTACCGACGTGAACCCACTCCTAACACAAATCTTTGAGCTTTATTGGAGGGGTTAACAATATTGCTAGTGATGTGGGACCCAATCCTACATCGCTAGTTATTATTTAAAAGAAAAAAAAAATACTTAAAAAGAAAACAATTTTAGACGCACCGCACAGTAGATAATATTGTTTGAAATTAGTACCTTGGTGGAAAAATAGCTAATGATTTTCAAAGGGATGAAAATGACCTACATACGGCTGAATACTCAAATTCAGCGAAGAAGATAGTGATCTAAATATTTTTTATTCAAATCGGATTTTTTATAGAGCAATGGCTCGGAAACCCTTCACTGAGTTTGCTGATTTTTTGTGTTAGGTTGTAACATATTAACCTCCACAGATTTATATCTGTGTAGGATAATGTGTTACATCCCTCTAATCTAGAGTATGTTAAAAGTAGGTGTAAATGGGGGTTTCTGGATCAGAGAAGATCCAGGAACACCCAATTCACACCATTCACTCATTCTAATATTTCAATCATTCATTCAGTCATTCTAGTATTCTAATATTGTGATCGTTTATGAAATTAAGAATTAATTCATGACAGCCTCTGTGGCGTGGTGGGAGTGTATCCGACTGCTTCGCAAGAGGTCGTGGGTTCGATCCCCACCCAGGACAAAACTTTGTGTGATGAGCACGATGGTTTATTCTGTGTCTGGGTGTTATTTATCCTTAAATACTTTAAGACACCTATTTATCAGTTTACAGTAGCGTATCATAAGTCGTAGGTAAACGTTAATTGAAGTCGACGAAGCGAGAGATAATCTCTAGTACTATCCATCATCAGCGGTTAGTACAACCATTAATCACTATTACGTAAACTGTGTCCGTTGTCCACCAAGTGCCGTTTTAGGGTTCGTTGCAGAACGTTTGGCGCGAAGCCAAGTGGTACGAAATACCGACTGGTTCGGAAAGTTTTGGTTTGTGTTTGTGTCCTCCGTCCAATGCATCGGGTCTTAATGTCCAAAGTGAGCGCATGACCAATAAAACTTATTTATTATTGAGTCTACCCGTGACAATAAACGTTGCAATACGGTCGAAACGTCGGACAATAAACAAGTTATTTTACCTTAAATTATTCACGCGATTAAGACCCGTAATCGCGAAAGTTTATCAACATTTAAAGCTTATTTGTTGTTAGCCGAGAACCCGCCTCCTTCGCGTAGAATCAAGAAGTATTTTGACAATTTATTGTAAAGGTTCATTTTCGTGCATTGCGGCCGATCGCGAGCCGCGCGCGGCTTACGACCAGCGGCTGATACGCGCGGCCGATGCGACAATAGTCAGTCTATGAGAATGTTTGGCGCCATTTCCGAGGTCTGCGACAGACGCGCGCGGCCGACAACCGACGTAGGCTGCGCGCGCACTCTGACTATTGTCGCATCAGACACGCGCGTCAGCCGCTCGTCGTACGGAAATGAACCTATAGATCAGATCAGCCAGTAAAAATCAAACCTTGGGATAAAAGTGGTCCGAGAATTAACAGCAAAGCTAAGCTTAAATAAAACTTCCATTCAATATTCTCGATGATTTGCTCCAAATGTCACCAAAATCAGCACAGTGGTTTAATCACAAACTAAACAGACAAAAGTTACTTGATTTATGATCGTAAAATTTTGACAGCTCGACAGAATTAACAAGAATTCTGCACAATAAACCCAGCTTGTAGCTGCGTACAGCAAGCACGGCGTACTTCACTTGTAATTACAAGTTGTACAGTTCTTCAACGATTCAGTGCAAATGCGGCGTCTTCTCATTTCCTGACAGGCGTCTAGACAACGCCTGTCTTGTGAAAATCTTGAGAAACAACATTTTCTCCGCTTGAATCAAGATTAAATGTTTAAAATTATGTTTTTAATCTTTTAAGACTCAAGTCTTGCAAAATAATTTAAGTTAGACATCACACAATTTATAAGCTAGGTACTAGCTTTCGCCCGCGGATACACCATCAAATTTTATCTAAATCGGTTTAGCAGTTTAAACGTGAAAATGTAACAGACAGACAGGCAGAGTTGCTTTCACATTATAATATTAGTTTGCAAATTGACTTATCATTTTCATAGGTCCACATTTATTGTGTGAAAATATATAATGTATATATGCAAAATCTGTAAGACCGGATCTTTGTGCAGATGAAGTGTACAATAAATACCTTGATATTGGCTAAATTGCCACCAACTTAAAGATAAGAATAAGGACGGCAAGTCTCAAAAACAATATCTATAGGTAGTACTAGTACCTACGCTCGCTTCCACCGATAACAACAATATTTGCAATTGAATTAGACATTTGAACGGTCATTGGCAATTTCAAATGGAAGGCAATACATAAGTAACAAAAATAACAACTACCATTTGTCATATCTGTCAAAAAGTTCACAGGGCGTTCTTTCGATTCGGCATTTGAAATAACTGTCATTTTATACGGAGTAGACCATTGACGTATAGACCTGGACTGTGCCATACCTTTCAATTAAAAAGTAAATATTGACTGCTAAGCGTGAAAGAGCTAAACTAGAAAAGCGAGAGAACGGGACTTTGTGATTTAAAGAGGAAAATTAGAAATCGAGTAATCGAGACTTTGTGATTCGAAGACAGACAAACAAGAAAACGAGACTTTGTGATTCAAAGAAGAAAATTAGAAATCGAGAAATCGAGACTTTGTGATTCACAATGGAAAAACGAAACGAGACTTTGTGATTCAAAGAAGAAAACTGGAAAGAGAATAAACTTGAGACCAGTGGATGCACTGAATTATCGGAGGGCTTTAAACTACGCCTTAAAACTGAGTGACGTCTGAGTATTTAGACGACAATCGCATAGATATTTTAAGGTTATATACCTGTATTTTATTCGATCGTCAGTCTCTCTAAAACACCCATGAACTTCATAATAGTTCATTATAATAATATTTTCTTAAATACGAATATATTTATTTTTTCCAGAATTTTTGGCATTCTTCCACCGTGCGCCGGGTGTACGCAACACCAAGTTATTAATGGAGCAGTAGTAATTTTTCTTGCTTTCAATTCGATGTCCGGGTCGTGCAATTATCTTATAGTAGTTTACCTTTAAAATAAGGAAATGCTCTGATTTATTTTGATAAAGGTAATTTTAATTGGAACAATATTTTTAGTTTTAAGGTTGGTTAAAGGTTATGGTCAATATAATTTTTAAGTTATTTATAATTGTAAAACTGCCGACGGATAAATAAAACGATTTCGATATATTTAGTTGTATAAAGGGGTAGTTTCAAAAAAAGAGGGAGGGAGGGCTAAGGGTTTAAGACAAGAACCCTCCAGGAAAAAGAGGTCCTTAGTAGTTCAGGAACACACTCATTTTCTGAAAGTAAAATTGCATTTACAAATATTTTTTAATGTTAACCTTTTCTTGAGAGCCAAACTTTTTTTACTAAATATTATAACAGGCATAATTAAAAATGTACTTTTTTCTTAGTATTTATTTTTAAATAAATTTTAGAGTAGGTATTTACCAATCGAAGTGACTTAAAGGTCCAAGCGACCAGGTCATAAATGTAACAAAAAAATACGTATCTAAATAAAATAGAATATATGATTATTTTGTTTATTGCTCGACGTTTCGACCTTATTGTATTTTACCTTAAATTATTCACGCGATTAAGACCCGTTTTACGTACCCGTATTACCGTATACGATTTATACACATTATAAAATGATATATGCATCATTTTATAATGTGTATAAATCGCGAAAGTTTATAAACATTTATTGGATTTTTTTATTTGGATTTGGTAAAAAATAATAATTAACAAGATTTTATTTGTAATTGTGTCTACAGATCGGTACATTAACGTAAAAGGTTACAAAAATCCCAACAGAATCGTAAGTGCCAAACAATATAACGCGATATTTTTATTTTATACCTACAGTAAAATTAGGTAAAAGGGTTTGAAAAATAAAGTGAAAATAACATAAATTCATCGCCCTTCTCCTAAGCACTATCAAAAAATTGTTTGCTAACTTCAATATTTACTGAGATTATTTCAAAAGTTCTTTAAGTAATACCACAAATAATAAACTTAGTAAGTTGTTCACGTACCAACTTTTCCATATAATAAAGGATATTAAATATAAATTCGCTGAGTGAGACGAGACATATACCAAGATATTAATCATTAATAAAAACTTAAACTTTCTAACAACTGAGGTAGCATGTTTATTAATTGCTATTGCGTTTACGACCTTAATTACATCAGTTTAAAGATCATAAATGTTACTTGGAGCATCGGCGATTTTAGCGACTGCATTGATAGCTACTAGTGGTAAGAATTCTCTGTCACATTAAGATGAATAGATGTCGATAAATTTCGTTCTGTCTCTGTTACTTTATGGCTTTTCTCCAACTTTACTTTATATTCTTCGGCTTTACCTATTGTTTGCGAACTTGGCATTACATGTACATGTAGAATCCCAACGTATCACAAGTGTTGTTTTGCATCCTAAGTTAATAAAAAAATTTGTTTTTTTTTTATTGGCGAATAGTAGTAACATAAAATACTTTGACTACATTGTGCCTATAAGATTATTTCCCGCAACTATTCCCTTTAATTAAAGAGACAGAGAGAGATCTTGTATATTTTTTTAATTATCGTTTTAAAACAATAATTGTTTTTTTTATTACACAACTAAAAGAGAGCAGCAGAGCAGGTTGTGTGCCAATTGATAAGAGTTATGATATTGTATAGTAACATCAACGGCACTCGATTCATTGATTCCTAAAGATCTAAACGTCACTGTAATGGGCCCCTCATTAGCTCGCATTAACTCTCATTTACCTAGTAAAATTACTATCTACAGTGCTCTTCCACCGAAACACAGCAATATGTTTGACTCATTCCTTCACGAAAGGAATACTTAACACTGCTGCGGTGATGCCCACATGTGTGTATTGTTTCAACACTACTGCTCAAAATCAATAAGCATTATGTGCTAGGTCATTCATAAATTCAGACATAATTTCTAGGCCTACATTGAGTGCGTTGATCGTTAATTTCGTTGTCCGGCTGACTGGGTAACTGTGCCATAGTGCATTGGTATATTTTGTTCACTGACATGAGAGCGGCGTACGACATGCTGTTTGAACATTGTAGTGTTAAGCTCTGGTATCTATTTCATGTAGCAAGTGGAGCAGAATGAGATGATAGATCACATCACTTAAAGAAATAATGGAGGTTTTTTGGAGTGATTTTAGCGGCGATGTGCTTTTTTTTGGTATGAGTAAAAAATGTTAAACTCGCGTCAGAATTACGTGACCATGATCGAAAATTAGTAAGACAGAGGGAGAACAATGTAAAACTGCTACAATATCCTTACAATACGAAGGTACCTATCTTATCTTCTTCTTCTTGTTATTATAGCTCAGGGAAATCGCCGGTCCAGAAACCACTTCGAGTCCGAGTAACGATAATTTTCTTCCCTTTTTTATTTTAATTTTTGATTTCGGTTTTGACTGCGACATCATAATTTGGTAAAAATGCTCTCTGTAACGAAGCAATGACAAAAGCCGTGATAGTTCTATATCTATCGGCTAGATGGCGCATGCAAGGGCCCAACTCGCGAGCATGAAAGGATAGAAAAAATTGAGGTCTAGTAACATCGTCCAGATAGGTGGTTAGATTCCAGCCCCGGTTTGGCATACGGAACTGGACTGATTCCTGGGTCCGGACTTCAAATTTTTCTATGTTTCAAAAATTAAATTGATGTATTTAAAAAAAACATTTTGCTAAATTCCTTCTTAAACATCTAAGCACACTAAACCGTAACAGATCATTAACAAAACCAACAAAAAGCGACAAGACATCATTCCAAGCCATCCCTCCTCATTGTGCCCAGTGGGCGGTTTCACCGAACACTGGACAAAATACGTTGATATTAATGATGTTTACGGCTCGGGGACACACGTCAGCTCGACGCAATGTTACTTGGACGTTGTTGGTTGGTACTTACCCTAATTATTTGTTTGAAGTTCCAAGGTTTTTAAAAGTAAGCATGTTCATGCGTGATAAGGGATAAAGCAATAGAGATGTTATAGGTTTCGAATGCGTTTGAATTCAGTGTGGTGTAGCGATTATTTCCTCACTGGATCTATCATCTCTAATTTTAACCATTTTTGTCGTGAAAATCTCTCGTGTTGCCACTTTTGACGAAAAAATGTGACGTCACCTCTCCCGTTCCGATAACGTCACCGCTCACGTTCCGTCTGCTGATAGGCTGAAGTATTGTACCGTCCACTAAAGCTGTCACAGGCATGGTTATTTATTAGCATGTCAACAATGTACTGGCGATTGCAGCGACATGCGATTTTTTTTTTTTTAAATAAATAGTTCACAGGCATGGATGTTTATTCAATGTCATCAATGTTTTTTATGACGTTATCACGTAAAATTATCGTCCGTAAACCGATTTTACAGACAACCATTTTTACCGTAGGTACTCTGTTTTGGATGTGAATCACATTAAATTAATGATATCCCGGGTATTTGACTACTATCAAAATTAAATATTTTATAATAGCCACGTAAAAATATGTCATAAAGTGTTCTGAAAAAGTACGTTCATTTATTAATTTAACATGTTTATTAATTTTTAATCATATATAGAAACACTAAAAGTAAATGTTTTGACCATAGAAAACGTGACGTCACATGCTAGCATTCCAAACAAATTTGTACGGAGAGGTCGTTTTTGACGTTTCTTAAAAAGAGGCTGATTTAACTTTAGTCAAATACCCTATTGGTATCGATACAATACAACATCTTGTTGAACCAAATGGTAACTGCCACGCAAAGGTAAATAAATTTGACTGCCTAGATGAGGTTTTATAATAATTTAATGTTTCCATATATTACTAACGTTTTCGTAGACAGCACGTGATTTTACGCCTTAATTTGAGATTTTGATACGGCAAGGTCTTGAACGTGATTGTACAATCACGTTCAAAACTAGAATATTATTTACGGCAGTATGGTGAACCTTGTGTCACAACATATACATACATACATACATACACATATCAACCCATATGATGGCCCACTGCTGGGCACGGGTCTCCCCAGTAGAACCTACTGGTATGTAGATCCTGGGGGTAATTGCCATAATCGCCACGCTTGGCGAGCGGGTTGGCGATCGCAGTAAGGCTTTAAGTACGCAGAGGACGCTGCTGCCCGTCCTCCGATGTGAAATCCCTTAGTCGCCTTGACGACACCCACGGGTAGAGATGGGGTGGTACTATTCTTAAGCCGGCACCACACGGCACGGCCGGCACCACACGGCACTGTCATGTCACAACATACCGAAAACTAAAAATCCTACTGACAGCAAACTTACTTTTCAATTAATGGTGACAAAATGTAAGCAAACGATTATGTGATAAAACGTTCAAGTTATATTGTCTTTTAAGCAATAATATCACGCAACACAGCGTATCGAAACGTCAAATCTTATTGTATGAATTTTTTTACGTCATTCTAGAACACAATTTAAACTTTGAACGTTTGAGAATGTGCTAAAAGAACACGTTATCCTTCATTCAGTTTGCTATTTTTGAGTTGTTCTTAGACTATTCTTTAACTATAGCTCCATCCGAAAATTTTAAAAAATATGGGTAAATTCAGAGAGACCTTTTATTTTTAAAGAATTTCGGAATTTCAGCGCGTGAAAAGCGAATTTATTCGGTGCCTGCACGGTTTAGTGGTAAACCACTCACACGGTCGGTTAAACACAGGTTAAGCGAAGTATTGGTACAGTTTTGTTACCACATGGGTAGTTAAAAATGTTTTTTACTTGTTCAGTGGCTAACAAATATAGTGGCTGATTGTCACTTCCATTGCAAAATAAAAAAAATAGTATTGTATGTTTGTAATTTGTCATTAAATGTTTACAGGAAAAATTGCCTAGTTGCGCGAAGATTGCCTTAAAATCGTAACATATCTTAAAAACTACTGGACAGATTTTCATGTGGTTTTCTCTAGCCGTTAGATAATGTCTTCCGGATGGTTTATACCTAGCTAGGTTTGGTGGGGCAAAGCGTCGCAAAGCTACATTTTTGTGAATAAGGAGTGATAACTTCAGCTAAAGTGTATCAAGAGACAGTCTTGGATCGTGTTGTGAAACCACTCAGCAATACACTTTTTAAAAATGTACCGTGGACTTTCCAGCAGGGCTCTGCACCTGGTCACAAGACACGAACTACCCAAGCCTGGCTTGACACCAACGTTCCGGACTTTATAAGAGCTGAAGACTGGCCCTCATCTAGCCCAGACCTCAACCCTTTAGACTACAAATTATGGTTAGTTTTAGAGGACATGGCTTACTCTAAACGACACGGCGACATTGAGTCTCATAAAAAATCTCTGGAGCAAGCAGTGGCGAAATTTCTCATGAAAACAGTGCGTAAATCCATAGATTCGGGGCCAGACAGAATATTTAGAATAGAATATTGTTTTTATTTTTTGCTGAGACTTTAATAAATTTGTACATATAAGTTTTAGTAATATTACATTACTTCATTAAAAAATAGCTTTTCATTTGTTACAGAACTTATGGTCGGACTAGTGAAGTAATTATTTAGGTGTGAATACAATAATTGCATTTTTGAATGATAGAAATTTTTTTTTTGAAGTCCAGACCCAGGAATCGAACCCGAGACTTCCGTAGCCAAACCGGGGCCAGAAGCGAACCACCTGTCTGGACTATGTTACTAGACCTCAAATTTCTTGCCAATTACTTTATAAATACAATAATTGCATTTTTGAAAGATATAATTTTTCTTTTTTTTCAAAAATGAAATTATTGTATTTGTAAAGTAATTGGCAAGAAATGCCTATAAAAATTACTTCAATATTCGGCCTGCGACATCATCATTTGTTAAAATGCTCTCTGTAACGAAGCTATAACAAAAGCCGTGATAGTTCTTTAACTACCGACTAGATGGCGCATGCGAGGGCCCAAACTCGCGAGCATCAAGGGATAGAAAAATTTGAGGTCTAGTAACATAGTCCAGATAGGTGGTTCGCTTCTGGCCCCGGTTTGGCTACGGAAGTCTTTGGTGTGAATTTGGTTAAAGGCAGGTCAGATCCCCATATTTCATCAAAGTCTGCTTTTACTTTCATCCAACATTTTTAAACTAAGTTTTCTAATAATGAAACCTAACTAGATCGATTTATCGCCCCGAAAACCCCTGCATACTAAATTTCATGAAAATCCTTGGAGCCGTTGCCGAGATTCAGATTATATTTAAAGGTATATATAAACAAGAATTACTAGAAGTTAATAGGTATAAGACAAAATACTTTAGTATGACTATTTTTAGAATCTCTAGTGGCACTAAATCTTCATAATGTTACATACAATAACAAATAAAGTCTAATACAACGTTCAGACGAAGTTGTTCAGTAGACTTAAGCTTTTATGAAAGTTAAGTTCTTTTTGAAAATACGATGTAATAAATAAAGCTTGTAGCATAATGTCTGCAAGGTACTGTTGGGAACACAAGTTGTATTCTGTAAGAATACAAATAAAGTGCTTTAATAGTCGAAATATTTTTGAAGAGGGTTACATTGCTAATAAATTATGATTGAATGCATAATTTGCAATGGATATTTATACGAGTAGTATTACATTGAAATTTATTAATGCTCGTATCCTAGAAAGAATAAGTATATCTTTATAGATATACCGTTGAAATTACTTTAAAAAAAAATTCCACTGCTTCTGGCTCTGGCCTGTTGGTCTAGTGGTAAGTGAGCCTGACTGCTAAGCTGGAGGTCGTCGGTTCGATCCCCACCCAGGATAACATTTTGTGTGATGAGCACGCGGATTATTCTGTGTCTGGGTGTAATTTATCTATAACTAGCGGCCCGCTCCGGCTTCGCACGGGTATAAAATATATGGATGTTATAATACACATAAACCTTCCTCTTCAATCACTCTATCCATTAAAAAAAAACCGCATCAAAATCCGTTGCGTAGCTTTAAAGAATTAAGCATACATAAGGATATAGGGACAGAAAAAGCGACTTTGTTTTATACTATGTAGTGATATGACATACAGACAACTGATAAACATACGTTGTCTGGTTTCTATAGCTCTGCTTAGTTTGGGATCAGATAGCGTTGTGTGAGTTGTCCCAAGATATTATTAGGATATTTTTATTATTATTATCGAGTAATAATTTGATGTCTTCAATTTTAACAAATTTAAAAAATACACTGGATAAATGTATTACTTCAACAAGGTTTAAAGGCATTATCCTCTGGCTGTATTAATAGCAGGTTTGCCCCAAAGAAGTTTAAAAAAAAAAGTGTTCATCGCACTTTTTTTTTAGTAGAGAGATAAAAAATATATATTCCATTTTCAAACGAGCTGTTTAAAAAAAGAATCGAATGCTTTATTCATTTTTAAACTAGTCGCTTTTCTAATGGCCAGTACGTGGGGTGTAGATTTCATTAGCCGTCGCGATCGGCTCGCGTCCTCCCCCCCCCCCCCCTCTCCAGGGAAAATTGTCAATAAAATGTAATTGGATCACTGAGGCAGCTGCGACGATCAATTAATAAGACAGCGGGACCAGTTATCTAGAATTCGGCTCAGATTTTTTCGGTTACACGGAAAGTTGGTCAAGTCTATTTACTCGAAGATTGAGTTTTTTGTTTAATATTTATGAAGGTTATCTTGAACGGATTGGGACTTCTTATTAAGTTTTCAGGCTGGATCAGTGATTGTGGCTTTAGAAAATGAGGCAGTTCCTAAGTATCCAGGGAATCTCTAGATATTAGATATTGGTACTTCGGAATGTATAGCTTGAACTCTGTATACGACATCTGTCACTGAAATCACGTCTACAATATTCCACATTTTCATTTTTAGCGGTAAAAATATATGCAAGAAAATCTCGTACTTTTGTGGAAAAGTACGCTAGTTGAGACATTCCATTCCGTTAATTTTAATTTATAGTGTCCAAACCCAATTTCAATAATTTCAAATAATATCTTATGACACTTCCCATAGACTAAGAAATTCGAATTTCGATTTTGAAAATTCTACCGCAATATTTAAAAAAATATCTTCCTATAAGGAAGTCGAGACAAGGAGTTTGAAATTTTGCCCATATTTTTCGAATTTAATGTTCGGAAACACGGAGTTTCCGCGGCATCGCGTGTTCTTTTTTTAAATATATTTGTAATTTGCATCATCATCGAGGCTCTGTTACTGTTTTATTCATCCTTTTTGTGTATCGGTGAAAGTTTTTAAAATAACTTTTTTTTAATAATGTTATTCCATTCTTTACAAGAATTCGAACTTTTCAATATTAGAAAACACGTACCTTTATTACTTAAAAAAAAGATGGAATATATTATATTAATTTGTTGGTTAGTGACCCTGACTGCTAAGCCGGAGGTCGTGGGGTCGATCCCCACCCAGGATAAAACTTTGTGTGATGAGCACGATGGTTTATTCTGTGTCTGGGTGTAATTTATCTATAATATGTATGTATTAGAAATATATAAGTATGTTTATCAATTGTCTGGTTGCCATAGTACAAGATCTGCTTAGTATAAAATTAAGTATATTACGGGTCTTATTCGAAACGTCGTCGGGCAAAAAATAAGGTATAAATAATAGTAGGTATAAACAATTAAATTTTAATGAATAGTAAAATAGTAGTAAAAATAATTTTATAATGTGTGCAAATCGCAAAAGTTTATAAACATTTAAAGCTCTGCTTAGTTTGCGATCAGATGACGTTGTGTGAATTGTCCCAAGATATTATTATATTATTGTTATTGTTCGATTCTTACCTATATTTTTCTGAAACTGCCTTCAATATTTGCCTGGCTATAATTCCAAAGTTAATATTAAAATCGGCTTCTTGTCAAATCAAGTTAGGCGGCCAAATATAGGTACCTACTTATCGATTTATTTTTCTTTGGGGTTAATGTCCTTTATACGTTGTGTAGTAGCATACGTAGTATAAATGATGATATTGACTTATTATTAAACTTATTAGATATATCTGGTCTTAAATGTAAATGTGTGCTACGTCTTTTTTACTTAGGTATTATTATAGAGTTAATAGCAATTTACCTGATTTTTCTGTCAATTGCTGTATTTATTTGCACGTAGCACCTATTTATCAATACTAATATATAAATGTGAAGGTAAGTTGGTTTGTTACGCTTTCACCCGAAAACTTCTCAACCGATCATCATGAAACTTTGTACACATATTCTTGAAGGTATTAGAAGTAACATAGGATGGGGAAAATTTACGCAGACGAAGTTGCGTGGGACAGCTAGTATATATTTCCACATTTGCGGAGTTCTAAAAATGATGACGTCTTTATTTCCCCGATGATTATAAATAGTTTTTAATCCAATTGCCAATTTAATATTATTTCTTTAAATCTAAATCTCATTGACGTATAGACCAAAGTTTATCATTTATCTTTGTATCTAAGAAAATTTTAACAAACAAAATCAAAGCGGCAAGAACGTTTCCTTGCTCAAATCAACAAAGGCACTGACTTAAAAAAACAACAAGTGTAACTAAAGCGGGTTTTGCTCAGCCGTTTCCAGGAACACAACACAAAGAAGAACTAAAAGTAGTTTTACGAGGGAAACAACAATACACGAACATTGGACGAGTTGGATGTTTTGTTGGAAGTTCGACTGAGCTTGAAAGGACGGTTCTACTTACTGGCGGGAAAACTGTACGAAAAAAGATAAATAATTTATTTGTAGGTCTGGCTACCATATACAGGATAATTTTTAATATTCTAATAACCAGCTCGTGGTTTCTTTACATTACATCAAAAAATTTCTAATACATTAAAAAAAAATGTGTGGCACTCGGGGACTGCCGCGGTAAAGCTATTGCATAGCATTTTTTATCAACTTATGCAATTATAATTATTTATTATTTTTTTATTTATGCAGTATTTTTTTTCATTACATTTCGGAGTAGCTCGTCTCGGTCAATGCGAGCTTCGTACAGTTGTACCATATACATTAGTTAAGCGAGCGCTTGGCCGAGCTACATGGTAGGCGGAGTGGGGGTGTTAGGTTTTATTTTCGTTACGGAATTTCTTGATTCGGTTGCCGCAAAACCCGCGATAAAAGCTATGCTATAATAGCTTTAAAATACAAATTAGTCACATAACTATTTACCAAACTATGAAAATATATACATATTAAACTTTCGCGATTTGTACACATTATAATATATTATATACTACGGAATAATTTAAGGTAAAATACCTTTATTTATTGCCCGACATTTCGACCGTATTGCAACGGCCGAATTCACGGGTAGAACGTCGGGCAATAAGTATACAAGGTATTTTTCTTAAATTATTCCGTTGTATATTTTTTATTGTTTACAAATCGCGAAAGTTTATCAACATCTGTTTAAATTATCAACTGTAACTGAAATCAGATTAGGTACATGTATATCAAAATCATAACATTATAACGTATATATAAACGAGTACCTAACAGTTTCAATTCAACACAGTATATACTCACGATAGCCCATACTCAAACTTAGACAAAGTTGTTCCGCAGAGTCTCTAGTTAATTACAGTAGTTTAATTCAATGGTAGTTGATTCAATCAGCTTGCTCACCAAATATCAAGTTCTGGGGTACTGCCCATGTTATTGTACACTGCACTGTAGTTACACTGTGGTTTCTATTGCGTTTGATTACAATTTGAACTTATGGGTTTATGTATCTAACTGGTTGTAATATAATTACAGAATACCGTACAAAATTAAAGCTTCATATAAAACGTACACATAGATGTCGTCACAGACGCCGAGGGGGCTTAGACGAGGTACATTCGTTCCATGACGATTTCGCTAACGCCTACAAGAGGTCGAATCCACAAGTCGTTCGCAAAAAAATTAAAATAGTCTATGGTCTCCACCACAAACGACAAATTCTTGAAAAATCCGTAGACGTAGAGACCTGGACTGTGCCATAACCCAATATCAATATTGACCACTCTCTAGAAATAGTGTGGTCAATTTTGTGTGGACAGTACCTGTGAAAGGCCGCACGAGGTTTTCTTTCTTTCACGCTTTGCAGTAAATATTTACTTATTAATTAAAAGGGATAGCACGGTCCAGGTCTTTACGTCAATGGTGTTCTTTACCAACCAACCAATTACGTTAGTTCCAATTGTATCGCATGTCATGTCGCTGCAATCGCCATTCGCTGTTGCTTACCAACGAATCAATAACGTGACCGCTTAGCAACCAATCAATAAGGTGACCGTAGCTTAGTAACCAATCAATAACGTGACCGTTGCTACATGACATTTTTTCGTACGTGTTCGTCGACTTATAAGACGTTGTCACGTCAAAAAAAACAGTACTGTTCTTCTGTTACCTATTTTATTAATTTATTGTCACCACTGTTAAGGTCCAAGTACACTGCACAACTCGGAAAGGAATCGTCACCGTATGGCCTTGCCGCCGTCAAGAGTTTGTCCGAGGCGAAGCGATTCAACGAATCGTTACGAAGGGAGTTTTATGCAAAGAATACGATCATCGAAACATGTCTGGCGTACGATGAATAAACCGGACGTATAAAACCGGCCTTAATCTTTACATATGAGAGTGACTGACGGCGAAAAAATTCATCCGGCGTCCGGTGTAAAAGCGGCCGTAGCCTAATGGCTAAGGAATCGGTCTTGCGATTGTGAGGTTCGAATGCTTCCCATTTCACTACCGACGTGAACTCACTTCTAACACAAGCCTTTGAGCTTAGATGGAGGGGTTAACATGATTGTTAGTAATGTAAAACCACAATCCCACATTGCTAGTTATCTTTTATTAAAAAAAAAAATACTGACTAAGTTATTATGACGTAGGCATTAGCTAAAAAACGATTTTTTGAAAACTGAAACCTTATAAGAATAAAATAAAAGTTCCAAATTTTAATCAAAACTAGATGAACTCGGCCACGCTTGGATGTGGCTTTTAAAGCCAGGAACACCACTCACAGGCCTTCCCAGAACATTCTGCTAAAGTTTCATCACAATCTGATCTATGGTTTCGGAACGCATAGAGGACATACAGACAGACATTGATTTATATATATATATATATATATATATATATATATATATAGATTAGATATATTTCGGGACTTAATCGCGTGAATTATTTAAAGGTACGAACATTTTATTTACCCGACGTTTCGATCAAATTACACCGATTGTGGTTACGGGTCGACTGACTGATAAAGTCCCGAAATATATCTAATATGTATAAAAATCGTAAAAGTTTAAAAACAATAATATACATATATAGATGAAACTTAACAGGGAAAATCCAGTTAAAACCAATAATAACTAAAACACTGCAACATAATTGAATGCTAAACTTACTAAAGGCGCCAGTACCGTTCATTCTCTCCAAACCACTTCCAATTTCCCTGAAGGTTATATCCAAGCCAAATTAATAAATAACTCACCAAGCACTCAGCTTGGTTTTAGTTGATAGCTCTTCAAACCCTTGGCTTCGTAGCTATGATACATAGTCTTCAGTTTCATGCTTTAATATTAGGTATACAAGCTGTTTTCACGACTTTCTTTGCCTTTAAACTAAGAAATAGAAAAGTACATTACCTGCAAGTAACGCATTCATAGAACTCGCTCAAGAGCATTTACACAGTATTCCCAGAAGTTTCCTCTAAAATTTCTCGTCTTAATTCAACCGTTATTATACACCATGTCTGGCAAAACTAAATGCACCTCCGTCCCGTCGTAAGCATGACTCGGCTAGCATTTGTCTCTCATCGTGCCCCTCAAAATGAAATCCTGGATCTACTCATGTCCACAGACATACAAATACCTAATACTCAGCTTAAAATACCTTTTCTTTTGCGTCACGGGGATTAAATAAAAAAATAAATTAAATAATTTATTTTTTTATTTAATCCCCGTGACGCAACTTTACTAAGTTCATTGAGATTCATTAATGCCTCCGACTGCATGAAATTATATAATGACGTAGGGGATCTTGTTTTCATCTTTTTTGTGCAGGTAGTTTTTTTTATTTTTATATTTTTTTTATTTAATACTTTTTAGTAGTTGTAGGACGTAACCGATGTAACAACTTACTTTTATCACAGCTATTGTTAAGTATTGAAAATTGAAAAAAAGAATGGTTGCTAACTTTTTTAGTATTATAGTCATAATCATGTTATAGTTTTTTGAAATGCTTATGATGAGCCCTTTAATTTGATACCCTGATTAAAGTATTCAAAACAACTTTTTTTTTCTCACCTCTTCATTTTGACATCTCACAGCCGCCATGTTTGTTTTTTTCAAACCTCACATAATTAAGAACACTTGGGCAATTAAGACGAATCTAACGATTTATGAATTGTATAAATCTGATCAGTGGATTGTGAGATATCAGGTAATAAAGAATATTACCTACATACATACATACATACATAGAAGATACGCGCGAAAAACATAACCCTTCTTTACAGTCGGGTAAAAAGCCTTAAAATGCAAAGTTACTAAATCACGTAGTCGTGTCTCTATCTTTGTCCCTCATTTTAGGATTTAAATGTTCTAACTCAAATCACATCACAAGCACACATGCATGCAGTTGAATCAACTGTTGAGTAAACAATCTACTCAACAGTCGACGTAATTTCGTACAAATTGCAAACATATGTACTTACACAACTATGTGTATCTATATTACATGAACCGGGACACGTATTACTAAAGCAATTACTAGAAGCATTATACCTCGCGGTCCTTCACACAATGAATTTCCCACTATCACACTAATTGGTTATTTCGTAGATGCACAGTGTGTATGAAGTGTTCTGATTGTATTAGGTATATCATCATCTGTACTACTAATAACCCATTACGGTCTCGGGGGTCAATCACAACAGGGACTAGCCATTTACGTAGAAGTTAAAGGCGATCAGCAAGCCGAGGCTGCGGAAACGAGCATTTCTGGCAGTGCTTTGTTCCGCAGGAGAAAGAGGCTACACTTCCCACAGCGCTTCGAAGAAGATGGTTCTTAAGATTTGAGCAATAAAGTTTTTTAAACCATTAATACCATCAGCACCAATCTTCATCACCTATAACACCAACCATCATCACCAATCAGCATTGTTAATCATCATCATCAATTCGTAATCGAAAGCATTAAACACAAATAATAGACTGAAACTGATCAACTACCTATTATGAATAATAGCTAGTTAAAGTGATTAATTTATCACATTTACTACACGACCTTGTCATATTCATTATTCATAATGACTAGATATTATGCATAATCTCGAATTAATAACATTTACTAAAACACATACACAGAACTGCACTTTCGAATTCCACCCTTAGGCAGCCATTACACGATCAATCTAGATCGAGATCCCGTGATCGTGATCAGCGATAATAATAATAATAATAATAATAATAATATATTTATTTCTCAGTATATGGTACATTGAGGTCATACATTGTAAATTGGTTCACATATACTACCAGATTTTGGTGCAGAAATATTTGATTATGTACGCATGCACAACTTACATTTCATAAATTTTAAGGAAATATTTAATGATGCAAATTATTTATCAATTAGTTACAATGTCAAGATATATAATTTAATAATAAGTGTTAATGTCAAATAATATAATTAGAAATAATGTAGTTATTCAGATATAATGTCAATATTCAGTTACCAATTGAAATTAAGATGATTACGGTCTAATAAGTAATACCCAATATTATTATAATGTCAAAATGTACAATTATCAATTAGTTACAATGTCAAGATATATAATTTAATAATAAGTGTTAATGTCAAATGATATAATTAGAAATAATGTAGGTATTCAGGTATAATGTCAATATTCAGTTACTACTTGAAATTAAGATGATTATGGTCAAAATAAGTAATACCCAATATTATTATAATGTCAAAATGTACAATTTAGAAATTCATTCACTGAATAAAAACATTTATCCAGAAGCCAAGAAAACATCACATTTCTAAATTTATTCAAAGGTAATATTCTAATTGTATTTGGTAACTTATTATAAACTTTTACTGCCATAAAATTAACGTTTCTATTACATAATTGGAGCCGTTGAAATGGAATACGCAGTTTCCCAATATTATTTTTAGCCAGTCTTGCAGAGACCTGTTCATTCAATGGAAACAGTTTAGGATATTTCTTCACAAATAAACAGAGTTCAAAAATGTACAAGCATGGAAGTGGGAGTATTTTCAGTTCTTTGAATAACGGCGTACAGTGGTCGGAATATTCTGCAGCACTTACAGCCCTTATACATTTTTTTTGTGCTTTGAATGCTCTCTCTACATCTATAGAATTACCCCATATCACTAAACCGTAACGTAACACAGATGAAACATAGCCATGATACGCGTTTAGGGCAGTTTTTACATTTGTTACTCGCCTAAGTTTACGAAGGGCGTATATAAACTTATCAATCTTATTACATACTCTATCGATGTGCTGCTTCCAATCTAATTTACTGTCTATTACTATACCTAAAAACAATGCTGATTGTTTTGGCTCTAATATTGAATTATTATATTGAATTATAGTTGGTGATAATGTCAAGTTATGTGTCTGAAACCTAATTAAATTTGTTTTATTGATATTGACCTGGAGATTATTGATCCAGATTAACTGTGTAACGTGTTATTTATATGTTGTCTATTGCGATCCGCGGGTTGATGATTCATTTATTGTTTTATTCCCGCGCGGGTACTAAATACTCGCGAGTTGGGAACCCAGACTGAATATATCACACATACAGACCTATCATCGTTGTGCGTGCAAAACCGCGAATAAGAGAATATATGGAAATCTAATATAAATTTTACGGCGTAGGACATAAAATACAACTTTGATTAACCGCTAATTTTAATATTCGCGGTTTTGCACGCGCAACTGATATGATTTTTATTACAATATGATATCGATGTGAGAAAGACTTTGTTTCACTGAAGAGCAACGTAATTAATTGTACCTTATTGTAATTAAATGGCATAAATAGTAGCACTACACTGACTTAAAAGGGCATACTGCAGTGTCATTACATAGTATACTGCCATAAAGGTCTTGTGATAAAAACCTATTAGCTTAGTACAAGGCTTGTTAAGAAATTCCCCATCGAACATTGAACTACATGGGAACACTTCCTGATATATCATTCAATGTATTGTACACCTAATTGATATTTGCAGAGTCTTTAACTTCTGAACGATGGGAAATGTTCACAATTATGGGATAATCGTGATGGGAAAAGTCCCGTGGAACGATTCCGTTTTTGTTCGACAAATTATTTAATGTTTTTGATTAATTAATGGCATTTCTGTAGTAGAAGGATTGAAGAATAATAAAATAAAACCGAACAAAATAATTCGATTACCATGCCAAAAAAACCGGGACTTAGTAATTTAATTTAAGATTTGACAACTGAATTAAAATAAAAGATTTCGTGAATTATTTAAACTAGTTAAATAATTCACGAAATATATCTTTTATGATTTCAATGAAGTTACTTGTAAGTACGATTTTTAATCACCTTTAACAATAAAAAAAATGGAAATAATAATTTCTATGCCACAATGCGATCAGATTTTACAATGGAGTTGCAAAAATTATGGCATATACACTGTCCGGAGCTAAAAATGAGCCACACATTTTCACGGTTTCACGGCCAAATGCCGTGGTCGAACTCTTCCGAAATTTTAATGTTTTTTTTTGTATATTTAGTAGGTGTGTGCTAGTAGGTCGATTTTTTTTATCGTGATTCTGTGTTTTCGTATGAGCTTGCAACAACGGGGAAAAAATTACGCAGACGAAGTTGCGAGTGTCACCTAGTTATTATAAGTAAATACCTAGTTCCATAAATACTACATTAAAACTAATAATTACATTCTACTTTACTAATAATAAACAATTATTAAAAAAAAATGTTTGTCTATAAAGTCGGTTTACGGATGATAATTTTACCTGATAACGTCTTAACTCATAAGAAAAAAGCATAGATGACATATCGCGATTGGCGTTGCTGAGCAACCAATCAATATATATCACTGCAATCGCTATTCGCTGTTTTTAGACACTTTTCCGTGATCAGCCTGTTATCTATACTAATATTATAAAGCTGACGAGTTTGTTTGTTTGTTTGTTTGAACGCGATAATCTCAGGAACGACGGGTCCGAATTGAAAAATTATTTTACTGTTGGATAGCCCATTTATTGAGGAAGGCTATGCTATAGGCTATATAACATCAGGCTATGACTAATAGGAGCGGAGCATCAATGAAAAATGTTGCAAAAATGGGGAAAATTGACGCATACGAAGTTGCGCGGGTCAGCTAGTTGATTTATAAGACGTTATCACGTCAATAAAAAGGAAAATAATTTTCTGTAGTGAGTAGGTACGCTCTTGTAAAGTAAAAATATTATTGTCTCATATACCTACATTTCTCAAGCATAAAAACATATATTAAAACTACTACAAATCCTGCAAAATAAATGCTGTCATAAAAGAACATTTCCTATATCTAGACAAAGTTGGGAGGTTACACAACGGAACACATGTTGTCCGCCACAATGTTCGCAAAAGAATGAAAGTTGTTACAACTTGTGTTGATTACTGTACGCCCAGATGGAGTGCGGTGACCTAATTGTATCAATATGGCGGTTTTATATGGGATTAGATGCTTAATTATTAGATAGATTCGTACTTTGTAGTTAAATTGAAACTACACAGAGGATTCAAATAAACTAGCGTCCCGCGGCAACGCAGTTTTTATTTTTACATTTTATTGCAAAAGTTGGACAACTTTTGCAATAAAATGTAAAAATAAACTGGGTCTTTATTCACGTTATTTTTTTCCTTTTTTACAAAATCTTCTTATAATGGTAAATAGAGAGATGCGCTTAGAAATGCATCAGCGCGTATGCGCGGCGGACATCTTTGAGCGCACCGCGCATGCGCCTGATGCATGAAAACGAAGAAACGCCCCAGCACATAATTCTGGAGTGCAGCAATGTGGCCGGACACCAGGCGCAGTTCCTGTCGTCCGCATCATCCCTCCCGGAGGCGTGCAGCGGTCTGAAAGAGCTTCTGGGAGTGCCTTGGGTGGCTGGAGTGACAGAATCTAACGCATAATGGCCCAATTAAGAGGCTAAGTGCGGTTTTTGCAGCCAACAAAACAACCAAACAGCTCGCTCCATTGCCAGCTGCGCCACTTTAAAATTTGTGAAATAGCCCAACCGTAAGTGCCCACGTCTTGGCATCGTAGGTTTTAACAGGACGCAATGTAACATTAACTTTTAAAAATATTTAATACTTTAATCCTTTACCACTGTATGGCTCTGAAGACCAAACTAAACGCAAGCGAAACTGTGAGGAAAAGCTATAAAAACATAATCTTTATCTACCATTTATATTAGGAAAATAATAAGACGTACGTTTTATCGTTAAACCGGAGAAAATCAGTGTAACCCATATCCACAATGAGGCATTAAGTGAATACGTAGTGACAGGTCGTTAGCTCGCTAGGTAGCGTGACCGTCGTCTTTAATGCACGTCCCTATAACTAACATGGATATGAAATATAACCTCTTAGGAGAAAGTGTAATCTATATACATAACTAGCTGACCCGCGCAACTTCGTCTGCGTAAATTTTCCCCGTTTTTGCAACATTTTTCCTTGCTGCTCCGCTCCCATTACTTGTAGCGGGATGTTTTATAGCCTATAGCCTTCCTCGATAAATGGGCTATCTAAAAGTATTTTTTTTCAATTTGGACCCGTAGTTTCTGAGATTATCGCGTTCAAACAAACAAACAAACAACTCTTCTCTCTCTTCTAATTTTATATAGTAAAGTTATAAATGTTAGGGGTGGACAACCCTTATCACTTAGGGGCATGAATAATAGATAGTAATTTTTTCTTCCTTTTTTTTTACAACATTTTTCATTGCTGCTCCGCTCCTAATGGTCGTAGCGTGATGTTATAACATATAGCCTTCCTCGATAAATGGGCTATTCAACAATAACATACATTTTCAATGCGGCCCAGTAGTTCCTGAGATTATCGCGTTCAAACAAACAAACTCTTAGGGGTATGAAAAATAGATGTTGGCCTATTCTCATAGATACCGGATAAGCACAAAAAATTTCATCAAAATCGGTCAAGCCGTTTCGGAGGAGTATGGCAACGAAAACTGTGACACGAGAATTTTATATATTAGAAATAACGAACAGTAGTTTAAAAAAAATATGTGGCACTCGGGGACTGCCGCGGTAAAGCTATTGCACAGCATTTTTTATCAACTTATGCAATTATAATTATTTATTTATGCAGTATTTTTTTTTTCTTTTTATTACATTTCGGAGCAGCTCGTCTCGATCCGTGCGAGCTTCGTACAGTCGTACTATATACATATACGTTAAGCGAACGCTCGGCCGAGCTATATGGTAGGTGGAGTGGGGTGTGTTAGGTTTTATTTTCGTTACGGAATTTCTTGATTCGGTCGCCGCGCTCGAAGCCCTCGATAAAAGCTATGCAATAGCTTAAAAAAAAATAACGATTCGATTAACACGGGGTAATCGGAATAGTCGGATGAGTCGTTTAGACATTGTAGTGGAACATACGTGAATACATAGATATATGTATGTATGCGTATTTACCAGTCTATGTTTAGATACATAGACTGGTAAATACGCAGCAGAACAACTAAACCTATTTGACAAGTTTTTATTTGTTGTATAAAATTGTCAGGACACTGGACAAGGTTTGTATGAAAGGAAATGTTGGCAAATAGGTTTTAACAAATTAACATGTCGCAGGCTGAATATTATAGTAATTTTTATAGGCATTTCTTGACAATTACTTTATAAATACAATAATTCCAATTTTGCAAGATAGAAAAATTTAAAGTCCAGACCTAGGAATCGAACCCGAGACTTCCGTATGCCAAACCGGGGCCGGAATCGAACCACCTATCTGGACTATGTTACTAGACCTCAAATTTCTCTATCCTTTCATGCTCGCGAGTTGGGCCCTCGCATGCGCCATCTAGCCGGTAGTTATAGGACTATCACGCAATGCATAATATTTAATTAATAATTACATTTTTGAAAGATAGAAAATTGTATTTATAAAGTAATTGGCCAGAAATGCCTATAAAAATTATTATAAGATACTAATTTGACTTGACAATAATCATCGCCATCGACAGATAAAGCATTTTATTCTTTAATTTATTAATAAATATCCATCAGACTTACGAGAAATCGAAAAAAAAACTAAACTATTATCCTAACATAATATAAATATGAAAGTAGCATTCTATAAGAATACCCACAGGCAAGTCCGGAAGATTTACACATACGTTTGCGTCCCAAGATATTTTGACGTAGGGTTGGCACTTGATGTCAATGATATTAGATTTCTGCGGTTATGATATTTAGATGTGAATGACCTTTGAATTTCAATTTTGTGACATCGCAATAAAGCTACCTATTGCATGCATGAACCAAAATGAACAAGATATCTTTAGATTCTACTAAAAATTTTTTTTAAGGCATAGTGTTTGTTTTGACCTTTTTATTGTATCTACAGCAACAGACAATTTACACTAAGTTTTCTGAAATACGGGCCCCATTACCAGAAACCATTGCAGATTAGAAAGACAATCCCCTCCTGCACTGGTCCCCTCGTCCCTCGTAGGACTCCGTGTAATATAGGACATGATGCTGTTAATCCTCAAGTTCTCTTCATTAACATTTTTTTCCCTTTAACAATTTTGAGCAATAACGAGAATAGAAAACGCATACGTACGCGCGTCTGCTAAATAATAAAATGGTCTAGATGTTAACGCACATTTTGTATACGAATATATTAAATGTTGATGTCAGACACTGTCTACCAAATATGATACTTAAATAATATTAGTATTATATCTTGCACATTATAAACGATATTTTTAAGACAGTTAAATCTATACGTTTTGATACAATAATTGCATTTTTTTATAAATAAAAGCAATAACAAAACCGTGACAGTTCTTTAACTAGCGGTTAGATGTCGCAAGCGAGGGCCCGACTCGCGTGCAGGAGAGGATAGAAAAATTTTAGGTCTAGTAACATAGTCCAGATAGGTGGTTCGATTCCGGTTTGGCAGTCTCGGTAGTCTCGGATTCGATGCCTGGGTCTGGACTTCAAAGTTTTCTATCTTATAAAAATGCAATTATTGAATTAATAAAGTAATTGGCAAGAAATGCCTATAAAAATACTATACTATGTTTTGAGTTTTAAACATGTGTAGTAGGAAGCTTATGCACGCAGATATGACAGATATAAAAATTATGTCTGAAGCCTGATTATTTACTTCTCCGAGTATTAGGTGTTAATTGGGTCCAGATATTTGTGTCAGTCAACTATCTCACAAAACATCGAGAAGATGGTAGGAATGCTGAAGCATACGTTACCTACTTCACGGACACGGAATCTCGGGCTACCATGAACCGCTTTATTGTGAATGTGGTTTGTTTGTTTTATCTCACTCGCAATCGCACTTAGCCTCTTGATTTAGCCATTTTGCGTACGTGTTGTGTCAGTTCTTCTCACTCCAGCCAGCCTAAACACTCCCAGAAGCCCAGCAGTTCCTGCAGGTTACTGCAGGCCTCAGGGAGGGATGACGGTTTTATTATTATTATTGTTATTGCGAAAGTTTTACGAGATTCCGTGTCCATGAACGGTTTTGATATGTGCGTTAAACCATTCTACCTGGTACTAATAATTAAGTTTTTCATCTATACATTTCATCTCATTGTAAAAAAAAATGACATGTCACAGGCGTGCTCTGATTCTTTTGACCTTTTCTCACAAAAAACCTACTTATACCTAAAAAGTCGCGTTATATTAAATTCACGTATCTAGACCTAGAATTATTAAACCCGTTGCTGACAGCCCTATACGAGGGATGAATGAAAAAACTTGAGCTTCTAGAATGATTTATGATGGCGTAACGTGACTTATATTTTCCTCACAACTGATTTTTCTTAGCTATTTCTTAAAGGTTGAAACTATGTGTTTATTAACTGTTTTTTTGAAAGTTTCTCTCTTATACCTTTGTTGGGAGATTGTTGTATCTTGTGATGAGCTTAGTAGTTCACATTATATTATAGTACTAGTTTTCCCTGGGGCTTCACGCTTCGCCTTTCTTAAGTTTAATTTTGATCAAATTCCGCCCATTAGTTGTATTACAAAGGAATAACAAATATCAATCTATTCTCATACACTTTCGCCTTCACTTGTGCACCCTCGGGTAGTGCATTATGTTAAATAGCTTATACCAGCGTTTAGACGATACCTACTAATATTATAAAGCTGAAGAGTTTGTTTGAACGCGATAATCTCGGGAACTACTAGTACGAATTATAAAATCCTTTAACTGTTGGGTACGGCTATAAGCTATATAACATTACGCTACGACCAATAGGAGCGGAGCAGCAATGAAAAATGTTGCAAAAACGGGGAAAATTGACGCATACGAAGACGCGCGGGTTAGCTATTAGCATATATGCGGTTTCAAGAACCTCAAGAAATTAGGCACACAGGTAAATATTATGAAGTAGGACCCGCTAAGAAGGGTTCTTTGAAAATACAATGCCTAAATGTTAAAATGGAGGTTCAAAATTTTAAACAAAATCAACCTTTGCGCCAAAAATTTATAATAAAATTCCAAAACTGTGGAAAGAGCAAAGTATTGGAAAATTTAAACAAATTTTATGTAAATATTTAGCTGATAGAGCATTTTATAGTATTGATGACTTTTTGCGTGATAAAATTGACATTATTTAATCCATTGTTATTTCTATTTTTTTTTTATTATAATTACTATTATTAATTACTATATTTAACTTTCAATTGAAATAAAATACAATGTATGTCCTTACCTATATTAGTAAAAATAAGTACTTAATTGATGAATGTAAAATTATTAAATTAATTATTAAAATTATTTATTGTCATCTAATTTTAGTGTACCTAATTGTAACGTCTGATTTAATTAAAATTAGGTGTAATTTTGAAATGTTATTGAATTGAATATTATTTATTATTGAATATTTGTACGCCGCAATGGCTAAACATGATTTGATCATAAAACAATTGTCCATCTTGCATGCTTTTTGCCGTGTATACTTATGTTTTAACAAATAAAAATATCTTATCTTATCTTATCTTATCTTACCTTACCATGAACAAAACCGTGGGGAATAGCTGTCTCGTAATAACACTTCATAACTCTTAAATCAAGCAAAAAACGAACATTTTACATCGAATTTTCATTGAAATAAATTCCGAAGCAAAATTTCGTCTCTATTATACGTACTTGTTCAATGTAATACAATTTTCGTATTACCCTGAACGCTTATTGAGAATATATAAGCACTTGTCAAGGGCCACTTGTCGCAAATCACCCTTCTTTCATATTTTATATCGTTTCGTTTTATAAATTCGTTTTAGGGATTCATTATAGCATAAAAAGTACTTTATGAGAGTACCAGAATTGAAAGAAAATACTTTCTATATTGAGGCCTTAATAAAGATCACAGATAATATCGTCTGTAACCCTAATTATAGTATCTAAATTAGGGATGTCACGGAGGTGATTTTATCGGAACCGATGTCGGAGTCGGAGGTTTTAAAATTGGTTTTTCGGAATCGGAGTCGGAGTCTGAGGTGGGGGGAGACGACGAATATGTTGGTTTATAAGGCTTAAGAAAACAAGACCAAAAAAAAACCAATTTTGAAAGAATTTTGTCCTTCATACATTTACTAGCTGTCCCGCGCAACTTAGTATACGTAATTCTTCCCCGTTTTTGAAACATTTCTCGTCGCTTCTCCGCTATTAGTCGTAGCGCGATGTTATGTTTTATAGCATATAGCCTTCCTCGTTAAATAAGCTATCCAACAAAAAAAAAAACCAAATCGGACCAGTAGATCCTGAGATTAGCGCGTTTAAACAAACAAACAAATAAACTCTTCCGCTTTATAATATTAGTATAGACTTCGTCTGCGTAAATTTTCCCCGTTTTTGCAACATTTCTTATTGCTGCTCCGCTCCTTATTTCTCCAATATTTAATGGATGTTATTATACATATAAACCTTCCTCTTCAATCACTTTATCTATTAAGAAAAACCGCATCAAAATCCGTTGCGTAGTTTTAAAGATTTAAGCATACATAGGGATATAGGGACAGAGAAAGCGCTTTGTTTTATACTATGTAGTGATAAATTAAAATATAAGAACGTCCGAGGGAGGCAAGGGGCGACAAACGCTGGCACCCAATTAGGTTTACCAAAAGTATCCCTCCCCCTCCCTTCATCCTAAGCACGAGAAAAGGCGCTATCATCAACTTTTTGACCCATATTTAAGTATTTCTAGATCTGGCACTGCGGTATAGCCATCGATCACGAAAACGGAATTTCTTGACACCCATAGAACGAAGTGGTCCGAGATAGTCCGACATTCCATCTATGTGTGGTAACGTTATATGGCTTACTAGCTGTGCCCCGCGGTGTTACCCGCGGTTAAGTTTATAGCCTATGTGTTAATCCTACATAGGCTATAAACTAAACCGCGTGTCAGCTAACTCCATACAAAATTTTATTAAAATCTTTCCAGCCGTTTAGACGTGAAGAACTAACAAACATACACACTCACATACTCACAAACTTTCGCATTTATAATATTAGTGGGATTGTGATACATGAATAGCCTCAATTTTCATCACTTTGTTCGAAAGCGTGTCTCAATTTTCATCACTTTGTTTCGAAGCTCCGAAATTCCTTGTCTGTGACAGACACGGATCTAAGGGGGGATTGTCCCCCCCCCTACAGACTCATGGTTTTTTTTAATTTGGTCATACATTTGGGTCCGAGTTTGACAGGTATTTTTACCCAGAGGCGTCGAGCAAGTGCCCCCCGTCTCGCACGCACGACTCACACTTCACCGCTTCACACTTTACTGTAGCCCCCCCCCCCCCCTCGAAAATGATCCTCGTTCCGTGTCTCCATGTGTCGACCAAAGTACTTGTAAAGCATACTTTTAACCTCCTACTCTCGGCATTTTGGGCTAAAAGCCTTCAGTAAGATGTATTATACAAAATTAAGTGTTGCCGAGGCGTGAATCTTAAATTTCAAGTCCTTGGGAACTCGTTTTGATGTTGTGAAATTTTAATCCATTTTACGTGTAAGAAAAAGCCACTCATATATTACTTTCATATCTTAAGAATGGTCTACATTGAGGCGAGAAATCTTCAAAGAAATTTCTTGAGTAGCGATTATGCCCGAATATGTACTGAAATTTATCGCATTAGCAAAAATGTTTTAGTCAAGAAACCATATTTTGTTGTGGTGTTAGATAATCCAAATTAATGACTAAAATACTGTCTCTGTGGCGCGGTGGGAGGGTGTCACACAGTGTGTGCACTCAGGATAAAACTTAGTGTGATGAGCATGATGGTTTATTCTGTGTCTGGGTGTTATTTATCTATAATATGTATGTATGTATTTAGAAATATATAAGTATGTTTATCAGTTGTCTGGTTTCCTTAGTACAAGCTATGCTTAGTTTGGGACCATACAGCGTTGTGTGAGTTGTCTCAAGATATTATTATTATATTATTAATTTAATTCAATTATGCTTTCCATAACTCGGTTTTATTGACAAATTGTTTTCTCACGGGCATTCGCATTTATTAATCTAACTATATAAAGTATTTTGAATTCGACTTTTTTGACAATACATTCTTGGAACATTTCTCGATAAAGTATCCGCAGGTATACACATCACCTTAGGAATACAAATACGCTTGTTGAAAGTCTCGCTTTCTAAAATCACTTCCCTTTTATATATTATCAATTTCTCTTCGCTTTTACTCGTCTAATGACACTCGTTTCGCCAAAAATATTTTCTCGTGAAAATATGTGCACAGTGGTACAACCACCATGATTTCACATAAAGACACTATTTTTATTTCGCATTATAATTATTTGTAAAGTTTATGGTATTCAGTTATGTCCTTAGATGAAACCTAACGTCTGTTATACGTTATCAACGACCATACAGCCCCTAGACGCCTATTGTTCGATATTTTGCATCAAATCATTTCTGGCAACTAGCCGAGGTATGAGGAAGCGGTACGCTGCAATCTGATTGGTTTAGACAAGGTCACGCATCACTAGTACATCATGATTGAACTAAATAAATAATTAGTAAGTGACATTTTTTAAATATGTACATAATATTTTTCCATAGTTGATATTAGTACCATATATTTTAAAATGGCTATTTCCATACCATAATATGTATTAGGAGTATTAATGAACTACGAACATAATATTCTACCTTATATAATTTTATTTTTTTACAAGAGTTAAGTTAAGAATTAAACAATACTTTGAAATTTCACAGAATAAAAGAAAGAATATAAAATAATATACTTAGATAATTGATTGGTTTTAACGATTACATATTTGTTAATGTCTTAAATAAATATAATCTTACATGAACTATAAGTTTATATACAACGTGGTAATTAAATCCCAGTCCGACTGGAAAAAGGCGTGTAGTAGGTATTTTGTTAACAATCTTGATGCAAACCAATTCTCTCGTCTGGTTTCCTTGATCCAAATATATTTTATGGTAGGATCTTTTGGGTACCTAGAATTAATTAAATTAATTAAATAATCTAGCCGTAACAATATTGCATTCATAGTCATTAATATTTGTATATTTAAATGAATATAATTATGTCGTTAATAAAAAAAATAGTTGTCAGTTGTCGATCAGAATTTTTAGGTGTTTGCACACTTAAAACAACTTTTAACTTTACATTATAAAAACAAACAACCTTTTTCACTGATAGCGCGAGTTTTTAATTACGCGGTTATGATTTTTAACAGACGGTCGATACACATTTGTGCAAGAAAGAGATAGTGTAGAATTTAAGTAGGAAAGAAAGAGATGGCATCTATGAAAGACATCAACGCGTTCGCTTTCGTAAGGTTGTTTTATTTCACTTATGTAAAATGTCCAGTATAAGATGAACTCCGTAGAATTATTTGAAAAAAAAATAGTTTAATTAAAATATATGTTTTAATAACTTACCGATGAAATGTTATGCCGTCTTTCCGGAGATTTGAGGTACTGCTGTTTTTTCCACACCATTTTATCGTGCAACTGGCCATATAAATACTTAATGTCACGATTTAAACCATAATTATGCGGTAGTGTTTACGGATCACAGATGTGGTCGACACTGATGAGAACATTTAATGCGGCGAACTACATCAGTGAAAATAAACTGATGTGTTGGCCGAATTACAGCGCCTGTTATGCGGTGTCTAGTGGCTATATGGTCGTTGTACGTTATTGACAAGTCTTGGAATTTTAAGGCTAGTTCCTTGTATTTGACATATCAAACAATTGTTGTCGCATTTTATTACCTTACTAGCATGATAACTCATCCAGTTAGGCTAAACAGGCGAATCACTTAAAATGTTAAGACATAGGTCTTAACCACTAGACTACAGCCGCATGCTTGTTAACATTTTAAGTTTGACAAAATATAGTTGGTAAAAAAGCTTCCAAACCTTATCAAATTTAAATCAGTGCATAAAAATAACCAAGCTTATACTAAATAACTAACCAGTACCCGTCGAATGCATTTATTAATTCTAATTTCGCGTACTACTTAGCTAGTAGTACACTAAATATGATTTTTATTCGAAAATTGCCATGTTGACCTGTCGCAGTTGATGGTAAATAACCATCTACCAAAAAAGCATGTTCAAACAAGTCCTATATCAGCATTTTACCCTTATACTCCTATACTCGGAATTCCACTTAAATGGGTCACCACTGTGTTCCTTTTTTACTTTTACTGATATTTCTCCTTTTCTAGGGGCGCTATCTACTACAAAGTCTTCGGGGGCTAAATATCCTCTAATTGCTTTTGCGCGTGCATCAGATAACGTTACGGTTGCATCAGAATCATAGTAAATATTCTCTGCATTATGGATATCAAAAGCAGATAACGAATAATTCAACGGATTGTATATCTTATAGCATGATCAGCACATGATGGCACATCAAGCAGCGACTCAAAATGAGCATCGCACAATAAACAGGCACATTCAAAGCAGGTAGCCTAAATAGGATTAGTGCAGTCGGCAAATTCACAAGACTGGTCTATATTATTATGGTTATTTTCAAATAAAGCAGGGTTTGTTAGGGCAGCTTCATAGGTTTAATGTTTTTTACAGGTAGAGCAATCGTTGTCAAAATGGTCAGAGCAAAGAAGACACGAATAACGCTGACAAGCACTAAACACCTCGTCCGTACAAATAAAAACATCTCAATAGAGTGTGTGTCAAAAATATTATATTCCATGCCATTCAAAATTGTTTAAGTATTTTGCAGGTGTAACAAAATAACACTTGAATACACTTCAAAGAAAATTTCAATCCCACACGTTTCAAAGAACCCTATCATGTCAGCGTCTATAACTTTGAAACTTACTTATGTAATAAATTAAGGCTTTAACCTTTAAAGGGGTCATTGTTTGACCTTATCTGTGGGTCCTTGACTTGGTAATGACTGAAAAGATAGAGAAATTAGCGCAAAATTTCAGAACTTTACCACAGTTGGTCACTTCTCGGTGCCTTGTCGTACGTTATGCCCTAGGTCTAATAATTGGTCTCTTTTTGGTGATCGGGCTATGAGAACTAGGGAAATGAGAGTGCACTTGTTTGTTCATACCCTTATGCTCTATAATCTCGTACTTGTTGGCTAGTCTTTGATAAGAAAATCTGTTGTGGCAGTACCCACATATTATAAACAAAAATAAATTAACACTTGACAGCACGCGTCAAATCCTTGATCGCGATATAGAAGTTTTCACAGCTGTTAGCTACATATACAAGTTCCCAATGCTTATAGCTGGGCTGTGGCCCGCCACGCACTATCACCTCGCCTGGTCGGAGGATCCTCCCTTTGTATTGGTAGGACGTAACACCTATCCCTGTACACCGAAATATTATTTTAATTTGATCTCGTCTTCCTCTTGAAAATTTTACTAATATTATAAACTAACTGACGCGCGCAACTTCGTCGGCGTAAATTTTCCCGTTTTTGCAATATTTTTAATTGCTGCTCCGCCTCTATTAGTCGTAGCGTGATGTTATATAGCCCTTTGCCTTCCTCGATAAACGGGCTTTATAACAGTAAAAGAATTTTTCAATTCAAACTCGTACGTAGTTCCTGAGATTATCGCGTTCAAACAAACAAACTCTTCAGCTTTATAAAATTACACACTAAATTACTAAACTGACGGATTCTGATATAGCTTTACAAAAATGTAGCATCAGCAGAATAGCATATACTTAGGCTTATAAGACACGACCGAAGCCTCGGGAAAATATACTATTAAATAAACCTCATAATGAAGTCTATATATTTTAAGTTGAAGCCATTAGCGACCGCTCGTCTTCAACCTACTGCTATTGTTCCACCAAAATTCGCGTTATTTTTTTTTTCTATCATTAAGAGCCACATTATGGAACCAGAGACTCTATGTGCTACCTATATTATAGTGGAATGTATGCCATTTACCGTAATTGCTAGAATATTCATGTTCGGCTCTGCTAATTGAAACATCTTTACAGCATTTTCTTCAAGATCTTATGTTGGGAGGTATATTTATAGAGAAAATTTTGTTTTTTGTTTCCTATTTATTTTTATTAGAACACTTATGCTACTCACTGTGGAAAATGTTACTTAACATTTAAAAAAACTATACATGTGACAGAAATTACGTAGGGAATTATCTAGGTAAATAAAATATTTTTCGAAACACTGTAAAATTAAATTACATTGTGCTGCCTCTCCAGTATTGCTACTGAAGTCAGCGCTGGTTTTCAGTGAGATCAAAAATGTTGATGTTTGAAGTCATTTAGATTTAAAATATATTTATAATTATAAATTTATACTTTAATTTAATAACATAACAACATACACATTGCACACTGGTAAATTTTCTATGGAATCTGCTTTGAAAAACGCTGGATGAGACGTCTGAACGGATTTCCATTTAATAAAGCAAGGAGTAAGAATCATTTTGATTAGCTTCATATAATAAAACTGCAACCAAATCCCTCAACCCGTTTGGGTGATTACTACGATCACACAGATCACACGGACACAGAAGTTAAACTTATAACATCTTATCTTTGCCTCGAGAGTTAAATGTCAATTGGAGAAATATATGTAAAATTGCACTAAATCCAAATTTCGTCGCCTATCATTCTTAAATCCTGAACAGAATGACGTACGATGTGAACACTGGCGGCATATTTTATTTTCGAGTTTTAGGCTTTTCTAGGTCCATGTTTCTATGGAATGAGTTATAGACTTTTATGGTCTTTGTTTTTATGCGGAAGCTATGTTTAAAATCGATTCGAGTTTTCAATTATTATGTCAAGTAAATTTTAATTTAGAACACATGTACCTAATTTTATAATCTATGTTAATATTATAAAGCTAAAGAGTTTGTTTGTTTAAACGCGATAATCCCAGGTACTACTGGTCCGAATTGAAAAATAATTTTACTGTTGGATAGCCCATTAATTGAGGAAGGCTATGGGCTATATTTCACCACGCTACGACTAATAGGAGCGGAGCAACAATGAAAAATGTTTTGAAAACGGGGAAAATTTACGCAGACGAAGTTGCGCGTTTCAGCTAATCGATCATAAAATTAAACAAACGATTAGTATCTTAAAATCAATTTGTACGTAATGAACGGTTTTGAATAAATAAACAAAAACAACGTTAAAAAACACAATACCATTCTAAATATCAGTAATAACATCAACGATCCCATAATAAATATCAGCAGAGTAATGACATCAAATAAAATATTTTTCCTTTACAAATCACCTGTCAAACATGACATTAACAAATGTAATTTTCTTTTGTTACAGGTAAACCCATTATCGAATTGGAGCTTCCCCGACGGACAAATCCGGTTCGAACACCTATATAACAGAACAAAATAAAACATTAATTCCATTCGGTGTTTTTTGTTATGACTGGATTTTTTGGCATTATGCCCACTGTGCGTTTAAGTTAATAATGAGTCTGTTGCTCATATTTTTGTTTTTTTTTTTGATACTACGGAATGAGGAGACGAGCTTGTCGGTTACACGTAGCCAATAACAGCCATAACAGTATCAGTGCTACTCAAATCCTTGTTCGGCAAAGATCTGAATGTCACCGTACCGCGCTCGTCATTTAAGACAATAGTTCATAGTTCTCATTTGCCCAGTAATTACACTTGCTACAGTGACCTTCAACCGAAACACAGTAATGAGTTATCATTACTATTTCACAGGAGAATAACTGACTGTTGTGGTACCGACCAAGGCGGCTTATATCCATAAGCCGCCTTGGTCGGTACCACAAGTTTGGACAAGAAGGTTGAAGGAAGTTTGGACAAGGTTTAGACCAAGGCGGCTTATATCCATAAGCCGCCTTGGTCGGTACCACAAGTTTGAACAAGAAGGTTGAAGGAAGTTTGGACAAGGTTTAGATCCATTACTGGTAATTATAGTGCTTTCATATTAAAGAAAAAGCCTAACTACATTACTGCGACATAGGTCTTCTTTCTAACGGCTGTTTTCATCAAACTATCTATTGATGGATTTGGCTACTAGAGATAAGCATCTCCATACTAATATTATAAATGTGAAAGTAACTTTGTCTATCTGTTAGGTACGCTTTCACGCTCAAACAGCTAAACCGATTTAGATGAAATTTGGTATGGAGGTAGTTTGAGTCTCGGGGAAGGATATAGAATAGTTTTTATTGCGATTACCGATATCCACGCGGGCGGAGCTGCGGGCGAAAGCTAGTGTCAAATAATCTAGATGCCAAATCGATCGATAGGTATATCTATAGATTATTAAAAACAGTCAAAAAGAGAAGCTGCTTGCTATAATTTGTGGATTCTCTGTGGATTGTTAGCAGTAAAGGATCTACGAGCGCCATGTTCAAAGAGCGTCATATTTGAGAGGTTGCCAAAGAGTGAAATTGCCGATTTTTTTTTAAAGTTAAAAGATAACTAGCAATGTGGGATATTGGTACCACATTACTAGCTATCCTGTTAACCCCTCCAGCTAAGCTCAATGGCTTGTATTAGGAGTGGATTCACGTCGGTAGGATCCGCAGGATTCGAACCTCACAATATCGAAACCGATGCCTTAGCCATTAAGCTACCGCCGATTGTTACATGAAACATAATTTCGACAGCCAAAGACCTAAAGAATGTCACTGGGATGGACTAAAGCCAAAGGCGGAGGACCAGAAGGCCTACTCTAATTCAATATTAATAATATCTTGAAACAACTCACACAACGCTATCTGATTACAAACTAAACAGAGTTTGTACTATGGAAACCAGATAACTGATAAACATACTTATATATTTCTAAATACATACATATTATAGATAAATAACACCCAGACACAGAATAAACCAACATGCTCATCACACAAAGTTTTATCCTGGGTGGGAATCGAACCCACGACCTCTTGCGTAGCTGCAGTCGGGTACACTCCCACCGCGCCACAGAAAACAAAGTATTGATAAAAAATGAGTTGGTAATGTACAGATTCAGGAACTTCAATTCAATCCACTCGTTCTAGAAAATCGTCTTCATCGTCTCATATAGGTAAACGAAAATTCATGAATTATGTTTTAAAGAGCGTAAGCCTATAGTATGGGGCGAATATACCTACTTGATTATACCAGTTTACGTACTATGGTTATTGCTTACGTGAGTTTCATGGTGCAATGGTTGCAGCACCTTACTGGCTTTGCTGTTTAAATATTTATATATATATTTTTTTGAAATAGATAACTAGCAATGTAGGATTGAGTCCCACATTACTAGCAATCTTGTTAACCCCTCCAGCTAAGCTCAAAGGCTTGTGTTAGAAGTGGGTTCACGTCGGTAGTATAATGGATAGAATTCGAACCCGCGACCTCACGATTGCGAGACCGATGCCTTAGCCAATAGGCTACCGCCGCTTTTGTAAAAATGGCATTTAAAAAATTGGCCATGAGTTTTTATTGCCAAGTTCTTTTCTCACGGCTTTACTCTTGTAGATCTATATGAATGTAGAATCATTCTATTCAAATGTTGTCTGACGTTCATAAGCGTTGCATTTGTAACCTAAATGAATAAAGTATTTTGACTTTGACTTTATCGCGAGGTTTTACCATTTCGTCTGTGGAAATTCAGCTTAATGACCGATGAGTGTGTACGGTAATAAACAATCTGCTGAGTGTACTGGGTTAAATGGGAGATATAATATTTAATTTTGATGTATTATATTTACCTGACACTGCGTAATTTTGTCATGTTTATGTAAGGTTGTTTTGACAAAGCGAGCACTTTGGTGGAATATGAACCATGAATAAAGCGTGCGTTAGAATAAGCACGGTTGCGTGTTGTTTTCAGTCAAATATGATGTAATCACACTAATATTATAAAGGCGAAAGTTTGTGAGTATGTGAGTGTGTATGTTTGTTACTTCTTCACGTCTAAACGGCTGGAGCGATTTTAATAAAATTTGGTATGGAGTTAGCTGACACCCTGGGTACAGCTAGTATCTAATAATTTCTTGGGACAACTCACACAACGCTATCTGACACCAAATTAAACAGAGCTTGTACTATGGCAACCAGACAACTGATAAACATACTTAGGTATATATTTTCTAAATACATAGATATTATAGATAAATAACACCCAGACCCAGAATAAACCATCGTGCTTATCACACAAAGTTTTATCCTGGGTGGGGATCGAACCCACGACCTTTTGTGTAGCAGTCGGTGTCAGCACAGATTTTTTTTCGTGACTTGTATATTTGTAAAGTCCCCCGCTTACACAGGGCTTAAACCCTAATAGTTTTTTTAAGGAGTATTTTAAAAAAAGAATGAAAAAGTCTACGTTTAACAGCGTTACAAGCAATTTTTTGCGTCAAAATCTCATTATTTCTCTACTTTGTCTAAACTAACATGCATTATTCATAACATGGTAATTTGAATCGCTTTTCGCCAGTAAAAAGTATTGATTTAGCAATTTACTCAATGTTGTTACATTTCAAGGGTAATTTGTTTCAAAAATTGGCAGTTAAAATACGTCTAGGACTTGTCGATCTTAGAAAAGTTTAGGCTATGTTTATGTAACTATAAATTAACCAACATTTTATATTTGTTTTATCATCATAAGTCTATTAATTTAGAGCCTTATTCACGTTAACTATTGAAAGACAGACGAGTGTCGCGAGAAACGTTGCAAATATACAAATACTGGAAATAAAGTACAGCCAGACTAGGAACGAACAAAAAAGATCACACGAAATGTTGTCCCATGTTCTCATAGGAATCGAAAACATGACCTCTTGCGGAGCAGTCGTACGACTGCTCCAGACAGATTTATATATTGAAATAGAATCGATGTTAAAAGCAGCCCGCTGGCCAGAATCACCAGAAAGGGAAACAGTTGGAAGACATCTGTAGGCTGATGAAAAAAGTACCCTAGTTCGTACCCTAGTTCCCCAGCGACACAAAGGCGTGTACCCAGTACTAGAGAAAGATTAACTGACAATATACATTGCTTCTTCTGTTAAACATCCCATTTTTTCAGAAAACAACTTCCTCAGAAAATACGACACACTTTGTCCTCAGTAATTTCAGAACTAAATCTACTATCCAAGCTCCTTCAAGTTACAGCTCACTAGACAGAATATATTGTCCTAATTTCGAGAAGGGCCCTTCGCAAATATATTTCTTTGAATACTTACCCTTTTTTATGTTCAATAATGGCACTAGCGCACCTGATCGTGAATACTATTGTTATTTGTTGCTAGTCTTTCTAATAGTGTCGTTGTTTAAATATATTGAGTTATTCCTAGTCCATAACAGAGAAAAGTATTAAGTTAAAGTTACATTCAACGTACGGCCGGGTAACAGGAGGTGCCTCAACACACGAGATTTGTAATCATACGCCGATAGTGTCATCGGCGTATGATTACAAATCTGGCGTGGAGCCGATATCTCGAGAATTAACTTTTTTTTTTTTTTTTAAAGATAACTAGCAATGTGGGATTGTGGTCCCACATTACTAGCAATCATGTTAACCCCTCCAGCTAAGCTCTATGACTTGTGTTAGGAGTGGGTTCACGTCGGTAGTATAATGGTCAGGATTCGAACCCACGACCTCACGATTGCGAGACCGATGCCTTAGCCATTAGGCTACCGCCGCTTTAATTATCTTGTAAAGTTTTAAATGTGCATATGTCTTATTGCGGACAATAAGTAGCTGTTACGCGTCGGCAAAAAAGAATGTAGTTGATTTATTTTTTACTTAACTTAATTACAATGTAAACAATTTAATCTCTGTGCAAAAATTTGGATCTCACTCAGAACTGTGCTGAGTCTCCAGTATTGCACTGGAGTCAGCGCTGATTTTCAGTAAGAACCAAAAATGTTTGACTTTAATATCATCATAAATAATTAGAATCAATTAAAATAACTGTACACATAAATATACGTAATGCAGAAACATAACATTCACATACTACATAAATACATTAAAATACGCAAATAATACAAATTAAACTATGATTGTACATGCTATAAATTAAAAAATATATAAAATAAAAAGACGCAATACTGCGGTTTCATGAAATTCGTTTCTGGGCAGGGATTGGCAGGAAAGCGTGGTGAAAATTTTAACGGATTATCTTATAGGAATGCTAATAAAAGACACTGTGGCGCGGTGGGAGTGTATCCGACTGCTACGCAAGAGGTCGTGGGTTCGATCCCCACCCAGGATAAAACTTTGTGTGATGAGCACGATGGTTTATTCTGTGTCTGGGTATTATTTATCTTTAATATGTATATATTTAGAAGTATATAAGTATGTCTATCTGTTGTCTGGTTCTCATAGTACAAGCTCTGCTTAGTTTGGGATCAGATAGCGTTGTGTGAGTTGTCCCAAGATATTATTATTATACATATACCTACCACTATGTTTCGACATTTATCATCCCGGTAAAACTGTCAGTCCGACAGCTGTGTTGTAGATCTAATTGCTTTATAATCCGAACACAATAAATAACAATTCACCGACTATAAATTCTAAACTACCATTAACATCCTGTCTTGAAATTGATTATATAGGAATAGACAAACAAAATGGTGAAGTATTACATAACCTCGTGGCGCCCAGAGATTTTTTGGCTCTTCCTTGATTATAGCCCGACGGTCCTTCTCATAGGACATAATTGTTAAAGTCCTAAACGCCCAAGGTTTTGAGTTGCAAATTATATGTGTTAGAGTTACCAGTTTAAAGTGAAACTTTTGGGGTATAGTTATGACTATATTAGGATATATTTTCAATTTAAATTATCTATCTATCTTTTGTTCTTTTCAAAGGTCATTTCAAGGCCACAGTTACTAGACTCAATTGAATATAGAATAATACAAAGATTTAAATATTTAAGTATTTGTATTTATTTTAATGAAATTACACTTTTTTTTGTTCTATTTTAATGAAATTACACATTTTCCCTTCACTTATTCTACAAACTTATATTATCTAACCGGTCACCTATTACAAATATTGGGTTTTTCTCACTAACTACTTTTAATTCTTATTATCTAAAAAAATCTGGGGATTCAAAAAACTCATACATTAGTAAACTATTATAAAAAGACAATATTAGAAAATATTAAAACAAGTAAATAACTACGTATCTAAACTTTTCCTTGCATTCTAACCATGGCATGACTAGAATGTAAGGATGTAAGGAAAAGTTCAGATATTTAGTATTTTCTGGCACCCTTTCGCCTCAATCTTTCAGGCGGAACTTCCAGTAACATGGGGCGTCCTTTACCACTCGTCTGTTCTTGATTTTCATCTTCTGAGTATCCATCTGTATTAGAATATCCTGCAATCAAACGTTCACTTTTCTTACTAACTTCGACCCAATAGACTTTATAAAGGTCATAATAATTTAACCCAAGATTTTGGAGAATATTATCCCTAAAACGACGTAATAATTGATTATATTTAAGTGGAACCCATTAATTAACAACTTTTTGTATTCAAACATACTAGACAGTCACGGATTATCATAAAAAAAATGCGATTTACTTACCACGTCTCCTTGATTCAGCCATACTACCGTCCATTTTCATAAAAGGACGTCTGTCATACACTAAGCCAATGGTAGTTTACCGGGAACAGTTGCCTAATATTTCGTTCAAAAATTCGCTAAAATTTAATCTTTAACCCGCATGATAACAAAAATATATACAGACTTTTTAATATGACCTTCTAAAAGGCGCATGGGCGGTAATTAAAAGTTACTAGAAAATAGTTCTTGGCTGGAGTCGCCATTTTTATTTTGGTTTATCAAAAGGCGCTTGGGCGCCACGAGGATAAGTAAGACCCAAAACAAATCAGCTATTATGAACAAACAAAGAAATAAACTAGCGAACAAATTGTCATGAAGTAACATTGTTTTAGCGTAGAATAGATAATGTCCTACATTCTGTCGTACGTAGTGTGTACGTCTCAAAGTAATAAAACAAATAGGTCCTATAATAAATATAGTGTATATAAAGACGTCAAAAATTGGTACTAAAAATCTTCTGACTACAAACTACTAATATTATAAAGCAGAAGAGTTTGTTTGTTTGAACGCCATGATGTCAGGAACTACTGGTTCGAATTGAAAAAATATTTTTGTGTTGGATAGCTAAGGCTACTGACGCGGCTGACGACGGAAAAAAAATGCAAAAACGGGGGAAATTGACGCAGATGAAGTTGCGCGGGTTAACTAGTAATTCATAAATAGAGCATGTTTCGGCTTAACTTAGGTATAACTTTACAAAAATCTTGACAAACCTTATGCTGAACGTTTTAACTTTTTATTTTACAACAGTGTTTCTTTTCCAAATAAGTCCAGTATCTGACCCGCGCAACTTCGTCTGCGTAAATTTTCCCCGTTTTTGGAACATTTTTCATTGCTATAGCCTTTATTTTTACTCATTTATTCAGGAACATCATTACATTGTATTTGAATTTATTACCTACAACTTTAAATATACCTAATAATACACTATTTTAAAAATTAAAGTACATAATTGTAAAAAAATAGATGTAACAGCATTACACCATAATTAAATCTATTTAAAATGGCCTTCTTCCTCGATAAATGGGCTATCCAACAGTAAAATAGTTGTAACTCCTGAGATTATAACGTTCAAACAAACAAACAAACTCTTCAGCTTTATAATATTCGTTTAAATTAATTTAACAGAGATGGTTGAAGATTGATCTACCGTCTTTGTATCATTCCCCCTCTTCCGTTTAGACGAAAGATGAAGATCAACCTAAGAACTCCTCAACAAACACCAATCAAGAAAAACAAAATGAAAAACAAATATTACGAATACACAACTTTTCTGTTTTTACCTTCAAACATTGGTCCAAAAACAACATTCTTATACCACATACACCTCATTCGTTTTTATCTCGAGTTTACTCTAAAATATGTGGACGCATTTTTGTTATAAGGGCCAAAGCACACTTGTTACTTTTGACTTCTCGGGTTTCTCGATAGTTCAAACGACAGTTGTACACTCAAGATTCTGATTTAAGGGGCTTGACTCTGTTGAAAGTAGATTTTTCATTAAAAACTAAACATGCACGGCTGGCTCAAATACTGAAGAGGGATGGAAGACTAGAGCCTTTACGAAGCTGAATTTTCAACGTTACATGAGCGCTGCAAGCCAGTGAGAGCGATGTTGAATTTCTATAAACACATTTGTTAAAAGAAAATTATTTAAATTGACCGTCCAATAGGTATGCTATTCACCTAACTTATCTACTACAAACTTCACTCGCGGCGATAATGTTGCTTTTACGTTTCATTTCCGTGCATCCTGGCCGATCGCTGACGCGCACGGCTGACGACGTGTGGCTGACGCGCGCGGCTGATATAAGAATAGTCATAGCGCGGGCAGCCAATGACAGTTGTCGGCTGCGCACGTCTGTCGCAGACCTCGGTAACAGCGCCATACATTCTCATACTCTAACTATTGTCGCATCAGCGTCAGCCGCGATAGGCCAAAAACTCGGAATCCTGAAAACGCACTGCAATCAATCATTGTAAGTAGAAAACACCTAAAAAGTGTTTAAATTGAGAGGAAAATAAATTCATTTTTCTTTCTTTCTGATTGAACAAAAACTGTCGCTCGCGTATATTGTCTGTCGCGAGTGCGCTTTAGCCATTATAGCGTCATACAGTTTTGGCAACGTGCCTATTGTGCAGCGTGCAGAGAATGATGGTTTCCACGTCTCTCATATTCACATACTTATGGGAAACAAAGCCTTTAAGCCGTATATAATGACTGTCGTTTAGATAAGTTGTTGATCGGTAGGTAAATACATGGTCGGATTCGGGATTTCATTCTGGGGGGGGGGGGATGTCACGAGAGGCAAATGGCAATGCCGGATGTAACATGCATAGGGGGAGGGGTGGGATTAAGCTTACTGTATACTACTTACTGTATTTTTTTTGAGGACCTAATAAATTTATTTCTTTTTACAAATCGATGACCGGCTCACGGAAAAGTCTCACGTTTCGTGCTGATAGGCATTCCGTATTGTGGCCGTCTGGTTGCTAAGCAACGCGAATGGAGATATGTCATCAATACTTCCATATGAGTGACTTTACAGACATTATTCAAAGCAGAGCAAACATGCTACTAATAGGTATTTTTGAGAGTACTAGTACCTAAACCGGGACGAGATATAATTCTTCTGTGCGTGTGTATATGACTTAACTCCTCCCAAACGGCTGGAGTGATTTTGATAATTTGTTTTGTGTGTGTTCTAGTAGATTCGAGAATGGTTTAGATTCACAATTGAACCAGATTCACAAATGAACCAGATTCACAAAATAAAATAAAGAGACAGTAGGTACGATTTTCCCCGGGACGGCTAGTAAGAATATAAAACATTTTAATTACAAAAAACATAAAATATTATCACAAAGGTACTTATAGCTATATATTAATAGGTGAACTATACTAATATTATAAAGCTGAAGAGTTTGTTTGTTGGAACTACTGGGTCAAGTTGAAAAATTATTTTACTGTTGGATAGCCCATTTAAGAAAAAAAGTTAATGGTACGCATAATAACAATATAAAAAAACAACATAGAGCAATAAAATTAGATTAGATTGAATTAAAATATTATAGTTAAATGAATAAACATAAAAAAAAAACAAAAATTAACCAGTAACAAAAAAAAACAAAAAAAACAATTGATCACTACTCTTCTATCTTTTTATAATATGTATGTATTTAGAAATATATAACTATGTTTATCAGTTGTCTGGTTTCCATAGTACAAGCTCTGCTTAGTTTGGGATCAGATAGCTTTTTGTGAGTTGTCCCAATATATTATTATATTATTGTTATATTACTCTGAGGAAGTGCCGATAGATCGACAAAGATCTATCGGCACTTCCTCAGACGAAGTGGGAATATCTCGATATATCGATGAAGGCTACAGGCTATTTAACATCACTTTACGACCAATAGGAGCGGAGCAGCAATGAAAAACGTTGCAAAAACGGTAAAAAATTAACGCAGACAGTAACCATAATCCTTTGTTTTGTAGAACATTCAACAATATTCTGTACAAACTAGCTACTGCGCAACCGAGGTCGAACAGATTCTAAGAGAGAAATGCTAAACTGAACTTAAAAAGGCATCTAAACCTCACTTAAGTTTTCAAAGTTTCTCACCAGCTGTCAATGTTGGCTACAAGGCGACGGACTTAGAGCCCTCCACTCAATGTCTAAAGCTTACAATTGACCTAAATATAACGAGGTTCATCAACACTTCTCTTTCTGTCTGTATCTTAGATCTTAGGGTTTGAATTTAGGTTAATATTTTAGTATGCTTCTGACATACCTACTAAAGTTAGAAGTGTTTTAAAGAGTGTTGTAACTCAGCGGTAAAAAAATCCAATTTAACTATTAGTAAGTACTTAGGTAAGAAAGGGCAACATTTTTACTTAAATCATGGTATTATTTCTTTTTTTTTTTAAGCTTTTTTTTTATGCACAGGCAGGTTTTTTTATTTAATACTTTTTAATGGTTGTAGGATGTAACCTATGTAACAAGTAACTTTTATCACAGCTAGTAGTGGTATTTAAAATTGAAAAAGAATGGTTGTAAATTTTCCCTTTTTTAATAAGTAAGTGTTAGTCTGAAACATGTCGTACCTTTCTGAGTTGCTTATCATGAGCCCTATAATTTGATACCCAAATTATTACATCGCGCTGGTCAGCTAGTTAATAATATGGGAGTTAACTAAAGATATTAAACAAAATTACAATAACTAAACATAGGTACTTACATATAAAACAAAATCCACAATACCAGTAAGGTACCCACACCAATTTATTCCATTTGAATGCCGAAAACACTAAGCTATTAGCTATTCTCGCATAATGTAGTCAATTCGACGAATTTTATAGCTATATACCCATATAATTATGTAAATAGTACACTTATGGGCCTTTATTGGAATCGAAATAGGCCAGCAATGAAATTCTCTTCCCTTGCGAGCATTACAGATGTAATATTACCGAGATTCGACCAGTAACTCGGGCTAAATGTTATTTGGGGTATGAGCGCCATTTTTCTGGCACGCAATGTTCTTTGCCTAAGCTGTTTGGTACATAAAAATCTTAATAAACAGTTATGTATATTATATGATGTGGCGTTCACGCAAGAATAAAATCTGAAATAAAACAATATACATTAGAAAGAGGTTATAGATAGATACAATAAAAGGAGTTTTAGTAACAGAATACTGGAAAACAAAGGAATGGAATCTCAGGAAGGTGCAGAATTACATTTTACTTAGGTTATAATTAGGCTATTCTTACATTATGTCTATACTTAATTTCTAAATAATAATAATATTTTGGGACAATTGACGTAACGTTCAGATTTAGCTGGCCAGTATTTAAGCACATAAAGTTTTTACATTGTAAGTGGATGCTCCTACTATGTTGTGCCCATTGAGGCTGATATATCCAATCTCGTGTACTCTTCTTTTAATATTTTTGACCTCTTGTTTTTAACAAAGCAACATTGTAACTTGAGTATGACTTGGACTTTAAGTTAAATTTAAAAAAAACCGGGCAAGAGCATAACGGACCATGCTCAGTGTAGGGTTCCGCAGCCTTGAATGATTGCATCAGCAAAAGAGCGTATGGCATTTACGCCCTTTTGTTAAGAAACGCAGTTTTTCAATTTTTCAATGACGGTATATCCGATCAATAATTTTACTTTAAAGTATTTATTAAGCTATACTTTTGTGATTTTTTCATATTTTTTGGTCACACGGTACAACAGGTTTTCACTTGAACTTTCGAAACGATTATTTCCAAAAATATTTACCCAATAAAAGTTTATTATAAACCTTAAAATGGTTTTGAAAGACCTGTCGAATGCTGTGCCACACGTTCATGTTTGGTAAAAATAATCGGCTTCTGTTACAGTATGGAGTGGCCCGCCTAAAAATATTTATTTTTATTATTAGCTATCAAACTAAGTAGCGGCTTCTACAAGACACCTTTCACCAAATTTCATCAATATTCATTGAGTAGTCTTTGAATAAAATACCTGTGACATACAGAGGGACATGACGAAGCCTTAAGGGTTCCGTTTTTGCCATTTTGGCTACGGAACCCTAAAATGTCCACCGCAAGGAAATAAATCCAGGAATGAGATCAGAATTTCAAACCTCTGACTTTAAGTCGCTCCACGGAGATGCAATTTCCATTATCTTTAAATAGATCTCTAAATTTGTTTACCCGGTATGGGATACTTTATTACGCAGGCATCTTGATTAGAAGTCTGTTGTTTATGCCACAGTAAATATTAGCATACGGCTTTATCGTAATTGATGTATGGAAACAATGTCGACCTCATTCTTCGGCTTCAAAAAAAATGTGTGGCACTCGGGGACTGCAGCGGTAAAGCTAGCATAGCATTTTTTTATCAACTTATGAAATAAAAAAAATAAAAAATGCCGAGCTACATGGCAGACGGAGTGTTAGGTTTTATTTTCGTTACGGAATTTTTCGTTACTGAATTTCTTGATTCGGTCGCCGCGCTCAAAGCCCGAACAAGCGATAAAAGCTATGCAATAGCTTAAAAATGAATGAATGAATCCAGTTTTGGTAGTGTTTTTAAAGGTTTCGTGGTAAAATCTAGTACCTAATTATAAATTTTAAACTTAGCATGCTGCTTAATTCGACACGAGAATATGCTTAATGTTTCAATCGGGTTACACCACCTACAAGCGTGACACGTCGCTTCCTCAGTCAGTTTTTAAACACGGTGACGATGAGCCAAAACCACGTACCAACTACTTAAATTGTAATGTTCTACGGCAATGCCAAATTATGTTTTGAGCGCGGCGACCGAATCAAGAAATTCCGTAACGAAAATAAAACCTAACACCCCCCACTCCGCCTACCATGTAGCTCAGCCGATCGTTCGCTTAACGTATACGTATATGGTACGACTGTACGAAGCTCGCACGGATCGTGACGAGCTGCTCCGAAATGTAATGAAAAAAAAAAATGTATTTTAATTTTATTTCATTAGTTATTTTTTTTTTTTAATTGCGTAAGTTGATAAAAAATGCTATTCTATAGCTTTACCGCGGCAGTCCCAGAGTGCCACACATTTTTTTTTACTTCTAGCCTTTTTTTTTAGATTAATTTCAATTACTCAAACTGCCATACAGTTTCCCTGTGAAGATCAAGATCTTGAAGACTTACTTCTTCAAGTCTCTAACTAGCTTTATTAGCCTGCGTCTTTTAAATTGAACAGCTTCTGTCTTTTCTGAAATCCTTACTTATCTGTGGTCTACATTACAAAAGTCTTACCTATAAACACAGTTCATAAACAAACAAACTTTGTAAACATTGGCAATTTGATAAAAAATGGCCGCTAGTTTTTATTGCCTTGTTCCTTTCTCCGGCTTTACATATTGCTTGCGAATAGGCATTACGTTACATTTAGATGAAGAATCATGAATTTTCAAAGTGTAGGTAGGTATTTGACTTTCCTAGTAAATAAATAATTTTTGCTTTTTATAAAAAGAAACATCTCTGAGAAATTCTTGTTTTTGAACTTTCGCGATTTTTTATACATATTAGATATATTTCGGGACTTAATCGTGTGAATTATTTAAAGGTATGAACCTTTTAACCCTCGCGCCTCACGGAGACATCGCTAAGCTGCCATCAGTCGACCTATGACCACGATCGGTGCAATTCGATCGAAACGTCGGGTAAATAATAGGTTCGTACCTTTAAATAACTCACACGATTAAGTTCCGAAATATATCTAATATCTCTGAAAACGTACACATTTTTTTTAAATTTATGAATTTTCACTTTATTTTTAAATAGATGGGAAAGTCCAAGCCACAAGAAGCTTTACCTAACAAAGGATTACAAAAGAAAATGCATCGTTATGACAGTATGAAATTAATAGTAACGCTGACGGGGATAAAGCTTTTCTATGGCGATAATACAGCGGTTGTAGTCTTAAGCTATGTGTTGCGTGGAAGTCATTTGTTCCCGTCATACAATAGTCGATAAGCTAGGGGGAAATCTCCTTGGAGCCAATATTTAAAGGGAGAGATTACAAAGAAGCCTGCTAGATGAGAGACATCTGCTGTTATAGACTATAACAATGTCTTTTTCTGGTGTTTATGCGCGTGAAAAAAAAACATGTTATTTTTATTACAGAATATTTATTATTGTTTCTTTAATTATATACGAATAAGATCTAATTTTGTTAATTTAACTGTGGGACTTGTAATATCTACAAATTGTGCACTTGCACAAACCTATCTCAAGCATCAGTCTCTCACAAAGTTAGCTGTAAAATTGGCTTTATTTAGAACAAGCTGTGCTCCACGGTGTTACCAGCGGTTTATTAGCCTATGTGTTAATCCAGGGTGTCAGCTAACTCCATACCAAATTTAATTAAAATCCCCGCGAAAATTTAGACGTGAAGAAGTAACAAACATACACACTCACATCTTTCGCCTTTATAATATAGATTTTGTTCCAAGAACCACTCTTTGGCAGAAAAATTGCTACTCAATGTGTGTAAAAATTTATAATAAATTACCGTCACAAATTCAGGAGTTACCTCTACCGCTTTTCAAGCGTAAACTAAAAGCTGTATTATTAGAAAAATGCTTTTATTATGTAAATGATTGGCTTCAGAACGGCTAAATATATTAATTGTTATTTCATTATTAAAACGAAATTAAATAAGATTTATTGTATTATTAAATTGATTATATTAATTAATTTAGGCTTAAGTATTTATTATTGGATATTATATAAATTATATTTTTGATTTAATGAAATTATTTGTAATGAAATCAGGCTTAATCAACTGTTTGAAATGTTTTATTAGTATATTCACATGCCCAAAATAGGCTAAATAGATATAGCACAGAGAATTGTTATGATAATTATTCCATCCATTGTACTCTATTTACGGTGAATAAATAAATTGATTGATTGATTGTGATAGTTGACCCGCGCATGTTCGTCTGCGAAAACTTTGCATTTTTGAACACTTTTCATTTCTGTTCCGCTTCTATTAGTCGTAGCGTGATGTTATATAACCTATAACCTTCTTTGATAAATGAGCTATCCAACAGTAAAATAATTTTTCAATTCCGACCAGTAGTTCCTGAGATTATCGTGTTCAAACAAACAAGCTCTTCAGCTTTATAATATTAGTATAGATTACTTACTAAGAACTAAATTGTAAGCAAACTATTAATTTTCAAGAGAAATGAAAAAAAAATATTATAAGTATTAAATATAACTGCACATCTTTTCGGTATAAAAAACGTATGTGTTATTTCAGCCTGTAGCTATTTTCTGTGTTAAATTTCATCCAGATTCGATTTGCCAGTCAGGTGTAGTTTATTCAATTTCAAAAGTTTAAACAAATGATGTATGGATGAAAATCCATACATCTATCCATTTAAAATTTCGCATATCTAATACTAGCTGACCCCTGCTACTTCGTCAGCGTCAATTTTCCCAGTTTTTGTCACATTTTTGTCACTTTTTGACAAATAAGTCGCATTGTCGCGACAAGTGCCATTTCATAAACATGACAATTATGTCAAAATACGACAGGTAAATACTGATGGGCTAAAAACCCGTTTCATATATGTTACAATTGTCAGATTTTACCTGTCGAGGCTCTATATTCTGTGACATATTTGTCGTGGTAATTGACAATCGTCACTTTTACTGTTATATTTGTCATAACACAATTTGAAGGCATGTTTAGTATTATGAAAGAACATGAGGGTACCTAATAGGGTAGATGACTGTCAAGTCAAATCGTCGTTGAAGAAACGTCAACAAATCTTTTTAACAAACGATGCGCCTCGTACTAATTTGTATGAAATACAAAACAATGACGTCATTCTTTTGTATGGTCAAATCATGTAGTTTCAATGTTTGTTTTGATGTTTATAAATTCATGACAACGTAAAATTGTAGAGAAAGATTGTTTTCCAGAATATTTTTGCAAATGCTATTTCCTCATCGGTCATCTATCCAATTTTAAAAAGATATAACAAATTTACTTTTGTTTTTTAATGGTACATCGGTTTTAAAGAATATTGAAAGATAAGTTATTGGTATAAATATGCGACGTCGTGTTTGCACCATAATATATTCATGCTGTCCGTCGAAGACGTTAATACCATTTTTTTTATTATTCGTAGATAGGTACTAATGTAACTGCCGAAATAAAAATAAATGCTGAATTAAAAAAAAAAAAATTGACAAGCTTTTTTTTCTGGCGATATTAATATTTCCGCCAATGACCAGTCGAGACTATGTAGACTCGCAGAGATCAGGGTTCTGTGGATGTTCAATTGACAAGTTTTCCGACAAATTGTCACCTGTCATCTGTTATGAGAAAATGTTTATGAAACAGAAATATGTCGAATTGTCGCGACAAGTCGACATATTTGTAGATTTTCCATCGTGACAAATTTGTCAGTGTCAGGCACCTGTCCGACCAACAGCGAGTAAAAGAGTAGCGTGTAGCGATTGTATCGCTCAAGACACGAACATACTTATGTAGATCCCGTGTAAACAAAAGAGATACAGATATTAATAGTTGATAGCTGAGTGTTCATACTGCCGGTGAGTACTCGCTCTATACTGCATCTCTTTTGTTTAAACGGACGGCATCTACAAAATACATCTGTTGTACATTTCTTGAGCGATAAATCGCTACTCGCTTCTTGCTGATCGTCGTTGGTGGGGCAGGTGCCTTAATCTTTATGAAACAACAAATTGTACAATTGTCGAATTGTCGTCTGTGGCCTGTCGCCTGTCGCCTGTCACCTGTCGCGTTTATGAAACAGGCCCCTGATCGTTGACTTTCTTGATAAAATGTTCCGAGATTATGCTAAGGTTGCACTGTGACCAAAAATTTCAAAGACCAGCATTTGCTTTTTCAAGATTTTCTTCAAGTTTTAGTTATGCTCTATAGATTTCACCCCAAGACTCGAAGCAAAACTTTGTGGAATACACAAAGTGGTGTCCCGTGTAGGGATAGAACCCTCGCCGACTCACTTGGCAGTCAGATAAGTCAGTCGTTATTTAAAGAAACTAGAGCTCTACGGGGGCGATCAAACGTGTCGCCACCGGCTATAAATAACTAAAATAATAATAATAATATAATAACTCACACAAGGCTATCTGATCCCAAACTAAGCAGAGCTTGTACTATGGAAACCAGACAACTGATAAACATATTATTATATTTCTAAATACATACATACCATAGATAAATAACACTCAGACACAGAATAAACTATCGTGCTTATCACAAAAAGTTTTATCCTGGGTGGGGATCGAACCCACGACCTCTTGCGTAGCAGTCGGATACACTCCCACCGCGCCACAGAGGCAGATAAAATATTCAAGTGCACGTATTTAAGTTAAATCAAAGTTATTAGTTCGTTTCATTTCCTCTATTTCGATTAATGTTCTACACTCGTTTTGAATGTTAACTGTAGGGTCAGGCAACCAGATGTCGGCACTCCATTGTAATTTATTCAAACTACTTACATCATTTTGGTTGAATTTCAAAGGGGAATTTCCGTGTCATTTCCTCAACCTATAAAAGGCTAACTTTAGCTTGCAGCTCTACCCATGAGTTATAAAATTATATATACTACGGATTTTAATAATTTAAGGTAAAATACCTTGTTTATTGCCCGATCTTTCGACTGTATTGCAAAGGCGTGGTCACGGGTAGACAAGACGGGTAGAGTCTACCCGTGACCACGGCCGTTGCAATATGGGCGAAACGTCGGGCAATAAACAAGGTATTTTACCTTAAATTATTCACGCGATTAAGACTCGTAGTATATATAATTTTATAATGTGTACAAATCGCGAAAGTTTATCAACATCTACCCATGAGCTTGAATTTACTAAATACATTTTTCTTATTGCTTGTATATAGAAATCTATGTAATTAAAAAAAAAAATCAGCACAGTCTAAGGTTTTGAGATGGGCGTTGATGACTAAATAAGTCAGGACTTTTATACTTAATTATCTATGCTTATGTTATAAAGCTGAAAAGTTTGTTTCTTTGAACGCTCTAATCTCTGAAGCTATTGGTTCAATTAAAAAAAATTGTGTCGGATAACCCATTTATCGACAAAGTATATATGCTTTACAACATCCATATGAGTTGTGATTCGAATTCATACATATATTTATGACCCACCGCCAACAGCCATAGCTTCAATTATCACACGTTTTGCGGCAGGGATTAATAAATGATGTACATTAAAATAATAACCACTCATTACTGGATTTGGTTTGAGTATTTTTAATAAACTTTATTTCTGTATAATGATAGCATAGACTGCTGTAGTTATAATTTTATGAATTATTAGCTGATCTACGAAACTTAGTCTGCGTCAACTTTCCTCGTTTTTGAAACATTTTTCACTGATGTTGCGCTTCTATTAGACTCATAGAATGAAATGAATAGATATTAGATATATTTCGGGACTTAATCGCGTGAATTATTTAAAGGTACGAAACTTTTATTTACCCGGCGTTTCGATCGGGTTGCACCGATGTCACGGGTCGACCCGTGACCACGACGTTAAATAATTCACGCGATTATGTCCTGAAATATATCTAATATGTATAAAAATCGCGAAAGTATAAAAACAATAAAATAAACGAATAGAATCAGAATTACCCTCTTACAAATTCAAAATTCTGTATTCACTTAGAAAGCAAAATACTACACTTGTGATATGTATGATAGCAAGTAGCAAGAAGTTGGTAAATGTCGAAAGAACTAAAAGACTGGATTGGAATTTATTCTTTACACTATTCAGAGAGGCACTAGAAGAAGAAAGAGAAGGTCATCTATGAGATGATTGCTTTGAGAAAACATTTAGGAGAGAGTAATTTTTCAATCGCTTTAGAATGTTACCTGTCACAATATCGCAGGAAGATAATCTAAGGGTGTGTTTCAGTGTGAGTAGGTGGAGATTCCATGCCATGTATAGCAGCTAATTAAATTTGAGATCGAATTCTTTTTTTTAAATCTTTTATTGTTTATAGAGGCATTTAATGATGCCAGCGTTATCATAACCTAATCTTAATTAACAGACTAATATCTAAAATTTACATTATTTTTATATACCTACAGACATAGGCAGATGCACTCACTACTATAGCTATCATTTTGTACAACAATTTGGATTCTAACGAGCCAGGCGTTGCTAATATATTTATAAAGGCATCCAAGACCTCTCGTCTCGACCATGAAAAGTGACTCTGTCGTAAAAGATGTTGCAGTGGTAATGTCAAAATACTGATAGTCCAAAAGGTACTTGGAATATCCTCGAAATTAAGTGATCTGAAGTGGTCCGAGTTTCAGCATTAGTGAGTATCCTATGTAGCTTTGATATTATGTGATAAAGAAGAAAGAGATAGCAGAGAGAACTTAGCACGAGGAGACCAAATACAGATAAATATTTGCCAAAGCGATTTCCATTTACTCTTTCATATACCTACATAAAATACGTAAAATTCAAAGCAACTAATATAGGGTGAGCCAACCAGTTGCTAACCGCAAGCACTGCGGCGCTTCATTAAAAGTTTCAGTTCAGTTTCAGTTCAAATGTAACTGACTTGTTCTTTTTGCTATGTTTTGAAACAGGAGTTTAGTTTTGAAATAGTTATGAACAGAATTTTATTTTTGGATAGATAAAAGTTTAATCTAATAATGGCTGTCAATCTCAAGGGGCAATACTTTCTATACCTTGCGTAATTGGGTAGTGTCCGTGGAAACAGGCTGCCATGTCGTTACGTATTTTTAAAATCGATTCATGTCGATAAAAGCTATGCCCCAGACAGAAGGCTGCAATCTAAAAAAAAGTCAAAATTGTAATTAAATTTTCATCCTTTAAAACTTATTCCTTATGGGGTCATAAGGAATAAGTTTTTAGAAATGTATCTTCAAAAATATCGAAAAATACTTTGTGTGATTCATAAATTGTTGTTCCCAGTTTTAAATGATATAATTTGTATGTTTATAAGGTCCCCCGCCACACAATAATTTTTACGTCCCAAACAAGTGTGCGAATTGTCTTTAAAAAAATGCAGGTAGAACTAGGTGTTTCGCTTGTTTTATGACTGTCAGACTTTAAATAAATCTAGGTATAGAAAATGAAGGCGCAGAGCACTGGGCAGAGAGGAGGGGGGGAAGTTTGAGAAGGCCTTTGCCGAAAAAAGGCAAACAGATACTGTTGTCGATATTGATTTTTAATTTTAAAACTGTTAGATTAATAAGAATGTATAAATATTAATCTGAATAAAAGCTACAAATAAATAGAAAATGACTTACCTCATTTTAATATAGATAAAAAACAACATCTTATTTTATAACATGACGTTACCGAGAGGAAAATTATTCTAAAAATTGCCACATCACTGGCTTGTAACTGGAGCTTTCACCCTATAAAATGTTCCCCATAACAGTTTTCTTAAACGACGTCATATTAATATTCTTTTATCGTTTCGTACATCTTTCTATCTATTAGAAATATATTACGCAATAACACCAGTCTTTGGGTAGATTGGGATTTTGTTGATCTTGGTGGATTTATGTTAAAAGTAATCCACTTCTTAAACAGTACAACTACTATGTAAGTATGAGATTATGTAATTTAAGTTGAGGAACCTTGGAGACGTTTAGGTAGGCGTTTTCAGGCTGATGATGAATCGTTTTGTAGCATTTATTTATTATGGTGATTATTGGAACAATAACAGGCAATAAGACAGACTTAGAGAGGATTGGGGAAACAACCCCCCCACCCAATTGCAAAAAGTTTAGTCAATTGTACCACCTAACCCCCCCGCCCCCCACTCCCAAAATTACGAAAACCCTCCTTGACACATGATCCTGGATACATGTTGTTGCTACCAAAATTCCGAAAATACAGAATGAATCCTTCATAATAATTAGTAGCAGCATCGGTAGGATTCAAACCAACGATCTCACGATTGCAGGTCCAATGCCTTAGGCTGATCACGCACTAGGCAGCCACGAAATCCTATACTTGTTGGCTATTAGCCATAAGGCTACCGCCGCTTCGTAAAAGCTTTCCTCATATACTCGGTGTTCGGTTCATTATACAGTTTTCCAACTTATACATCCATTATTTCAACACGACTTTGTGTGACTTATGCAATAACAGATTCGACTGCCTGAATTTAACAAATAGACTGTGTTATATTGTTCGAAGGACGTTAATTAGGCAAGGGGTGCGTGCTCGTCCACTTTTTGCTGTTTCCTCCAGCCACACTAATGCTAGTAAATTACATAAAGTTATTCATAGATTTAGAAATATTTACAATAATATATAATAAACTGCCTCTGTGGCGCGGTGGGAGTGTGTCCGACTGCTACGCATGAGGTCGTGGGTTCGATTCCCACACCGGACATCACTTTGTGTGATCCACAAATGTTGTTCCGAGTCTGGGTATACTTTGTGTCCGTGACGTGTATGTTTGTAAAGTCCCCAGCGACACAGGGGTTGTACCCTACAGCCCTACAGCGGGAGTTGTCTTTACAAAAAAAATTATGTTTGCTTTTACAAAATATTAATAATTTAAATTAGAATTTGTATAATAATAATATTTTTATTGTATTGTAATAACATTAAACAAACCACTAAATTATTTTAGGGTACACCTGTAAAGATTTAGTCAGTAAGAAATAAATAAATAAATTAAAAAAATAAACATTCTAACTAGTTTAAAATGTATGTTCGTAAACTTTCGGCTCTGATGGTTCTTCCAAAGGTTCTTCCTTCCAATTGTGTTCCTTCTACATTTTTTTTTAAATTCAAAATTAATCTTTAACAGAACATATAATATAATGGTGGCAGCACCTTACCTGCATATACAGTTTATAAACAGAGAAACATTGTAAACATTGGCAATTTGAAAAGCGTGGCCACGAGTTTTTATTGCCTGTTCTTTTCTCGGGCTTTACCTATTGTTTTCACAAGTGTAGTATTTTGCTTCCTAAGTGAATAAATGATTTTTATTATTATTATATTATTATTATTATTATAACGTCAAAGCAAATAGCTTATATTGTCATCGAGGTTTCATGTGAGATGTTCGATTCCTCGATATATCTACCACAGTACCTACCTACTTATCATCATAGTTCGCTTTGAAGCCCAGCGCAAAGACTGCACTGAAACAGACTGCTCAAACCTAAACATCTTAGACGTGTATGATCACTGGAACATACTCCTACATCGAGGTACGAATCTATGCATAGATAGAGTTTAATAATACCTATAAATATTTGCTACTTACTTGTGGAACCCAGTCACGCTTTACTGTGACTTTTTGGGCCAGAAACCTTCGCGAGCGTCTCTAGAACATCCTTCCAAAGTTTCATCGTAATCTGATCAATGGTTTCGGAACACATAGAGGGCAAACATAGATATTTTAAGGGTTCCGTAGCCAAAATGGCAAAACGGAACCCTATAGTTAGATGGCGAACTATAGCTTCGCCATGTCCATCCAGCCAAGTGTCCAGCCAAGGTGCGGACGCACCTTGGCTCAGAGACTGTTAGTGCTAGAAAGCTGTAATTTTGCATGAATACACATCTGACTTTCGCGGACAAAGTTAAAGAATAAAATTTTGAAAAACATTTTTTTTAGGCTACCTCTCCTATGTGTAAAGGGGGGGTGTGATTTTTTTTTTCTCACCTACCCCATCGTGTGGGGTCTCTAGATAGGTCTTTTAAAACCCTTTAGGAGTTGCGAAGTCCATTTTTAGATTTAGGGGTCCATTGATGAAATATTAAGCTTTAAACTGCAAATTTTCAGAAGGTCAATTGTCCCCCCGCCCTGCCAGCTAACGGCCGGTCTCAATAATCTAACTATCGATGAATTTGGCTACTAGAGGTAGGATTTTGACATATTTTATATGGAGCTTATGTCAAATATAAACCTCTAGTAGCCTAATCCATCGATAGTTAGATTATTGAGACCGGCCGTTAATGATTGATGGTGGGTAGGTATGTAAAATAAAATTGCGCTAGTAGTACATAAAGCGAAATTAAAAGAAAAACTATCACAGCAAATGAGAAGTAACAACATTTTCATACAAATTCCATTGAAAATGATTATTAAGTAGGTATAATGCCCACTTATTAAGCCGCATTATTCTGACTACGGAACCCTACAATTTGCGTGGCCCGACATGCACTTGTCTTTTTCTTTTTCTTTGCCTTTATCTGTTTGCAAAGTAGCAAAAGTATCCTCAAACGTTTTCAATCTTAAATATAAACAACCTCCTCTAATAATCTTCTCACAAATTTGTCACTGCATTTTAATACACATTGAGTACAGTGACAAATAGCGGACATCTGTTAAAACGGTCCATACACTTAGAACATTCCGCATTCATATTCAATACTTCACCAATGAATGCTATCACTGTATACAGAGTATATGAATGATTACCTTGTGAAAGTGCCACAATATGTAACATTAAAAACTAAGTCATTAATCGCTGGGAGAGTTACTAACCTCTTTCTCACGATAACGTCTATAATAGTTGATTAATCGGATTACTAAATCCATTTGTACATTATGATGTTGCGTAACAGGCATGTCTAAGATCTGAGATAAACGTTACATGAAGCGTAGTTCAGGTTTAATAAAGTAAATTAAAAAAAAAAACCGGGCCAGAGCATGTCGGACCATGCTCAGTGTAAGGTTCCTAAGCCTTGAACAATGAAAAAAAAAAAATGCATCAGCAGAAGAGCGTATGTTCATGGCAGTTATGCCCTTTTGTGGAGAAACGCATATTTTTTGGTTACACGGTTCAATAATTAAGAGGGGGGGGGGGACACGATTTATGCAAATTTCGGAGTGATTATTTCCAAAAATATTTATTCAATCAAAAAAGTTTATTAGAAACCTCGAAATGTTTTTGAAATACCTATCGAATGATGTGCCACAAGTTGATATTTGCTGAAAAAAAAAATCAGCTTCTGTTACATGTATGGAGTGCCCCCCCCAAAATATTTATTATTATTATTTAGCTATCAAACTAAGTAGCGGCTACTACAAGACACTTTTTCAAAATGCCTGTGACATACGGTCGGACAGACAGACAGACAGACGGACATGACGAAACTATAAGGCTTCGTTTTTGCTATTTTGGCTACGGAACCCTAAAAATAGCAAAAACCTTTTGTTTTCTGCATCAATTACAAAGTGGTCGACGTAATTAATATGTGTTTTTTTGTACATAACAACCCATATGATGTCCCACTGCTGGGCACAGGTCTCCCCAGTAGAACGTACTTATTGTAGATCGTGGGGGTAATTGCCATAATCGCCACGCTTGGCGAGTGGGTTGGTGATAGCAGTAAGGCTTTAAAGTACGCAGAGGACGCCCTCAGGCCAGGTGGAGTGATGATTTACGCAAAACGGCTGGCAGGAGCTGGATGCGAGAAGCCGAAGACAGAACAAAGTGGCTTCTCGCATCCAGCTCCTGCCAGCCGTTTTGCGTAAATCATTCTACACTACGTTTGCCGAGACGCGGTCTCCACTCAAGAACTCGTTTACCCCAACGGTTGTCGGTTCTTCGTCTAATATGGCCAGCCCACTGCTACTTCAGCTTGCTAATCCGGTAAGCTATGTGGATATTTACCATACGATGCACAAATTTTGTTATTGATATACCTAAAATTTCCTGTCCAAGCCGGCCATACCCGAAAATTTTGTAAATATTGCCACATCCAATATATTAGTTTCGTAAATGGATCTTTGCACAGCTCAATATGAAGGCTCTTAGTCCGGCTTTAACTCACATACGCTAGATACGGTCGTCTAGCGAATATGCTACATTATGAGCTACCGAATTTAAGCCTAGGTAACTGTAATATCTGGGATTATAGCTACATTATGTAAGTCGACTGTTAGACTTTCGTTTATAATAGACTAGCTGTCTCGCGCAGCTCCGTGTGCGTAAATTTTCCCCGTTTTTGCAACATTTCTCATTGTTGCTCCGCTCCTATTGGTCGTGGCGTGATGTTATATAGTCTATAGCCTTTGTACTTCTGATAGTATATTACCATCGGTCCTGTGCCTGGGTTCTCTCGTGTCGAACTTACAACGCATCGGACTGAGAATGACTGCCTCTGTGGCGCGGTGTGTTCGATTTCCACACGGGACACCACTTTGTGTGATCTTGAATTGTTGTTCCGGGTCTGGGTGTAATTTGTGTCCGTGACATGTATGTTTGTAAAGTCCCCCGTGACACAGGGCTTGTACCCTACTGCAGGAGTTGTCTTTAAAAAAAAAAAAGAGAGATAATTTTGTACATATCTTAGAAATTTGCACATGTCAGTTTTCTCACAATATTTTCTTTTTTTTTAAAGAGTACCAACGACTTTCAAAAGCAACCAACGCATTATCATAATCATAACACACACACCTTAAAAAAGGCTCGAAACAAAGCCAAATCCTCTCTCAAATGTGGATTTTCCCTCATAATCCGAAGCTCAAGAAAAAATCACGTATGAAGTATAATACTTAAAGCAGTACGACGTGTAATCTGACCAAAAATGACGCAAAAGACTTCAAGCTGAAAGATTGCGAACAAGAAACTCCACTTACTTCATATTGAAGTAGAGCAACGTACATGTCGTTTTATAAATGTTTGAAGTATGCGTGTTTTTTTAATATAGTTTTAAATTTTTGTAGTTTGTCTATAGGTATTAATATTATAAAGCCGAAGACTTTGTTTGTTTGTTTGAGCGCGGTAATCTCAGGAACTACTGGTCCGAATTGAAATTATAATTTCACTGTTGGATAGCTCATTTATCGAGGAAGGCCATAGGCTATGTAACATCACGCTACGGCCAATAGGAGCGGAGCAGCAATGAGAAATGTTGCAAAAACGGGAAAAAAATACGCAGACGAAGTTGCACGGGACAGCCGACTGCGCTAAAAAAAGCCAATTTTCGAGCGTATAATGTATGTATGTTTATTTCTTTAGCACCCTCTACATCTCAAACTACTGAATGGAAATATAGGCTATATATTTTTCAGTAAATATTTTTAAGCAGTCAGGGTTTGGTTTTATTTTCTTAAAGTCTTGAGTCGCTAGTGTTTAACCAAAGGGAGTTACTACTATTGAATACCTACTTTTTATTAAATCATGGTAGGATGGAGCAAAACGGCTAAAAGGTTCATCAAACTAACCGAAAAACTATTCAGCAGATACACAGACACAGAAATAAACGAACTTAAAACACCTTTTTATTTACGTAGTGGATTAAAAATGGCGGACAAAACTCTTATGGAAAAAATGCGACAGTTTCTCACGAAGTATACAAGGAACACAGAAAATAGGAGAGAACTCTTGACAGATTGAGACAAGTTTGTAAAACTTGAGATCGTTAGCAACCAGACAAACATACGCGAGATATTTGTTGTTCTAACAGTTTACTTGTATATTGTTCTATGTTGTAGGAATATCGAACAAATGGTATCGTTGTGATAATTCTATAATAGTTGCAATGAACCGGATAATTTGAATTAAGTTTTTTTAACCGATTTCAAAAAGAAAGAAGTTCTTAATTCTGATGTTTGTACTTTTTTTTATGTATGTTCGGGCATAACGCCATCACATACAGAATGATTTTTAATATGTACTTAATATTATAAAGCGGAAGAGTTTGTTTGTTTGTTTGTTTAAACGCGCTAATCTCAGGAACTACTGGTACGATTTGAAAAAAATTTGTTGGATAGCCCATTTATCGAGAAAGGCTATAGGCTATATAACATTGCGCTACAACTAATAGGAGCAGAGTAGCGACGAGAAATGTTGCAAAAACGGGGAAAATTTACGCATACGAAGTTGCGCGGGACAGCTAGTATTTAATAAACTGTTGTTAATGCAGGGTGTCAAAAAATCGCTCTAGTCGTTTAGACGTGAAGAAGTAACAAACATACACACTCACATACTCCCAAACTTTCGCCTTTATAATAACCTGCTCGTGGTTTCTATAAATAACACAAAATAACTTTGTAGTCTCAGTTTTGGAAAATATTTAATAAATTAACCCATAATCACTTACTACCTACTTGTTTTTGGATTTATGACCTACACCACTTACAGACTATATAATTGGAGTAAAATTATTGTTTATTATTCGGCTTAGGTCCCAAACTTGACAAAGAAATGTCGAATTTTACTCCAGGGTCTCTTAGATGTGTGGTAAATGGTTGTGTGACAAAAGTAGGTGGTGAAGGGTTAACGGACACAAAGTCCACCCAGACTCGAAACGATAATTTGTACACGACATAAAGTTGTGTCCCATTGGGGATTGAATCCATCACCAATTGACTAGTAGTCGTACACACTTCCACCGAGGCAATCAGTAAATTTTCGCTGTTATTTGTGTAATTTTTAGGACTTTTGCTAAAATTCTAGTTTGATTAAGACAATATGAGACTGGTATAAGAGTGGTTTTAAAATATCCTTATTCTGGTTAGTGAGGAATGAAGTCATGAGTCAATCAGTACATCCGTTAGTTAATGATACCAGTAGGTATCAGACAATCAGAGTTAATGCAGTAATGGTCTTTCGCGGCTTATTTAGAGGCGGATAGTACAGGGTTCAATACTACTACTATAATAATGCGCTTATTACACTGCACCAAATCAGGGACCCGGAATCCTTAAAAAGAGAGGTGTAATAAGAGTTAGGGCCCTAATTGTCTAAAAAATTTTCAACGCCACCTCGATTTAGGGCCATGATTCAGGGTAGTGTAATAGCAGTTTAAATTAACCATGCAATAATACTTCTTGGTGTTCTGAAAAAAATATGTTCGTCCATTACATAAATACATTTTTATAAAAAACTTCAAAAAAAAAACTTGAAAAACTTGTACGGAGCGTGTCGTTTTTGACGTGTTTTTTTTCCTTAATTATCCTTAAAAGACACTGATTTCACGAATAGTCAAAGAGTCAGTCACCATGTAGATTCAAAATTCTGGTAATCCCATTTAACCTTTAATATAAAAGGAGGTTTTGTGTAACCATTGATCAAGCCACAGCTGAAACTGCTGGCCTAAAAGCGAGAAACCAGAGAATTTCATTTTAGCGCACATACATGCTTTCGTTTAACGACTTCATAATCCATTGAAAAATAAGTATATATTTGTAAGTATATTAGTTTATAAAGGCATAATATCCAAACATAAATAAAGAAAAAATCAACTATTCTATAATTTTAATCACATGTCTAAACAACGTATTGGCAATATTAAATAAAACAATAACTAAAACCTATGTATACTTATATACAAATGTATAAACCTACAAAATCATAAGACACCATACCACCTTTATTGAAACGCCCAATTTATGAAATGGCGGCTGTAAAGAGCCTTCAGAACAGATCAAAAGTCCAAATCGAATCCGAGTCCAAATCGGACCCTTCTCTGCCTATCAATCAAAGTACTTCCGATGAGGCGCAACACGCGTACCTCATTATACGATTCCTGAAACAAAAGATCTTTCTGGAAGGTGAACCCGCCGCAACGTTGCGAATCCACAAATAACTTCAGTTCAGAACCGTTTACATAATTCTTATGGAAAGCCAAACTTAAAGTCATTTGGCCAGTCCTCGTGCCTTCGCTTATTATAGCTCCTAATCTCAAATCAGGAGAAATAAGCTTGTAACCACACACTTGGAAGCCAACTTTGCTGATCGTTGAAGATATTGTATATGATGGCCGCTCGAACCGTGCGCTGATTGAGAAATCCGGGGTGGGCGGGTAAGCGAGAGGCTTGAAGCCAATCTCTGTTCCAATGCACACATCTGGTATCACTTTGTATACCCACTGCGTGATCAACCTCAACGTATTCGGGTCTACATCCTTCACAAAACACGAGAAAGATCCAACTGATTGTTCGTTTTCCTTCTCAAATACAATTTCAGTCTCCGATGACACCAAGTCTTTTATCTTTGATGTTAAACGCATCATGTAGCCTCCATCCAGTACCTCTTTATATGTTGCTGTGGCAGATCCCGCGGAATCTATGAAAAGTCCTTCGTCAGTGGCCTTTGGATCCATTTCTTTATGAATTAGCTGAGAAAAACACTTATATACCTCTTTGGGTCTGCCATAGTTATATTGTTGGACTAGTTTAACCTTCTCCATGACATCCCTCAGAATGACGATCTTGGCACCTATGAAGCACTTTGGAAACGTATTTTTGGCTTCAACGTGCATGTCACCTAGTCTCGTTAACTTCGCTTTTGGTGTATCTAATAAAAATGGTAAGTCTTTCTTTTTGGGCAGCAATTTTTGAAGTGAACTGACGAAATTGCTGACTTCTTCCTTTAACTTTTCCTCGCTGAGGTCCATTGTTGTTTTATTAGAATTATTTTATTTGTTGGATAACAGGTCGAATGTCACTGACCTGTCTGGTTTTATTTTAGTCGCTCTGCGTTGACGGCGTGTCCGGCCAGTGGCAGACTGCAGGGAGTTTGTATATTTTTAGTTGTCGCCGCGTTATCTTGAAACTCGAAACTATTTTGACGCTTCCTTCGTGTAAAATATCCTTACAATATTAGGGTGCTTCTTCGAACAAAGCATTCTTTGGTGATTTACGTGGCAATTTTCAAACATAGTTTTTTTTTTAAATTGACATCTGAATCTTAAAATATACGTAAAAGTCATCTTTTTTATAGAAGAGGCACCTCAGAGAGTGATATAATTATAGAGATAATCGAGGTTAAAGAATTGGAGGCCATGCAAATCACAAAACACCCCACGAAAATGACATTTCTAAATTTAACGTTCTAAATGAGTTATTTCATAATAATTTTGTGATATCAAAAAGAAGTTATTAAAAAATATGCATCAGGTAAAATAATAGGCAAGTAACTAAGACAGAAATTGTTTGTTTTTTTTTTATTACAATCAGTTGAGCATTTTTTTTTAATTTTTTAAAATTATTACAAATCTGTTTCACAATATATATTTAAAAAAATCAACACTTTTCTCTTAATTATAATCAGTCATGTCTTAGGAACATTTTTTTTTATTAGAAACAATTCCAGCAATTTTTATTCTTTGTTAAAAATATTACAAAACTATAAAACAATTATATATTTTTAAAAATTAACACTTTTCTCGTATAATCAGTCATATCTTAAGAACATAATCAGCCTTTTTAATTATCACAATTACTTCCTTATTTAAAATATAAATTCTTAAAATATTGATAATTTATCATCATCGCTCGTATCTTCGTTGGCTACATTTTCTATACAGGAAATAATATTTTTGGTAGTTTTTGGAGTCATCAGTTCTTCGTATTCTTTGGTAAGGTCTGGAATCCAAAAGCTGTCATTGTCTGACAGTTCAATATCATCTGTTGTTCGTATCACATTATAGTTCTTTTTTGCCGCTTTTGTTTCAACTCTCATTTACGAAATAAACCCACTTGGTCTTGGTTTCAATAATATGTTTGATAGAATCACAGGTTTTTCCTTTGCCACTTTTACACAGTCGCTTTTAAGCGTATTCTTCTGTGAACGTTTCTCAACGAATACTGACTTGTCTATTACTTCTTTACGAGTATTTCTCAAATCGACATCATAATAACCCTTATGCAAACCATGTGGACACTGTACAGTTGAGTGAAGACATGGTTCTAAACCGCAGCTGAGTTCTCTCATTGTTATTTTCCGACCAGAATTAGCATTCCAAAGAACTTGATGAACATTCATCGTTCCAGGAAACTCTTTGAGATTTGTAGGTATCAGTAATTCCTTCTCAAACATGCCTGCTTCTGAAACAGTTTCTATGTGAACACCTGGAACATTTTTCTTTAGGTATTTTAGAAGTGAGTTCATATCAGTTATGTCAGCACCACGAGCAACCAACTGATCCGCTGTCCTTTTGAGTACTCCACCTACTACCCTTTCCGTGACCACTTTCTGAGTAGTTCCACTCCACAGTACGTAACGATGGATAATGCCAATGTAAAATGGACATAATGAAAAACATTTTGCGATTTCTATATTGTGCAGATGGAGAATCGGATACAAAGTAGAGACCATCAACCTGTGGCGCTTCATCTTCCAAGAATTTTAGTATAGGTAGAAGGTGCTCCCATATTGCAAGTGCATCATGTCGCAGTGATTCGCTAATTGTGCAGAAGGGCCTAGTTACCATCTCGTCATCTTTTTTGTAGTATAAAACTGCGGTGTGCAGAGTCAGCTGACTTCGACTGCCTCCAAAATGTACGGCTTGAATTTCTCTAGAATATTTGGTATTGTAATTTTCGCTAAAGTCGCAGTGTATAATGCATTGATCTTGTTTAAGCTGTGATTTTATTTGTTTAATGTATCTGTGCTGTGATATTATATTGGAAACGTGCTTCATGTACGGGATAAGTTGATTTTCAAATTCTTTTATTATGGCTTTTGATGAAGTGATAATTTTTTGTTTTGTAACAATACGAGATATTTTGATTATACCATCTTTGGTATAATTTTTTTTTTCTGAATTCCATTTCCAATAATGGGTTTCCTGAGAATTATCGAACTCGTTGTAAATTAAATGTTTGTCGTTACATTTCTTGCATATCCTTTTCAGGCACTGATTGGCGGTACTATCGCAGCAGATATATTTTAAAACGTCTTGTAGCGATTTCTGCTCAATTATCTTGTTTCTTTTCAGAGCTGCAAACATCAAATCCATGTTCTCGTGAGTCTTACAGAGACAAGTTTCTCTTGCATTCACATTTGGGATTACAACCCAATAGGGTCTGAGCTTGCAAAAAGCTGAGTAGCTAATTGTGATACGAGGATGCAAGGCAAGATACTTCTTGTGTAAATTAAGCAAAGAGTCCATCAATAGTAGTTTTTTGTTTTTTCATTTTATTTCGGGTGATGCAATCCCTTTTACCTGGACAGAGTTGGCTAATTTCATCGTCTTCAAAAAATAGTTTTACACTTTCCTCTATCTCTTTTCTAACTCCTATAATGTTTTGTTTAATCTCAGTTCTACTTTCAGTTCTATTTTCAGTTTTGCTTGTGCTGGGCTGAGATACAAATGTTTTCCTTTTCATTCTATCTATTAATTAGTTAAGTACTTGTATTAACGTTTCATCAAGGCAACGTTTAGCTTGATTTTTTTTCTTCAAGTTATATTTTCGGGAGCTTATTCGACTTTTCTCTCGTCTAGCTTTTTGTTCGCGGCGGTTTAAGTCGTGAATACTAAGTATTTTTCCCTCAGATTTCCTTTTATAATATCTCGCTCGGTTTTTGGCTTTGAATTCCTCATTATTTTTAAGTTTCTCTCTTCTTCTTTTTTCGCATAACTTCTTTCTTTCTAATTTTTCCTCTCTTGTTAATGGCATTTTTGGTCTAAAATATTATCACTCAATTAAAACGTTATTAAACACTAATATAATATTACAAAACCTAAACTTATTTCATTTGCATGGTCAAAAATTGATTAGCGTGGGTCAAAACGACCACGTAAACCACGCAAATCACGACCACGAAAATCAAAATAATTCCTTTAAGCTACAAAAACATAAAAACCTTTTGAGCAAATTAACTGTGTTTTTAACATAAGTTACGTTACCTTGTATTTGTGCACTACAATATTTTATTCAATCAATAAATTCACATTATACCAGAGAAAATTGTACCACGCAAATCAAAGTTCTGAGAAACCATACCCACGTAAATAAGTTCGTTACCTTATTTTTGGGAAACTCGATACACCGTCACACAAGCACTCTGTCCGGCCGTCGGAGCGCGACTAGTTGTAACTTGAATTAGGATGACGCAACATCGGGCCGTCTTGTTAGGGATGTGTTAGTGAATTTGCAATGATCCACGCAAATCAGTGGCTACCTCGGGACAGTTAAATGTTTATTTTTTTTAGAAAAGATAATTGTTTTAGAACTATGGTCTAATGTTTCATAACATTGTTAACTTCTTAGGATTTAGTGGTTTTTTTTTGGTAAGGATGTAGCGTGTGGTTTAAAATTATATTATTGATTAAGTGACCAGATCGGGGTTTGGGACACTCCACGAAAATCAAAGAATGAGAGGTATTTTTTTTTTTAAGGCATTAAATGTAAAGATATTTGAATGTTCATCAATAACCTAGATAAAAGAGAACTAAAGGTGTGCCTGAAAAAAAAATGGCTTGCTGACTTTTCGATTTCCATTGATTTTAAGCGAAGCCGCTTGAAAAATGAATCCTGAAGAATGACCCATTACTTATTCATAATGCAGACAAATGTACTGAAACCTACCTCAAAGAAAGGTAAAATTGAGTTAATATTTTATTGTTAAAACGACGAATAAAATTGACAGCCATCCAATTTGGGTTACAATTTTATCGGGTGATATTTTTTATGAATGGAATCCAACCTCTTTTGTGAAGGTTACAATGAGATTATCTGTCTTGAGTGTCAGTCTATGGATGCGTCAATTTGCGCGCCAATATGGTTTTTGTCTGTGGTTTACTGGCCATGGAGTCTATAATAGTTTATGGTATTACGTACCAGTTTTTGTCGTAATTTCTTCGTCACATTAATGGTTATTTAGAAGCAAAAACTATGCATTTTGTGTTGAATTAATTATGTATTACGTACGTCGACTTTGAGTGCGCGACTACTCGCGTATGATTAAGTCTAGCACGCGTTGCACAGTGTCGCCATGACCTTCAAACAGGTTATCAGTAATAGGCAACAATACATTCTAGAATTAACGTTGTGACGTCATCTCGACATATTCGTGTAAATGAGTACCTTGTTTTGGCGATACCAAAGATAAATGTAATATAGGAATAGATATGTATATCTATAACATTTAGAATCCCGGCACGTAACTGTTTTTTTTTTCTTTTTTATTTAAGATATTTTTTTGTGAGTTGTGGTGGCAGTTGCAAACATTAAAATCACGCATACAGTAGGATCAACGTAACTTGACCGGATTGAAGTTGGCGAAAAGTAGTTGTGCAGATGCATTTTTTAGGAATAAATGGTGACAAGAAGCGGGGGGGGGGTCGGTAACTAAACCAAGAGAATTAGAGATGCGACTACGCATTACATTGTCATAATTAGTATTACTGGCTCATGTTTTTGTGATTTTTTTCGTAAATAAATTGTTTTTCATACTTTCTTTAGTATTTACTGTAACTGTTCTAAATTTAAACTTTTATGAACTTATTTTTGTAGGTACGAGGGTGGATTGAAAAGTTCGCGGCCTCAGCAAGAAAACAATATAAAATATAAACAAAAGTAATTTTATTTTTCCACGTAATCTCCACTTAACTCAATGCACTTCTTCCATCTGGTTTCCAACGCCTGTATGCCGGTCATAAAAAAAGTTTCTTCAAGGCCTTCAAAAAAGTCACCCACCGCGGTTTCAACCTCCTCATTTGATGAAAATTTTTGACCTCCAAGGTGTTTTTTAAGGTTTGGGAATAAATGAAAGTCCGAAGGTGCCAAATCAGGGGAATAGGCGGGATGGGGCAGTAATTCAAAGCCACAATCACGAATTTGAGCCATTGATTCAACAGACGTGTGAACGCGTGCATTATCCTGATGGAACAACACTTTCTTGCTGAGTAGTCCTGGCCTTTTCTCTTTGATCGTTTCACGCAAATGACGTAAAAGGGTGCAGTAATAAGCAGAGTTTATAGTCTCACCTTTTGCAAGGTAGTCCACCATGATGACACCCTTAGCATCCCAAAAAACTGACGCCATCACCTTGCCAGCTGACAAAATTGTTTTGGCTTTTTTTGGAGTCGGTTCATCAGGTTTTTTCCACTGCTTGGATTGCTGTTTTGACTCTGGGGTGTAGTGGTGTACCCAGGTTTCATCCATTGTAACAAATCTGTCCAAAAAATCTTGTGGATCAGTCTCAAACATTTCCAAACTGTCGCGAGAAATCGTGAGCCGTATTCGTTTTTGTTCAACTGAAAGCAATCTGGGGACCCACCGCGCAGAAACCTTAGAAAATCCAAGTTCATTGACTATGATGTTTTGTGTTCGTTCATATGAGATGCCAATAGTGTCAGCAATCTCCCTGATGGTCAATCTCCGATCTGCCAATATCAGATCACAGATTTTCCCAATGTTTTCTTCAGTCGTAGACGTCGTAGGCCGGCCGGAGCGAGGGTCATCTTCAATACTCTCTCGTCCGCGTTTAAATTCTGCAACCCACTTTTTCACAGTCGTATACGATGGAGCAGATTCCCCCAATGTTGTTGACATATCTTCGTGAATCTCTTTTGGAGTCAGTTTTTTTTTAAACAGGTATTTGATGACCGCACGTTGCTCAATTTTCTCCATTCTTTAAAAACGCTGCACTTAGGCTCACAAAATTCAGTCTAATTTAAAAACAGATAATGCTATTGTGACAGAATTTTACAATGTGACAACCAGAGAGTAAACAAATCGAATGAGGTCAGTTACATTAAAATAAGTCAAGTATTTATGTGGTAGGCCGCGAATATTTCGATCCACCCTCGTATATACTTGAATTAAAATTTTGTTTGTATTTTTCATCGATTAATATTTTCGTAAGTAATTTTAGGTCGCATCTCTATGACATGCGCGAAAGTGATAAAAACCTAACTTCAATCCAGTTGAAGTTACGTTGATCACAGTGAATAGAAATTTCAACAATATAGGTACAAGGTATCCCTTGAAAATGCCACACGGAGTCTTCTCTCGAAGAAGACTTCATTTTAATTTTATAAAAGTATGTAATTCGAACTGCATTCCGAGAATTTCAAATATTCGCCTGTTCGCAAAATGTAAAAAAAATAACCTGTATTTTTACAATACCGATCGGAAGGGTCAACCAATAGGATTTTATTTTTTTATTTAACATAGTATTTTAAATGGAAGGAAAAGTATGAATTATATATTGTTCTTACATAACTATAGCTGATGTAATTAAAGTAATGACAAACTTTCGCGATTTGTACACATTTTGAAAATATATATATTACGGGCTTTGATTATATAATGTCTAGATTCCTAATCCTGCATCTAAAATTGAAGCAAAAACGACTGCCTCTGTGTCGCGGTGGGAGTGTATCCGACTGCTACGCAGGAGGTCGTGGGTTCGATCCCCACCCGGGATAAAACTTTGTGTGATGAGCACGATATTATATACACTGTTATTTATCTATAATATGTAAGTATTTAGAAATATATAAGTATGTTTATCAGTTGTCTGGTTTCCATAGTACAGGCTCTGCTTAGTTTGGGATCGGATGATGTTGTGCGAGTTGTACCAAGACATTATTATATTATTATTATTATTAAAAAGTACGGTCAAAAAAAAAGTCCTTATCTCCTTCCTTCATAGAGGATTTCTCTCAAAAAGACGTACGTTTTGAGAGGTAAGAATTACCTTTTAGATACCTTCACATTGTGTAAAATTGTACCATTGGGTACAAATGACGTACTTACGTTCAAAAATAAACGAAAACACAAGTGTACCAGCACTTTTAGTTTATGAAAGCCTCGAATTGATTTTCAGATAGTTATTTACCACCTGTGCCCACCTCTCTATGGGATGAAAGCTTTTAACAAATTACTCGAACGCTGGACCACAAAACACGAAAGAAGAAGAAAATGGTTTTATTTGTACCACAATTCAAAAAAGAAAACATTACAAAATAATAGAGTGCGGAACAAATAAGGACCTATCTCAGCTATTGTTGTAATCTGTGGACCACAACGCTGATATTATTGTAGGCTCTTTTTAGGGTTCCGTAGCCAAAATCGCAAAAAACGGAACCCTTATAGTTTCGCCATGTCCGTCCATCCGCACCTTTGCTCAGAGACTTAGTGCTAGGAGGCTGTAATTTTGCATGGATACACATATTAGTTACGCCGACAAAGTGAAAGAATAAAATCTTGAAAAAACATTTTTTAGGGTAAAGTGGGGTTGTGATTTTTTTTCTCACTTACCCCAGCGTGTGGGTTATCATTAAATAGATCTTATAAAAACGTTTAGGGGTTGGTAAGACAATTTTAAAAACTATCACAGCTAAGTAGGCTTAAAAGTTTACGAGTAACAGCTGATCAAATTAGAAGTAACAAAATTTTCGTACAAATTCCATTGAAAAATATTATCAAGTAGATTTATAACTTTGTAAGTAAGCCACAACTTCTTAAGCCACATTATTAAGATGGGGGGGGGGAGCTACGGAACCCTACATTGGGCGTTGCCCGACATGCGCTTGCCCGGTTTTTTTTATTTTTGCTGCCGTTGTCACATGCAGCAATACATTGAGTTGTCAAATACCATCATTCAGATAATTACTCCCGGATGTATTTTACGTATAATACATGCATATTAAGTATACATTTAGTCGATCGTATTGCAACGGCCGTCACGACTAAAACCCGTAAAGTAGGGACAAGATAATAGGTCACTTTTGACATTTCATCAAAATTCAACAACGTAACCTTGTAACGGCGGGCATAAAATAAGAACTGCACAATTGCTTAACTTTTTTCAATTACGTTTACATATTTATTGTAATAATGACCGATACGAGTAATTTTACGATTTGCTTTCACTAATAAACCATTCTAAACATAATAAACAATTTCTGATCTAAAGAACTGAACGTCGTTACAATGTTGCGTCAGTCAACCCTTTTTCTTTTTAAACACTAGGGATGTTACTCTAAAAATCGAAAGCTGATAGGATTGTAAGTTGAATCGAATGCAATGATTACTTGTGAAGAAAAATCACCATAAATTTATAACCACGTTGTGATTATAATAAAACCTAATTATACATATTTATTATTCTTTTAACTAACTATGAAAATACAAAAAAATAACTAAATAGAAAGGTCATTGATGTTGGGTGCAATTTAGGTGGATGTTGCTGGCAACACCAGTGCCTGTCGATGACGCATGTCATGTCGCCATAACATGATGATGACGCAGTCTTTTGTTGTTGTGCGAAGTGACTGTGCGTTTTTGGTGTGCTCTCTGTTATTTTCTTCTGATCCGGCTTTTTCATTGAACTGATCTTACTGACTACGTTTACCTAGCTATAAATTGGACTCCGATTGCTTAACGATTATTAAACAAGAAAAACATTACAGTCTTACTATGTCGAAACGAGGGAAAACTCTAAACAGTCAATCTCGCGAACTAGTGCTGAAATTGTACAATTATTTTGGACGTGAATCAGTTAACGATGGGCCTCTTTTACCATTGAAACCACCGAGAGAACGCGTTGCCGAAGCATTGGGAATAGGGAAGAAGACAGTAACTCAAATTCTGAAAGAGAAATACGGACCATCAGGCTCAGAAGATAATACTTTACGTACCTACACCGAAAAAACGAAAGAGGGACAAGAAAATTGTTGACGTTGATAATTTTGATGCTGCTGCAATTCGCAACCACATTTATGGATATTACTCGAGAAAAGAATATCCTACACGGGAAAAGCTATTGAGTTCGTTAAAAGGCGCAGGCTTATTTTTTGGAGGCAAATCGTCTCTATCAAAGGTTTTGAAATCGATTGGCTTTAGATTTAAAAAATCCGACAAGCGGAAAATCCTGCTAGAACGCTACGATATTATTTTGAAGAGAATAACATTCTTACGTCAGGTAAATAAAATTACGGATTGGGACAATGTCGTGTTTATTGACGAAACATGGTTGAATGCGAACCATACGGTTGCGCGGACATGGACCGATGATACAGCGGCCTCCACCTCAAAAGTTCCATCGGGAAAAGGAGCCCGACTTATTATATGTCACGCGGGATCAGCTTCTCAAGGTTTTATTCCAGACTGCCTCCTCGCATTCGCCTCTAAAACTACAACAGATTACCATGAGGAAATGAACTTTGATGTTTTTAAAGAGTGGTTTGAGAAGCTGCTAGTCAGCTTAGAAAACCCATCGAAAATTATAATGGACAATGCTCCGTATCATTCTGTACAAGTTGATAAACCACCAACTCAAGCAAATAAAAAGCAAGAAATTGTCTCGTGGCTGGTAAGAAATGGTGTGGAGGCAAGTCCAACTTTATTAAAAGTTGAGTTGTTAAATCTGGTAAAAGCAACTAAGCCGTCCAAGCTCCGCTATGTAATCGATGAACTAGCCCTAGAGCATGGACACGAAGTTATTCGATTGCCTCCCTACCATTGCCAGTATAACGCCATCGAGCTTATTTGGGCACAAATAAAGGGTCATGCAGCGCGGAACAATACTGAACCACCCTTCAGTACTGCTAAAATGATGACTCTGCTACAAACTGCATGTGCAGAAGTCACTACAGAAGACTGGCGAAAAGTCGTGGAGAAGACAAAGAAAATAATTTTACAAGATTTTGAACGAGATGTGAGAATAGACAATATTATTGAAAATGAATTAATAATATCTCTGAGTGCTGACAGCAGTGATGAAGATAGCAGTTCCGATAGTTCAAGTGAATAAAAGCAATTTTTTTGTTAAATTACGTAGGTACTTGTCTTATTTTGCTCCTTTAATTTATGAAAGAAAAAATAATAATGGGACAGGGATTCGCATGATCATTTTTAAAATTCACATATGTTTCAAGTCTGTATCGATTCATTCGATTCATTCGTTTAATCGATGTTTTTAAGCAGGTCACCTCACTATGAATATAAAACTGACATCTGTCAAAAGTGACCTATTATCTTGTCCCTACTTTAGTATATATTAATTTTATAATGTGTGCAAATCGCGAAAGTTTATCAACATTTATAGCTCTGCTAAACATTTATAATATTTCGGATTATCTGTTAGTTTCGGATAATCTCGTTTACGGATATTAGAGTTTTGAGGAATCTAAGTAAAATACTAATAAGTAATAAAAAAATACAATCAGTCGTTTATTTAAGTACCTAATATATTCTTCAATATATCTTTATGAGCTATAACAACACCTCATTAGTCTGCAAGAGTCACGCGCCGCTGAAGCGCTAGTGTGTCGGCTCGACCGGCAAAACCAAAAACCAGGTATTTAAAACCAGGTTTTAAAACAGGAAATTATCCGAAACTTTTATATCGGATCCGGCTACGGTTACAGATACTTTTTTATTTCGGATATCTGATAAATTCGGTTTCGGTTACGGAGCTTCGTAACATCCCTAGATCACACGCTCGCGCTTGTGTTCGTGTCCATTGACTGTCGGAGCAGGTAACTCACTATATACTTTGCCTTCTGTACTGTCGGTGTTTAGTGGCTGCACGATTGAAAGGTCGCTTGTATGGGTTGTATGATATTGAGGTTCTGAACTGTTTCTTGTGGAAATCTGTTGCTGGGCATTTATTTAACCTGATTGAATGGTATCAAATATTGATAGAGCTTCAGTGTTGTTGTCACTGGCATTTTAGGTTTGAAAGCGATCAGCTTCAAGGTGATTTTGTTCGTCAAATCTTGTTGTTTCCTAATCAAGTCAATGAAATTTCTGTAATAGATATGCTTCAAGAAATAATATCTTCTTCAATCTATACTTTTATAAATTTGTAGAGTTGCGGTCTCTTCACATCAAAGATATTTAAAAACACTAACCTAGTTAAACTAAAAATGTTATTGTTAGTTTGTTTGGGGTTCCAAATTAAATATACTAAATACTATTAAACGTTTTATTTAAAAAGGTTTATTAATATCAAACGGTCTTCTAAACGAAAAATATTTTTCTGCAATATGTAGCTGCAATACAGTGGCCGACGACATTGCAAGCAATTCTAGCCAGACTAACCAACATTGCAGCTAAACATGTTTGGTATTTCTATGTATGGCCGATATTGTTTTGAAAGGTTGCCGGACGATCGATTTTACTGAAATTGGCAGGCGAGTTTTATTGAAGTTTGCTGTGAGTGGCGTCATGATTTATTGCTGTATTCTGTGCTTTGTAACTATGGCAAAGATATTGTAATACATTGCCCAGCCATATACAGCTTCGCCATTAGTTGCAATAAAATATTATTGTACTGGCTCTACAATTAGTTGCCAATACTGCAACTTTTATATTTCAAATGCTCCTTTCCATTGAACGTTGACATGTTGGTATTTATCCTTTTATTTTGTTACTAGCTGCCTAAGTTACATTATTGTAATTAACGTTTTTTAGCGGCGTTGTGCACTTTTTGGAATAGGTAAAAAATGTTAAACTCGCGTCAGGACACGTGGCCTGATCGAAAATTCGTAAGACGGAGAAAGAGCAATGAAAAACTGTTACAATATAATAGAGTATAACATCTACAATGTTATAGCTAAGGTGGGAAATCGGGCGGTCCAGAAACCAGATGACCCAAGTTCGAGTCCGAGTAACGATTATTTTTTTCCCATTTTTATTTTTGATTTGTGATTTATTATTTCATATTTTTTATTATTATGTCAGTAAGATCGAAAAATATTATTAATATTTCATCAGTATTTAATATAATGTTCAAATTTTCACTTCAGTCGGTACTCCCGGAGTGCAATCCGTTGTTTTTTTACAATAAAGTATAGCCTATGTTACTACTCGTTATTTTAGCTTTCTAATGTCCGCGAATTGAATGTTTGTAAAGTCCCCCGCGACACAGGCTTTTACATTAATGCGGGAGTCGTCTTTAAAAAAAAAATGGTGAAGAATTTTTGAAATCTTTCTAGTAGTTTTTAAGTTACGTAAGTACAAAAATACAAATCTTTCCTCTTTATAAAATTACTAGCAGACCTGCGTTGCATCTGTTTTCATTGCTGCTCCGCTCTTATTGATCGTAGCGTGATGTTATATAGCCTATAGCCATTCTCGATAAATGGGCTAATATAGCCTATATCCTTTCTCGATAGGCTATCCAACAGTAGAAGATTTTTTCAATTCAGACCAGTAATTCCTGAAATTATCGCGATCAAACAAACAAACTCTTCGGCTTTGATAATCTATACTATTTGTTGAACGCGATAATCTCAGAAACGACGAGTCGGATTGAAAAATTATTTTACTGTTGGATAGCCCATTTATTGAGGAAGGCTATAGGCTATATAACATCACGCTGTGACTAATAGGAGCGGAGCAGCAATGAAATATGTTGTAAAAACGGGGAAAATTGACGCATTCGTAGTTGCGCAGGTCAGCTAGTATTAGTATAAATTTTTATTTTAAATTCATAGTAAGCTATTATCGTCCATTCACCAATGCCTTCTAACCATAGTTTTCTTCCCGCATATAAATTTTCAGTTTAATTATAACAAACTATTTTTAAAGTAAACAGTAGGTACATTTTATGGTAAATATTAGGTGTGAACTTCCTGGTTCGATGCTCTATCCGAGCAATATTTACACGTTTGTACGGTATTGTATTTGTTATTTTAATTCAAACCATTCATTGCTAAATGTACACAGATGTTTTTCGTTTATTAATCTGATCGGGTTTTAATGAGATCGTTATTTTTAAGATGATAAATCGGTATTGTTTAAAATAACCTAGATTAACTTATTAAGGACTAGCTGTGCGCCACAGTTTTTATGTTATCTAACTATAGCCTACCATATTAGCGTTCTTCAATAAACGGGCTCCTTGTCCTCGTGTCATTTATCCTCAATGCCGAAGGTCGTCCTCTGTGAACAACCTGCTCCTTGTTCCAGTTCTCACCCTTGAAGCTGTGAAAAAAACAATCTTATTATTTAACGTGAAAAAAAAACAGCCGTTTATGCCGCAAAAACGTACATTGTCGAAATGCGGCATGAACGGCCGTATCCTATTTTATACGTTTATTCTCAAGGAATCAAATTTACAGAGTACCTATTTTGCGTTGACCTAGAACTATGAAATCTGGCATGTAATACCGTCATATTACAATTTTTTTTTTAAAACAAAATATGTTAAAACTATATATTTGTAATTAAATAATAGAAAATATAGTTCTTAAATAACACCTGATAAAGATTTTTGAACTATTTATAGTATGTACTTGTCCAATTTTTGTTTCATGCCTATTTATTTGTTTGTTCAACCGTCATGCAAAAATGGCTGAACTTATTGGGGTGAAATTTGGTACACTTATTTTATAACCTGGTTTAACGCATATGATACTATTGTAGGTACCTGTTTGTAGGTAATTTTTAATGCAATAACCATTTTTTTTTTTAAGATAAGATAACTAGCAATGCGGGATTGAGGTCCACATTACTAGCAATCTTATCCCTCCAGCTAAGCTTAAAGGCTTGTGTTAGGAGTGGGATCACGTCGGTAGTATTATGGATGGAATTCGAACCCGCGACCTCACGATTGCGAGTCCAATGCCTTAGCCATAAAGCTACCGCCGCTTAAATACAAACGAAGCCATGGGTAAACTCTAGTTACTTAATATAATAAACATTAGTTCATCGATAACAGAGCCCTTCATAGGCTCGATGCCCGACTTACACATTGTTTATCTATAGGAACACCGTCCCAGTTTGTGTAACATAAAACATATGGTTACCTGACTGCGCACAGGATGTATAATGAGTTTACTACAAGCCGCTATTAGCTGTTAAATGATGTTATAAACATGGCGGAACTTTGCTCGCGTGGAACAATAATAAACGGGTAAGTGTGAGTTGGACTTGCATAAGAAGGTTTCCGTACAGATTCGTTTTTAGGGTTTGATAATAAACAAAGAACCCTTATAGTTTCGTTATGTCCGTCTGTCTGTCCGACCAACTGTATGCAGCATTCGTTTTAAAAAGACAACTCCCATAATATCAGGGAATCTTGTACCCTATATCTAACTAAACCACGGGTACCTCAACCTAGCACTACGCCACTGAAGCAAATTTAAACTCAAATATCTATAATAATACCTAAAAGCTTGGGACAACTCACACAACACTATCTGATCCCAAACTAAACAGAGCTTGTATTATGGGAACCAGACAACTGATAAACATACTTATATATTTCTAAATACATACAAATTATAGATATATAACACCCAGACACAGAATAAACCATCGTGCTCATCACACAAAGTTTTATCCTGGGTAGGGATCGAACGCACGACCACTTGCGTAGCAGTCGGATACACTCCAACCGTGCCACAGAGTATCTTTATTTCGTAAAATCAAATTAATTATTATTTGAAAACGTCAAATTAATAGTAATACATACTAAAAAATAAATAAAATAATGTTTTGTTTGAAAAAAAAAACAAAATGAGTTAGGCGGCAGTTCCAAAGTGTAAAGCTTCCATGTTATAGAGATGCGACCTAAAATAACTTACGAAAACGATTAATTATGTTTAATCAGCAGAAAATTTTAATTCGACAATAAAAAAATACGATTTATACGAGTTCATAAAAATTTAAATTGAGAACAGTTACCTACAGTAATAATAAAGAAAGTTGAAAAAACGATTTCTTTACTAAAATAATTACAAAAAACATGAGTTAGTAATACTAATTATGACAATGTAATGTGTAACTCATCTCTATGTACGTCACTATTTCCTTTCAAAAAATGCATCTGCGCAACCACTTGTCGCCAACTACAATCCGGCCGAGTTACGTTGATCCAACTGTAAGTTCTAGCCATAGATAATCTAGCGCGCCATTTACAACTAGTGTCAAACGTCAAAAACAGCAGCTTCATTTTTTTTATAGGCTTACTGAGTATAAATATGTCTCTATTTTTAACATGAATCTTCAAGTAAAGATCTCTGAAAGGTCCTTACCAATACTCCTTCATTCAAACGACTTTTATTCCAATTTTTCAGTCAACAATTCCAAACTTGAGGGTCTGAAATTTATTAAACTGTTGAAATCTGGTGCTAAAGCCAATTGAGACTTCTTAATTACTTAGAATTGTACTTAGTTAATAGATTTGGTATTTTACTGTGAGTTTGAAGGGCTGTAAATGGCAGCTGGAGGGCTGACCGATTAAACATTGATCGAACGCCGGATAAAGCCCTTTAAAAGCTAAATAATATTTCAAAAGGATTAGTGTTTCTAGATTAGGAAGACGCGACCTTTTGGTTTTTTTTGAACGTAGTTCTTTATTTTATTCTGTTTTAAAAATAAAATTAAAAACAAACACAAATCTTTTGCTTAACTATACTTGAAATTATAATGAGGAAAGATTCAATTGCTTGTTTGCATTGCGGCTCCGAAAATACTGGACCGATTTTAAAAATTATTTCACCATTAGAAAGCTACATTATCGGGGAGTAACATAGGTTATACTGTATCGTCAAAAAATTAGAGATCCCTACGAGAATTACATTAATGTAACTCGAGGTATAAAAAGCTACGATAAGACACCCGTGGGAAGGTAGCTAGTTAATAATATAAGATATTTTGAACGCCTTAAGCAAGTCGTATGAAAATAAAGAAAATACCGTGCAAGCTAACATTTTTAGGATTCCGTAGTGAAAAAGATACCCTTATAGTTTCGCTATAATTGTCCGTCCACCCGTCCTCCCGTCTGTCGGTTTCCAGGTTAGCTCAGAGGCTCTTATGGAGGCGGTTCGCGTCGCGACGGAGACAAGAGACTGAAACGGCGGACTACGACTGCAACCAATGCTACTATTCATATTATTACTGTGCATAAGACAGTACTTGTCCGGGGCAGGGACCGTCTCGCAGTCTCCTGTCTCGCGTCTCTATCTCCTGTTCCATCAATCAAATCTGTCAAATCATCAAAACTGACTCTAATACGAAATCATAAAGTAATAGTCTCGGTTTGTCGTCTCTGTCTTCTGTCTCTGTCGCGGCGAGATCCACCGCCTTTAGTAGTAGAAAGCTGTAATTAAAAAAACTTTTTATAATTTTTTTCTTTGCTGCTCCGCTCCTATTGGTTGTAGCGTAATGTTATATAGCCTTCCTCGATAAATGGGCTATCCAACAATAAAATCATTTTTTAATTCGGACCAGTAGTTCCTGAGATTTTCGCGTTCAAACAAACTCTTCAGCTTCATAATATTAAAATAGATTAGCCGTTAATAAAATAAATCTATTTTCTTTTCTTTACCTAAATTACTTATATCAATCTGCCTTATTACGCAAAAACTGTAGGAAGAATTGTTCAAATCTTCGACAACTTTTTACGTAACGTATATTTTCCAGAAGATTTTCAGTGAAAAGTGAGCTTTTTATTTGCGTCAATTCGTTGAACGCCACAGTTCGCGCTCGTATGTCTCAGTGAAATATTAGCCTATAAACTTCTGTGAAATATGCTCCTAACAGAAGTCAAAATTACATTGGATGTGGTACTTCTGTGGATAAATAAACTTACTGTGCCATGGGCGTCCCCAGGGTGAAGCGGGGCATTTAAGCCTACCTTTATTCAATTTCAAAATTTTGAAATTGAAAAATGGTAGGTACCTATGCAGTACACATTTGGCTGGTGTTTAGTCAATTGTACCACCTGCACCATCATTAAGCCCCCCTCCCCCTGAAAAGTAATCCTGTGTATGTATCCCATTAAATTTATCAATTTACTCACTAAACTATATAAAGTACTAGCTGATGCGCAATTTCGTCTGCGTAAATTTCCCCGTTTTTGCAACATTTTTCTTTGCTGCTCCGCTCGTTTTGGTCGTAGCGGGGTGGTATATAGCCCATAGCCTTCCTCAATAATTGGGCTATCAAATAATAAAAGTTTTCTTTAATTTGGACCAGTAGCTCCTGAGATTATCGCGTTCAAACAAACAAATAAACTCTTGAGCTTTTTAATATTAGTATAGATACACGGCCAACGATAAGTAGGACTGATTTATCGCACCGTTTCATGACCGATCTGTCTTCAATCGACTACAAAAACCGGGCAAGTGCAAATTGGACCACGCTCAATGTAGGGTTCCGTAGTGCCTCCCGGGGAGAAGAGGGGGGGGGGGGCATGAGAATAATGCGGCTTAAGAATTGGTTGAAAATTATGCAACCGGGGGCAAAATTTTCGTACGATTGTACGAAAATTTTGTTACTTCTCATTTGATCAACTGTTATCACATCCTTTTTGGCGCAGTGGGAGTGTATCCGACTGCTACGCAAGTTCGATCCCCACCCAGGATAATACTTTGTGTGATTAGCACGATGGTTTATTCTCTGTCTGGGTGTTATTTATCTATAATATGTATGTATTTAGAAATATATAAGTATGTTTATCAGTTGTCTGGTTTCTATAGTACAAGCTCTGCTTAGTATGGGATCAGATAGCGTTGTGTGAATTGTCCCAAGATATTATTATTATTATTATATAGGTGAGGTACCCTCAAAAATTCCTTTTTGGATGGACAGACGGACGGACAGACATGCCCAAACTATACCTCAGGATTCCGTTTTGCCACTTTGGCTACGGAACCCTAAAAAATGAGGAGGTCACAACATTTTTCGTTGTTTCGATTTTATTTTGTCGAATTTACTTTTTATATGATGTATGGGTGAGTTATACTGAAATTCATATTATTTATATTCATCATTTCCCACAAAAACTAACACCGATTGTGTGCGATGTACGACCCCATGTCTAAATATTTACAAAAAAATTACAAAACTGAACAATTTTTGAGAATTAAATCTCAAAAACTCTATGAATTCCTACACAGTGTATTAAACAACAATAGGTCACATGTAGTATTGGTTGTTTTACTGCGAATGCATACGACTGCTTTGGAAGAAGTTGTAGTTCCGATTTCTACATAGAGCAGAGCTTTACGAGATCCATAAATAATATTGGTTTCGAGTCTAAGTGCACTCTGAGTTCGTTAGGTATACTTGTATGTGTGTACATAGGACTTGTATATACGCTAATACGGGAAAATCTATTATAGTAAGGAAGAAGAAACATTTATTTCGGTCTAAAAGCAAAATAATGGGTAGAGTGACTACCTCTGTGGCGCGGGGTTCCATTCCCACACGGGACATCACTTTGTGTGATCCACAAATTGTTGTTCCGAGTCTGGGTATACTTTGTGTACGTGACTTGTATGTTTGTAAAGTCCCCCGCGACACAAGGCTTGTACCCTACTGCGGAAGTCGTCTTTTTTTTAAAAAGAAAAAAAGAAAGTAAAAATAAAAAATCAAGATTAAATAAATAAAAAATAATACAAGCGGGCACAGTATGCCGCTTTGCAACTTCATGGTATCATCTCAGTTTAGGATAGGTCAGACACCCAGCACTGCTTTTCAGTTGGCAACACTAGCTAAGTGACATATGGACCAATGACATAAAGAACCTGGACCATGTCATCTCTTTCAATTAAAAAGTAAATATTGACTGCAAAGCGTGGAAGAGAGAAAATCTCGTGCGGTCTTTGAAAGGTATTGTCCACAAAGTAGCGTTGTCTCTTTCTAGAGAGTGGTCAATTTTGTGAGGTTATGGCGCAGGTCTGTAGGCCTTTTCTTTTTCTTTAAAAAAATCTTTAAGTTTACGGGGACTATTCTAATTGATTTTTGGATTAGCACAAGAAGCCCGAACCCATAGACGATATTCAGACACGAGTGCATTGAATTGATGTTCCTGGCTCTGTATGTCACCACCTCATTTTTTAACGAATCTTCGTTTTCATTGAATGAGAGTAGGCCTCCTGGTCTCTACGTCAGTGACATGGACTGAAGCCCAGACCAGTATTCCAAGACATTTCCTCGAACATTTCTCAACTCGACTCAATCTCTCTCGACAAAATCTTAAAAAATCTCCTCCAATTACTCCCATTTCAAACTTTTTCTCATATGACATGAGGTAACAATTGTCAAAATCATGGGGGGCAATCTACCTTAAACCTGTCTCGAGTAAATTTTGAAGGAAACGTCTTATATGAAGGGTGTCAGTGTCAAAAACATATTCAAAGGAAATAATTCGACTTCATTCTACTCCAATAAGAATAGAGGCTAATTTAAGTACGTAGGTATTTAACTATTTATTAAACGGGAATTAACGCGTATTGTTTACCTTAAAATTGCTTGACGTTTCGACTAGGTTGCACCGGCCGTGGTCACATGCGGACTGTAACGGATAATAAATAGTTTTATATATATTTCGGAACTTAATCGCGTGAATTATTTAAAAGTACGAACCTTTTATTTACCCGACGTTTCGATCGAATTGCACCGATCGTGGCCGTGACCACGTACCTTTAAAATTATTTATATATATATCGGAACTTAAACACGCGATTAAGTTCCGAAATATATCTAATATGTATAAAAATCGCGAAAATTTAAAAACAATAATATATAGTTATTATCATGCAACGAGAAAGTTTAAATGTTAGCGTAGGTTCTTAAATTAGACTACTACCTACTAATCTACTAAACCAAATATAATCACTGTATCAAACTAAAACACTGTTAAAACAAAAATGGCGCTCGCCGACCCACCGATTAACACCAAGTAATTAATGTTAGCTGTTTAATTTGCGATTTTGATCTAGTTTCGTGATGCACCGGTAGAGGGCGGTGTAATTAATGTTGGAATGTAAATTACAACTATCCTACAACGATGTTGACGTTTTGTGATGAACTCCATGATATTTATGATGATACAGCGTAAATTTGACGTCCAAACTGATGTGTGTGTTTTCGTTTATAATTTGTTTAGTTTGCCTACCGTATACGAGACTTTATAAAACAATTGAGAATTTTAGAAGCAAAAAATGAACAACTAAAGCTTAGCTGTGAAAGAAAAATCAGTTTAATATGGAAAATTGCAATATTGAGTTTGTAATAAATGAGAATTGGTTGAGAAGGGCACTTTCTCTATATCATAAACGTTTAAAACAGTGAAAGTTGTTATGAAACGAGTTATGGGAATTTATCGAAGGATTGGTTATTAATATGTTTTTGATGGAGGGTTTCTTTGCGTGCAATTTAGTTTGTTGCCTTGAAAAATCATGCATAGAATTAGTGTATCATGGACACTGAGCTGATTTGTTGATGAATTGGCGCAATTTTTTTTATTTTGATTTCTTAATATTTTATATTTGATACAATGCTTCATATCAACCCATATGATGGCCCACTGCTGGGCACGGGTCTCCCCAGTAGAACCTACTGGTATGTAGATCCTGAGGGTAATTGCCATAATCGCCACGCTTGGCAAGCGGGTTGGCGATCGCAGTAAGGCTTTAAGTACGCAGAGGACGCTGCTGCCCGTCCTCCGGTGTGAAATCCCTTAGTCGCCTTGACGACACCCACGGGAAGAGATGGGGAGATACAATGCTTACCTATATTATAAAGCAGAAGAGTTTGTTTGTTTGATCCGAATTAAAAAAATATTTTACTGTTGGATAACCCATTTATCGAGGAAGGCTATAGCATCACGCTACGACCAATAGGAGCGGAGCAGCAATGAGAAATGTTGCAAAAACGGGGAAAATTTAAGCAGACGAAGTTGCACGGTCAGCTATAAGTATTATTACAAAGAACTGTGTGTGTTTAGGAATAGGAAATTTGTAACCTTTTGCTGTTAGACATAGTTCATAACATAAGAAAACACAAAGTTCAACATCATCTATACTGAAACTGAAGGCTGAAACTATTCAGGAAATGAGCACAGCTCAAACAAAATCCATTAAAGACGCTATAGCTTCTCAAAAGGCTAGTCGGAACACAGTTTCAATATATCCGCAACACTCACTTGTGTATCTTCTTAAATAAGACTAGCTGTCCCGCGCAACTTCGTATGCCTATAATTTTTCCCGTTTTTGCAAGATTTCTCGTCGCTACTCCGCTCCTATTAGTCGTAGCGCGATGTTATATAGCATATAGCCTTCCTCGATAAAGGGGCTATCCAACAAAAAAATATTTTTTGAAATCGGACTAGTAGTTCCTGAGATTAGCGCGTTTAAACAAACAAACAAACAAACTCTTCCGCTTTAAAATATTAGTATAGATTAAATCACACTAGGCAAAGAACAAAGGAGCTAAGTATCCACTACCAAATGAACTTGGTTAGCGTCAGAATTTCTGGTCGCCTATGGCAAGTACCTAGCTCCAAAAGTATATTCAAGAATTGCTACCAAATTGCTGATATTTTAATTTCTTCTACAATTGCTTTGAAATAATTTAAAATAAGGTTTTCATATTTTTAGTAGTTATTCTTGCACTTTACAAAATATCATCATAATTACGTCCAATATGAAAAAATGGTATGATAACATAATATAGGCGTGCTGGAGGAGCACGACACTGCTGTTGTCTTTTATCTTTCACTAGCTGTCCCGCGCAACTTCGTATGCGTAAATTTTCCCCGTTTTTGCAACATTTCACGTCGCTACTCCGCTCCTATTAGTCGTAGCGCGATGTTATATAGCCTATAGCCTTCCTCGATAAATGGGCTATACTACAAAAGAAGATTTTTTCAAATCGGACCAGTAGATCCTGAGATTAGCGCGTTTAAACAAACAAACAAACAAACAAACAATCAAACAAACAAACTCTTCCGCTTTATAATATTAGTATAGATATGCAAGACAAGAAAATGTCAATAATTATTATCTTAGATTATGCCTGATTCACACACGCGGCACGCAGCTTGGCAAGCAGCCCAACACGGACCGCCCGACGATACGGTAGTCCAAACAAGTCGTCAACAAACCGCCGAACAGAACATTCACTCACATTCCCACGCCCGCGCTCATGTTTGTGCAGTTTTATCGCTTTAAACGCGAGCGTGTGAATCCACCATGATGAATAATAAAAGTCTATTAATATTTATTTACCCGCTTTTTAATGTTCCTTGTTGTTCAACAAATACATACATATTTTTAACTAAATTAAATAATATATATTCAAAAATAACGAATAAATATTATATTAAAGTATAATTAAAATATCAAATAAAGAATATTATTATCATGCAAAATCATAAGACTTTTCTTATGATTTTGCATGATAATAATATTCTTTATATTATTTTTCTCTAAAAATGTTTCTTCTTTTACTTTTAAAAGAAGAAACATTTTTAGAGAAAAATGTTTAGAACGTAGACTCGTAATCGTGAGGTCTCGGGTTCGAATCCTACTCATTATACTACCGACGTGAACCCACTCCCAACACAAGCCATTGAGCTTAGCTGGAGGGGTTAACAGGATTGCTAGTAATGTTGGACCAACAATCCTACATTGCCAGTTATCTATTAAAAAAAAAATGGCACAATAATGCGCTTTAGATGAACAAAGCTTATAGGTGTTCAGCTTTGAAATCAGGTATGTTTCGTCTTTGTCTGCCTTGGGGATTTTTTCCATAGTAAACTGTCCAATGTTCTTAGCTAGATAAGTAAATCCTAAAAATATAAAATGTAATTGTATCAATACTTAATGTGCCAAGGTACAAAAAAACTATATTAAATCAATAATAATAATATCTTGGGTCAACTTACACAACGCTATCTGATCCCAAACTAAGTAGAGCTTGTACTATGGCAACCAGACAACTGATTATAGATAAATAACACCCAGACACAGGATAAGCCATCGTGCTCATCACACAAAGTTTTATCCTGGGTGGGGATCGAACCGACGACCTCTTGTGTAGCCACAGAGCCTGTTTGTTACCTGTGACTAAAACATTGAACTCGATCCAGTAATGCAAAACAGTTACTTTCCCAAATCACTTAGGTAGTAAGAATTGATTCAAAATGGTACCACCTAAAAAGTCATAATTACCATAGTTACTAAACTAATTAGTAATTCGAACTTTGAAGGCAAAGGCCTGAAGCTAAAGTTATTAGAATTTCTTGTGACAACCCTGAACTCGTTGTTACTCATTCATAATTAACAAAGTAGAGCTCGTTCGCAAATTAACTATAGGTAGCAGAAACTCTCCGGTACAAATATAAGCGAATCAGATATGAATATAATGGTAATGATATCAATATATAGCTGGTGGTAAAGTATTTAGTTTCATCTCTTAAGTAGATTGACAGGAACGGGTTGTGGATTTTGCTCAAAGGAAAATGTTGGGAATATCAAGAGTTGCCCAAAATATGTCAATTTATATGTAAGGTCGTCGTAATGAGACAAAAAAAAAATGTGTGGCACTCGGGGACTGCCGCGGTAAAGCTATTGCATAGCATTTTTATCAACTAAAAAAACAACAAAACAAAAAATATATAAAAAAAAATTAAGTAAAATAATAAAAAAAAACTAAAAGTATCACCGCTGTGCCGGTCGGAGTGGGGGGTGTTAGGTTATTTTCGTTACGGAATTTCTGGATTCGGTCTCCACGCTCAAGGCCCGCTATAGAAGCTATACAAAAAAGATTTAAACATACCTATGTTATATCATGCAGTCGGAGGCATTATTGAATCTCTATTTTTTTATTTCATAACTTTTGTATGATTATGGCTTTGATTATATAATGTCTATCGACATCTAAAATTAAAGGAAAGAACTGTCAAAAAGTACAGTCAAATGGACGTACTTTTTGACAGGTAAGAAGACTCCCATCGGATGTTCTAGCCATAGATAATAGCGCGCCATTTTCAACGAGTGTCAAACGTCAAAAATAGTAGCTTCATTTTTTTTATAGGCTTACTGAGGTGAGGTGAGGTGCTCCATTCTAGATAGAGCATTCCCTCATTATATAATCAAAGAATTGTGGTTGTAGGATATAACCGATGTAACAACTAACTCATAACACAGCTATAACCAAATATTGAAATATAAAAAAAATGGCTGCTAATTGCCTTTATTAATATTACAATTATAATCGAAAAAAAAGGGCTCTTATACACATTCTACGTATTTAAAATACGCCGAATGCATAACCGCTCTTTGGCATCAAAAACCAAATCTAATAACATTACCTTGAGCGAGCATTATACCAAATATCGCTAACAAATCCGAGCAAAAATGCTCGCAAAAATATATTATACCGGCCACAGGGAGATAAAAACCATTACGGCCTACATAATAACGATTATGTTTAAACTTTTGAAACGGGCGATGAAAAATAATATCGCATGTTTTTATTTTATAAAATATAGGTTATTCTTTATGTGAAGATTGCGCCTTCAATGCATTGGAAAAAGGAAAAATCGTTGAGAAAACCTAAAGTCGAGTAGTCACGATTAATCCAGTCACTTTTAAAAGCCTTTTAACTTCATAAATCTATAGCAATAATATAAAGCTAAAAAGTTTGTTTGTTTAATTGAACGTGATTATCTCAGGAACTACTGGTTCGAATTGAAAAATGGTTTTGCTGTTAGATAGCCCATTTATCGAGGAAGGCTATAGACTATATAACATCATGCTATGACTGATAGGAGCTGAGCAGTAATAAAAAATGTTCTTCAATGAAGTTGCGCAGGTCAGCTAGCAATTAATAATCTTCGAATTTTAATTTGTAAGTTATGAAACTCTCCACATATCTTTAACTAGCTGACCCGCGCAACTTCGTGTGCGTCAATTTTCCCCGTTTTTGCAACATTTTTCATTATTGCTCCGCTCTTATTGTGGTAGCGTCATGTTAACTAGTCTTTAGCCTTCCTCGATTAATGGGCTATCCAACAGTAAAAGAATGATTCAATTCGAACCAGTAGTTCCTGAGATTATCGCGTTCAAACAAATAAACAAACTTTTCAGCTTTATAATATTAGTATATCTATGCCTAAAGGCTGGTCGTGAATATTTGTTGATAAAACGCTATACATATTCGAGTGAAAAACGTTTGAAAATAAATTGTTATGCGTCCTTTAAAAGTTTTAACATGCATGGGTAAAATTGATTTGAGACAGCAATTCAATCAGAATGTCGTTTACGCAACTGCCTTGCTAGTACGTAACATTATTTTTATATATTTTTTTTTTGTTGTAGTATGTAACCGATGTAACAACTAACTTTTATCGCAGCTATTGTCAAGTATTGAAGATTGAAAAAAAAATGGTTGCTAACTAACTTTTTTAGTATTATAGTCATAGTCATGTTATACCTTTTGAAATGCTTAAGATAACTCCTTTAAGTTGCCACCCATATTGCAGTATTAAAAACAACTTTTTTTTCATACCTTTTGATTTTGACATCTCACAGGCGCCATGTTGTTTTTTTCAAACGTCTCATATCTAAGAACACTGGGGCAATCAAAACGAATCTAATGACGTCTTAATTGTGGAAAGTGAAGGAAGTGGAATGTGAGATATCAGGTAATAAAGAACACTACACACATACATACAAGATACGCGCGAAAAACATAACCCTTCTTTACAGTCGGGTAAAAACCAAATGTGATGTTCGTTTATCTCAGTTCGTTCGTCAATTAATGCCGAAACGCTAAGCATGAGTCTTATTCCATATAATTGTACATACCTAATACAAATACCAAATAACTTTCTTCCTACTGTGACGATAAGTGCGGTCTCCCTCTTAACGGACACAAATTGCACCCAGACTTGGAACCAACATTCATGGATCGTGGGACTCGAACCCACAACCTTAAAGGCAGTTATATCAGTAGTCGTCGATAGAATTGTGAATAGCTTGTTGAAATAACAATAAGCGGCATTTATCCAAATTTTCATTATCATCAGCCCGTATCGGTCCACTACTGGACATAGGTAGTCATCATCATTCGACTGCCTCTGGCGCGGTGGTATCCGACTGCTACGCAAGAGGTCGTGGGCTCGATCCCCACTCAGGACAAAACTTTGTGTGATGAGCACGATGGTTTATTCTGTGTCTGGGTGTTATTCATCTATAATATTATATAAGTATATTTAGTAATATATAAGTATGTTTATCAGTTGTCTGGTTTCCATAGTACAAGCTCTGCTTAGTTTGGGATCAGATCGCGTTATCTAATAATATTTTAAATGTTTATCTCTTTGTTCCAGTGAACAATGTGGTCTGCAAAGAAGGGTGAGGGTAACAACGCCAGCACTCCCACTGCTGAGGAGGAGATCAAAGTGGTGTTAGTAGGAGACACGCAGTGCGGGAAGACATCCCTGGTGCAGAGGTTCGTCTCTGACACGTTTATTGAGGTAAGATCAAGATTAGTTATATAGTTATATTAAATGGGTGGATTTTCGTATTTGGCTTATATTTTACATATATGTAAATTTAATTAACATTTTGTGATTACAATATAGGTAATTAATTAAAACTAAAAACTAACACTAAATAGTATTTTATAGTAGTTTTAGCTTATAATACCGCATTATGTAGCTTATAATACCTCATTGAGAATCCGGTAACGGTATTGTAAATGTTTAAAAAAAAAAGTATTTAGTTCTATATACTATTTAGTATTTAATAGAAAATTCTTCATTGTACGCCATACATTACAAAAATTACATAAAAAATTAATAGATAAATATGCGCATGCACATTAGGCGGCCTTTCCCTGGTATCATTTCGATGGACCGAAATGTGTTTGAAAATTCTCCATTGCCACACATTATATATTTTTTTATAAATGTACTTAATACGAGATAAATGCGCATATTTATCTCGTATGGGCAAAAGGCGGCTTTATTGCTTTATGTGATATCTTCCAAGCAAAATTTAGATGGACTGGAATGCCTTCGGAGAGATAACAAATATTAATTTGGTGGTATAGAACTTGTTAAATATCTATTTATGTTATTTTGTTCGAAAAACAAAATGTAACGTATTATAATATATAGGTACCTACAATCACTGACCTGACTGACTAAATTGACGTCTCTGTGGCGCGGTGGGAGTGTATCCGACTGCTACGCAAGAGGTCGTCGGTTCGATCCCCACCCAGGATAAAACTTTGTGTGATGAGCACGATGGTAAAATCTGTGTCTGGGTGTTATTTATCTATAACATGTATGTATTTAGAAATATATAAGTATGTTTATCAGTTGTCTGGTTTCCATAGTACAAGCTCTGCTTAGTTTGGGTTCAGATAGCGTTTGTCCCCAAGAATTGAATTGTCCCAAGATATTATTATTATTTATTATAATCTAAATCGATACTTGATTCTTATGAGTATTCTCGAGTAGGTATTGATAATATATCGTTAGTACATCGATAGTCTGGTCTACTTTAGCGTATTTAGATTTTGATTAGTGGCAGCTTACCCCCATATCAAGTTTATAAACATTCAAACATTGTAAAATTGGCAATTTGAAAAGAGTGGCCGCGAGTTTTTATTGCCAGGTTCTTTTCTCCGGCTTAACCTATATTTTGCGAACTTTGCATTACATATACATGTAGAATCCCGACGTATCGTAATAAAGAATTTTGAATTTTGATAAAATTAGGTATCACAGTATCTATATAAATCACTAGCTGTCCCACGCAACTTCGTCTGCGTAAATTTTCCTGTTTTTGCAACATTTCTCATTGCTGCACCTCTCCTATTGGTTGTAGCGTGATGTTAAATAGCATATAGCCTTCCTCGATAAATGTGCTATCCAATAATGAAATAATTTTTCAATTCGGATCAGTAGTTCCTGAGATTACCGCGTTCAAACAAACAAACCCTTCAGCTTTATAATATTAGTACTTATAGATAACATTATGTTCACAAGTTTGATATGCTTCTTTCGCGTCAAGATAGTAGAAATTAGAATATGACCCCGCATAAGCAAACAGTGCCATCGAAATAATAAAATGGATGAAGCCAATAAACACTCGACACATTTATATTCCCAGTATAACTATCGATCCGACCAGTGAACCAGTTCTTAGTTAAATCAAAATCTATAAAGTAGATTCTAGATATTTCAGTTATTTCTCCTAACATGACAGCTGGTACTTAACAGCCCTTTGCAAGTTATAAGTTATTACATGCGTCCATAACGGCCATTTTACGAGTTTCCCTTTAGTCGTAAAACCCTTAGTATTTTAATAGTTCGTGCTATCCGGATGTCATATTAACACATAGATATGAGAATAATAGGAAACGCCAGCAGAAATACTGTCAGTATGGATATATTCGGAGCACAGGGGGTGAGGACTTACGTAGGTACTGTAATCTAAATATTACAAAAAAAAAATGGTTGACTGTAAATTCAGTTTACGGACGATAGTTTTACATATGTAAAAATTGATGACATTGTAATTTTTTATTTTTTTAAAGAAGTATTACAGATTAATAACAAATAAAATTACACATTCACAATAAAAAAAATGCTTATAACAAGCCCTCACAATTAGATTGGTATACATTTACATCTAAACAAGTTTACATTTACATTTTACAACATTCACATTTCAAATTTCACATATAAAGAAATAGATAAAAATATGTATGGAAAAAAAATGTTAAAAAAAAGTAACAAACAAAATGAACAACTTTGCCTGTGACAGTTTTAATTTTTCAATTGTATCGCATGTCGTTGCAGTCGCTAAAACATTGATGATATTGTAATCAACAACCGTGCCTGTGACAGCTTTAGTGGACCCGGGCGCATGATGGTCACAATACTTCAGCCTATCAGCAATCGGAATCGCCATTCGCGTTGCTTAGCAACCAGTCAATAACGTGACTGTTTAGCAACCAATCAATAACGTGACTATTGTTACGTGACACTTTTTCGTGCGTGCACTTGTCATCAATTTATAAGACGTTATCACGTCAAAAAACGTTGTCTTACATGATATCTAGATTTGATTGGTTTTCTTGATTTGAAATGTAATCTTTAGGTCCTTCTTCAAGCTAAAGAAATTTGGGAGTTTAAAAGACTATGTTTTGGTTTAGGGATCTGTTTGTGAAATATTAAGCTTTCAAGTGCATTTTTTTTTTGTTAGAGTCAAGTGTCCCCCCCCCCCTGCCCCTGTCAGCTAAATGGTTGATGTTGAGTATGTGAAAAAAAAACACGATTGTATATATATAAATTAAATGAAAAACTTTCACAGCTAAGTAGGCTTTACAACATAACGAGTAACAGCAGACCAAGTGCGATGTAACAAAATTTTCATATAGATTCCTTTGAAAAATACGTTTGTTTGTAGTATGAAACAAAAACAACAGAATACCCAGTTTTTAAGCCGCATTATTAGGATGAGGGACTACGGAACCCTACATTGTACATGGCTCGACATGCATTTGTCCGGCTTTTTTCCCTTCATATTCATTTTTCTTAAAATTTATTCACATATTTTACCAATAACTAGGTACATAATCATTTTATAGTCAACTAGCTGACCCGCGCAACTTCGTCTGCGTAAATTTTCCCTTTTTTTTTTACAACATTTTTTATTGCTGCTCCGCTCCTATTGGTCGTAGCGTGATGTTGTAACCTATAGCCTTCCTCGATAAATGGGCTATCCAAAAATAAAATATTTTTTCAATGCGGCCCTGTAGTTCCTGAGATTATCGCGTTCAAACAAACAAACAAACTCTTAGGGGGATGAAAAATAGATGTTGTCCGATTCTCAGACCTACCCAATATGCACACAAAATTTCATCAAAATCGGTCAAGCCGTTTCGGAGGAGTATGGCAACGAAAACTGTGACACGAGAATTTTATATATTAGATAGACTTCATCATTGATTCTTCATAATAATCAGTAGTATATTTAACGTGTTTAATTGATAGGAAGTGATTGAAAAAGATTCCGATTAAACTAAATAATTTGGCGGGTTAAAAATAGTCTTGTTTACATTGCCGTTTAGACAAAGACAAATGGCTGTATTACAACGCAATCTAACAAATTGGCCAGCAATGGATTGCTGCCCTGTCAACATAAAGGTAACTGCCGACTGTTCAAAAGTCATACTTTTATTTGTTTGAAATTTTGAATTAGGTACCTATATTAAGCCCGAGGCCTTGGACAAATAATATGAATTGGTTTTTTTTTTTAAGAAATCTGACCCTACCTATAGATAATTCTTCATGATATCCTATTATATTAAAACTATATCTAATAATAATATCTTGTGACAGCTCACACAACGCTATCTGATCCCAAACCAAGCAGAGCTGGAAACCAGACAAGTGATAAACATTCTTATATATTTCTAAATACACACACATTATAGATAAATAACACCCAGACACAGAATAAACCATCATGCTCATCACACAAAGTTTTATCCTGGGTGGGGATCGAACCCACGACTTCCGGCTTAGCATTCAGGGTCACTCCCACTAGACCAACAGGCCAGTCAAACATTTATATATTACAATTCGTTGTCATTGTTAACGTCAACTGTCAATGAAAGCAAATTTAACCTAGGTTTATGAAATAATGAAGTCCATTTTATTTTCTCGGCTCCGCCCGCGTGGATGTCGGTTTTATAAAAAAAATATTTTTTTTCTTAATAAAAAGTATCCTTTGTTACTTCTAATACCTCTAAGAATATGAGTACAAAGTTTCATGATGATCGGTTGAGTAGTTTTCGCGTGAAAGCGTAACAAACAAACTTACATTCACATTTATATATTAGTAGGGAAGTAGGGATAAGATTACTAGTATACTAAGATGAGTTACTTACCTACATTGAAATACATAAACTTACAAAGATTGCGTATCTAAAGTGAACAATAGTGAAAAACAACAAAACCGCAGCAATAAAAATAGCCAATCGGTAAGCCCCCTTACATTCTACTAACTAAACTTTTTTTCACAATTCAGATAAAACTTTTTCGTTCGGTGTTTGACAAATTTATTTGAAATGGAATACCAAAGCGGTATTGATCTGACGTTTCACGCAAATCTGAATGTGAGAGAAGGGTTACCCATTACGGGAAATTTGATCTAAATTAGGAAATTTAAAAAAATATATTTATCCTATTGATCTTTCAACCTAAAACGTAACCTATAGTTTGAAATAAGCTTATTTTTAAGTCATTATTTACCTTTAAAAATGTTAGATTATATAGAAATAAGTAACCGAAAGAGTGTTTTAAAATATTTAAGATTTTATTTTATTATTAGTATTAAAAAAATGGTTGTCTGTTAAATCGGCTTGCGGACGATAATTTTACGTGATAACGACACAAAAAATATTGATGACATTATTATAAACAATTCGCTGTTGCTTAGCAATCATGCCTGTGACAGCTTTAGCAAACCGCATGACGGCCACAGCCTATCAGCAGGCGGAAAGTGACGGACTGTGAATGGACACTTTTTCCTGCATGCACCCGATCATCGATTTTTTCACGTCAAAAAACGTGAAATTGTTTATTACTATGCCATCGATGTTTAGTAGTTTTTTTTTGTTAGTTTTTCAAACTATCATTTTTGCCATTTTGGCTACGGAACCTTAAAAAACATTACTCATTATAAAACAGGAAACTAAATAGTTTAATCTTTCATTATTCATTAACAAAATTGATAATTTCTTTAAAAGTCACTTTAGCTTATCTAAGCCATTGTCGTACCCAAAAACTAGAGTTGGCAACCCTGTGTGAGTGGCAAAAACTAATTTCAGGATAGCGCTTTTACAACTGAAATTGAAAAAGCCACAAATAGATGCTCGCACACGTTCGGAAACGTGTGTCTAAAACTCTAAATGGTTTTCAGTGACATCCATCAATGTATGTAGGTAAGCAAGGTTGCTGAGGTCTTATATTGGATTCCTGAAATAGATTTTTTTTTATTTGATCGGATATTTTCTTCATGTGAATACGTCAACCCCACTGTATCTTAAACAAAAACAGTAAACATATAGAAGCGGTGGTACCCTAATGGCTAAGGCATTGGTCTCGCAATCGTGAGGTCGCGGTTTCGAATCCCACCCATTATACTACCGACGTGAACCCACTGCTTTTTTTTGGCGGGAAAAATTCCTGACGAGCACCCCTAACGGGGAAAACGGTGGAGGTAGTGTGGGGTTTGCACCCACTAAAAAACCCACTCTTAACACAAGCCTTTGAGCTTAAGCTGAAGGGGTTGACACGATTACTAGTAATGTGGGGCTCAATCCAACATTACTAGTAATAATTTAAAAAAAAAGCAATGCTTTAATAAATATAAATTGATATTGATCGGGAGTTCCTATTGAATATTTCACCAAAAGGTGTAATAGATTTTAGTCATAACGGTAGTCTATAAATCTTCTCAGCTCTCAGCCGCTTGGCTTTACTACAAAATACCGAGGGTTCTAGGTCCATAATCACGATCTTTATTCCGTGTACACGGCAAGACCGTGTGAAACTAACAAAGTCTTGGCTTATTGGTAAACGGAGAGGTGTGCTCACGAATACACAGGAAAATAGATCATGAATACGCACCCTGTAGGTAAATACAGACCATATTGGCCCACTTTGTACAGAAGGCTTTGCGAGATTCTGTGTCCGTGAGTCTATTTTAATTTTGTGGTTTTAGTAAAAACGATTAAGCATAGCTCTGCTTTCGCCTAGCTTTCGCTTCCGTTTGGAGAACAGACCGTCTTCTTTGTCGGTTTACTCTTGGCAGAGCGGTCGTGGACATCATGTAACAGTCAAATTTCGGGCAGCTGTAATCAGCTTCACGACGCGACACCATCTTGTCTCTTACCCTGTCGGCTGCAATGCGCGTGCACTCATGCAAGGGACCGGCTACTGCAGAATATTTAATCTGGTTGGTTCATTGCATGGGCGCCCTTCCGCATGCGCTCGGCTTCGACCTTCTCTTGTACGACAATGCGCTCTTTGGAGTTGTTGTCCCGTGATAAGTGTCCAAATTAATATAACACGCATGCGCGGCAGACATCTTTGAGCGCACCGCGCATGCGCCAGTTCGCACGGGCTTCGTCCGCGAAAACGGAAAAAAGAACGTGAATAGGGACCAACTTCATTCAGATCACACCAATAGGCCTTGCTCTCTTTCTTTAAAACGAAATTCATGAATTTTCGTTTTTCTAAATTTCCTAAGTTTACAGGGACTCTTAATAATTTTTGGATAAACACATGAAGTTCGAACCCATGATACGATTACGATTTTCTAAAACGAGAAGATTAACAAGATGTTCCTGGTTCTGTACATTACCACCTAATTTTTGATCGAAATTTCGTTTTCATTGAATTAGAGTAGGCCAGCTGTCCTTACACAGTGTTAATTTAGAATTAGGTACATATAATAAATAAATGCGAGAAGCCGAGGATAGAACAAAGTGGCATGCAATTGAAGAGGCCTATGTCCAGCAGTGGATTGCGATAGGCTGATGATGATGATGAAAAGATATAATAACGAGATTAATTCTTCTTCTAATCAAATACCTAAGTATTACCTTTTGTAAAAGGTATTGTACCTGTCTATGTAAGTATTTATAGTTAACTTGTCGGCAGCTTTTAATATGTTCACGTGTTAGTAGGTGGGTACATAAAGTGAGATAAAATAAAAGGTAAAGATTGAGCAGACCACGTACTGATGGCACGTATGTAAGTAAGATTTATGACGGGTATGAGGGAACAGCGCGATTCTATAGGAGTGCCGTAAAAGGTTGTGTTTAACTTTTTGAAGGCTCTTTCACCTATTAAAGAGAGGAAAAGTACTTATTTGTTTGCAGAAGAAACCGTATTTTAATCAGTAGCGCTATGATTTCAGATATATTTAGTTAAGGTACTTCTTAGGTTAAGTAGATGTCCATAAATTACCTAAGGTGTTTAAGGTCCAGTTGAATCTTACCTAATCTCACATTGGGGAGAGGGAATTTCTCGGCAAGCCTCGCGTAATTTTTATTCACAAGAAATCTGAATTCAATTTAGTTATTTTTTACCAGTTTTGACATTCATTGCTACACCCCCCCCCCCCCCTCCCCATTATACAAGTGACTCACACTTGACCAGTGTTGAGTGAAATGTGAAATCTAACATGAGATTACGGATTATTGGGTCTTGAATCTACAATGATGTAACTTGGGTACTTCGTAATTGAATGACGCCTACAAACAGGATTTATTATTTAGTAAAAGATGTGAAGAACCTACGAGTAGAGCTATAAAATGGCGGCAAACTGACATATCGCTATTTTTACAGCCCCGCGAATATCGTGTGAAATATTTATAATTACTTGACACTGGCAGGAATTAGCCGACAAACCGGCTAGATTGCCATAAATTAAAAAAAAAAGAAGAAAGAGACACGTGGTGTAAAAGTTTCTGCATGAAATGGTGCAATAAATTCCGCAAGATGAAGTTTTTTTTTAAAGACGACTCCCGCAGTAGCTACCTACAATTCCTGTATCGCGGGGGTATTTACAAACATACAAGTCACAAACACAATGTACACCCAGACTCGGAACAACAATTTGTGGATCACACAAAGTGGTATCCCGTGTTGGAATCAAACCCACGACCTCTTGCGTAGCAGTCGGGCAAACTCCTACCGCGCCACAGAAGCAGTCAGTATTATAGTGTATAAACGATAATTCAAATTAGCGGAAATGTTGACCAGACTGCCATCAACTCAAAAAGCTTTAGCCACGCCATGTCAAAGAATAAATAGAAACCTGTCCACGAGTTTTTCTACCATAGGTAGGTAAACATGAAACAGCCATAATCGATAATCTTCCGCATTACTTAAAAGGGTTCAATGAAAACATTTTAGGTATTAAAAATAATGTTACAAATGCTTAAATATTTTCTTAGGACGATTCCTATTGAATAATAGGGACAGGGTTCTACGTCAAATAGTTCCCTTCTCTTTCACTCCGACAGAGGTTTCAAAAGGTTAAAAAGGAAAGGAATGAACGATCGGTGATATGTCTGTCAGATGTTTCTATCTATCCATAGACGTGCTTAGGATCATTAGGGTGGTTCGTAATTTCGGTGGGTTTTATGTGGTATCGACCAAATGTATACTCTGCACCTTTTTGTAATTTAGGGGGGGGGAATGCAATCACTAAATCCCTTCCTCCCTCTGGGTACGCCAATGTTTCTATTTGTTAGACCGTCTGTATGTCTATTTTGTTTTCACCGCTAAGTAAACTTAAGCCTAATGATAAAATTTCGTTTGTAGGTCATTTTTCATCGCTGTAACAAAGCGCGGACGGATCTAGTTATGTTTAGTGAGACTGTTATGTTTGGCTTTGATCTGAGATGTAGCGAGTGTGAATGAAGGTTTACATTTAGAGGTGTGAGCTGAGGTTTCCGTTTGGCCCTTTTAAAAGATGTCTTGCATTAATTATGATGGTTTAGGAGATTGACACACTGACACGCACAACGCTGCGGGTTGCGTGGAGACAGAGACACGCGCGTGGTTGCGTCTATCTCTCTCTCTCTTTCAGAATACAAAAAAAAACGTGAGAGGGCGCATGTTACTCTGCAAGTAGGCACGTGATCTGCAACTCCGCGCGTGAATGCGTTCGTAGAGATATTATTTTCACAGCTTCATTTAAAAAAGAAGAAGTTGAGTTGAGAGTTGCGAAAATGGCGGCAAACTGAGCCGTCATCATTTTCGATTTTCAGAACTTCACGTTTGACGTGTAAAAATACACAATATTGGTCTAGATTGAGTCGAATAATGTCTTATTGCAACAAAAGTACAGGGCGCGGAGTGCGTGTCTCTGTCGCCACGCACTACGCAGCGTTTTACGCGGCAGTGTGCCAATCTCCTAAACCATCATAATTAATGCAAGACATCTCTCAAAAGGGCCAAACAGAAACCTCAGCTCACACCTCTAAATGTAAACCTTCATTCACCCTCTCTACATCTCAGATCAAAACCAAACAAAACAGTCTACATTAATCTTTATTTAGACCATCAAAACAGCTAATTTCCTTTGTCTCTCATTATTAACTAAGCAAACATAATTCAATAATTTGATTCTAAATATGAATTCTTGAAGAGCAAAAGAGACAGGTTATAATAACAAAGTGCTAGAGCAGGATGAAATACAAAGTGAAATAGGTACTCATTAGATGAAAGTTCTTAATTCGTTTTGGAACAAAAGTACGTTCAGAAACAAGGTTGTTTACTTCGTTTAAATAGGACTTGTGTTTGCTAACATAGAGCTTTTTAATTTGTTACAAATGAGTCATTCAAAGTAAAATTCTTATTAATCTATACTAGCGGACTTCCCGTTGCCGTAGAAATACAGGGATAAAAAGTAGCCTATGTCACCCGGGGTTAGTGTAGCTTCCCAACGGTGAAATAATTTTTGATATCGATCTAGAAGTTTTTAAGTTTATTAGTTACATACAAAAATACAAATCTTTCATATTTATAATATCATTCGCAAGTGGAGACATCGGCACTTAGCGGCACCATGAAAATGTTTCATAATACCACGCTACGAGTAATGGTCTCCTAACCAATAGGCTCCTATAAAACAGAGGCCAACCTCATACTACTAGTCAACTAAGCACGAGATATAGGTACATAGATAAATAGTGCACAAGTATATGCGCAGACACAAGTGCACTCTCTATTCTCTTACTCTCATAGATTGATGGAACAGATATCCGACACGATTGGAAAGAGATTTGGCAAAGGACGGACAGCTTAACGTACTCTTCGAGGCAAGGAGAGATGTGATCTTTCTAGAAAACGCACACCCAACTATAGGCCGACAAGGGTCAAGTTGATTAATCTACCAGTTAACTTGCTCAGGCTACGAATACTTACTTGAAGTCAAATTAAGTACTTATTTAACCTTGAAGTTACTCATGTGAGTATAAATATTTAGAAAGAGATAGATCTTCACGAAATGTTCAGCATGTGGATGTTCTATGCGTTTCAAATGAGAAGATAATCGCGATCGCCACAACTTTACTCTGTACTTGTCAAAATTTTACCGCTAGCAACAAAAACTCCCAAGTCTGGTAAAGTACGTATGTGTATGGTAATGGAACGGACGTAATATTTATTTTCTTTGAACTATATACCTAACATTTTTCTTTATTATAATATTATTAGTATTCTTTAATATTTAATAAAAACCAAACAGAAATAAGTAAATATACTTTTGTGGTGTTTCGTTTTTTTTTTTAACTAAAACATATATTTAATAATAAATAGTAAAATACAGTGCTTATGTATAGTTCATTAGAGTAGGTAGGTACTTCAGTGCAATACTAATGACACCTTTTTACGAATCATTTTATTGCTAACCTTACGTTATACAATGAAGTTGCAGTCGTAATGCGAATGGAAACGTCATCATGACAGTTATCAACTGATTTGAAACGCATAGTATCTCTGGCCATCTCGGTCCAAACAAAGTTACAAATATCAAGTTACTTGTCACAATAGTGACAGATCGGATATTAGTTCTCCCAGGTGCTAACTTGTTGGCCCACCAAACACGATCACCTCGCCTATTCAGAAACTTTTGTTGCAACAAGACATCATTCGACTCGATCTAGACGAAAAACTTTGAAGTTCTGTAAATCGAAAATGGTGACGGCTCAGTTTGCCGCCATATTCGCAACTACCGACCCTTCTTCTTCTTTTAATAAAGCTGAATATAATGTTGTCAACAAGTTAGTTTGACGCCATTTTTACAACTCCGACCCTTTCTTTTCACGTGGTAACGTAATGGCTGCACTACACGAAAAAGTATCACGTTCCGCTCATGTTCCACCTGTTGACTGGTTGCTAAGCAACGCGAATGGCGATATGTCATCAATGTTTTCTTATGACGTTATCACGTAAAACAATCGTCCGTGAACCGACTTTACAGACAATTAATCTTTTTTTACAAATTTTGTTATCGTCATCCATAGCGGGCAAATCTGACGTCACAGTGCCCTATTTGCCCCCTATATGTACAATTTAAGTTACCCATGTCTAACGGCAACGCTTTTTTAATATGTGGTAGCCCTTACTTCCTTAAATAAGAAATTTGAATACACACATATCTAGCTTTAATAAAATAGAAAAATGTCTTTTATAACCCATACGCAAAGACCTATTATTACTTTCAACCGCTATACATCATCCGGATCGACATTATCTGTGCCCATAGGTTCTTAACAACATCATTTGTTACAAAAAACATTAATCTTACAACATGTAAGTATCTATTTGTGAAGCAATAAATACGGGAATGACATTCAGAGGCGGCACTTTAACAATATGGCGCCAGAATTCCGAGAACGATAGTTCCAAATTTGAAGTTTGAATGTGGGAAGCTTTTTTATGCAGCATTTTTTTTTATTTAAGAGTAATTTATCTATCTGTGAATGTTATTTATCATTACCTGTGTCGGCGACTTCGTTTGCGTGAAGTAGCAGTGCTGCTCTCTCCCTATAAACGTTAGCGTCATGATAAAAATGTACTCCTTACATCCTCAACTGTGTGACAGTGAAAGTCCCATCAAAATCCGTCAAGCTGTTACAGCTAAGTCAGCACAAACATACAGACAAAAAAAAAATATTGTTCTTAAATACCTATAGTTTCCTATGCATTTAGTAAAAAACTGTTATTTTGACATTACAAACAGACATTCCAATTTTATTCATTAGCGCCTCGTTCAAATTTCGCATGGACATTTCTCCAAATTTCTAAACGTACATATTACGTATTCATATGCATTGAAGATACACTTATAGATACATATCTACCTATCTTTTATAAATTACCTACATATAAACCATTTGGAAGAAATATTCTAAATTCTAGGTACCTACTTGAATCTTTATGTATTTAGTTAATTTAACTAAACAACGCATAAATTAGACAGACCATGTTTTTCTTAGTTAAATTTAAAAGTAAAAAAAATATTGACAGGCAAGACATCAAATTACACAAAACAACAATACCTTTGTCAATTTATTATCTCGGAGATTTTATTATCCCGCAAAAGAATCGATAATAAATATTACTATTATCACAAAACTCATAAAGTCTACGTCTACTATCTACATAATCCAACAAAAAATACAACTAAAAAAATAAAGTGTTTTTATAGACATACAACAATACTTAAAGAAAATATTTTAAACACAACCTAACTCTCAATCTCAAAGGAGGTATCATAGACCCTTCTAAACTTTAGGACCGCTTGTTGCTATCCAAGCTCAAAATACGAAGCTTAAGTTCTCGACAAGCACTCGACTCCATTGACCGTATTCCCCGAACTGACGCTGCTGTGACAAATTCCTCACAACTATTCTAATAAAGTACTTCCTAATACTTACTTAGAAGCACAAGGCATAGGCAGACGCTCATTCAGCCAACGACAACGGTAGATTTTTTAAATCTTTTTTTAAATGTATTTTTATTTCGTCTAAAAATTAAAACTGTCACTTGTGTATTATTAGAAAGCTAGGAATGTATTTCTTGAGCTGTCAATATGTGCAATATTTCTGTTTTTTTTTAATACTACTCCCGCAGTAGGGTACAAGTCCTGTGTCGCGGGGGACTTTACAAACATATAAGTCACGGACAATAAGTACACCCAGACTTGGAACAACAATTTGTGGATCACACAAAGTGGTGTCCCATGTGGGAATCGAACCCACGACCTCTTGCGTAGCAGTCGGACACACTCCCACCGCGCCACAGAGGCAGTATATTAAGTAAATGATTCTGAAAACAAACGTTTCAAACAGTACTTGTGGTCTCTGCCAACATGTGAATTGTAGCATACCGATGTACCTGACTACCTATTTGCACTGCCCTGGTCCTCACCCTACAAAATTCTAAAGTCTAACTAACAAAATCAATCTATTTTCCTTAAACACGTATTTCAATTAACATAGTCCAATAGTGAAACGCAGCTGAAGCACCTTAAATAATTACATTTCACAAAATCGCTTTTAAAAAACTTGCAATACGTACGTGCTGATTGGCCTTGCAAACACTCAACGTTTCTGAACTAATCAACGCTGGTAGAGAGCTTTGCACCAATTTATTTTATTACATTTGCTAAGCAAAACACGGTTTTAATGCTCTCGTAATAAGGTTTTAAAAGGTGAACTAGTTTGTCGTAGCTTACCTGTTTTGTTCTCATTGCTGTATGCAGTGGTGATTAGCCTTTTTGCTCGTTCACTGTTCCCGAACGAAGCCGCAACGAGTAACAGAAAACAGACTGATTTTGCGGGGAAAAAGGCGCGGGTAAGTTTGTCCTAGTCTTATTGTCTTTGGTTGGTGTTCGATGAGATTGTATGAATAATTTACTATTGATTCTATGTGTGTCTATTTAAGACATGGTACTGCTGAAAAAAGAATGACGTGGTGTCGCGTTGTAGCTTCCAATACTCTCAGGATTTTAATCATCTTTTCCTGTTCAGTCAGGGTTTGTGCAAGCATAATATATGCGTCATACCTATTGCACATCGTGTGACGTTAAATATATAAAATATATCAAATAGAATTTGACTGGCCTGTTGGTCTAGTGGTTAGTGACCTGACTGCTTAGCTAGAGGTCGTGGGTTTGATCTCCACCCAGGATAAAAAATGTGTGATGAGCACGATGATTTATTCTGTGTTTAGGTATAATTTATATCTATAATATGTATCTACTAGCTGACCCGCGCAAATTCGTCTCCGTCAATTTTCCCCGTTTTTGCTACATTTTTCATCGATTCACCGCTCCTATTGGTCATAGTCATCGCGTGATGTTAGATAGCCTATAGCCTTCCTCAATAAATGGGCAAACACAACAAATGAAAAAAAAAACAATTCTAATATTAGGTATATCTACAATTTTAATATCTAACTCGAAGTGCCTACCCTATTTAAGGTAACTTAAAAAAAAAACCCTAATAAAATGTAAACAAATTCTTCTTTATTGTTCGAAAATTAAGGATATCATGCTGACATCACCATCGTATCGGTGCACTACTGAACATAGACCTCTTAATTTTCATGGGGGTACCTATGTTCAAAATCTATAGGTACTCTATACTTATAATATAAAGCTAGAGTTGAGCGCGGTAATCTCAGGAACTACTGATGCGAATTGAAAAATTCTTTCGCTGTTATATAGCTCATGTATCGAGGTTGGATATAACATCACGCTACGACCAATAGGAGCGGAGCAGCAATGAAAAATGTTGCAAAAACGGAGAAAATTTACGGAGACGAAGTTGCGCAGGACAGCTAGTAAAAAATATTCTGTAAACTTTATTCACTGCAATAACTATAACTAAATAAAATATGAATCACAACTATTATTCGCCCATGAATGCTAAAACCATGTTCATAAATAACACAATAAGTATATTATCGCTTTGTGTATTGGAGTACAATATTGTATATTTTTGTATAAATCACGCGCTTGTGGTATCGCAACCATAAATAATATAGAACAACGCACAGATCAAAAATAAAACAGCCTAGTTTGGTGTCACGTATCGCTTCACCAATAAAATTCTGATGAGAATTCTGGATAATTTTTGTGATACCTTTTTTTTTTAATTCGACGAGTAGGTAAAGTAACTTTGTCTGTTTGTGGCGGTAACGCATCCTCAAGTGGCGGTTTACTTTGGCTACCTAGATGGCCCGACCATTCTCAAGCATAATATTTCATTTTACGCAGTAGGTATACGCGCGTTGCAACCACCAGGATTCAATACCTAAGGCGACCACTGAGATTGTCTTCCTCCTCCTATTTTTATCTTTTTTGATCGAAGTAAATAAGTAGGTACCTACTAAAGTACATCAATGAGTATTCTGTCACCATAAACAATTAATTCTAATTACTAATTACCAATACCCGACCAATCCGCCCTTAAACGATATCCTGCACTATATATTTCCAGGCTACTTATTCTGCCAAATTCTTGCGTCCTCAGTATTTATTATTTTCTCTGACAAATATTCGAAAAAAATAAGTAATATTATATCAATACAAAATGGTACATTTCCATAAAAATCGCTACACGTTCCGTTACCCGCACTTATTACTTCCATTCCATTGCGGCTCATTTAACGTGAACGGTCCCACGATACCCATTCACTCAAGTGCAGTCATTTACTTGCATTTAACTATAGCCAGTACAAAAATACCCCTGAATACCCGACAATATAATATAAAGATAGGTCTTTTTAAAACAGTCGGTTTGGACCGCCAACGGCGTTCGGAAACCAACTGACGTTTCGACGACAAAGATTTTTTGCTATTGAAAAAGTGTTCCTTTTATGAATGGACGTCAATAATTTTATGGTGAGCATGTTAATATGAAACGTTTAAAAAGGAGTTGTAAAATTGGCGGCAAACTGACCGGCCATTATTTTTACAGCTCCGAGTATAACTTGTAAAAAATAATTTGAATACGTGTTAATTGACTAAGAACGAGACTACGTGCATGTAATAAGTGCATAAATACTTGACACTGGCAGAAATTAGCCGTTAAAACGGCTAGATTTCCATAAACTCAAAGAAGAAGAAGAAGAAGAACGTTTAAAAAGGCGCGATTTTTTTTTTAGGACATTGGTAACATTTTATTGTTTTTTTTTTAATATTTATTACTTAACAAGGTATAATAAACAAAGATCTAGTGTTCTTTTTTTATTGTCGAATTCTATTTTTGTCAATGCCTAGTCAACCGACATAACAAGGTTAATTTACGTACCTACTTATAACTTTGAGTCTGTAGAGGTAGATGGTGTATCTACCTATACATAGGTAGGTATAGTAACTTCGCGTTATGTTCTCTAACATCACTCAGAACATAACGACACCTGCAAGGAAGAACATGGTAACTCACTTTTTGGTCAAATTGAATTACAGTTGTAGCTAAATTTAGAATTAAATTCTCTTTCTTTATAATCTAAACTCGTTTGCGATTTAGAGAGTTTAAAAAATGGTCGGTATAGGTCTGCCGAGTGTATTTTAAGCGCAACTTTAGTTACGAACACAATTGCAGGAAACAGCGGTAGCCTAATGGCTAAGGCATCGGTCTTGCAATCGTAGGGTCGCGGGTTCGAATCCTACCCATAATATTACCCACTCTGAACACAAGCCTTTGAGCTTAGGTGGAGGGGTTAACAAGATTGCTAGTAATGTGGGACTCAACCCCACATTGCTAGTTATATAAGTAAAAAAAAAAAGAAAATGTAATGAAAATGAAACACAACACGGGACAATGTGGTCATAATTAAAGTTACGATTAAATTACCATTTATTAAACCACATAAATACACGATTTTGTTAAAGAGTTTTTATGGTAATTTAAAAAAACTATAAATTGTATGTATAAAATACAACATAACACAATTAATAAAAAAAAAACAAGTTTATCTTAAACAAGGGCTTTTTATACACCTACACGGATTTTTGTAATCTTTGACGGGCTCTCCTGAAAAATTGCCAAAAGTGAGTTACCATATTCTTCCTAGCAGGTGTGGAAAACATCAGGTCAGTTCAACTTCAATCAATAAAATTGTTTAAAGCATTTTTTTATTGATTTTCGGCTGATAATTCTTCTTCCTTTAGACTTAATGGCTACCTAGCAAATTTTGCAGCTAGGCTGTGCTCGTTACTTGTGTTCATTTTATTATAACTGCACAAATATTCGATCGTATCAAATCTTCTTGTCTTTCAGCGTGAAAAAATGTTAGCTACTTATGTAGATATATAAGTACACAAAACAATAAGTACTAGACAATAAGTACCTAGGACTTATGCGGAACTGAAAAATGATGATAAGTTAGTTTCAGTAATTTTTATTATCACACAAAAATCATTAAAATTTGGTTCAGTCGTTCTTGAGTTATAAATAGTGTAACTAACACGACTTTGTTTTATATACAACGTGTAACGGAAATGTGTGGTCAAATTTCAGCAGCGGATAGTGTATGTTGTCAGTATTGCACCTACTATGGCGCCATTGCCGATTGCGTTATTATTACATAGTTAAAGCATATTCTTTTTGTCAAATTTTAGTAGTGAAACGCGTAAGTATGGTATAAATAATATACCTTCAATGGTGAAAAATTCGATTGGATTATTACGACATAGAACTTTTTAAACTATTGTATAGCTTTTATCGCGGGCTTTGAGCGCGGACCCAATCATAAAAATCCGTAACAAAAATAAAACCTAACACCCCCCCCACTCCGCCTACCATGTAGCTCGAGAGGAGCTGTTCCGAAATGTAATTTAAAAAAAAAATAATGCATAAACAAAAAATTAATAAATAATTAAAATTGCATAAGTTGATAAAAAATGCTATGCAATAGCTTTACAGCGGCAGTCCCCGATAGCCACACATTTTTTTTATTGATATTTTTTCATTCATAAATAAACGAATAAAATTTTGATTAAATTATGTATATGCCACTCAGTATCATGGGCACATACCAACCCTTGAATATGACCACACCTTTCTGTTACACGTTGTATATAGATATATCTAACCCTACTCCTATAAAGCAAAATTAACACAAATTGAAACAGCGAAACCGCACATGAAATATCCAGGATTTTATTCCCACATTCATTGTCTTTATAAAATATGTAGAATGGGTACTACTGACTAAATTGAACAACTTTGCGCACTTGAAGCTTCCCGCTCTGTAAAGTTGTAATATTCCCGCTAGAAATGTACAAATTAACGTACTAACATTTATTATTATGTAAATAAATACGCCGACACGTTAAACCCGCCGAAATTTATGGCGTTTCTGAATAATTAGACGTCAGAACTCTTAATGAATGGCTAAATGATTATTACGCGGAGTAGCTTTTCTTTTTTCGGTCAATTACGGCTGAAGAGGGGATGATATCTATAGATACCTAGTTTGCGGAATCTAGATAAAGTTATTGGCTTTTAGTAAAATCATAGAAGTAGGTTAACCACGCTGAAGTGGCAATGGGCTGGCCATATTGCCGAAGGACCGATGGCCGATGGAGCAAACGAGTCTTAAAGTGGAGAAGTAAAGGTAGGATGCATATCCCAGCCAGATAGACCGACGACCAAATGAAGATCGCTGGGATGGACTGGATGCGGAAGGCAAAGGACCAGAAGCTGTGGTGGAAATTTAGAGAGGCCTATGTCCCGCAGTGGACCGATATGGGCTAATGATGAAAATCATACACATAGAGATTGGAGTTATATGAAATTTAGTATGCAGGGGGTTTAGGGGGCGATAAATCGATCTATCTAGGCTTTATTTTCTGGAAACGTCGTTTAAAAAATATATATCTAGGTCGGTTCGGTCATCTAGATACCTACTATAATATGATACAGTATGTACAGGCGCATTTGATTCAACATCGGTACACCAGCCACTCGGGGGGGGGGGGGGGGGGCATTTGCCGGTCAAAACACACCGGTCTAGTGTAAAATTCCCCCAAAAAAAGGTGGCAGTAGCCCGCCCATATTGTCCCCCCTTGTATCCGCGCCTGACCTCTATGGTCTTAATGTCTATTACACTTTATTTGCGTGAAGCCTTGGTCTTAAGGATTCTTAAACATATGTTTCATGTAGGTATGACAATACCTGTCAAAGGCCGCACGAGTATTTTTCTCTCTTTCACGCGTTGCTGTCAACAGTTACTTTTTAATTGAATGAGATGGCACAGTCCAAGTCTATACGTCAATGGTAGTTTTCTACCATTTTTTTCTAATGATGACAGTTGGCGCCATATTTTATCGTAGTAATTTGGTAGCGCATCGCAAACCATTTTCAATCTTAAAATAGCAGCAAACTGTTCTTTATGAAAATGAAAAAAATGCAAATTACGATATGTAAAATCCTTAATTTTATGTATTATAAGATTATAACCACAAAATTTTAAGATTACAGCATCGAATTATTTTAAACACTTGTCATGCAAAAATATTATTCCCTCTGGCAACTTTCCAAAAATATTCGTTAATGTTCCGAGCAGTTCCAAAAGTAAAAAAAAGCTACCTGCTGTTTTTGATACAGAAATACGGACGCATCCGTGAGAAAGTTTTTTTATTGTAACCGGGAAGAAAGTAATATCTGTTGGGGATAGTTTTGAAAGTAAACAAGCCTTGGTTAATATTAATATTTCAACGCTGTTATTGACAAAATCTATACAAGAAGCAAGAAAAAAGTATTAACGCCTTTATTGATATGTTTAACAGTATTTTATCTAACAATGGAGTTGTCTTCTTCTGTTCAATTATGAAAATAGAAAGAAAAACAATGATAAAAATAAATAAGTAGCCGTCCCCGCAACTTCGTCTGCATAAATTTTCCCCGTTTTTGCAACGTTTCTCATTGCAGCTCCGCTCCTATTGATCGTAGCGTAATGTTATATAGCCTATAGCCTTCCTCGATAAATGAGCTATCCAACAGTGAAAGAATTTTTCAATTCGGATTAGTAGTTCCTGAGATTACCGCGTACAAACAAATAAACAAAACAAACCCTTCAGCTTTTAATATTAGTAAAGATGTATGATGACGTAATTATTGTGATGATTCTGCGATTGTGGCTTCAATATACAGACGTTTGATTATAAACGGCCATGACACGAATTAAATAAATTAATGAAATGAATTGTGGCCAATATTTAAGACCTTGAATATATATTGTCTCAATTACATAAAATATGTATATCTAAGGAACTTATAGAAGACAGAAACCAAAAGTATGGCGTCTATATTACAAAAACCGTATTACTTAGTAGTTATTATTTTGTTTTATAGTGGTTAGTGACCCTGACTGCTAAGCCGGAGGTCGTGGGTTCGATCCCACCCAGGATAAACTTTGTGTGATGAGCACGATGGTTTATTCCGTGTCTGGGTGTTATTTATCTATAATATGTATGTATTTTGAAATATATAAATAAGTTTATCAGTTGTCTGATTTCCATAGTACAAGCTCTGCTTAGTTTGGGATCAAATAGCGTTGTGTGAGTTGTCCCAAGATATTATTATTATTATTACCTACCATTTTTTTAAACTTTAACGCAAGTAGTGTCATCGTGTAAATTTGTAGGCGGATCCAGGGAGCTAGTGATCTGATTTAGATGGGGTTTTTTTCTCTGTTTCACACTTTGCAGTTAATATTTACTTTTCAATTGAAAGGGCGCAGTCCAGGTGTATACGTCAATGCCTGTGACGTAGACCAAAAAGATTTTTTAGAAAGAGACAACTTTAGACCGCACATGTATTTTGTCTCTCTCACGCTTTTCAGCCTGTATTTACTTCATACCTAAAAGTTTAGGCGCAGTATTCGGCAATAGGTATAATCGAAACCTACGTAAATATCCAATATTCGTTCAGTACCTATTTCAGACTAGCTGACCCGAGCAACTTCGTTTGCGTAAATTTTCCCCGTTTTTGCAACATTTTTGATTGCTGCTCCGCTTCTTTTGGTCGTAGCGTGATATTATATAGCCTTCCTCGATAGATGGGCTATCTAACAAAAAAATATTTTTTCATTTCGGACCAGTAGTTTCTGAGATAATCGCGTTCAAATAAACAACAACTCTTCAGCTTTATAATATTAGTAAGTATAGATAAATCAGCTATTGTTATTGTACAATCCATTTTCGTAACAAATCGGTCCGCCATTACCTAAAATTCGCTGTTATTTGTCCAAGTACGTGTTACAAGTGTTGCCAACAACGGATTCGAGTTCACCCTGTTACAATGTGAAGAGGTCAATGGTTTTAACAAGGATGTATAAAAATACTGGGAATGGTTTTACATAAATGTCTTGAGATAACATCTATTGAATAATGCTTTGATAAATATCTGCAAAAAACCCTTAGACAAGTAGCTAAACGCTGAAGAAATAAAATGACAATCGAATTAATTAAAAAATTTTTATATCGAATCGAAAAAAAAAGAATAAAATTTCGCGCAACTTTGTATGCGTAAATTTTCCCCGTTTCTGCAACATTTTTCATTGCTGCTCCGCTCCTATCGGTCGTAGCGTGATGTTATATAGCCTATAGCCTTCCTCAATAAATGGGCTATCCAAAAGTAAAATAATTTTTCAATTTGGACCCGTAGTTCCTGATATTATCGCGTTCAAACAAACAAACAAACTCTTCGGCTTTATAATATTAGTATAATAAGGGGTTCGCGGTTTTGCAAGCACAGCGACGTCATTCTCTCTATGTGTAATGGAGACCGCACTCAAAATTCTAGGGTTTATCGTGTTATCTCGCTTAGACAGAGACCCACCTTCTCTTTCGAAGCATAGTGTCAAATTATAGTTACTTTTATCACGAAAGAGACTCTTCAGTAACCAAATAGTGTTGACTCCAGCCTTCAATATAACCTTCTTTGGTCGTACCTATATGAACAGTTCACACCCTACAGTCTTTTAGTGCGTATAGCCGAGTTACTATACACCCTGAAAGGTTTATAAATAAATTTATCATAACGTAGGTACTGCTATGTACTCACAAAGTAGACTTCCCAGAGCATAGCATACATCTTCACCCGAGCACTGGAATACAAATGTCTGAATTATGCAAAAGGTGGGCAATGTTACCCGCCATAATAATAACCTAAAACCTAATTTGACATCTCTGGTAAAAAGTGAAAATTATCTGCAATATTTTTTTTATTTTAACTTTTTTCGCTGGGTAACATAAAAGCTTTATGTTGCGTTATCCTTGCCTCATTTTCATTGTTGGTGAAAAGAATGGTTTAGGTTTTTTTTTTCTGATTTCTGAAAGTAGGTAAGCAAGAATGTAGTTGAATAAGCTACTAAATTCTAGTTTTCCAGGTAAATGAAAAATTCAAAAGACTAATCAGTAAATAAAAGTGGCATTATAATTACCAACGATTAAGTCCTGATTATATTTTGTGTAAATAGGATTTCTTATCATGAATCATATAAATAAAAATAAGTGGTTTGATTAGAAAAAATAATGACGTATTTGTGTCTCAATGTCTCTCTAAAAAATCTATGTTTTAACATTTTATAAAGAGTTGTTGTTTTGACTGTATTAGTTTTTATTCTTTTCTTTTTTTTCTTCCTTTTTGATTTGAATCACAAAGTCTCATTCTTATCCATTTATCACGTATTTTATGTACCTATATTTTGCCCTCGTAGAGTATATTTCGTCATAGTCGTAGAATAATGACGTATCTGACATTTATAAAACTTTACACTACAGCCATTTGAAATAATTTTAATAGTTTTTATGACATAACTTTTTTGATTCTGAATCTGTAATTATGAAAGTTGGCATACCATTGGGAAATAGGGTTTATTTCAAAACCTAATATATAAAACAACATATAATGATACAGTTTTCTAGAAAAATCACATGTGTTATTGTACTTTGGAGTCAATTTTACTTTTGAGTGCCATATAACATTATGCGACATTGTTCCTCGGAAAGTTACTATTCAAAGACTGACGTATGTTACTTTCCGATCATATTCCATGGACTTCATGGGTAACATTTTGACCATGAGTAAGTAGGTGGGCAGGCGGTCGGCAAGTAATAGTAATAAATATATAGTATTATATACTAAGTATGTTGGGCTAGTAGGGCATCATAAAAAAACACAGATTGTGATCGTTTTTCTAATCAATATAATTGACATTAAGGTAGAATTAGCATTGTTTTTGTATTAATTTGGTTCAGACAACTACTTTTTTTGGTAAATATTATCTAAAACATGAACACTTATCAGTTATGAACAAAATTATAGATCACAATAATTATTATACTTAAGTATAACTATAGTAATAACAACATTAATTATTAAATGAATATTTTTTATAAATCACACTTTCTGAGATCAATGATCAAAGTAATATCAACATACACCTAAAGCAATTGTACAATTATTCAGTCAGATTCATTGTTATCATTAGAAACATTATGTCCGTGGGTTAAGCTTCTGAAAAAGTTATGATATTTGGTAGGTATTATTGAGGAATCGCAAAGATGAATAAGATCCTTATATTTATCATTACTGATTGGAATTGGAGCCGTATAAGCCTTTTGTAATGTTGGAGTATTATAATTTCTAGTCTCTTGTCTAAGTACAAGGGTCATGTAGTCATCAGATAAAGCATATTTGTACCGAATTTTATTGCTCTGAATGCCATCAACACAAACTTCTTTTATGCTTGTCCAAGTAACTTTGTTGTTAGATGTATTTTTAACCCAATTCTTGTATTTTAACTGATCTTTAAAATCGTACACTAACGACTGATTAACGTCTATGACTTCATAAGAATCACCTGTTACTTTAGCCCAACGTACAAGTAATTTCCATTCATCTGGTGTATAAATTGTCTTGCGCTCAGCAGCTCTTTCTATCACACTGTGAACAGAATCCCCCTCGTTTTGAGTGTGTCCTTTTTCAAGGAACCTATGAGTTATACTTATATCATATTCTTTAGCAGCAATAGCAAACATGTTAAATACTATGCGATTTCGATTCTGGCCAGCGCAATTATCTGACCAGAATCGAAATTCTTTCACACCCTTCGATACAAATTTCTTTATGAAGTCATAGACGCAACTGGCTACTTCGTTGGCCCCACGTTTGGCAATACCCTCATCCCATATATAGCAATAACCCTGTTTGCCACCCATATCGTATATAGTGAAATTATAACATGACAATTTTCTCTTGTAGTACAATACACTCATTTGTCCATGAGGACACGACAAAACCTTTTGAAAATCAAAAGTAGCGGAAACAATACGTCCATTAGAATTAATAGCATCAGTTTTATCATTTTGTTTCAGGGTTCTAGATATGTTTTTGTTATTTAAATGGTATGCACACTGTTCTCTAAGGTCGTTGGACGGATTTTGTGTTTGTTTGAAACTGTGACACTGATCACAAGTATCCTTTTTGGGCAGATGAAAACTCAAATTAAAATGTGTGTTAACTGTGTCTCTATACTGTCTAAGACTAGAAGCTGTATTTGAATAGTTATTGAGTTCAGACCATTCTTTGTATAAATTAAACATCCGAGCGATACTCAAGTCTCCATCTAGATACAATCTTTTGGACGCTGCTCTATTATAGTGAGACTCAACCGGTACAAATGAATCAACGTGGGCACAAACTGACTTCACCATTTCATCATCAACAATCCTATTATGATTTTCATGTTTACCCCTCATATCTTTTCCAATCAAAGTGCTTCCATCATATTTATCCCACGCTGTTCGAACTAATCTTCCACTAATTGAATATGTACTTAAAAACATTGTTTTGCAAACCTCAATTTTTGATAAGCCCTTTGGTAAAAAATACTTGTAAGTGAATTGACGATTATGCTTTAAATCTCTTTGTAGACCCCTTTTCTTCTTCTGTTTTGTAGTATAATTCACAGCATGTAGCCATTGTTTCTCACGATCACCTAATTTCCAAAACTTGTCAAATGCATCACGTCTTTCTTCGAGAGTCATCATAGTGTAACATTTATATCTACACGCGCAAGGCCTTCCTATAGTTTTTGCTGGAACGGTAACGGCCTTTTTGGAGGAGTATTCTTTTCCTGCATTCGTTAAGCGCTTTCTCTTAACTTCATTCCAATTATCATAGTTTCGGACACGTTTCTTGCCTCTACATCGAATAAGAGTCGTTGGAGACGACTGGCATGAAGATACCGCAGATGTGTTGATTGATGGGCAATCTTTATAGTATGCGTCATCGTGAGTGGCACAAAAAAAATCATTACATACGTCACCATGGGTTGTTACTGGTGATGGGATAGGTGTTTGCCCGTTGTTGTCAACAGTCGGTGTAATCGGTTGGGGGAAAGGTGACAGATCGGGTATCAATGTGGAAGTATTTAAAGGGGTTAACACTGAGCTAATATTTGAAAGAGGCACGTCATCGTGCTGAATTTCTGATGAGAGTAATGGCGAGGATGCATTCTGATACACGGCTACAAAAGGATTTTCTCTCAGAACACAGGGAGGTGATGTTATGTTGGGATTAATATTTTCATCTGTTGGTTTTATAATTTCGCTGGTTCTCTGTACGTCGTCTGAAAAGACGTCGATATAAACGTCGCGCATATTTTCTATTGTGTTAAATGCTTCTGGGGGCAATAGAGAATGACATTCTGAAAAGATGTAAGAAGGCATGTAAAAATAACGCAGACACAGAAAACGATTCGAAAGTATACAAAATAATAAAATTTACGTCTATTTACTTATACAGGTAAATTATAACTCACATAATATTATTTATTCATACAAAAATATATTAAATATAGACAAATAATCATTGTTTTTGAGTAGAAAAAAGACGTGAGTGAATTTAGTTCGAAGAATAAAGTACGATGGTCAGATACGACCATTAGATAAAAAATCGTATCCCCAGAATATCGTTGGTTGTGATCGTACGCCACTATCGTGTCCATAGAAAAACGTAATATTGTGACATATACCTTGAAAATTCAAATATACGAGTAGTGAACTATATTATAACTCAACAGAATAATAATTGTATTATAAGATAGCAAATATTATTTTATGTAAATTAAATGCCAAATTGATTAATAATTCTCCATAGAAAACCGACGGATAGTCAAAACCAACACTTTAATTATTTACTTTGCAAAAAAATGTATAAATACAATAATTTAATAATTCTAAATGTTATTACATAATTCATTACTTACCTGGAGTTCCTGGTATGCAGTCTTCCTCATCAATGCACTGTTCATTAGCATAATTCGTAGTTTGTACGTTATTGAATGTTTCTTGAACAAGTTTTAACATAAGCTTTGATCGTCCTGTTTTCATAATTGCACTCTTTTAACGTGAAAAATGGAAAAAAACTAACGACGAAATAATGAAATAACAGGTAAACAAAGATAAACTAGTGAAATCGTTAAAAAATGTAATTCAGTGTAATGCGTGCGTAAGTTCGACGAATAGTGGCGATAACGTGGATTCGTCGGGAGCGGTACGGGGATTCGGGGGATTCCCCGCGTAGTATAGTGACGAGTATACACATGCGTTATTTTTCTATGAGCGCCATTCAAATCCGTCAGTATACCGATTGATTAATTTGAAATACAAAATATATACTTTTTTTTTTTAATGTAGTATTAATATTTAGATAACGTAGTATGCGAATCAGCTAAAAAGTGAATTTCGTGTTTTTTTCAAACCCGACATTATTCTACGATCATGACGATTTGTTCTGTAATTTTACACGTTAAACGCTGAGCTCAAAGCTGTAAAAATAGTGACATGTTAGTTTGCCGCCATTTTTTCAACTCACTGAACTCACTCTAATAGTTAAAAAAGTAAGCCTATTATGAATGGCGGCAATCCAGGCAATCATCGTTTTCACTGCTGCAGGTTTAACGTGTAAAAATACGTGGAATTTGATGAATTGATAAGACTATATTTCTGCCGTTTATGTGCATAATTTCTTGACATTGCCTGACTTTTTCTGCCAGTGTTATATGCCTAATTAAATAAGTAGGTATCTACTCTCTGAATCAACCACCACAACCGAAATATTATTACCCTGAAGAACCGATACCTAATAAAGTTTAAAAATAGGATAGCTCCTTCCATTTTTCCTACGTCCCTGTGTTCAAAGGTCAACGCTTGCTCTCCCGCAGGACACAGCATCGAGAATTATGCTCAGATACAGAGTTGTAACAAGATAGATACCAATACAAATAAATTGCAACATAGTTGCCAATTTATTTCAACAATAATTCGTATATTTTAACAAAATGGCAGTCAATTATTTTGTTCTGTAGGTATATTTTAACCCCAGGGCTATATGTATTTAAAAATGCAAACACTATACAGAGGCAGGTTTTTTGAAATTACGTCAGTCTAACTTTAAAATTAACGGAGTTTTGTAAAAACTTTGGACCCCTATTTTACCCCCTTCGGGGTTGATTTTTCAAAAACCGCTTTAAAACCGCTTTAAAACTTTAAACCGATTTTTTTTAAACTTTTTTTTTATTTTCAACCAATAGACCAAATACGAAATTCCACATATCTAACTTCAAAACTGACGGAGTTTCATATAGACTAACAACAACTATTTTACCCCCTTAGGGGACAGATTTTCAAAAATCCCTTTGTATCGGATTGTAATGTCATTGGTCCTTGATAAGTGGGCATTTCTTGTCAATAACTTTATAAATACAATAGTTGCACTTAAAAGAAAAATTTGAAGTTCAGAGCCAGGAATCGAACCCGAGACTTCCGATCGCTTTACCGGAGCGCGAAAACCGAACCATCCAACCTGAACTATGTCACTAAACTTGAAACTTTTCTTCCCTTGTTGTATACGAGTTGGGCCCTCGCAATATTTATAATATGACTACTATTTTTTCAGAACACATTACGACTTATTTTTATATGCTTTCTAGCTGACCCTCGCAACTTCCTTTGCGTCAAATTAACCCGTGTTTGCAAAATAGTGGTAAATAAAAAAATAGGGGTTGATCGTAAAAGGGTGAAAATTCAGGGTACCGAGTATGTATTAAAAAAATAAAAATTTACCGAAAAATTTAAAAAAAAATTGTGGGGGACTACCGTTAATATTTAGGGGGATGAAAAATAGATGTTGTCCGATTCTCAGACCTACCCAATATGCACACAAAATTTCATGACAATCGGTTGAGCCGTTTCGGAGGAGTTAAATTACAAACACCGTGACACGAGAATTTTATTTATTAGATTTTATCTATCTATACTAATATTATAAAGCGGAAGAGTTTGTTTGTTTGTTTGCTTTGTTTGTTTGTTTAAACGCGCTAATCTCAGGATCTACTGGTCCGATTTGAAAAATTCTTTTTTCGTTAGATAGCCCATTTATCGAGGAAGGCTATAGGCTATATAACATCGCGCTACGACTAATAGGAGCGGAGAAGCGACGAGAAATATTTCAAAAACGGGGAAAAGTTACGCATACGAAGTTGCGTGGGACAGCTAGTTAGATTATAAAAGTAGCTGTCCCGCGAACTTAATCTGCGTAAAATTTCCCCGTTTTCGCAACATTTCTCATTGCTACTCCGCTCCTATTGGCCGTAGCGTGACATTACATAGCATATAGCCTTCCTTGATAAATGGACTATCCAACAGTAAAATATTTTTTTAATTAGGATCAGTAGTTCCTGAGACTACCGCGTTCAAACAAGCAAACAAATAAACTCTTCAACTTTATAAAATAAGTATAGCTTTACCTAATGTAATACAACAATGCATTATTATATTTAGGATAATAAGTATATGAAGTGTATTTTAGGTATTGGAGATTGCAGATAGTGTGCGAAATTACTGAGGCAATAATTTCTGTTGGAAATTACCCGGATCATGTTAATTATGAGATGGTTAATTATGATACCAATTTTATGAAAGAAAACGAAAATTCGTATAATGTAAAACAGTACAGTATTTAAGTGTGTTATTGTTATCTAATAATATTAATAATAAAGCTTTATTTTCCCTTACTAAAATAACAAATATACTATGCGTTTCAAATGAGAAGATAATCGCGATCGCGTCAACTTCACTCTGTACTTGTCAAAATTGTACCGCTAGCAACAAAAACTCCCAAGTCGGGTAAAGTACGTATGTGTATGGTAATGGAACGTCCGTAATATTTATTTTCTTTGAACTATGTAGGTACCTACCTACAATTTTTCTTTATTATAATATTATTAGTATTCTTTATTATTCAATAAACACGAAACAGAAATAAGTAAAAAGGCAAAATATAAAAATATTTTACACTTTAGGTAGGGTATTGGTAGTATTCAAAATCCTCACGGTTGCGATTTCGGTGCCTTAGCCATAAAGCTACCGCCGCTTATATTAGCACAGACGAGGGCACAATCTGCGTCCCAACACTTGACAGTCTCTGAATAATATTCGTAGTAATTAATCATACCCGAATGTCGTGATGTCACTTTGTCGTCCTACCGAATGAGTATAAGGTAGGTACTGTTAAGGGCTGTGATGGATCTAGAGTTTCAATTCAGGGCAAAAACTTGATGATAGCGCCCTTCACCTTCGGAGAAAGTGCTCACGATGGGTGGGGGGTGCAATCGGCGCCCCTTGATACAACTTCAATATGCCATTTGGCGCCCACTAAACGTAGCACCACGTGCCCCGGCTTGCCTCCCCCCTAGATTCGGCACTGGTTAAGGTTACGAGAATAAATTTAGAAGGATATTCAAGAGTCTTCAAATTGTTTGATGGAGATTATGAGACTATATTAATGCCTAACGGCCGGTATCATTATATTTTTATACATATTTTTAGACTGCCTCTGTGGCGCGGTGGAAGTGTGTCCAACTGTATGTAAGAGGTAGTGGGTTTGATTCTCACCCAGGATAAAATGTTGTATGATGAGCACGATGGTTTATTCTGTGTCTGGGTGTTATTTATCTATAATAATTATGTATTTAGAAATATATAAGTATATTTATCAGTTGTCTGGTTGCCATAGTACAAGCTCTGCTTAATTTGGAATCAGATGACGTTGTGTGAGTTGTCCCAAAATATTATTATTATTAGATTTTAGATATAATTCGGGGCTTAATCGCGTCAATTATTTAAAGGTACGAACCTTATATTTACCCGACGTTTTGATCGAATTGCACCAATCGTGGTCACGGGTCTGCCATTATCTGTCTGTTATAATAACTACTGTAAAAAACTAACATTTGTGCTAACGTGTGTACCGAACTAACGTTCAGTAGATAAAAACCCATATTTTAGTATTCCTAATTTGAGCAAAAATCGTTGCTAAATCACCAAAGATCAGGAGGGGGAGTAGGGGATAATGAGAAATGATGTGTATTTTTTCGGATTGTGAGACTTGACCGATGTTGAATCAATTGCAAACACTTTCCCAAGTCCGCTCACATCCTTTTCTAAAGAAACTCTATCATAATGCAGCCCATGTCAGTACCAACCACACAAACTTACACATCAGCGAAATCGTTAATATCGTCTAGAAACCAACTCATTTCGTATTCAGAAAGCGATGTCTCATTATTATAACCCTGCCGAGTTCGGTGTACACTTGAATGGACCGTCCGATCAAATAAACTTTAAGTGTAAACGCTTTTCTAAAAGCCCTTTACACATAGCCGGGATGCCGGGCAATAACTGCAGATCGTTGCACTTTATTGTATAGTCTAAGATATAACAGTTTGCGATGTAATTTAATTAGAAAACTTTACTAAAACCTTTGTAGAGAAAACATGCCTCAATAAATTTTATGCAAATAATTTCGTTTCCTGTTTCCAATCCGTGAATTTTTATCATTAGCTTTTATAGGTCCACTGCTGAACATAGTCATCTTCTAATTTACGTCACTACAGTCTTTTCATGTCTATCTCAGTTAGTTTCTTTCGCTGGGGTCGTCCTGCCTTAAGTTTACCGAATGACAGTCTTCACACTACTTAGGACTGGACTCGTTTTCTTCCGTGATTTTGTTGACTCTCGTAGTTTTAGCAGCTTTACGTCATTGATTTCTTAATTCTTTTCTTATATTATTCTACTCACTTTCTTCTATTATTCACGCATGAGAAGAAACTTGTGTGATCCCGAAATATCTGTTTTTAATCCACTTATATCAACATATATTTTGTGTATATTTAAAGGGTCCTCCCCGATGAAGGGTTGTAGGCCGTCGCGATCGTCGTTTCTTTCTTTCACAACGACCGGGTATTTTCTGCATGCCATCGGGTGAAAACCGTACATTGTGCCTTGTGGAGAGTATGCCAATAATAAACGCTATTATCTTCTAACTTGTACCACACATCACAGCAGTTTTAAAACTCACGATGCCGTAGAAAGCCCGCCATTGGAACTAGCCTTTATGTGCTTTTATATATTTTTGAATCTGTTCCGGTATCAAACGTTTTCACTGAATACCGGGCAATTTGGCGAAATTTTTCGTCTTTTGGTCTCTGAAAACCATCAATTGAAAATTGAGGAATTTAAACGGATTAAGAGGTGCATTTTGTGTTCACATTTTTGAGTTGATAGGAAATCTAGCCGATTTTTGAGTAATATTTGTTGTACACTTTGACAGCACAAAGACTCGGTCTTATGGATATTGCGAGTATTTTATGAATTTTTACACGTAAAATGCGGAGCTGTGAAAATTATGTCAGCTCAAATTGCCACTACTTTCACAACTCCCAGATAGTTGCATACCACAAAAAAAAACAGACACAGGCATGCTACATAATGACATTTAAGTTGTAAGGGACCGTCTCTACGGGAGAGAGAATCGCGGCGATATTATCCTCGTGCCACCTATTTCTATAGACCCTCTTAGAACCTTTCGGCGATGTTATCGCGGCGTTGCTGAGTGGCTGAGTGCGAGAGACACGTCATCGTATAGCCGCGCGCTCACTGCGGAGCGAGCGCGCTGTCAAAGGCAAGCACCTCGCCTCGAAATTGTGACGATCATCGTCGCGGACACGCGGCGATTCCGTTACGAGTCACGACGATACGCTGGCGGAATAATCGCTCATTTGTGAAGACTCCCCGACGATAGTACAGAAGAATCACCGCGATTCTCTCACCCGTGGAGACGGTCCCTAAGTGCAAGGAGCTGTTAGGCAAGTGTGCCAGCTATTAGTATGTGTATTTACGCCAAAATATGTAGAACCTTTTCCTAATAAGTACGAATTATAGACATAATTCTTCCACATACAGTCCAAAAGTTAAAAGAACTTCAGTAGATGTTAACACGAAATATAAATCTTAACACCTTCGTCAAGCCGAGGTGCGGATGGAAAAGTTTATAAGATTAATGTCAGAATGGGTGAGATGTGGTCTTATCGACACACCCGTATGACTAGAATGGTCTTAAATTATGCCTGAGAGGTTAAATTATGGCATAAGTTTAAGTGTAAGGCAGTTTTATAATTTTTTGGGATACATTTTAAGGTTCTTTAGCCAAAATGGCAAAACGGAACCCTTATAGTTTCACACTGTCCGTCCATCTGTCCGTCCGCGGCTTAGCTCAGAGACTGTTAGTGCATGGATACGCTTAACACTTACGCCGACAGTGAAAGAATAAAATCTTCAAAAACATTTTTTTGAGGGTGCCTCCCCTATATGTAAAGTAAGGATTTGATTTTTTTTTCTCACCTACCCCATCGTGTGGGGTATCATTAGATAGGTATTTTCAAAACGTTTAGAAGTTGTAAAGACCATTTTTATATTTGTTGATCCGTTTGTGAAATATTAAGCTTTAAAGTGCAAATTTTTGTTACACTCAAGTGTCCCCTGCTAGCGAAACGGTTGATGTTGGGAATGTGAAAAAAATCACGGTAGTAGTATATGTAGTTGAGTAGCTTTTTTATGTAGCGATAGGTTAAATTCTAGTTCTTTTTATTGAAGGGTTGTCTAATTTCCAAGTACTCAAACAATACTTAACTTAAGCCGTGCTTAAAAGCATTTCTGTCGCTAATATTCACCTTTGAGTATACCATACCTACCTAATGCTACTTACGAAGTTTTTAAATCTTACTAATCATGTAATTTGCCTCAAATATTATAAATTAGATAGATACTTACTTGTTTTTCTTCTTATTGAATATTTACTTAATATTAAAAATTGTATAGCAATAAGAAATGTTTAAAATACTTGTAGGTACATTAATTTATAAAACTGTACCTATCCTAATTTGGTGCACTACAAATTCGGTAATCACAAGCCATATGTTCTGAATTAGGACACATTGTAAAGCCTTCTATTGAAGTTCTTCAAATCTGGTGTCAAAGTTTCGAGAACATAGTTCAAGAGCCCACGGAATGTTTTATACGTCAATCACTACCCATGATCGCACTGTAACAACTTGATTTTGTGCTTGATTTACTGCACCTAAAGTTGGTTTTAGAGTTAATTACTATAATTTATCAACGCACGTAATTTATGTTTTTAAAAGGGCATATGACCTTCTGGCAGCTTCTCCTCATGAGCTTTACATTTGGAACTACGACGACTACGAACGACTAACTTCTTTTTTTCAAACGATAATAAGCAAGTAAGAAATAATTCAGACAACAAGTTTAGATGAACGGCTACAACCATTGTGAAAAGGACTCATGATTTTCACAGTTCCGTCGGTAACATGCGAAAAACCCATTAAAATATGTGTGTAAAGTTGTTAGAAACGCCATCTATGGGCTATAACGATACTTAGTACTAGAAAAAACTATTTGAAAACCGGTTAGATTTTGTAGAATCATTTGACCCAATAAACGGAAAGAAAATTAGAAAAATAGGTATGTTGCGACCTGTTGGTCTAGTAGTTAGTGACTGCTAAGCCGGAGGTCGTGGGTTGGATACCCACTCAGGATAAAACTTTGTGTGATGAGCACGATGATTTATTCTGTGTCTGGGTGTTATTTATCTACAATATGTATGTATTTAGAAAATATATAAGTATGTTTATCAGTTGTCTGGTTTCCATAGTACAAGTTCTGCTTAGTTTGGGATCAGAGAGCGTTGTGTGAGTTGTCCAAAGATATTATATTGTTATCATTAGTACTAAAAACGTGCAAAACATGGAGGTGGTTTTGTTTCTGTGAGATCTTGGACTATGATTCATACTACCAACAAGATGCCCTAAATGGACGGAACACATTACCTTATAGAGAATCTGAGCCAAATCCATATGATACATGAGAAGCTGAGGACTTTCGGAGCGTGTAGGTATTTGATATAATTTAGAAGACTTGTTTATTTAATGTTTTTTTCAGTTAAATACCTAGGTATATAATTGAAAACAACGGTATACAAAGTAATATGTTAGAAAAATATATTTATGTTTTGAAACATCGGTCTGGGACGAGATAGGAACATGAAGATACATATTTTTATTTTAGAATTTTATAAGATACGGGTCTTAATCGCGTAATAAATATGAATATTTACGCGATTACGACCCGTAGCTTATATTACTTATTATATTACATACTAGCTGTCCCGCGCAACTTCGTCTGCGTAAATTTTCCCCGTTTTTGCAGCATTTCTCATTGCTGCTCCGCTCCTATTGGTCGTAGCATGATCTTATATAGCCTATAGCCTTCCTCGATAAATGGGCTATCTAACAGTGAAATAATTTTTCAATTCAGATCTAGTTCCTAAGATTACCGCGTTCAAACAAACAAACTCTTCAGCTTTATATTATTAGTATAGATTACTTTGTATACCGAAATAAATGATTTTACTTATTTATTGAAAACCAACAGCGTTACAATAAACATATACAAGTATTGTATAACTAAAGAGTATGACTACGTAGTACTATTACTAACTTATTCTGTGGTATGGCTAATGACAGGTTTTCTTTAATATTAGCACATTGCTATTTATCTTTAAAAAAAATCTAATCATCATTGTATTTGTTACAGGCATACACACCAACCGGCTTCGAGAAATATGGATGCACAGGCACCGTAGCAGATTATAGGGTCAACTTCTCAGTGTGGGACACATCAGGTAAGATATTTTATTACTAATGTGATTAGGTAATCCACAAATAATTATAATGAGTCTGTGTGTTAATTGCCTATAATAAAGAAACTAGCTACGCCCGCGTGTAAGTTGGTTATCGTGATAAAAACTATTCTCTCCATCTCCATACAAAATTTCATCAAAATCGGTTCAGCAGCTTAAGAGGAAAAATGTAACAGACAAGCAGGGTTACTTTCACATTTATAATAGTGAGTAGTTTGGATTTAAAATTGGCTTAAGCCTAACCCAAAAAATGGTTGCGGCAATCATAGGCGGATCCAGGGGGGGGGGGGCACCCAATCCAACAATTATTAAAAGCAGACTTTACTATTTCTCACTGTCATTACTGTTTTTATATATTACTAGCAGTCCCGCGCAACTTCGTATGCGCAAAATTTTCTCCGTTTTTGCAACATTTCTCATTGCTGCTCCGCTTCTGTTGGTCGCAGCGTGATGTTATATAGCCTATAGCCTTCCTCGATAAATTGGCTATCCAACAAAAAAAGAATTTTTCAAATGGGACCAGTAGTTCCTGAGATTAGCGCATTTAAACAAACAAACAAAGCAAACAAACAAACAACTTCTTCAAATATAGGGCACAACCCCATATTGCTAGTTATCTTTTTCATTAAAAATATATATCTATCTTATAATAATAATACCTTTATACGATCAATTCTTGTATATGTGTGTATATATATATCTCGGCAACAGCTCCAACGATTTTCATGAAATTTAGTATGCAGGGGATCGATTTATCGCCCCCGAAAGGCGATAAATCGATCTAGCTAGGTTTTATATTAAGAATACGTCGTTTAAAAAAAATCCGAGTAAAGCTAGGTCATCCAGCTTATTACCATCTACATAAAAATCTAACTCATATTATACAGTAACAAAAGCAGGAGTTTTGTAACAGTCTTGAAATACAAAGCGTTATAGAGGACGGTATTTCTTTCGCTAGAATTGTTCCACTTCTCTGAAACATTAAACTAAAATAACTAGATGAAACAAGTCTAGATTTAAAATAATTCAAGGCAAAGCTTTTATAGCAAGTCTTCTAACATTACTTCAAATATATTTTAGTAAGGCGTACATTTCACAGCTCATAGTTATATGAGCTTTAGATGTTCGGTTTGTAAGTTAATATTGAATTCTTTGTTATCTTTTTTGCCTAAACCTGAGGTATTTACACCTATTCTAAATATCCCTAATCCCTATTTTTTTTTATTACGTGCGTAAAAATCCCCACGAATCCCACTCCTACGAGGGCGTAGAAGAGGGTATGTCGGAGTCGAGCGGACTAAAAATCACAAGGTGTTCCTTCATGTTATGAAGGAACACCTAGTGATTTTTAGTCGGTTCAACTGCTAGCCTATGGCCGAAGGTGAGGGTGTCCCTTGCGGATTTGGTGCCTCCACTATCAGCAGGCTCGGTCGTCGTTGAATGACGACATCGGTGTTATTTACGTTTACGGCTTTACTTACTACCACTTCGTATAAGAAGTAAGTCGCGCGTAGAATACGTCGCAACACCGCCTAGGCCCTATCCTATCCCTAATCACTACTGGTAGTAGATACTTCGGGGGTTTTTGTGCAATGCGTTTAAATTTGTTGTTGTTTGCGCTACATAACCGTAGCGCGATTGCAATGAATGAACATGCCACTTAAACCAAATTAGTTTGTTTTGTATCAATAGATGGCGTCATAAATCATATTAAATCGCGCTATGGTTTCGTTACCGCGGCTGCTTTATGAGATTGAGAATGATTTTATATGGGGTTTACTTTCGGTGACCAATTGTATTAACCAGAATTGCCTGTGTTCCAGCAGAAAAGTACACAGTGGTTTTATTTATCAGTAGAGCTCACCCCCTACCTAGACTACCTTAACAGCTGTTAAGCTATAAATGTTGATAAACTTTCGCGATTTGTACATATTATAAAATTAAATATACTGCGGGTCTTAATCGCGTTAATAATTTAAGGTAAAATACTTTACTTAATGTCCGACGTTTTACAGTCTACACGTGACCACGGCCATTGCAATACGGTCGAAACGTCGGGCAATAAACAAGGTATTACCTTTATTCATGCGATTAAGACCCGTAGTATATATAATTTTAAAAGTTGGTAAGCTGTATTTTAAAATACCTTGAATTAGTGAAACAAATATATTTATATGTTTATCACAAAATTGTCGCAAAATCTGTTGCTAAGTGCAAAAAAACACGAACGGTTAAGTCGAACCGGTTCTAAGCCCGCGGAAGGTTGTTAAGAAGACAAAAATTGGAAAAGTTCTACTTTTCTTTTTCATACAATCGTATAGTTTTTCGTTTTACTAATCGCGTCATACATGAAAGAACTCGAGTAATGAACCTCCTTCTTACGGGGTAAAAAAATAACGGGCATCGCAGATCAATTAAGGTAACGGGAAAGGGTATCCACGCGGGCGCAGACATGGGCATAATAACATTAACCTAATATTTATAAGATCTTTCTTGCCCCAATTTCGAGATGAAAGATTTTGCTATTGAAATTATTCGAAAAAAAACTCGGCAAGGGCATATCGGGCCATGCACAATGTAGGGCTTATGAAGTGGGATTTCTATTGTTTTTGTTTCATACTTAGTATTCTTATAATGGAATCTGTATGCAAAATGGTGTCACTTGGTCTGCTGTTACTCGTTATGTTGTAAAGCTACTTAACTGTGTTAGATTTTCTTTTAATTTCCCTATATACACTACTACTGTGATTTTTTTCACATACCCAACATCACTTATTTAGCTGGCAGAGGGGACACACCTGACTTTTTTTTACATACCCAACATTAACCATTTAGCTGGCAGGAGGCACTTGACTCTAACAAAAATTTGCACTTTAAAGCTTTTATATTTCACAAACGGATCCCTAAACCGAAAGGAAGGGAAGGGAGAGGAGGTACCTTAACATTTTTTTTTCTAAATTTTTTTCTTTCAATATATATTTCTTATAATAATAAATTTTATTTTGTCGGCGTAAGTAATATGTGTATCCATGCAAAATTACAGCCTTCTAGCACTAACAGTCTCTGAGCTAAGTCTGACGGACGGACGGACATGGCGACTTATGGCTACGGAACCCTAAAAACTCTCCGTAAATTCGGATTTTGCGTTTCTTGGTACTTAGTACATCTGTGTGCATAACGCCTAAGAGCAAACTCCTTCAACATTTCGTCGTGAAATACGGAGATTTCATTCGTTCTTTTTATCTCTGAGTTTTTAGATTTATTTCCAACATCTGACTTGGTTTTATATGTTAGTAGAAATCGGTAACATGTGCTCGTTACAAAGTTCAACTGCATTAGTCCTGTGGGGAGAGGCACCTAGTTAGGAGACTTGCTGAATGACGCTAGTGCAATTTAAAATTACGAAATAAAGATATTTGAGTTTTAAAATCTAGTTTTATTCATTTACGTCTATATGTCCGTGACTTGTATGTTTGTAAAGTCCCCCGCGACACAGGGCTTGTACCCTAGTGCGAGAGTCGTCTTTTTTAACAAAAAAAAAAAAAAAAAATTTCTTGAAAGGCATAAACTCATAGGACATGCCGTGGGCATTCCAGGGGGTCAATTCACAATTCAGTGCAGTTGCAGTTCAGTTGCATTAAAGTTCCGATTAAAACGGCCATTTTTGTATTCTTGTAACTTTGGGATTGATCTCAATTATGCTTGCGTCAAGTATGCGTCTCGAGAGCGCAATAACGACATTCTAGTACGGTGTGCAAGCGTTTTTAAGATCGATTGCAAAGTTACAAGAATACGAAAATGGCCGTTTTAATCGAAACTTAACTGCAACTGTACTGCTTTAAATACGTGAATTGACCCGCTGTTACCGATGCCTCGGCGGCCATGCCGCACAAACACGGCATGCTTAAGAAATATGTTACGTATAATAATGTCATGTATTTAGAAATATATGAGTATGTTTATCAGTTGTTTTTATTGCCTTAGTAATGGCTCATAGTTTTTTTTTTAAAGACGACTCTCGCAGTAGATTGCAAGCCCTGTGTCGCGGGGGACTTTGCAAACATACAACTCACGGACACAAAGTACACCCAGACTAGGAACAACAATTTGTGGGTAACACAAAGTGGTGTCCCGTATGGGAATCGAACACACGACCTGTTGCGTAGCAGTCGGACACTCTCCGACTGCGCCACAGAGGTAGTCAATGTCAGATTGATTGAGAGCTGTACCAAGATTTTTTTCTGGATGTAGCTTTAAACATTTTGTCACGATAATAGCCTTACGTCTTGTTTTTCCTACAACATTTTTGATGTGATAACATCTTATAAATCGATGAGCGGCTGCACGTACGAGAAAGTGTCACGTGGCATCGGTCATGTTGTAGATTGGTTGATAAACAGTCACGTAGCAACGGTCACGTTATTAATTGGTTGCTAAGCAGTCACGTTATTACTGGTTGCTAAGCAACGCAAATGGAGATTCCGACTGCTGATAGGCTGCAGTATTGTGGCCATCGGGCGCATTCCCCCGGGTCCACTAAAGCTGTCACAAGCATGGTTGTTTATTACAATGTCATCAATGTTTTGGCGATTGCAGCGACATGCGACAAAATTGAAAAAAAAAACTGTCACAAGCATGGTTTTTTATTACAATGTCATCAATGTTTTGGCGATTACAGCGACATGCGACACAATTGAAAATCAAAAGAACTGTCACAGGCATACTTGTTTAATACAATGTCATCAATGTTTTCTTATGACATTATCACGTAAAATTATCGTCCGTAACCCGTTTCTTTGTGGTTTTCGTTGCAAATTACTGTTATTGTTTTCGTTGCAAATATATCCAAATTCTTACAATAAACACAAAAGGCGCTTAGTTTTACTACGTCACCGTGTTACGTTCAAAACGCAATACACGTTTGTTTTTATGCAGTGCGTAAACGAGGGATAAAATGTTACGATCTTGTGGACTTAAGCCCTCAGAACGTGCCTTAAATAAAATCAAATTTCAAACCGCTAGCGAGTTCACGTAAATTTGGATAGCAACTGGTTGCTTTGTTGTTGTTTGTCGTAGAATTTGTATGTCTAACGGCCGGTCACAATGATCTATTCGCCCATTGCACATGTCAATAATTTATCTGTTTAATTTCTCAATATTTCAACTATCCGGTATCCGGCCAGTCCGGCTTGAAATTAGTATCCGGCCGGATACCGGATTTAAAATAAAAACAACAAATATATGATTTAGTTAATTTTGTAAAGTTAAAGCCTATTTATTTTATTTAAGTTAAAGTCCAGTTTGGAAATCATTTGGAAAGTAAAGCCAAATTGGCGAACAAAAAGGTGGGTGTTCTCAACAGAACGAAGCGTTATTTCTCACCGGCACAGAGACTTGTGCTTTATAAAGCGCAGGTCCGACCGCACGTGGAGTATCTACTACTCTCATCTCTGGGCGTGTGCCCCCAAATACTTGCTCGATCCATTTGACTCCCTCCAAAGACGTGCTGTTCGGATCGTTGATGACCCCAATCTCACGGACAAACTGAAGTCTTTACAGCAGAGGCGTGACTTTTTTGCACTTTGCGTACTCTACCGTCTGTTCAACGGGGAGTGCTCTGAGGAACTGTTTGACGTGATGTCCCACCGTCACTTTCTACCACCGCACCACTCGACATCGTAGTAGGGTTCATCCATTCCACCTGGAAACAATGCGGTCCTGTACGGATCGATTCCGGCGTTCTTTTCTTCTACGTACGTGTAGACTCAGGAATGAACTACCTGCTGCGGTGTTTCCCGAGCGCTACGACATGTCTTTCTTCAAACGAGGTTTAAAGAGAGTTTTCACTTTACGGTAGGCAGCGGCTTGGGTGTGTCCCTGACATTCCTGTAGTCCATGAGCGGCGGTTACCGCTTACCATCAGGTGGGCCGCTGGCTCGTCTGCCAAACATAAACAAAAAAAAATTAAAAAATCCAGCAATCCGGCCAAACAGCTATCCGTTTCATCTTTAATATTTAATTTTAATGTATTTTCAAAACGTGTGGTGTACAATAAATAATTTCCTAAATGTCTACTACACAGTTTCATGTTCTAAATAAATTTTATGCAAAAATTAACTTTGAATAACAACTTTCAGTAAGTGTTTGTTACAGCCATATTTAAATAGGTACTTATAATTCAAAGTAATAACTTGGAAATTGCACTGTTTACCTTGGATAACGACAAGTATTAGTCTTTACAGCTCTTATCAAAAGTATAACAGCGCTGTTCATATTTCTAACTGGCAATTAAGAATTAAGGTAGCATTTTTAACGGCTATGACGTAAATTGCAATTGATAATTAAAGCTTAAGTATTAAGATAAAAATCACCTAATTATTTTTAATGGTGTGTTTCAGTATGATTGTTTTCACAGCATAAATTTTCATCTTCTAATTTACTGCAGTTTAACCTTTGCAAAAAATCTAAACCACTAATTGGTTGGGGTTGAAATTGAACGCAAAGATAGTTATTATGACGTAGCCATCCGCTAAGAATGTATTAAAAAAAAATAAAATAATGACAATAAGTTACTGTAGTATATTACCACCGTAGTTTAGAGGTAGAAATTAAAAGGTTTAAATCGACATGTTTTTAAACAAATGCCACAACATTTTATTAATATACTTTTTTATTTGGAGTCCTATCTATTGACTCCAAAAAACTGTCATTAAGTATAGATAGTTTAAAGCTGGAAAAAGGTGATAGAACGCTCTATTCCACTCTAATCCCCTGGACAAATCCATTAATGGATCTATTTCCATTATTCGTTCCACTCTAATACATTACCGCATTGGATTATCATTATACTGTAACTGTACAAATTATATCATAATTGCTTAACAGTTACAATCACAATTGTCCAATAATTGTACAACTGCTAACAACTGAAAGTTACTTAATAAACCACGTATGTTAGGGTTTACAGCATCGTAAAAAACAGCTAAACTGAACTTATGTTTATTTATTTAAGAGTGATAATATTTTATTCATATACCCGATGTTTTGGTTCTCCGAAGGTACTACACAATAGAAGTTTCAGCCTTGGGATTTTATCACCGTTTTTTTATGCCACAAAAGTGTGTAAACAAACCTACCTCTCCCCTTTTAGTAAGCAGATGCCGAAGGGCAGTGGTTAATACAGAAACGTGGTGTGGTGAATACTTAAAAAAATGGTTAGGTGACTACAATAACAATAAATTATTTAACACTATACAGGAAATAGCATTTGCAAAAATATTTTGGAAAACAATCTTTCTCTACAATTTTACGTTGTCATGAATTTATAAACATTGAAACTACATGATTTGACCATACAAAAGAATGACGTCATTGTTTTGTATTTTATACAAATTAGTATGAGGCGCATCGTTTTGACGTTTCTTCAAAATATACTGATTTGACTTGACAGTCATCTACCATAACGTGATAACGTCTTAAGAAAATATTGAATGACATTGTAATAAACAACCATGCCTGTGTTAGCTTTAGTGGACCTGGAGGCATACGCCCGACAACTACAATACTTCAGCCTATCAGCAGGCGGAATCGCCATTCGTCTTGCTTAGCAACCCGTCAATAACGTGACTGTTTAGTAAGCAATCAATAACGTAACCGTTGCTACGTGACACCTTAGCAACCAATCAATAACGTGACCGTTGCCACGTGACACCTTAGCAACCAATCAATAACGTGACTGTCGCTACGTGACACTTTTTCGTGCGTGTACCCCGTCATCGATTACACGCATAAAGTAGGGTTCCGTAGTTCCCCCCCCCCCACCAAATAAAATGCCCACTTTACATATAGGGGAGGTACCCTAAAATATGATTTTCAACATTTTATTCACTGTGTCGGCCTAAGGAATAGGTAGGTATGTGTATCCATGCAAAATTACAGCGTTCGAGCACTAACAGTATCTGCTAAGCTGCGAACGGACAGACGGACATGGCGAAAAGAATGAGGGTTCCGTTTTGCCATTTTGGCTACGGAACCTTAAAAAGAAGAAAAACATTGTTATTCAAGTTCTTTTTTTATATATTTTTTACTAGCGACAAAATATTCATGTATTACAAATCTAATATACATATAAGCTTTTCAAATTTTCTGCAGGGTTCATATCGTGGCCAGATTGATGTAATTTAATCTAGGTCGGTGTCGATTTCCGACATATTTTTCTTCTCGTGAATATCTGAATGCTGAAATATTAAACAGGCAACAGACTCCCGACTACAGCGAAGCCAAGAAGGGTTATGTTTTAGCTGTCTTTGTACATATTTAGCTGTAAGTACGTATATTCAATTACTATCTGACCTGCGCAACTTCGTCTGCGTAAATTTCCCTCAATTTTGCAACATGATTCATTGCTGCTCCGCTCCTATTAGTCGCAGTGTGATGTTATGCCTATAGCCTTCCTCGATAAATGGACAATAAAGCAGAGAAATAATTTTTCAATTCGGACCAGTAGTTCCTGAGATAATCGCGATTAAACAACAACAAACAAATTCTTCAGTTTTATAATACTCGTATTAGTAAAGACATGAGATGTCAATTGTTTCGCCGTCTTGTGCTTTGTTTCTCCGGTTGTGACCGATTTTTTTTGACTGGCCTGTTGGTCTAGTGGTTAGTGACCCTGACTGCTAAGCCGAAGGTCGTGGGTTCGATCCCCACCCAGGATAAAACTTTGTGTGATGAGCATGATGGTTTGTTCTGTGTATTTATCTATAATATGTATGTATTTAGAAATATATAAGTAGGTTTTTTTATAAGTTGTCTGGTTTCCATTGTACAAGCTCTGCTTAGTTTGGTATCAGAGAGCGTTGTGTGAGTTGTCTCAAGATATTATTTGCCACATTGCCACTTGTGCATTATAATATCTCCTTATTATAATGCACAAGTGTAATTACGTACAAATAATATACGGACGTATTAAATTATGAAATTATATGGTTGTGTTTTAAACTATGGTGTGTACACAGCATGAGCAATGGAGTACAGGAAGTTATTTAAAATTAATTAAAACCAACATCAATTAAAAATTAAAAATTATTTGTAAACTACAATTAAACTATAACTAAAATTTGCTATAAATTAACTACAGCAAACAAAATAAAGATGAATAAGGTCAATCGGTTGCACAGATAATTCAAGCAAGAATTGTTTTTAAATTTTTACTAATATTATAAAGATGAAGAGTTTGTTTGTTTGTTTGGTTGAACGTGATAATCTCAGGAACTACTAGTTCGAATTGAAAACATAAAATTTGGATAGCCCATTTGTCGGGGAAGACTATAGACTTAATAACATCACGCTACGTCCAATAATAGATAATAATAATAATAATAATATCTTGGGACAACTCACACAACGCCATCTGATCCCAAACTAAGCAGAGCTTGTACTATGGAAACCAGACAACTGATAAACATACTTATATATTTCTAAATACATACATATTATAGATAAATAACACCCAGACACAGAATAAACCATCGTGCTCATCACACAAAGTTTTATCCTGGGTGGGGATCGAACCCACGACCTCTTGCGTAGCAGTCGGATACACTCCCACCGCGCCACAGAGGCAGTCTAAATTAATTTAAATTTAAATAAGAGCGAAGCAGCAATGAAAAATATTGCAAAAGCGGGTAAATTGACGCAGACGAAGCTGCGCGGGTCAACTAGTGTACTGGGCAGTGGTGGACGGTCCTTAATACACCATTATTTTCGGTTTCCCTTAGAATTGTAATTACATAATATTTATAATTAATATTAATTACTAGCTGTGCCCGCGACTTCGTTCGCGTGGAAGTTGGGTTTATATTAAGGTAGTTTATGTTACAATTTAACTTCTGTGTAAAACATATTGGAAACATGCTCCACAATGCTCTGTGGCATCTATGGATATTAGGGCCTAGCTCTAATCAGGGCCCGACCTATGGCAAGGCAAGCCAAGCAAATGCCCAGTGCAGCAAAATTAAGGGCGACAAAGTTTATGGCGCCAGACGGTTAGAAGACAAATTATAATAGTATTTTACCAAAATGATTTGCATCACATCAAATATTACTATTATCGGTTTCGGGTTAAATGAAGCCCGAAACCGCCCAAGTACACGCGCGAAATAGGGCTAGTGTGAGATAAGTTTTAAAAAAAATGTCCTGGTTTTAAAACATTGCATTCCCGCGGTAGGTACTGTGATGCGTGTTCAAACAAACAGACAACATTCAAACGTTTCTAAAAGATATACTGAATTAGTATATCTTTTAGAAACGTTTAGTTTAAATACTAAACTACTGTCGTAGCCGAGGATAGAACAAAGTGGCGTGCAATTAGAGAGGCCTATGTCCAGCAGTGGACTGCGATAGGCTGATGATGATGATGATGATGAACCTGTCGTTAATTAAGATCATCATAAATTCATATCCGTAAATAATATATATATAATACATAATCGTAATTTCAGATTTATTTTTTAAATCAATTTACCTGATTCTGTTTCATTTGTATTTAAACGCCATCTATTTTCAAAACTGGATAAGTTTATTTTAATACTTGATGACTTTAAATTAAATTATACTTAAACTATCATGCATATTAAAAGTAGGTAAGCAAGGTATTTAACCTAAAATTATTCACGCGATTAAGACCCGTAATATATATATATTCATAATAGCTGTGCCCGCGACTTCGTTCGCGTGAAAGTCGGGTTTAAATTAAGGTAGTTGTAACGAAATAACTTCTGTGTAAATATGTTGGAAACAGTCCTGTTGACTAAATACTTACTAAATAAAAATCGATCTGTTCTATTCTTTTAGATAGTTAGTTTGGTGTGCGGCTTAAGTAGTGGGTTTTCTGTTGTTTTTGTTTCATTCTTTCAACGTTATACCTACTTATTACCTAATAATTTTTAACAGAATTTGTACGAAAATGTTGTTACTTCTCATGTGATCGTAAACTTGTAAAGCCTAAGTACTTAACTGTGATAGTTTCCTTATAATTTTAGTATTTATACTACTACCCTGATTTTTTTCACATACCCAACATCAACCATTTAGCTGGCAGGGGGACACTTGACTCTAACAAAAATGTTCACTATAAAGCCTAATATTATACACAAAGGAATCCTTAAATCTAAAAATAGTCTTCACAAAACCTAAACGCTTTTTAAAAGACCTATCTAATGATACCACACACGATGGGGTAGGTAGGTGAGAAAAAAATCACATCCCCACTTTACATATAAGAGAAATAATGATTTTCAAGATTTTGTTCTTTCACTTTATCGGCGTTAGTAATTTATTCATGCAAAAGTTGCAACCTTCTAGCACTAACAGTCTCTGAGCTAAGCTGCGGACGGACGGCCATAAGGGTTCTATTTTGTCATTTTGGCTAAAAATGGGGTGTATTTCATATAGTGTTACAACGCAATACTAATAATAAAACTGCTGTAACACTTTAGTAAGCAAACACAGAGCGTGTCATGTGTGTCATGCCCGCGAAAATGTCAGATATCCCTAAAGGTACGGTTGACAAACAAAAACCCCCCTCCTCCCGTCACCCGAACTACTCACACTTGAACGATGTTGAGCCATTCATTATCGTTGAATTGATGAACACGTAATCTCCAACCATAACGCCAAAACATGATCCTCGATGCACCTGTGTGATGCGTGGTTAAACAAACGGACAGACAGACAAACATTTCTAAAAATCATAGCAATGTGTTTCTTTTTAAAACTTATTTTACTAAGTATAGAACGTTATTGAATACAACGCCATCTACTTTCAAGAATGTTGCCACTCAGCATCTCAAGCACCTATAATACCCTAATAAATGTTTTCACAAATAAGGAATTATTTGATCACGGTGAACAATTTGATTTCATAGATGGCGCTACATGTTTTTTTTTACGTGTGTAATGTCTTTTTTTTAGACGAACACATCATTTCTGGAAAAAGTCGAATACATTTTAATTATAATGTTATATTGTTTTTCATTTCTACTACGATTAATTAATTACTCTCAGCAGTGCATGCAATACCTATAAATAACTTACCTACGTGCATAATTTACTTGATTATTAATATAAAAAAATAATAACCAAAGTAAATAAGTTACTTACGGTCGAAAAAATAACTAAAACATTGAGAAAAATATTAAAAAAGGATAAAGACAATTTAAAAAAATACAAAAAGAACATAATCAGACATCGGTTTAGAGCCCGGGACTTCGTCGTCAAAGTCCGCTAGCAGAGCTTCGAGGCTAAACTGTTCGCTACATGTCACGTAAAAATAACTGTTCTTATGAAACTTAACAATGTTGTGTTTAGCTCCTTTTAGTTTTAGCGTGAAGTTATGTATTCCATGGGTTACAATTATAGATAATGTCTAATTGTGGAAAATTTTGTGATAAACCATTATGGTGCGACAAAAAATACGTTGCTACTCGTTCCCCATAGACGTTAGCGTAATGATTCATAGTGTAAATAATGTCCTATAGTATTTACTATAAAACTGCAAATTTTCATAAAGATCTGTCTAGTACTTACTGTTTTATAACGAAAAATAGCTACAGACATTATCCCTTACTGCTTAGCTCCTATGGGAAAAAGCGTGATAATTTATAGCCTAAATGTTAATCTGCATCTATTAGATTGCACGTGCAAAATTTCAACCGAATCTGTACGGTAGTTTTTGCGTGATGCGTGTTCAAACAAACAGACAGACAGACAGACAGACAGACAGACAGACAGACAGACAGACATTTCTAAAAATGCAGCAAAGTGTTTGAATACTCTTTTCGAACATTTCCTAATATTTTTTTTCACTAAGTTCAGCCATGTACAGACACGTGAAATTTACAGTTTTATTATATGTATAGATATCTTACTATTAAATCTATTTTTTAACTACTACTACTGACTATTTAAAAACTATATTTAAATAAAACTAAGACTAAAAACTAAAATACGATCCAAAAAATTGGGACCCTGGGCATAGTTCCACAGTTACTGGCAGCATTTCCTCGCTGTATTCCCGGTATTACGAGTATTACGACTGCTAGGTATTTGTGGTAAGATAAATGCGTGTAAGTCCACTTTATAAATTGCATTAAGATATCAAATGTATGACACCATTATCATTGCACACCAGTGATCACTGAATATCCAGTGATCTCGATATGTACCTATAGATACAGTGAATACGGTGTGAGATACAGCTGAATAGAACAAGCATCAGCCGTCATGCAAACGTCACTGTTATTCAACTGCAGGCCAAAAATAGTATACCCATTCGATAATACAATAAACTAGCATATAGAAAGAGAAGAATTCAATTCAATTCAATTCAATTCAATTCAATTCCATTTATTTGCGTAATATGGGTACAAATGATGTAACAATAATAGTAATATAAAGAATCACCATAAACAGCTTTGAGCATGCAAATTAATTAATATTATTTTATAATCTAAGAAATCAAAACAAAGTGAGAATCAATTAAATACAGTATACATGTCGAGATTTCAGAATATGTCATGTGTAGAAATTATAATTTTAAATTTGTAAGTATATAATATCTAATAAATTCATAATCATTTCCACTAAAATAAATACAGTACTTTAACAAATAATGTCACCAATTAATGTCATATATTATCAAGTAGGTATTCCTTAATAGAGTAATATCCTTTATTGAGTAACAGTTGTTTTACTTTTTGTTTAAATAAGTAAATATTCGATGTTTCAAGTATTGAAGTAGGTAACTTGTTATATATTCGAGGCATCATACAAAATATACTGCTATTAAATAAGTTTGTTCTATTAGACGGAAGCTTTATTTTGAAATTATGTCTTCGACTACCATATGTCTCAAACATGTTAATATTCTTCCTCGCAAAAAGTACAACTTCCAGTATGTAGATGCATGGAACAGTCAGGAGATTTAATTTTATGAAGTAGGGTCTACAGCTATCGGTCTGCTTCAACTTACAGATCACTTTCACGCATTTTTTTTGTGCTATAAGTACTGCTTCCTTCTTTGTACAATTGCCCCAGAATAGAATCCCATACCTCAAGATTGGTGTAACATAACCATGGTATGCGGTTAAAATAGTTGATATGTTTGCCGTTTTAGACAATACATAGAGTGCGTATGAGAATTGATAGAGTCTTATGCATAGTAACTCAACATGTAACGACCAATTCAAGCTAGAATCTAAATTAATACCTAAAAATCTAGTTGTTTCCACATTTTCAATTTTGTGGTCAAAATAATGAATGTCCATGTTTATTAGCCTATTAGTTCTATTTCTAAATGTCATATAATACGTTTTATCAAGATTAATTTTCAAATTATTAGATGTCAACCATTCAATTACATTGGATAACGTTTTATTTAATTCTTGTTGCATTTGGAAATTATCATTACCAGAAACTATAATTGTACTATCGTCGGCAAATAATACTGTTTTATGTTGTGTCACTTTAGGCAAATCATTTATATAAATGATGAATAAAAGTGGCCCTAATACACTGCCTTGTGGGACACCAGACACAACCTTGTAATAAGAAGAAATAAAGAAAACTTATTCATACATACTTTGTGTTGACACATAGGCACACCTTTATTCTTAGTATAGCGTGATGCTATAGTATATGAGTCAATTAAGAGACGAGATCTTATGTTAGTTATTGACTAGTTTATTGAAAATTCTAAACAAATAAATTTTTATTAAGAGGTAGGGGTAATCTGTTACATTCACAATTCTTAGATATAAGTGCTTGGGCGTTTGTTAATTTTTAATTATTTAAAAGAATTTAGTAACTAATCAGGAAGTAAAAAAACATCACGTTCCTGAGTTTCTTATTTGCTATATACTTATTCGCAAAGGGCAAACCTGATAGCAGTTTGCCCAGAATCAGTACATTTACGAGGATCGACGTGGTCAGCATTCGGTTCGGCAGTACTCCTCAAACTGAACGAAGATCCATGAGTTTCTTGGCAGCTTCTTCTTATGAGCTTTACACTTGGAACTGCCGCCTAACTAAACTAATCATAATTTTATTATTTATTAATTTGACGTTTTCAAATAATCAGTGATATGATTTTACTAATTAAAGAATATTGAAGTTCGAAGTTTAAAAGGCGGTTCGAAGTTTGAATGGCGGTTTGAAGTAACTACTATGTAGTTCGGCTTCATTAACAAGTGCCGATCGGGTAGTTCAAAAAATCCGTTGTTGTTGATAAGATGCCTGTGTGTTGCTTCCCTAACACATTCTAATTGGATAGTCCTATTTTACGATTAACATGATAGAAAAATACAGACACAAACTCCCTAGTTTTTATTAATTGATTTGATTGTATATGTGTCCCATTTCATTGTCCTCAAGTGTACAATCGCCTCGTAATATATACCTACCTACTGATAGGTCGCTCATAGTTCGACAACAAATCCACGCACACAGTCACACATGTACGAACGATCTAAATCTTCGATATCTAGGTGGTCATTCTACCGAGATCTGTGTAAATACGCGTCTATATATGCATTAGCCGGTTATTGCTCGTTATAGGGAGCCGGCTCTTTTGTATATGTGTATTCTGTGCCATCGGTCTAAACCATAGACATAGAGACTGGACTGCGCCTTCTCTTTCAAACATGAAGTAAATACAGAGGCCGTACCATGCATACGTCTTATAGCCGGTCAATGGTAAGCAGTCCTGCTAATTTTATACCAAAATCCTGGCAAAAATAAGGCAAGCCAGTGATGACGTCACCAAACCGGCGAGCGATCTATCTGTCAATTCTTTAACAGCAGTTCAGCGATTGACATGCGTCAGGGTCAAACGTTAAGTTGAGCTGCCCTGCACTTGACATATAATTTAGATGTTTATGGTCGCGCAACCAGTACTTTCTAGAAATCTGATTGATCCACGTGACAGGCTTGTGTATATATATATTACGGGTCATAATCGTGTGATTAATTTAAGGTAAAATACCGTGTTTATTGCCCGATATTACCTTAAATTATTCACGCGAATAAGACCCGTAATATACATATTTTCATAATGCGTACAAATCGCAAAAGTTTATTAACATTTATAGGCTTGTCTATGTCATGTCACTTTAACATTACAAAAAGAGACAGATATTGACTGCATCATTGACGTAGAGACTAGGACTGCGCCATCTGTTTCAATTAAAAAGGAAATATTAACTGCAAAGCGTGAAGGAGAGCTTTGACAGGTATTGTCCACAAAGTAGCGTTGTTTCTTTCTAGAGAGTGGTCAATTTTGTTACGTTATGGCGCAGTCATGGTCTCTACGTCAATAAACTGCACAGTTGTGTTGTCTCTTTCTAGAGAGTGGTCAATTTTGTAAGGTTGTGGCGCAGTCCAGTGTCAATGTCTATGGGCTGCACCAATGTACAGGTCAGTGATTTCAACTGACCAATATTGGAATGTATGCCAGATAAAGTTCGATGTGTTGTATTCTGTCAGCATAGGCTTTGCATCCGATTCAATCTGATACAAGTTCAAAAAGGGATTTTTAAATTGTGAAATGTTGATGGAATCTGTGTTTGCCAGTGTATTTTTTATTTTAAAAGGTATAAAAGCGTTTGTGATATTTTTGATGGATAAAAACGTTAAAAATAAATGTTTATCTTTTGGAATTGATGGCTACATTTTACTTTAAATATATAATGCCTCGGTATCACCGATTTTTATACCCTCGACTGAACGGAGAAGGTACCTATTTGATTGGGTTAGAGATTGTTTGTATGTGTGTGTGTGTGTGTGTGCGCGTGCGTGCGTGCGTGCTTGTGCGCGCGCGCGTGTGTGTGTGTGTGTGTGTGTGTGTGTGTGTAGTGGAATGTTGCCATTTATCACAAAAACAGTGCGATTTATTTAGATGTGGTTATTTGTAAAGGATGTTGTGTTATTGATACTCGTATTTTATGCATATTCGGAACTGTCCAAATGATGTAAGCTCAGTTTTCTGCTATTATCACAATCCCACCTACGTATCTGTCTGCATGTTTGTTTCTCTTTTACGCAAAAACACTGAAGGGATTCTGATAAAACTTTACAGCACATCCAAATTAAAACTTCAAATGTGAAAGTATCTCTGTCTCTCTGTTACGTTTTTACGCTTAATCCGGTAAACCGTTTAAGATGAAATTTCGTATGGAAACAGTTCGAGCTTCCGGGAAGGAGCTCCGTGTTTTTGGCTCGATAACCTATAAAACCTAGTAGGCTTTACAATCATACATTACGTAAGCAAAGTTGCGGAGAAAATATACCTATAACCTCCCTAATATATTCCACACTATCTGACCCGCGTAAATTTTCTTTCCCGTTTTGTTACATTGATACTCCGCTCCTTTTAGTCGTAGCGTGATGTTATAAGGCCTATAGCCTTCCTCGATAAATGTGGTCTAAATTTGAATCAGGAGTTCCTGAGACTACCGCGTTTAACCAAACAAACTCTTCAGCTTTATAATTTTAATATAGATTACCATAATAATGAACTAACACATCCATACTAATATTATAAACGTGAAAGTAACTCAGTCTGTCTGTTACGCTTTCACGCTCAAACAGCTAAACCGATTTAAATGAAATTTAATATGGAGATAGTTTAAGTCCCGGGGAAGGACATAGTATAGTTTTTATTGCGATAACCGACATCCACGCGGGCAGAGCCGCATGCGAAAGCTAGTTCGTAATATAATAAAGACATAAATCAGTTCACATTATCGCAAACCCAATGTGGTTAAACGAACACAATATCTGCATTTAGCAACACAGTTGTTACAAAATAGGTACTTTTGATTTTGTAATCAGCTACCCACGCCTATCTGTGAACAGTGCAGGTATATTATAATGATATTCATGCTACCACCCACTGGGTGGAAGGTATATACAAATAAAGCGGCGGAGTCTAATGGCTAAGGCTTCGGACTCGCAATCGTGAAGTCGCTGGTTCGAATCCTACCCATTATACTACCGACGTGTACCCACTCTTAACAGCTTAGCTGTAGCGGCTAACAGGATTGCTAGTAATGTGAGACCTAAAATTCCACATTGCTAGTTATCTTTTAGAAAAGCCGAGAGTATAAAAGATAGGCATAATACCAGGGGTGTAGCTTGCCTTAATGCCCTTGGATCATAATTGATTGTGCCCAAACGGCCAAATAATAATAATAACTTTTTATTTCGAACCTTATTCACTATGTTTTTTTTCGTTTTCGCGGTTAGCCTGCGCGAACAGGCGCATGCGCTGTGCGCTCAAAGATGTCCGCGCAAGCTGACAAGATTTCGACAGTTTTTTTTTTTTTTTTTTTTAATCTTTTTTTTTTTTTGTTTATTGGGGATTTTAGTACGCAGTACGACTATGTCAATTCCATCGTTGCTTACACAAATATCCTTACAATTACTTAACTAAGAATAACCTACTTATCTAACATAACAGCAAATAACAATTTCGCCGACTTAGATATAGGATTCGCCAAAACACCATGAAACATTCCTACATCAAGTCGCGAGAGATTAAGAACATGTATAAGCATTTGCCTCTTATCATGGTATCGTACACACTCCTCTAACACATGTAATACATCCTCTATTGTGCCACAAACCTCGCAATTAGGGGTTTCAGATTTTCGCATTAAAAACGCGAATTTGTTTAAAGGAATGTGTCCCGACCGTAATCGATGTGCTACAATAATTTGGCGACGACTTAATGTAGCATTAGCAAACCAGGGTACACGAGGAGGTTCACTTTGTAAGCTTTTGTACCAGATTCCTTTTGATTTCGATCTCTCATCGTAATATTCTTTCCAGAGATTGTGACATTGCGTTCTGTACTTAATTATAATCTCAGAGCATGTTGGTAGTAAGTGCATCTGTGTACCTGATAATATAGCTTCCCTGGCTAATCGGTCAACCTCCTCGTTACCTGCTAGTCCTATGTGAGATGGTATCCATTGCAAAATTATAGACTTATTCGTTTTGCTTAGTGAATGGATAAGTTCTAAAATTTTATATGCTATCGCCAACCCCTTTGACCCGAAGACACATTTGGATATATGCTGCAAAGCGCTCTTACTGTCGGTGCAGATTAGTATTTTATTGATATTTAGGTGTGAAGCATATTGAAGTGCTTTATAGAGAGCAACTAACTCAGCTGTCATGATAGTCAGATGTTTGTTCATTTTAAATATTTTGTAAGATTTATTCATTGGATCATAGTAAGCTGCACCGACACCATCAAGCGTCTTAGATCCGTCTGTATATAAAAAATGCCAGTCACTGTATCTTTCTTGGAGTTCGTTTATGACATTGTACTTCAAAATATTAACATTGAAATGTGACTTTGGGCTGTTTACACAATTTAAATTAGATCTTATAATATTATTGACATTTATATTAGATACCCATATTTCCAGAGTGAACATATCAATAGGGTAGGAGGAAGAGATCTCCTCGGACTTTAGCATGAGGTGCGATGTAACTAACAGAGGATTCCTTTTTCTATTCCAATAACTGTGTTGAGCCATCTTACTAAGGTCTGTTATAATATTCCTGGTAAAGTCATTGATTCTATTTTTTAAACTCAAATAATATTTGGATGCCAAAAATCGTCTTCTCAGGTTTAGGGGAGGTATGCAGGAGCATTTTCCATCACATGGATAGGAGTAGTTTTTATAAATCCGCCGATAATTCTTAAAGCCTGGTTCTGTACTTTATCTAGTTTATAAGTATGAGTAATTGCAGCATTATCGTACAGAAAGCATCCATAATCTATCCTGCTTCGAATAAGAGCAATATACAATCTCCGAATGTGTAACGGATGTACACCCCACGATGATCCCGCAAGAACTTTGAGTAACTGAATCTTTTTTTGTGAGCTTTCATATAACTCGTTGATATGTTTGCCCCATCTTAAGCATTTATCGAGCCATACGCATACCCCCAAATACTTATAACAGTCAACAAACACTAGTGAAGAATTATTTACATTAATATTAAGGTCCATCGACAGTCTCTTACGGCCTCTACTAAATAGGCAACATTGTGTTTTGTGACTTGAAATATTTAGTCCTAAGAGTTCCATACATGAAGTAAATAGATTTAAGGCTGTTTGCATATTATCAATACTATCTTTGAGCTTATTATAGTTGCAATAGAGGACAAAGTCATCAGCGTATTGACTTACATACACATTTTGAATGTGTCGACAAAAACTAGCTGTGACTATATTAAAAAGTAAAGGCGACAACGGGTCACCTTGAGCAATTCCTTTACTAGTCCATCTAGTGTATTGTCTGTTATTTTCTTCGCCATTAATTACTAGATGTCTTTCTTTTAAGAATTCCCATATATATTTACATATTTTATCCCAATTCCCAAGTCGTTCAATATATAGATAACACGATCTATGAGAATATTGTTGTACGCTCCTTCCACGTCTAAGAATACGGCAAGTGTAGGGGTGTTCAAAGTGAAACCTAATTGTATTTTAGTGATTAAGCCCGTTAAGCTATCAAGACACGAGTGAGATTTTCTAAAACCAGTTGTACTAGGTGATAATATTTTTTTATTTTCTACAAACCATTCTAGCCGTTTTAAAATCAAGGTATGAAATATTTTGCATAGGCAAGACATTAAAGCTATAGGCCGGAGCTTACAATCAGAACCACTGTTAGATTTGGGGATTGGTATGATGTGAATATCTCTCCATTCGTAGGGTACGCACGAATTTTTGAAGATCATGTTATAGAGTTTTTTTTTTTTTTTTTTTTTTTTTTTTTTTTTTTTTTTTTTTTAAATAAAATAAGTACTTTTAAACAATGGTAGGAAGATTAGTTATTATTAAATATGTTATATTATCGATTCCGGGAGAAGTGTCTTTAGGTTTTAAACAGGTCTGTAATTCCTGTAAGGAAAATTCACAATTTACAGGTGATTCTGCATCGCTGAGTAGGGGAGTTGGGGTCAGAACAAAGTCCGGTGCCATTGAGACCAATAGCTCCACTTTTTTATCATCTGATGAAAATAATCTAGATCGTTTTAAGCCCTTAAGCCATCGCATTTTCCTCCACATATCAGAAGAATTCGTTGTATGGTCGATACTGTTACAGAATTCATAGCAATTTTGGGACTTGGCACGTCTAATTTGTCTTTGAGCTGCTGAGATTTTTATTTTTAATATATCTAAGTTTTGTGGTGTGGGGTTTTTTCTAAAGAGTGTTAATGCTAACCGTCTCTCCGCAATTATTTTTGAAAGCTCCTGATTCCAATAGGGTTTCGGTTTAAAATTATTTCCTGGATTTATGCAGCGTTTGGTTAATGGGATTGATATATCAGCAGCCTTACGTATTTGCTTAGTCAAAAAGTTATACATGCTTTGAACGTCTTCGAAAGGGGTGGTTCTAAAAATGGTGTTGATATAGTTTCTCTATATTTAGGCCAATCAGCTTTTTTTAAAATTTCGTTTTGATATAAAATTATAAGTGTCCTCATACTTTATACAAATTTTAATCATTAGATGGTCGCTGCCAAGACACTCGCTACTTACTGACCAAAAACTATTCGTAGCTATGTCTGTACTGCAAAAGGAAACATCGGGAGAGGTTTTTTGTACAAAACCATTCACGAGCTTTACCCTAGTAGGCGACCTATTATTCAATGAAAAAAAATCGTTTTCTATTGTGACGTCAAACAACTGGTTTCCTCTAGAATCAGTTCTGTTGGACCAACTTGCATGATGGGCGTTAAAATCGCCTGCAATTATGGAGTTTTTCGGTAATCTTGAAAATATGTATTCCCAATCTGCTTGAGTTGTTCTTACTGAAGAAGGACAGTAGACAGATATTATATGATTAACTAGTTTGCAATTGATAATTTTGATATGGATGATTTCTATACCGGAATTACTCACAGATAAAGGTATAATAAACGTTTTTAGTGATTTGTGTGAAAGAATTGCGACCCCACCATACGAGTCGTATCTATCTTTTCTATAAATATTATACCCGGACAGATTTAATCGAGTCTCAGGCTCCAACCACGTTTCGCTAAGTATAGCTACATGAATATTTTCTCTATTTAAAAATAATTCAAACGCATTTAATTTAGGCTTAAGGCTCTGTGCGTTCCACAGGACTATATTAATATTGAAAAAGGTTACCTCGTTAGCCATCTTTGAATAATGTAAACATTGTACTTGCTATATCGCAGGTCTTAAAAAATGTGACAATATAGGACATAGCTTCTTCTAACAGCATTTTCACGAAATCCTTAACCTTATCTTCAAATAAAGAATTCGATGTAAAAATATCTTTACACTTATATAATAAGTTAGTAAATCTAGGCAGTTTTTCTCTCCTATCCTGTCTTCTATGAGAGTCTTCTACTAGGTCCTTCGTGCTATTTTCCTGTTGTTTCAATGTCTCTTGGAATTCTTGTTGCTTTTTTCGACCTTTGCTTTTTTTACGTTTTGCTTTTTTGTTTTTTTTTTAAATTGCGGGATTTTCACTCGTATCCTCCTCTGTATCACTTTCATCTTCACACGATATATTCATTTGTATTGGTAGGGTTAATACGTCAGTTTTCTTTTGAGAAATGAGGATATCTCTGTAACTATAATTATTTATTGAAGTAGACTCCGTATTTTCATAGGGTACATTCTCATGTGTAGCGGTACGTTCAAGTGATTTGTTCTGGATATATAAACTAAGCGCTTTTTTATATGTGCAGTTGTTTTCGCTCATAATATTTCTTATATATTTTTCTTTTAAATAAATTGAGCAGTTTTTATTTAACGCCATATGTGACCCTTTGCAATTAATGCAGGTGTATTTCTCTGTTTGACAATTGTCATGGTCTTGTCCACACTTGGGACATTTGATTTTTTGAGTAGGACAAAAGCGCTTTGTATGCCCATATTTCCAGCACCCGGAGCACTGCGTGACGGGGAAGATGTATGAATCAACCTTAAATCGACATCCGTACCCGTAAACATAATTAGGTAATGTAGAACTCATAAATGCGACACGGACAGCTTCGCTATTAGTCCATTGTCCGTCCACATTTAGACGTTTAAGTCTTTTTACCTCTTTTATATCAATCTCACTCTGGAATATGGTCAATAACTCGCTTTCTTCCAAATCCATATCTATATTTCTTAGCACTCCATATGTAACATTTAATTGGTCTGTTCGTTGACACCTAAAGTCTAAGTCCTTGAACTTTTGACAATTAAGTAGCTTAGTTGCATCTTCAATGTTTTTAAACGACGCAAGTAATTTATAAGGGCTTTTATATTTTATTTTGAGGATATCATTTATATTTTCCGATTTAAGTAATTTTGCCATACCAATCATTTTAGGTAGCACCTTTTTTGATGTGATACAAACTTCAAAATATTCCGGCACTTGAGCATTTTTTTTAGAACTACCCGCACTATCGTTTTGATTATGTGAATAGCTACGTAATAGTCGCTTCGGTCTTCTGTTCACCTCGATAAATCCATCATCTTCTACATTATTTTCCTCGCTATCCTCTCGAATCCTTTTCTCAACACTTCGCTGTATATTATTCTCTTTTCCTTCATTATTTTTCGCTCCAACCTCTAAGTTAAGTTCAACATTTCTTTCTTCCACCATTTTCTTAGTACTATCTTCACTTAAATCACCCTCATTTAATGACGAAACACTTACAGATTTATGAAATCTATCCGTTGCCATCTTTATTTATATCCATGTGGGTATTATTAGAATAGTGACACTGAGACTAACGAAAGGCGTCCGTTCGACCCGGCCGTCAGCGCGACACTCGGATTTTAACAGTTAGAAGCGCGGGCTTGACGCGAAAACTAAAAAAAAAGATAGTGAATAAGGAGCCAGTGCATATGCATATTTTGTTAGTAACAAGATGAAATTTAAAAACTAGTGTAGGTATTAGGTATAAAAGTTAATATTAATTATGAAATGAGACGATAAGCAACTTCAAGGGTTATATAAGTGAAGATGGGTGATGGGTGCAACTACATAGTTGCACCCATCGCTTGAGTAGCGGAGAGTCTCATCAAAAGGACTACTTTGAGTCCCTAGCACAAAGTAATAGATTATTCAGAGTGAGTTGCTGGCATTAGAGACTCCTGTATCCTAGGAGCCTACAAACAACGACAACGCCAATTTGATCCGCAGTTTTAGTTCCTGAGCCAAAATGGCAAAAACGGAACCTATATAGTTTCGTCATGTCCGTCCGTATGTCACAGGAATTTTACTCAAATACTACAAAATGAATATTGATTAAATATGATAAAAAGGTGGCTACTTAGTTTAATAGCTACATAATAAAAATAAATATTTTTAGGGGGGCACTCTATACATGTAACAAAATTTTTTTGAGCAATCATCAACGTGTGATACATCATTTGACAGGTCTTTTAAAAACATTTTGAAGTTTCGAATAAACTGTTTTGATTAGGTAAGTGTAGATTTTTAGAAATAATCGCTCCGAAAGTTGTATAAATTGTCCACACCCCTTATCTTTTAAACCGTGTGACAACTAAAATTATTACAGACATGATCTTATTACCGAAAAACTGCGTTTCTCAACAAAAGGGCGTAAGTGCCATGAACATACGCTCTTCTGCTGGTGCAATTATACAAATCGGCCATGGATCCCTATATAGAGCAAACCCTGATATGCTCTTCCCCGGTTTTTCGTGAACCTGCCCTCCCTTCCCTAGAAAAACATCAACCTCATAGGGGCACACGGAAATAGGCTCTACGGTTATTAAGCTAATCGAATAGAATTACAATCGAAGAGAAAAAAGTTGTTGCGCGTGCAAAACCACGAATATGACAATTAGCTGACGATCATTCGAGGCATTGCACGCGCCATGTCTTCATTCTATTCGAATACCATTTATGTCCTGCTGCCCCCAGACAAGTGTTTAGACGGGTTGGGTTCAGGTATGTATTTTCATACCTAATTCAATACATATTTGTAATAGTAGCTATAATTATGTGCCTACCTAATAAATTGATTTATGTAATAAGTAAATACATAATTAGTGCCCTTGTAACATAATTAATTAGGTATTAATTACTACAATATTATGTTTCATCCATTAATAATCAAAATGCTACCTACCACTAATTGGCTCACTTCAATTGATAATGAGGTAATTCGGCAGAGAACCAAAGTTATCAACATAGCCAACCGGATTAGCAAGCTGAAGAGGCAATGTGCTGGCCATATTAGCCGAAGAACCGACAACCGTCGCGGGTAAACGAGTTCTTGAGTGGAGACCGCGTCTCGGCAAACGTAGTTGTAGGACGCCCTCAGGCCAGGTGGAGTAATGATTTACGCAAAACGGCTGGCAGGAGCTGGATGGGAGAAGCCGAAGATAGAACAAAGTGGCGTGCAATTGGAGAGGCCTAGGTCCAGGATTGATGATATATTATGTACAGTAATTTGGTCCCTAATCAATTGCATAGGTACACGCATCATACCTATGCCTCAAACACCTGTTTGACATGCTAACAACACTAAAGGTTCATTTCCGTGCATCGCGACCGATCGCGAGCCGCTCGCGGCTTACGACAAGCGGCTGAGGTAAGTGACAGACGCGCGCGGCCGACGACTGTCGTAGGCCTGCGCGCGCACTGTGAATATTGTCGCATCGGCCGCGAGCGTCAGCCGCTTGTCGTAAGCCGTAAGAGAGGCTCACGATCGGCCGCGATGCTCGGAAAAGAACCTTAATACTATATTTCTTAGACTGATGTGAAATGTTGTCAATTTGAAAAGAGTGGCTGCGAGTTTGTATTGCCAGGTTATTTTCTCCGGCTTTAGCTATTGTTTGCGAACTTAGCATTACATGTACATGTAAAATCCCGACGTATAGTATATAGTATACAAGAGTTGTTATTGCATTTTATGTGAATAAAGAATTTTGAATTTTGTTTGCTAACAAACATTATGCTAAGTAAATGTTGATAAACTTTCGCGATTTGTACACATTATAAAATTATATATACTACGGGTCTAAATCTATAATCTAAATGATATCATCATCTACCCGTGACTACAGCCGTTGCAATATGATCGAAACGTCGTCGTGAAAATTATTCACGCGATTAAGACCCATAGTATATATAATTTTATAATTATACTACGTTTCAAGAAAATCAGAGCCAAAAAATATAAATGCCCGTAATAACTTTTACACCCCTTTTCACACTAGGGGTGAAATTTTGAAAAATACTATCTTACCGGATGCTTGTATCGCATAGATAAAAATATATGTCCTTAAATTTCCACGTCTCTACTATCAGTAGTACTCACTATAATAATTATTAATAATTATAATAAAATTCTTACGCGCACTAATTGTTTCGGTGAATTTCGTCCCGCCTCGTAAATCATGTTCATTTGTTCAAACCCACTCAAAAGTCAAATACACACATCAAAAGTGTCTAGGGATCAAGCATTTTTATGCGGATTTCTTGAGATTGAGATGTGGCTTTGTAATAAATTTATGATTTTATAAATTTATATGGATCCTTTTTGGTGCATTTCATAATTTGAATCAGGAACTGTGAATCAAATTCGAGTAAAAGATGAAAATCAGCTGTCAATATTTTCCCTATAAAAACATACAACGCATTGAAGACATTATTAGTGCTACTGTTTCCCTACTACTGATTAAAACCAACGTTATTATGGAGCGGCGACGTCATTTAAGCAGGGAAGAAATGCTCAGAGCCGTGGGAATGATAGAAGCTGGTTCCCGGCAACGTACTGTGGCTTTAGCTCTGAATACAAGTCAGAGTGTTATCAGTCGACTTTGGACACGTTACCGAAGCACTGGTACCGTGGCTGAGCGCCATGGAGGACGGTATCGCTGCACCACACGGAGACAAGACCGATACATTCAAATCTTAACTCGAAGAGGTCCAACAATAACCGCCATGATGTTAGCCGTGAGGCTTCATCACTCTTCAGGGAACTTAATTAGGGACCAAACAGTCAGAAACCGCTTGCATGAAGTGAACCTTCATTCCCGAAGACCGCTACGGGTACCACCTATAGCAATGCACAATCGTAGGATTCGATATCAATGGGCTCTTGAACACAGAAATTGGGCAGAAGAACAATGGCGTTTCGTGTGCTTTTCTGATGAGTCTCGTTTTGGTATGAGACCGGATACAAGACGTATACGACACTGGAGAACCCCTGGACGCCAACAGCGATTAAAATCCTGCCAGGAAGTCCATCCTTATAGTGGTGGAACCATCATGGTATGGGCGGGTATTTGGATCGGCGGAAGAACTGAGTTGATTTGGATCAGAGGCAACCTCAACGCTCAAATTTATGCTGAGACGATTGTATCAGACGTCATCGTTCCTCTACAAGTGCAAATCGGTCCCTTATTTCAGTTAATGCATGATAATGCACGACCGCACACCGCAAGAGTTGTAAGACAGACTCTCGCCGCAGCTAACATCAATGTCCTGCCCTGGCCTGCTCAGTCGCCAGACTTGAACCCGATTGAGCATGCATGGGATATGCTACAGAGAAGAGCTCTGCCGAATATGGAGGGTATCCAGTCGCAAGAAGACCTTTTTTTGTTGTTGCAACGAACATGGGCGGCCATTCCACAGCGTGATTTGGATGAACTCATTTTGAGTATGCCAAACCGATGTTCTTGTGTTGTTAGTGTTCGCGGTAGAAACACGGATTATTAATTGTTTAAGTTACCCAATAAAATTTTAAAGAAAACTGTTATTTCAGTCTTTTTTTCGAACTTTAATGTTAGTGGTTCAAATGTCAAAAATTCCTTTATTAGGAAAATGGCAAATTTCTTTATTAATGCAAAGGTGACTTGGTTTATCGTTACTGTGACAAACGAAAACACTTTATTTGATGAATCCTTAAAGAAATAAAAAAAAAAAAATCAATCAGGAGAAAAGTTATTGCAAAAATATATGTTGATCCCTAGACACTTTTGATGTGTGTATATACATCAAATTTCATCCAAATTCGTCCAGCTGTTTTGAAGGAGTTAGGTGACAAACACACGTGCTGAAGAATTATATTATTGGTATAAAAAAAATTCTAATATGTATTATTGTCAGTTGTTCATCAAATGAAATCAAATTTTGACAAACATACGTACGTAGGTACAAAAGAATTATATATCTATCCCTACTAATATATAAATGTGAATGTAAGTTTGTTTGTTACGCTTTCACGCGAAAACTACTCAACCGATCATCATGAAACTTTGTACACATATTCTTAGAGGTATTAGAAGTGACATAGGCTATTTTTATTAAGAAAATATATATATATATATATATATAACCGACATCCACGCGGGCGAAGCTGCGGGCGAAAGCTAGTATATATATAAAAGGAGAAGCTGACTGACTGACATATCAACGCAACTACACTATAAGGGTTAGTTGCACTAATTGACTAAAATGGTAGTAATGTGATTACCACTTAGCGGTATGCAGTGTTCAACAATTTACAACGTGCGTTTACATTCGTCTTTTCACCTGAAATCGTTAAAAAAAACATGTGTGACGTGTTCACCTTGTCTTTGATGACATAAAAAAGGATTCTGTAGTATGAAGGCTTATTTTGATGAAGTTGTCATCGCCGAAATAGCTCAGTTGGGAGAGCGTTAGACTGAAGATCTAAAGGTCCCCGGTTCAATCCCGGGTTTCGGCAGTGTACGCTTTTTGTACATTTATCTTAAATTTGTTTTATTCTTTATTGTTATCGGTACATTTTCAATTTTTTGGTTATTTGGTTTTGATATCTTGTGTATGTAAATAATTTGATAGTTGTAAATATGGTAAGTAAATATAGCTGTTATCTAATCAGTTTGTGAACAAATAGACAGTGTAAAATTGGACAAGTTAAGTAGGTACTTACTTTACTAACTACTACTACTTTACTAACTTTACATTTGTATATTTTCCTACAACAAATTTGAAAATATATATCAAATTGAAAATATACATATAAAATATTTAGATACCACAAAAAAGATACAGTGAAAGATTTACTTAAATATTTCTCTGTTATATTTTTTATAGAGAAATTAGCACCATTTATTTGATGGCGTAAACCAATCATTCCAGCATGTTTACCGTCATCAAGTGATGTCGCCATAATATATAACTTATCTAGATAATATCGTCCAGTACACGTCCGGGTCCATTCTACCTGTGATGTTATCTGTATGTTATCAATAATGCCCGTATCAGTGTCTTTGTTTATTCTGCTTCCTTTCTTTAGATAGGTAGGTATCAGAGGGCTTTGACAAGGTTCATTTGTTCCGTGGCGAATTCGCTAAGGTCATACAACGATCGTTCGTAAAAAAATGTCTATGGAATCGCCGACAAACGACATGTTCTTAAAAAAAATGGGTTGCACTCGTGAGTGCCGACCAAAGAGTAAACTAATACTAGTGCCGACAGAAGTGACAACTTGACCATTAACGTTGTGCATTTTTTAACAATATTCATCTAATGAGTAATCATACACAAACATAAAAATTTTAAAAATGTCAATGACAACGACATGACAATTAAATCAAAAATATTAGAATATAAATTAAAAAACAAAAAATTTAAATTAATAATATATAATTTACTGCATGTACGATTTTTAAAATATTTTCTTACCTACAAACCATGACCTGACAATTACATAATAGGTACAGATACAAAAAAAAAGTATCACCCAAATTTGTACAGCCGTTTTGAATTTATTTATTTACTTTTAGGAAAGCTTACAGACTAATAACATACTAAGCTACTGGGTAGGTAGGTAAAATGTTGCTAATAACAAGCTTCCACATTTAGCATTTAGTTTTGGAGATCAGAGTAATGCACTTGTACACTCATACATTGATTTTTAAATTCATTTTTTTTTACCATTATTGAAAACCAGAATCAGTCGCTGCCTGAAATTACCTAATCGGAACTTGGTCCCATCTTCGGCAATTAATCTATGAATAACTGATGAAAATCTAAACGAAATCGTTAATGATCCTACTCAAAAAATCTACAAACTCCATTTTACTTTTCATTCTCAGGCGTAACTGAAATACAAGTCTTTTGAATTAAACGAGTGCCCAGAGGGACGGACAGTATAAACAAACTTTGTATTTAGAAAATAATATCTATGAAATACAAATAAGATTACATTTCTAAGATCTCTGTATATTGTTTCGGAGTATGTCTTTTACAATTTTAACTATAAATGTTGATAAACTTTCGCGATTTGTACACATTACAGTCTTCCCGTGACCACGGCCGTTGCAATACGGTCGAAACGTCGGGCAATAAACAAGGTATTTTACCTTAAATTATTCACGCGATTAAGACCCGTAATATATATATTTTAACAATTTTAACTACTTGCATTTTTTATAAAAACAATAATTAACAAAAATAAATGTAGATGTGGTGTGGACTTAACTGTTTTCCATCTTTTGGAAGAATGTACAGCATATAACAATGAAAAAACACTTTGTAATGTACCAAATAACCTGAAGGATTGTTTATAAAAAACTTTCTAAAAATTATCAATGTATACAAATCTCTGTAACCTATATACTGTGGTCGCTATATGACCTTTGTTGTTAAAAAGCGACGTAAAATAAATAAAATAAAAAAAAATATATTAAAAGCGATAATGTGGAGCGCACATAAATATCAATCTTGTTGACTCATCTATATACCTAAGGTGCATTAATTGTGTTAGGAGTTGTTCACAAGATGAATGATGAAATACTCCTTTACCACCGATTGAGAACTCGATACCTCCGCTTCAACTAAAATTAAAACTGTAATAGTTTTAATTTTAGTTATATTACATTAAAACTAGCTGACCCGCGCAACTTCGTAAGCGTCAATTTCCCCCGTTTTTCATTGCTGCTCCACTCCTATTGATCATAGCGTGATTTTATATAGCCTATAGCCTTCCTCGATAAATGGGCTACCCAACAGAAAAATAATTTTTCAATTTGGACTCGTAGTTCCTGAGATTGCCGCGTTCAAACAAACATACTCTTCAGCTTTATAATATTAGTATAGATAAATTATAGTATAATTATAAATGTTAGGGGTGGACAACCCTTATCACTTAGGAGTATGAAAAATAGATAGTAGCCGATTCTCAGGCTTACTGAATATGCTTAAAAAAATTCATGACAATCGGTCAAGCCGTTTCGGAGAAGTATGAGAACGAACATTGTGACACGAGAATTTTATAAATTAGATTTAATAGTTTAGTGTGGAACTGTAGTTGAGAAAATAATAATTCTTAATATTTCCTTCACACACACACAAAAACACACACACACACACACACACACACACACACACAAACATCTTCTGTTAGATGTGATGTGATGTGTCCCCCCTTAAAATATTTACATTTATTATTTAGCTATCAAACTAAGTAGCGGCAACTACAAAACATCTTTTTACCAAATTTCATAAATATCCATTGTAGTGTTTGAGTAAATGCCTGTGGCATACGGACGGGCAGATAGACAGACAGACGGAAATTACGAAACTATAAGGATTCCGTTTTTGCTTCTTTAGCTCCGGAACCTGAAAAATAAATCCCTATTTCTTAGTAAAAAAAAAAGAAAATAACCAAAGAATAATAACGGGGCTGTGCGCAGTTCGCCGGAACACCTACTTAAAAATATTCATCAGGAAACTTAAGCAATGGCTATTAACGAAATCATTACAAACAAAATTATAACTTTTAACATGTTTTTTATTAATTTTTAGTATTATTATAATTTTTTATACTTGACATAAATGTGATAAATGGACCTACCAATTTGTAATTCTATAAATAATTCTGTAATTTAGAACAATTAATCATATTGTGTACCTAATTAATATAAAAAAATATGTTTTTTTTCGTATTATGCATATAGTATTATGAAACAAATTCAGCAGGTATCTTAATTAAACAAAAAAACATTTGCATGTTACTATTGACTGAAGTTGAAAAAACTAAATAGTTTATAAGACCAAAGATCTACAAACTTTTATGCAAATAAACAAATTTATGATTTATGAAGTATATTTTGTCTTTGTCCCCAGGAACGACAGCATACGACACAGTGAGACCGCTCGCGTATCAAGACGCAAGAGTATTCATGCTCTGCTTCAATATAGCAGAACCTGAAACCTTACATAATGCCGCAGCCAAGGTACGTTACCAACCATTCTACATAAACCTGCAGTCTAGGAAATGTAAACAGTAGCTACCAATGGTGTTACAGTGTAGACTGTGACAAGCTGCTAGGTCCTTATTCACTATCTTTTTTTTTCGTCACCTTATTCTGACTACGCCTACACCAGTGTTACCAATGTAAAATTACCAAATTACTGTAGACAAACACTATTAATGTCTTATTTACAGTAAACTTACAGAATTCAAATACTAAAATTACTTTTATTTTAAATGTTTTGCAACAAAGAACGTGAGTGAATAAAGTCCACCAAAATTTTAAAAAAAGGTCGCGTTTGTTCACCTGGGTGATTATAGTACACAGGTAAACAAAGGACAACGAAAAGGACACTTATATCCACCCAATTCACCTAGGTGATATCACCTGGGTAGTATGAGGACGCTAGTTATGTCCACTTTGTTCACCCAGATGAATAAGGTGGAATATTGATATTGATTATAATTTAATTGCTCGTTTGACATGATATAACAAACAAAACTAAAACAAACTACTTAATGGCCAATCATTGGTTACATTATGTAACACCTCTTTTTAATCCAGGGTTATTAACTCTTCACGAAGACCAGAACCGATAGTATACATCTAAACTAACTTGCATTCATTTTCAGTGGTACAGAGAAGTCCGAACTCACGGCGGTTCAGCGCCGGTTCTCCTCTGCGGCTGCAAGGCTGACCTCCGACATGACAAGGAAACCCTCACTATGCTGTCGAAGCTTAGAACACATCCAGTTACTAGTGAAGAGGTACATATTTTTACCTATTGTTTGCGAACTTGGCATTACATGAAACTACATGTAATGCTGACATATTTATCACAAGCGTTGTTTTGCATTATATGTGATTTTTATCATTTATATAATACTTTATAGAAGTTGTAGAATGTAACCGATGTAACAACTAACTTTTATCACAGCTATTGTCAAGTATTGAAAATTGAGAAAATAATGATTACATTTTTAGTATTGCAGTCATAATCATGTTATACCTAATTGAAATACTTAGATGAGCCCTTTAATTTGATACCTATATTGCAGTATTCAAAAGAACTTTTTTACATCTCTTTATTTTGATATCTCACAGCCGCCATGTTTGTTTTTCTTCAAACGTCACTTATTTAAGAACACTCGAGCTATCAAGACGAATCCAACGACGTCTTAATTGTATAAATCCGGTCAGTGGATTGTGAGATATCAGGTAATAAAGAATATTACGTACATACATACATCCAAGATACGCGCGAAAAACATAACCCTTCCTTACAGTCGGGTAAAAAATATAAAGCTCAATCCGTGAAAATGAGAGTTATTACCTACGCATGCATCTTCATTCAAAATCATTATTTTCAGTACATAATGCAAACCGATACTGACATTATATTAATTAATGTACCATAAACTAGAAACCTAAAACGTTTCGCAATCAAACAATTTAGCTTGTAACTGACCGGGCATAAATTAGGCCACATCCACAATTGCCATATATGAATTACATTCATATCCCGTATAAATGTATGCAATATAACTCAGAACACGCCACATTTCATAATGATCCATCTAAATTACTCCCATGTAATCCTGTCTCATAATATGCCTCGTATTTTAAATTTTCATTTCACGGACTTAATTCAATTCACGTGAATTTCATTTATTTTCATACACGGTCTAAAAGTATGGGACATTCGAAATCTCTAATTTCACGGTCCAGCGCAATCATTTCGACATGAAATGTTAGCAAGTCTTTGACCAAAGGCGATATAACTACATTCAGAATTGGTAATCTAAATTGGAATGTCCCGGACACGAATTTTAAGCATCTTTAGGTATCATACATACCAAAATCACCTCTCGTGTTTTTCATCCATTTGTATTACACTACACAGAATGTAGACAGATTAAATCAATACACATTGCTGGCTTGGTGTTACTTCCATCCAATACCCTTACTCCAACCCGCAATGTATATCGAATTAGTAAAGTTAGACTGTCTTAATTCGGTATAGTGTATTAAGCGCTTTAATGAGCTTCGTCACCGATAGGGTTGCTACCTTTTTGCTATATCTTCTAATAAATTTGGCAACCCTAGGTGTACTTGTAATAAGTCTACACTATAGTACTAGTAGAACATTGACGTAAGGACCAGGAAGGCGCCATAACCTCACAAAATTTACCACTTTCTAAAAAGAGACAACGCTACTTTGTGAGTAATACCTGTCAAATGCTGCGCGAGTTTTTTTTATCTCTTTCACGCTTTGCAGTCAATATTTACTTTTTAATTAAAAGGCATTGCGCGGTCCATGTCTATACGTCAATGGTAGGTACTACATGACCTCTGTAGTACGCTAGTGAGCTTAGTTCTTATAAAGTATGCAATGAATGTTAATAAAGTTTTCATGATCATACCGAGAATTTCTGTTAGAGTTTCATCAGTAAAATATTTTTAGCGATACGCTAATATGTCTGTATGTAGGATGGGAAAGGGATGGTGCCATTGCAGTTTTGTTGCAACTTATCTTAGTCTGCACTTTGTACCAGTTTCCATCGGATTTAGGTTACAAAAAAGCCGGGCAAATGGATGTCGGGCCACGCACAATGTAGGGTTCCGTAGTCCCCCCCCCCCCCTCAACCGAATAATGCGGCTTAAGAAGTTTTCTGTTGTTTTTGTTTCATACTTAGAACGTTATACCTACGGTACTTAATATTAATTTTCAATGGAATACGTAAAATTTGCACTTTAAAGCTTAATATGTCACAAACGGATACCTAAATCCAAAAATGGTCTTCACAACCCCTAAACGTTTTTAAAAGACCTATCTAATAACCCCACACGATGTGGTAGGTGAGAAAAAAGAAAATAGCATCCCCACTTTACTTAAAAGTTTTTTAAGATTTTATTCTTTTACTTGGTCGACGTAAATAATATGTGTATTGATGCAAAATTGCTGCCTAACAGTCGCTGAGCTAAGCTGTGGACGGACGGACGGACATGGCGAAACTATAAAGGTTCCGTTTTGCCATTTTGGCTACAGAACCCTAAAATTGAAATTAAAAAATTGCCATTTCGCCCTATCGCGGGCGGTCTATACATAGATTACCTACATAAGGATATTGTAATTCATAAAAAGTGGAAATCTTGGCACGGATATTTTCCCATTTTCCATTACCTGACTGAGCAAGCCAAAGTCCAAAACTAGCTTAAACTATCAGCTTACTTTTTGCATAGAGCATCCTAAATCCCAACTTAAGTCGGCATAAAGAGAGAACATTACGAATGGTTACCCTGGAATCCGAACAGTCAGCGGCCGCAAAAACCTAATAGGTATAACCAGCAATTACAAAACTCGGTCGCCAATTCAGGCCTGGCCGTACAAATTAATTTGAGATCTTATTCAACTAGTAACCATTTAGTGAATGGGAGCGCTCTAATTGGCCAGCTCTATGAATGAAAGCAATGGACTCAGACCGGTGCGACTTTGAAATTCTTTGGAGCGAATGTACTGAGCTAGTAATTGAAAAGCTGTGAGTTCTATTAAGTCTTTTGCCAATAGAAAGTTCGTTAGTTGACCAAGTTTAGTTTGCCAACAAAGTTTCGATGAAACTCGTCCTTTAACCATATAGATTTGACCTATCATTAATTATGTTGAAGGGTAGCTGTATACATCTGACGGCGAGGAATTTGATAGAAAACGGTTGGTTAAGTTTTGCAGAGTTTGCGAAAAATGAAGGTTAGCTATGATCCCCAAGAAATCAAAATACTAATCAATAATTCAGTAATTTTATAGATTCTTTTCAGCTTTATTAAAGCGGCTTTCAGACGATTGGAAACCAAGTACCAAGTAATTTGGTTTACAACAGCCGTCTACACTTTTGAAAACCAGCAAGGTCACCTTGGCGGGAAGGCTTGTTTCCAACCGTCTGGAACATGCTTTAATGTATTAGTAAGTAGGTAGGTATGAAGAATAAAAGGAAAAAAAGCCTTTTGACTCTGCAAGACAATTTAAAGATTTTGATAAGTATCTTTACATTTTTAATTTGTTAAAAATATTAAAATACTTTGACCTAGTTGATCTATTATGTTGAAGTAGGTACCTATTTTAGATAATAATTTTCATTTCAACGAATCCAATATCGAGATAATGTCTAGGCCAAGGATTCCCAAAGTTTCCCAGGCGTCGCCAAATGAAAACTGATTTTTGGGGTCTACGAGGTCTAAAAATCGACCCGTATTAATTATTATCACAAGTTCTGCCTCTGTGGTGCGGTGGGAGTGTATCCGACTGCTACGCTCTTATCCTGGGTTTGATCCCCACCCAGGACAAAACTTTGTGTGATGAGCACGATGGTTTGTTCTGTGTCTGGGTGTTATTTATCTAAAAGATGTATGTATTTAGAAATATATTAGTATGTCTATCAGTTATCAGTATGCTTAGTTAGGGATCAGATAGCGTTGTGTGAGTTGTCCCAAGATATTATTATTATTATATTATTATTATTTGAAACTTATAAGATACTGTTTATGTAAGTTGTGTTATGTGTTGGTACACAACTTATACTTTTAGAATATTTTCGGGGCTTAATCGCGTGAAATATTTAATGGCACGAACCTTTTATTTACCCGACGTTTCGATTGAATTGCACCAATCGTGGTCATGAGTCGACTCAACTTTTACTTATTATGAGAATTATATTTTTTTGTTTTTTTTTTTTTAAAGGTAACTAGCAATGTGGGATTGTCGTCCCCACATTACTAGCAATCCTGTTAACCCCTCCAGCTAAGCTCTATGGCTTGTGTTAGGAGTGGGTTCACGTCGGTAGTATAATGACCAGGATTCGAAACCACGACCTCACGATTGCGAGGCCGATGACATTAGGCTACCGCCCCGTTTGGAATTTAATATGCAGTATCATTGTTGTACTCAACAAGTTGATACGCTTTTTTGGTTATGGGGGTCTGAGGATAAGGGGTCTCTTGCCAAAAATAATTTGGGTATCTTTGGTCTAGACAATAACAATGTGTACACAATTTAGATATTTACTTCAAAATTAAACGATAGACAGAACCGATAAAAATGTTGGAAGTACTTGATTGGAAACTATAGAAATTGGACCATATTACAACTCATGTATCAAAACGACCAAATCGAATGCAAGGTTGAGCTATGTTATCGCTGTCGATCCATAAACGGGAGACCGTTTCCGAAATATGTTCTCTCTGTACCTCGAAAAGCCCTTATCTCTCAGGGTTGCGTCTGATTCTGTTGTCGGTATGATAGTACGTTTTGTCTGCGCACATTCTATGCTCTATGCTCTATATATGGTGTCTTCTGCGTAGTTGGATAATCTCTGAATTCTTATATTTTTAAGCTATTGCATAGCTATTATCGCGGGCTTTGAACGCAGCGACCGAATCAAGAAATTCCATAACGAAAATAAAACCTAACACCCCCCACTCCGCCTACCATGTAGATCGGCCGAGCGTTACCTTAACGTATATGTATATGGTACGACTGTACGAAGCTCGCACGGATCGAGACGGGCTGCTCCGACATGTAACGAAAAAAAAGAAAAAAATACTGCTTAAATAAAAAATAAATAAATAAATAATTGCATAAGTTGATAAAAATGCAATGCGTGCTTTACCGCGGCAGTCCCCAAGTGCCACACATTGCTTTTTTCAAAGAAGACTCCTGCAATATGGTTTAAACCCTGTATCACGGGGGACTTTACAAACATACAAGTCAGGGACGCAAAAGTACACCTAAACCCAAAACAACAATTTGTGGATCACACAAAGTGGTGTCCCAAGTGGGAATCGAACCCTCTAGCGTAGCAGTCGGACACACTTCCACCGCGTCACAGAGGCAGTCATAGTCAGCCACAGTACATAATACTAAACGCCTGCCGTAGCGGATATCAGTTATCAGAACGTTGAACGTAAAATAAAAAGCATTGCAAAATTCGTCTTTACATCACAATACCTACAAGTAGAATACCGTTCTAAAACATAAACTTAGAATAACATCTATAGAGCGTGTTTTGACTTACCTCAAGCTTAGTTTAAGGAGGCATTACACTGAGAGAATTATTTATTTAGCGCTACGTACACAGCGACACGATCGTCGGCCTCGCTCTTCCGCACACAACCATTACTTCACAGTGCGCAGGAGCGCAGGTCAAAATAAAGTAGAATATTCGTTCGTACTTATGTTAAATTACGTTTTTGTATTTGCCGCAACTTCAAGATTTATTTGCGGGATCATATTAAGACATATTCTTAAATTTCTTTATTTCATCTACTAGAAAAACTCTTTGACTAGTGACACAATTTTTTTCGTGTCCTAATATTTAGGTTTTCTATATACATTTTTGAGAGAGCCGAACCCTGTTTCTCGTAATCTACCCTTAAGTCTAATTTGAAGAGAATCTTTGCTGACCGTTGAAATTATTGATCATAGCGCAAGCTAAGATTATATCTATAAAGTCAGCGGTCAACGCGTGCTTTGTCAAGTTTTCTGCAATGTCAAAAGCTGATCTTGTGCTAAGTCTAAGTACAGCCTTAATATCAAACGGTCCATGTAAATTTGAAGATAATTAATTGATTACATGAGTTCATCGTATGACTACACACCACACAGTACCTACACATTCGTATACATACTAGATACATAATAATAGATTCAATAGAAACCGTAATTACTAAACTGAAACATTTATCAGTGGTTTACTAATTGATATTACTGTTTACATTGATGATATGTTTAATACATTTTAATCTGACGCTTCTACAACGTAGTACATTTTTTTTTGTATAGTCCACGAGTTGCTATACAAAACGTAATTTAAGTTAATAACATTATGCTTCTTTCTGTAACCTTTACGACGGATCCAAGGGGGGCCAGGAGCTCAAGACTCCCCAAATCTTTCACCATTCACTTATTCGATTCGTGTAAGTAGTGCAACAACGTGCCTGTCTGGTTCAAGCCCCCCCCCCCCCCCAAACGACATTTCAAGATCCCCCTCTCCCAAACGACAATACTGGATCGGCCACTGTGACCACCTGCCTATCCTTAGCTACCAATCCTTATTATCACAGGCAACGTTACAAAATTTTGCAACATTAAATAACTTATTAAAGTTCGTTATCACCAAATTAAAAACGTTGGCCTACAAAAACTATCTCAGGCTTTAATTTCAGTGTGACTGATAAAACTACTCTTATAATTAAGTAGGCAAATCAAACGGTTTAAATATTAAACGAACATTTTGTTCTGCAGGCTTTGGCAGTAGCTAGACAGCTGGGAGCGATGACTTATGTGGAGACATCAGCCAGGGCATCGACAAAGGGAGTCAAAGACGCCTTTGAAGTAGCAGCATTGGCCGCGCTCGGAAAACTAAACAAACAACAGATGAAACAGCAGGTATATTTGACTGAATGAACATCATTTCGTTGATTATTTTTGTGGTTAATCTCATGAAAATAATTATGACTGCACTCACAACAATGCCGTTATTTATGCGCATTGAATGGAGCTAAATAATGCACAGTTGCATATACTACGAAACTACCTTGCTCTTACCATAAACATTTATTTTCCAGTTAAAAAAAGTACGTCACTTAAATTCAAGAGTTTAGTGAAATGTATTGCTTGGAGTATAATAGTATTTTTTTTTCTACAGAAACAAGTGGGCCGCAGCAAAAGCAAGCGCGATCTCAAAGCTGAACTGAAAGGGCGAGCGAAGAGTTGCTGCGTCATGTGATCCGTGGCCGGCCACCCTTCCCGGTGGCCGCACGACTGCTAGGCGACCACCGCCCTACCTTTCTTGAACCCTACCGTTCCTAACGGAACAACTTTGGGCCTAATACTGCGCCTTGAGGAACACCCGACGTAAATTTTCACTGACATGTTACACTCTAAACAGGAGGTGACAGTAACACGACACATTTTGTTGTGTCCTTATTTATATATTAATTGTGAAAAGACAACGTGAAAAGTGATCAAAATAAAATCTAATCTTAGTGTGATTCATTTTATCAAAAGCCTAATAGAGAACTATTATTATAAATGAACTGGAAATTTTAAAAAGAAATGGAACGAAGTTCTTTTGGATTTTAGGTGAAGGTATCAGTAATATAAAAAGGTGCAATGTAATTTTAACCCTCAGGGTTTTGAGCGTGAGCCTGTGATAACGTTATTAAAAATATAAAATTTGCGAGAATAATAGAAAAGTTTAGATTGGATATAGAAAGGCGAGACGACGCTCATTTTAAAAATATAGTAATATCATCATTGAAAATATAACGTAAATTGTAAAGATTCATAATAGTTAGGAAAAAATAAGTGTTTTCATATACATTGAAATAACGGTCTAAGTATAACTTGGTGTTTTCTATAAGATAGCATTTTCATATGTATAGATTGTAATGGAAGTTAAGAAGGCTCCGTTATTTTATGTAGGACCAACGTTGCTATTAATTTGAATGCTGTAGCTTGACAATGTTTTAAAGCTACAAGCTGAAATTTTCTTTGTGATATACATACGTAAATGTAATTTATAAAAATGAAATGCACAATGGTGGACAATACTAAATTACGGAGGTCCATTTGCTAGTTAGTTTCACGTCCATGTTCGCTATAGATGTTAGATTTTTGTACGTTTACAATATGAAAAACTAAATGTTGCTTGCCTGTGGACAATCATACATCATTATCTGTAGCAAAATTATTATCTTTCACTATAACATTGTTAAAATGGAATCTAACCATTTTCATTTCATTTATATTTTTATTCTTAAATTTAATTTGTTTATTATGTTATGTAACATTGGTTTCATATATTTTTAAATATATATTAAAGGTAACAGATCAATTTTACCAACAATTCGATTTCCTTTTTAGCAGATTGTTGATTCCACGAACAGAAATTCTGCTAAATAGAAATAGAATATTAATTGCAGTCCTTTTATTCAGCACCCAACGTAAATGTCAAATAAAGGCTGGTCGTATTCAATAATTACGTTTCAAGTCACGTCTATACTAGCCCCAGCCAAGTCACGATTACTCTCATAATCCCTAACGCAAAATAAAACTAAAAGGAATATAACTGGGAAAATATTCATAGCAGCCAACACGAAATTCATTGAATTTTAATATTAGGGAAAATATTTGAAATGGTTTAGTAAAGTCTACTTGATTTATTGGGTGTTTCATATTTCATTAAAAATATTTGCCAACTGAGCTTATAGTGCTTACCTAAGACTAAGCATTTGCGTTTATCGGAATAGTAATTACTTCGAGCTTTGACACTTGTCTCAAGCGATGAACTACAATAAACTGATTGAATTTAATCTCCCAGGTCATGTATTAAATAGACAACTAATGATCTAATGTAAATATAAGCAGTGGTAGCTTAGTGGCTAAGGCATCGGTCTCTTTATACTACCGACGTGAAGCCACTCCTAACACAAGCCTTTGAGCTTAGCTAGAGGGGTTTACAAGATTGCTAGTAATGCGGGATAGATCCATTGCTATTTATCTTTTGGTTTTGAAAAATAAAAAAATATTAATTACGATTGCGTAAATGTACATATTACAAGTGAGTATATTATTCATATTCATATCTTTATTTGCATTTCACACTGTAAATTAATAAGATATTATGGCATCTATATAATCGTGTTTATTATGTGTGCTGTCTGGTTCAACATTTCTCATTTTAGCCGTCATATTAAATAAATTGTTGGTAAAATTTGATTATGCCTTATAAATCTTAAGTACAATTTTATTTTTCTTTGACGCTTATTTAACAAAAAATATTAATTTATATTTCATATTATTTTCGATTGTTTAAAGTATTGTAAGTCGATATCAAGCTTTAAATTCAATGTTAGCTTTAATTATCGTTATATTTAACTATTTAAATATGTAGTAGTAACATTTCATTACCGTGGGGACGATTTGACTAAATTATATCTATTTTAGGACTTAATCGCGAGAATTAAGTACAAACGTTTTATTTACCCGACGTTTTGATCAAATTGCAGTGGACCCGTGACCATGATCGGTGCAATTCGATTGAAACGTCGGGTAAATAAAAGGTTCATACCTTTAAATAATTCACGCGATTAAGTTCCGAAATATATCTAATATGTATAAAAATCGCTAAAGTTTTAAAACAATGATTTTAATAAATTCTTATTTAACGTGTAACTATATTTATTTTATGAACATACGTGTACATATCATGTAAGATTCGTGTTAATGTGAACTCTGACGTTGTTTTAAAATAGCCAGCAATGATTTTGATGCCAATAAACATGGCGAGCCCATACGGAACTGTCAAAATCACGCATGCTTGGCGGACATTTTTGAGAAGGCTGCACGCACCTTGATGCATTATTAAGCATGGACTTGCCGTGGATATGGAATAAAGACCGTGAATAAGCACCCTGTATCACCTGCATAAGGAAAGTTTTGATGACTGCCTCTGACAATACAGTTGACCTGGCAACGTTCTGAGTCTCCACCATATAATATTTATTGCCTACAACTTTGTGGAAACGCTATAAAGAAGAAAAACAAAAACATTATAAACACAAACAAACTTTGACAACTGCGATAAATGTGGCGAGCTGAAATCTGGTTAATTAAAATGTAACAAAAAAACATAACCAGAACAACAATCATAGTAATTTAAAAATGCTAGAAATCTTTACTTTCCTCATCATCTGGTATGTGACCTTGAAAATATTTACGCGTATTGGACCTAGATCAATAACGTATATATTTTCAAGGTCATATACTGAGATTTCTACGATATTGCAAAGGGCTACAGCAATAGCCGTATAACTTTTATGGTGACCAACTAAACGCACACACACACACACGATTTGTTTGAATATACATCATTGGCCCTTTATTTGGCCCCTTTTTACTTGGCCTTTTGTGATCAATCATCAGATAAATGAAGAATATACGTATATTATCTATACTAATATTATAAAGAGGAAAGATTTGTTTGTTTGTTTGTATTGAATAGGCTCCGAAACTACTGGTCGGATTTGAAAAATTCTTTCATTGTTTTGAAGCTATACTAACCCCGGGTGACATAGGCTATTTTTTATCCCTATATTCCAACGGGAACGGGAACTACGTGGGTGAAACCGCGATGGGTCCGCTAGTGTGAAATAAAAACGATTGTTTCCGTACCAAGAATGACGTCAGAAGTCTACCAAATGCCTTATATGTTACTCTTTAATTTTGTATAAACGTAAAACATGTTTTAATATTAGACGAGTTAACTTGACGTTAGACCACTTTGGATGTTGTTTCTAGATATCGAATATAGCGTTCAGTGTTTTTGATATCATGTGTTTTATTTTACGCCCAATTCTACTAAACCTTATTAAAACAATTAAACACAGTTTTTAAATTTTCGTCTGTATGCCTGTTCTTCTGTCTATTTGTTCCGGCTAATCTTCGAAACGGCTGTACAGATTTTGATAGGAATTTCACGATCAGACAGCTGATGTTGTAAAGAGTAACTTAGGCTACCTTTATCTCTATAGGAAGTGAGCAGCACTGCGATTTTACGCGGACGAAGTCGCGGGCACAGGTAGTAAATCAAGTAATTTCTGATTAACACTAGAATTCATCGTCATTGTATTTAGGTAAAAAAGTTTTTATTATCTTAAATTGATTTCAGTTTAGGTCTCAATTAAACTAAAGACGCTAAAGTTGAAAACAGTAATAGGGATAATATTATTCAAAACAAAATGGATCTTGTAATAATAAAAAACAATTTCTTATTCATAAAATTCTTAATATATTAACTATCTCATAAATCTAGATTACTAGTCTGACTGCCCTATCCCAGGTCACATTGTTCCACAAATATTCAAGGTCAAGATTTAAAATGACCTTGAATATTTTCAGGTCAATGTTGTATATGACCTTGAAATATAAAGGAATATGTAATGCGTGAACAATAACAAGTAATTATCTTGCAGTATTTTAGTCTTGATTAATATAACATTGACCTTGAAAAAAACAGAGGTTAAGAGTTTCGATTTGCACCCCGAAATATAATTTTAAGCGATGAATAGGATTGTTTACTTTGTGTCTGGAATACTGAGATATAATAATAGGTTTATATAACTGTAATTAAGCTTGTAAAAGCGTCAGTGATGGATCTAGATCTACCAGGGTCTTGACCTCGATTAGGTTAAGTAATAGGTATCAAAGAAAAGGACATACATTGTTACCAAAGGCATAAATACTTTCAAGGGGCGCTTGAGTTCCGCCACTGTACTACGTGGACAGTAAGTTTTATTATTGAGGCATATACAAAAATTCAAGTAGGTAAGGTACTACATTACGTATTATTGTCTGCAATTACAACGACTTATAATAAACCACTACGCAATGTACAACAAAGGGGCTGTATTACTCTCCCCTAGAAGCTAGTCGTTTATCGCTTCAGTGTGGTAGAGCAAACGATGTGTATTGTCAAACCCATATCGCCCATTATAATTTCAGAACACAACAACTTTCGCGATAACTGTCAAGACGGTACGTATAGACGTACATTGTGGAGGTGTATTACAGAAGTAGAATTTAATAGCGTGAATTATTTAAAGGTACGAACCTTTTAGTTGCACCAATCATGGTCATGGGTCGACTTCATAGTCGACCCGTGACCACGGTCGGTGCAATTCGATCGAAACTTCGGGTAAATAAAAGGTTCGTACCTTTAAATAATTCACGCGATTAGGTCCCGAAATATATCTTATGTGTATAGAAATCGCGAAAGTTTAAAAGCAATAGAAGTAGAACTACTACTCCTTGAAGGATAAAATTCGCAACGAGGTCATCCGACAAAGAAGAAAATTTACCGACATAGCATGCAGGTGAAGCTGGCCATATTTGCTGAAAGACCGATTGCTGATGAAGTAGACGATTCCTAGAGTGGAGACCGAGACTTGGTAAATGTAAGGTTGGACTACTTCTAGCAAGATGGACAGACGACATGAAGAAGGTCGCTGGAATGAATTGGATGTGGAAGGCGGATGTCCGGATCTTGTAGCGTCCTCCGCCTTATAAGAGAGGCATATTTCCAGCAGTGGAAGGATACAGGTTGATTGGTTTTAAACAAAAGAAAAACATATTTGACTGCCTCTGTGGCGCGATGGGAGTGTGTCTGACTGCTATGCAAGCGGTCGTGGGTTCGATTCCCACACGGGACACCACAAATTGTTGTTCCGAGTCTGGGTGCACTTTGTTTCCGCTACTTGTATATTTGTTAAGTCCACCGCCGTTTGTGAAGTCGTCTTTAAAAAAATATATTATCTTAATTGCGCCGACCTCACCCCAAATGGCCGATCTTAACAACATTAGTAGGTACATCTCGTCGGTAGCATCTTGCTAACTCTAGTAGTGAAACTCCTGTTTGTGTTTCGATAACCATTCATAAATGAAAAACCCGAAAGCTTTTCTATATAGGTATATATAGAAAACCTTTGTAAGTTTCACTACAAGAGTTCGTTATTATAACAGACTGTTAACTGTAGATACAGAGGTGAATTCGACGGTTGAAGGTTTGGTTTTATTTTCAGTACATTCATTCATTATGTAATGTAATTGCTTTTTTTAGTTTAGTAGTAATATGAACCCGCTGTCCATTCAATTTTGTCTACCTCTCTCAATATCTTATTTCAACTCATAATCCCTTTACGTATTAAGTAGATACATGTAGTAATTTGCATAGTAACCAAGTACTTTGACAATATATAGGTATGAGTATTAATGGATTTCAAACTTGTTTTACTTTGCATACAGTATGACTGAAACTTTCACTTGAGTTAATCAGTTATGAAGATTTGTGAGACGCTTATGTGTCTCTACGAGTCTTAACATAATGACTCAAGATATAGCGTGCCGTCCAGACATACATTTATAGACATTTCCTACATGTATTTAAACAGGTGTACCTGTTTAAATACCAGTATTTTGATTTATTTTTTGTTGGTGTTAAAGCAATTGGCAACACGCTGGTCTGGCCTGAAAGAAGCCACCTCCTCATCAAAAACCGGAATCGGTGGAGACAATTTGTCTGTGTGAAGGGTTCTAGTGACACCAGAGATAGATATACCTGGGATTATGTTTGTAAAGGGGATGCAATTGACTCTTCCGATAATACTGATAGTCGGACTGGCTCGAAAGGCTTGCAACCGGTCAAATGCGAGTCAGATTCGTGGTGACTTAAGTCATATTAGGGTTTGGGGGGAGGGGATTGAAATTGTAACAGTATGTATGCAAATTTCCACCTAAACCATTCAGGAGTTTGTGACAGTCTCTGTTTCAGATAAATAAAGAAAGCACAAACTAATATTTTATATTTAATCATTCGTTACCAGTACTTTGGCACATAGTTTTAACTTTGTTGTAACTAGATGCTCCTATTATGTTGTACCCACTAAGGCTGATATTAGTTTATCTCATGTTCCAACTTTTTAATAATATAATTTGCATCAGTCCTTTAATATGGTGTTTAGTTTATTAGTGGCAGCACCTTACCCCCATATCAAGTTTATAAACATTCAAACATTTTAAAATTGGCAATTTGAAAAGGGTGGCCTCGTGTTTCTCCGGCTTTACCTATTGTTTGCGAACTTGGCATTACATGTACATGCAGAATCCCGGCGTATCACAAGTGTTGTTTTGTATCCCAAGTGAAAAAATAATTTTGAATTTTGTTTTTTTCACACAAAAAGACTGAGCACACAGGTTGAATTTTGTTAGTAAGATTGACACCTATGCGATGAATGGACCAAATAAAATCACTTGTAGATGCCATAAGAACTGCAGCAAACAGAACTGAACAGAATCCTGCCGTAATATAAAACAGAAAGTAATTGACCCTTCAGACTAGACACGATCTTCATTGAGTGAAGAATACTACTAAAAAAACACAGAGACAGAAAAACACATTCATTTATGCGAAAATCAAAAACAATAAAAACACTGCTGTACAAAGCTGAACTACTGAAACACATTTTTCCAATAACAACGACCTCTTTCCAGTGGCAGTTCGTTTTATTACAGCTAAGGGTACGAACACGTATCCCCTAAGTGCCTATTCCGACCTTATAACCTATATACCATAACGTCTTACAAGTCTGGTTAAAATTGACTGGGAAAAGTGTTGTGGCGTTTTGTTATTATGAGTTTTAGGTATTTTATTGATAACGAGTAGCTAAAACGTGTCTTTATTTTCAAACTAGCAGCCAAATTTCAAATAGAATTTATTGAACTATCTATATACATGATATATATGTATTATACATATAAATGATCCAGAATATATTATCTGTATGACAGTGAAAATCGCATTGAAATCAGTTACGTAGTATAAAAAATCTAAGCATACGCTTAGATATGTTAAACTACGTAACTGATTTCAATGCGATTTGAATTGACATACAAAGTGACTTTTTTTTGATTTGACAGACAAAGTGACTGTTTTATACTATCTAAAGATTTATAGAATTTTATAAGCTACGGGTCTTAATTGCTAAAACCTTTGATTTATTATATTGCAACGGCCGTGGTCACGGGTAGACTCTAACCGTGGTCCTCATTCACTGTTTTTTTTTCGATTTCGCGGCAAGCCCGCGTGAATTGGCGCATGCGCGGTGCGCTCAAAGATGTCGTAGAATAAGGACCCGTATTGCCCGTTACTACGCATAAAATTCTATAATGTGTATAAATCGCGAAAGTTTACGAACATATAATGTAAAGATTTGTCCTTTATGGACTTGCATGTGTAAATATTCGCGCAAAAACTGTACGATGTCTAGGTACATGATAGCGGCTTGCATGCGCAAACAGTGCAGTAACAGTACCGTTTTGTCATCTAAGAACCTCTTCAGATGAGACGAATTACGCGCCAGTGATATGCATGAGACAAATTTGTTATTACGTTCATATGACCGGATTCAGGACAGTCAAAGATAATTTAAAATAACAATAAAATAATTTTCTGACATTAAGTATACTAGCAAAGTCTTTGGTCAGAGTTGATATTATAGTAGGGCCAATATAAAGATCACATTTGATAGTTCATGAAAATTTTACAACGTAACTTTGTTTTTGTAACACCATATAATTATTTTCATCAAAGTTACAACTAAACAATACTTTAAAATTTTTGAGTTAAATTTAATATATTAATTGAGTAAAACGTTAAAAAAAATATTATTGGGTACCTACCATCCCTACACGTAAAATGATATGATTTTCCACATCGTGTGAGGTGTCGGATAGTCGTTGATCAGTCTTTTAAAAATATTTAGGGGTTGTGAACATTACTTTTTGATTTATTTTATGAATAATATTCTACTATATGATCCCTCCTAAATCTTATTTAGAAACACAGCTTGATAGTTGATTTGTTAAATAGGGGACCTACTGTTCTATAAACGTTAAGTTATAAGATAAAAAATCATTAAGATTTATTTCCTTGGTGCGTTCTCCTCTCCTGTCCGTGAACGCGTATGAATAAATTTGGCGAAGAACTTCTTTTATCTCTCTCACCCGTGAATATTCGAACTCACTCCTGTCTCTATTATTAACCTCTAAGTGACAAGGACAGCATGAGACTTACACTGTCTCACAAAGACCCATTACATATCAGACAATACCCCGCAACCTAACAACATGTTCCCCATAACACATCCAAAAGAATGCCATACAAGATTATACCAAGTTAATATCACACTTCTGACTACAGTACACGACCTTCACATCCAGCCACGTTCAGGCACGTCCCACTTATTGCCAATATAAAGCAGCTTATTTTGTTTTTCCCTACTATTATGGCTGGTAATTGCCATCTGCCTTTGATGGTAACGGCATATTTCTATGTCTACTTACCATTTTGCGACTTCAGTTCTTCAATTACGGCTACCAAGGATTATTGAGTGAATTTTCTTTTGGTTTATTTTAGTGTTTCCTGGAAAAATTATTTATCGATTTTAAATTCAAAATTGTTAAACAATAAAGTAGTTTGTCTCGTTTAGATGTCATCGAAAGTATACCTGTCTCTACAATTCACCTTTAAGTGACAGTGACAGAATGATTTAATTAGTGACTGTAGATATTTGTTAAAGTAGCGTCTGAAAAATGAATCACGGCTGCCGACGACCGTATCACAGACTAGCTAACATCGCCTACCTATACTACTTTAAAAGTGTAAACCCGGGCACAAGAGCACTCTTGTATCTTGATGGGACAGAAATCCGACACAACCGGAGTGAGATTGGGCACAGGACCAATGGCTTCACGTGCTTTCCGAGGCACGGAGAGAGGAGACATTTTTGAAACGGTTACCCATGTAAAGACCGACAACCGTAACGTTGCTTAACCTACACGGATTCCTCAATCATCTCGGTCAAAAACAAAAAATAAAAAATGCTTGTAAAAAATAACCAACCAAATCTCTTCTACATTTAAAAAAATAAAAAGTCTGACCTTTTAAATAAATACACCACTACTAAAAAGCCGCCATCATGAACGTTAACGCGGGAAACTTTTTTTTATCACGCAAAGGGCACTAGTCACATTCAGCCTAGACAAAAAGTTTGGCACTTAGGTACTTATTATTCGTAACATAACAGGCTGGCGAAACTACTTCGTAATTCAGAAAAGTTTTTTATTAAAAATATAGGAACTTAAGACTGGCCATTCCTGAGACACACCCAACAATATTAGGGTCTCAGTTTAATACGTGACAGTATTTCGCGAGCATTTTTCCCTCATATTATTAAAAAAGTCCCCAAAGGACGGGGGTTGCCAACGAAAAAATAGAGCGACGCACAAGTACTGTTATAGCTGTTTTTGTTTACTGGGCTTTTTGTAACTGGGATAATGTAATCACTTTTATTAACGCACATGTACTTACTTACACATACGGCACAACACAAAATGGCTACCGGTGAACTGTATTAATAGACATAGACATTTATTTATTGCAAAACTGTGCATACATAAGGGTATTATATATATTATAGAATCAACAGTTACCCGTTTCGGGTATTGCAATTTTTATTCTACTTAAAACTAAGTAACAAACAGTAATAGAAATAAGACAAAACATAAATAACACTAAAAATGGTACATGCTACTCCACAACTACTTACATTAAGAAAATATATATATTACGGGTCTTAATCGTGTGAATAATTTAAGGTAAAATACCTTGTTTATTGCCCGACGTTTACTTACATTAATTTGGTTTCAAAAAAATCCCTGAGGGTTTAAAATGCATTATCTATTAAACATCTTTTCAGAGTATTTTTAAAGATTTTTATTATTTCTACTGGAATATGGTTAAATACACGTATAACAGTAATATATGTGCTTATATGGGTAGTTTTTTTTTAATATTTAGTACGAATATTTAATCTTGAGTCTGATTTAAAACAAAAAAAGTCACTATTACATTTTATAAATAAGCATAATTCCAATATATACCCGTACGTGCGAGAAAATATTTTTCTTTAAAGACCATTCTTCATTCGTTTCACCAAGACGTGTCTCTAACCAATCCAATCTAGTACCTACTTCAAACTCAAAATAATATTTAATAAATTAGAATAAGTTATCAAGAATTTATGGCAGTGGTCTTTTTTAGCTCTCATCATAATTAACACCCTATCTCGTCCCGTGGATGTAGTCAAGGCGACTAAGAAATTTTACAATGGAGGACGGGCAGTAGCGTCCTCTGCATACTTTAAAGCCTAACTGCGATCGCCAACCCGCTCGCCAAGCGTGGCGATTATGGCAATTACTCCCAGTACCTTTAATAAATAGGTTCTACTGGGAAGACCCATGCGACACAGGGGGACATCATATGCGTTGTTATGTATATGTATGATATGTATTCGATGAATATTTTTAGAGTCAAGTCCTCGTACAAATCTTTGTGCACGTGTGTGCGTTCTTGCTATTTGTTCGTGACTTCTGTTAAGTGAATCTTCTGTTAAAGAAGCTTTTTCAAGAGAGAGCTATGCAAGGGTTAGATGTGTATATATGTATGTTATAGGAGTAATATTGTTTTTTTATTTGGAAAACGCACCTTAGGCTGCAGTTCCCACGTTATGTCCATCAAATGGTATATGGAACTGGGCGGATATATTTTCAATAATTTAGCTCCACCATCATTCGACATAATACTTACAATGAAATATACAATGTGGATTTACGACATTTATATTTTTTTCTTGTTTTATTTATTATCTTTCATTTAAATTAAATATCAATAGTTGACATTTTTAAATGCAAATTTCTCAGCTCTGTTATACTCGTAAGAAATGTATCCATAATAGCTTTTAATCGCTTTATTTTGTTCTTTCATAATATCCAAAGCTTCATTACTGGCCGCCCATAACTTCAAAACGACGCCATCTCCACTCAAACCTTTAGTTCAATATTTTAAAATTATTAATTCTTTATTCACTTAATAATGCCGCCACAATATTGATTTACTTTAACACCTACCATTGTATGCAGGTCCATACGCGAATTCTGATTATGCAGCTTAAATTAATATAGGTGTAAGTATCAGTAGAACTCCATTATCACTGGTAATATTCCCGTGAGTTCGGTAACTATCTCATTACAGTTAAATCATATTATACCTATCTGATAATAGCGCTGTATGATTAACTAGAGAACCCGGCTTTGCACAGGTTTTCTGATTTTCTCCAGTTTACCATATTTATTTTAGGATTTATATCATTTAGGTACTAGGTGACCCTCGCAACTTTGTCTGCGTCAATTTTGCCCCGTTTTTGCAATTCATACGAAAGTACTAAAAATAAAATACTTTGTGACCTATTCTTATACCTACCAAAGATACAAAAAAAACAATAATATCGGTCGAGTCATTTCGAAGGAGTACGACCACAAATATCATGACATGAGAGTTAGAAAGATTTACTCTGGGTAAGAATCGATCCCACGACCTCTTTCTTATCAGTCAGGGTCACTAACCACTAGAGTCTAGTAAACTGACCTGTTGGTGTAGTGACTATAGCGCAACAGACCAGGGTCCTTATTGACGTTCTTTTTTTTGTGTCCGCGGCAAGTCCGTGCGAACTGTCAAAATCTTGCCGTAATGGTAAATTTATTTATTTATTTATTTATTTTATCCAACTTATACTAACAGACAATCCAACCATACAAGTTTTAAGATAAGTACGTGACATATTATTTAGTATAAATCAATGAAATTATACAATAATATTAGTTTTTTTTTATAGCTTTTTAGATACATAGTTACATTTGTTCTACTCTAATGGTACTAGGAGTGGCAATAGACTCCAAGTACTGACAAGCTGCAGTCAGGAATCTCGGTTCCGTATAATTAAATATATCTACTGTTTCATTACTCAATAGAAGATTGTTAATGTGAGTGAGAGCAAGGTAAAGTGGACTGGTTGAGAGGGTGATAGTAGAATTAGGTACCGAGAATAGCGGGCGCTGCCTGGGACGGAGTGTCTGCCTGATGGGTGGCGGAACGTTAAGTGAGATATATTGTAGCAGTGGGGGATTAGTTAGGAAACCACGAATTAGACGGAAGAAGTATTTAATAAGAGCTAAGTTTCTTCTAACTTCTAAGCTTTGATATGCGACCATGCCCAACACAAATGATGTGGGGTACATGTACGGGTAATAACCATATAATTTCAGGTAGAGGTAACGAAGAAAGGCTTTTGAACTTTTTCTATTAGTAATGTATAATTTTTTTCATGTGGATTCCAGATTACGCTATTCGTCTCTAACAGGCCACTAGATAGAGAGCTGCGCTTAGAAATGCATCAATGCGCATGCGAAAGTTCGCACGGGCTTGTCATGACAACGAAATAAAGATCGTGAATCAGGACCCTGTTCAAAATAAATAATACGAAACGTTATCTTGGCTAAAAATTTAAAAACATGCGGGGGTAGACGTGCACAAAGACTTGTCTTTGGGCCGGTCGCACTGGGCGGTGGAGTGATCACCTAGGCACTTGAAGCACCTAGGCAGTTACTACAAAAACAAACCCACTCAGGCAAACCACGGGCTTTACCTAGGAAGTTGATTTACGCCAAGACCGCGCCTTCACATCTAGTCGACACCAGCGATCTCCTTTAGGTCATCTGTCCATCTGGCTGAATTCAAAATTCAAAATTCTTTATTCACTTAGGATGCAAAACAACTCTTGTGATACGTCGGGATTCTACATGTACATGTAATGCCAAGTTCGCAAACAATAGGTAAAGCCGGAGAAAATAACCTGGCAATAAAAACTCGCGGCCACTCTTTTCAAATTGCCAACTTTACAATTTTGAATGTTTATAAACTTGATATGGGGGTAAGGTGCTGCGACTAATATACTATACACTATATTAAAGGAATGATGCAAATTGTATTATCAAAAAGTTGAAACATGAGATAAAGCAAAATCAGCCTTAGTGGGTACATTATAGTATGAGCATCTACTTACAACAAAGGTAAAAACTATATGTGCTTAAATATTGGCCAAAATACTTGGAACGAATGATTAAATATAATATATTAATTCTGATATCAAAAGGAAGAAAAGAATAGCCTTTATTCTGCTGATAGCTTAAAATACTAAATACAACCAATAGGTAAGCCATTTCGCAATTCGCAAGGAATGTCCGCTATGAGAAAACGAATACCAGAAGATTCAAAGGGTTCGCAACTGAAATAGTGTTGCAATTTTACATCATGGCAGATAGCTTTTCCAACGTCATCTCCCGCCATTCCGCCCTTCGCGTTCCGTTTCACTCATTCGCTGAAATTCGCACGGAATAGTTAGTTAATTTAATTATCACGCTTTTAACAACGGTTGGGGAACAATTTGAATTCCTTTACGAATGAGAATGATGGTATTTTACTTTAATTGCAGACGATGGACGTTTGCTATTCTAGAATAGATATTTTAGGATTTGTACTCTTTTGTTTTTTTTATATACCTACCTGTGGCACAGGCATAGTCCTATAAGATACCAGATTTAAGATGCGATTTTTGTATAACAAATTTTAAATCGAGACATTTGCTTCACATTCGGAATGCCATTATTCTAAATTCAAAGTTCTAAATTTAAGGTTATTCAACAGAAAGGCCTATTCATATCCCCAGATTTCAGGTTGGAGGTCTAAAATTTAAAACACCTGCAATATACTAGATTCTAACAGATTCCAGTTGATTCTTCGATTCCAGGTCCGTGATTTCATATTACAGTTCCAGATTTGAGATGCTCTATTATGGAATCACGATTCGATATTTCAGATTCAAGGTTAAGTTCCGGTTTACGGGACTGCAAAGTTAGCTAGTCTTTGTTGTCGTTGGCTGTATAGGTGGGTATAGGGGGTAAGGACAGGGGGAAAGGCGTGACAGATATTAGTTTTGTGTACTGATTTTTTTTGCCCATTTGCATCTTGAGCCCCATCAGTACAATTATTTTCCCCATTTGTTCTGTAGCCCGTCAGGGATGTTTGCAGAGGCGCGAGTTGACAGTTTTCATACAATCCTACGTAAGAGAACTGCATCGCCGGTTCAGTGGGAATACCAACAGTAACCTGAAAACAATTGCGGATAGGCCTGACTGCCCGTTCATGTGGCATTGGACCCGTGCACATGTGTGTATACCTGGTAGGCAAAGTGGCGGCAGGTTTATGAATTAAAATTTAATTTAAAAAGAATACTAAAATTTATTATTAAAATTTAGTATTAATAAATATAATGAATTGTTTTTAAACTTTCACGATTTTTATACATATTAGATATATTTCGGGACTTAATCGCGTGAATTATTTAAAGGTACGAATTCACTGATCGTGATCACGGGTCGAACGTCGGGTAAATAAAAGGTTCGTACCTTTAAATAATTCACGCGATTAAGTCACGAAATATATCTAATAAATATAATGAAAATTATATGAATTGAAATAATTGAACGAATATGAATTATAAAAATAAAAAAAAGTTACTAACATAGTTTGTAAGTCTTATGTAATACTAACCAATATGGATAAAAAAAAATCTGAAATAAATGCTATTATTATTATTGTGTGTCAAAATAAAATCCTGGATCGGCCCATAGTTGGCTGCGAAGACTGAAATCAACTTACATTTCAGCCGTCACAACCACTTATTACAATTCGCATTTCAATCCGTCCATTTCACATTGTAGGTACTTAGTTATTAGTTTATTACGTCGTAATAGTTCACTCGCCTTGTAATTGTGCGTTTACGTAGAATAATTACTTGCGGCAGCGTATTAATTAAACGGAGATAAATGGTTACCTATTCGATGCCACGTTCTCGAAATACAGACATCGAATAAATTACTACACAATCGAGAAGCAATCACATGCCCAGCCATTTTGATTTCATGTAATTGTTTTAGTGTAGTCTCTAGCTATTTTACAAGACACTGTCCGGAATTTTACTTTATTACCTACAAGCCCAAGATACCCTCAATATTTTATGCTACAAGCCCCGTGTAGTCCTGTGAGACTTTACAAATATTCTTACAGTTAACGGATACGTGTAGATGACAATCAGTGTATTTTTTTTTATTTTCTTCCCGCCAATATTAGTCGGTAGCGATAATGGGTCGCACATTCTATTGTCAGTTTCAAGTTTATATTCTTTCAGTTTAAAGTTTGTATGTTTCAAGTTTTCTTCTTTGAATCACAAAGTCTCGATGTCAGTTTCAAGTTGTTTTTCTTTCAAGTTTCTTCTTTGAATCACAAAGTCTCGATGTCAGTTTCAAGTTATTTTTCTTTCAAGTTTCTTCTTTGAATCACAAAGTCTCGATGTCAGTTTCAAGTTGTTTTTCTTTCAAGTTTCTTCTTTGAATCACAAAGTCTCGATGTCAGTTTCAAGTTATTTTTCTTTCAAGTTTCTTCTTTGAATCACAAAGTCTCGATGTCAGTTCCAAGCTTATTTTCTTTTAAGTTTTCTTCTTTGAATCACAACTTTTCGATGTCAGTTCCACTTTTATTTTCTTTCAAGTTTTTTTTCTTTTAATCACAAAGTCTCGTTCTTATTTAGATAACACGTATTTCAAGTATATTTTGCACTCGTAGAATATATTTGTTTTGTGTTTTAACACGTTAAAAACGGAGCTGTAAAAATAGCAACATATTAATTAGAGTCCCCCATTACTAGTAATCTTGTTAACTCCTCCAGCTTCACGTCGGTAGTATTATGGGTAGGAAAGTGGATAATAAGCACAAGTATAAGGTTGAATGAAATGAAATGAAATGAAATGAATTTTATTGCAGTAATTGTGGTTTTACAAAAATATGTGGTCTTAAAAGTAATGGTGTGCAACACAATTTACCTCATTAGGTATGCAATTTTATTTAAGATTAATTATATAATTAAAAACAGTAATTAATTCAACATATTTATAAAATACTCTGTAAGGTTATAGAAACAACGATCTATTAACATTTTTTAAGCGTTCTCTCAAACCGTGGCATATTTAATTGCTTAATGTCATTTGGTAAGTGGTTGTAGATTTTTATACACGAAAAGTATATGATCCTTTTAAAAATGTCTGTTCTAGCATGAGGCAATATTATATTGTTTCTATTTCGTAATCTTTTATTATAATCTAAAGTTTTTTTTTTTTTTTATTTTTTTTTTTTTTTTTTTTTTTTTTATAAAAAGACGACTCCCGCAGTAGGGTACAAGCCCTGTGTCGCGGGGGACTTTACAAACATACAATTCACGGACACAAATTACACCCAGACTCAGAACAACAATTTGTGGATCACACAAAGTGGTGTCCTGTGTGGGAATCGAACCCACGACCTCTTGCGTAGCAGTCGGACACACTCCCACCGCGCCACAGAGGCAGTCAAATCATATCATAATCTAAAGTGCTTTTTTTCGGAAAGTATGTGCTGTGTTTTTTTACGAAGCTAGCTGCCTGTAGTATGTATATTCCTGTTAGAGTGAGATATTTATGTTCTTTAAATATTGGTCTGCATGATGTTTGACTGTCAATGTTATGAATGATTCTGATACATCTTTTTTGTAATATAAATGTGCTGTCAGAATCTACGGCGTTTCCCCAATAAATAATACCATAATTCAACAATGAATAAATTTTAGCATAATATGCAGACTGGGCCAACCCGCTCGCCAAGCGTGGCGATTATGGCAATTACCCCCAGGATCTACATACTAGTAGGTTCTACTGGGGAGACCCGTGCCCAGCAGTGGGCCATCATATGGGTTGATATGTATGTATGTATGTATGTATGCAGACTGGGCTGTTTCGACATTTGTTGTGTTGATTATTATATGTAATGTATAACAGTATGACCTTATTTTATTATTAAGCTGTTCTATATGCATTTTCCAATTAAGATGGTTAACTAAATGTAGACCTAGAAATTTAGATGTGTTTGTTTCTTCTATGGGTTGTCCTTTGTATTGTATTGCTAGTTTTTTATGTGTAGCCTGATGTGGTCGAAATTGTATATACTTTGTTTTTTCTAAGTTTATTGTTAAATTTAATTGTCTTAACCGTTTAATTACTTTCGATACAGTATTGTTTATTTTATTTTCATATTCTGTTTGTGTTAAGCTATCACCAGTAATTAATATAGATATATCATCGGCAAATAGTACGCTTTGATCTTGTATTATGTTTGGAAATTCATTAATGTAAATTAAGAAAAGCAAGGGCCCTAAAATACTCCCTTGCGGCACCCCAACTTTAATTACATTGTAGGATGACCTGGTACTCATAACAGTACTAGTGTTAATATTATGGTATGCTATTTCAGTCGCTTGCTTTCTATTAGTCAAATAACTCTCAAAAAGTTTCAAAGCTATCCATCTTACACCGATTAGGTTTAACCGTTTGAGTAAAATTCTATGATTGACACAGTCAAAGGCTTGAGACATATCCAGAAGTACAGATGTCGCAGGCATTCTCACATTCATAGCATCAAGTATACCTTTTAGGATTTTAAAAATAGCAAGCGATGTGGAGCGGTTTTACCAGCTCTTCTAACAAAAGTGTGAATTATATATTTGTTTTAATAACCCCTTTAAAAAAAGCATTAATTAGTTATTTAAATTTTAGTTGTATAGCTCATAATCATTCGGTGTTTCATAACTCAGTATGAACAAAAAATGGCGGTCAGTAAAGTCGATTTACGGACGATAATTTAACGTAATAACGTCATAGGCAAACATTGATGACATTGTAATAAACATTGACGTAGAGAACACGACTGCGCCTTACTAATTGACCACTCTCTAGAAAGAGTGTCTACTTTAGAGAGACTACTTTGTCCTGTCAAAGAGACATTTTTCTCTCTTTCACGCTTTGCAGTCATTATTTACTTTTTTTTTAAAGGAATGGCGCAATTCTGTTCTCTATGTCAATGGTAATAAACAACCATGAAAGTGAGAGCTTTTTTTAAAAAAAAAAAACTGCAATCGCCTAAACAATGCCTAAAATAAATAACCATGCCTGTGAAAGCTCTTTTTTAATACTTCAGCCAATCAGCAGGCGTAACGTGACGGACCTTGACGGACCATGACACTTTTTCGTGCGTACTCGGTCATCGTTTTATTAGACGTTTTTATGTCTAAAAAATGCGCCGCTTCATACCAATGGTCAAAACAACATCCTTTGTAAAGAATCCTTGAACGTTTTACATCGTTTTGGTCGAAAAGCTCGTGATATAAAACAACGAAATACCCAACTGCCGTAATAGACACAATGAAGTCTTAAACTTACGTTTCCAGGGACCATTAAGCCTAGGCTGTCCTGTCTATCTGTCAGTCCTAATTTAAAGGGTCGTATCTTATGAACCGTAATAGGTAGACGGCTGAAATTTCAACATATATGAAGAGCTATTACGCACCTACAGTGAACAATTTTATGAAAGGATAAAATAGTAATAGTAGTCTAAGCCCTTTGTTCGGTATAGGACAGATTCGTGAATTCGGCAGATTTTGGGATTGTACGGATTCGGGATTCGGACGTGGATTAGGATGACCTACGCGTCTTCTCGAAGCATAGGCGTACCCAGAGGCATTTACGGGTTTATCACTCTCCCCCCGTCCCCAAAACGGTTTAAAGGCAGTTTTATAGAGTCAAGTCCCCCCCACCCTTTTACTCCTAGATTGAACAACCACCTCTCGATGAATAACCCAATTAGGTACACCTCTGTCAAAAAGGTTTTTGTGCATATATTTTTTTATAAGTACCACTAAATGAAGACTCGAGCATATCGTGAACCTGATGCTGAGTGTGACGCCAGCCCATAATAGCATCTGTACACCCAAATCCTTGTTTTAAAAAGTTCTGACTGTCGCTCCTTTTGAGACATCACCAGTTTTTCTCATCATCAGTTTGTTAGTCTCATTTGCCCAGTAATTCACTTGCTACAGTGCCCTTTAACCGAAACACATGATGGTGTGTTAACATCACCACTTCTCAGATGATTAACTGACACTGTGGTGGTACATAACCCTCAAGACTCGACTATTTAAAAAAAAAATCGGTTGTCTGTAAAGTCGGTTTATTGACGATTGTTAAACGTGACAACGTCATAAGAAAATACTGATGGAATGGTTTCATTTTTCAAAAGAAAATTTTAATTTTATTTGTTTGATAGATATTTTGTATGGATATAGAGAAGGAGGTAAATGTATCAAGTTACATTTATTAGTACGCATAAATACAATTATGTAATTTTTTATTTATTTATTTTTACAATGTACATAGTTTTTACAAAAACATGTAAATATATTATTGTATAGCAGCTGTCCACGCGGACGCATCGCTCACTCAAGTAGGAGTGAGACAGATGTCGAACGCTGCCGAACGCGGAGGCCGATTGTGCTCGTGCTCTTTGTCGCTCGTTCCGCGCTCTCGCTTGCACTTAAATGGAACTCCTCCGAGCGAGGTAAAGCCTAATGAGTCATGTGTTTTCGTGCGTTCAGCCGGCTCCATCGAATTATAAGACGTTGTCACGTCAAAATGAAGAACGTTAGAGATGAATGTGAGAGGTATGTAAAATCTATGACAAGGTACAATTAAGCCGCATAAAAAATATTCGATTTTGTATTCAAAACTAAAGTTCAAATTACTGAACGGATTTCCAAAACCTAATAATATTTCTAGCGCTATAAACCTCAAAATCATAACACTCCATTTTTCCATCGAGTACTAAATATCAAACAATACAGGAACTCAATACCCATTTACCGAGATTCTATATATAATAAACTTTTATGTCTACGGATACATACAAAAATGTTTTACCAATTTTCACGTTCGCTAAATTCTAACCAATAACCAATTTGCATGCCAGGAAACATTTTAATAAAATACAATATCAATAGCGAACCGAAACATGAAATTATCAAAGCAATATCGTATAACGATGACCATACAACTACAGACGCCATTTTGTAATGTTGTGCGCGGGAAATGGCACCATTTCTAAATGCGAAATAGTTTCCGATAGCACAGGCGACAAATTTATTCAGCCAGTACCATTTTTTTTTTTCACTTTCATGTAAAACTTTTCGTATGTTTGAATTATTTATTTAAGTTACAGTACTTAGCAAGTATAGGTATAGCAGTGTATTACAATATTTTTCTGTGGACATTTAATCAGTATTTTGCGGAACAATTACAGATACTGTGGGGATATCTGTAATTTGAAAACATCAAGCGGTCTAGGGCCCTATGTACTGGGTGGCGCAAAAGTACGGGCACTAAAGAAAATACTTTTTTTTTTTTTATATGACATTTTCTGTCATTCTGTTGTTGAAAATTGTGTAGTGAACAAATGTAAAATACACTGAAAATAAACATGGACCGTTTTACTCCCCAAGAACGTGGAATAATTGTGTCAATGTTCTTACGGAATAATTCATCAGTGATAAGAACACAACGTGAATTTCGTCGACGATTTCCCCACCGTCCGGCACCGATTGGTCGCACAATTCGACGCTTTGCCACACGCCTTGAAGCAACTGGCTCAACATTGGATAGACCTAAGTCTGGGAGACCAAGAACAGGCCGTTCAGCTGAAAATATCGATGCTGTGCGCGAAGATGTGGAAGAGTGTCCAGAAACATCAACGAGGCGACGTGCCACGCAATTGGGCATTTCCAGACGGACCCTGCAGCGTATTTTGGTGAAAGACTTAAAGATGTTCCCGTATAAAACTCAAATGACTCATCAGCTGCTGCCTGCTGACCACCGAGCTCGTCTAGATTACTGCCAGCGCGTCATAAACCTCAACCTTGAAGAGGATGATTTTCCTTCAAAATTGGTTATGAGTGACGAAGCGCATTTCCATCTCTCAGGGCATGTCAATAAGCAGAATACTCGGTTCTGGGGCACTGATAATCCGCGCATTATTCAAGAAACACCTCTACACCCACTAAAAGTTACTGTATGGTGTGGCATCTGTGTTGACAGAGTGATCGGACCCTATTTTTTCGAAGACGCTGGAGGCAATGCGATAACTGTCACTGGAGAACGCTACAGAACCATGTTACGTGAGTTTTTGATACCCAGTTTGGACGAATTGGGGCTGGAGCACATCTGGTTTCAACAAGACGGCGCTACGGCACACACAGCGCGCGACACTATGGACTTAGTGAGGGACGCTTTTCCAGGCCGAGTTATCTCTCGTTTTGGCGATTTGCCTTGGCCTGCAAGATCACCCGATCTGACCAGTCCAGACTTCTTTCTTTGGGGTTTTTTGAAATCTCGGGTGTATGTGAACAAGCCACAGACTCTCGCAGCTCTAAAAGAAAACATTCGTCAAGAAATAACGAACATATCGCAGGAAGTGTTACGGCAAGTTATGCAAAATGTCATAAATAGGGCTCAAATGTGTATCAACTCTGGAGGTCAACATTTAAAAGACATCATCTTTAAATCCTAATGGTACGAAATTTAATGGCACAAATATACATTTAAAAAAATCTAAATCTAGTTTTCTAATTTAGAAAAAATGTTATAGCTGAACCAAATAGGGTCTTTACTTTTGCGCCACCCAGTATAAGTAGTTACACATATCTATGCTATGGCTATGACTCAGACCAACCCGTTGTCAATGACATATGCCCGTAATATTTACTTTTATACATAACTCAAAATTATGTAGGTAGGTACCAGCTGTTTGAGTGTTCAGGGCGGGGATGTTATGGAGATTCCGACTCAGAAAAGTCGGAACTTCCGATTAATTTTACACCTCCCACTCAGACTTCGACTCCTACACTTTTAAACCTGACGTTTTAATAGGAGGTTCCTGTCCATTTAAGCTAATTTATACATAACTAGCTGACCCGCGCAACTTCGTCTGCTTAAATTTTCTCCGTTTTTGCAATATTTCCCAATGGTCGAAGCGTGATGTTTCATAGCTTATAACCTTTCTCGATAAGTGGGCTATCCAACAGTGAAAGAATTTTTCAATTCGGACCAGTAGTTCCTGAGATTACCACGTTCAAACAAACAAACAAAGCTTCTATTCTTCTCTTCAGCTTTATAATGTTAGTATAGACTAGCTGACCCACGCAACTTGGTAGGGATAAATGTGTCCCGTTTTTGCAACATTTTTCATTGCTGCTCCGCACCTATTAGTCCTAGCTTGATGTTATATAGCCTATAGCCTTGTTATATAGACGAAGTTGCGCGGGACAGCTAGCATATGGGTGGAATTCGAACCCCTGACCTTACGATTGTGAGATTGATGCCTTAACCATTAGTGTAGTGGTAGTAAAACAAGAAGTAGGCATTTTGAAATATTATTTCTTATACTTGCGCTCGCATACTAAGCTTTTTTTTTAACGTTTTCATTTTGGAAGATATAGGGCTCCTTATGTAATGTTGTAGGTATGGAGGTTCAAGCTTGGGGAGGGTTCTAATTGCGACTCCATCTACGGTGGCGAAGGCTCGGGCAACAACTACCTCTGATATTACCTATGTAGGAGTGACTAGGATTATTTTTCTGGAGAAGGAGGGGGAAGGAGAGTCAATCAAGTGACAGAGTTTTGAAAGCTATAACAGGGGCGGGAATTTGTTTCTGAGGGGGGATGGCACGAGTGGCAAATGGTACTGCCGGATCGACTAACATGCTTACGACATAAATACTAAATAATTGTATTTTTGAAAGATAGAAATTTTGAAGTCCAGACCCAGGAATCGAACTCGAGATTTCCGTATGCCAAACTGGGGCCGGAATCGAACCACTATTCTGGGGGGCACAAGAGTCAAGTGAGCAAACAAGTTCTATACAAGAAATTCAGTAAACAAAACTACCGTCGGAGGGGGGGGGTGTGGCACGTGCCCCCGTGCCCCCATGGATTCTGTGTCCATGATTGATGTCTATACATAGGTATGTGCGTGCTGTCCCTTTTTGTACGCTCGGTGTTTTGTCGTCAAGCATTCAGGCATGAAACTGTCTATGTAGTATTTACCTGGTTATAGGTGTTTTGTTTAGCTTTAGTCTGCGGCTCCGCTCGTGTGAATGTCGGATAACGCAATAAAACTATCTCCATAACTACTAATTTTCATCTAAATCGGTTCAGTGGTTTAAGCGCAAAACGTAACAGACAGACAGAACGACAGAGTAGCTTTCATATCTATAATGCTTATTAGTTTTTATTCCTTGATGTAACTTTAGCTCATAGAAAGTAATACAAAGCAATCGATAATACCTAATACTTAAGTATCTACTTGGCAGTTTTACAATCATCCTTTTTCCAACTAGTTTTTTGTACCAAAGAATAAAACAGAAAACTGTGGAGTAGTTTCAACGCAATACAATTTATTTGATAACAAAGTTACTCCCCCGGGAATGTGCTACAATCAGTCTAAGAGAATTAGGTCAATGGGGTTTACTGACTGCGCTTATAAAATGCAACGCAATGATTCAGCTCTGTGAAAACTAACTATAAAGTTTTTTCATGTTCTTCAGAAGAATATAAAAAAGTTATTCGCTACAAAGAAAATAAAGATAATTGTTAAGATAATAACTTGTTATGCCACTGTGAGAGAAATCCTGAATACTCAAACGGTTGGTACTTGCCTATATCATTTTGAGTTAGGCATAAAATTAGATATTACGGGCATACGTCATTGATTACGGGTTAGTCTGAGCGATAGCCATAGCTTATCTATATATTACTAATATATAAATGTGAATGTAAGGTTGTTTGTTACACTTTCACGCGAAAACTACTCAACCGATCATCATGAAACTTTGTACACACACTCTTGGAGGTTTTAGAAGTAACATGGGATTATAAAAAAAGGGGGAAGTTTACGCAGACAAAGTTGCACGGGACAGCTAGTATGATATATTTCTATATTTAACTACCATTGACGTATAGGCCTGAACCGCGCTATCCCTTTCAATTAAAATGTAAATATTGACTGCAAAGCGTGAAAGAGAGAAAAAAACTCTAGCGGTCTTTGACAGGTATTGTCCACTAAGTAGCGTTGTCCCGTTTTAGAAAGTGGTATATTTTGTGAGGTTATGGCGCAGTCCTGGCACAGTAAAAATATGGTACAGTATGGAAACTAGGCCTAATTGTTGAAATTAATACCTACGCCCCATTAGAGCGCTAGGGTTGTCTGTCACTCTTCAAGTTTGTAATAGTCGTTTAATGTTTAATTCGTGCTATAGCTCTATCTAGTGTATAATCAAGCAATCGAATAAAAATAACTACATTAAAAATAGGTTCATCAGCCGCCATCTTGGATTTACATTTTGTCTTCTCTACCTCGCCTCGCCTATTAGCACCCTCGAAAACCATAAAAACGACAGCCATGTCACAAAACATGTTTCTTTTTTGTATAACGTCAGTATCGACTTTGCCATTTTCGGAAATCACAAAAACTACTAGACAAAATATTTGAAAATATTAGCACAGATATTATAATACTATACTAGTAATATTAGTAACCGCCATCTTGGTTTTATAAATGAACGATCCGATGTTTAGAAGAGGGGGGGGGAAGGGAGGGTGCGGACCGTATTTCACAAAAATCTACCCTACGTCCTTCTCACAAGATATCTCATCGAGGATGGGAGGGGTCCAAAATTCTCCAAATCACCGCACGTAATTTATGGGCGCCCCCTTATCGCGATAAAACTATCCTATGTCGTTCTCTCGCGATATCTCACCTGAGGGAAGAAGCAGCTCCAAAATTCATCAAAATCCCCTCACGTAATCTATGAACGCCCCCTTATCGCGATAAAACTATCCTATGTCGTTCTCTCGCAATGTCTCACCTGAAGGAAGAAGGAGGTTCAAAATTCGCCAAAATCACCTCACGTAATCTATGGACGCCCCCTTATCGCGATGAAAACTATCCTATGTTCTTCCCCGGGTCTTAAACTATCTCCATACCAAATTTCATCTAAATCAGTTCAGCGGTTTAGGTCAGTGTGAAAAGGTATTAGACAGACAGACAAAGTTACTTTAACATTTCAATTTTTTTTTAAAGTTAACTAGCATTGTGGGATAGGGTCCCACTATACTAGCAATGGCTTTTGTTAGAAGTGGGTTCACGTCGGTAGTATAATGGGTAGGATTCGAACCCGCGACCTCACGATTGCGAGTCCAATGCCTTAGCCTTATTCACACAGATCGATCACACGGACTATGTAACGATATCGATTAAAAGAATAAATTATTCTTATCTTGAAGAAGCCGAGTTCAAACAGTCGCATGCTACGCAATATGATTGTGGCATTTTTTTAAATATCGCATACGGTTGTGACCCCGGTGAGATAGACGTAAACTGGACGCGGCAGCCGCTACTGAGTGCACCGCGAAAACCGCTTAGGCGGCTCGTAGATGTGCGCGTCTGTGTGAGTGTGCTGTTTCGAACGTTTGAACCTAATTTCCATACTGTATAGTTTATTTTTACTGTGGTCCTGGTTTATAAATCAATGGTAACTACTTACGTATATCGCCATAAGTTGCTTGATGGTTACCACCATAGTAACAGAATCAGAATAAATGTCCCCAGAAAAATATATGCTTATCACTACTATATGCTTGCTAAATACTGCTACTTAACTAAATAACTCAAATATACAAAAAGTTTTAAATAAAAGTGAAAAAAAAAATGGTATTGATCCTGGCTGAATAAATTTGTCGCCTGTGCTATCGGAAATTATTTCGCATTTAGAAATGGCGCCATTTCTCGCGCACAACATTACAAAATGGCGTCTATATTTGTATGGGCCATCGTTAAACGATATTGCTTTGATAATTTCATGTTTCGGTTCGCTATTGATATTGTATTTTAGTAAAATGTATCCTCGCATGCAAATTGGTTATTGGTTAGAATCTAGCGAACGTGAAAATTGCTATAACACGTTTTTGTATGTATCCATAGACATAAAAGTTTATTTTATATAGAATCACGGTAATGGATATTGAGTTCCTGTATCGTTTGATTTTTAGCACTCTATGGAAAACACTTCACGTGTTATGATTACGAGAGTGAAGCGCAATTCAGACTACGCACTAATATAAAGCATACTAGCTTTCGCCCACGGCTGCGACCGCGTGGATGTCGGTTATCGCGCTAAAAACTATCCTATGTCCTTCCCTGGGACTCAAACTATCTCCATACCAAATTTCATCTAAATCGGTTTAGCTGTTTGAGCGTGAAAGCGTAACAGACAGACAGACAGAGTTACTTTCACATTTATAACATTAGTATGGATATAGTAATATAGTATATATAGTACTAGCTTTCGCCCGCGGCTCCGCCCGCGTGGATGTCGGTTATCGCGATAAAAACTATCCTATGTCCTTCCCCGGGACTCAAACTATCTCCATACCAAAATTTCATCTAAATCGGTTCAGTAGTTTGAGCGTGAAAGCGTAACAGACAGACAGACAGACAGACAGACCGAGTTACTTTCAAATTTATAATATTAGTATGGATAGTATGGATAGTTCATAGCCCAACAATATCGCTCACCATACATTCTTATGAACATAATCACACTAAGCTACACTATATATTATTGGCTTGCTATAAGCTATAAAACAACACATTCAACTTTGATTATATAACATCTAGATTCCTAATCCGGCATCTAAAATTGAAGCAAAGAACTGTCGAAAAGTACGTCAAATGGACGTAATTTTTGAGAGGTAAGAAGACTCCTATCAGATGTTCTAGCCATAGTTATTCTAGCGCGCCATTTTCAACAAGTGTCAAACGTCAAAAATAGTAGCTTCTTTTTTTATAGGCTTACTCAGGAAATGCTCCATTTAACCATTAATAAATAAAGACATTTAAATGCCTTAGATAACCTCACAGAAGACGCTTATAGCATCCTGCGATTCCTCCCAGGCGTCAAAAATATGTTTTATAAGCTCTACACCAGTATCGGTTGTAGAGCGACAGCGTAAAACCAAATTGTTTAAAGTGTAATCATTTATTTTTGCAAAAGAAGTTCTGCATCGGATCATATATTATTTTTTCAAAGATTTTACTAAATGTTGGTAGTACTGATGTGGGCCTATAGTTATTGGGGTCTGACATACTACCTGATTTATAGAAGAATGCATTTATTTGTCCAAATATGGGTCTACAATGTTGTTGCATTACATAGTAGGCGCTAGCCATATTTTACCATTAATTGGTGTACAAATATTGTTCTTAAAACTACATTACGTATAAATGTTATACAATGGTATTACTTCACTATATTTCATTAAATCAGGAAATACAGCACAAGTTATATACAAAATAAAAATAAAAGCCAAGTCCTGCGCAATAAAAGAAATTATAGCCTTAGGAATCACAACTAATTTACTCCAGAGGTCGGTAGTCTTCTTAACATTAATAGAATTAAAAGCTTTTATGACACCTTTAAGTGTAACATAGTCAAATTTATTTTTAATCATGATAGACTCAGCTGCGATAGGTGAGGACTTTGTAGTAGAAACCGGAATGTCTGTATAGATTTTTTTTAAAGCAGTGGCTACTTCTATGTACGATGTGAAGACAGGAATCATTATTGTGATATCTGACTCTTCTTCGATGTATATATGTATATATCATATATATACATATATATATATTATAGACTTTTCACAAGTTTAGTGTAGTATTTTGCTTCCTAAGTGAATAAATCATTTTTATTATTATTATAGTGAGAACTGGAAGAGTCAGATATCACAATAATGATTCCTGTCTTCACATCGGTCATAGAAGTAGCCACTGCTTTAAAAAAAATCTATACAGACATTCCATTATAATTTATATGATATATAAATATATATACCTAGTCTAGCCATAAATATTGTTACGAAGAAAAAACATTTTTTTTTATTGCAAATAATATTTATTACTTTTACAGTGTGTTAGTTTAATACATAAATAAAAAACAATTCAAAATATAAAAAGCTTATTCGAAGTGGTCTCCATTGGCTGCAACACAGTCCTTTAAACGTTGAGGCCAGTTATCAATAGAAGCACGCACTCTTTCCATGGGAAAATTCTTCACTGCCAATCGTATGGATTGTTTTAGGGACTCCAAATTATCATGGCGTTTAGAGCAAGCCATACTCTCTAAAACTGACCATAAATCATAATCCAGCGGATTAAGATCGGGACTAGACGACGGCCAGTCTTCAGCTCTGATGAAGTCCGAAACGTTCACTTCCAACCAAGACTGCGTGGACCGAGCTTTATGACCCGGCGCTGAGTCTTGTTGGAAGGACCATACTTGGTTATTGAACATGGTGTTGTTAAGGTGTTTAACTACCTTCTCAAGAATGGTATCTTGATACACTTGTGCCGATGTTTTGATACCTTTTTCACAAAAATATGGCTCAGTCACTCCTTCATAGCTAACACCCCACCAAACCATCACTGAAGTCGGATAATGCCCACGTTGCACTCTGTCGACTAATTGGGAAGCTTCGTTAGAGCTTTGAGCATAAATACGGTCATTTTGTTTGTTAAAATGTTGCTCAACTGTAAAGATTTTCTCATCCGTAAACAAAATTTTTCTGTGACCTCCCTTTGCGTACCGCTTCAGTAGTTGCTTCGATTTTACCACCCTATTCTTTTTTAAATTATCAGTTAAAAAATGACCAGTGCGTCTCTTATAGGCTGCAAGTCCTAAGTCATCTTTTAAAATGCGTGACATGGTTCTGGGTGCTATCTTCATCTCCCGAGATAAAATCTTTTGCTTTCGGACAGGATTTCTTCGAATTCTTTCCCTTACTGCTTTGACCACCATTTTCGTACGAACACTACGTGGACGGCCAGATCTTTTTCTGTCACAAACAGAGAAGGTCTCATTGTACCTATTAATAGCCCGGTACACAAACATTTGACTAATACCAAGCGGATGGAGAGTTTTAAAAATTACATTCGGCTCCATACCAACTTTGTGTAATGCAATCACAGCGATTCGGTTTTCTTTATCACCCCACTCCATTTTAATATAGCAAAATATTGTACAATGTATTGGCGCCAAAATTAGAAAATACAATGAACAATCGTATAAAAATGACAGATTCCAAATTCAAATGTAATATCTTTCTTATTTTTAATTGTAACAGTATTTATGGCCAGACTAGGTATATATACTAGCTGACCCGCGTGTTAGAAGCTTGTAGGGAACGTAGAGGTTGTAGAAGGTGTAAGCTGATAATTATAAGCAAAGCTTTGATAGAATTGCTACGAGTATGTTGTAGCAATTGTATGTATGTAAAGCTTGTATAGATTTAGAACTACAATATACTATCTCATGTCAGGAATATTGACTACTTGTGTGTCATTTGAGAATGTAGCCTAATGAGTTGTAACCAGTACTTACTGAGGGATAATGGTTCTACAGAACAGTATCTTAATTGGAAGACTTTGTTCTGTTTAAGAAATGTCAGGATGTAATGTGTGTGTCTGTATATTGTTTAAGGTTCCTATCACAGTTCAGTATTGTCGGGGTATCTATTCAGGGTAGTATAGAATAATACAAAGTAACAAATGGCAATCAGCATTATATTGTCAAAATACAATTCACTCTGGTTATATCAAGGAATTGGAGTAGGGAGGTATGCTAGTGTCACTTCCAAGAGGACCTATTGCCTAGGAAAAGAAGTGATAAGAAAACTAGGCCGTCTCCTAATAAAACATTTGCCATATACATTTGCTAATATGATATTTACATAAGCAATCTGCAATGTATCTAATTGACTGAGACTTAGATATACCATTGCAATGTCTTACTATATTACTACAAGGCAGATGATTCACAGCTTACAGGACAATAGATAATTAGACACATTGCAATATCTTTTCATCAGTCAATCAGCTAGTATACACAAACATTATACATAGTATAGAAAAACACTATTATACAATACAATAGAAACAATATAAAGTAACTTTGAATAAGGATCGTACCTTCGCCGTCGAATGACACCAGAGAAAAGAGGCTAGGTCAGAATGTTACACTGCTTATAAAGGCTTCTCTCGTATTTTTATCATGTGGGTAGAATCCCACAGTTATAACTATTTAGGTACATTATTGATATTAGCAGTGTTTTCTAACATAATTCAACATTTAGATCGTTATACAACAATTTATATAAAACAGATAGACACTAGATTACATTATCCAATTAATACAAATATTAACTGTATTAACAATATTGTTTCATCAAATACCTACATATGTGGGTAGGATCCCACATTAGAGTTTGTTTAATAAGTACATCTGTGGTAAAAGAGTCTAGTCTAATTCGTTATTGATATTATCAGTTGCAATTACATTTAGTATATTCATTCCAACATCTGCAATGCATTCTCATATCTAATATCATAAGCATCATAAACAACTGACACAGTATTAATCACAATACAAACATCATCCTAAAATATCTGTGGGTACATCTATAATATAAATAATTGGTTTATTAGATCTTTGAATTGTTCTGTGCCACAAGTAGGTATTTCATACAGTATAATATAACTACCAAACATAGTTTTGCAGACACGGATGATCTTATAATCATCGCTATGATAACCAGTCAATACATTGTGATGGTTACTCCGTCATCAGACTCCAGACCACCTCTCAAACTTATAAAACAGTTCCATCAAACCTTCGTTCGGTTTTATACAACATCACATAAACTGGAACAATCAATATTCCAAAACACATCTACATAGTAGATATCAAAATCCAACACATGGATTGATTATATATATGGCTATTTACATAGCCATATAACACCATATCTAACACGGCCATACTGACAAGTGCTGCGTCTCGAAGCACTATAGGTTTAGGGCTAGAATAATACTTAGGTAGGTAGGCACCTTAATCGACCTAACTCAATGATTTCCTAATCACCTTTCTATCTAATGACTAGCCTGAGTTCTAATTCTGTAATATCTACCTAAATGGCCACCTACCCACAAACTAACTAGCATCTAAACTCATGTTCAGAGTACGATTGATCCGGACCTCAGATGGATTGCTCTCCGTAAGCCCTACATTATGAAACCTCGTCACCGCCGCTTGTGATTGGCTCATAACTAGACATTACGTTGCTTAGCGAAATTTTGAATTTTGTCTACCGTGTGAATGTCGTCCGTTCTCACCCGCTGCTAGTGAGAGCACTAACCATCATAATGCTCTATCCGAGCTATAAACACAACTCAAATGCTCAATTATTTTTTGAGCTATCAACCCTTGAGTTTCCCATATGCTCCATTATTTTTTGAGCTACGTCACAACGGTCACCCAGCGGTTTTTTTTTGTTTCGAGCGAGTCGCATCAACGTGTTTCCATCCGCCCGCTGCAAGTGGATAAAGTCAACAACAAGCAACCGTCGACAGCGATTTTACCAGGTTTGCCAAAGGGAAATGCGAACAACCCAACCATCCAGCATCAATAACCTCCATAACATTGTATCATCGTTGTAATGTACTACCACAATCAGTCTTCAGGTTAAGTGTCAAGTCTCAAACACAAGTCTTTAGTCAAAGTTCGATCTTATGTCAATTGGAATAGTTCAATCACAACAACGACAGTCCCTACTACCTACATAACTATCTATACTACACTAACATCTATATAAATAATTATTATTCACCACTATACTACTATATTTCTTACTTGCCATAGTTTACTTGGTATAGGGGTGTTCGTTATATTACGTATCTGAATAAACAACTCGTTATTTATACCTAGTTCTCTTCACATTAGTTATTTAAATCATAAAGCAGCTATTTACGTGTCAATGCTATTTATCAATTTCCTATAAATTACTGTGATAAAGAATTAATGAAAGCGCCATTAATGGCATTACTCTGATACTGCCTAAAACTCGGCAAATCGATATCACACGTAATAACTTTGCGACTTCCTAAGTGTTGCTTGCTACCAAAATGATAACAGGGTAACGAAAAACAATGACACGACAGCGCAAATATATAATAACGATTAACAATAACTAAAATAATATATTTATCTAAAATCAAATAATTAACTTATTATGTTAGCGACATAACTTTTTTTTTTGTGATACGTTTAATAAATCAAAAAAAATGCTTTGAAAATTGTCAATGAGGCCAAAAATCATCCGCACCTGGCTCTCGATTGTACACGCAAATAACTCCCGACCCCATCAAAAATTGTCTACCTAACCTACCTATGTGTACCTGCTGTGATAATGCCAACAGCCATATTTTTTTTGTTTTTATTTTTTATTTAATTAAGACGACTCCCGCGTTAGGGTAGGGCCTTGTGTCGCGGGGGACTTTACAAACATACAAGTCACGGACACAAAGTACACCCAGATTCGAAACAACAATTTTTGGATCATACAAAGTGGTGTCCCGTGTGGGAATCGAACCTACGACCTCTGGCGTAGTAGTCGGACACACTCCCATCGTGCCACAGAGGCGTAACAGTTAACGCGTAACATAAACGTCCTATGTCACAAAACGAAGTGCGATGCTCGTCGTGAGGTGTTGTTATTCATTACCTAGGTACTAATAACGATAGTTCTAAAAATAAAATACGGTTTAACAATTAGCGTAATAACGTTATCTAATTGGCATCAGACGTGTATTTCCGTAAAATATAATTAAAAAAAACTGTAAATCATTCACAAGTACAAAATAACCACAAATAAATAAGCACTATCTAGGTACCCAAAGTAAAAAGGCAAAACAGTATTTCGCAATTAACTGTTTATTGAAGCTGCTAAATTACCTACTTAATCATTAGATACAGAAGAACTATTATTACCTATATAAGTGCCTACTATCTAACTAAACACAAAAAAACAGTATTTTAAAACCAAACGGCATCGCAAAGATAATATTGTAGGTACCTAGTTAATAACGTACAGTACTATCATAATAATTATTACCTACATGAGAACTAGCTACAAAATGCTAGGTACTTACTTAAACTTATCAAAAAAAAAATTATGACAATGACTATGTAGCTACTAAAATAATCGTCATTTCACGAGATCCACGAGTATATTACACAATTACTACTCGTACCTACCTAAACTGAACAGGGAAAAAGAAGTAGTTTTAAAAATCAGTTGTTCAAACATAATAATTATTTTAGATAGATCATGTCTATCATTATAATTTAAACAAGCTATACTTGAAGGTAGGCACCTACTTTTAATATCAATTTATTCCTGTCAGAGACTATTCTGTGATACAACCCTTGATTGTTCACGTTACTTAGGGCAAAAGTAACTATAAATTATGTCCATGTCGCCATAACTCTTACGGTCATATTGACAACTATCTGCTTCGCTCTCAAAGAAGGTAGGTACATAACCACAATTTGTTTTGCCAAATATCAAATCCAGCTACCCGCTCTGCCCTGAGAGATAAGTACCAAGTAAACGATTGACTAGCGACTTATTATTATTTTTCAGTTTCAAAAACATTTATTTTGTAAAGTTTGAGCTTTAGATAAATCTTTAGATTATAGTTTGATCTTTAGATTTTTATTACGATACGATACGGTCTATGTAATTTCATTTTCAAGGCAGTTTATAGCTATAGCTAAAAGTGCTAACACAACTAATTATGATCTATTACCTAATATTTATTAAAGAGAAATAATATTTACTGTAAGAATTACCGTAGGTACAACAAAACTATGTCAATATCGTATATCACGAAGAATAACGTAATAATCGCAAACAAAGTCAAAATAAAAGGAATCAGTAACCACATTTGTTTTGTAGTATTTATATGGTTTAAGTAAGAGTAACATACCACGGTTACTATGAATTTCATCAGCTAATGTATTAAATAAAATTAACGGCAGTATTGTAATAAGTACTGTGTCTATTGCTGCAATATATACATATATATATTTTTATTCATCTCATTTGTCAATGAAAACAAGTAGGTAGGTAGGTACTTAAATTTTCGTAGGCAATTTGAATATTCACATACCATTACTAAAAAGGAAATTTAAACATAGCAACGAAGATAGTATTTTTAAATTAACTTCCAAACCCAACAAATTCATCGTTACTTATTTGAATTATAACTCAGTTACCTACCTACTGCAAACGTAAAACAAACCTCGTATTATTTGATCTGCCAAGGGTAGTTTTATTGCACAAACAGGTACCTACCACCAAATCGAAGTCAAATGTAAGTCAATAAAGATATTTTGTTAATTAACGTAGGTACCTACGTACATATCAATGTCGATTTTGTAATTTATTCGTTTTTCTATAGTTATTTGAATTCACAATCAAGGTAACTCAATAAACAATTCAACTTCAAACTATGTAATATCTTAACAATAATAAACCTCAAAAACAGATAACTAATTATTTATTTCCTAGTAGTATTATTTTTAATCTATGGCCCATGGCTCAGTTACTGTTCAAAAGTTAGCACTTGGATGAGTTGGGAACAGAACGTCTAAAAAAAATAAAAATTGGTAGTTTCTAAAATAATAAAGAAAAATAAAGCAAAATTTGAAAATGCAATAAAAAGCTAATTTATAGACAGAAAATCAAACTGAATTAAATTAAACGAAGACAATCCAATCCAAAGACAATAACTTTAGTCTATGGCATCGGAACTGTCAAAGTCAAATTATGTTTACAAATTTCTAATGAAACAAAACCACATTTTTATGTTATTTTAGTTATTAAATATGGTTTTTTAGCTTGAAATAAGCACATTTAAACAATGAAAATGGAATTATAGTTAAGTGTATATGTGACGGATTTATCAACCACAATATGTCTTTTTACAAAAATGTTATATCGTTGGGTTTATCGACAGGTTTTTAAAAACTAATGACTTTGCAACTATCGATCGGTTTAGAGGTTTGTACCTACTTCTATACAATCGCAGACCCAACAGCTAATATGTGGCTCCCATAAAACCGCTTGGCCAATCTGACCACTACCTACCCACTTGTATTATACCAAGTGATCGTAATATTATTTGTACTTTTCTACATTGCCTGTAGTGATAGCATTATCAAAGTACCGACAAAAGTACGATGTGTATGCAGGTATTTGTTATCACTTCTCATTATAAAAGGTAAAACATTTAGGATAACCCAAACATGCCCACAAATAAGAGGTTATAAATGTTTTGTCAACCTCCAATCAATGTAAATTGCAAAATATTAAGTTACTAAGCTTAAGTAAAACTTGCTTCTAAATTCATGGCACAGAAACTATCAAAATCTTAGAGCTAAAAAGATTGAATGTTCATGATATGCATAGAAGTACCCAGATTCTATATAATATAACAGTACACATCTTAAGACTAACACACATAGCATAGATAAAACAAAAGTTGATTTAATATAATTTGTTCAGAGTACCTGACAAACAATTTCATAAGATGTTTAGGATCTTTGTTGTCCTTTCTGCTTATCACTGAGAATTTCCTTGGGTGGGTTGTAGGGTAGGCAGTGAGAACAAAAACAGCCAGTATTGTAGATCATCTTACGAACCAAGCATATGCAAATTGTATCTTAATGGCTCGCTTTGTAGATCATTCTCTGCAGCCTTCCATTGTTTGGTTTGCCAGGTGACAGGAACAAACAGCCAAATTGTTAATCGCTCTGAGAGCGACCCATAGCAGGAAGCCATTCTGAAACTTGTAACAATTGTATTAGCAATGTGATCAGACACAAATCATAAGTGGAACGGGGTTTTTTTCCTTCACTTCCGATGTTAGAAGCTTGTAGGGAACGTAGAGGTTGTAGAAGGTGTAAGCTGATAATTATAAGCAAAGCTTTGATAGAATTGCTACGAGTATGTTGTAGCAATTGTATGTATGTAAAGCTTGTATAGATTTAGAACTACAATATACTATCTCATGTCAGGAATATTGACTACTTGTGTGTCATTTGAGAATGTAGCCTAATGAGTTGTAACCAGTACTTACTGAGGGATAATGGTTCTACAGAACAGTATCTTAATTGGAAGACTTTGTTCTGTTTAAGAAATGTCAGGATGTAATGTGTGTGTCTGTATATTGTTTAAGGTTCCTATCACAGTTCAGTATTGTCGGGGTATCTATTCAGGGTAGTATAGAATAATACAAAGTAACAAATGGCAATCAGCATTATATTGTCAAAATACAATTCACTCTGGTTATATCAAGGAATTGGAGTAGGGAGGTATGCTAGTGTCACTTCCAAGAGGACCTATTGCCTAGGAAAAGAAGTGATAAGAAAACTAGGCCGTCTCCTAATAAAACATTTGCCATATACATTTGCTAATATGATATTTACATAAGCAATCTGCAATGTATCTAATTGACTGAGACTTAGATATACCATTGCAATGTCTTACTATATTACTACAAGGCAGATGATTCACAGCTTACAGGACAATAGATAATTAGACACATTGCAATATCTTTTCATCAGTCAATCAGCTAGTATACACAAACATTATACATAGTATAGAAAAACACTATTATACAATACAATAGAAACAATATAAAGTAACTTTGAATAAGGATCGTACCTTCGCCGTCGAATGACACCAGAGAAAAGAGGCTAGGTCAGAATGTTACACTGCTTATAAAGGCTTCTCTCGTATTTTTATCATGTGGGTAGAATCCCACAGTTATAACTATTTAGGTACATTATTGATATTAGCAGTGTTTTCTAACATAATTCAACATTTAGATCGTTATACAACAATTTATATAAAACAGATAGACACTAGATTACATTATCCAATTAATACAAATATTAACTGTATTAACAATATTGTTTCATCAAATACCTACATATGTGGGTAGGATCCCACATTAGAGTTTGTTTAATAAGTACATCTGTGGTAAAAGAGTCTAGTCTAATTCGTTATTGATATTATCAGTTGCAATTACATTTAGTATATTCATTCCAACATCTGCAATGCATTCTCATATCTAATATCATAAGCATCATAAACAACTGACACAGTATTAATCACAATACAAACATCATCCTAAAATATCTGTGGGTACATCTATAATATAAATAATTGGTTTATTAGATCTTTGAATTGTTCTGTGCCACAAGTAGGTATTTCATACAGTATAATATAACTACCAAACATAGTTTTGCAGACACGGATGATCTTATAATCATCGCTATGATAACCAGTCAATACATTGTGATGGTTACTCCGTCATCAGACTCCAGACCACCTCTCAAACTTATAAAACAGTTCCATCAAACCTTCGTTCGGTTTTATACAACATCACATAAACTGGAACAATCAATATTCCAAAACACATCTACATAGTAGATATCAAAATCCAACACATGGATTGATTATATATATGGCTATTTACATAGCCATATAACACCATATCTAACAAATGCTTCCGACTGCATGATTTAAGGTTATCTTGTTTTAATTCTTTATAAGCTGTTTTTTTGATTTTATTTTTTATTATCAATACATTAAATTAAATTTACTTATGAAGGGAAACATCGCTGAGACGATTTTTTCCTGTATACATTTAATATGTATGTATATATTATTATCATTATTATGGATAATTACTACTGGATTTAACCAGATAATGCCGCTAGGACCTCGTTATCAAAATCCTAGGTGGTTTATAATAGTCAGGTACGGTGCTGTTTGCGTATCGATTTAATCTGGAATGTACCACGTGTATGATTCCGTTCCCGTACGTGACATTTCGCCCGAATACAGTATTGTAATAACATTTTGTGTTTACGGCTATTTCTGTGTGTTTAGGTGCCACAGATGTTTCTGGTCAAGGTATTTTGACCTGTTTAGTTCAAAGATAAGTTTATCAACCTAGTTTAGCAAATAGGCTAGCAAATGCCGGACTGCCTCAGTGGTACGGTGGGAGTGTGTCCGACTGTTACGCAAGAGGTCGTGGGTTTGATTCCCACACGGGTCACCACTTTGTGTGATCCACAAATTGTTGTTTGGAGCCCAGACTCCTAACACTGTTCTTTGTGTCCGTGACTTGTATGTCTGTAAAGTCTCCGCGACAGAAGGCTTGTACCCTACTGTGGGAGACGTCTTTTATAAATAAAAAAAAATGTTAGTAAATGTTGATAAACTTTCACGATTTGTACATATTACAAAATATTTTATACCTTTTTTATTGCCCGACGACCCGAATACGATCAAAAGACTAACTAATTTTTATTGGCCGACATTTCGACCGTATTCCAACGGCCGTGACGGGTAGACCACGGCCGTTGCGATACGGTCGAAATGTCGGCCAATAAAAAATAGTTAGGGTACTAGTATAGTATTATATTATCTGTGATTAGGGTCATTCCAGGATAGATTCCAAACGTTACACAGCTGTAATTACTCACGTCACTCAGATTAAAGCAGTTTTCGTGCTCGCTGCTGATATAATCGCACACACAAGCAAAACCTATTTGCCCAGGGTGACGGTCTCCTGGCACATCGCTGTGTGGTGTCCGTGCTTCTTATTTAATCTTGGAAATATAATTTTAGAAAGTACTTTTTATATAATACTTAGTAATATATATCTAATATATAAAATTCTCGTGTCACAGTTTTCGTTGGCTTGACCGATTTTGATGAAATTTTGTGTGGATATTGGGTAGGTCTGAGAATCGGACAACATCTATTTTTCATCCCCCTAAGAGTTTGTTTGTTTGTTTGAACGCGATAATCTCAGGAACTACTAGGATTGAAAAAATATTTTATTGTTGGATAGCCCATTTATCGAGGAAGGCTATAGGTTATAACATCACGCTACGACCAATAGGAGCGGAGCAGCAATGAAAAATGTGGTAAAAAAAAAAAGGAAAATTTACGCAGACGAAGTTGCGCGTGTTAGATATGGTGTTATATGGCTATGTAAATAGCCATATATATAATCAATCCATGTGTTGGATTTTGATATCTACTATGTAGATGTGTTTTGGAATATTGATTGTTCCAGTTTATGTGATGTTGTATAAAACCGAACGAAGGTTTGATGGAACTGTTTTATAAGTTTGAGAGGTGGTCTGGAGTCTGATGACGGAGTAACCATCACAATGTATTGACTGGTTATCATAGCGATGATTATAAGATCATCCGTGTCTGCAAAACTATGTTTGGTAGTTATATTATACTGTATGAAATACCTACTTGTGGCACAGAACAATTCAAAGATCTAATAAACCAATTATTTATATTATAGATGTACCCACAGATATTTTAGGATGATGTTTGTATTGTGATTAATACTGTGTCAGTTGTTTATGATGCTTATGATATTAGATATGAGAATGCATTGCAGATGTTGGAATGAATATACTAAATGTAATTGCAACTGATAATATCAATAACGAATTAGACTAGACTCTTTTACCACAGATGTACTTATTAAACAAACTCTAATGTGGGATCCTACCCACATATGTAGGTATTTGATGAAACAATATTGTTAATACAGTTAATATTTGTATTAATTGGATAATGTAATCTAGTGTCTATCTGTTTTATATAAAACAGATAGACACTAGATTACATTATCCAATTACAACAGTTGCAATTACATTTAGTATATTCATTCCAACATCTGCAATGCATTCTCATATCTAATATCATAAGCATCATAAACAACTGACACAGTATTAATCACAATACAAACATCATCCTAAAATATCTGTGGGTACATCTATAATATAAATAATTGGTTTATTAGATCTTTGAATTGTTCTGTGCCACAAGTAGGTATTTCATACAGTATAATATAACTACCAAACATAGTTTTGCAGACACGGATGATCTTATAATCATCGCTATGATAACCAGTCAATACATTGTGATGGTTACTCCGTCATCAGACTCCAGACCACCTCTCAAACTTATAAAACAGTTCCATCAAACCTTCGTTCGGTTTTATACAACATCACATAAACTGGAACAATCAATATTCCAAAACACATCTACATAGTAGATATCAAAATCCAACACATGGATTGATTATATATCGAGGGTTTACTGCGAAAACCTGCTAAGTGCAAGAAAGTTAGTTTTTAGTTATTGAGTTTTTAAAGTTCATACCTAAATAAAATGCTATAATTCTGGTAGGCCTCAAAAATTTTTGTAAATACAATTTAAGTTGTTTAATAAAGATTATATTTTTGTCTAGTCTAAGTATGTACATGTGATAAAAGTGCATGAAATAAGTAAATTTATGAGTTGAGTCGTACAGTTAGTCGGTTTTACATGAATATTGCTAAAATGCCCTCGACGTGAAATTATTGATATTGCCTGCTATTTATATTAAAAATTAAATAGCTTTGATAAAATAATGGATAATAAAAGTATTAATTAATTATAAATGAGGAAACTTGTGGTTTAGTGGGACAAAGAAAAAAGTTAGCTGGTTTTACCTGTAAACATTTATTGAATTTCAAGAAATAAAATCAACATACTGGAGTCGTCTCCATTACAATCAGTTTTAATTGCGTACTTTTAAAGTTCTAACTATCCTCTTCACTACTTTCAACCTCATCAATAGCTGGTTCAGGTAATTTGTCAACAACCTGCTTGCCTGCTTTCAAGTTTTGATACCAACCGTGGAGTTCTTCAGGTATAATTAGCTTATTACAAAGACTAAGTAAATCTTTCTTTTTTGCCTCGCTTATATCCAGCTGTTGTTGATAGAGTCGATTTAATGTTTCTGGCATTTGAAAATTAAGTGCTGATAAATTTTCAGTAGGTCGCTTCTTCTTTCGCGTAGAGTAGGCGTGAGCATTCTCAAAAGTCGAAGTCAATGAATGTTCTTGAACCTCTAAAACATTAAAATTGTCGCTCATGTCATAGTTAAAAAAAATCTTTCTGTCTTTTCCTTTTACGTACCTTATACGTTTTATCTTTAGCCACTGTACCTGTTTTCCTTTTTCATCCTTTGTTCGATTTTTAATAACATTATTTGCAAGGTGCTTTAGATCAAAAAACTCGTCAAATTTAAACTCTTTTACTTGGTAGGCTTCTTTTGTTATTTTCTTGCCATCGACTTTGACAATTTGCTTACGTCTAGCGCGCTTAAAAATAGAAATCCAATCCATCATAGAAAAAACAGAAGCATTTTTCTTAGCAGATTCTATACTACTGTGCATAGAATCTACCTCCATTTGTGTATGCCCCGATTCTAAGAATTTTTGCTCTATGACTTCAAGGTGGTTACTTTTTTGAACTGCCCAGAGAAGTAAAGCAGACACGTATTGATTACGGTTTTGACCACCGCAGGTGTCAGAAAATAGACTGATTTCTTTGACATTTTCAGGGACGCAGTTGGTAAGATAGTGCAACAGTATAGAACCAATTTCAGAACTACCTTTACGTCCATTTACTTCTGACCATGGAAAACAATAGGCATTGTTAGGTAAAGAAGCTTCATAGATTGTCAGGTTATATACACATAATTTTCTAGAATAGTAGAGCGTCCCAATATCACAGGAAGGTATTTGAAGTACCGCTTGCAAATCAAATGTCACAGAATAATAATTTTTATCATTATTCGATCTGATTTTATCCTTTTCTTTTTCTCTGTTACAAATTTTCTTTCTTTCTTGATGAGCGTTGTAAATATCTTCCAGTTCTCTTTTCTTTTCAATATCAGCCTGAGCATACTTAGTACAAATTAGGCATTGGTCTTTTCTAGGTGTAAAAAAACTTAGGTTGTATTCTTTTGAAAAGATACGCCGATAAGTAATTTCTGAAGCTGGCTCAGTACCATTCATTACACATTCATCTTTGTACAATAAATGCATCTTTCGAATATTCAGATTTTTATCTAAATATTTGCGTTTAGTGTCTTTCCGACTATAATGAGCTTCCATACATGGAAATGACTCAATATGTTTTTTTATCCCTTCAATAACTTCTGGTTTAGTTTTATTGACAGGCTCATGAGATCCTCTACGGTCTTTGGCATCAAAACAGTTTAGATCATTTCGTTTCTGTATTGCATCGGTTATTACTGCGGGAGAGATATTTAAAGTGTAACAAAAAAACTTCTGACATACCTGAATTTTCTCATTTTGTTTAATAAAGTGACATTTTTTTGTGTATTTTCTTTCCGGTCGTTGTCGATTGCGTACAGAGAGAATTCGTTTTGGCGAAAGAACGGTAACATTAGACAAAATTAAATTCTTTCTACCCTGAAAATCTAAATTCCAAAAGTATCTACAAATACTATGCCTTGTTGTCATATCAAAAGCATCGCAGCACTTATATTGACATGTAGAACAATCAATATTTTTAGGCACCTTGGCTGGCCTGGATTTAGATTTGATTTTATATGGCAGGCCATCTGCTCGTCTTTTTTTAGCCACACTACGAGCCCAGCTACTTGGATTAGATTTTCGCCACCTTTTGGAGGGTTCAGTAAGTAACCAAGCATTTTTAATCAACTGAGTCAAAATTTCTTCAACGATCACCATTGTTTCCTGATTTCCGAAACATTTAATATTTTCGTTTTCTTTATTACCAATTAAGTCTTCTAATAATATAAGATCCTCAGAATCGGGTCTTCCGAGCCTAGGGGAATATCCTGGCAAGTGGTAGGTGGGATCGTCAGTATCAGAAATGTCGCCAAACAAACTCTCCAGCTCAGCGTCAATCCCGTAATTATTATATTTTTCTAAAACAAAATATCAATAATTAATTGATATGATTTGAAACTTTCGATTATGATTTAGGAATAATTATAGCGTACCTACTTTTTAACTTAGTAAATACTACTTACTAGTCTTTTTAAGTTACCCTATCTGTTATCAAGTTTAAAAAAAAATCGTTTCAAGGGTTTTATAAGGGACAGTCTTTATTTATTAGCTAAGTAAAATAATAACAATAATAACGAAAGATTAAAAGGTCTCTGAACTAAAGTTGAGTATTGTGATAAAACCTAAAAGGTATTGTATTTCAGCCCAACCAAATCATCATCAATGAGTATCGGGAATCAAACCTGCACAGCACTCTAATACAATACACAATGCACTGCGTCACTGACCACCACACACCACTTTAATTTTCGTACATTGTTTTTATTATGAAAACTTTTATAGTATTTCGTAAGTTTACCTACCTCCTTGATAGTTAGAACAGGATGGCATAGATTCAATTAATGTATTGGTATGATTAGGAAACACTTCGGTCCTTGAATTATCTGAAAATTTAATAAAATGCTTATTGAGTTAATAATTACAAATAACTATAATAATATAGAAAGTTACCTAGAACAAGTAGTTTACCTGCTATTTGGGAATGATGAATCTCGTAATTATCAGTTATGTTAATCGATGTAGATAGAACCTCGCTTACAGGACTTTTATTTGTTACAATGTCTGCAATATAACAACGTTATTAAAAAATGTTCACTAACAATAACTAAAGTTAAAACTTAACCTTATTTAACGGAAAACTTACCAGTATCAATATTTTCATTATTTTTAATCACTAAACAAACAAGTCTTTTTCCTCTTGACGTCATTATCATAAATATCTATCACATACACTCAATTATTAATCACAAAACAATAGGAAAATAATAAGTTTACACAAAAACAGCAGAGCGATACACTTCCGCGGTAAACACTTTCGGCGAACTGATGTACTCACTGCAACAGGACAAAACATGTTACGCGCATTTTATCACTTTATGCAGTAAGTCACCTGAACGAGAATTCGGTAACTATGTATCATTTAAAACGCGTTATAGTCATTTATTCGCTTTTGCATGTCAACGATGTGGTTTTAGTTATATTATATTGATACATGGAAAATCTGATATAGTTAATTGATATGTTTTTGCTGTATAGTTACAATCGCGAAACAAAAATATTTTGTTAGCTAAATGCGACTAAGTTATTTTATATTTTATTTACTGAAGTCGGTTAAGAATCATTTGTTCACATTTGAAATACTAAAAATATGATAAAAGCCGTAATTATTTCTTATGTGTAACTTTATAGCAGGAATTATTAACAACTGCGTTTATGAGATTTTGTCAAACGATTATTGGACATTTTTTTGTATATAACTGGTTTTATCATAATCTATCTTCTAAAGTATTGATCGTATCGCTTAGGCGGTTTTACCAGTACATGTAGGTTAAAAAAATAAGAAGTTTGGTGTTTTTAACTCATTTTTGACCCAAATGTAAGTTAGCAGGTTTTCGCAGTAAACCCTCGATATATGGCTATTTACATAGCCATATAACACCATATCTAACACATTCATGAATCCCAATAAACTTACTAAAATGCGTCCGACTCGACGACGTCGGGTAAATAAAAGGTTCGTACCTTTAAATAATTCACGCGATTAAGTCCCGAAATATATCTTATATGATATAAGGTTGTCTTGTTTCAATCCTTTTTAAGCAGGCGGGAGTTTTGATTTAAAAATTTAGTTTTTTATTTAATAATTCCTAGTGCTTAATTGTAAGACGTAACGTAACGTAATAACTGTACCTAACTAACAAAAATTTGAGTAAAAATAGTTGGTACCAAACTAAAAAATCTATCAAACTAAGAAATCGATCTATACAAATAGATTTGATGTGAAAAATGATTCAAGGAACCTCGCCATTATTTTAAAGTACCTACACTCTGATACCCCACATGACATAGCTTGTTGACTTTATTTTTTTTCTCTATTATAACATCATCACAATAATGGCGTCTGGCTGTCGCCATTTTGAACTTTGATTGCTAATATGTCTTTAGTGACACTCGCAAGATTGATACAAATGAATTGACGTATGAATCATCTAAATTGGCCCAAGCGTTTGGTCTATTTAGTCATATTATAGTTTTTACCTTTGTTGTAAGTAGTTGTTCTATATTGTACCCACTGAGGCTGATTTTAGTTTATCTCATGTTCCCACTTTTTAATAATATCGTTTGCATCAGTCCTATAATATATCAAGTTTTTAGTTTTATTTTATTAGTTATTGTATATTATCTGTTATATCTATAACGAAATAAAATGTTTATGTTCTTATATATTTCTAGGTAAATACATACATAATATAGATAAATTAGGACACCCAGACACAGAATAAACCATCATGCTCATCACACAATGTTTTATCCCGGGTGGGGAAAGAAACCACGACCTCCGGCTTAGCAATCAGGGTCACTAACCACTAGACCAACAGATCTGCTGTAGATCATGCTAAAGATTTAGACATTTACGCTCAACATCCCAAATTCCATGCATCCATAAGGATATAATATACTCTCCTACTGACAACATAAGCTCAAAAAACAAAAACCCATTTGACTGCCTCTGTGGCGCGGTGGGAGTGTATTCGACTGCTACGGAAAAGGTCGTGGGTTTGATTCCCACACGGGACACCACTTTGTGTGATCCACAAATTGTTGTTCCGAGTCTAGTTGTACTTTGCGTCAGTGACTTGTATGTTTAGGGCTTGTACCCTACTGCGGAAGACGTCTTTTTAATAAAAAACATAAAACCCATTTTGAAAACAACATTCGTCTTCAAATTTGTAGGTACCTAACAAGATTATCTAAGCAGTAACAATATTTGGCAACGCGCCGACGAGCGCCTGCCGAGTTTGAGTAGCAACACACGTATCCTAAACACTTAAAGAACTAGGGCAGGACAACACTCAGATCTAATTTAGAACTTGTTAGCTGCTCTGGAATGGATTAAAAATCTAACGAGCAAGATGATGTAATTTCCCCGAAGAGTAAAGGTGTATTAATCAAGGGAATAAAGGTGAGATTTCTCTTTGATAGTCGTTTCTATGAAACACAGGGGCAAATTTCCGTAAACATTATTGCCTGCATAGAAAGAACAATAAAGACAACAAAAAACATGTTGGTTAATTCCATTTCATGCGTTGATCATTCCGAATAATTTTACCCTCGCCTCCCACCCGGGAGTGTCATCAATTTGGGGTTCTTTATAATAACAGGTATTTGGTTGGTGTTTAATGTTTGGGAACCTTACCACTTATTCTATGACCTTACTTAGTTGCTAACTGACTCGTGCATCGCATGCGTCAATTTTTCCCGTTTTTGTAACATTGTTCATTGCTGCTCCGCTCTTATAGGTCGTAGCGTGATGTTATATAGCCTTTTTCGATAAATGGGCTATTCAACAACAAAACAATTTTTAATAGTTTCTGAGATTATCGCGTTCAAACAAACATACAAACAAACAAACTCTTCAGCTTTATAATATTAGTATAGATAAGTATAATATATATGTAGTCCAATAGTTAGTTAGGAGCTTGTTATAGTTAGGACCAGTAGTTCCTGAGGTAATAGCGTTCAAACAAATTAACAAAGAAACTCTTCAGCTTTATAATATTAGTAGAGATATCCGAAAATTTATGAGGTTGGATGAATGTTTGTTCTACTTTTACGCAAAAATAGCTTAACAGATTTTGATGAATCTTTGCAAAAAGGTATCTAAACTACTAGTGTAAAGCTTAAAGATAACTATAGGTAGGTATATCAGAAAGCACATCCGTACCTATCAATATTATAAATGTGAAACTTATTCTGCATGTCTCTCTCTCTTATGCGTTTTCACGTTTAAATCATATCATATCAACCCATATGATGTCCCACTGCTGGGCACGGGTCTCCCCAATACCCTGGGGGTAATTGCCATAATCGCCACGCTTGGCGAGCGGGTTGGCGATCGCAGTAAGGCTTTAAAATACACAAAGGACGCTGCTGCCCGCCCTCCGGTGGTAAATCCCTTAGTCGCCTTGACGACACCCACGGGAAGTGATGGGGTGGTACTATTCTTAAGCCGGTACCACACGGCATTTGCAAAAAAGGAAAATCCTAACGCACTTATTCACTCATCAATGCACAGCCCAAACCCTTTCACCTGGAAAGGTGAAATTTTGCAGATTTTTTTTTAGTTGTAACTCAACCGGAGTTATTCAAGTAGCAAAATTTTATACTTATTTTCTCTCTCCTTTTTGTCCACAAAAGTAAGCAAAGCTCATCCACCCCCCCCCCCCCTCAAGTAAAGTAAACATTAGTTTTTTGTCGCACAACGGGGGTAGGCTCGATTTCACTTACCGAACTTACACGTCGCTGACCTAATCACTTCCAAAGACCCCACCCCTCCCCCATGTCATGAAAAAAAAAAACTTTATTGTCAATTACACTCATTAACGTATACCTGACCTGACCTGCGCCCATTAACGTATAGACCTGGACCGCGCCATCCCTTTCAGTGATCAATTTTGTGGGATTATTATGGCACATTCATCGACTTTTAGACCTGGACTATGCCATAATCTCACAAAACTGACCACTCTCTAGAAAAAGACAACGTTACTTTGTGGACAATACCTATCAAAGAGACAGGGCTGCAAGAGTTTTTTCTCTCTTTCACGCTTTGCAGTCAATATTAACTTTTATAATGAAAACGTTTGGCATGGTCCAAGTCTATACGTCATCGCTTATATTAAAATTTAAGCAGAAAAAAAACGCTTTTTAAGACAAATATCACAATCATGTAGTAGAAGATTCCGCTCTTCTATTAACAGTAATTCATAAGCATGTGCAATTTGATATTACTACTATAATTAACATATAGACTTAAATATATTATTGGAACAATAATACTAAACAGAATGGTAATACTTTTCCTAGTTTTCATTAAAAATATGTAAGTGCGCGTGAGAATGTACCTGTGGGTGTATGTGCCCTGTATTGGTGTGCGTGTGTGTGTTGTCTGTGTGCGTGTTTAACAAAATAACGAATTAGCCCTACAACATTGTCTTGAGATCGGTAAAAATCATGGTCCGTGTTTACCACTAAATTAAAAATAAACAAAGCAATGCCCCCCCCCCCCTCTTTAAAAAGTGTTTACGTAATACTTGAACGATACCACCCCTATGGGGACAAAAATGGGTGCAGGGAACTCAGTGTCTAACAGCTCAGTGAAACGCTAACTTTGCTCTACAGTTATTAGAATTTTATTGCTCTTTTTAAGAAATATAAGTCTTAATGCAACTGAGCAAAGCTCCTTATTCTATGAAGACATATTCAACCTTATTTTTTCAAATACACTTAACCCTTCTCATATCAAATCTTAGTTCAACCCTTTCGTACTCATGCAATAAAAAGTAAAACTTATACAAATCTAAGAAAATATCATTTTCCTTTTCTTATACAAACAGACTTGCATACTTTTCCCAGTTTACTGCTAACCGAAACTATTATATTTGTACAAATTTGTCGAACTTAGGTGCAAGGAAAAACGAACTTTAAGCAGTTGAAATAAGGTTTATAGGTATTTGTTGGGCTATCTTATAAGGTTTGCAATTTGACTCATTATTTTTGTGGTGACGTTCTTGATAATGAGATTTTGTTATTTTCCCAATACCTACGTCTCCCTCTATTCAAATTGTGAATGCGTACCAAGGTGATAGTTTTTTTAATTCCTCGCCTCAGGGGTAAGTATCATAAATCGTATTATCACTGGGGGTAATGAGAAGCGTACTATTAACCTCTCTCTTTTCTCATCGGTTAAGCAAGTCACCAAAGGCATCAAAAATCCTATAAATCAGATATTTTTTAAATATTCTCGATATTATTACTAATACATAATAAATGTTATTTATTGAATAAACATTACATAATAACTTCATTATCATCATCAGCCTATCGCAGTCCACTGCTGGACATAGGCCTCTCCAATTGCACGCCACTTTGTTCTATCTTGGGCTTCTCGCATCCAGCTCCTGCCAGTCGTTTTACGTAAATCATCACTCCACCTGGCCTGAGGGCGTCCTACACTACCATAATTACTTACTTTATTTAAACTAAAAACTAAGACTAAATAAAACTAAAATATATCCGAATAAATTAGGACCCGTGGGTATGCCCAGAGTTCCTAATTATGCGAAGAATTATCTTAAGTATGAGAGGAAATGCAGCATTTCCTCGCTGTATGGCAATGCTGATGCGTTGTGCGAGGAAGCAGCCTGCTCTACGGTCACTAGGGTCCTTATTCACTATCTTTTTTTTCGTTTTCGCGGCAAGCCCGCACATACTAGCAAAATCTTATCATAATGGTAAATAGAGAGATGCGCTTAGAAATGCATAAACGCGCATGCCCGCGGACATCTTTGAGCGCACCGCGCAAGCGCCAGATCGTGCGAGCTTGCCGCGCAAACGAAAAAAAAAGAACATGAATAAGGACCCTGTAGAGACGACCATTTTTTGGAAAGATCTCTTATAAAATTTGGTGCACTGGGACACCATGAGCGAAGGGTCTAGACGCCGAAAGGTACAAATATATATTGGTTGCCGAGACCCCTGTATTTATTATGGGTTATATTATCTTTCATAATATATATGCCATTACCAAGTAAAATCCCGCTGTAGATACCTACTTCAGAAGTCATTGTCCCCTCAACAAGCACCTGCACACCATCGGGATCACAGATAGCCCACTGTGCAGAGGGTGCATGGAACATGACGAAATGCCCAAGCACGTACTCATGGAATGTACCAGTGTGGCCGAACACCGGGCACAGTTCCTAAAAACACCATCATCCCTCCCTGAAGCCTGGCGCAACCTGCGGGGAATGCTGGGCTTCTGGGAGTGTTTGCTGGAGTGCGCTGTGTGCTGGCTGGAGTGAAAAGAACTGACACAATACAACGTACGCACAATGGTCCAATCAAGAGGCTAAGTGCGACATTGCGGCCCCGTTAAAACAACCAAACAAAACCTACTTCAGAGAATCTCTATTCCCTATTGTTCCTATAAATAATCTCTCTATAGTACGATAAGTAACCATCCATTATACTCCGAACTTAATATTAATCACGAGAAGATGAGAAAGAATAATATAACACCACATAAAAATAAAATACGTTACATTTCCTCAGAAAAGTATGAGACCTTAACTACGAAATATCACTTACGTAACTCCCAAAGACCCATTTTCTCCTCGCAATTATTCCTCGCCTAACAATGATAGATAGCCAAGACATATTAGTTATTAACCGGCAATATACGATATACTTAAAAGACCGCAAAAAGGGTGTACAGTATATACGTTCTTAAAATTACCGGATTATCCACGTAAATGGGCGCGTAACGAGTACCCGACGCATTTAAAATGTCGGCGGTTACCGCGTTTGGAAATTTATTGTCATACTTAAGAAGTTTAGGGTAGATGGTGGTTATGTAATGGATTAAGCCTATGGTCATACCACTAAGGTGGCTAAAGGCTTGATAGTAACATCCTCCTAACATAATTAGGTCACGGCATTGAATTTAAAAAATATTGTTATTTTTTTAAGGCACTCTCGTAAAAGCAGTATACCTATATATATATATATATATATATATATATATATATATATATATATATATATGTAATATTTTAGGTCAACTAATACAACCCCATCTGATCTCAAAGTAAGCAGGGCTTGTACTATGGAAACTAGACAACTGATAAATAATATACTATTTAGAAATATATAATTTCTAAATACATACATATTAAAGATAAACAACACCCAGACACAGAATAAACAATCGTGCTCATCACAAAAACACAAAGTTTTATCTTGGGTGGGGATCGAACCCACGACCTCTGGCTTAGCTACAGCACTAACCTCTAGACCAACAGGCCGGTATACTCTCGCTAAACCAATCGTCTTTGGGTAACGGCTACAATTAAAGGTTTTGGTAATGGGGTACTGGGTTCACTGGGCAATTTAGTTAACGTGTGTCCAAACCGTACCGTCCCTAGCGCGTGACTGTCCACCACTCGATTTTTACAATCATTAAACTAATAATAAAAAGCTTATGAGTTTGTTTGTTTGATTGAACGCGGTAATCTCAGGAACTACTGGTCCGAATTAAAAAAAAACCTTTTTCTGTTGGGTAGTCACGTCACGATCAATAGGAGCGGAGCAGTATTGAAAAATGTTCTAAAAACAGGGAAAATTTTGTATAAAATAATATTATAAAGCTAAAAAGTTTGTTTGTTAATTTGAATGCGATAATCTCAGAACCTACTAGAATAAAAATTTAAAAAAAAATATGTTACTTTTTAATAGTCCATTTATCTAGGAAGGCTATAGGCATACATACATAGACATACATCATGATACTGTTACATAAAGTACCTACATAGGTTGACACAAACATATTATGCACCCACAAAGAATGCAAAGTGCAGCCAGACTAGAAACGACAATCTGTGAATCAAACAAAGTTGTGTCCTATGTCATTCATAAAGCTTAAACCCTTACTCCTGTAGATCTGAAGTTTTATAGGGAGGTTTCTTTTGTGATAAAGGCCATAGAAAGGATTTCACAACACCAAGCTCTGAGTGATGAACGAAAAATAAAACGCGAGCTAAGCCACGGGCATAAACTAGTACAAACTTGCAAAAAAAATAGCTGTTAGATTGCTAACAACTCAAAAATAATAGGAAAAAGAAACGCTATTACCTTTGGGAAATACACAGACTGAAGCTAATCTTTATACTCCGATACAGATCCCAAAAAACAAGAGGTATAATAACATCGGGTCAGAACGAACGCTGAATGTAAGATGTCCGATTAATCCCCCACGTAATTACTTAATGTATTTAGATTTCCGGCTCGCTTTGCATAATTGCTGGGGATAATTTCAGACAATATTGCCAATGAGTACAAATTACTACAGAAAATTGAGGAAAGTTTGACTCTTCTCAATAATTTTAGTCGCACACATCTCTTAAATTGAATGTAATTTTGTGACTATGGCACTGTGATAATAGACATTAAAATTATAATATTAAAGAAAATTAAAATAACTAATCTATACTAATATTAGATATAAAGCGGAAGAGTTTGTTTGTTTGTTTGTTTGCTTTGTTTGTTTGTTTGTTTAAACGCGCTAATCTCAGGAACTACTGGTCCGATTTGAAAAATTCTTTTTTTGTTGGATAATCCATTTATCTAGGAGGCTATAGGCTATATAACATCACGCTACGACTAATAGGAGCGGAGTAGCGACGTGATATGTTGCAAAAACGGGGAAAATTTACGCATACGAAGTTGCGCGGGACAGCTAGTATATTAATAATGTCTTGGTACAACACAAAGTCAGATGACTTTGATCCCAAACAAAGCAGAGCTTGTAAACGTACTTATATATTTCTAAATACATACATACTATAGATAAATTACACCCAGACACAATAAACCATCGTACTCATCACACAATTTTTTTTCCTTGTGTAGGCGTCCGGTTTTTTCGCCGAACACCGTATGGAAAAAAACGGATGTCTAAAGGTTTTTACCAGATAGGTATATATTTTTTCCGTACTGTGTTGGTATTGTATGGCTAACAATGAGTATGTTCATACGCATCGGACACCAGACCGGTGATGAATGTTCAAAATACATCAAAATTGCATCCGGCGCACGGATTTTCAAAATTTGGGCTTTGAAATTGAAGAACCCGCAAAAAACCGCAGTTGCAAACCCAGAATATTTTATAGCCTAGAAACTTCCTTTTACGAATATATATAAGTCTTATCCCGGCATCGCATGACATGTGGGAATTATAAACAGATTTATGTTTTTCTCTAGCTCTAAAAATTAGTTCTACGATATTAATGCCGTAGAGCAAAGTGTCGGTAGTCTAATGGCTAAGGCATCGGAGTCGCAATCGTGAGGTCGCGGGTTCGAATCCTACCCATTATACTATCGACGTGAACCCACTCCTAACACAAGCAATTTAGCTTAGCTGAAGGGGTTAACAGGATTGCTAGTAATGTGGGACACAATCCCACATTGCTAGTAATATTTTTAAAAATTTAAAATAAAAATAAAAAACAATAATGTTCTATGGCATTAATAGCGTAAATACGTAGGTCCTATTTGTCGGGCACAAAATCTCTCTATTTTGTATAATTGTTGTTCTTTATGGTTCTGTGTAATGTGACAAATAAAAAATATTTTCTTTCTTTTTTCTCTTTTCTAAATCGAAATCCATCAATAAAGTATCAATGAAAGGTACTTCAATTTTGACAGTCCCTAAGTTTTGTAGCGCTCGATTTCATAGCAACGTGCGGCGTCTGGTTTTTTAAAATGTATCTACCTATTCGAAAATTCTCCCATCGAACTATCGCGATTGCAAATGCCAATTGCAATTGCTGATTGCAATAACATCAATCAAAAACAAATGACACGTCAACCGTACACTCTAAAGTTGCAAGTACAACAAAACTGAAAACATAATATTCCAAGTTTCAAATGACTGTTCCTAGTTCCTACCTACGAAGCTAGTTTAAAGTCTCAAGTTGCCGTATTAATCAGTGATACAGTTAGCTTCGTTACGCTAACCGAACCTCACGTGTTCCCAAAGGAATTAGCTTGTTACACTCATGAATATATCAAACAGATTAAATCAATTACCATAGCTGGTTCATCAATATAGGGTATAGAGAACTTCCCCAGGCCCGATTACACGACTTATTACGTAGTCTTTTTGATATTAAACCCAAAATCTAACTTGCAATAAGTAGCTAAAGCTAAGTACTGATGAATCCCTGGGAGCTAAAGACCCCTACTGCCACTACATGCCTTTCTTTGCCTTCCTTGATAGAACTTTCCCTCTAACCTCCACCAAACCAAAATGTTGGATTCCTCAACGAGGTCCAAAAACGAATTTCTGGATCCGCCACTGAAAGGTCCCACACATTACTAGTCTGCCTGCAGTCTGTCACCCTATCAGGCCGCCTGTCGTCCTGGCTCTGTATAGTCCACACACTAAAGCAATTATTGCCTGTCGGCAATGGTGAGGACCAGCTCTGGGTCTACACACCAGCAGTCGATAGCCGGTAAGATCACGCACCAGCAGTGGCCTGTATCTTCATATTAGCTGAACGTTTGCCGGCTGGCTACTTGCTAGTGTGTGTTCGACTGTCGTTGTCCTGGACTGTCTGGTCGATACCTGACCTGACCACGTGCGTATACTGGCGGCGAGAGCACACACTATGGGTTGCATTGTTCGTAAGTCCAAAATCTTTAATAGAAAACTGTTAATCTGTGCTCTGTTGCGATTAACTGACAGGTTGATATCCGCTGGCGGACTGGTAATATATGTGTGGGACCCTTAAATCTAAGGTACAAAAATAGCTAGAATACAAATACGATTCATATGTACTTCGCTCAAGCCACGCATTTATTTATATTTTTTCCAGATACGGTATCTAAAGATAAATGGAAATATAAAACGGTGATTTTACTTCTACAATTTGTTTGGACTAGTGTAGAATGGAGTAGAAAACATAGTAGTGTGCTGTGAAGATGAGGAAAAACTGATGATTAATTTCGATTTTAAGGGTTCCGTACCACAAAAGGAAACCCTTAAAGGATCACCTTGTTGTCCATGCGACGCCTGTCTGTCAGAACCCTTTATCTCGTTGAAGCGTGAGGGTATCGAGTTGAAATTAAAACTATAGACTAAGGTCTCCAGTCCCTTGAAGTTGTAAAAAATAATAAAAAAAATATCATTTTTTTAATGATAATGATAATGCCGCAAAAACGTACATTTCGTCACTCAAGGAATCAAAATTTATAAGGTATTTTCCGTTGACCTAGGACTATAAAATTTGGCAAGTAATACCGTCTTATAATCTATACTAATATTATAAAGCTGAAGAGTTGTTTGCTTCTTTGTTTGACAACAGTGAAAGAATTTTTCAACTTGGATCAGTAGTTTCTGGGATTATCGCATCCCAGAAACTACTGATCCAAGTTGAAAAAATCTTTCACTGTTGTATAGCTCATTTATCTAGGAAGGCTATAGGCTATTTTACATCACACCACGACTAATAGGAGCGGAGCAGCAATGAGAAACGTTGCAAAAACGGGGGAAATTTACAGACGAAGTTGCGCGGGACAGTTAGTTAAAGTATAAAAAATATAGTATTAAAAAAACTGCGAGACTGAACTGATTCCTGAACTATTTTTAATATATGTACCTAAAAATTTGTACGAAACCCTCGGTGGACGAGACCGACTCGCACTCGTCCGGTTTTTTATTTTGTTCAAATGAACCATTATGATATTCGGAACTTCTAGGTACAAAGGTACTTACTCGGAAATTTAAAAAAAAGAATCATATTTTCCTGTTTGTCATAGCCATGTCTAATGACATTTAGTTATCTTTGACAAGTTAATTTCAAGGTCTAGAACTGACCTTTATTCACATGGGTCTACACATATCTGTATATTTCCATTGGGGAGAGCGGGGTTAAAAGTACCGATTTTAGTTTAGTTAGAAAGTTATTAATTAGCAAAATGAAAATTTACAATGATAATAAATACAAGCTAGATAACCCTACGAACGAACTATATACATACATATCAACCCATATGATGTCCCACTGCTGGGCACGGGTCTCCCCAGTAGAACTTACTAGTATGTAGATCCTGGGGGTAATTGCCATAATCGCCACGCTTGGCGAGCGGGTTGGCGATCGCAGTAAGGTTTTAAGTACGCAGAGGACGCTGCTGCCCGTCCTCCAGTGTGACATCCCTTAGTCGCCTTGACGACACCCACGGGAAGAGATGGGGAGAACTATATACATACTATTAACGTTATCTACAACTTACCTAGTAAACTACAAAAAAAAGGATAACATAAAAAGGGGGACAAAAAAAAAGAGTTAGGCGTCGAAGAATTCCTCCCCATCGTTGTCAACCGGTATAGTGCCCAGAAGGCTGGCAGCATTGCCACGTTGTATGGCAATACTTATTCAACGTTAGAAAGTTAGTTTCAACAAACCCTCGTATTAATTAGGTTAAGATCAATCCTACGGTTAATAGTTCTAGTCTATCTTAGGTAAAAATAATTCCAGATATGAAAAAAAACACGCACTAAGAAAAACAAATTGCAAAAACACACATCTCAGCATTTTAAACTAAATTTTTACAGAACAATATCACTATTTTCCACAAACATTCCTACGCCCTATGTCAGTTTGCTCTGGGTTTTTTTGAGCATTGTCAACCAAGTCTTACCAGGCTTACCATTTTCCATAAGCTTTACCTTAAGGTTTTACCTTAAGGTGGAATGTCATGGACGCCAGCTTTGACGCACACTGGAATGTAACTTATCTTGTCTAACTTCTTCAGGTAGTAGTCGGGAGTAGATCGATGCGTTTTTTCAAATATATGACGTTATTGACAACTACGTCACTTTTGCCCCATTTCAAGGACATTTACTTTATAGGGTTCCCATAGCCAAAATGGCAAAATAGATCCCTTATAGTTTCGCCATGGCCGTCCGTCCACACCATTGCTCAGAGACTGTTAGTGCTATTGTAATTTTGCATGGATACACATATTACTTATGCCGACAAAGTGAAAGAACAAAATCATGAAAAAAAAATGTTTTAGAGTACCTCCCCTATATGTAAAGTGATATGATTTTTTTTCTTACCTACCTAAACAAGAAGTAACAAAATTTTCGTTCAAATTCATTGAAAAATATTATTAAGTAGAAATAACGTTGTAAGTATGGAACAAAAACAACAGAAAACCCACTTCTTAAGCCACATTCGGATGGGGGGGAAAACGGAACCCTACATTGTGCCTGACATGCACTTGCCCGGTTTTATCATATTACAATAAAACTTATTGTACAAATTGTCAAAATTGTATAGTTACATTTCTAGTTATATTACAAACACATTAGTAAAACTTCCATATCCGTAAGACCAAAAATGCGGGCTTGAGACTAAAAAATATGAACGTAAAAATATTTACTGACGTGGTGCTGGAGGGTGGTTAAACGTACCGTCCGCTAGGTCCGCGTCTCTGGCATAACTGAAATAACCGCTGCCGCGCATAAGCTAGATTTCTGGAACGCCGGTCATAATTTAATACGAATATTTGACTTGGCTTGGCTCTTTTTGTTTCTTTTTGTTTCTTGCATCGAAACAACCTACCCCCGGGACTTTCAAGCCCGCTCTCCCTATAAAATATTAAAGCATAAGAGTTTTGACTCTTTTGACTTTGTTGTTTGTTGTCATGTGCAAAGATAGTGTCTGAACCAATGTATATTAAGCCATGCCCCGCGATTTTATTACAGCTTTCCTTCCTCAATAAACAGGCTATTTAATGCACAAATATTTTTTCGTTTCGTTACGGCGCGGCGTTCAAACAAACAAATCTGTCTAATATTAGTTTAGATTTGGTATGGCAGCTTCACAGCATAAGTAAGGTTATAATATTTTTTTTCTCTTTCCCCGATTTTTTTTTGCGTATTTTTATAGTTTTTATTTGCTTTCAGTAACGAAAACTTTTTTTTTTTTTTTTTTTTTTATAGATGGGAAATCAAGAACACAATAACTTTGTTTTGAATGATAGTACGGGAGATAAGTTGGCGCCTTATGAAAACGAGAAGGCACCGCCCCACAATAAAAATGTGGAGCGCTGTCTGAATAGTAAATGCACTAATGAAACGCAATTAAATGAGGATAGATGTACTTTTGCGGCAGTAACGAGAGTTGAAAAATCAAACCAACAATCTGATGAGGGAAAGTGGACGTTAGTGAAGAATAAACGACAGGTAAAGAATAAGTTTATGACATCTAAGGGTAAAGCGCTCATTGACTATAATAGCAAGTTAAAACCAGCCGACTCAAAGGTACCCTTGTTCATAACAAATGTCCACAAAGATGTGACGGAGGAGGATGTAGCGGAGTATATCTTCACAAAAACTCAAGAGGTAGTGGTACCGATTAAAATTAAAATGACTAGGGAAAGAAGCTATAGCGCCTTTAAGATATTTGTGAGCAAAATTAACTTGGACACATTTCTTGATGACAGTATGTGGCCTATAGGTATTTCGTTCAGGCGTTTTGTACATAAGATGGCAGGCAGAAATGAAAATCGCTCACAACATGCGGTTGAGAGGCTTGAATCTATAAACCGAAATGGATAATCAAAGCTACGCTAGGCTTATTTCATTCAATTGTAAATCCCTGAAAAGGTCCATAGAAGGTATTGGACAGTTATTTAAAAAAGCAGATATTGTTGCCCTTCAAGAGACTTGGTTGCTGCCTCATGAACTATCATCGTTAGACGCCATTAGTGATGACTTTGGTGGCACCGGAACATCAGCGGTAGACACCTCAGAGGGCCTCCTGAGAGGCAGGCCGTATGGAGGTGTCGCCATACTGTGGAGAAAAAGTGTTTTTAACTCGGTCTCGGTTATTAAATGTGAGAATAGTCGTTTATGTGCAGTGAAGATAGGAATGAATGGTTCTTACATTAGTATTTAGTGTCTATATGCCAACTGATTGTGCTGAAAATCTGCCTACTTTCACTCAGTGTCTAAGTACAATTAGTGCCGTTATAGAAGAAAATCATGACAGTTCTATGGTTTACATACTGGGTGATTTCAACGCACATCCACATGAACCATTTTGTGACCATTTATTAGATTTTTGTGAGGACCAGCAGTGGACATGTGTGGACCTTAATTATTTGAATGCATCTGACGCTTATACGTTTATCAGTGATGCTCATGGCAGTGTGAGGTGGTTGGATCATTGCATAGTCACGAATGCAGCGCTATCTACTGTAATAAACGTACAAGTAGAGCATGATGTGCAATGGTCCGACCATTTCCCACTGGTCATCACTTGTAATTGGGGTTTAGTGTCGTGTGAGCAGATACAAAATACTCCGGTACACAGTAATATTATATGGGGCAAACGTTCAGTAGAACAAATCAATTAATAAAGTAAGATCTGTCACACTCGACTACGGGAAATTGATTTTCCCGAGGAAATGGGTAAATGTTGTGATGGCTTGTGTTCAAATGTGAAGCATAAGTCATTACTGGACAATATGTACATGAGAGTGGTTGCTATACTGTCTGAAGCAGCGACTGTCACTCGCAGACGTAAGGCGATAGGGAGGAGAGGCGGTCACATTGCGGGTTGGTCCAGGTATGTTGCAAGGTACCACAGGGAAGCCAGGTTAAGGTTTCTGACCTGGGTTGAAGATGGTAAACCTAATAATGGTCAGTCATATGATGCCATGAAGGAGAGTAGGAAATTGTTCAAGCAAAAGCTAAAATGGTGCCAGGACAGGCAAGATCAAATTAAAATGGATGCTCTTGCATCCCATCATTCTGCAAACAATTTCCCACTATTTTGGAAAGAAACTCAAAATATGAGCCAAAAACCTGGCTTTCCTGTGTGTATAGATGGCGTTAGTGATCGCCGCGATATTGCTAACTTGTTTAGTGGTCACTTTACAGCCAAGCCGAGATGTGAAACAGATACATTGTGGACGCAAGATACTGAGATCATCACCCAGGAAAGATCTGTTAAATTTACATCGAAAGATGTTATCAAAATAATACGGGGCATGAAGAGAGGCAAGTCGCCTGGGCATGATGGTCTCAGTATTGAGCATCTTAGGTATGCTGGTGTTCATTTACCGCGCGTACTCTCCTTGTTCTACAACCTCTGCCTTTGTCATGGGTACCTACCGCAAGAACTTACGAGAACTATAGTAGTTCCTGTTATTAAAAACAGAACTGGAGATTGCTCGGACAGGGAGAACTACCGGCCCATCTCCCTTGCTACTATAATGGCAAAGGTGCTTGACAGCTTGCTTAATAACACTCTTATTGCACACATAAAAATACACGATGCTCAGTTCGGTTTCAGGAGCGGGCTCTCCACTGAAAGTGCGATATTGTGTCTTAAGCAGGCTGTCAGGTACTATACTGACAGGAAAACACCGGTATACGCGTGTTTCCTAGATCTGTCAAAAGCATTTGACAGTGTCTTATATGAGAAGCTTTGGGGCAAACTGGGCAATGCGGGTGTACCGGAAGAGGTCATACAACTCCTTAAGGAATGGTATCGCGGCCAGCGGAACCAGGTGAGATGGGCAGGTGAATTATCCGATCCGTATGACGTCAAATGTGGTGTTAGACAGGGTGGACTGACCTCTCCTCTTTTGTTTAACCTATATATTAATGACCTTATCGGTGAACTCAGCAGCACACATACCGGTTGTCATATAGATAATGTGTGTGTTAATAATATCAGCTACGCGGACGATATGGTACTGCTGGGTCCGTCGGTGGGTGCAATTCGAAAACTGCTGACGATTTGCGAGGCATACGCGGTGGAACATGGACTCTTGTATAACACATCCAAAAGTAAAGTTCTCCTTTTTAAAGGCAAATGTAACGAGCCCGTCGGTGTTCCACCGATTATGTTATATGGTGAGCAATTGCAGAGAGTAACTAATTTCAAATATCTAGGTCATATCGTCACGAGTAATTTATCAGACGGTATTGATATAGAACGTGAGCGCAGGGCATTGGTGGTCCGGGGGAATATGATAGCGCGTAGATTTGCTCGTTGCTCCACTGATGTAAAAATCACTTTGTTCAAGGCATACTGCCAATCGTTTTACACGAGCAGTCTATGGGTATGTCATACCCGTCGGGCCGCTAATGTCTTGCGTGTTCAGTATAACAACATTTTCAGGATGTTGTTGCGATTACCTCCCTACTGCAGCGCATCTCTCATGTTTGCAGAAGCACATACGGATGGCTACCAAGCGGTTATTCGCAAAAAAGTAGCATCCTTATTAAGACGCCTAAGAGATAGCAGCAACGGCATCCTGAAAATGATTGCCTCTCGAGCAGACTGTCCTATACAACATAGATGGATGTGTGTTGCTATGGGACAGGACTGAAATTATCAATGAATGACCTATTTATTTTATTTTAAATTATGTTTTTTGACTTATTTTAATTTTAGCTGACTATCGAATTTATTATGTAATTATTGATTGATGTTTTGATTTTTGATTTATGTTTTGTTGTTTTGTGTTGACATTAATTTATAATTTGACGCTGACTCTTTGTATTTTATCATTTTATGTATGGATTTTTTCTGAAATAAAAACAATTATTATTATTATTATTAAATCATCATATGACTCCTCCCGCTGTGGGCACGAGCGGGAGGGCGTGTCAGACTCCTACTGACTAAAACCCATCTGTGTTCCTTCTTTCGCCCTGGTGTTCCGGGAGCACGGTAACTCTTTCGAACGATCCCGCACTCCCGGTGGGCGCCGGCCCAATGGGGCCCCGTCATTTGCTGACACCTCGTACAGGCGCGCGTGGAACACTAGCGCGCCGTCGACCCGGCCTAGTCCTAAGCTGGACGGCAAGCTACCCACTGCTCGTCGTCCTCAGGCCTGCGCCTAGGGTGGCCGAATGTCGCCTCTTCTCACCCGTCACCCGCGGGGTATCGCGGGGCGGCCGGGGCGTGAGGACCGTCTATCTCTCACGCGTTCCGCCGCCTCCTTTTGCAGCATCACCTCCTCGCAAAAGGAGACGACTGCCTCCCATTCCCTCTCACTCCGCAGCATGGCTCGAATGAACCCCGGACGCGAGAGGTCACCACCGCCGATCGCTACCACAAGGGCAAGTCGCTGTTCGGCCCAAGCGGGGCACACCTCCACCGTATGCTCCACCGTGTCCTCCGGCCGGTCACCGCAATGGTGACACTCGGGAGTTTCCTCCCGCTTAATGCGATGCAGGTACCTCCCGAAACACCCGTGTCCGGTGAGTACCTGCGTCAGGCGGTAGGTGAGGACGCCATGCCGCCTCTCCAGCCACTCCTCAAAGAGAGGACTTACCGCCGCTATCGCGGAGTGGCCTGCTTGTGGCTGCGACAGTCGTTCTCTCCACGACGCCATGAGATCGAGGCGGAGCTCCCTCCGACGTGCAGCAATTTGTCGCGGCAGCGGAGTTTCGCCCCAGTGTAGCGCCTCCTCTCGCCACTCGTAAGCGAGTGCGAGGGCTATCGCCTCCAGATCCCACGGCGCCATTCCGGCGAGGAGGCAAGCCGCCTCGCGGGAGACCGTGCGGTATCCCCGGATGACCCTGTTGGCTGTCACCTTTTGGGGCGCATTCAGGAAGTGGGCGGCTCGTCGCCCCAAAGAACGTGCCCATACTGGAGCCCCATATAGGGCTATCGACCGCACGATCCCCGCGTATAGCCTTCGGCAGGGGGCGTTTGGACCCCTCAAATTGGGAAGGAGCCGTTTTAACGCGGCCCCAGCCCGTTCCAATTTGGGAGCCAAACGTCGGAAATGCTCTACGAAGTTCCACCGGCTGTCGAGGACAAGTCCCAGGTACTTCATCGTCAACTCGACGCCGATGTGAACCCCCCCTACTGCCACCTGGAAACCCGGGGGTGGCCCGTTCCGTCGGCCATAAAAACACATGGCCTCGGTCTTGTGCAGAGCCACCTCGAGACCCAGTCGCCGAATTCGGTTAATGACCGTCGCAACCCCGCATGCTATCGCAGCGGTCGCCGCTGGGTACGACATCCCCTGTGCCAGGACCAGCGTGTCGTCGGCGTAGCATACTACGCTGACACAGCTGGGGAGGTCAGCACGCAGAACCCAGTCGTAGCCGATATTCCACAGGAGCGGTCCCAGAACCGAACCCTGTGGAACACCGCACGACATCTCTCGCCGGTTCCAGTCCCCGTTAGGACCGGGGTAGATGACGGCCCTGTCCGTGAGATAGGCCCCGACCACGCGACGGAGGTAGATCGGCACCCGGAAATACCGGAGTGCCTCCTCAATGCAACTCCAGGGCAAGGTGTTGAAGGCATTGGCAATGTCTAGAGACACCGCCAAGACGACCCTACCCCGGGACACCGCATCCCCCGTCGTAAGAGCACGGACGCGCATGATGGCATCGACCGTGGAACGCCGCTTGCGAAAGCCGAACTGCATCTCCGATAGGTTCGGTCCAGCCCCTGACAGGTGTGCGACGAGGCGGTCTGAAATTACTCTCTCAAAGAGCTTGCCCACCTCATCAAGCAGCACTATGGGCCGGTATGCCGACGGAGAGTCCGTAGGGCGTCCTGGCTTCCGTATCAGGACCAGCTTCCCCGTTTTCCAGAGAAGCGGGAACTGGCCTCTCTCCAGGCAGGCGCTCATAAGCCCCCTCAGTCGAGGTCCGAGGGCTTCTAAGGCCAGGACCAAGGCTTTTCCTGGAATGCCATCGGGTCCTGGGGCGGTATTTTTGGCCTTCAGCCTACCTACCGCCGCCCTCAAGTCAACCCCAGTAACTTCTGGAACGTCGTCGTCATTCGAGTGGTCCGCTACGGGGATAGTAGCACGCGGAGCCATGCACGGGGGAGTATGCTCTGCGCGCGCTGGGAACAAAGCGCTTACCACGCCCTCCACTAGCTCGGGTCGAAGACTCTGCGTCAGTGGGGGGGCCCACGGACGGAGCTTGTCCCGCACCATCTTATACGGGCGCCCCCACGGGTCCCTGTCGAGGGTCTCCATCATTTCCTGGCGGGCGAGGTTCTTGGCCCGCCTGACTGCCTCCTGAAGGGTGGCCTGGACGACTGCGTAGCCTGCGATGTCTGGTGTACCGGCGGCGCGCAGCGACGCACGCCTCGCGTAGTGAGGCTAGCTCTCGCGACCACCAATGCACCTGACGCCGAGTGCGACCTGGCCGGACTCGAGGCATTGCCACGTCACATACCTGCGACATGGCCTTCTGGAACCACTGAGCCTCGCCGTTGACGTCGGCAGGCCTGTCCGGTGATGGCACCCAGGCCTGCACGATTGAGGCCTCCAGGAGCAGCTCTTTGTCCAGCCGCTTCAACGCCCACCGTGGACCACTTGGGGCCTGTGGCACCGGCGCGCTTGAGGCCTGGGCGGAGATGTCGAACCGGATGTACCGGTGGTCGGAATAGGTCTCTACCTCCTCCACCACGCGCCAGTCCACTACGCGCGGCGACAATGCGGGGCTGGCGAACGAAATATCCACCACCGATTCGCCCCGCATTCGCACTAGCGTGGGGACAGAACCCTGGTTTAGGACCACCAAGCCTGTCTCCAAGGCCCAACCCTCTACCATCCTGCCTCGCACATCCGTGCACCGGGAACCCCAAGCCAAGTTCTTGGCGTTGAAGTCCCCGAGCACCAGCACGGGCAAGGAGTGGTACCTGGCAACGACCACACTCAATTCCCTGAGGGAGTTCTGGAAGTCAGCAAGAGGTCGGTTTGGAGAAAAGTAGACCCCCACTACCAAGATCTCCCCGAACCTGGCTGCGACACATCCCTGTCCCTTACTGACATTTTCAAGGGACGGGGTACCGGCGGCGGCTGACGACATAATGACTACCGAGCCGCTAAGGTCCTCCACCCAGTCATCCCTGGGCGGGACAAAATACGGCTCGGAGACCACGGCGATGTTTATTGACCACTGCGCCATACTCTGGATCAAGAGATCCTGTGCGCAGGCGCAGTGGTTGATATTCGCCTGGAGAAGGCGTAATGAGGCCATTATTAACACTCCATTACTTCCTCCTCCCTGGCCCCCAGTGATGATACCGCCGCAGAATTTGCGGCGGAGGGCGTGGTGGCAGCAATGTGTGCGACAGAATTGGCGGCGGCGCCGTCTGCAGCGGGAACTACGGAGGCGGCGGGGCGTCTCCCCCTATCCCTGGCTTTGGCCGAAGAGGCCGAAGAGGCGCAAGCCCCACTCCCTGACCGGTGCTCGGCAGGTTTGCCAGCCGCTGCACAGGCAACACAGTGTGGCGCGGCGTTACACGAGCCGGCCTTGTGCCCGGGCTGACCGCATCGGAAACATAAGTCGCTGCGGTCCACCCCCTCGGTGCACCGAACACCCACGTGGTGCCCCACGTGGCACCGGAAGCACCTCAAGGGTCTGGGCTCGAGTAGTTTAACTCGCGCCGATATCCAGCCCACCAAAAGCCTACCGCGCTCCATTACGGCTTTAGCCGCCGTGACGGGGCAGCTCACCGTCGCAGTTCGCATGCCCGTGAAATTAGAACGGATGGTGCCCACCTTAACCTGCTCGGCAGGACACCCACCCACCCCGGCGAACGGCGGCTGCGACCTCCACAGCCGTGACGGAGTCGTCCAGACCCAGAACTCGCATGTCTGCGCGCTTCGTAGGCCTGGACACTCGGGCCTCTTCCGCATTTATGGCCACCCTGAGCTTTTCAGCCAAGGCGTCAGCGGTGGGACCGCTATCGGCACCGTAGACCTCTAGCATTTGGGCCCCCGTTGCGGTAAAATTTAACCGGAGACCCTCAGTTATCCCAAGCTCCCGGAGGTCCACCTCCTGCCGCGCCTTGGAGATTACGTCGCCATAGGTCACGCCTCGTTTTTCTGCTTCTGGCTGTAGTGTGATCACTACAGCTGCAGACCTCGGGGCGCGAAGCTGAGCCGCGACGCGTTTCTCCTTGCGGCGCTGTCGTTGCAGCCGCTTTCTGGCCGCTTTGCGCACCCTCTTCTTCTCCCCAACCACTTGCCATTCGGTGTCGGTCGCGGGGGGCTTTCGAGTCGGGAGCTGGCAGCTCGCTACCTGGGTCGCCTTTTGGCCTTGGCGGTCCCGCTTACCTGACGCTGCGGGAATCGGGTTGGCTGTGGCGGGTGGAGGCCTGCGTGCAGTCTGGACAGACTGCCCAGAGCCGGCTGCAACAACCGAGGTGTACGACCTTCTTCCCAACCCCAGCTCTTGTCGGAAGGCATCCAGCTCCCGCCGCACCAGTTCCAAAATTTGATCCTGTGGAGCAGGTGCCAGCTGGCCCCGTTTCTGAAGCCTCTGCTGCTGCTGCCACTGCCGCTGTTGTTGCTGCGGTCGTGACTCCGGGGAAGGCTGACTTTGGGAGCCAACATCTCGCAAACCGGCTAGTTCTGCTCGCAATTTCTCGTTGTCCGTCTTGAGAAGCCCCATTGCAGCCGACAAGCGAGCGACTTCCTCCCGGAGTCGCGCGGTTTCGCCTGACATTCCCGCGACGTGATCTTCTGCCGCCGCCATTATGGAGACCATGGCCGCGTCTATGGCCTTGGCCTTAGGCGCCGTTCTCGTCTTAGGTCCCACGCTCTTTAGGCCGGCAGATACGGCCTCGGCGAATCGGGCCTTGGGGTCCGTGTTGGACCTACCGCTGGGGTCTGGTTCGCCGCTGTCCGTCAGTACATCCGACTCTGCTTCACTGCAGGAGGGAGCGGGTGTGCCGGGTCGTCCGGACGCCTTTAGTAGGCTTCTCGCGCCGCGCTGCGATTTTGAGGCAGTAAGTTTAGCCGTGGCGCGGCCCCTTCTGCCTGCTGCGTCCCTCGGAAATTTGGGCGCAGGTAGGCCCTCCTCGCACGAGGAGGGCGGGCGTTTAAAGGACGCCTGGTCCTGGTCGGACATCGAGTCTCCGACGTCCGACTGTGAGCCACCTCGGCTCAATGCGCTCGTCTGAGCGGTGGATAGGCATATGTTGCCCCCCCCAGATACGGCGGGACTGACGGAGCCCGAGGGCTCCGTGGTGGATTCTCCGACTGCGGAGCAGCCGGTACCACCCTGGGGAATAGTTTTGCCATCTGCCTTATTCATTTTTGTCCTTTGAAGGGTGAGGTCCCTGTCTCCCCTGCATCGTCTTTTTTTTTTTTTTTTTTTTTTTATACCTCCCCATGTTTGCCACCTCACCCAGTCACGTCTAGTAACCAGACGCGTAACGGTGAGCGAGCCCTCCTACATTATCTGGCAAGAGCGCCAGACTACACTAAAACCGCCTCGTGGTTTCGGCACGCTACGTGAGCTATCCATGAGGCCGAACCACGGAAAATTCCCCCTTCACGTACCAGCCCAGGGCTGGCACATCCTCCACGGCAGTCCCTAAGAACTCCGTCCTGTGTCCCGCTTGGTCTGGTCTCTCCCCTTGGACCTGTCCGGCATGAGTAGCTCTACCGGCATAGCTCCAAGGATCGTCAAGACACGCAAGCCCCACCACGGCGACAACGTGGGAACACGGGTGGGGTCAGTAACGAAAACTAGAATGCTGAATATATTTGTGTTTAAGTAGGTACAAGATGATCGGGGTCGTAAACAATTTATCGTGAACGAATGTATTTACATGATTTTGCTAGCTCTGGATTTTGTCATCTAGTTTATTCAATTTTCGTTATTTTTTATTGAAGTAGATAAAACATAGACTTAGGATATTCTAAAATTCAAACGCATTTTGTTTTTGACGTGCTAACGTCTTATAAATCGATGACCGGCTGCACATGTTCCGCTCATGTCGCAGCGAAATTAAAAAAAAAACTGTGGCACTCGGGGACTGCCGCGGTAAAGCTATTGCATAGCATTTTTTATCAACTAAATAAACAACTTTTTTATTTTAATAAATAAAATTCTTAAAAAAAAAAAATAAGTAAAATAACAAAAAAAATACTAAAAAGTATCACCGCCGGTCGGAGTGGGGGGTGTTAGGTTATTTTCGTTACGGAATTTCGGTCTCCACGCTCAAGGCCTGCGATAGAAGCTATGCAATAGCTTAAAAAAATACTTATGACGTTATTTTTATTAAGTCGTCTTGTTTAAAAATGAAACCTATATAAGTTTGCATATATTTCTGACTCACGCGACATCAAAGCCGTGACAGGTTGCAAGCAAAACCTGATTCATCTCAAACATAATGAATCCTCGCTTGGTATAGGTACAACACAACAAAATTCTTTAGATATTCACAGTAGTGGTACAACGTTAAAGAAGAACGGACTTATTTTGTACCAAATATAATATAGTTTTTGCCAAAATTGTACTACGATTTGAGTTTAAGTATATTTCTATATATTTGCAGCTGTTTTGTAATGTGAAGTGTAAAGTGACGTCACAGAGTTTAAATAAATAGCGACAAAAGGTCAGTTCTGATTATTTGGTGAAGGTTTTTTCTTATCTTTATTAATATTAAAAAGACGAAAGATTTGTATTTTTCTGTGTACGTTTCTAATGAATAAACTCAAAAATTACTGGACCGATTTAAAAAATTCTTTCACCGTTGGGAAGCTACACTAACCTCGGGTGAAATAGGCTATTTTTTATCCCTGTATTCCCACAGGAACGGGAACTATGCCGGTGAAACCGCGAGGCGTTCGCTAGTTGTCTTTATAGAACACAAAGTGATTGAAAAACGTAAAAATAGTACTATTTATGATTATGTGTATAAGGGCTTGTGTAAACTAAGCGCGAGATGGAAGTGTAGAGTATGCTTTTCGGGTTGGGTTACTGTTGTAATCTAAATATTGGTGATTTTATCTAGAAGCTCTATTAATTGCCAAAAACAAAACATAACGTTGTTTTATTTCACTTTAAGTTAAAACACTAGTCATAGCCTCCTTAATTAAATTCATTCAACAAGAATTAAATAATGTATACTAATATTATAAAGCTGAAGTGTTTGTTGCACGCGGTAATCTCAGAAACTACTGGTCCGAATTGAAAAAAAATATTTTCTCTTGGGTAGCTCATTTATCGAGGAAGGCTATAAGCTATATAACATTACGCTACGACCAATAGGAGCGGAGCAGCAATGCAAAATGTGGCAAAATAGGGGAAAATAAACGCATACAAAGTTGCGCGGGTCAGCTAGTGGTCCTTATTCACTTTTTTTTTCTCGTTTTCGTTGCAAACCCGCGCTTCTAACTGTCAAAATCTTGTCATAATAGTATATGCTGCGCTTAAAAAAGCATAGCACATGCGCACGGACATCTTTGAATGCACCACTCATGGCTAGTTTGTGCGGGCTTGCCGCGAAAACGAAAAAAAACACCGTGAATGAGGACGAGTGACATAATATTTAGCTTACATTGAATAGTGTGACATTAGAACCCATGTGCCGAGTTGTCTAGTCGGATTACAATCCGGCTTAAGTATAGAAACAGATAATATAATACTATACCTACTAGTAGTTTAAATAATGTTTATAAATAGTCAAATATTTTTTGTTATTTTTACAGATCCTCAAAAACATACACCATGAACGTAAAACCTTCAGTAACTTTATCTCTTTGTTTGTTTGGTGTCTTCGTATTTTGGATTACGGGATCAACAGGTGAGGCAGCCATCTCATTATTCCGCTTCTAGATTTTTTACTTAGAATAATAATATAATATTAAGTATCTTGGGACAACTCACACAACGCCATCTGATCCCAAACTAAGCAGAGCTTGTACTATGAAAACGAGACAACTGATAAACATACCCATATATTTCTAAATACATACATATTATAGATAAATAACACCCAGACACAGAATAAACCATCGTGCTCATCACACAAAGTTTTATCCTTGGTGGAGATCGAACCCACGACCTCTTGCGTAGCAGTCGGATACACTCCCACCGCGCCACAGAGGCAGAGTGGACTAACTATATTCTTTTCCGGATACCTAAATCGCGTGAGTCACGATACGACACAGATATATAATGGTTCCTAATAAAATATTTGTAACAAATTGAATCAGGCGTCACATAGTGGAAATCCATCCTAAATAGATTAAAGAAAGAAACAAAGTTTTTTTTTTTTATTGGTCACATTACACAGAACCATACAGAACAACAAATAAACAAATTAGATTATAGGGATTTTGTGCCGGACAAAATAGGATCCACGTCAGCTATTGTTGCAGTCCGAAAACTGCAACGCTGATATACTCGTAGGTTTCTGCTGCCGCTGCACATATGCAGCAATGCAACTTCTGAATCTGAATTAAAAAATGAAAAAAAACTAATTCTGAATTACAAAACAAACATTTCTAAATATTAATGAAGGAACCCCCTCCACCCATTCTATACCAAGTACGAAAGTAGCTGCCAGATTGCGCGGTGCGCGGTGCCTTTGCGTTTAGTATGCTGGAGGCCTTAAATCAAGCGGTAGGTAATCAGGTTTTGATAAAACTTGTTGAGGATATTGCACGCTATTATAAGTGTTGTTTGTAACATAGTTTATAACTAACCACTCCACTTTGTTACATGTATACAAACATATATATTAATGTATATGAGTTTTTAAAACACAATTAAGAATCAACCATCTCAATTTTTAGCCGTACCTGTACAGTTAATACATAACTAAATATAGCTAATGTTAAATATGACTATACCAGTCCTTCCGTATGTTAAAACTAGCAAAAAATCACAAAATTCTAGACAAAATGTTGTGGTGTGTACCAGAACCTGAATTTTTTGTTACGAATTCCATAAAATACCTTAGAATATTTTGATGGAGTAAGCTGTCTACAATAACAAGTATTCCGAAAGAAACCCGAGCATTATCAATGTTCGTGAGATCTCCACATTTAATTTCTCTAAGACTATTAGAACCATTAAAAAAAAGGAAAAATAAAATTTCAGGCGTCTACATCTCGCACCTAACGGAGTCCTGCTTCAAATGCCTGTGCCATGTATCAACGGGGTGTGCCTTGGCGAATGACTGCAAGGGGGGGTACTGCGGACCCTTCAACATCTCCAGGGTCTACTGGGCTGATGCTGGCAGACCGGTGCTGCCTTACGATGATGCGTCTAGGAATGATGGTAAAAAATTCAATATGAATATCATGGTGGCGCAGAAGTGATCATATTAAATAATATATCGGCTAGTATGATTTAATAATATAATGTTACTAAATTAACAAGTAGATCATGATGCTGGGGAAAGGGGGGAAGAACATTTTATAAAAAGATCGTGCAGTTGGCATTATGTTTTTCAGCCATTCGCAGTCGACACGAGGGGCTCGTTTTGACTCCGAATGGCTGAAAAACATAATCTCCGACAAGATTATTGTATTTGCGTTGTTTTGATAGCCTCCGCCGATGAAAGTGTAGTGATTGATGTTTTGTGTTGTTAGTATTGATACCTTACCTATGATTACTTATGATTAGGGCAAATTCCAAATAACTTTTTTATTTAATTTAATTCTACCAAATTCTAGAACATTCCAAAAATTGAAACAAAAAGATCCCCAGATCATCTTACAAGATGATCCTTTGATAGTGTATTAAAAATTATGAAAGGGACCAAATAAAGGGGGCAACATGGGCAATCGTTCCCCCAGACCCGAATGAATGACCTTTTTTTGGGGAATTAGAGAATTTTGACTTGGATCGGATTGATGGTAGACATGGTATACCGGCGTTGAATCAATTGCACCCCCCCACCCCAGCCATGTGAGCGACTTACACTTGACCGTTTGGGTCAAATGTGCCCCCCCCCCCCACCCAGAACCATGTTCTGGATCCCCGCCTGTCTGCGTTAAGTTCAATATCGTTTAAAATACGAGCATTCTTCCAGTGGATCATCCCGTACACCTTTCCACTACTTTGCAAATAATTTCGAATACAAATAAAAAGTAATAAACGTTTAAAAAAATTAAACGTTATATCATCGACTCATTTGACCTAAAGGCCGGAGCCGTCTACAATTCATTAGCTGTAAGACATAGATACCTTACCTCTCTCCATGGTTTCCATGGGCTCACCCAAAAAATTTTTTCGGGATGATTTATGCCCCGGTTCGTTCTTAACTCCAGAACTTCGTTTTAGTGGCATGCTACTTTTCGAAGATGTGAAGTTAATGCGAGGCATAACCAAAACAGTAAACAAGACAATTATAATTTATACCTACTTACCTATAATCAAAATGCTACGTAGAATCTACGACGTATCATTTAAAGTGACTAAATTAATCATAGGTGTGCAAGTGAAGTGATTTGGGGCTTGACAAATTCTTCAAATGAAATCATCCCAAAACGATATATGAATTATCCATACAAAGAGTGAAATAGCCCTGAAAAGAAATTGCACGGGGATCTTGTTGCTTCAAGTTTTGGAATGTTCCAGGATTTGGTAGAATTAAATTTAATAAAAAAGTTATTTGAAATTTGCCTTTACCAGTACTAACAACACAAAACTTCAATCCCGTGTAGTGATTGTTTCATCAGCGGAGGCTATCAAACGGCGCAAATACAATAATCTTGTCGGAGATTATGTTTTTGAGTCATTCGGAGTCGAAACGCTAGGGTCGAGGGGCCCAACTGCACGATCTTTTTACCCAACTGTAAGGAAGGGGTATGTTTTTTTTCGGCCGTATCTTTTATGTATGTATGTATGTAATAGTCTTTATTACCTAATATCTCACAATCCACTGAGCTGATTTATACAATGACGTCGATAGATTCATCTTGATTGCCCAAGTGTTCTTAGATAAGTGACGTTTCAAAAAAAAACAAACATGGCGGCTGTGAGATGTCACAATAAAGAGGTGTAAAAAAAAGTTGTTTTGAATACTACAATACCTATAGGTATCAAATTGAAGGGCTTATCTTATACATTTCTTGATTATAACTTTAATACTAATAAAGTTAGTTAGCAACCATTTATATTTTTTTTACTTGACAATAGCTGTGATAAAAGTTAGTTGTTACATCGGTTACATATCACAACCACTAAAAAGTATTATATAAAAAAAAGATATAAAGATAAAAAAAAACTTGAGAGGTGTCAAGGTCCTTTCGATTAATTAGTGAAGGAATTGTCATATTTTTTTTTTAAGATATAAAAATATTTTTTTATTATTAACAAATATAATGAAATATAAACTTAATCAGTAGGCTCAATTTAGGTAGTCTACATGCGCACGCCACACGGCTTACAATAGCTGACTATAGCAAAAAGTGTCGTTACAACTTTTCGTATGATTTTTTTCCGTCTAGCCCCCTTTCACAACGCGCGATAAGGAACTTTGTTCCAAAAAACCCGCCTGAACGAAAAAGATGGAAACAAGATCCGCTACATAATTATATAATTTCATGCAGTCGGAGGCACTTTACTAAGTTCATCGAGATTCATTAACGCCTCCGACTGCATGAAATTATATCATTACGTCTTCCCCCTTTCCCCAGCCCTTCATGATCTACTTGTTAATTTAATAACATTAAATAAATAATTTAAATATATATATTTTTTTGTTTTCAGCATGGAAGGATTGCGTGAAAACCTATTCATGTGCAACAAAAACCATAGAGAATTATTTGTTGAGATTCGGAAAGGTAAAAAAATAAAGATAATTTATTAATTTTAATTGCAAAAATTAACCAAAACTTCCTACATTTGGTACCGGTACGAGGGACAAGAGTCCTTCGCCCTGACCTCAAAGAAGAACACCTGACAGAAAGGGTTTTTTGTTTTTTTTTTTTTATAAGACAACTTAATCTCTTGGCCACATACTTCGCCACGTACGAACTCTGTGTTAGAGGGAACTATACCTACAAAGATACAAATAATGGACAAAAAATCACTCAAACTCATTAAGAAACTCACAAAACTCTGTACTGTGTGGAAACCAAACCACAACCTCCTGCGGTAGGCGCAATAATCGTACTTCTCTCACTTCGCCATTGCAGCTCTTGTTATAAGTCTATCTCCTCTTCTTCCTCCAGGATTGCAACGGAGATGGCTCCACGGACTGTTTTGACTACATGATGGTGAATGGTAACGGTGGTTATGGTTGTGAAGCTCCATTAAATCGCTCTGAGAACGGGAGACGGTGGTTGAAACGCTACGAAGAGTGTGAATTTTAACTGCTGGCGACCTCTCTTGGACATTATTGTAACTACAGCTGCGATTGAGGCAGGCAGATGGCGCTAATGTGGCAATGTTAATGAATGAAATAAAATGAAATAATGTTGCGTAATTTTTTTTATTAGGCAACGAAAGCTACAAATAAATTGATTTTTCTTTATCTGGTCAATTTTAAGAATATAAACTTATTTTACTTGAATTTTATTTTTTGAATTATACCCTAACTACCTACTATTTAGACTGTACACAGACGGTTTAATTAAAAGTATGACTTATTATTTAAGAGTAATGAAATAAAAAATAGATGGAAAATAGTCTGTATTGGCATCAACTCAAAAATAAGAAGACCTGTTATAGAACCATATAATAGTCCGAGAGCAAAGCGACTGAAGTAGGTTACAAATATGTATAAAAATATAAAGACTGAATAAATCTGCCAATAATTCCCCTATAGTAATAAGTTGCCCAGACTGTGTGTAAATTATCTGGATGACTTTTGGTATTACTGCAGTCAACATTGTTAAAAGTCCACCTTTAGTTAAAAATTGATATTTTTAGTTTCGGTTCCGGTTCGTAATCTTGACCAAATTTTACTCCTTATGATAAAAAAATGAAAAAAAACCTAGGTATGAATAGTACCGAAAGAGCACGTAGATTTCATATTGTTACATCCGCCAAACTTCAACAAACGGTGTTAGGCACAATAAAATTAATATAGACACACTGTAAAGGTGCGATCTATCAGAATCTACAATCTATACAAAGTCCTTATACATCAAACTCAGACTTATGAACAACTATGTAATTGTTTGGACGAATTGTATTAATAAAGTAATTGGCAAGAAATGCCTATAAAAATTACTATAATATTCGGCCTTCCTAATTTGTTAAAAATGCTCTCTGTAACGAAACAATAACAAAGGCCGTAATAGTCCTCTAACTATCGGCTAGATGGCGCAAACGAGGGCCTGACTCCCACGCGGGAAGGATAGAAGAATTTGAGGTTTAGTAACATAGATATAGTCCCGGTTAGATGGTTCGATTCCGGCTTCGGTTTGGCTTACGGAAGTCTCGGGTTCAATTCCTGGGTTTGGACTTCACACTTTCTATATTTTTAAAATGCAATTATTGTATTAATAAAATAATTGGCAAGAAATGCCAAAAAAAAATACTACAATAAAATATATTTTTTAATTTATATTATTATTATTTTAAACCGTATTTCTTCAAAAAAGTTAACTGGTGTTGCAAGAAATCTGAGGGTGTTTGATGTTTAGTTTATATGCAGTTTAGTTACAGACTAAGATGTTGTCGATCAGTGTAATTCAAGTAACAAACTGCCTACTGGCAACGAGACAACTTTATGCAGGTGCCTTGCAAATACTTCTCAATAGGTACCTGTTTACAAATAAAAATAAGGTATTAAATTCTTCTTCAAAGTCGCAGTTCCACTGCACTGGAGCATCTTTATAACGAGCTAGACATGTTGCAATCAAAACCTGATTCTTCGCGTTAATACACATAACAACATACCTACATAATTTTATATTATATGTAGTCCAAGATCTCAATGCCGGATTTCTATGATTATCGTTTTTAAAGATCCAGACGGTACTAGTATTTTTTTTCGAAATTTAAGACAATGTAGGCATATAATGTATGCAGGTGTATGACTGATTAAAAAACTAAAAGTGAACAAAGAGGCTAAAATCTACTAAATAAGTACCTAATTTTAAATACTTATAGTTACAGAATGTCTCTTTCGCAAAATGTAGCGATAGTACCTTAGAATAAAACATAATATTATACAGAAGTGCCTGTAATAATTATAGCTAGCTATAATTATTATAGGCACTTCTGTTGCTTTAACTTAATTAAAATACTTAAATTAATTTATATTCAATAATTGTTTCAACACCTGCAGTGTCGAGGCTGGGATTTGACAACACAATCGACCTGGCAATTGAGATACGAGGTTTGACGACAAAGAAAACTGAGATCTTCCTACAAATGCACAGCTTCCGTTCTATCTTAGTCTGCTTACATATGTGTCCAAAGAATGCATTATAAAATTGTCGTCTGAATTGTTACTGACTTAGGTAGTGTTCAGTTTTCCTGTTAAGCATAGAAAACGTATAATATGTAAGTTATCCGGTTATTTTATAAAATTATAATCATCGCGTGTTTAAAGGTTTAAACTACCTTTTTGTTTCCCGTCGTTCACGACAGGCTACCTATAACCAATACGATCTATTACGGTATTGCAATACGGTCGAAACATCAGGCAATAAAAGGAATTTATCTCAAAATATTCACGCGATTAAGACCCATAAATATTTTTTTCCCGATTTTGCAACAAGTTTTATTGCTGCTCCGCTCCTATTAGTCATAGCGTGATGTTATATAGCCTATAGCCTTGCTCGATAAATGGGCTATTTAACAGTAAAATAATGTTCAATTCGGATCAGTAGTATACAAACAAATAAACTCTTCAGCTTTATAATATTACATTAGATAATGTGTATAAATCTCGACAGTGTTTCAATACTCTAACAACTATCATGGCAGTTGAACGTATAAAACTTGCAGTGAGCTCATTGACTATAGTAACTCAGTATTTTATACAATAACATACAGTTGTGGTCAACTTCTTAACACGAACGGACTACTATTTGTAATTCAAAGTTCAGTACAATAACTAATATTCATACGTACTTTGTGATACCTTCTTAGTAATTCTTATAATTGTAATTGAAAGTGATTTCGGTTATTAAAAGCGAAAGGATTGTTTAGCAAAAAGTGACGTCATAAAAATAATTATTTTTATTCCATCCGGTATTAATATAAGGTCAGTGTTTGTGTGAAGGCTGAAAAAATAATTTACTACAATATTTAAATAATGTTTGTATGTTTGTTTAAAAAGTTGGTTTGTTTGGTGTATATAGCAAAACTACTGGATCTTTGTGCCATTTTTAGGGTTCCGTAGAAAAAATGGCAAACCGGAACCCTTATAGTTTCGCCATGTCCGTCCGCCCGTCCGTCAACAGCTTTTTATTAAGAAGTAACAAAATTTTAAAACAAATTCCATTGAAAATTATAATTAAACGTTGTAAGTATGAAACAAAAACAACAGAAAACCCACTTCTTAAGTTGCATTATTCTGAGGGGGGGGGGGGGGCTACGGAACCCTAAACTGTGCGTAGCCCGCGTGCATTTGCCCGGTGTTTTTACCAATTAGCTTAAGGAGGTTATAAGCCACTATTTGGGAATAAAAAAATCACCCCTTAGGTACTACTTTAAACAACTCTATTTTATGAAAGAAAGAGTTGGCTATCTGTATTTTTTTTTCCTCCTTTACTCTATTTCTTTCGTTTTTGGCGATAGTAACAATACAGATTGATCTCAATGATCAGTTACCGTGACATCACAAATCGATCTAAATAAGTAATTAGAAGGAATAATTTCATCAAATAGGGTACATTGATTTTGTACATTGATTTTTTAAATTGATATTAACTTTTTTCTTTTTTTTTCCTCTTCCCTCCAATAATAATTGGTAGAGATTATGGCTCGCACATTAGGTGCATACGCCAGTTTCAAGTTTAATTTATCTTTAGTTTTCTTCTTTCAATCACAAAGTCTCGTTCTTGTCCAGTTATCACACGTATTTCAAGTATATTTTACACTTTAAACACGGAGCTGTAAAAATAGCGACATGTCAGTTTGCCGCCATTTTTACAACTCTGATATTAACTTTATTTCATCGTTAGTTGACACGAGTCGGTAACTATCATTGACGTGTAGACCTGGACCGCGCTATCCCTTTCAATTACAAAGTAAATATTGACTGCAAAGCGTGAAAAAGAGAATAACTCGTGTGGCGTTTGACAGGTGTTGTCCACAAAGTAGCGTTATCTCTTTCTAAAAAGTGGTAAATTTTGTGAGGTTATGGCGCAGTCCTGGTCTATACGACAATGGCAACAATTAGGCAAATTATTATTTTTTTCAATAAATAATTGGTACTGTGACTAAGGCTCTGTTCGTACTGACAATTTCGATATTTTAAATAAATTACTAGAAGTGTTTACTTGCATCAACTACTATAGTGAAAGAACCAGGAAACACAAAAATTAATCTATAGTAATATTATAAAGCGGAAGAGTTTGTTTGTTTGTTAGTTTAAACGCGCTAATCTCAGGAACTACTGGTCCGATTTGAAAAAATATTTTTTTGTTAGATAGCCCATTTATCGAGGAAGGCTATAGGCTATATAACATCGCTACGACTAATAGGAGCGGAGTAGCGACGAGAAATGTTGCAAAAACGGGGAAAATTTACGTATACGAAGTTGCGCGGGACAGCTAGTAAGTTTTTGCTACATTTCTTATTGCTGCTCCGCTCCTATTGGTCGTAGCGTGATGTTATATAGCCTATAGGCCTTCCTCGATAAATGGGCTATCCAATAGTAAAAGAATTTTTCAATTCGGATCCGTAGTTCCTGAGATAACCGCGTTCAAACAAACAAACAAACTCTTCCGCTTTATATTATTAGTAGATATAGATTAGTTCAGTTATTTTTATTAAGCACTATTGTTATAAGGGAGCTGTTTCTGCAAACAAATTGGTATGCAATTTGGCAAAAATATTAAGTCAAACAATGTATGATATTATACTTACTAAAATCTTACAAAGTAAAAAAAAAAAACTGTGGCACTCGGGGACTGCCGCTGAAAAGCTATCACATAGCATTTTTTATCAACTAAAATAACACCAAAAAAAAAATATTTTAATTTTTTTTTTATAAAAAAAAATATTTTAAAGAAATATATATTTAAGTAAAATAATAAAAAAGAACTAAAATGTATCACCGCTGTGCCGGTCGGAGTGGGGGGTGTTAGGTTATTTTCGTTACGGAATTTCTGGATTCGGTCTCCACGCTCAAGGCCCGCGATAGAAGCTATGTAATAGCTTAAAAAAAGTAAAACGGATTTTTGACGCTTCATCATTACGTTACGTGAAAATACTAGGCGTGTTACGAAATTGCGATGCTGTGCCGCTAAAAACCCGTAATGCGGGCCTACCCATTATGTGTATCGGTCCTTAAACCTACTAGTATATTAACTCCGTCATATTTTATCTTTATTAGTAGGTCGATGATTCTTAACTACAAAAACATTGTTCCTTAGACCGGAACAAGTGCCTCACAAGACTTGACCAACTGATTATGGTTTTTGTAATTAATATAATTTCGTAGCTACTTAAATTCTAGCATAACTTACCATGGCATTAATCTATATTTATGTACGTTTAATATTACAGTCAAGAGCTTGACTTGGCCTTTTGGTCTAGTGGTTAGAGACCCTGACTGCTAAGCCGAAAGTCGTGGGTTCGATCCCCACCCAGGATAAAACTTTGTGTGATAAGCTCGATGGTTTGCTCTGTGTCTGGGTGTCATCATCATCATCAGCCTATCGCAGTCCACTGCTGCATATAGGCCTCTCCAATTGTACGCCGCTTTGTTCTATCTTCGGCTTCTCGCATTTAGTCTGGGAGTAATTTATCTATAATATATATTTAGAAATACATAAGTATGTATATCAGTTCTATGGTTGCCAAAGCATAACCTTTGCTTAGTTCGAGATCAGATGACGTTGTGTGAGTTGTCCCAACTCATATTAATTTATTATAGAATTTTAAAAGCTACGGATCTTAATCGCGTAAATATTTTATTTTAAGGATAAATATCTTTGTTTTTTTCCCGACGTTTCTATTCCGATCGTTTGACGATATTTATTTATTTTCGTTTTTGGAGTGAACGCGTTAATTTCAAAACTGGTCTTATTTGCATGGAGAAGGCTTGAAGTGTTCCTGCAAGTCTTATAAAGTTTTTGACCAAATTTAAATAAAGTTAGTTATAAAATTATACAATTGCAATTGCGCCTGTTGCGACCCCCCCCCCCCCCCCATATCCGCGTCTGTGTTGTCATATACAGTTGCATGATAACATGACAAACACGTTGACACTTTCGTTAATCATCAGTGCGAACAGGGGGTCAATGCACATAAATAAAGCAGTGCAGTTGTAGTTAAGTCTCGTTTAAAACCGCCATTTTTGTATTCTTGTAACTTTGGGATCGATCTCAAATAAGTTTGCGTCAAGTATGCGTCTCAAGAGCGCAATAACGACATTCTAGTACGGTGCACAAGCGTTTTTAAAATCGATCCCAAAGTTACAAGAATACGAAAGTGTTAAGTAAATGTATTAGTACCTAATTAAATAAAATGCAAGTAGTTTGCATTTATTACTTAGAATGACTTGACTGCCTCTGTGGCGCGGTGGGAGTGTGTCCGACTGCTACGCATGAGGTCGTGGGTTCGATCCCCACCCTGGATAAAACTTTGTGTGATGAGCACGATGGTTTATTCTGTGTCTGGGTGTAATTTATCTATAATATGTATGTATTTAGAAATATATAAGTATGTTTATCAGTTGTCTGGTTTACCATAGTACAAGCTCTGCTTAGTTTGGAATCAGATGACGTTGTGTGAGTTGTCCCAAGATATTATATTATTATTATTATTACTGACCCGTGTTACGACAAATTAAAGTTAATCAGTGTTATTATTTAATTTTATATTGACGACGTAGAATATAACCACGAGGAAATATCCTATTAAAGTCGTCTTAACGTAAATTGGCCGGATTGAACTTGGCGACAAGTGATTGAACAGATGCATTTTTTGGAATGAAATGGTGACGGAAAGCGGGGCGTGCCTCTGCCTCCCGCTGAACTAGAGCACGCATTACATTGCCTTAATTAGTATTAATAACTCCTGTTTTTTATGAATATTTAAAAAAAAATGTATTTAAAACTTTAGTATTTACTGTAACTGTTCTAAATTTAAACTTTTATGAACTCATTAAGTAGTGTTTTTTATATTGTTGAATTAAAATTTTGTTACTATTTTTAATCGATTAAACGTAATTAATCGTTTTCGTGAGTAATTTTAGGGTGGCATCTCTATGACATGCGGGAAACTGGTATGAAGCTAACTTTAATACAGCCGAGGTACGTTGATCCAACTGTACTCGTCTGTGAGACCCCGGAGTAAAATCGTCGTTTTTTGTCAGATTTTGGGAATAAACTTAACAATGATCCACGATTTTACTCTTGTAAATTATTCTATAGATGATTATACTAGTGGAGCGATTGTTGTGTCGCGACAACTTCACTCTGTACTTGTCAAAATTGTACCGCTAGCAACAAAAACTCCCAAGTCAAGTAAAGTACGTATGTGTATGGTAATGGAATGGACGTTATATTAATTTTCTTTGAACTATGTACCTAACATTTTTCTTAGTAAACACCAAACAGAAATTAGTAAATAGGCAAAATATAAGAATATTCTACACTATTGTGGTCTTTCAGTCAGATATGATATACTTTTTTTAACTAAAACATAAATAAAATAATAAATAGTAAAATGCAATGCTTATGTATAGTTCATAAGAATATGTAGGTAATTATGTGTAATACTAATGACACCTTTTTACGAATCATTTTATTGCTGCCCTTACGTCATACAATGAAGTTGCAGTCGTAATGCGAATCAAAATGTCATCATGACAGTTATCAACTCATTTGAAACGCATAGTATATTATTTATTTTATAGATCTCCCATATTATATCATTTTATTATTGTTTTAATCTGTATTGTTATGTGTTTGTTGTTTGTATTTTCATTATTGTTATTTTTCGTTGTTGGTTTGACATTTGTTTTTTTTTTATTGAAATACGATCATATTTAAATTGATTGCATTATATTTGAATACACTAGTCGAGAACAATGTTATGTGGTCTGTGAATTTTCAAACAATAGATTACTCAATTTAAAAGATTTACTGTTTTACATTATAAAAATGATGTTGACTGTTCATTGCAGGCCCTAGCGCAAAATATGATGAAATTATTTTAAAATATACTAAAGATTCCATGTGCTATATCCATATTTACGCAAATAAGTAAATGAATTATTATTATATTTTAGTTACCACTTGTTTTTAAAAGTTATGAACTTAATTAATTAGAAATGTCATCTTGGAGTAAGTATGTTATCTGTCAAATATTCATGGACACTGTAGTAGCACTTATCTAGTAATATTTTTTTAAGTTAAATTAAATATTTTTAAAACTGATTTATCAAAGTTGTTTAGTCTAATTACTTCTAATCTGTGGTCTAATGTTAAGAAGCCACGAGATGAAAGTTATTTGTCAGATATGTAAAATCACTTTATATACATACAATATACTATGAATCAACTTAAGGTATAAATAATCAATAAACTGCACAGCTTTAATTAATACCAATAACACGTTGATTTTCCTTAACTTCATTTATGTTCAAGTTAGTACCTAGGCCTCATATTACGAGAATAAATACACTTGAGCATTAACTAGATCATTACAATGTAATGTAACGATCTTACGAATAGTGTAATACAGGCAAATGCTCAGTTTCCTAAAGTATTTCCATGTAATGTAACGTTCTTGCGAATGCTCGACGCTGTGTTCGACGTGTTTTTTTTTTATTATTATTGTTATATTTAAAAAAAGACTAGAAAGAAAAACTCCTGCAGTAGATTACAAGCCCTGTGTCGCGGGGAACTTTATAAACATACAAGTCACAGACACAAAGAATACCCAGTCGGATCAACAATTTGTGGATCACACAAAGTAGTGTTCCGTGTGGGAATCGAACCCACGACCTCTTGCGTAACAGTCGGACATACTCCCATCATCCCAGCCACAGAGGCAGTTTTGTAGTTACAGGTAAATGCTGTAAGGCGAGTCAACATTTACCTGTAACATTACTTTCTGTCTTGCATACACTACAGTCAGAGAGATAAAACGTTACACCAAAAGCTAGTTGGTTTTTAAAGTCAGGTTGTAACCAAATATCGAGCGTGTTCGAAGTGTGGTTTGAGTAAATTTAACAAATTATAATACAATTAATCACCTTCAACCAATCCCTCTTTAGTTTATTTCGTAAAAAAAAAACAATGATTTTTAAAACGTCAAATTAAGGGTAGATTACGCGAAACAGGGTCCGGCTCTGTCAAAAATTTATATAGTAAACCTAAATATTAGGCCACGTAAATATCGTGTTAGTAGTCAAAGAGTTCTTCTAGTAAATTATATAAAGAAATTGAAGGATATGTCATAATATGATCCCGCAAATAAATCTTGAAGTTGCAGAAAAATGCAAAAACGAGCATTTTCGTATAGTCATAGTTATGGCGTTCGTAATCTAACATATATACGAACGAATATTCTACTTTATTCTGACCTGCGTTCCTGCGCACTGTGAAGTAATGGTTGTGTGACATAACATCACGCTACGACCAATAGGAGCGGAGCAGCAACGAAAAATGTTGCAAAAACAGGGAAAATTTACACTGATAAAGTTGCGCGGGACAGCTAGTAAAACATAAAATAATGATTTGTTTGAGAAAAAAAATAAGTTAGGCGGCAGTTTCAAAGTGTTAAACTGCGAAATCTGCATCATACGTTTGGCATATGTCTCACAGGTCAAACGATTTCAGCATTCGTCACAATCTCAATCCAGTCGCTCACATACTAGGCTATCTGCCAAACGTAGATTTGGCTCACTGCATCAAAGGTGTAAAGAGTTATAGGATCACTTTAAAGTTCTAACACAGTAGTGCAGGCTTTGTAAAGTACTTAACGATGTTTATACGAATAGGAGCAGAGTATCAGAGTATATTAAAATGTTGCAAAAACGGGGGGAAAGCTCCGAGTCTGGGACTTTGTGTCTGTGACTTGTATGTTTGTAAAGTCTCCCGCGACACAATGTTAGTACCATAGAGCGGGAGACGTCTTTAAAAAAAATACTACCTCTGGCTGCAGTCAGGGTCACTAATCAAACCACAAAGTGAAAAACCCAACAGGACAGTTACTGCTCAAATGGGACATTTTTTACCGCAATGCTGTTGCCGGCAACATAGCAGTACTCTCCAATATTGATATGATGGTTGCCGGACGATCGCTGAGCGATTGATTTTCCGCAATGTTGCCCGGCCAATTTTTTTGTGGTTTCAGGCGCTCTCTATTCTATTGTGGCCGCGTTGTGTAGCCTGTTTAATAGACTGAATTATGTGCTATACAATTGCGGACATAAGGCCATTATTTGCCGAGCAATTAGCTGCCAATAGTGCCGCCACAAATTCCCGTAGAAAATGGCCCTAAACAAACTAATGTTTTCCAAGATAACTGCTAACTATGTCACAAATATGGTACCCAGCAATATAATTAATACGACCTCTAATTTACATTCTTTTTTTACAGATAACCTCAAAAAATGCAACAAAAAATAAACGCAAGACCTACTCTAGTAATACCTGTTTGTATGTTTGCAGTTTTTGTATTTTGGATAACTGGCTCCACTGGTAAGTCATTAATTAATACTATTATTTATTATAACCAGCGGGCGGCCCAAGCTTCGCACGTAACATTCATGTATTTATACTAATATTATACAGCTGAAGAGTTTGTTTGTTTGTTTGATCACGCTATGCTCCTATTGGTCGTAGCGTGATGTTATATAGCCTATAGCCTTTCTCGATAAATGAGCTATCCAACAGTGAAAGAATTTTTCAAATTCCGACCAGTAGTTCCTGAGATTACCGCGTTCAAACAAACAAGCTCTTCAGCTTTATAATATTTATTTATTTATTTATTTATTTAAAACTTTATGCACAAAATTGTACAGAGGCGGACTTAATGCTAAAAGCATTCTCTGCCAGTCTACCTTAGGGCGATGTAGAAATGTAGTATGTAGGTGCAGTAAACCTGTAGATATTACATACAATCAGACAAAGAAAACTAAAAAAAATATATATAAATAATAGTATAACAAAACTAATTAAATATACTTACATAAATACACAATAAATAAATACCATAAATACATATATACTTACATACCATAAATTCTATATATATACCTACATAAATTACATATAAGTTACAAATGTAGAGGTGATTCAACTAGTTCATCCAGGAACAGAGTACGTACTTTCGATTTAAAATTAAGACGATTAGGTGCTTGTCTAATTTCGGGGGGCAGCGAATTCCAGAGGGAAACAGACTGAACAAGGAAAGAGGTACCGACGAATCCAGAAGAATGAGAGGGACATAGAAGAAGCAGATTGTTGGTAGATCGTAGATCTCTACTATGAGAGGAGTGCAAGTACTGGAAGTTAGAAGTCAAGTATAAGGGTGCAGTAGGAGAATTGAGAATTGAATAGAGTGTAGTGAGAGCGCGCAAACTACGACGCTGGCGAATAGGGAGCCATTTCAGTTTGGAACGGTAAGAAGAGACATGGTCAAACTTGCGAAGATTAAAAATGAATCTAATGCAGTTATTTAGAAGGCGGTCATGTTTATTAAGGAGTTCTGCATTCAGGTCAAGATAGCATACATCACCATAGTCAATCAAGGGAAATATCAGCGCCTGGACAAGCATTAACTTGGTATTAGAGGGAAGAAAATTCGTTAGACAATATAAAGCCCGCAGTGTACCCGTAACCCTTTGACTAACACTAGTTACCTGAGCTTGCCAGTTGAGGTGGGTGTCCATGAAAATACCAAGATTCCTAACCGATTCATTAAAAGGGATAACTGAGCCGTTAAATATTATTGATGGCAATGTGTCGGTGTTAAATCGGCTTAAAATTCGTTGACTCCCTATCACTATGGCCTGACACTTGCAAGGATTTACTGTTAGGCCAAACTTATCTGACCAGGTCTTGATCGCGTCAAGGTCCTCATTAAGCTTTGTGATGGCCTCGGACAGATCATTCAAACCAGCCTGAGCATACACCTGCAAGTCGTCAGCGTAAAGAATATTAGTATAAGATAATTATTTATTTAAACACCGTTATCGTAAAACGTAAACTATTGAGATAACGGTGTTTAATTAAATAATTATGAAATAGATAACTAGGTCTAACAAAACGAAGAAAGTGTAATCATCACAAAAGTAGGTATATAGAGATTTATAGGATGTTATAAAATTATATATACTACGGGTCTTAGTCGCGTTAATAAATTAAGGTAAAATACCTTGTTTATTGCCCGACGTTTCGACCGGATTGCAACGGCTGTGGTCATGGGTAGACCCTTGAATAATTTAAGGTAAAATACCTGACCCGTGGCCACGGCCGGTGCAATTCGGTCACGCGATTAAGACCCGTAATATATATTTTTTCATAACGTGTACAAATCGCGAAAATTTATCGACATTTATAGGACATTTTACCTACTACTTAAAACTAGATTTACGTTACGACATACATATTAGTTTGTAGAATGAATTTTATAATCTTGTAATGTCGCGAAGTTAAGCAAAATTGTTACTGTCGGTCCTTAGATGGGTGACCGTTTTTGAAAAATGTCACACCCCTCCGTGACTCGAAGAGCGCTTTGAGCTGTCTGTCCTGCGCCTAATTTCTCTACGGTTGTGTCGGAATTCCGTCCCATCTCACTGTGAGTGAGAGAATAGGGTGCACTTGCGTTTGCGCATGCACTTATGCGTTGTAATATCTCCTACGTAAATAACCAGTTTCTGATCTACACTTAATATTATAAAACTGAAGAGTTTGTTTGTTTGCTTGTTTGTTTGAACGTGATAAACTAAGAATTGAAAAATTATTTTACTGTTGGATAGTCCATTTATCAACGAAGGCTATAGGCTTTATAACATTACGCTACGACCAATAGGAGCGGAGCAGCAATAAATAATGTTGCAAAAACGGGGAAAATTAACGCATACCAAATTGCAAGTTGTAACGTTCAAAAATGATTATTATTTATAAAAAAACTCTAAAAAGTCAAATACAGTGATTGCCTAACGTCTCTTATTTCTTATAAAGAGCTCATCAGTTATTTACGAGTATAAAGAATCATAATATTATTACTAAATATATAAAAAAGGATACCAACCTAATGTTGTTGTTTTCTTTATAAAAACAAATGCCATAGCGTTGCATCATCGCCAAATTAATAAATCATTAAAAAAACGAATAGAACATGCTGTAATAATTACTGTAATGATCATCTTTAAAACCCGGTTCCTTGTTCACGAACTTTTTTCCGTGTCCACGCCAAGCCCAACGGAACTGTCAACATCTAGTCATAATGGTGAATGGGGAAGTATGCTCACAAATGCATCAATGTCCGTTTTACGTAATAAATTAATGGAGCCTTAGAAAAACATTATTTCGATATAATTTTTCTTTTTTTTTTAATAAGACGACTTCCGCAGTAGGGTACAAGCCCTGTGTCGAGGGGGACTTTTTTTTTGTTATTTTTTTTTTAATTAAAAGAAAAAAAAAAGATAACTGAGATAACAATGTGGGATTTTAGTCCCACATTACTAGCAATCCTGTTAACCCCTCCAGCTAAGCTTAAGGCTTGTGTTAGGAGTGGGTTCACGTCGGTAGTATAATGGGTAGAATTCGAACCCGCGACCTCAGGATTGCGAGATCGATGCCTTAGCCATTAGGCTACCGCCCGCTTCGACTTTACAAACATACAAGCCACGGACACAAAGAACACCCAGACTCGGGACAACATTTTATGGATCACACAGTGGTGTCCCGTGTGGGAATCGAACCTCACATCCTCTTGCGTAGCAGTCGGACATACTCCCACCGCGCCACAGAGGCAGTCATCACTTTATATTCACATTTTTTCAGGTCTCTCCATCCCTAACCTAACGGAGGATTGCTATAGGTGCCTATGCTTTGTGTCTACCCAATGTGACATGTCCCACGGCTGTACGGGAAGTTACTGCGGCCCATTTAACATCTCCAGGGTCTATTGGAAGGAGGCAGGACAGATCGTTCTACCTGATGATGACCCTGAAAGGAATCATGGTAAGAATGATTCCAACTCCCTTGAGAACTGAGCTTTCACCATAATTTTTATTTCTTCTTGATTGAATGATATTTAAGCCGAATTTTGAAAGGAATACAATGTTTACGAATGATTAGTGGGATAAATGGAGTGACCTGGGGTTAATAATTAACTTCAGCTCCACCGAAAGTGGGGGGGTGTGATTTTTTCTCACCTACCCTATCGTGTGGGGTATCATTAGATAGGTCTTTTAAAAACGTTCAGAGGTTGTGAAGACCATTTTTAGATTCATTTGAAAAACGGATCCCCTTAATGGTTTGTGAAATATTAAGCTAAAGTGCAATTTTTTGTTAGAGTCAAGTGTAACCGCTAAACAGATGATGTTAGGTATGTAAAAAAAATCACAGTAGTAGTTGTATATATTGAAATTAAAAGGAAAGCTATCACAGCTAAGTGGGCTTTACAAATTTTTCGAGTAACAGCTGATCAAATGAGAAGTTGTAAGTATGAAACAAAAACAACAGAAAACCCACTTCTTAAGCCGCATTATTCCGATGGGGGGAGGGTACTACGGAATACGGCATTGCTGCTAATTTCAGCTTTGCTGTTAACTATCTTTACTGTATTTACAGTCAATTGACGAAAACACATCACCTAAATTCATTAACAGTGAAGCTGACACTAACGATTTTAGTGACCGGTTGTTAAAAGCGTTATTTTTTCATAATTTCCAGCTTGGGAAGACTGTGCCAGAAGTTATTACTGCGCCAAACAAATTGTAGAGAAATACTTGTCATTATTTGCAAGGGTAAGCAATGCAACATTTTCTATATTTATCTAATCTTAATTTGATTTATTTATTTCAATAATGGAGAAATCAATTCATGGTACTCGCAGGTATCAGTTGGACACATGGACCCGATCAAATCGAAATCGAATCGTAATCGATTAGATCAAATCGTCATGTAGGACTTATTAACTTTGTTGATTGTATCATCTCCCATAAGCAGTGATTGGCAGTGATGCTCATTGACCTCCAAAACGAGTTTCAAAATCGACCTGTTCAGAGTTTCTTTATTTAAATGCAAAACCTCATTTCGATTATAATATTATTTTTTTTACATGACCTTTAGGCACCTGTCCGACCAAAGGCGAGAAAGCGAGTAGCGATTTTATCGCTCAAGAAACGTATATAACATACTAGCGGATGCCTCGCGGTTTCACCTACGTCGTTCCCGTTCGTTCCACCCGGGGTTAGTGTAGCTTCACAACGATGAAAAAATGTTTCATATCCATCCAGTAGTTTCGGAGCCAATTCAATACAAACAAACAATCAAATCTGTCCTCTTTATAATATTAGTATAGGAGTATAGATATAGATAGAGAGTATAGATTTATGTAGATCCCGTGTAAACAAAATAGATACAGACCGGCGAGTACTCGCTCTATACTGCATCTCTTTTGTTTACACGGACGAACGGGATCTACAAAATACATCTGTTGTATGTTTCTTGAGCGATAAATCGCTACTCGCTTCTCGCTCATCGTCGTTAGTGGGACAGGTGCCACAGGTACGTATCGTAACATTTCCAAATGCATTCCAGAAATCCAATTTTTAAACTAAATCTATCTAAATATAAATTAATAACAATAAATAAATAATTAATTTAAAACCAGGTACATTGCTCTTACTATATTGTACCCACGAAGGCTGATTTTGGTTCATCTCATGTTTCAACTGTTTGATAATACAATTTGTATCAGTCCTTTAACATGGTATATAGTATATTAGTCGCAGCACCTTACCCACATATCAAGTTTATAAACCTTCAAACATTGTAAAATTGGCAATATAAAAAGAGTGGCCGTGAATTTTTATTGCCAGGTTATTTTCTCCGGCTTTACCTATTGTTTGCGAACTTGGCATTACACGTACATGTAGAATCCCGGCGTATCACAAGAGTAGTTTTGCATCCGTTTTACATTTTTGTAAACCTGGCAAACTGGCAGTTTGTGTGTAACGTCTTTAAGACGAATACAAAGAGGGACCGTTACCTTATCTCCCACCCCCTAGAATTTGAATACATATCGACTGGCCTGCCTGTTGGTCTAGTGGTTAGTGACCCTGACTGAGAAACCAAAGGTCGTAGGTTCGATTCCCAACCAAGACAAATATTTGTGTAATTGGCATGATTGTTTATTCTTTGTCTGAGTGTAATCTAAAATCAAAACTAATATTATAAAGAGAATGATGGTTTGTTTGTATTGAATAGGCTCCGAAACTACTGGACGGATTTGAAAAATTCTTTCATCGTTGTGAAGCTACACTAACCACGGGTGACATAGGCTACTTTTTATCCCTGTAATCCCACGGGAACGGGAACTACGCGGGTGAAGCCGCGAGGCGTCCGCTAGTATATTAGAAAGCTGAATTTGTTTGTTTGAATGAATGCGATTCGATGATCTCAGAAACTACTGATTCGAATCGAAAAATGATTTTTGTGTTGGATAGCACATTTATCGAGGAAGGCTATATAACATCACGCTATGACTAATTAAACCTATAAACCAATTTAGATGAAAATTCTTATGAGGATAGTTTGAGTCCAGGTAAAGGAAATTGATAGTTTTTATTCTGATAACCGATATCCACGCTATTTTAGAAATATATAAGTATGTTTCTCAGTTATCCTGCTTCCTATTTTAGGATCAGATGACCGTGTGTGAGTTGTCCCAAGATATTTATTTATTTGAATGGATTGAAATTTGGTAGGCATCCACTACAAAGCCTAAAGCAACTCTTTAAAGGGGTGAAATGGCACGGGCGCATCCGATGGCGGAAGCTAGTAATAATTTTTGATTTGTTTTATATTTCCAGGACTGCAATGGCGATGGGGTCACAAACTGCTACGACTACATGATGATAAACGGCAACGGAGGTTATGGATGTACGTCACCGTTGAACCGATCTGCGAATGGAAGACGATGGCTAAAGAGATATGAACAGTGTAGGGTATAAACGACGAACAACAGCAACTATATTAGTATAGCGTTAAAGGGGTGTTTAAACGATCCATTTTTTACGGCAATTTGTGGCGGCACTATTGGCAACTAATTGCGTGGCCAAAAATAGCAATATGTCTACAATTGTATGGCGCATGATCCAGTCTTATATCCGGGCTACACAACCCGGCAACAATAAAATAAAGAGCGACTAAAACAACAACAAAAATGGGAAAATCGCGGAAAATCGATCGCTCAGCAATCGTCCGGCAACCTTCTTATCAATATTGGAGAGTACAGCCATGTTGCCGGCCACAGCATTGCTGTAAAAAACCCCGACGCCCCTTTAAATTCATCGCGGTCATACACGGTCGCGCGCGGCTTACGTCGTGCAGCTGACGCGCGTGGTTGATGTGACAATAGTCAGTGTATGCGCGCAGTACGCGCCATACATTCTCATACTCTGACTATTGTCGCATCAGTCGCGCGCGTCAACCGCACGTCGTCGTAAATCGTGCGCGACCGCGATGCACGGAAATGAACCTTTACTTAAATGATAGAATGCACTGAAATTGTGTTATTTAGTGATAGTAATAAGCAATAAAAATACCCATTCTTTACAAGCGCTATTACTTACCCATTCTTTGCACCCAGGATAAAACTTTGTGTGAACTGAGTGCACTTTGTGTCTGTGCCATGTATGTTTGTAAAGTCCCCCGCGACACAGGGTTTTTACAGTACTGCGGGAACCGTGTTCAAAAAAAAAAAATTCAAACTATTCTCTCTAGAAAAAAAAATAAAAGTTCAGTGGCATACACACGTACAGAAGAATAAAGCGTCTTCCAGACGGTTGGAAACAAGGCTTCCCGCCAAGGTGACCTTGCTGGTTTCCAACAGTGCAGACGGCCGCGGCGGGCGGTTGCAAACTAAAATGCCGACTACACGGCGACATACCAACAGCAAACGGCGTGGTGGAAGAGCGCTCCCACCCGCCAAGGGCGTTGGAGGTCATACGTGTGTAAGCATTTTTTTTTAAATCAACCTTTAAACTGATTTTATAAAGCTGAAGAATTTGTTTGTTGGAACTATAGCGTTCAAACAAACAAACTCTTCAGCTTTATAAAATTAGTTTATCTCAGGAACTACTGCTTCGAATTGAAAAAAATGTACTGTTAGATAGCCCATTTATTGAGGAAGGCTGTAGGTATATAATATCACGTTTTGACTTATAGGAGCGAAGCAGCAATAAAAAATGCTGCAAAAACGGGGAAAATTTATGCAGACGAAATTGCGCGGGTCGCTAGTTTAGTATAGATAGACATATTTACTTATATTTCTTCACAAAAACGCTCACAATGCCACCACAACTCATCATAATACAGGTAAGGTAGTCAAGGAATGAATGAATATTCACCAGGACGTGCTGAAAACTTAATGAGGAGACACACCGCTACTTATAAAACATACAGGAGTTACCTGGCAAGTTGGGACAAGGTATGACACAGTTTAAACTGGGAAAAAGTTCTAGCTGTATGGAAAGGTAAACTGAATGTCTGGATTCTGTTTAACATGGTAGAATATATTAAAAGTTAAGGGTGGTTAGACAAGGTACATTCGTACCGTGGCGAATTTGATAACGCCGTAATAGTCGATCGCAAAAAAATAAAAAAATGTCTATGGTCTCCACAGCAAACGTCAAATTCTATAGGTTCTTTAATCATTTTCCATTAAGGCCTTACCCTGACCAAATAACCTTGAGCATTTGTTCCCTCTTCGCCGCACCGTAGCGAATGCGCTCAGTTTTTGGAATAAAATCTTTATAAAATAAAATTTTTTTTGGTCAATGGAAAAAAATGTTTCTAGCATAATGTTTTTTATTAAATTGCTTATTCATTAGTAGCAATTCAAAGAAAATGGTACCTACTTTACGAGGAGATGCATTTTCAACCGACTTCAAAAAGGAGGAGGTTCTCAATTCGTTTGTTTTTTTTTTTTTTTTTTTTTGTATGTTTGTTCACCGATTACGCAAAGACGGCTGGACCGATTTGAAAAATTCTTTTTGTGTTTGAAAGGGTATACTTCCAAGTTGGTCCCATTGTCCCCAGATCACGATCTGATGATGGGATCCTGGAGAAATCGAGGGAACTCTTAAAATATTAAAAGCACACCTACAGTGATTTAGGTATATTTCGTAGTGATTCGTGCATTTACTCTCAAAAAACACCAATAAGCCTATTGTAACTAATAAGTGAATTATAAACCAACCTACTAAAAAGTGAGAAATAAAAACTTTTTAACAAAAAATATTACCGACTTCAAAAATAAATACAAGGCAACTAAAAAGCAAAAAATAATATACCTAGAATAACAAAAACAAATTAAGTTGGTGCCGAATAAAACATAAAGACTACTATTTCATGGCACCAACTTCAAAATGTTTAATTTGTTTTTGTTATTCTAGGTATATTATTTTTTGCTTTTTAGTTGCCTTGTATTTATTTTTGAAGTCAGTAATATTTTTTGTTAAAAAGCTTTTATATCAATAATTATTTCCCATTGTTGTGAGGAGATTAATTATACATTATATAAGTATATCATATTTATATATATTAGTAATTGCAGTACCATCTCAAAACAGTAGTTATAGTACTATTGTATCGGTGAAGCCGTCTAATGACAAAGGTAAGATATATATCTTCTCTGATAAAATAGGTGTAGGTTTTGGTAATTTAATAACTCAAGTTTTAAATATATGTTCACCAGGTGCTAAGTTATTTGATCTTATTGACAGTATAAAGACTCACATTTCACATTTTCAGACAACATCATTTATCCACAGTTATAATTTTATTTGACGTTTATAAGCGTTGCATTTGTAACCTAAATGAATAAAGTATTTTGTCTTTAACTTTGAAAAACGCTCTCCTCAACAAAAAGACGTATGTGCCATGAAGATACGCTCTTTTACTGGTGAACTTTTTAGATCATATTTTTATACATATGTAGTACATTTCTTTGCAGTGACAGCTGCGGAACTGCACTGAGCATAGTCCGGCATGGCCTTGCCCGGTCTTATTTATTTTATTTTTATAATCCCTATCTCAACTTACCTGTCTTCTCCCACCCCCTCCGACTCCGATTCCGACTCCTACAAACCATATTTAAAACCTCCGACTCCGACTTCCGTTCCGATAAACCATGGTACTGTGGCAGGAAGTTGAAGATGATCCACCTCTTTCACGTTAGACCTCATTGTAGTAGATGAAACTCATTTATCAGAATAAAAAAAAATAATGTCATTCGTAAAATTGCGAGTTTTAGTAATACTAAGCTGTTAAGAAATGTGATATATATATATATATATATATATAGTTATGTTGATAATTATGTATTTAGTAGGATAATAAACATAATATTAGCTTTGGGGAAGTCCACAAGTTTTATTTTAAAAGTCCGACAACAGTTCTGAGGAACACCCCCGGTACCTGCTCAAGAGCTGGCCTGATGGCTACAGTACCTCCGTAACATCTCTACTACACATCATAACTCACTACCTAATCTGGGGGTCTAGACAAAGTCACATTCGAAAAACGATGTCTTCTTCTTCTTCTTCTTCTTCTTTGAGTTTATAGCAATCTAGTCGTTTTAACGGCTAATTTCTGCCAGTGTCAAGTATTTATGCGCTTATTACATGCACAAAGTCTCGTTCTTAGTCAATTATTATCACGTATTCAAATCATTTTTTACTGTTAAACTGGGACTTTACTTTTAAACGGAGCTGTAAAAATAATGACCGGTTAGTTTGCCGCCATTTTTACAACTCCAAAAAACGAAGTCGTTAAAAGAAGTACAACCTTTTGCTTCACGTATTAATACATAGATAAATATGTAGATACGTAGGTACCCAAACAATAGATACTAATTAAAGGCTTTAAATAGTATCTATTGCATTAATTTAAATCATTTAAACCTACCTACATTTCTAAAACCAATTTTTCACAAAAGTTATAAATAATCTGTCTCTTAAATCTCAATAAATATCAGGCAAGACAAGTCAGACACACACAACGACAACTAACACATTACTAACAGTAAACTACTCTCTGGATAACATTTAGTCAGAAGATATACTATCTCCTTGGTGTAGTTTAACCAAAGACAAAACAAGTGGGCACATAAATTGTAGACGTTCGAGCAATTTTAGCGCCAAAATCGGCCGTAAACATGCTCGCGGCTTTTGAGTTTGTTACTTAGTTACTCAGTTGTTTAATGTCCTATTAAATTGATTAATTGCCTGTGTTTATGTACTTAGCAATTTTGAATTTGTACTCTATCTTAGGCTTCATCGCACTTGTGGCAGACCACAGAAGGGTTTGACAGATAGGTCGTAGGTACAACGCTCTCCTAGACTAGTTACTTAATTCAATTAATTAATCTGTAATTATAATCTTAATGTATTTCTGTCAATGGAAAATCTATACCTACCCAGAGATATCTTAATCTTGGATTATTTTGGTCTCGTTCTTCTAAACCATCGTGCTCATCACACAAAATTTTATCCTTTGCGGGGACCGTACCCTGGGATCGAACCCTCTTGCGTAGCAGTCGGATACACTCCCACCCCGCCATAGAGGCAGTCAAATATACGTAATTTTTGAAAAAAACATTAAGTAAACCGAAAATAATATTCTTAACCTTTTTTTTCTTGACAGAAGTCATATGGGAAAACATGTGGAGTAGGAAAAGATTGTTTTTATTGTAAAGAGGCCACAAGGCGGACATAAATTATTATATGTTCATAAAAAATCTTGTAAATTTACTCATCATCTTCCTCAATAAGTACATCCTCATCAACCCTAATCTACAATGCAAACGGCTTGACGGATATCAACATGTGAGGTGTCGTTGGATTTGTCACAATTGGGGTACAGATAATATAATACTATACTAGTAATTGGGGGAATGGCATGATAACGTCTTATGAATCGATGAAAAAGAGTTTATATAATATAAGAATTAATTTGCTAAGCAACGGGGACGTTATTGATTGGTTGCTAAGCAAGAGCGAATGGTGATTCAAGCGACATGACATACGATGCAATTGGAACAAACGATATTGATTGGTTGTAAACCGACTTTACAGACCAAACCATTTTTATTTACGTACTAACTGTCCCGCACAACTTCGTATGCGTCAATTTTACCCGTTTTTGCAACATTTTTCATTTCTGCTCCGCTCCTATTGGTCATAGCGTAATGTTATATTAACCTATAGCCTTCCTCGATAAATGAGCTACCCGACAGAAAAAGATTTTTCAATACAGACCATTAGTTCCTGCGATTACTTCGTTCTCTTCAGCTTAATAATATTAGTATAGATTTATTTATTAAAACTTTTCTCATCTATTAGGATTTTTTTAGTTTTATAATAACTATCTATTTTTGTGGTATAGGCATACCTTATTAATTGCACCTACCTATTTATTTTGGGTACCTTTAAGAATCTTACAAGTATTCACAACTAACTTCAATTATTACTTGAACAAGTTGGTAAGTACTTAGGTACTGAAAAATGGCTTGTTGAATTTTAATGGAAGAATTAATTTCCATTAAGTGCCGCTAAGTGAATTGAACGTAATGTTCATATTTTATAAGCAGAAGACACTTGCTACAAAGCAAGTATGTTCGTTCCTTCAAAGACTAAATAGATAGGTAGGTAGGAGGTATCTAACTTTTATTTTTTTAATGACGACTCCCGCATTAAGGTACAAGCCCTCTGTCGCGAGGGACTTTACAAACATTCCATTCACGGACACAGTACACCCTGACTTGAAACAAGAATTTGTGGATCACACAATGTGGTGTCCCGTGTGGGAATCGAACCCTCGACCTCTTGCGTAGCAGTGTCCGACTGCTACGCAAGAGGTCGCCACCGTCGAGACTCCCACCGACACCACAGAGGCCGCCAAACTACTTGTACTATTTATTTTGTAACCAAACTACCTACGTACACTAACGAAATATTATTACATGTATAATTTATTTATTTAGGTACATAGAAGTTTATAAAATATGGAGAAACCATATAATTTCGCCCTGAACATCTGGCTTTTGTTTGTCAATCTGTCCTAATTTTAAAAAGTTTTTATTATGTTTATATTGATTTCGGAATTCGGTAAACAGAAAACCAAAGTCGAGAAATTTCATTTAAAATCTTTATATTAAAGACCGTTAAAAAAGAAAAAAAAGGGTTGTCTGTAAAGTCGGTTACGGATTTTATTTTACGTGATAACGTCTAAGAAAACATTGATGACATTAATAAACAACTATGACTGTGATACATTTTTTTTATATATACCAATTTTATTTTATTTCCAATTATATCGCATGTCGCTGCAATCGCCAAAACATTGCCTGTGACAGGTTAAGTGAACCCAGGTGCCTTAAAACATTTTCGTGAGTGCCGCCGTCTTATTTATCTCGTTAAAAAAATATTGGTGGTAGGTAGCATTCCTTTCGCTCCAACACCAAAATAAAGCAACAAAAACAGTCTAGATTTTTTACACTGGCAATTATTCTCATTCATTTTAACAAAATAGGCAAACGTATCCTTCCACACGCATCCTTACTTCCTGGCGGGCTTTCGCACAGAAATGATCTGTCACATAAATAAACCACGCGTGGCTAACATAAAACATGGCCGAGTTACGCAAAAACCTAAAATAAAATGGCTGCCCTTTACTTTTAACCTTTCTTTATTATGTTTATTTTAACTACCATTTATCCTTGGTATTGTGTGTACTGAAAAACTCCTTAGTAAAATTGATATTTCTTTGTCAGATTTATGGTCTAAACCTCACAATAAACAATGATTTTTACTCCAGTAAAATAGTCTGTAGGTGGTTAAGATCATAAACTCCAAAAACAAGTGATAGGTGATTCAATCAGTCAGCCTGTATCGGTCCACTGCTGGACATAGGCATCTCCTAACTTACGCCACAACATTTGGTCCTCCGCCTTCCGCATCCAATTCATTCCAACGACTTTCTTTATGTCGTCAGTCTATCTGGCTGGGGGTCGTCCTACCTTACGTTTAACAAGTCGCGGTCTCCACTCTAGGACTCGTTTGATCCATCGGCCATCAGTCCTTCGGCAGATATGGCCAGCCCATTGCCACTTCAGCGTGCTTAACCTGCGTGCTATATCGGTATCTTTGGTTCTTTGTCGGATGACCTCGTTGCGAATGTTATCCTTCAAAGATACTCTAAGCGTAGGTCGCTCCACAGCCCGCTGCGCGACTTTAAATTTGTGATTGCATAATAATAAAAATACCTTTATTTATTTCTCTCAGAAGGTTACAATGCAATGGTTTGATTGTGGGTTCCACATTATTAGTAAACTCGTTAACCCATCCATAAATTGCTTATTTTAGGTTAAGTTCAAGTCAGTAGTTTATTATAGTGGGTGGGATTCGAACCCCCAACTTCACAACTTTTTTTCTTAAAGTCGACTCCCGCAGTATGTTACTAGCCCTGTGTCGCGGTGGACTTAACAAACATACAAGTCACGGACACAAAATACACCCAGACTCGGAACAACCATTTGTGGTCACACAAATTGGTGTCCCGTGTGGGAATCGAACCCACGACCTCTTGCATGATCAAGTCGGATACACTCCCACCACAGAGGCAGTCAAAATGTTGCCTTTACCGTTAAGCTACCACCGCTATATCCAGGAGCATACGTATCTTTGATAGCAGTACCCTCAAAGATGACATTCTTGTTTAATACAATTTCGAAGCACACCAAGGCCTCAACCTACCGACAAACATCAATCATTTTAACCACAGTCTACTGACTCAAAATTATCAACATGACAGTCAATCTGTCCTTGTCAAAATATAACCCGACCATATGGAATATGCGTTTTATTTCATGGCACATCACACTACCCAAGACAGTGTGAAATTATACATGTAACATGTCATAGAGACGCGCTGTCATAATACATAAAGATGGTCGACTGACAGCTCAACAAAAAATCCACGCACACATCGACGAGACATGTGAACGACCTCAACTTGCTTTAAATCGGTTGAGATTGAACCCATTTCTACCAAGATCTGTATACCTGTGCATCTATGTGTGGGTAAGCCTGTTTTCACTCGTTGTAAGGAGCCGGCTTTCTGTGCCTTGGTAATTTGTGACGCGTATGATATAGCGAGATGGTTTGAAATAATGATCCTGTGTGCCGTTCATGAAGATGGTTATTACTGAAATTTTCATTTATTAAGTAACTTCAAACGAGAAATTTCGAAATAGGAGTGTGCTTGGAACTCATAATGCATTATGGATGTGATGATGAATTTCTCATCAGGTATCATCGGCGGTGTACCTATACCTAAAATTATTTTGGGGGATCAGTTTAAAAGTAAAAGCTTACAAAAACGCCCACCACGACCGCTTGGCCACTGGCTCTATTTGGCTCTTGTTATTTAGACAATGAGGGACCTCTCACAACAATAACATCGGTCAAGAGCGAGACGGACTCCGCCGAATGAAGAACTTTCTATAACTGTAGGTACCTTCGACTGCAGAGCGTAATAATGAAATAGACATAGAACGTCAGACCCACAATATGCTAGAAAGACATTACCTGCCTCCTTCGTTCGGCAATTGGATAAAAATACCCTGCCAAAATAAATGGCTCTTTGGTCTTGTGGTTAGTGACCCGGACTGCTAAGCCGGAGGTCGTGGGTTTGATCCACACCGAAGACAAAACTTTGTGTGATGAGCAAATGAGCACGATGGTATATTCTGTGTCTGGATGTTATTTATCTATAATATGTATGTATTTAGAAATATTTACGCATGTTTATCTGTCTCTGCTTAGTTTGGGATCAGATAGCGTTGTGTGAGTTGTCCCAAGATATTATTATTATTACCAAACACAGATAACTATGACAATAACAACATACATAGTCTATATGCACAAATTATTCCATTCTCTACGCCAAAATGTACTGAAACTATACAGTGAAACCTTCATAGAAATGTTGGTTTAAATATGTAAACATGGCGGCATCACTGAACCCCGATCTGCGACTTTAACACAAATTTAACTGCGTGTTCGTATGGTTAACACATGCGGAAATATTGGGATACAAACCTCCTCTCCGATATTTTAAAGGTTGTATAATTTAGTTGGTGTTAAGAAAAAATAATTAGTGAAACAGACCTCAAGGAAGCCACCAGCTTGAAGCGACCACCGGACCACTTATGACAGAATAACTAGGCGCAGATATTAACGGGAACCAGCGAGTCAATTCACGTATTTAAAACAGTGGGTTTTTAAGATCGATCCCAAAGTTACAAGAATACGAAAATGGCCGTTTTAATCGAAACTTAACTGCAACTGCACTGCTTTATATACGTGAATTGACCCGCAGGGAAGGAAAACAATCATTCAGTTGGTGTTGAACAAAATCATAACATTGTTAATTTAAAAAAATATATTATTTCAAGAGCTTTAACCCTTACAACTGCCGACTTTGGTTTTATAATAGCGCACGCCTCGCGGTTTCACCCACGTAGTTCCCGTTCCCATGGGAATACAGAGATAAAAAATAGCCTATGTCACCCGGGGTTAATGTAGCTTCACAAAGGTGGAAGAATTTTTGAAATCGGTTCCTTAGTTTTTGAGTTTATTCGTTACAGACATACACACACACACAAAAATACAAATCTTTCCTCTTTATAATATTATTAGAGAGTGTGGCGCGGTGGGAGTGTATCCGACTGCTACGCAAGAGGTCGTGGGTTCGATCCCCACACAGGATGAAACTTTGTGTGATGAGCACGATGGTTTATTCTGTGTCTGGGTATTATTTATCTATAATATGTATGTATTGAGAAATATATAAGTATGTTTATCAGTTGTCTGGTTTCCATAGTACAAGCTCTGCTTAGTTTGGGATCAGATAGCGGTGTGTGAGTTGTCCCAAGATAATATATTAAAAAATAAAAAAAAATAAAAAAATAATAACTTTGTAACATCAGTTTTGGAAAATCCATACTAATATTATAAATGTGAAAGTAACTCTGTCTCTCTATCAGTCTGTCTGATACACTTTCACGCTCAAACAGCTAAACCGATTTAGATGAAATTTGGTGTGGAGATAGTTTGAGTCCCCAGGAAGTACATAAGATAGTTTTTATCGTGATAACCGACATCCACGCGGGCGGAGCCGCGGCCAAAGCTATATTTATTATATTAACCCTTAATCACCTACCACTTGTTTGTGGAGTTATGACTTTAACCATCTACAGACTATTTTACAGGAGTAAAATCATTGTTTATTGTGAATCATTGTATATTGAGCCCTAAACCGGACAAAGAAACATCGATTTTACTCCGTGTTCTCTCAGATGTGTGGTAAATGATTGTGTGACAGAAGTAGGTGGTCGGTGGTGAAGGGTTAATTTGATTTTATTTTTTTTTCAGAAATTATATTACGAAGTTATTTGGTGTAATGTAAAGAAGTCAAGAGCGAGAGGTTATAAGTATAACTATCAAAATGCGCATCCTGAGCGTTCGTATCGATGCTAATAACCTGGATATCCTACTATATTGTACCCACTAGGGCTGATTTTGGTTTATCTCATGTTTCAACTTTTCGATAATACAATTCGATCAGTCCTTTAACATGGTGTATAGTATATTAGTCGCAGCACCCTACCCCCATATCAAGTTTACAAACATTCAAACATTGTAAAATTGGCAATTTGAAAAGAGTGGCCGCGATTTATTTTATTGCCAGGTTCTTTTCTCCGGCTTTACCTATTGTTTACGCACTTGGCATACTGGTTTAATAATTTATTTTTAAAAAAGACATAAATACCACTTACTTAAATAAGAATATAAAATAAAATATTACATTACAATATGAAGCAAAAAAAACAATCACCGAAATACATTCCAATTGAATTATGTGATTACGACACGTCCAGCGGTTTCATCTCCATTATTGTTCCTTTTCCGTATGATCTTTATTAATATTTATATTGTTTACTTATTGTTTTTATTATTCATAGTTTTCAATTAAATATGCCGAGAGCTGAGATTTAGAGCATACAAGTACACACAACAGTTGTTTTGCATCTTAAGTGATTATATATTTATGTTTTTTTTTTTTTAATTTTGATAATCTACCTTTAAGAAAATACAGTACCTATCTACATAAGATTCATGCTAAATCTACGGAGTATGCTGAACAAGAAAAACAGACATAAAATCAGGAGAAAATTCCAGGTTATCACACAAACGGGCCCAGAAGGCCCTATCCGGGTCGGCACAAATAACCATTCGATGTTAGGGTCCCTGTCTTTTGTACAATAACGGAGACTTGTCCCTTTTCAAAATGGATTTTATATAGATGTAGCACTTTATTTAATTGCCATGTATAGTAAACACACTATATATGACTAGCTGACCCGCGCAACTAAGTCTGCGTAATTTTCCCCGTTTTTGCAACATTTTTCGTTGCTGCTCCGCTCCTGTTGGTCGTAACGTGGTGTTAGGTATATAGCCTATAGCCTTCCTCGATAAGTGGGCTATCCAACAGTGAAAGAATTTTTCAATTCGGATCCTGAGATTACCGCGTTTAAACAAACACATTCTTCAGCTTTATAATATTAGTATTGACTTCTTGTAATGTTAGTCTAACTCTATACTAATATTATAAAGTGGAAGAATTTGTTTGTTTGTTTGTTTGTTTAAACGCGCTAATCTCAGGAACTACAGGTCCGATTTAATTTTTTTTTTGTTGGATAGCCCATTTATCGAGGAAGGCTATAGGCTATATAACATCACGCTACGACTAATAGGAGCGGAGTAGCGACGAGAAATGTTGCAAAAACGGGGAAAATTTACGCATACGAAGTTGCGCGGGACAGCTAGTATTTATATATGGGGTTGACAATGGGTTGAGATACCCTCATAGGATGAAAACCTGTACCTGGAATAACTTCTTCTTTTCTCACGGCTTTACTCTGGCGAACTTGGCATTAAATGTAGAATTATTCTATTCCAAATTTTGTCTGACATAAGCGTTGCATTTGGTAACCTAAGTACTTTGACTTTAGACTTTTTCAACTCTAATAAGACTGATCGAGAGTCGGTCAGCCTAGGTAGTAAATGTTTATTTATGAAAGTACTAGCTGCCCCGCGCAACTTCGTCTGCGTAAATTTACCCCGTTTTTGCAACATTTTTCATTGCTGATTCGCTCCTATTGGACGTACCGTGATGTTGTATAGTCTATAGATGGGCTATCCAACAGTGAAAGAATTGTTCAATTCTGATCAGTATTTCCTGAGGTTACTCCGTTCAAACAAACAAACAAACAAACTCTTCAGCTTTACAATATTAGTTTATATAGGCACAAAAAGCTTTTCTTTCAAACATTTACTAATAATAATAATATTAGTTAGTATCTTTTGACTTTGTAGCGCCTAAACTTTACTGTGACTTTCCAGGGGTATTTTAAGTGTTTACAATTTGATTTTATAAACACCAGCCAAGGTTCATAATGATTAACTACATACTTCACGGGCGAACCAAGAATAATTTTATTTATTTATGTATTCATTTATTGCTCAATGTTGTTTACTCGTAGTTCTTATTCCTATTTCGGGAGGTGTTTTCGTAATTTCGGGACGGTTTATAGGTAGTACAATTGACAAAACACCGACCAAATGTGTACACATTAGGGATGTTACGAAGGTGGTTTTATCGAAACCGAAGTCGGAGTCGGAGTTTTAAGGTTTGGTTTGTCAGAATCGGAGTCGTAGTCTGAGGTGGTGGGAGAAGATAAATAATAGTATTCTATTATCTGTGGTGGAGATCAGGCTTAAGAAAATAAGATATTTAAAAAAAGAAACATTATTCAGGCATATTAACTGTGTGAAGGAAAAAATAGCTTGGGCGGGACTCAAACCCGCGATCATAAGTAATTCGTGAGATATTTTCCTTAATACATTTATTATATTTAAATTAATAATTTAAAGTACCTAACGCTGGTACAGACGGAGATTCCGATTAAAACGTCCAATTTAAAAATGTCAGAGCCGAAGTCGGAGTCGGAGTCGGAGGTGTAAAATCAATTGGAAGTTCCGATCTTTCGGAGTCAGAGTCGAAGCTCTGAAACAACACTGGTACACATGTACCTACCTTTTTTCAATGGGGGGGGTTACCACCCAATCCCCCCCCCCCCGTCCTGGGTACGCTTGGACTCTTCGCGTGAGCTACCTGTGAGATAGCTCTGGTTTATTTATTTTAGTTTCATCTACCTTCCAAACGCAATTTTAATTAACGCAGAAAGCCAGAGGTAATTAGTAAAATTATTATGCACTTTGAAAAGCGCCATTGGCTCCTTTGAAAAACCAAAGAGAAGGAGAAAAAATTTCATAAAACAACCATTTAGATTGTCTATTACAAAAGAGAATAAAAACTGTTAATTAATTTAATTTAAATGTTTCCGAAATGTACAAGAATTGGATATCTCAATTTCCTTTTTGTACGAATTAAATGCTTAATTAGAAAACCTGCTTTGAAATCATCTTATTTTGATACTCCTATTGATCCGATCAGGAGATAAATAAATTGAATGTGACTTTATTCACGCCTAACAACAACTATTAATAATAAGCCTAAGTTACCCAGACTCATTTAGGTAACGATTTCAACGAAACCCAAATCATCTAAATTCGATAAGGCATTTATAGTAGTAGTTACCAGAATCTGATAAAAAATGAGAAAATTATAATTTAGAAATGGTAACACAAAGATAAGGTAAGTACACTACGATCAACGTATCTTGACCGGATTGAAGTTAGGTTTTTATCACTTTCGCGCATGTCATAGAGATGCGACCCTAAAATTACTTACGAAAACGACTAAATATGTTTAATCGATTAAAAATACTAACAACATTTTAATTCAACAATATAAAAACACTATTTAAATGAGTTCATAAAAGTTTAAATTTAGAACAGTTACAGTAAATAATAAAGAAACTTTGAAAAACAATTTCTTTAGGATACAATCAAAAAAACATGAGTTAGTAATACTAATTATGACGATGTAATGCGTAATCGCATCTCTAATTCTCTTGGTTTAGTTACCGCCCCTGCCCCCCGCTTCCTGTCACCATTTACTACCAAAAAATGCATCTGCGCAACCACTTGTCGCCTACTTCAGTCCGGCCTAGTTACGTTGATCCTACTGTAGGTAGGTCCTAAACATTGACGTACCTAGAGAACAGGACTGCGCGCCATAACCTACAAACAAGAGAAAGAGACAACGCTACTTTGTAGACAAATTACCTTTCAAATGCCGCACGAGTTTTTTCTCTCTTTCACGCTTTGCAGTCAATTTTTACTTTTTTATTTGAAAGGTCCTGGTATAAGTCTTGATCGTTGTATTTGTTTTATTGAATTAGTTTAATTTTATTCAACGGTTCATTATCAATTTCTGCTTCAATTCCGTCCGCGTGAATGTCAGTTTATGCATTGAATAATAATAATTAAAACACAACAAAGTTACGTCTTCTTCCCGTTTCTATATATTTTTGGTGATTAGAAATCAGCTCGATGTACTGCCGCATTTTTATTATGTAAAGGATCTTGGGCAGATTGGGACCACACTCTAATAGCAATAAGTTGTATGTCGTTGGTTAGGTTTTTTTAATTCGATCACGTGTATATCATTAATAGGTATTTTAAAAACATTTTCTATATATATTTATTATATTTGAATAAATGAATTATGAATTATGAATTGAATTTAGAGGTTGTGAAGACCATTTTTAGATTTAGAGATGCGTTTGTGAGATATTACCTAAGCTTTAAAGTGATTTTTTTTCAACATAGGTACCCAACATCAACCATCCTTTTAATTTCACTATTTATACAGGCTTTTATATAGGCTTTACAACTTAACGAGTAACAGCAGACCAAGTGAGAGGTAACAAAATTTTCGTACAGATTCCATTGAAAAATACTTACATAACGTTATTAGTAGTATGAAACAAAAACAACAGAAAACCTAGGTACTTCTTAAGCCGCATTATTCGGACGCGGGACTACGGAACCCTACATTGTGCGTGGCCCGACATACACTTGCCCGTTTTTATTATAAACGAAATACTATACTAGAATATATCACCAAAACTACGAGCGTTTTCTGTATATTTTCATTAACATTACAAAAAGCACACAATTTAAACTTTAACCTGATAAAGACAGTAGCCAAAAAGGACAAAATTAAGTCCACCCCAATTTTAGCCAACACCGAGATTAAAGCCAACCATATTATAGGATATCACAACTGTTCCCACCCGCTAATAACACGCGGCTCACTCCGGATTTTCGCGCCAAATACACGCCAAAATGGCGCCTACGAATTCCAGATTACAAAACTGGACAATCAGAAATAACAATAATACGAAATGAAACACATCCTAAATGACTTGTATAATTAAAACAAAAATAAATGGAATGGAAAAAGAGGCTGCACTGCCCGGGAATCGAACCCGGGTCGCAAGAATGGGAATCTTGCATGATACCACTACACCAGCAGTGCGCGTTTATAACTTGTTAATAATAGATTCTTATGATGGCTTGCATAATTACTAAGGCGTGCCACTCAGAACACACAATTATCTTTGGCGTGCCATAGTTATGATGAACGCCAATTAAAAATCTGTTCAAATTTCTTAACTACCTACAGGTGATTTATACCAAACTAGCTGTCCCGGCGGACTTCATACAGCTACGTTATTTTTTTTATGTTTGAACCTTCTAGAATATTAGAAAACTAAAGAAAAAAGAATGAATGAAACCGGTCAAAAAAAGTCGTTTTTTAAGAATCGCCTGAAATACATTTTTTCCTAGTTCAGGGTTCAGGTATAAGTAAAGCTTATTTAAGTAAACATTTGTAATAACTATTATAACTTGTTATCTTATGAGTTATGCGTGACCAAGGAAAATGGGGATTCATCTATACTAATATTAGAAAGCTGAAGAGTATGTTTCTTTGTTTGTTTGAACGCGGTAATTTCAGGAACCACTGATCCGAATTGAAAAAATATTTTACTGTTGGATATAAGATAGAGAGATATGAAGGCTATAAGCTATATAACATCACGCTACGACCAATAGAAGCGAAGTAGCAATGAGAAATGTTGCAAAAACGGGGAAAATTTACGCTGACGAAGTTGCGCGGGACAGCTAGTTTATATATTTATTTAAAAAGATATTAACCTCGCGCTCGTGGCTTTTTACATTACACTAAATAACTATGTAATTTAAGTTTAAAAAAATATTAAATATATTATGTAACCCATAACGACCTACCACCTGTTTTTTGTATGCCATCTGCTTACTTTAATTTCAATTTATTTAATTTTAATGTGCTCTTCGTGATTCATTTAATAGTTCTGTCTACATTATAACCGATAAAATTATTGTCAGCTGTGAATATCCTACGATGAAATAAATTAAAATGACTCTAATTAGGTACCTACAGACTATTTTACTGCAGTAAAATCGTTGTTAAAGGTTCATTTCCGTGCATCGCGGCCGATCGCGAGCCGCGCGCGGCTTTCGATCATTTTCGAGATAATTGTATTATATCTGGATAGAGGCTGGGATGAGTTGACCGGAAGTCGCTGCGACCTAAAAGATCACTTGTGACACCTCTTTCTTCCTTAAAGGATATCCCCAAGGTTTAGTTTGACCATGAAGTCGACTATGCGCTTTGGTGGAGAGGACTAACCAATCTATACTATATTATAAAGCGGAAGAGTTTGTTTGTTTGTTTAAACGCGCTAATCTCTGGAACTACTGGTCCGATTTGAAAAAATATTATTTTGTTGGATAGTCCGTTTATAGAGAAAGAAATTTTCCTTTCGGATCAGTAGTTTCTGAGATTACCGCGTGCAAAAAAACAAACAAACAAACTCTTCCGCTTTATAATATTAGTATAGATAATAAGCATAATTCATGTATTAAATTATCCGAATAATAGTGAAAACTGAAAACTGTTGACTTATTATAAACTAACGTAGATTATCCCAAGTCTATGGTTATGATTAACAAATTGTTGTTGTTTATAAAATCCCCCGTGTACGGAAGATTGTAAACCTACCTACCATAGTCACATTAGTGCGAGAAATTTCTTTTTTTTTAATAAACAAAACACTACCTTCAAAACGACAATTGAATGCATTTTCATGAAATAAAGAAAAAGAACCATATCGATTACATCTAATAGTTTTGTTACTATCATTTCACAAAAAGGCAAACGTATAACACCTCTTTGTTTGCGTCGGGGTTAAAAAATGGGTTATTATACTCGGTCATTGTTCCTTTTAAATTCTCGTATCTCATTGTTTAAACTTTGCAAACTGCAATTTTAAAGGCGATACGGAGAACACACAAGTTTAAGTAAAGTTTACTTGTACTAGCAGCTAGTAATTCATTGAATAAATAAAGTTATTCTATGACTTACCTACTAGCTATGACCAGTACCTAACAAGTTTGTAAAATATAACTTACTTATGTAAACACAAAAGTACATAAGCTTTTACTGCCTCTGTGGCGCGGTAGGAGTGTTTCCGACTGCTACGCAAGAGGTCGTGGGTTCGATCCCCACCCAGGATAAAACATTGTGTGATGAACACAATGGTTTATTCTGTGTCTGGGTGTTATTTATCTATAATATGTATGTATTTAGAAATATATAAGTATGTTTATCAGTTGTCTGGTTTCCATATTACAAGCTCTGCTTAGTTTGGGATCAGATAGCGTTGTGTAAGTTGTCCCAAGATATTATTATTATTATTATTATTATTATTATTATTATAGATATTATAAAGCACTTGGACTATCTTTTTGAAGTGAACACTTCTTAGAGTGTCTTCTAGACGGTTGGAAACAAGGCTTCTTGCCAAGGTGACCTTGCTAGTTTCCAACAGTGTAGACGGATGTTGTAAACCAAATTACATACATACACTGTTGGAAACTAGCAAGGTCACCTTGGCCGGAAGCCTTGTTTCCAACCGTCTGGAAGATGCTTTAGCGGCGTTGTGCGCTTTAGGGATGTGTAAAAAATTTTAAACTCGCGTCAGGATCGCGTGACCCTGATTGAAAATTCGTAAGACGGAGGGAGAGCGCAGGGCGCTTGCGCGAGTATGCGTGTTATTTTTATCTGAGAGATAAACTTTTTAATTTTCATATCGTTGTCATTGTCATTGTTTAAATTGTCATATTTGTGTACGATAGCGCAGTAGATGAATATTATATTTAACCACTTAGTGAAGAATTTAATTATACCTACCTGTGATGAATTATAGGTAGGTATAATTAAATTCATTGTAACATATTGTATGCAACACGCTTCTCGAAAATTTTGTCAAAAGTACGCATCTGTCCAAATATGGTTCATATTCATGAAAGGGTTATGTTCAGGCACAGATAATATAATACTATACTAGTAGTTCAGGAGTTTCTCTTGAGAGAGAAAACCGTCGGACCTTTGTCGCCAACTTTTTTAAAACAAAAAAGAACTAGGTACAAAACATTTGCATGGAACGACACCGGTCTAGGACGTTTTTAATGAAACACAGATTTCTATTAAAAACTTTGTGTTGGACAGTTTTCAACTAAGTTGGAGGTCATACCGGCCAGCCATGATGCGGTTAAGTACCTTTTATCACAGCTATCGCCCAGTACTGAAATTTGAAAAAAGAATGGTTGCTAACTAACTTTTTTTGTATCACAGTTATAATCATGTTATACGTTTCTTAAATTCTTAAGAGAAGCCCTTTATTTTGATACCCATATTGCAGTATTCGAAACAACTTTTTTTTTCACACCTCTTAATTTTAACATCTCACAGCCGCCATGTTGGTTTTATTCAAACGTCACCTATCTGAAAACATTTGGGCGGTCAAGGCGAATCTAACGACGTCATAATTGTTTAAATCCGTTCAGTGGTTCGAAGAGACTAGCCAACTAAGTACGCAGGAGATATTTTAGAGCGCTCTCATTTCTCTCACTTTCACAGTCCGATAGGACGTAAATTATCTGATGTACCTGAGACAGTTTAAGCGGAGAACCAGCAAAGGGAGCAAAGTGTTTACAGTTGGATCAACGTAACTCTCGACTGATGTTGGCGACAAGTGGTTGCGCAGATGCATTTTTTACCAAGAGAATTAGGGATGCGATTACGTTTTATTAATTAGTATTACTAACCCATGTTTTTAGTGATTATTACGTAAAGAAATTGTTTTTCAAACTTTCTTTAGTAGGTATTCACTGATGATTCACTGTAACTGTTCTAAATTTAAACTTTTATGAACTCTTAAATTTAATTTAACAAATGTATTCTTATGACTCTATCCTAATTTTTTGCACGCCACTTGTGGTGGAATATGCTGTACTGTATAAAAAACCACAACACCATGTATCATACCTTAATTCAAGCAAATAAAGATTTTATTATTATTATAAATACTATTTTTATATCGTTAAATTAAAATTTTGTTAGTATTTTAAATCGATTAAACATGATTAATCGTTTTCCTAAGTAATCTTAGGGTCGCATCTCTATGACATGCGCGAAAGTGATATGAACCTAACTTCAATCCGGCCGAGTTACGTTGAATACTACGTAAATGTACGCTATGAATGCTACGATGACATATAAAAGGCATCAAACTAAGCACGTAGGTATAGGTTACTTAGGTACTCCATTTTGAACAAAGGTACCTCCTAAACTCATACATTAATGAGACTGACAGAAATCAGCAGAAAAGTCTTCGGAATCCAACAACTCGAAAAGTAATAGAAACAGCCCACAAAGTTGATAAATCAAAATGGAAATAACAGCCCCGAATACATTTTTTATCCACAAAAAACCTGTTTAAGCATTCAACACTCAAGCTACCAGTAGAGAACATAAATCCTAGTATTTCTACAAGGCTATCCGCATTTAAAATATCATCGAAACGAGCGCTCCGAGCGAGATAAAAAATGCAACTATATTTTATTTTATTTGAGTGACAAAAGGCGTTTAGCATAAACCACCGCTATGTATGCAATGGCGACACAGTTTCCCGCCATTTCACCGAGTTTTTTTTTCTTTTACATTTTTTTTTTGGCAAATGAATTTAATATGTAATCGTGTTGCCAGCTTCGTAGATACACTGAGTATTACTTTTGTAGTGAGAGTGGAGTCCGGCGCGCGGCATTTCATTATCGCGAGACATAATATCTATGATCTTATTTTCTCGCTGGGTTAAAATTACAAAGCTGCGGTTTCATCTTGTTAAATGTTAAACGTAACGGAACACTTTTCATGCGAAATTGTAGTCTAGAGTGAATCAACTTGATGTTGTATTTCGTCGTTCTTTAAGGATTGAAGAATTACTTTCCGTATTCGTGGATTGCTGTTTTAACTATTGGTCGATAGGTATTATAGGTCAGACACCATTGGTTACATGTATATATATATTTTTTAAACATCTTTCTTCCGCTTTATGTTAGGTACAGGACCTGTGTCTCAGAGGTCTTTACAAACAAACAATAACGCGTACAAAACACAACCAGACTTGGAACAACGAGATAGATCACAGAAAGTGGGGTCCCGATAGGGAATCGAACCTACGACCTCTTGCGTACACACTCCCACTACGCAACCGAGGCAGTGAAGGTTGAGGTTGTCTATGCAAGAAATTCGACTCAAAAACCAAGTTTGACGCCGTTGATACATTGTTTACTTAAGCTACAGCTACGTTAACTGCATGCTACGATAACGAACAGCTACGGACCGTAGCAAAAGTAACTTTCTGTGTAGCAGTCAATGGATAACCGCAAGCGGCGTCCAATCTCAATGGAGGCCCTAGTCCCTGGATTCCCAACTTGTGGATATTTTTACACCTGTGCCGGAAGAAAACAGATATTCTTCGGGGGTAATGAAGGTGGTATACACTCATACTTTTTTACCCGCGACAGCCAGGGAGACGGTATAAGCGTTTGGGCTAAGAGAAAAATTGTAACACACACACACCGTGTGTGTTACCATTTTTCTCGGAAACAGCTGGGCTGATTTTAAAACGGTTTTTTGCGTTGTACCTATAATACTCTTTTCCGAGCATGTTTTTAACTAAGTTTTACTTTTGTAGACCAGGGGGGCGCTAAAGTGGTCTGTTTCTCCAAAACGGTTGTTCATTTCTCTCTTGGAGATGGCTAGGACGATTTGGAAACGGTTTTTTGCCATGTACAAACCTCATTCCTGAGCATGTTCAAGTTAAGTTTTATTGTTACAGACCGCCAGATGGCGCTTCAGTACACGCGTTTGTTTCTGAAAAATGGGGTAAATCATCTATTTATTTATTAAAACAGATTATATATTACAATGTTTATTCTCAACACGAGTAAGTATCTAGTATATTTTGTAAAAAATGATTGAAATGATAAAACAAAAAAAAAATATTAAAAAACTTGCCTATAAATGAAAAACCCATGACGGACGTAAAAAAGAATGAAATAAAATTGTAAAACCCCCCAACTAACAGGAGGTAAGTAACTGAAGAAAATCCGTTCCCGCCTAATTCTACAGCCTTATTTAACAAGAGTATTCTATGCATGGCTCCGAGAATATATAATAAGTTGCCAAAATCAATTCGGAAATAGAAAATATAATGATATTTAAGAGTAAAATTATTAATATATTAATTTAAAATGCATACTATTCCGTAGATGAATATATTTCTCATAGCTTGTCAAAATTTTAATTTTAAATATTATTATTATTATTTTTAATTTCTTTTATTATTTTGTGTTTGTATTTAATTCCGATTATTATTTTCAACAATGTATTAAATTGTATGCCGTGAGGTAAAGTACAGTGATACTTAACAATTTGTAATAACTTTTAACCCTTCCTGTATTTATGCAATCTGAAATAAATAAATAAATAAAAGAAATAAACATGTAGGTAGGTCACGAACAAAAAGTACCTACATCTAGACTCGGAAACAACAATTTGGATCACATGTCCACCGCTCCACCGAGGCCAACATTATCAACGTTGGCCTCGGTGGCGCGTTCTAAATATCATTTGCAAAAAAAGCTGTATGACTCAATACTTAATTTTTTTTGACGCGATAACGTCTTAAAATCTATGACCGGCTGCACTCACGAAAGTGTCTAAAAAAAGTCACATATACAATTGGAACTAAAGTTATTGATTAGTAGCTAAGCAACGCGAGTGGCGATATGTCATTAATGTTTTTTTATGGCGCCATCACGTAAAATTTTCATCCGTAAACCTACTTTACAGACAACCATTTTTTTACGGCACTCCATCTTGCTTTAATCATTGATACTAGTACCTCCTCGCAATTTTCCTCTACAAACCTTTTTCTTTCACAAAATGATTCAAGCAGCCTGAAACAGATGGCGTAACGGTCACTTTGACGTGAAAATTATGACAAAAATTTAATTTAAATATAAAATTCTTGTGTTATTTCATTGTGTAAATTTTGTTTATTTGCTGGTAACGATTTCAAGTATTTATCTATAGTTTTCAAAATAAGGTTATACAAAATTCCACTGATGGCACCTGTGTCGGACGCATCTACGCATGCGTAATCGTGTTCCTTATTTTTCAATGTCCAAAAATTTCATGAATGACGGGCAATCACAACCTATCGCCAGTAGTATTAAAATAATTTGTAATTATAATGTTAGAAAATGCTAGAAACAAACCCATATTATAAAGAAATCGTACCAATTAGATAGTGTTCCGGCTAAAATACAGTGGAATTGGATTATTCTATGACAATAAAATACAAAATTATTTGGTAAGTTCAACTTATATTTTGATGTTTTTATTCCGGTCTGTAGACTGTTACGCAATGGTAACCATATTCTGCCTGCTTGTATAATCTTTGAATCGCAAAGAGGTTTAATTTCTTATGTTAATTTCCTCTCTTGTCGTTGGTGTTTCCGCGATTTCCTTGAAAACAAAACTGCGGTAAAATTATCGATTTGACACTTTCACCCGAATATAGTTATTGTGAATGGTTTCTATGCGAGCTCATCATTAGAATAAATCAATTTTTGTGACATTAACCGCCGAACTTGTTTAAGGTCAAAAGCAAGGTCTGATGAAACCTAACAATCGATTTTCTTTATTTATATTTGCATAGAAACGTTAGTCTTTTGAATTATATATAATATGTATTGTACCTACTGCTGCTTAATTAATTATTCAATGTTTTTTTAGTTCGATAGATAGGAACACCACCTAGATATATTTGCGTGGTTATGGTTAGCTACCTCCAGTATTTTTTAACTCATTGTATGAAAGAAGGTTCTATGTTTTATCCAAGTCATTATTTTGAACCTTATGAAGAAGATGTTAGAGCTCTCATATATTGATAATTTCCTCCAATGTTAATAAAAATGTGTTCGCCATACATTTGGTCCACGTTGACGGGCAAAAGTACTCACACCTGGCCGGTGTTGGGTTGCTGTGCCCCCAAGAACATGATACTGGATCCGCTCCTGTCTTAGCTATTTAAGATAAAAAAGAAGGATAGCTACCTTACAGAAAGTCGCAACGAAAAATCTTAACGTATTTCGACGGTAAAGTAACATGCTCTTGAAGGAGTCTGATCTGAGGGATCTGAGACTTCAGATCTGGTCTCTTGGATGACCAAGGCTTGAATTACCGTAGGTATATGTCACTGAGGCTGAAGCGTAGGCCATTAAGACGGATATGAGGCGCATCAACGCTCGCGTGGCGATGTCTGAATTGGTTTCAGTGGCGAATCCAGAGGGGAAGCTTGGGGGCTCAAGCCCTCAAAATCATTCACAATTCACCCATTCCATTGGTGTGAGTGGTGCAACAACATACCTATCTGGTTCATACCCCAAACGACAATCCAAGCTCCTCCCAAATAACAATCCTGGATCAGCCACTGAATGGTTTCTTATTTGCGCAAAGTACGCTTTGTCCTAGTCAAGTCTAGGGCATCTAACATGGATTAGGCCAAGAAGAAAGTCGTGAATTCCAAACACATTGTTTATTGTTATCAAATCGTTCCAAGCTATCTTCCTACTATAAATAAATGCGAAAGTGATAAATGAGTTTTTTATGGAGGTTTGTTTATTACACCATCACGCCAGAACTTCTAAACGGATCTGGATAAAATTTTGCACACAGATACATTAGGTATACTCTAGATTAAATGGCTAATTTATACAAAAGCTTAAGGAGGTACATTTCTTTCGGAAAATTATCAAATTTCTACGCGAACGACATCGCGAATAATAGCTAACAATAACATATACTAAAACACCTAATCTGCTTTTCAGGCAATATGTCTTCAAGTCCATTTCCATACACGTGCGAGCTCTGCGGGGCCGAAGGCCTGACAGATGAAGGCATGCGTTCTCACACTTTAGAAGCTCACGTGGCTGGCAGACCAGAGTGCCCGTTCTGTGACTGCGCGGTACCACAACCACAGCTGGTTGGCCATGTGCAGAAGGCGCATCTTCATTATCTCACTCCGGAGAGGGAGCTGATGGCCTTCATTGACGACCAGAGTCCAAGGTAAAATTAACTTCAAAACACGTCAGTGCTAGGAACTTAATTAATGCAATAGGTTCAATTTGAAAATAAAGGGCAATTGAGTCAAATTGCTATTAAATTTGCCAGTTGCGTCAAATTGCCTGGCTGATGATGATTTTTTTTCATGTTAGGTAAATGAAGTTGGTTGGTTGGTACTTGCCCTTGTCCTGGGAGCAATTTTGTAGACGGGGTAGTAAGGGCATGTTAATGAATGTACCAGTCCTAACTGACTTGTCTCAAACCAGTAGGTTTAACTAACCCAAATTGTTCAATCCAGTTTCGACGAAGACTCGAAAATGACAACCACAGACAGTTGTAGCTACAACACACCAGGCTCAATAAATGGCTGGCACAGCCCCGACAACTCTTCACAATACCACAACGGCGCCATATCCAAGAATATCAACTACTACAACGGGTACCAAGATAAAGAAAGTTACAGTCGAAGTGAAAGAGATGAAGAAAAATGTTCGCGCTCACCAAAAAATATAAATCTCGTCAATGGAATAAAAAATATTAATATTAGTAATGGTGTGGTTCCTAAGAAGGCTCAAAGCAGACAAAACTCTCATGATGAAGTGAATGGCATTGATAAAAAAGGTAATGTTTGATCCATAAATCAGTCAGCTGTATTTTTATTTGCCATCGATGTTTTGATGATTGTGTGTTTATTTGTTTTTTAGGTGCGATTTCTAGTCCAAGTCATAATAGTTCTGGTAGTTATGAGGGATCACCAAATAAAAATAAGGCAAGTAAATGTTGTATCTCTTTTATTTATTTTAAACTTTAATATATTTTTTAAACTACCTACTTATTAACAAAAAATTATTGCGTTACAGTTGTCTTTGGCTAGTGCTGGACAAGGATCACCTCTTAGATCGCAATTAGCTTTAAAATTAAAACCTAACACACCGAAGAAAAATGCTCCTACGCCTAGTCCTTCTGTGCAGGTAATTTTCCGTTTAACCATTCACGACTAGACTGTACTCAGTATGTTTCCTTAACTTTTCGAAAAATAAATTAAACTCAAAACTGTCATATAACTGTCAAGAGTGTCAAGTGAAATAACAACAAAAAACACGTCACATATACCCGCCAAAAGTACTTTTAAATTCATTAATAATTTATTATTTATTTGATGATAAATTTATTATAAAAGATACAAGCACCAAAGAATAATAAATCCAAATATAATTTCAGTGTTTACTGTGCGACTTCAAGTCAACATGTCCGCGAAAATTAGAAGAACATATAAATCGTGCACACTTCGATTTAACTTCTCCATCTGTGAATGCTAACGCTAACTCGGAGAACCCAACACTGGGGTTAACAAATCCCACACTAACCCTGGACAATCCGACGCTGGCTTTGAGCGCGATGGCGATGTCTCCAGGACCCCATACATCGTCATATCAGTGCCCTATTTGTGAGAGAGATTTCGCTCACGCCAACGAAATTGAAGTTCATGTGAATGTGGAACATCGGGATATTTTGAGTCCGCAGAAATCTGTGAGTATTTAAACTGATTAAACACTGTTTTATTTGTAGTAACAAAACTAGGTCAAGAACTTGCTGTGTCACATTCTTTGTTGTTGTACTTATACTTTGTTATTATAATAATTTTAAAAAATAACAATTGACAAAATGACTGCCTCTGTGGCGCAGTGAAGACGTCGTGGATTCGATTCTTGTGGCTTGGACCTGAAAATTTTGAACCAGTGGTGGGTTCAGAATTTTGTTATGTGGAGCTTGACCTCACTGAGGAACCCAATATTTTGGTTTTGAGCCCCAGAAGGGTATGCTTTATCAAGAAAAAAAGATCCAACTTAAACTTGTTAGCCCTCTGAATCTGTCATGTTCTATATTATAGTCTGTACTGTATATTAACGGTCTTCTAATGTTGGTTATGGCAGACAAATTAGACATTCTGCGAACTGGACATTTTGTAAATTGGACATTCTGCACCTAAATGCACAAGTGTGCCTCTATTCCTTCACTCTCATAGTCCCATTGGATGAAAATCCGATAACCAGAGAGAGATTGAGGGCAGAACCAACTGCTTAACATGCTCTCCGAAGCAGGGAGGGCAGCAACATATTTCAACAATGGTCACCCAGCTATGGACAAACTGTGGCAACTTTGCTTAACCTCACAAATATCTCAATCTACTCGGTTTCCACTGATTCCGAGATTGTGTTGATTTATAAAGATACATTATAAATAAGGTGTCATATATACATTGCTTGATTCAAAACTGACACATTGAAATTCCAGGATCAGATGGACAATGCGTCATGTGAAGACATAGTGATGATGGAGGAGAGTCCAGTCAGCAACTGTCCGGTCTGTTGCCAACCATTGCCACTATCACAACATGAGCTGGTTAGTATAGCCTCTTTTTACATTTCCACCAGTGACCTGCCTGACCTGTATATAAGCCTAAAGGTACGCACTCTCACATGTGAATGTTTACTAACAAACCATATTGTAAGGTTTTACATCACTGTAAAGTAAATACACATGTCACAGGCATTTTACTCAAAGACTACTTAATGAATATTAATGAAATTTTGTGAAAAGGTGTCTTGTAGCAGCCGCTACTTTGTTTAATAGCTATTTAATAATAATAAATATGTTTAGGGAGGCACTCTATACATGTTAAAGAATCTGAAAAAATTTTCACCAAACATCAACTAGTGGCACATAATTTGACAGGTCTTTCAAAAAAATGTTAAGATTTTTAATAAACTCTAAAATTGTATAAACTGTGTCCCCCCCTACCCCCTGTGACCATAAGATTGGTGGATTAATGGGTAGACAGGTTGGAATTTGGGTGGTCTAGAAACCAGAAGACCCCCGTTTGAGTCCAAATGATTATTTCTTTCATTTTTTATTATTATTAATATTTTATTTATAATTTGTAATGTTATTAGTTTGTAAGCCTTCTTCAAAATTAAATATATAAATAAATACTCAGCCCTTAAGGCTTTCTATGTTATGTCTATAACAAATTTCATCAAATTGTTTACTTATTTGTTTTTAAATCTAAAAAATCTTTTGTATTTTGTTTCATAATGAATTGTGTAATGGGAACACTGATACTGCTAAATGTAATTATGTAATCTTTTATGTTACATTATTTTATTATTATCAATTTCAGATCCAACACATTGAGGAACATTTTGAGAGGGGTGAAGAATGCGGCGCTACATCAGGTTTGAGTGCAGCCGAAAGAGAAGCCCAAAGAAATAGGGAGGAACATGAATTTCAATTATTACGGGTAAATTTCATTTTAGCCCCATCGAGATATTATGTACATTAATACCTCAATGTTTATCCAGCGCAACTTCGTTTTCGTAAATTTTCCCCGTTTTTGCAACATTTCTCATTGCTGCTCCGCTCCTATTGGTCGTAGCGTGATGTTATATAGCCTATAGCCTTCCTCGGTAAATGGGCTATCCAACAGTGAAAGAATTTTTCAATTCGGACCAGTAGTTCCTGAGATTACCGCGTTCAAACAACAACTTTTAACTCTTCGAGTTGAAAAGAGTGCGTAATTCTGAATACTTAACCTTATCGACTTAAAAAGAGTGCATAATTCTGAACACTTAACCTTATCGACTTAAAAAGAGTGCATAATTCTGAACACTTAATCTTATCGACTTAAAAAGAGTGCATAATTCTGAACATTTAACCTTATCGACTTAAAAAGAGTGCATAATTCTGAACACTTAACCTTATTGACTTAAAAAGAGTGCATAAGTCTTAATACTTAAGGGCGCCCAAGTCGATGATTCTACCATACAAACGCGCATGAATGGTTACTCGTTTGTATGAAGTCGTAAGTCAAGGTCATAAATTAATATCAATTTGTTTTATCTTAAACTAGGTCTGTAGACAGAAGTATATACAGGGTGAATTTGAAATCAGTCGACAAATTGATAGGGGAGTTTCAGCACCGTTAGTACTTACATTATGCATTGACAAATTGCGAATTTAAGTTGTAAAAAAAAGATACGATTTTATTGTTTAAAACGATGGTGACAGATCTATTAAGGTTTAGTAAACTAAAAGAATCAGTACATTATCATTATTTCCATATGTCTAAACCTTAAACAATTAAAAAAAATGATCAAAGTTTCAAAATCGTACGACGCGCTTTAGAAATCATATGATCATAATTTCGTAAACACGTAGTTCATTCAAAGGGTCATTGGTCATAAACACAAAATAAAGAAAGTGCAGAAGGTAACCTTCAAACAACGCGCGCAATAACAACGGACACTTACACCGTTCACGGACATGAAATCCCGCGTCGCCTTCCGAACAACGTGGTCTAAAGTGATTTTTAATACCCTGTTCCAAGTGAACGATGTGTATGTGTGCGTGGCTACTACTCTCGGTATTTTGTGTAATGCACTCCCGGCGACAAACCCGATCGGGGATTCCTCCGGCCGGGCCGGCACGTGTAAAGCGGGTTGTGCCGCAGACGGAAATGAAGCATACCGATATCGATACTTTTACTCGAAATCGTAATGAATTGATTTTTACAAGTATTATTAGTTATTTAGAAATTAACTGATTTAAAATTTCTAGAACGTTTGCATACTCTATCCAGTATCCTAATTAATAAACTGAGGATTAAAGGTTGTTGTTGAGTACATTTTTAACAAACTTCATTTATTTATAAAAAGAGGAATTGAAAACACAAATCATACTAAGAGAACAATACATTAATACCAACACAGTATGCGAGTCACTTTAGACCTCGTAAGTACAAGTACGAGTAAATATGTAAGTACCAGTATGTAAATAAAATAAGTAATGATCATTATCTACGGAAATATCGATAAATTTTATTTGCTCGCATAGTATCATCCCTAGCCGGCGCGGGCGCGTGCCGATCGGTTACAATAAACAATTTCACCAGTCGGACGAAAGCTTAATGAGGTGACGGTCGTGTGCGCTAAAAGTGTAATCGATTGTGTAGCTATCGAAGTTGTGTACTGTTAAGTGATTAGTTTTCGAAGATGCCTGTGGGGACGAGAAGAAACAGTGAACTTTTTGATAACCAACAAATTTTAAATGTGGTGATTTAGTATAGCCAAACTAACAATTTAAGGGAAACGCAGCGAAGATGGCGGGAAAATGATCCACACCAAAACCAACCGTCCTTAGAGATAATACTAAGTGCCACTCGAAACCTTTTGGACTTCGGTAAGTACTCTTCATGTTCCCACCCATGCCCAAGCAAGAGGAAAAAAGTCCTAAGCCGGGAAAAGTATGAAGGAAAAATTGGTTTTACATTGTTTTGTTTCGCGGCATGATAGATAGGTTAGGTATAGATAGTTCGTCGACTCGTTACCGTACCGCGTCCCTTGCACGGTATGGCAACGTTGCACTGTGGCGGGGTCACGGGCGGCGTCTTGAGGTGGTAATAAAATAAGGCAGATAAGGCTGTATAGATATTATAATGGATAAAAAAGAATCGTACAACTGTTAGTCGCAGTACTTAAATATGAGGACAAATAAATTGATACAAATATGAGGTACGCGAGCGCGGTTGTGCGTTGAATACATGCGCTGCGGTGCGGCGGCGGGCGCGTCGACCGGGGAGTCCCGCTCCCGCACCCCGCCGTCCACTCCGCGCCGCCTGAGCGCGACACTGTGTTGAGTGAATGACTCACAGAAACAAAAAACGGCGGCGCATGGAGTTACATATTAGATACTAATGTATTTTTTTTGTATTTTAAAGTATCATAGAACATTAATATTTTCTTCTAATAATATGTCCTAAAAATTCTTGGATACACGCAGGTTTACTCATTGAAGTTTGTCGACTCAATTCAAAGTTATCCTTTAAATAAGTCTTAATACATTACGAATTTCGCTAAAACTGTTGTTCAAATTAACTTTATTTTTTTTCTTAAAAAAGACAACTCCCGCATTAGGGTACAAGCCCTGTGTCGCGAGCGACTTTACAAACATACAAGTCACGGACACAAACAACACCCAGACTCTGAACAACAATTTGTGGATCACACAAAGTTGTGTCTCGGGTGGTAATCGAACCTACATTATAGCTGCCTACAGGCCTAGCTTATGATAAAACGAATTAATATTAATTTGAAGCTTTGACTTACGTTTATAAACAGTGGTCACTTATGCTCGTTTGTATGGAAAAATCATCGACTAAGACGTCCTTCCTAAACGTTCCCCATTTTGAAAACGAGACGTTTTCGACGTAAAGGAAAAAGGAAAAAACGGATTGCTATTCTCTATCTATAACCAGTTTCGGGCATTTTGATGAGACGAATACCTGGAGTGCGCTACTACACTTGTTTATTTACAAACTTTTCGAAGTGAAAACTTCTTTAGCGGCGTTGTGCACTTTTTTTGGGATGGGAAAAAAATGTAATAACGCGTCAGGACATGTGACCTGATCGAAAATTCATAAGACGGAGGGAGAGTAGGCCACCCCATATAGCCATTTTTGAGAACATGACGTACGTAACGGTTTCGACACCTTGTGTCTACACTGATTTATTCTCGACACATAATCTCGTCGCAGTTTCGTGTTAGAGTAGTCGCTGCAACTAAAATTGGGGAAGAGTCAACACAGTAACATGCGGTTTCTAATTTACCTCGCCGTGTAGTAACATTGTTACCTTAATTTAACCAGAGTTCCCACAAATCATTCATTCAATCGCTCATAACCGCTCATTCCTTGACATTGACTCGTAAAGTGACGTGAATTATAAAATTAAGAAACCGCCATCCTATCACCGAGCTAAGTAAACAAAGATTTTGTTTTTATTGATTATTATGGTTTTTAATACTCAATTCTTAATGGGAAATTAAATTCATCGTGTAATTTAATGGGATAGGTTGAAATATACCAACGCGCCACATTAATTACATAATTTAACCATTCCGACGAAAATGAATATTGATTTTTTTTTTATTTTTTTTTTTATTTTCTATTCTCAAAAGTTAGTTCATTCTATTTGAATGCAATACTAAAGTTGATATGTATTATCAAACTATTTTGACAGTAATAAACTGTTTTATCGTTAAATAATGAAAAAATATATTTTATTAAGTGAAAATATTCTCGTCACAACTAGTTACAAAGTGTACGATAATGTGTCGACATTGTGTGGACATGTTACGTTATGTCGTCACTAAGTAACTGAATTTTTGAAATGGTCTCTCCTTGATTTTATGTTTACAGTTTCTCAAACTTTAGTTTGCAAGACAAAATGCCTTGTCTTTAACTGTAGCACATCGACTGAACACCATCATGGATTCTGATAGAGTTATGGTGATGGACTCCGGCCGTTTGGTTGAGTTTGATCATCCCCACAAACTCCTAGCTAACTCCGAGGGATACTTTAGCAAGATGGTTAATGAAACCAGTGACAAAATGGCCGCACAGCTACATGAAATTGCAAAGAATACATATACAAACAATGGCGGAATAATTTAATAATAAATACATAGTACCTTTTAATATTTAATTATAATGAATAAGTATTAATAATAGTACCTACTATGTATTAATTTTAATTGCTTATGAGTTTTTTGTGTCTTAAAGCTTTTATTATAGCTTCGTCTCTATATTGTAGTACTACCTACAAACTACCCATGTAAGTGTATAGATCGCTCCTCTGTAAACTATAGTATGCCTAAGAACATACATTTACAAGAGATTAATTCAAAAGTTTTTAAGACTCGGATTATTTTTTCTTACCCTTACCTTAGTTGCTTTCTATTAAGTATTTTTCAATTGAATTACCGATTTTGAAGGTATGTGATGTTATAATGTTAGGTATTGAGGTTTACTAACTAATATCTACTGAATACGTGCAAATATATTATTTTTGATATCACTTTATATGAATACATATTAATCTGATTAGGTAGACTTATTAATAGGTCTTTAAGATTGATAGATGCAGGTCTTTAAAATGATTTGTGGATTATTATTAGTGTGCAAGAAGATAATGCTAGTAAAGTTACAGTGCAAGACAGTGCTGATTTTGAGACTTCGAAATAAAAATCGTTCCTTCTTATATTTTCATTTTATTATAACCCCTAACATTGTCAATACTAGAATAAATACCATTTGGGAGTTGCAAAGCATACTTAAAAGTTTACATTTTACATCTTGCAAATTGTATTCTCTTGATTCTTCTGCTTCATAATTCAGTGATGTTGCGTATATATTGATATGCGAAGAATTGAACGGTCGCTCAAAAAAATCAAATTTGTTTTTGATATTCCTTCCAACGATTTAAATTTTGTCATTGGCAGAAATTGCGTACTTAATTTCAACAATATCATTATGTACACTTAAAAACCATTTATCTTTAATGTTTCTGGACAACTGGTAATTCTCATTCATTTTGACAGTAATAAATACTTTTTCACCTGTTGCCAGGAAACTTTCATATTTGGCGACGGGATAGGTTTGGTTACATTTTTGGTTTTCAATATTTAATTTTGAAAGCTCCTGTATACGATTCGCTACTTGCTCTAATGGTTGATTGCCTTTTCGTAACAGGTTTTTATGTAACAGTAATGTATGTCTTTTAAGTTTACTCTTCTGTAAAATGTTGAAGTCCATCGGAATCTACGTGATATTTTGGGTTATTTACTCATTTTTTATTTTAATTAAACGGTAAACCGGCAGTTAACACAAGACACAGTTTGAGAATGACTGGATCTGGTGATTTCTATCTATCATAATTATTCCGGAACATTGACGTAACGTTACTACACCTGTTACCACCCAGTTACTACACATTGTTACCAATATTGTACACTAGTTACTTACAATACGCAAAGTGTGTAAAACGTGTGTACACATTTTTTTCTGTAACAAGTCGACACAGCTACAACACTAAATTACTAAAAGTACTTTCTATCACTTTGTTTCTAAACGGTTACTACATATAAAAAGGAACCCCCACACAGTCGCAAGGTGTCGTATAAGTTACGAAACTGATGCGACTTGTTACACCTTTAAAAATCTGCGACAAAAATGGGACTGGCTGGACTGGCTATATGGGACTCTTTCTGAGAAATAAGCTTTTTAATGTAAAATAATTGTAATAGTTCTGAATTGTTAATTTTTTATCTATAGTAATATTATAAAGCTGCAGAGTTTTTTGTTTGTTTGTTTGAACGCGGTAATCTCAGGAACTACTGGTTCAAATTGAAAAAATATTTCACTGTTTTATAGCCCATTTATCGAGGAAGGCTACAGGCTATATTACATCACGCTACGACCAATAGGAGCGAAGCAGCAATGAAAAATGTTGCAAAAACGGGGAAAATTGACGCATACAAATTGCGCAGGTCAGCTAGTGTAATATAAATTGTCATGTTTGTGTACGATAGCGCAATAGATGAATATTGTATTTAATCACATCGCAAGCAATTCGTGCGAAATGATTCCTTAACCATTTCAAAATATTCAAAAATGTACAACTTTAATGTTCCCGGAGTTCAGCCCGTTGTTTTTTTTATATGTTTTTATCTCTTATTGGTCTTAATCCATTTTCGTATTAATGCCTTTCTAATAAAACCAGTTTGTGGTACATCAGTTGGATGATTTCAAAGTCTGTAACGGACATGCATGTTTTTTTTTTGTGTTTTATCTATACTAATATTATAAAGCGGAAGAGTTTGTTTGTTTGTTTGTTTAAACGCGCTAATCTCAGGAACTACTGGTTTGATTTGAAAAAATCTTTTTTGTTGGATAGCCCATTTATCGAGGAAGGCTATAGGCTATATAACATCGCGCTACGACTAATAAGATCGGAGCAGCGACGAGAAATGTTGCAAAAACGGGGAAAATTTACGCATACGAAGTTGCGCGGGACAGCTAGTATTTAATAAGATTGTTTTCCATCTTCCAGGCTCAATACGGTATGGAGGAAGACGATGAAGAAGGTTACACGCACCGAGCGACCAACAGTCTGAAGCGAGCGGTGTACAGCGGAGCGCTATCAGTAGCGGGGTACTACGAACGAAGTTTGGGGCTGAGGCGGGCAGCTGCTTCTGGAACTGATACTGGCTCTTCTAGGACTACTGGTGAGAGTTATGTTCAACTAGAGACCTGGGCTTCTCCCCTGGTAAGTAAGGATAGTGGGGTGATGGTGGTTAGAAGTATTTAAGCCTCAACCCAGCCACCACTTCAACAAACTTGAGGCCTCTAATGCATGTACCGTTCAGGTTCAGAATGTCCAGTTCACATAATGTCCAATGGTTTAAAGTGTCAAATTCACACAAAGTCCAATTCTCGGAATGTTTAATTCCCAAAATGTAAAAAAATTGAGTATGAGCAAATTGTCAACAAGTCTTGTCAAGTGTGGTCAAATTTCAGCAGCGCACAGGGTATGTTGTCAGTATTGCACCTACCATGGTGCAATATTGACAACAATATTCTTTTTGTCAAAATTCAGTAGTGAAAGGCGTATGGCATGAGAATTATATCTCCCCTGGTACAAAACTCGATTGGATTATTATGGCATAGAACTTTGAAAGTCATACTTTTCAACCGACTTCAAAAAGGAGGAGGTTCTCAATTCGTCTGTATGTTTTTTTTTTTTTTTTGTATGTTTGTTCACCGATTACGCAAAGACGGCTGGACCGATTTGAAAAATTGTTTTTGTGTTTGAAAGGGTATACTTCCAAGTTGGTCCCATTGTCATCAGATCACAATCTGATGATGGGATCTTGGAGAAATCGAGGGAACTCTTAAAATATTAAAGGCACACCTACAGTGATTTAGGTATATTTCATAGTGATTCGTGCATTTACTCTTAAAAAATACCAATTGGTGAAGTGGAACTGATGATGAAGACCACAAATGACGAGCAGACCTATTCAATATTTCACAGTTTGCGATTCAGTTACTTTAATATGGTATTGAGTAGCACTTTATTCTTGTTATACTACTATTTCACAATTGTTGAGGAGTTCACTATCAGCTCTATTGAGCTGATAGTGAACTCCTCAACAATTAACGGCCCTGCATCAGGGTAAGCAATATTTTGTAAAAGGATTTCAGCAGTTGACATAAGCCTATTGTAACTTAAGTGAATTACAAACCAACCCACTAAAAAGTTATTAAATAAAAACTTTTTTACAAAAAAATATCACCGACTTCTAAAATAAATACAAGGCAACTAAAAAGCAATAAATAATATACCTAGAATAACAAAAACAAATTAAACATTTTGAAGTTGGTGCCGAATTAAACATAAAGACTACTATTTCATGGCACCAACTTCAAAATGTTTAATTTGTTTTTGTTATTCTAGGTATATTATTTATTGCTTTTTAGTTGCCTTGTATTTATTTTAGAAGTCGGTGATATTTTTTTGTAAATAAGTTTTTTTTTAATTAATTTCTTTTTCATTCATAAATAAACGAATGAAAAAATAATAAATATTTTTTTAGTATACTCCGATTTTAATAAAATTAGGTATGTGCACTCAGTATCATGGGCACATACCAACTCTTGAATATGACCACACCTTTCTGTTACACCCTGTATATACCAAACAGTATACACTTCATTGAGCATAAAGTTCTGACACTCCCTTTCTTCAGATTCCCTTTATTAGTAATACTGGCTGATTTTGCGCCTTTGCCTTAAAAAAAATAGCGCTGATGCGCGCGCATCGCTAATTTATTAACATGTAAAAACTAGGAGTTGTAAAAATGGCGGCAAACTGCCATGTCGCTATTTTTACAGCTCCGCGGTTAAAGTGTAAAACAGTGTAAAATATATTTGAAATACGTGATAACTGAACAAGAACGAGACTTTGTGATTGAAAGAAATTATACTTGAAACTGGCGTATGCACATAATGTGCGAGCCATAATCTCTACCGATTAATATTAAAGGGAAGAGGAAAAAAAAAAAGTAAAAATTATTCCGCGCGCTTTTTTTTAAGAAAGTCTGAATTTTATTTATTTCCTCGCAAAATGTTATAAAACGTCGTATGACATACGTGCGCTTTAATAATTACAGCCTCTGCTTTCTTGTAGCAATATCGCCTCGGCTGTAGGTTGAAATCATTAAGTTTTGTTGCATTATTAATAATCAGTGAATGAAACATTTCTTTTTTCTTGTTAACCCCTCCAGCTAAGCTCAAAGGCTTTTTTTTTTTATTAAGATAACTAGCAATGCGGGATTGTGGTCCCACATTACTAGCAATCCTGTTAACCCCTTCCAGCTAAGCTCTATGGCTTGTGTTAGGAGTGGGTTCACGTCGGTAGTATAATGGCCAGGATTCGAACCCACGACCTCACGATTGCGAGTCCGATGCCTATGCCATTCGGCTACCGACGCTTTATGTTAGGCTTGTGTTAGGAGTGGGTTCACGTCAGTAGTATAATGGGTAGGATTCGAACCCGCGACCTCACGATTGCGAGACCGATGGCTTACTTTTTTTTTGGTCTTTTCAGGTCTCTTAGAGAGGATAGCTCAATTAAATGCTCAGAACCCGAGTATAGTGAAAACGTATCTATGTAGCGCTGTCGACCACTACGCGAGCACTTATGGGGACCGGGGGTGGGGGTGCGGTTACAGGTGAGTGTTTTTTTTAAAGATCTAGATCTAGCAATGATAAAGATAGCTTGACTGGCCTGTTGGTCTAGTGGTTAGTGACCCTGGCTGCTGAGCCGCAGGTTGTGGGTTCGATCCCCACCCAAGATAAAACTTTGTGTAATGAGCATGATGGTTTATCCTGTGTCTGGGTGTTATTTATCTATAAAATGTATGTATTTTGAAATATATAAGTATGTTTATCAGTTGTCTGGTTATTATACTACTACTATTACATATTACAAGCTCTGATTAGTTTGGGATCAGATGGCTTTGTGTGAGTTGTCTCAAGATATTATTTTTATTAATTTCATTTTAGAAAAATAAAAAAAATAAGTTCAGACCCAGGAATCGAACCCCAGACTTCCGTATGCCAAACTAGGGCCGGAATCGAACCATCTAACCGGGGCTATGTTACTGGAACATCAAATTCTTCTATCCTTCCTGCACGCGAGTTAGGCCCTCACTTGCGCCTTCTAGCCGATAGTTTTAGAACTATTACGGCCTTTGTTATTGCTTCGTTACAGAGAGTATTTTTTAACAAATTATGATGTCGCAGGCTGAATATAAAATAAAAACGCTCCAAAAATAATTAAACTAACTGGTATGGTAACTAAATCAATAAGTGTGGATCGCTATGCAAATGGCGCTTCACGCTTATTGTGAATTTTGTTCAAAAAATCGTTTTTAAAGCTATTATATTTATTTTTTGTTTAAATACATTACAATTTATGCTAACAGGCAATCTTAAATTAAAGAAAAATTTGCTAAATTAAATGCTGATGAAGTGGCCGGTGCCAACTATTTAATTATAGATTTTCGAGAAGAAAAGAGATACACTGTAGTATTTCTCGATATGTCTAAAGCTTTTGACTGTGTTCAATTTGAAATTCTCTTAAATGAACTCGACAGTATTGGAATTAGAGGTGTTGCCAAAAACCTAATAAATTCATATTTAAAACATTTCCTATGTTTATCCTATCCCTCCTATATTCGTATGTTTTTACAAGCAACAATTATTGAATCTTACGAAAAAACCACTAAAACACTGACTTCTGTAAAATCTACATTTGAAGACGTACTGGTAGGTGTTCCTCAAGGGAGCATTCTGGGACCTTTGTTGTTTTTAGTTTATTCAAGTAATCTTCCTAAAATAATAAACCACTTATGCGTAATATTATGTATGCCGATGATGCAACTATTCTTATTTGTAATGATAATTTAAATAATAACGAATACGAAATTAAAATAAATGACACTTAAAACTGTAACTAGCTGGCTAAAAGCTAGAAAGCTGATAGAATTTAGAAACTACAAAACCGAACCATCTAAAGCCTTAATTAGTGTTCTGTTTTTAGTTTTATTTGTTTGATTATATATAATATTAACAGGTTTACTGCACCTACATACTTCATTTCTACATCGCCCTAAGGTAGACTGGCAGGCAATACTTTCAGCATTAAGTCCGCCTCTGTACAATTCTGTACATAAAATTTAAATAAATAAATTCCAGAAACATGCAAATGGTGTTATCATCTGTAATGCGTCACCCGCAGTACGCCAGCTTGCTCAGTTGCACGACGGAGCGCGAGCGGGACTGCGACTGCGTGCCCTCCATACCGCGGCTGCAGCTGCTCGTCGAGCGCGCCTGGCAGCTGGGCTTCGATACCCAGGTGATCTACTGCGACACTGGAACTCAGTAGCGGAACTCTGTAGATTTGTAATCTATACTTAATGTTATAAAGCTGAAGAGTTTGTTTGTTTGAACGCGGTAATCTCAAGAACTAGTGGTCCGAATCGAAAAATTCTTTAACTGTTGGGTAGCCCAGTTATCGAGAAAAGCTATAGGCTGTATAACATCACGTTCCACTTTAATGATTGCGCGTGTACTATTCCGTCTCTTGCCTTAGTAATGTGTCTAATTTTCTGCATCTTTTAATTTTCATCATGCTGCGCTCTATTCCTCGTTGGGTTGAGATTATTTTGTCCTTTATTTTCTTGTTCACTTCCACGTTTGGCAAGCATACGTTAGACACGGTATAAGGCATGAGTTTAGCGGCTTAGTTTTAATTTTGGTGGGCATGTTGCTTTTAAAAATGTCCTTTAGTGCCCAGTATTTATTCCACGTCAACTGTGCCCTTCGCACCACTTCTTGGTTGTTATTGTTTTGGTCGAAGCTAAGTTGTTTGCCCAGGTATATGTAGTTGTCTGTATATTTGAGGGGCTCGTTACCAACGTATAGAGTTATCTTGTTGCTATTAGTCATCAACATTGTCTTGGATAGGTTCATCTCTAAGCTTACTGTCATCATTGAGTGATTCTATCATATACTGGATTTCGGAAGCAGTTTCAGATAACAGAATCAAGTCATCTGCGAATCTCAGGTGACGCAGATAGGCTTCTTTGATCTTAACGCCTTTACTTTTCCAATTGAGTCGACTGATGATCAGTTCTACAGTCCATCAAATCTAATAGGTACCGTTTGACAGTTCTGACAATTGAATGATAGGGATGGGATGAAAAAATCGATTACTATAATATCCGAACTTTAAGAGATCGATTACTATAATATCCGAATTTTAAGAAATCAATTGTTATAATTAAATAAAAGAAATGTTTAGGATATTTTTTTATTCACTACTAGTACTAGTATCGTCGTCTTCGTCATCATCGTCATTTAAATTAATGACCAGTTGATTGTCCATTACATTATCAAAGTGTACGTCTCTTTCGAAGTCGTCCATTATTATTTTCTTTGTTTTTTGTACTACTTTACTCCAATCTTCCTGTGTAACTTGGGCACATGCTTCCTTTAATAAACCTTCCATTTTCTTGACACTGAAGGGTGGTTTTGTGTTGTGTCTTGCTGCATAACCTGTAAAACAATAATGTAACTATTTGATAGCAGACGAAAACCATTGTTTAAATTATAAATGTTAGAAGTACTCGTGTTATTATTATAATATTATAAAATATTACCTTTAACTTGGGCCCAAATCAGTTCAATGGCATTATATTGGCAATGGTACGGAGGAAGTCGTATGACTTTGTGCCCGTGCTCTTCGGCCAATTGGTCAATTACATATGTCGGTTTTGGTGGTTTATGCAATTTCACTAACTGTAATAATTCAGCTTTTAATAGTGACATGTCGGCATCCACTCCTTTTCTTTGCAGCCATGCCACCAAATCTGCTTTCTTATTGGCTGACGTAGGTGCTTTATCAATTTGCACAGAGTGGTATGGGGCATTATCCATTATAATTATGCTGTTAGGAGGGATATTCTGTAATAAATTTAAGAACCACTCTCGGAACCTTACTGCGTCCATTTCTTCATGATACTCTTTAGTGCTTTTGGATTGGAAAGCTAATAAAGAGTTTTCCACGAAGCCTGTAGACGCTGACCCAGCATGGCATATTATGAGGCGTCCACCTTTTCCTATCGGCACCTTCGAGCACGAAGCTTCAGAATCATCAGTCCATGTTTTCGGCACAGAATGGTTGGAATTTAGCCAGGTTTCGTCCAAAAATATTACATTATCCCAGTTTATAATTTGTTTAACTTCGCGCAGGAATGTTAGTCGCTGCATAATTATGTCATGTCGCTCCATAACAATTTTTCGTTTGTCAACTTTTTTGTATCTGAAGCCAATTCCTGTTATTACCGTTCTCAACGACTCTATGCTTCCCTTATACAGCCCGGCATCTTTTAAAGTTGCACATAACTTTGCCAATGTTGGAAATTCGCCTCTTGTAAAATACCCGTATATATGGTTTCTAATAGCATGACTATCGAATTCATCGATGCCTGTCACAGGTTTATTTCTTTTTCGTTTTTTCGGTGTGTGAAGTACGTTACTGTCACTCCCCGAAGGCCCATATTTTTCACTTAATATTTTGCCAACGGTGCGGCTACCAATACCGAGAGCTTCACCGACGCGATCCCGAACTTGTGTAACTGGCAGTAGAAGTCCACCATTTTGAGATTCACGCTCAAAATACTCGTGTAATTTCACCACCAATTCACGAGCCTGGCTGTTCAAAGTACGTCCTCTTTTCGACATTATTAATAAACACTTGCTTAGTTCGGAGTCCAGTATAAATATTGCCAAGGTAAACGGATAAAGAATGATCAGTCCAGAAAAGTAATAGCCAAGTCACAAATTGTAAAACACAAACGAGAAAGCAAGTACGCGCACAGTCAGCTTCCAAGATGGCGAGAGACTGCTGACGCCGAACCGACCGAGCGGACCGCGTGCGCTTGTAGTTGGCAGTGTTGCCAGAAAAAAAAAATTGTAGAGACTTGGACACCTGCGATTTTGCCTATTGACCTAAAAATAATTAAATTAATTTATTTTAGGGTATCTGTGTATTCAGTGCATTATGCGGTCGCGCAGTAACGTCGTTAATTTATAACATCAGGCAACAACATTTTTGTGAATGGGTTCTACATACCTTATTTTTATTAGTTTTAGACGTAGAAATAAGACTTAGAAGAAAAAATTGTAATTGTAAAATCAATGGATGTGCTTGTTAAAAATTTGTTTATTTCTCTGTAATATGCAAACCCATACTATCATACACAAAAATAAATGTAAAAAACACTATCCCTGACTCCATTTACTATTTCGACAGCGTTAGCGCGAGAAACCCCGACTTATTAGGGCGCGAAAATCAAAAATCGACAAATCGCTTTCGACAACTTTTTAAAGAAGCAAATATATTTGATTTATAAATACGTATTTTTGGTGAATGGGTTTTATCTCATATTTTACGATTACATAACTATTTAGTTATGTAATCGTAATATGTGAGATAAATCCCATTCACATGAAAAAATATTTGTTTGGTTGTCAAGTGTAATTTGTAAATAATACATTCGATTTTTCGTATATGTAAACGATTTTTTTGCATACAAGTGTATCCGAAGAGTCGCAACACTACGTGCAGTGACCTAACTACGTAACTTTGTAATGAGGTCAAGAATATAACTATTAGAAATTATTTACTGTGTAAATATGTGTTATTTTGCTTCGTTTGAAAGTTTTCAATTACATTTATAATAATAATAATAATAATAATCTTTATTTGCTTTAAATAGGGTTACAAAGATGTTATATTAACTTACAGTACACGCCTATTTAGCCATCAAAGATAGCATGCAGATAATCATGCAGTAAGGATAACATTACATTAAATTACATTATGTTAAACATTAATTCTATTATCTCATTATATGTTAAACATTCATTACATTATATTACACATTCATTATATTATATTACACATTACATTATATTACTCATTCATTATATTATATTATACATTACATTATATTACACATTAATTTGATATTATAATAAATTTTCATGCTTATATTCTAAAAATTCTTTGACCGAATAAAATGTTCTCTGCATTAGCCAACAGCTTAGTGAGGGTATAAATTTATTAATAGGTAGATTCTTATAATGTTCGGGTATTTTATTATATATTCGTATACACATTCCATAACAATTATTTTGAAATCTACTAGTCTTAGGTACCATATTTAAAACTAGCCTAGATATTAAGAATTGTACATTTTTAGATACAATAATGAAATCTTTCTAAATTCATGGTTTTATGAAAAAGGTTATCGAAACTGAATAATGTACGTATGAACAAAGTTGTTTCGGTTTGAAAAATATGAAACGTCAAACGGTACCTATTAGATTTGATGGACTATAGTGTTGCTATAAATAGCAATGGTGAAAGAGAGTCGCCTTGTCTTACTCCTCTTTTTATCGGAAACCAAGGTCCAGCTGTCTCTAGTTTAACTCTACTCATGCCGTTCTTGTATATACTCTTGATAACATCAATGTATTCTTTTTCTACTCCTTGTGTTGATAGACTCTCCCATATGCTTTCATGTGATACACAGTCAAATGCTTTCTTATAATCAATGAAAGCAATGTGGAGTGGTCTATTTCTCTCTCGGTATTTTTCAATGAGAAGTTCTATTGTGTGTATGTGGTCGATCGTTGAGTATCCTTTTCGAAATCCGGCTTGCTCGATAGGTTGATGTGCTCCTAGTGTATAGTTTATTCTCTTATATATTATTGAGGAGAAGAGCTTATAGATGGTAGCAGGCTTATTGGTCTATAGTTCCCTATGTCATTAGGGTTGCCTTTCTTGTAAATGAGAATTATGTCGGATTTAGACCACTGAGTCCTACTGAACCTGATTCTTGTAAATGGACAGACACCCTCTGTCCATTTACAAGAATCAGGTTAAACAGTTCAATCAGGTGAGTTATGAAACTTGCTGACCCGGCCGCTGAGTTCCTGGGATTATCGCGTTCAAACAAACAAACAAACTCTTCAGCTTTACAATATTATTAGCTGAGCCGCCCCCCGCTTCCTGTCACCATTTACTTTCAAAAAATGCATCTGCACAACCACTTGTCGCCAACTTCAATCCGGCCTAGTTACGTTGTGACAACTGTAAAGTCATTGTTGTTTACATTACTTTTTGTAAAGGTTGAAATGACAGTGTTTGTTCGCAGGGTTCAGAACAGCTCGGCTCAAAGCTGTACAACACGCGCAAATGGATCGGCGCCTGTGAGGTTGTCACTGTTCTCTCATCGCTAAGGATAAGGTATGGAATCAGATATACTTATAAATAAATCACCGGGCAAAAGCACTACATATTATAAAAAAAGAACCGATTTAAATAATTTGTCCAGTAGGAAAGCGTATGTTCACGGCACTTTAATACGCCCTTTAATTGAGAAACGCAGTTTTTCGGTAATAACTCAATAACGGTATATCTGATGATGTCGGAAATAATTTTAGTTTAAAGTTCAGCGGTTCTAAAGTTAGGGGGGGGGGGGGGGAGAAAAATATTTATGCAACTTTCAGAGCAATTATTTCCAAAAATATTTCTGTTACATGTATGGAGTGCCACACTAAAAATATTTATTTTCTACCGACTTAAAAAAAGAGGAGGTTCTCAATTCGACTGTTTTTAATCATTGTTACCTGATTACTCGCAGACGGCTGGACCGATTAGAAAAATTATTTGTGTTTAAAAGGGCATCCAGGGCTTCCAGATTGATCCGATTGTCATCAACTACGCCTACTGCTTGCATCTCCCTTTTTATCTAACTCCATTTCTTGTAGTTAAACTAGATAAGTTGTAAATAATTCTTTAATTTGATGATCAATAAAAGTTTATTATAATGAAAATACAATATTATTAAAACATTATGCTAGATTACCCTACGAACTAACTATAAACAAACTATTAACATTATTTACAACTTACCTAGTTTAGGGGTCGAAGAATTCCTCCCCATCGATGTCAACCGGTATAGTGCCCAGAAGGCTGGCAGCATTGCTACGATGTATGGCAATGCTTATTCTCTGTGCAAAGAAAAGGCCAGCCTTCAGGTCACGAGATTCTTTAATTATAACTTTTTTTTTTAATTTATAACATACTTTGCTAGTAATCTAGGTTTAATGTCTGTAATTCCATTGAACATTAAAATAATTTGGTACAAGCTTCAGCACTAAAGAACCCATAACATCTTTCACAATGGCGTGACATGATCGCATTAGGCATTTTACTCTCTGCACTACGCAGGCGCGGATAGGCCACAGGGGTCACCCCCCTCCCCTCTCCAGACTCGACTGAAAGACCTTTTTACTACCGGCGTGTTTGACAGACAATCTTCCAATCCACCCTTCCCCTAGCCAGTGGAGGCTAGTGCTTCCCTCCCCCCGTCGTGCAAGCGACTCTCACTTGACCGGTTGTGTCACAAGTTCCCCCCCCCCTGAACAAAGTTCTTGATCAGCGCCTGCCATGCAACTATGTTGGTGGACGTATTCAGATACTATATTCAATATAGTATCTCAATACTTAGGTTTCAGCGTACATGCTATGCTGGAACCTCCTTCTCAATATATACAGATGTCAGCTAATAGACTTCCACAAGCCGACGAGCGCGGACGGCAGTCACCCCGCGCTGTTCGACTGGGTGCTGCGATACTTCACAGAAGAGCCCGACGAGTTCAAAGCGCCTCTATACTTGCAACATCAAGGTATATAATATTAGCTTTGTTTACACGTATAGTATAGTGGATAGTATAGTATATTCGGTTGAAGAATCGGGAACCATAAAAGATTTTTTAATTAATTTACGATTTGTGAAAAAATATATACATACTCAAGTAATAGAAAATGGAAATACTAAAAAAAAACTTGAGAGGTGTCAATGGACACCCGGATGGAACGAAGTTCTTATCTTATTTTTTTTATAATCATCACAACACCACACTGTTCAATACGAAATAGAAAGACGAAACGAAAATAACTTACAAAAAGACGATTGTATACCGAAGGCTCGAACCCACAACTACACAATTGTCACCAATGCTGTGTACCGAATTTATGCCTCTAGACCAAATCGACAGGTGACTTCTTCGTCAAATTAGATGTTCATATCTTTCGCGCATGCCGCACGGCTTGTGTGTGTCAAAAAGTGTCGTTACAACTTTTCGTGAGATTTTTTCCGTCTAGCACCCTTTCACAACGCGCGATAAGGAACTTCGTTCCAAAAACAATGGTTATCAAATATTAACATAATTTGAATTTTTTAACTACTGAGCGAAATGGCTGAGAGTAGTTAAAAAATATACATACATATACATTTTAAATAAAATATGAAATTAAACTTAGCAAATTAAAATATTTTATAAAAATATAAAACGACCATAGCGCCATCTGCTACTTTTATGTGAAATATTATATTAAAGAATGTAATACTGTATAATTTTATCATAAAAACATTGTTAGAGAAAATTAAATAAATTATTATTATTATTATTTTTAAGCCGCGGTGAATGGCGAGAGTAGTCACATTTAATAATTATTATTTGGTATGTTCCAGGTCATTCAAGAACAATAATAGGTTACGAAAAGCACAAAGACGGCAAGGCTACGTTGCTTGTTTTAGATCCGTCACATTCACCTGCTCAAGTGAGTATAATAGTTATCTAAAAAGAGATTTTAACCCTTAATCGGATGTAAGGTAGTATGATATGAATCACTGTATTTTCCATTTATTTGGGTATAAAACATCCTAAAAACGAAACGTGTATCAAACTATTAAAAAAACTGTGGCGCGGTGGGAGTGTATCCGACTGCTACGCAAGAGGTCGTGGGTTCGATCCCCACCCAGGATAAAACTTTGTGTGATGAGCACGATGGTTTATTCTGTGTCTGGGTGTTATTTATCTATAATATGTATGTATTTAGAAATATATAAGTATGTTTATCAGTTGTCTGGTTTCCATATTACAAGCTCTGCTTAGTTTGGGATCAGATAGCGTTGTGTGAGTTGTCCCAAGACATTATTACATATTATTTTTTTTATTAAGGTGTCTAATATATTACTACTGTTTGATAACAGATTGTAATACTTTTGATTATGTTTGCAATACTAAAAAAGTTAGTTAGCAATCATTCTTTTTTCATTTTTCAATACTTGACAATAGCTATGATAAAAGTTAGTACATCGGTTACACCTTACAACCATTAAAAAGTATTAAATAAAAAAATATATAAAAATAAAAAAACCCGTCTGAACAAAAAATATGGAAATAAGATCTCCTACAAATCCTTCCCCCCGTAATAAATCTCGATAAACTTAGTAAAGTGCCTCCGACTGCATGAAATTATATAAATATGTAGGGGATCTTGTTTCCATCTTTTTTGTGCAGGCGGGGTTTTTTTATTTTTTATATGATTTCTTGAAATAAAAATTTCGTTGGGGTGTCTGATCTTTGCACTATACCAAAAAAGGATTGTGTGGTTTTATGAAACCACGGTAAAAGTGAACCTTTTTTCTCATTTTTTTTTACATTATAGACATTTAACTAAAAATGTTTTGGAATAATATTCCATTAAAGTAATAAAAATCGCTTTATCAATCTTAATTTTATACTTGGAAAATTGGAATGATAATGGGAAATGATAAAAGTAGACCAAGTCTCCAACTAATACCTACTCCGCGGCCGACCGTCACGCGACATGCAACACAGACGAAAAAGTTTGAGACGATGTTATAAAAGTTTCACTTTAAAATAATGTTTTTTTTTTATTTATTTATTTTGGCAACAAACAGTTATGTACAATTATAATACACGAGCATATATGGTTCTTTAAAATAAATCTAAAGTGTCGAAAAGAAAGTGTGTAATAAATGCATTTTTGAAAGATAGAAAAAATTTGAAATCCAGACTCGGGAATCGAACCCGAGAAATTCTCGAGCAACAACAGATAGAAAAATTCGAAATCTAATAACATAGTCCAGATAGGCGGTTCGCTTCCGGCCCCGGTTCGGCTACGGAAGTCTTGGGTTCGATTCCCGAGTCCGGATTTCAAATTTTTCTATTTTTCAAAAATGCATTTATTGTATTTGTAAAGTTGTAAGCAAGAAATGCCTATAAAAATTACTTCAAAAGTGTGTAATGTTCTTCTTCTTTGAGTTTATAGCAATCTAGCCGTTTTAACGGCTAATTTCTGCCAGTGTCAAGTATTTATGCGCTTATTACATGCACAAAATCTCGTTCTTAGTCAATTATCACGTATTCAAGTCATTTTTTGCAAGTTAAACTCGGAGCTGTAAAAATAATGACCGTTTAGTTTGCCGCCATTTTTACAACTCCGTGTGTAATGAAGTAATTTTTATAGGCATTTCTTGCCAAAGACTTTACAAATACAATAATTGCATTTTTGAAAGATAGAAAAATTTGAATCCAGACTCGGGAATCGAACACGCTTTCGCTTTTCGCTTTCGCTTCTGGCCCCGGTTTGGCTACGGAAGTCTCGGGTTCGATTCCCGAGTCTGGATTCAAATTTTTCTATATTTCAAAAATGCAATTATTGTATCCGTGTGTAATGTTATAAACAGCCGTTCTGGCTCGCCGCAGGTCCGCCAAGTGGTGTGCGGCAGCGCGGCGGTATCGTCTGCGGCGCTGCGCCTGCTGCGGCGCGGCGCGGCGGCGCTGCGCGCGCGACAGTACCAGCTGCTGTGCGTCAGCGGGGTGCTCGCTAGCGACGCTGACTATGAGGTATGGGGTTCATTACTTTTATACCCCACTGCGAGGAAGGGTTATGTTTTACGGGTGTATCTTTTAAGTATAGAAGGAAGGGTTATGTTTTACGGATGTATCTTTTGAGTATGCAAGGAAGGGTTATGTTTTACGGATGTATCTTTTGAGTATGCAAGGAAGGGTTATGTTTTACGGATGTATCTTTTGAGTATGCAAGGAAGGGTTATATTTTACGGATGTATCTTTTGAGTATGCAAGGAAGGGTTATGTTTTACGAATGTATCTTTTGAGTATGCAAGGAAGGGTTATGTTTTACGCGCGTATCTTTTGAGTATAAAAGGAAGGGTTATGTTTTACGCGCGTATCTTTTGAGTATAAAAGGGAGGGTTATGTTTTACGCGCGTATCTTTTGAGTATATAAGGAAGGGTTATGTTTTACGCGTGTATCTTTTGAGTATATAAGGAAGGGTTATGTTTTACGCGCGTATCTTTTGAGTATGCAAGGAAGGGTTATGTTTTACGCGCGTATCTTTTGAGTATACAATGAAGGGTTATGTTTTACGCGCGTATCTTTTGAGTATACAAGGAAGGGTTATGTTTTACGCAGGTATCTTTTGAGTGTATAAGGAAGGGTTATGTTTTTCACGCGTATCTTTTGAGTATACAAGGAAAGGTTATGTTTTACGCACGTATATTTTGAGTATACAAGGAAGGGTTATGTTTTTTGTGCGTATCTTTTGAGTATACAAGGAAAGGTTATGGTTTACGCGCGTATCTTTTGACTATACAAGGAAGGGTTATTTAATACTCTTTATAACACATTTACTCGTATATGTCTCTTATTTCACCAATTTCAATATCGTAATGTATCTCATTACGTACTTGTGTCACCTAGAGTGTTTGAAGCCCTGTTAAAACAACTAGATAAAAAAAAATACGTACTTGATAAACCGCGCGTTTTACATTACAATAACGTATTATTTTAATGGACACAGTTTATCACAACGCACAGTTTATCAAAATACTCCGTCTAAAATGAACGGTACTTTTTTAAATCTTAGCAAAGAATTTTTATATCAGAAAAGTGGTAAACATAATATTTTATAAAAAAAATTAAGTTTAAAAATTGAGATAAAATACAGTAAATAAACATTTCATTTAATTAATTCTGACCATAAATTACAACCATTTATCTGTAACAAAACACAAAAATATTAATTTACTTTATTAGTAATACTGGCTGTTTTTGTGCCTTTGCCTTAAAAAAAAATAGCGCTGATGCGCGCGCATCGCTAATTTGTAAACAAGTAAAAAAATATTAGTGTTTTTTTTTTTTTTAAAGTCCAAGTTTTATTTATTTCCTCGCAAAATATATATTTTTTTCTTATTATAAAGATAACTAGCAATGTGGAATTGAGACCCACATTACTAGCAACCTTGTTAACCTCTCCAGCTAAGCTAAAAGGTTTGTGTTAGGAGTGGGTTCACGTCGGTAGTACAATGGGTAGGATTCAAACCCGCGACCTCACGATTGCGAGACCGATGCCTTAGCCATTAGGCTACCGCCGCTTCTAAATATGTTATAAAACGTCGTATGACATACGTGCGCTTTGATAATTACAGCCTCTGCTTTCTTGTAGCCCTCGCCTGCGGCACGGGCTAGCAATATCGCCTCGCCTGTAATTTTCAGCTTACCGCATTATCATAATGTACTATTATAACACATTTGCTCGTAAAGAGTCTCTTATTTCACCAATTTCAATATCGTAATGTACCGCATTACGTACTTGTGCGATAACGTAATGTAAAACGCACGGTTTATCAAGTTGCTCCGTCTAAATTCGACGGTAGTTTTTTAAATCTTAGCAAAGAGTTTTTATGACAGAAAAGTGGACAACATTTTATGAATAAAATTAACTTTGGGAGATAAAATATAGTAACTAAACATTTAATTTAATTAATTTTGACAATAAATTACAACCTAATTATCTGTAACAAAACACAAAAATATTTATTTCCTTTATTAGTAATTTTGTTTATAAGTAATTTCCTTTATTGACAAGGCAAAGGCACAAAAACAGCTAGCATTATGAATAATGTACTACTATTACCTCATATCTTTCAAACTTAAAAGCATTTAAACAATTAAGACGACGTTAGATTTGTCTCGACCGCCCAAGTGTTCTTAGATTAGGGACATTTGAAAAATAAACATGTATGGGTGTGAGATGTCAAAAACTTTGTGTCAAAAACTGGTTTGAAAAAAAAAATCAAATTCTTCTATCCTTCCTGCACGCGAGTCAGGCCCTCGCTTGCGCCATCTAGCCGATAGTTCAGGAACTATCCCGGCTTTTATTTATGCATTTGAGGTTTAGTAACATAGTCCCGGAAGATGGTTCGGTACCGGCCCCAATTTGGCATAATGGAATGGAAGTCTCGGGTTCGATTCCTGAGACTTTAATTTTTTCTATCTTTTAAAAATACAAATTATTGTATGTGTAACAAGTAGATATGATAATTTTAACATACGATATTCAACATTTGAATCGATTTTGATTATTTATATTGGTACCAACGCACTCACTGCCAGAGTAACCTCCCCGCTAAATGAGAATACAAACCACAATACACCATTCGAAGCTCTTTAGAATAATTGTCATATGTCTTTGAATTTCCGAGTCTATTCAGATATTCTAACACATGTGAACATATTTTTCCAGTTATATGCCATGTTCCTCAAAAAAGCAAGAGGTCGTGGGTTCGATTCCCACACGGGACACCGCTTTGTGTGATCCACAAATTGTTGTTTCGAGTCTGGGTGTACTTTGTGTCCGTGAATTGAATGTTTGTAAAGTCCCCCGCGACACAGGGCTTGTACCCTAATGCGGGAGTTGTAATTAAAAAAAAAAGAAAACTTTGTTGTTGTAACATACACAATCACAAGTTCTATCGTGACATCACATACAACTCGTTGAATTATTAAAACATTTTTGACATGATAACGTCTTATAAATCGGTGACCGGGTGCACTCACGAAAAAGTGTCACGGTCCGTCACGTTCCGCCTGCTGATAGGCTGAAGTATTGTGGTCGTCGGGCACATGCGCCCGGATCCACTAAAGCTGTCACAGGCATGGTTGTTTATTAGAATGTCATCAATGTTTTGGCGATTGCAGCGACATACGTTACAATTTGAAAATTTAAAAAAAAGTGTCACAGGCATGGTTGTTTATTATGTACGTAAAATTATCGTCCGTAAACCGACTTTACAGACAACCTTTTTTTTTTTCAGGCAAGCAAAGTACTCCAGTCAGTCCGCATCCCATAGGACAGGTGAATGGGGCGGGTCCCCTGCTACATACCAGCTTTATATTATAATAAATACTCTATATCTTCACGACTATACCGCGGCAGAATAAGCAGACCCTGTCGTGTAGCTCAAACATTCATTTGCCTACAGTCTTAATAGTCAAAAAATATTATTTAAAACCTATAACAAAAAATACCAATTATAAGTGTGAGGTCTTTCAAAAAAATTGTAATATATATTCATTTTTAACACCTCTCGTTCAAAAATAATAATATTTGTTAATGATAATCTAAAACATTTGTCAGTTGTGTGAGAAATAATTGTTGCTTGTAATATATTTATTTTAATATGACTTTATAGACGACAATAAACTGCGAACCATTACTTTATTATTTTGGAAGTCTAAAATAGCTAATGTGTCAACATTTAACCTTTCGCGTTGCATGATTATCAATATTTATTATACGACATATATATATATAACATCACTGCGACAGTCCGCTTGTGACCACGGCCGGTGCAACCTGGTCGAAACGTCAAGCAATTTTAAGGTAAACAATACGCGTTAATTCCCGTATAATAAATAGTTATAGCTTATGTATCTCCTTCATTTATTAAAACTCAGCTAGAACCATTATTTTATATTTCTCATTAATTTGATAATAATTTCGTTGTACATCTAATCCATAACCCAAGATTGAGAGCAAAGTTATATATCTTATATCAGCTAATTAACAGTGAACATTCCTTTACTAAAAAACATCAAATCGAATCTATACTAATATTATAAAGCTGAAGAGTTTGTTTGTTTGAACGCGGTAATCTCGGGAACTACGGGTCCGAATTAAAAAAATCTTTAACTGTTGGATAGCCCATTTATCGAGGAAGGCTATAAGACATCGCGCTACGACCAATAGGAACGAAGCAGCAATGAAAAATGTTGCAAAAACGGGGAAAATTTACGCATACCAAGTTGCGCAGGTTAGCTAATAATATATATGTACAAGCAACAATTTTATACTACATCAATGAATATATGTAATATTATTTAATTCACCATTCTACCTCATCGCTTTTATTTCGTCAATTAATAATCACATATTGTTATTATTATTTAATCTGTCAATTTAGTCTGATATTACTAATAGTGTATAATAGGTCTATTCCATATGATCATCTAGGTGCCCATAGATGAACTTCCTTAAAATTATTTCAATATCATTTTATATTTATTATTATTAGAAAGCTGAAGAGTTTGTTTAATTATTTGTTTGAACGCAATAATCTCAATATCTACTGGTCCGAATTGAAAAAATATTTTACTTTTGGATAGCCCATTTATCGAGGAAGGCAATAGAATAAATAACATCACGCTACGACCAATAGGAGCAGAGCATCAATGAAAAATGTTGCAAAATCGGGGAAAGTTGTGAGGATCAGCTAGTATATTATATTATAGAAAAATATTACTTATACGGTTTTTTTTATAAATTCGTTGAAATAAAACATAACAACCACTTATGTAAAACCGGGATTACAATATTAAGAAGGAAAATATCTTTATTTTGAAAAATGTAGGCACATTATTATACAGAAACCATCTAACACATGCATGTACCCACTAGCATGAATACAAATAATTTTAATTATCTTAAAAATATTTTACGAGATAATAATAATAATCGCCGGTTTGTGTCACATAGCCTTTAAATGAAAGTGTCTAACGGGCCTCTACGTGTTGGCTTCGGCCCCACGCACGCCTCCCAAGTGACCGGGACTCCAAAGTCCCGTGATATAGAAACGACATCTCACACAACGTCATCTGATCCCAAACTTGAACTTGTACTATGGCCCGACAACTGATAAACATAATTATTATATATTATAGCTAAATTACACCCAGACACAGAATAATCTATTGTGCTCAATACACAAAGATATTGTATAATTGTTACAAAAAAATATATATATATGTATATATTTTAATTGAAACATTCGTGAATGGTCAAATAATGCTAAGGAGTCGCCTATGTACACCTAGTTGAACATAGTGGAATGTACCGTATAATAAGAATAATAATCATTATTTCCATTTATATAGTACACAATTATAATACTAGATACATTTAGAAGGGTACGGAACTGTCCTGATAGATAGGCTGCCTAAGGTAGCCTGTAATAATGCCTTCGAATGCTTCTAGTCATCGTATGTTATGCGTCAATATCATTTATATTATTTACCAGTAGGAGGACACAGGAAAGGATTTTTATTACTTATTCAGGAAGCATTGGCTGACGAACCAATCACATTCGAACTCATTACTCGTCTCGGTAAATATACTTATAAAAACTGAATATGGACGCATCAATATACTATATTTTCAAACTATACTATTTTCTGAAATAACCTGAAGTTTATACCTAGCATTATATTCTATTATAATCTACTCGTATAATTACAAAAATGCTTGTGAAGTCATTATTCTTTTCCATAACACGTACGTATTATTATTGTTTTTGTAATCAAAATCCTCGCTATATATTAAAAAAAAATGTAAAAACAGTCACAAAATTATTCTACTTCCTAACTTGTACAGATTCATTTGAAATTTAAATATAAAAATATAAATAACTGCAGAAAAAAAAATCATTAATACTTAACATTTTTTTCATTTAAATTTTCAAACTTTAAATTATTCATATCATCATCTGTAAAATTTCAATAAAATTTAATTCTATAAAAGTTAAATAATATAAAATTTTAAGTTATACAACCTTTTTAAATTTAAAATACCGTGTTAACGTTTCAGTATATTTTAAATAATGAAAATTTGCTGCAAAATATTTAACTTATAGAGCTTATAAAGCCAACTTATGACAACGATCATAAAATTATTTCATTTAGTAGTTGCAAAGCATACTGCAAAGTTGCGTCGCAAAACCTTGCAAGTGAAAAGAGTATGCTCTCAAAGCTCTCTCTTTTACTCTTCCGACTACTATTTATAGTATTACTAAGTTGTATATAGTGGGTGTTCGAGCCTTAACTCAGGTTTTTGGAAATAAAACGGCAGTGGACTGTAATAATAGGCAATGTATTTTCGACAGTTTTTCGAGTACAAAATGTTACCGGTTCATTAATTGAAATGATTGTGCGAACGTCACGCCGAATGGTTCGTAGTGAAGTGAGCATCGAGAGCTAATGTACAATTGGCGAAAAATCTATACTGTTGAATGAAAAAAATATTTTATTAGAATTAGAAAAAATATTTTTTATATCGTTCAAACTAAACAAATGTTGCATCTCTATCACAGTCCCGAATGTTTTACAGAACCTAGCTTCAAACCGGCGAAATGACATTGCAGAAACTGAATTATTTTATTTTAAATTTTGACTGCCTCAGGTATGACTGTTGCACCTGAGGTAGTGGGTTCAATTCCTGATGGGACACCACTATAAGTGATCCACAAATTGATTCATAGTCTTGTTGTACTTTATATCCGTGATTTATAATTATATTCGTAAAGTCCCCAAAGACCTAAATAAACAGTCATAATTCCTCAATGCAATTTACTTAAAAAAAGGTGCGGACGGACATAACGAAACTATAAGGGTTCATTTTGCCATTTTAGCTACGGAAACCTAAAAAATAAACTATAAGGTGCCCTTTTCAATTAAAAATTTCGCGACATAACTTTGCAATTTGCTTTGCACTTTAAACCTAACCAAAAGGACTAAGAAATTATAATAACATTAGGTACCATAAAAAATAGTTTTATACCAAATTAACCGTTCACGAGGCATAAGTAATAGTTGTAAACAGTTAGTTATAGAGATACCATATGCTTTCAAAACATGCCTTTACTAATCATAAGGCCTGCGCTTAATATATAAACTATAGATTAACTTGTCTGTCTTTCTGTATATGTACTTTGGGAGCTAAACGGCTGAAAGCTCAAATGTCACACAGTATTGAAATGCGAATAACTGTCATACTGAGTTGTTTTTCGCGTTTAACGTGTGAAATCACAGAACAAAATATATACTCTATAAGCTCAAAATATACTTGAAATACGTGATAACTGGATTAGAACGAAGCTTTGTGATTCAAAGAAGAAAACTTGAAAGTTTCGGATGCATAGAATGTGCGAGCCATAATCGGTTGGAAGAAAAAAAAATACTGTGACTGTCACTTCAGCTGGTCTAACATATTAGTTATATCCTTAAACTTTCCTAAACTTTCGCGATTTTTATACATATTAGTTATATTTCGGGACTTAATCGCGTGAATTATTTAAAGGTACGAACCTTTTATTTACCCGACGTTTCGATCGAATTGCACCGATCGTGGTCACGGGTCGACTCAGTCGACCCGTGACCACGATCGGTGCAAGTCCCGAAATATAACTAATATGTATAAAAATCGCGAAAGTTTAAAAACAATAGCTGGTCTAACGTCTGGTCTCAATAATCGAACTAAATCCATCGAGGATTTGGCTACCAGAGCTTGTACTTTTAGCTAGAGTTTAACTTCAAAAGTACATTTACGATGGCATAAGCTATTCGAGAGTCTAAATTGTAATGTTAGGAGCATACCAAAGTCCCAAAGCAAATTGCTATCGCCTGTCGTAAATAAGACTATTTAAAAAGAGATAGAACTATTGTAATATAAACGCTATCTCTATCTAACAATACGAATTTCTAATTCTGCTACAGGATATATCCATTTGCTTTGGGTTAATGTCGATATTGCCCGGCTAGAATCAATAGATCAAGGTTATATGGATTTATGTGAGACTGCCGAGTAATATTTTACCTTATACAGTTAATATAAATAGTAAATAATTACCAGTGGCTTTGAAATAACACGAAATTAGTTGTTTTGCACACCACGATAGTTCCTAAAGGGATTGAGTAGTTATAGACTCGAAACGAAGAAGGTGCTTTTATTGTTTTATTTACTGTATTTAAGCACGGCTTAAACACACAGAAATCCATTTTAAATGCTTAAAATTTATTAAATTATGTTTTTTTTTGTTGTATAATCATTTATAACATAACGTTATGTTATATTCAATCTGAGAATTTCGTCGACTTCATTTGTGTGTTATTTATTGCGCAAAGGGTACAATGTTACAGCGCATTATAATGTTACAAATGATTATGTAACATAATGTTAATTTTTATCTCTTGGTCTTGGACCACAAATTGAGTCATTAGCATTTGTTACAAATACAAATGTGGCCGAATTATGTAAAAATTGGATCAAATATTTACAAAAAAAACCTGATAGTGACTCTTAAAATATCCTTCAGGACGATTAAATCAAAGATTGGCTTCTAGAAAATTCCCTTTAAATTTTATCTTTATCATAAATAAATATCTTGTTAATTGTGTCAATTATAAAACTTACAAATTTTCTTCGTGTACATTGTAATTCTTATTTGTTATTATATCGTCTTATAAGTGTTGTTTGACCAAATTGTTGTTTAAGTGGTTAAATTGTTGTATAATATTATTTCTAGTTCTATTTAATATGTATAATCGAATTGTTTGATTCGTGCCGGTTTTGAAATTATTGCTTTAATAGTGAAACCGTGCCAGGATAGCTTGAAGATATCATACTCAAATCTTTAGAAAACCTACAATTTCTTCGTTTAACTTTAAAATGACATTAAGACGCAATGTTACAACTCATTATAGCATATGTTACATAAGATTATCTACCACTATTAATAACCTATAAAAACAAATTTATTTAAAAAATGTATTATGTTGCCTGAGTCTTGACTGATCCTGTCCTTAAACTGACATAGAATCAAACAATTCTTTTCAAATCGTACGAATTATCGTAAATTGTATAAAAACTTTAAATGTGACCTAATTGGATATTTCCTTTATTAATCGGTGTTATTAAAAAGTTGGGAACAAAACGGAAGGGTCGATGATGGTTACTGTAATTGTGATGAAACGGCTTCAGTATTGTCTACTTATTCATTAAAAAAGCAATAATATTATGAACAAGTCTTAGGACATATTACAATATTAACGGGACTTAATCGCGTAAAATATTTAAAGCTACGAACCTTTTATTTACTAGATGTGTTGATCGAATTGTACAAATCGTGGTCGCGTTGACCGTTGGCTCAAAAAATCGAGTAAAAAAAGTTGTAAATACCTTTTAATATTTCACGCGATTAAGTCTTTTGAATATTCTAATATGCGTAAAAATGACGCAAGTTTAAAAACAATTAGAACTTCACTTCAAGCACCACTCACTGCTTTACTCATCGTTATTAAAAATAACTATTAAATAATATTTAATTATCAAACATAATGTATCCAGACCTAGTCAGATCAATCGAGCAATATTTTTAATAAAACAGTTTTTTGCGTAAAAGACACAAATAACTATAATCGAATAGCTATAGTGGATCATACAATAGTGTGTAAACTATAGTGAAATAGTGAACAATAGTCCAAATAGTCAGATAGTAAAACAACCCTTTTATTTAAAAACACATGGTAGCAAAATTTTAATCATCTCGTGTCTTTTTCTATCTTACGAGATTTAATATATGGCAGAAGAAGACAGAAGAGGCTATCATTAAAATTTGGATTACAAATGTCTCAGTCTATCTTAATGGATTCAATGTAAGATAGAACATGACAAAAAATATATGCTATGAGTTTTTAAATAAAGGGGTGAACCGTTTGTAATTGGCGTGCAACTAGCGGTGGTGATACATGCTTTAGTACAAATCGCTAATTTTAAGTCGTTTTGTGCTGTTGGTATATTTAGTTAGTTATTATATACCTACCTTAGTTTTATTAAAAAAACGTGGAGATTTACCGACGAGTTTTAACCGAATAAAAAGAATGCAGTAAAATAATAATTACTTTTGATAATTATAATGAAAAAGCAATTAGCAAACGCTTTTTGAAGACTCGCAGTACTAGCACGAGCATTGTAATTGTTACGTTGCTATTAAAATGACGAATATTTACTTTATACATACTTCATCGGCTGTACTTTGAGCTTGTAACAAATTTGTACTAAATAATCATTCGTTATAGAACTTTTATTGAGTTGCTGGTGTCTATATCCCACGTCAATTCAATAAATATAAGCTCAATAATTATATGGATCCTATGAAATATGCGTTACAAGGCTTGCTGTTCAAAAATTAGTCGGTAAATTTAAACGTTTTAAAAAAAACCTAGTCATAGTTAGTACTAGAAACGTTGCTTATATAACTATGATGTTGTGTAATCTTATTGCCCGTTGTTGAATTAGTCAATAATAAATAAAAAAAAAAACAACAACATTTTGGTTTATAAATGTTTAAGAATAGTGTTATTTTGAAATTATTATGTAATACTAATAATTACATTACACATACTAACATAATCGAATGTAATGTTATATAAATAAATTGTTTCAAATATAACATTAGATTATATCACGTTTCCAATGTAACATAACACAACATTATATTATATTTTCTTGTCAATAAGTTTACTACAATATCACAGTTATTTAAACAACGTTTCACTTTTAATTCAATTAATATAAAATGCACTCATTCATGTGATATTTACTGAATACTACGTCACACTAATACCTAATTCATGTTTTATTCATAATAAAATGGCAACATTCACGACATTTTTTGAAACATATTTGTAAGGGATATTCCTAAATATTTTCAAAGAGAATGTCGTGTTTGTGATCATTAATAAGTATATAATTAATTGTAAATGCTTACGTTCCACTGAAGTATTGATAGTTGAGAACCTGTGATAAGACATATGTCTAGTCACTACACACACTGTATAGTTCGGTCGTTTGGGAAATTACTACTTTCAGAAATAAGCTGTATTGAAATATTAGCTTTTGCCTTAACAACACTCGTGTTGTTTGTATAAATGTAATTGGAAGTTTCGCCCCTTTAGGGTTTTAAGCCTACGTTATAGTTGCTATCTGTGTGTCAATTTCAACCCAATATGTTAAGTAGTTTAAGCTGAGCGTTATACCAGTATCAGTTAATGACAGTGTAAGTTGATCGGTGGCTAATTAAAGGAAAGATTTCAATTCTGTTTCCTTTAATTAGACACGATTTTATCGGGATAATGATGAACTCAGTGTAGCCGCAATAGTTACTGTTAAATATTAAGGCAATAAGCCAGTCCACAATATAAAGTAAAGTGAGTAGTTTCCCATCGGCCGTACTCACGTAAGATAACGTAAGAAGGAGCTGTAATCAGTCACCATGCCTTGTATCGGTAGTGAGGGAGCGCGAGCTTCGTAGGGACAGCTAGGCTGTGCTAACATGTAATGTTTCTTCAATAAACATATTGTAAGTTACCCATTACTGAGTTTTATTTTCTACCCCGACACCACACAGTTTTTCGGCAATAACTCAATGACGGTATAGGTACCCGATCGTGTCCGAAATAATTTTAGTTTAAACTATTTATTAAGCGCTACCTTTGTGATTTTTTTTATCTCGCGGTTCCAAAGTGGGGGGTGTCACAATTCATGCACCTTTCGGAGCGATTACATCCAAAAATCTTTACTCAATAATAAAGTTTATTGGAAACCTTAAAATGTTTTTGAAAGACCTGTCGAATGATGTGCCACACGATGAGTGCTGAAAAAAAATTTGCCTCTGTTACATATATAGTGCCCCCCCCCTAAAAATATTTATTTTTATTATTTAGCTATCAAATTAAGTAGAGACTACTACTACATAACACCTTTTCACTAAATTTCATCAATATTCATTGAGTATTCTTTGAGTAAAATGCCGGTGACATACGGACATGACGTTAGTTTTGTCATGTCTGTCTGGGTTCTATTCTTGCCATTTTAGCTACGTTAGGTACCCTAATATTTTAGATGACAGAAAGAGTAACATGTAGGTATGGTGGTAATGATGCTACAAATAACAAATCAAAAACAATAATTATTTTGGTAAAATCTTTATTTTCAAACAGAAAATGGTTCACAAAATTACAGAGCTGTCATAGGACATAACAAATTGTTATCTTTCACATGCATTAAATACGAAAATACATAAATATTGCCTTACTTATTTATACACAGTTACTGAATACGTCAACTTTGTCATTCTTGTCTTAAAATACATATTTATTGCCAAACATACATTCGAATCATTCATGTTATTTTATTACAAAATATCTTTCATACAGATTCATCTTAAATTGATATAATTTTACACGAAGCAAGCTTCAGCCAATCGCTTTCAATTTTTAAAATACCCATATCAAAAATCTATTCCAATGGAATAAATTTGGTTGATTCTACATCAAAGCTTAATCAGTAATACAGAGATATATTTTTGTGAAAATTATTTTTTTATTGCGTCATTATCAGCAACTAAAATTACAACGTGTCAAAGTTTTTTTGAAACTGTGGGATAGTTATTATGTATGACTTTATATCCTCAACATCACTATGTTGTCAATATTATAATATATTGACGTAGAGTACAGGACTGCGCCATAAGCTCACAAAATTGACCACTCTCTAGGACAACGCTACTTTGTGGTCAATACCTGTCAAAGGCCGCACGAGTTTTTTTTCTCTCTTTCACGCTTTGCAGTCAATGTTTACTTCTTAATTGAAAGTGATGGCGCAGTCCTGGCCTTTAAGTCTATGATGATCAATTTATATGACACAACAACATCAGATGTATTTTGAGACCAATAATGACGCAAAGTTGTTTTTAAAAAGATAAATACTCACGCCTTAAGTAAAGGCTAAAAGGAATATTGAATCTAATCACAAATGTATTATAAATAATATACCTACTTATGCTCAGTTTACACTGACGCAGAATCGAAGCGACATTTTTAAATTGTTGTCTTGCTTATACAAATTTGTTTCGACTCTGGATCGTGTACCTAAACATTTTAATTTTACATTACTTATTTATTCAAATTCATAAGCGAGAAACTAAATTTTTAATCATGGTACATGTAGATTTAATATTTGTTCCTTTACAACCGTACTTAGGTTACACATCTAATACTTAACTTATAACTACTTCAAACGTGATTTTTGTTTTCAAAATTCAATTTTGAAAGCAGTTGCATTCTTATTTATAGTTTATTAAATAAAAATATAAAAAGCATGAGATGTCACTTTTCTATAATCAAAGCGAAAAGGACTAGCATCTATAGTTTACTGTGACTTAATTTTTGTTAACAAAGAAATAATAAAGTATTCATACTTTTGTAATGAACTTTTGATAATTATGTTGTTATGGGTAGATTTTTATGCTTTTTGCCAAGACTGAGGTCTTGTATCTTGACATTTGTTCTTTTATGGATTTTAGAGAGATATGATCGATACTCAACTCGCCTAACTGCACTAAATATAAGCCTTCTCTCTGAGAAAACTTTTATCTAGTGAAATGGGAACGTTAGTATGTAGTATATTGTCATCGATTACAAATAGATGGCGCTATTTTAATTTACAAATCATTCTAAAGGTACTGGCAATATCGACTATCGTAGACTAATTTCAAAAAACAGGCGACCTTCAATTACTTAAACTTGGTAAACTATTCTCAAAGGTATTATTGCGTTTACCTTTATGTAGCAGTGACAGCATGAGAAGTAACGGCGTCTTAAAACTGAGTACCGTTTGGGACTTTCATTCGCCCTACGGTGTTGGAAAAATAATTTCATTGTTAAATAGGTGAGTGTGAAAATCTACCCTTATTTTTTTTAAAGACAAAAAATGAAATGCTTATATTAAATACATGATATTAAATTATAATGTAAATATTTTGTATGATTCCACAGCGAATTTAGCTTAAGATATTATTATTTCGTTTATATAATGTACTCTATGGACTTAGTTACCCTGCAATTGTTGGAAGGATATAAATCGACTGTGGAATATACAAATGTTGGTAGGAACAGACGGACTAAGTTGTATATAGATGAATTTGGATATAAAAACACGACTTAAATAAGCAAACTAATTGTATTTTTGTTGTCTTTTTATTGTTAATTCTCCTATTCCTTCAATTTATATTATAATTAGGTATTATGGTGAATCTTACTTAAATAAGAAATATAAATGATAATATATAAACAAATAAACTGGTTTGTTATGTTGTGATATTGTTATAAAATAAAATTATTATTAATACTTTAGTTATTGAAGAAAATTATATACAACTTTATTTGTAGTATAGTGTACTGAAACAAATCATAAAATTATATATAATACGGGTCTTAATCGCGTGAATAATTTAAGGTAAAATACCTTGTTTATTGCCCGACGTTTCGACCGTATTGCAACGGCCGTGGTTTTCACCTTAAATTATTCACGCGATAAGACCCGTAGTATATATAATTTTATAATGTGTATAAATCGCGAAAGTTTATCAACACCTACCTATACCCAAAATAACGTTGTATAATCTGTCGCTAATAACACAATGGGTATGAGTATGAACCATCGCCTCCGCAGAGATAGCTAGTTCGAATCCTACCCAATACCTAATATTCTTAACAAATATTAATATAAAAATGTGTATGTAAGTCCGTCTAGTCCAACATAAAACAACGAACTGGACATAAACAAAAACCTTTACGAAATACTGATCGTAATTTAGGAACTAATAGTAGCCGTTCAAGATTAAAATCTTAGGGACAGACAAACTAACAGGACTATAGCGATAATTACGGTGCCACAAAAATATAATTTACACGCTAACTATACGCCATGATAGCTAACAAAGATCTTAAAAGAAAATGAGACGTTAGCATGTTTTATTTCAAATGATTAAATTGAATTTTAAACAATCATGATTAAATTGTTGGCTGGCACTAATTCATCTGTTAGTTCAACACAAAGGACAGGGATGGTGAACCTTTTTTTTTTTTTTTGTTTAAAGATTCGATGTTTCAAAACAACAGAGAGGGAGTTATTTGATGGTAACCGCCCCCCTGCCCCTGAAGCTCTTGCTGGCTCTTTAATAATAATAATTTCTTTATTTTCGTCTCACAATCACCAATCTACACAATATCAATTTTTCACATTAATAATGATTAAAAAATTGGAATTGTGAGAGGACAGGTGTCTGAAATAGGCGCCAGCCTGTACCTCATAACCAGGCAATTGTTTCGGATTTATTATTATAGGAGTCAAGTATTGTCATGTTAAGATATAAAATAACCATAATTCAACGCTATTATCGAGTTAATTTGTCTGTCAGACCTGTACAATAATTTTCAGTATACGTAACAATTTTGAGAGCGTACGTTTAACATAAAGTTTATAGAAATAATGCCATAGACAAATCCGTTTATCACAGCTGTTGAAATGCATTGTGATGCATTGTCACTCGTCATAAAGCTTAGTGCGAACATGGCTTAGCGGACGGCCTTGAATTTTGATATTGTGTATTATTGTATCTACTTATTGTCAGTGCTTAGGATTTCTCCCCTCCCCGAAATTCCCGCAAAAAGGTAAGTACACACTTGACCAGTGTTAATTCAATGGGCTAGTTTCTAACTAGTCAAAACAACAACTCTTTAAGAAATACCAGACTATGACGTCACTATTTTTTTTAGTTCTTCTATTAATGACACGATCAATGATAAAAATTATGTTTAACACAAAATTGAATCGCGACTTAATTGTTGTTAGTTTAAATGCAAGATTTGTTTACTAATTAGTTTTTTTGGATTTATTGTTTACCTAGGAAACTAATCTATTGTACCACGTACTATAAATTAGTTTGGGTTCGGTCACAGAAGACGCCAATTTCGTCATTCACAAAATGGTTTTCTTGACTCTAAATATGTGTAATAAACTTTGTGCCGCTAGAAACATACTAACATAATATATAATACTTTAATGTCCAAAGATATCCTAAACAAATCATCAAAATAAATCTATAGATAAAATAATACACAATACCATAATGCAATAGAACCAACCTCATAATCTTAAAATCTATGTCTTACGGTAAAAAAAAAGTAACGAGACTTGCCTATGGTCGGTCAGGAGCGAAGCTTCCTCGTCGCGCAGGTATGCTAAAATGGCTCTGAATATTTCCTAAACCTTCGACGTAGAAAAATAAATAAGATACTTAATAAATACTTAATGAAATTATATTAATTTTATTGTGTCTATAATTGAGCTCACTAGGCCTTAAGCAAAGCACTTTTGAAATGATTAAAACCACTTTTTGTATAAGGGGTGGGATACACTTGTGTATCGTCATGTCTTTTTATCGCCAGATATTAAGTCTTGCAATTGGAAAAAAGAAATAAAACAAAACAGTTCGCACAATGTTATTAGGAAGGCCTGAAGTTAGGTTTGGCATGTTACAGAGATGCGTTCTCAAGATTGTTCACGAAAATGATTTGTTTTGAAGAATAACATGTTGTCACTTGTTAGTCATCTCAGCTCGGCCAATTTAAATTGCACTAATTGTAAGTAATCCCGACCCTTCATCCGAATATAGCGGGTTAAGTGGGTTTTCTGTTGTTTTTGTTTCAAGGTTTTGGATAAAGAAACATTTTTTTTTTTGATAAATCTGTGTAAGCTCAATTACAGACACAACACATTGTTGTCCCCATATTGGTCCCCGGATAAGATCCGCCTTACATCTATCAGTACAATTTGGTAAGCGTTCTTATTAATACACTAAACACTGGTGTAGATTGAAATGTAAATGATAATATTTTAATATTTCATACCACAGAATACAGATTCAACTTTTCGTTAAGATTCTTTTAAGATTTGTTGCAAGTGAGTCCTATGCTTAAGAAGAGTCGTTAACTTTTGACTAGTATTTTTTTTTATTAATAATTAAGAAAAAAATTTATACCGCATGAGGTATATTAATATTTGTAAAAAATGAAATAAAATCACTTACATTTCACATCCACTTTACAAATTGCTAATACATGTTTGCATTACCAAAGGATTGGAGGACCAACAAAGAATTATTTTTATAATTAAGAATACGTAATAGCGATCTAATTAAAAAAGGTTATTTGTTTGCCAAGTCACAAAAAAATATGATTCGCTGTTATAGTAAACGGTTAGGTACTCTACCTATCAAATAGGATTGTAAAACTCCAATGGTATATAACGAGAAGTTATATACAGACAATATTAATAATTTTGAATATCCATTTTTTGTAAGATCGCTATTACAATATTTCTAATAACACTTAGTACAATTCATCGGAAATATTTGTCTTCAAAACACGAACATAGTTTGTTTACAATTTACTTCAAACTGAGAGTAATTTGTTTACATATCGCATTGAAATGTAAACAAACTTTCGTAAATTAAATTTTTTTTTAAAGTGTTTATAATATTATTTTTTAATTGTCATGACATAATGCCCAAAAATATAATACTTTTGGTCAAGGAACAGTGTAACAACGTATATTTCAATTTTATAAGTTTTGTCTTTATATAATTTCCGAGAGGTTGTACGTTAGTGTGTAACTTGTAGATACTAATCTATGAGTCGGGTTTCGTTCAAACCAAACGTTTCAGAGTCCGAGAGCGCGCCGGTACATGTTACATATAAATCACATTATATTTACACACTAGACAGCCTTTTTTTGAGTTTTTTAATTTTTTAACAATACATCAGAAATAATTTTCCCATTTAGATTTATTCCTAAAGTGGGAAAATTGATTCCCATTTGGGAAAATTCCCATTGCGAGAAATTTATTTTCCCATTTAGGTTAATTTTTAAGTGAGAAAATTGTTTCTTATGCTTTATTTTAGTTTAGGGGGATAGCAGCTTTAGTTTTATTTTTATTAAACGTGAAAAAACATAACAATGTTGTACTAAAAATACTAGATTGGCTCGAATTGATATACCCTGTTTTATCTAGTTAAGTACTAATAAATCATGGGATTTTCTCAAGAGCTTATCTAGTACATACTAAATAAATTATAGTACTTATCTATGGTATATTATATTGTTTTTATTAACAAGTGCAACGAGATTTGTCGTTTTTTTTGTTATTTTTTTGGTTTTTTAAACTAATTCTGCTGTCCTCCTAGTTAACAAAGATATAAATAGAATGTAGCTAGTTTCGTCTCAATGATAAAGCATTGAATATGAAACAAAATCTCTACTTATTTGTGATAATTCGTTAATTTACTTAATATTATCTAATTCGTCAGACATGTTAGTTGGTATAACTTCAAAAACGTTTAAAAAAACTATCTCAAAATTTGGTCGATACTTTCGTCTTATAAAATTAGCAACATTTTAGTTACACTTCATCCTTTTCCATTTCACGGCATTTTGCATAAGATAGAAAAAGACAAAATCTATCACAAAATGTGGCTATTTTTTTACTATTTTTGTCAAAACTTTTTTAAAAAGGCTTTGACAAATGCTTTCCGCAGTCTTTTAATTTGATAAATGTGTAATTCCAATGAATTTAATACATAAACCTATTGGATTACTTTAAAAAAAATATCGATTGAATTTAATGGGTTTTCTGGTATCTAACTAAACCATTTAAGTACGTAAATTGTGATTAAATGTAGTTCATTTTTGACATTTTTAAATATATAAACGCAAGATTCATAACGAATGGAACTGAGCTATTAGAAACTTTTGTCTTAATTTTCAATGATCCTGGCTTATATCGAATCTGACTATTATAGACGTTTAAGGCAATTTAGAGTCTTATATCAGTTACTAAAATTATGAAAAGACAAGTGTGAAATTCAGATTGTGTCTTAGACTCAGTTGCCACTGAATTCCAAAGAATATTTTCTAGAAAACAGCCGTCAAAAAAAGTGAGAAAAAATACAAAATGATTTAGAATACATTCTTCTCGGAACTGTTTTCTTTTGGCAATTTATAACAGTTTTCCCGAGATTTTTTAATTTATTCTTCGCTTTTTGGTTTATTATTCAATGTGAAGTCACCAATCTCATGCCTGACAGTGTTGTGATGATCTTCACGCCTTCTGTGTGTCATTGAGAGGCTGTTCCTCGTGTTTCTCTTCTTGCTTGGTGCTGTTCGGAGAGTTCCAGGGTTGGAGTTCTCCGGAACCAAAGCTGACGAAGACCAGGGCGCCGACGATGTATGTGCCAGCTAGGATGTAGAATACCACCTTCCATTGCTCGGGGGTATTCTGAAAGAAAATATAATAATTAACACTGTCTCGCAAAACCTCGCAAAGGGCTCGCAAAAACTCGCAAAGTAGAATTAGGAAAAACCCAAAGGAACACAACCGGGCAATCAAAAAGAAAATTTTGTATATAGATTGAACTCTGGTTTAACAGGTTTGTTTAGGGTATATTTTTGTAAATGCACTACCAAGGCAAATGCGAATTGGTGGATGGCTTTTATTTGATTTTTGGTTCTTGGATGTGGGTTTGTTTATGATGTTTTTCTTCAGCTACGTTTAAGGGGTGTTTCATCGCCTTTAAGACCATCTCGCGTCTGCAAGGCTGCAACAATTGACTGTTAGCGACCTCCTTAAGTGCGCCTTGGCTTCATCACTACCGGCCATGTAACATTCACAGCCGCGGATCCATGGGGAGGCAACAGGGGGGATTGCTCCCCGCCTCCCCAGACTCGACTGTAAGACTTTGTTTTGGAGAATGTTGACACTGTAGAGGTGTGTTTTAACAGTGGTGGCTGGTGTACCAGCGTTAGATCAAATGGGGGTGCATTTGATCTATCGCTGGTCTGTCATGCGAGCGACTCACACTTAAGCGGTTGGGTCACATGTTGCCCCCCTTCTGAATAAAGTTCTGGATCCGCGCTGAACGTTCCTAATGCAAGAGCAAAGCTTCTTTGAAAGAAAATCCCACTACTAATTCAGTACGCGAGTCCAGTAGGGGATTGGAGTGTGATTGTTTAAAAACATGTACAACTTTATCAATGCTGCCATTATGATGAATAGTTAATAAAACGAAACTTAAAAACTTACGGTATCTTTGGTCAGTTCTCCGACCATGAAGGTAGACAACCAGCCGCCGAAGGACGAGAGAGTGTTGGCCATGCCGAAGATAGTGCCTGTAACATAAATGTAAATGAGATTCCTGCAGAGGAGTCCTATAAAGAAAGACAAAGGTACTCGTAGGTATAGCATGAAGATATTCATGTCAAGGAGGTCAATACACATTATTGTTAAAAAAAATCTCTTATAAATAAAATACACAATAAAACCATTACGATGTTTCAACTTATAAGAAGTTATCGTTGACGCCTGTACTAATATAAATTGTGTTACAGTCGCCAGCGCCTTCCACCCTAGAGGTTACAAGTTTTATTCACAATATTTGTGTGTGTGTGTGTGTGTGTGTGTGTGTGTGTGTGTGTGTGTGTGTGTGTGTGTGTGTGTGTGTGCGTGCGCGCGTGCGTGTGTGTGTGAATGTGTTTGCTGTGTAGGTGTGGATGAATTTTTGACTTTATGCCATGCACAAAAAAATAGTACAAATGTTTATAGAAAATCGTGACAACCCCAGACAGTACTGTGCAGTTTTTATTTCTAAAAATTATTATTGAAATCTTTGCTCATATGCTTTTTGCCCCCCCCCCCCTTCACCAGAACTAATTTCTTTACTAATTTGCCTCTTGTGCCTCTTCCCCCTAGATTAAAACCCTGAATCCACCCATGCGCCCATTGATATGAATCCAGGCAGTGGCGGATCCAGGATTGCCGTTTGGGGGGCCTTGAACCAGACAGGGACGTTGTTGCACCATATAGTAAAAATTCATTTGAATCCAGGTAGTACCTAATAATAGTGATTTCTCACATTATTACGTCGGATTAACATGGCGTCAATACAAATACCTAATGTAACCATATAGACAGTACCCATTAAATAATCTAGCTAAATAAATACAACATTACTTAATATGTTGACAATATGACGAATATTGCGCTAAATATGTATTCACGTAACATTTGAGTACTTACTATTATTGGTCAAGCTAATTTGTAATTTGGGATGTAAGGGGGCGCATCACCATCTTTCGCTCCAAGCCAACCTCACCTGCACGCGGTACATCCTGCTGTACAACGAACGAGGCTCTGGCGACCGGCTGGTGGCGGTATAACCATCCCAATTTAAGGCGTAGCTAAAGTAACAGGTCAGTGACGGGCAGCAGCGTCACTGATGCGAGAGCTACGCCCTGCGATCGCCAACCCGCCTGCCCAGCGTGGCGATTATGGGCATTACCTCCATATGCACCAAGCACAAAAGCCACGGCCCCCAGTTCCCGGCAGTCACGCTATTCCTGGACATGGTGGCGTCCACGGTAACGGCGTGGCGGGGGGTGCTAAGAATCTCCGGGCTACGGAAGGCCACCACAACCGACTGACCCTGGCGACGTATAACGGACGCACGCTACGGCTAGACTCGCATCTGGCACAACTTGAGGTGGAACTTGGGAAGATTAGGTGGCATATCCTCGGGTTAAGTGAAGTCCGAAGAGAGGGAGAGGACACCATAACCCTCGAGTCAGGCCACCTTATGTACTTCCGCGAGGGAGACCAACAATCCCAAGGTGGTGTTGGGTTTCTGGTAAATAAGTCCCTTTCTGACAACGTTGTGGAAATGTCTAGCGTGTCGAACAGGGTAGCGTACCTCATTATCAAGCTCACCGAGAGGTATAGCCTCAAGGTAGTGCAAGTGTACGCACCGACCTCGGCACATCCAGACGACGAAGTGGAGGATATGTTCGATGACATATCGAGGGCCCTCCACTCCACCACTAAGACCCACTACAACGTTGTTATGGGGGACTTCAACGCTAAAGTGGGAGTACAAAATTGCAGCGAATTGGTAGTAGGATCCCATGGATTTGGAAGCAGAAATCATAGGGGGCAAATGCTAGTCAACTTCCTCGAACGGGAGGGGCTCTTCTTGATGAACTCCTTTTTCAAGAAACAGCCCCAAAGGAAGTGGACGTGGCAAAGCCCCGACACTATGACGAAAAACGAGATCGACTTCATCATGACGGACAAAAAGCATATATTTAGAGACGTCACCGTGATCAACAGGTTTAATACCGGTAGTGATCACCGACTTGTCCGAGGCTCTCTGAATATCGACTTCAAGGCGGAACGTGCCCGTCTGATGAGGTCCAGGCTCCGACCTACTTTGCTCCAAACCATGATAGGATCCGAAGCGTTCCAGTCAAACCTGGATAACCGATTTGCTGCCATGGAAACCACAACTGACGTAAACCAGAAGCTCGTAAATGTGGTTCGGATACTCAGGGAAGAAGGTACGAGATTTTGTGAAATGCAGCGTAAGGGCAAGAAGTCAAAGCTTTCGGAAAGGACTTTAGGGCTAATGAAGGAACGACGTGAAAACCCACCCGTCACTTCGTCGGAAAAGCGCGCTCTAAACCAAGAGATCAACAAGCTTATACGACACGACCTTCGGTGCTCCAACACTCTTTTGATTAAAAGAGCGATCGAGCAGAACCGGGGGTCAAAAGTGTTCGTACAATCTCTTGGAAGAAGCCACCTGACGAAGTTGACCACAACAAGTGGAGAAGTCGTTTCTTCGAAGCCGGCAGTCCTCTCCGAAGTGGAAGGCTTCTATGGCCGGCTATACGCTTCGCATGCATCTCGACCTGATCCAGAAGATGAGGGTCCTAGAGCCACTCTAACACGCCACTACACCGAAGACCTGCCAGAAGTCAACATTGACGAAATCGTGCTGGCTCTTAGACAGCTAAAAAATGGAAAAGCCCCTGGGGAGGATGGCGTTACAACAGAGCTGTTAAAGACTGGAGGTAAACCCGTACTGAGGGAGCTCCAAAAGCTCTTTAATGCTGTCCTGTTCGAAGGGAGAACTCCGGAGGCGTGGAGTAGAAGCGTAGTCGTCTTGTTCTTCAAAAAAGGAGATAAGACCCGGCTGAAGAACTACCGACCTATTTCTCTTCTGAGCCACGTCTATAAGCTGTTCTCAAGAGTCATCACGAACCGCCTTGCGCGAAGACTTGACGAATTCCAACCACCGGAACAGGCTGGATTTCGGAGCGGATATGGCACCATAGACCACATCCACACAGTGCGGCAGACCCAAGAGTATAATCAGCCCCTGTGTCTAGCATTCGTGGACTATGAGAAGGCCTTTGACTCGATTGAAATCTGGTCCGTTCTGGAGTCTCTGCAGCGATGCCAAGTAGATTGGCGATATATCCAAGTGATGAGATGTCTCTACGAAGCCGCAACAATGTCCGTCCAAGTACAGAATCAGGAAACAAAACCTATACCATTGCATCGAGGAGTGAGGCAAGGGGACGTTATCTCCCCGAAACTGTTCACAAATGCAATGGAGGATATGTTCAAGACGCTGCACTGGAAAGGGCGGGGCATCAACATCAATGGTGAATACATCTCTCACTTGCGATTTGCAGATGACATTGTCATTATGGCGGAAACGCTGCAGGACCTGCAACTGATGCTGAATGACCTGGCTGACTCCTCTGTACGCATCGGCCTACGGATGAACTTGGATAAAACCAAGGTCATGTTCAATGAACATGTACTACCGGAACCGATAGCGGTGCACGGCGCCGTTCTCGAAGTTGTTCAAAAATATGTGTACCTCGGGCAGTCATTGCAGTTAGGTAGAAACAACTTCGAGGACGAGGTGAACAGGAGAATTCGGTTGGGTTGGGCAGCGTTTGGTAAGCTACGTCAAGTCTTCTCATCGTCGATCCCACAATGTCTAAAGACTAAAGTCTTTAATCAGTGCGTCCTACCCGTCATGACATACGGAGCCGAAACGTGGACACTGACGGTACGGCTAGTCCACAAGTTCAAAGTCGCTCAGCGGGCTATGGAAAGGGCTATGCTCGGAGTTTCTCTTAGGGACAAAATCAGAAATGAGGTGATCCGGCAGAGAACCAAAGTTATCGACATAGCCCACCGGATTAGCAAGCTGAAGTGGCAGTGGGCTGGCCATATTTGCCGAAGAACCGACAACCGTTGGGGTAAACGAGTTCTTGAGTGGAGACCACGGCACGGCAAACGTAGCGTAGGACGCCCTCAGGCCAGGTGGAGTGATGATTTACGCAAAACGGCTGGCAGGAGCTGGATGCGAGAAGCCGAAGATAGAACAAAGTGGCGTGCAATTGGAGAGGCCTATGTCCAGCAGTGGACTGCGATAGGCTGATGATGTGATGATGTGATGATGATGTAATTTGTACAAAAAAAAATTGTTATATGGGCAAAGTGTGTTACAACTTACAAGCAACTCGCAAAAGATTTTTTTATTTCAAGAAGAATTTTTGGCGTTGCGCTTTGTCTTCAGGCTACAATAATTGCTGACTATTGGGAAAGTATAAGGATAGATAAAGGATTTTGATAAGGTTTGAGAAAACCATCGTAAGTACTTTTTGAATTCAATTCAAAATTCTATATTCACTTAGGATGCAAAACAACTCTTGTGATACGTCGGGATTCTACATGTACATGTAATGCCAAGTTCGCAAACAATCGGTAAAGCCGGAGAAAAGAACCTGGAAATAAAAACTCATTTGTGATTTTTTATGCTTAAAAATCACAACAATTAATTTTCTTCGTAAACTTGTTGGTTTAAAAGTTGTGCTCAATCCAAACCAATCTACCTACAATTCTTGGGGGTGGAAGGGTTCATAAAAAGAAAATGGTACTTTACGAGAAGATGCACTTTATCAATAATTATTTCTCATTTCTGTGGTTTCGTTGTGAGGAGATTAAATAAACATTATTCTCCTTTAACAAAAACAAAATCTACCCTTTTGGAGTCAAAATTATGTAGAAATTTAATGTATTTTTATTAGTTGATATATCTTTTTGGATAAAGAGCAGGTAGCTCCACAAAAAACGGATAGCGCTGGATTTTGCACGGGGAAGCGCCTAACCGGAGAGAAGCCGCGGGCATACGCTAGTGGTCTAATGAATAGTAGTAGCAGAAAGTGGAGAAAATCATTTCTTTGGAATGGATATATGCCCGAATTCCTACGTAGGTAATTAGGTATCTTGTACGTCATTTAAATGTTAATTATAGCAAACCCGCATGACCTTTAATTTAAATATTTGTTACGAATTAAATTACCCACGTCAATTGAATTTAAATGATGTAATAGATATGAAAGTACCTAACTCTTTCTATATACTTGTACTTAGCTTACAACCCGTTGCAGTATCATGTTATTATGTATATATACAGGTTGTAACAGAAAGGTGTGGTCAAATTTCAGCAGCGGATAGGGTATGTTATCAATATTGCAACTATCCTGGTGCCATAGCTGGTTGCATTATTATTACATAGTTATAGCATATTCTTTTTGTCAACATTCAGTAGTGAAAGGCGAAAGAATACATGGAATAAGAATTATACCTCCCCTGGTACAAAATTCGATTGGATTATTATGGCATAGAACTTTTTAATTCATACTTTTTTAAATTAATAACTTTTTCTTTCATAAATAAACGAATGAAAAAATTATATTTTTTTTAGGGTACTCCGATTTTGATAATATTAGGTATGTGCACTCAGTATCATGAGCACATACTAACCCTTAAATATGACCATACCTTTCTGTTACACCTTGTATATAAAAATGAATTCCTGTTTCCCTTGGTCACGAGATAACTGGAGAACGACTTTACCGATTCCAGATAATTTTTTTGGTTTTCTAAGACTGTAGATTTTTACGTAAAATAAAATTAAGAAAATATTTAAAAAAATATTACGGGACGGTACAAAGTTCACCGGGACAGAAAAATGTTGACACGAGGCAATACAATACACAAGGAAGTTGAGAGGTCTTTCCAAGTTAGTTTCAGTGGTTCGATCTACACATTCCTATATACTGCTGACATCGACAACATGAGATTATTTAAAAATAATACAGTAAACCACCGGTAATCTGGCCCCTGGCTAATCCGGAGCTCCTTGTTATCCGGCATGCCTATCACTGTACATTGTTATGCATGAGATTTGTTATTTGTCGATTACAAGGTACACTCCTTCAAAAAAAATCCTGGTCTGTGGAACTGTATAATCCTTTGATTTGTTATTTCTCGGATTACAATGTACTCTCTTTAAAAAAAATCCGGATTATATTATCCGGTCTGTGGCAGTACTCTATAATCCAACAAATTTGATAGTCCGACAATGTCCTGCAAAACGTTTGTCAGATTAATTTGCAGGGCCACTGTAATTCTTTATTGACATAAAATAATGTACATTAAGAAAGGATTATTCGACCCCTGCACTAGTAGAAACTGTGTTTCAGGAGACAGTTTCCTCCCCTTTGCAATTGAATCAAACATTTTATATCTAAGTTGGTGTTTTTAAAAACTATAGCAAAAGTTGTTATTATTAAGATTGCTTCACTATTGCATTGGGTTGTTGTACCTGTAATAATAGTTGTAAGTGATGACTACATTAATAAATCTTACCACTGAAGTTAGGTGCGATATCCAGTCCGTTGCCGAGGTACCCAGCAGTTACTGCACCGTTGATGGTCAGAGCTGACGTGAAGATGGCGATAGACCATACTCGGTCGCCGACCATGTACGCTTGCGCAATCATCAGGAATCCTGCGTTAAGGAAAATGGAGCTTCAGTATGTTGAAATAAAGTGTAGTTTAAGACAATGTCGTGACACATAGCTAATAACATTGCTGTAAATTTTTAACACGTTTTATGTTGTTAGTATGTAGGTATGGTAGTATGTAACGGAATCTTTGAATGTGTTTTTCACCCACTCCAGAACGTCAGATTTAATTGAAACATCGCTCACTTATTAAGGACCGATGACAATACAATCCGATAAAAAGGGATTTTTGAAAATTAATTCCCTAAGTGGGTAAAATAGTGGTTCTAAGTTGATATGAAACTCCGCCAGTTTTGAAGTTAGATGTGTGGAATTTCGTATTTGGCTTATTGGTTTAAAATAAAGAAAACACGTTTCGCCATTTTTAAAAAATCAAACCCTAGGATGGTAAAATTCTTTTTAGAAAATCCACCTAAAAATGAAAAATAAATAATAAAAACTATAAAAACACGTTTTTTTTTTTAAATAGCTACATAATCATAAGCCACTCCACGCTTTTTCACGATAAACTGAACTCTATTTTTTTAAACTTATAGAAGATTATTTTTTACTTTTTAGTACAGCTATTTACAAAAGCATGTTTTTTTAGTTTTTTAATCTATTTTTTATGTTATGAACATTTTTACAAAAAAAGTTACGCCTGCACAAAAAATAATAACTTTATTTTGTGGACGTAACTTAACTCGTGCCTTTATCCCAGGAGCAGGAGAGCTGAAGAATCCATACCCTTGACTCAGTAGTCATACATAACTAAGCACGTCGATCTATAGATAGTTGACTGCTTTCTAAAACTATTACACATCTAGCCCCGGAGAACATTTTCCCATGTCTAATTTCGAACCCATCGAACTATGAAAGTAGAGGAATAGAGAACGCACTTGGATTTGTGGCTAACTCTTATACAAAATCGTATCTCCTACGTAGTTCTTAGCCTGATGAAATTGGCCACCATTTCATTAGACATACTCGTATGCGACAAGGTTTTAATACGCAATAGAAGCTAGTAGTAACAGTATGAGATGCCTCTCTCATGCCCTGCAATCTACCAATCAGTATGTGCAATTGCTGTAATGACTACGACAATGGCACTTCCTTTCATCGATGTCGTAAATCGGTCATATCGTCACTACCAATGGCGTTATTTTTAACATTAACAGTTAATTTCATCAGTTTGTTAATGACAGGATATAATTAAGATAGTCTTGCGACCATGACCTGTTTTTTTAATATAGTTTTATATCTGTTCAGTGGCGGATCCAGGGGGGAGGGGGTCATTAGCCCATGGGTCTCAATTCGTCCCCAAAGTATGTCATTGATGATATGTTCTTTTAGAATAGCAATGTTGACTGTCAAGTCAAATCAGTTTCTTTTTATGAAACGACAAGCTCAATACAAATGCGCATGGAATAACAACATAACAACATAAACATAGTATAATGGGTTGGATTCGAACCCGCGACCTCATGATTGCGACACCGATGCCTTAGCCACTAGGCTGCGGTAGCCTAATGGCTAAGGCTTCATATTGCGTAGTCTTCGTAGTGATCTTGGTCTTCAATATTCTAGAAGTACTTGACACGTTACCTGGTAATCCAACAGCGAATCCAGTGAAGAGTTTCCTAGCTGCTGTGGTGGACAGCTTCCCGCTGCGTCGGAGCCAGTCAGCGATCACGGACGATGCAAGCGCACACAAGTACTTGCCCAAGTACGGTAGAGATGACAATAGTCCGTTCTGTAGACAAAGAAAGTGGAAATAAGTATATTTTATTACAAACGACCTCTTTCATCTTCGAAATCGGATAAGAATAATTAAAATATAAGTTTGATTTTTTTTACAATTCTTTTTTTGTACTATTTTTATTTTGTACTATTATTATTTTGTACTATTATTATTTTGTACAATTTTTTTGTACTATTTTTTTGTATATTTTTTTGTACAAATGATTTTATGTACTAATTTTATCTCGCGGCTTGGCCTACGTTGATGACGATAATCACTTTAAAAAAATTGCATATGTTCACCAGCGGTTTAACCGTAAAAACATAGTAGACAGACAGAGTTAGGTCCTTATTACACGCGCGAAGTGTACGGTAGATTTCAGATGTTCCGGCGTCAGCCCGGACCGTTCGCCATACATTCGCGCCAGGTACCTGGCGCCGGACCAGATTAAAACCGGAACGTGTGAAAAGGACCTCACCTTTAAATTTATGATACCATCTATGTTTATTGCTACCATTGCATTTCAGTAAAATCAAATTGGAACAATTTAGATGTGAAAAAGAGGTGTGCACGTTTTTTTTTAAATTTATCTCTTCATATCAAAAAATATAAAAAAAAAAATAGTAACACATAGGGTGATTCATTCTTTATTAATATGGAGGATTATACACCTAACTTCAGTAACATTTTTCCTTATTTCCTTGTCCTCGATTTGTGTTCCTAAGAATCGATTCATATGGAATGTGTGCAATCAATAATAACCTATTTTCTTTTATTGTGCGAGCTATGACGTCATAATTGCGGTTAACCTGAGAAGTGGACAATAGTAAAACCTACAGGATACATTCTAATTAGTGTATTTGATATAGGTAAATTAAATTATACCTACTGTGTTAGACATTTACGGAGAAGCGCGCGCGCCAACTTACCTATTTGTATTTTTGCCTACAAAGTCCTAATTCACGTTCTTTTTTTTGGCGGTAAATCCGCGCAAACTGGAGCATGCGCGCTGCGCACAAAGATATTATGGTAATTCTTTCTATCGCGATAACCGAGATAGACGCGGACGGAGAGCTGCGACCAAAATACCTACTTAAATAAGATACCTAACCTACCTAATCATAAGTGACATTTGACTAGGTTGTTGGTCTAGTGGTTAGTGACCCTGACTGCTAAGCCGCAGGTCGTGGGTTCGATCTCCACCCAGGATAAAACTTTGTGTGATGAGCACGATGGTTTATTCTGTGTCTGGGTGTTATTTATCTATAACATGTATGTATTTAGAAATATATAAGTATGTGTATCAGTTGTCTGGTTTCCATAGAACATGCTCGGTTTAGTTTGGGATCAGATGACGTTGTGCGAGTTGTCCCAAGATATTATTGTTATTATAACGTAGGTACTAACTGGAACTGCTTTCGTAAAAAGTGTCACAACTTTTAGCTGAAACTTGTCAATAAAGTTCTACATTTGCATAATTGCGTTAACAATTTTGTATTAAAACGTATGTCTGTCCGTTCACCTTGTGATGAGTCAACCGTCTAGCCGGCGATATTCTCTGAATTTCATTATAGTTTAATGGGTCCTTAGGTGCATGCGGGCTATTGTGATTAATGGTTGTATTATCTCTTTTGGTTATATGCCGCGGAAAATTACTTAAGTGTTATGTAGATATGTAGGTATATTGTCGAGATGATTATGCAGAAGCACAATTAGAGTATTTACTGTCGAATGGGTGTACCTAGGGGGACCAAACAGCGGCCTAATGTGTACTATGTACCTAGTACACATTAGGCCGCTGGTTGATTCCCCTGGGGGGCGGGGTCCATCCCCAAAAACCCCCGGGATAGTTGAAAACAATAGAAGAAGGAGAAAATTAAAACTAGGGACAATCGGTAACTAGATACAGTTCGCTCCCGATATAAGATACATAAGTACCAAACTTATCACAAAGTATCTAATTTTACTCGTTACTGTACCTTGTAGGTTTATGTTTTTTTTTTCGTTTTCGCAGCAAACCAGCGCGAATTGGCGTAGGCGTGGTGCGCTCAAAGATATCCGCGCTCATGTGCGATGCATATTTAAGCGCAGCTACCATTATGACGAGATTTTGACAGTTAAAAGCGCGGGCTTGACATAAAACCGAAAAAAAAAAGATAGTGAATAAGGACCCTAGTAGGGTACAGAAAGGTCATTTGTCTGCATGATACAGAGGTGCAGCCAGTTTTCGCAAAAAAAGTTAATCCGATTTACAATAATCGATGGAAAAAAAATAATCGATTAAGACCTTAGTTAGTTAAAAAAGACACAAAAAACATTAATCTACTAAACCTAAATAACTAAATTCCTGAATAGACTGATTGATTACATTGAAATTGCATCCAATTAAGTGAATGAAGATTTTCTGAGTGCACTCGGGTGATAAATTACTACACCGAGTATCAACTGCCATGCAACCAAAGCAATTTACAACTACGCAGCGTGTATATCTATGTTATAAATAATGGTTATATAGTACATAGTAGCTTAATCTTAGGGTGTTGTGACAAAAATTGATCTCAGCCAATAACTGGAGATATTTGAGATTTTAAATAACTCAATAAAACTCGCTGACCCGCGCTACTTCGTCTGCGTAAATTTCCCCCGCTTTCGCAACATTTTTCATTGCTTCTCCGCTCCTATTGGTCGTAGCGTGGTGTTATATAGCCTTCTTCGATAAATGGGCTATCCAACAGTAAAATAATTGATTAATTAGGATCAGTAGTTCCTGAGATTATCGCGTGCAAACAAACTCTTCAGCTACAGCTATAAATGGATACATAGTACTTACGCCCAGACTCGGAACAACAATTAGTGGACCACACAAAGTGTCGTGTAGTGTCCTAGCAGTCATAGGCGGATCAAGGGGGTGCACGGGGGCACGAGCCCCTCCAGAAGGTTGTTTTATATTGTATTCCTATTTAGTCTTGTGCCCCTTGTGTGTGTTGAACTAAATGCAACCCCCCCTTCAACTGCCAATTGCCCGTCGTGTCCCCCCCAGAATGAAATCCTGGATCCGCCCATGCTAGCAGTCATAACTACACACTTCTAATGTGCCACTGAGGCAGTCACACATTTTAACCTATGGCTTTTTTTTCATTTTCTTCTCTCTCAAGTCGCTGGCGAGGTGAAACAGCTCCATGGATATTGATAACTTTTATTTCCTCAAAGCGATCCGATCAAATTACGCCGATTGTGGTCAAAGATCGACTAGTCTTGTCTGTTTTATAATAAAAAAAAAAAAAAAAACAAAAGTGGAACCTTAAAACCACTAGTACGTACAACTCGCACTTATCAAGTTTTTATTACGGCTGAGTTATGTCTGTTAATCAGCTTTTATAGAAAGTGCTATTAAAATGAATTGCTATGATAATTGAAGTGCTTACATTTTTTTTACGATGGTATAATTAAATTAATGTGTAAGCCTCAACTTGTACTGCCAGTGAACTCGAGTGCAATAAGAAAAATGGGGTTTTTAAAAGAATTTCTTGCTTAAGTTGAACAGTCTGACTGGGAAAGTCTTCTTCGAATTCATAAAAAACGGCGTTAGACGGAATTGCGAATGATACTACGTCAACAAATTACAACTGTGACAAGAGTGCTTAAACTTAGATCGACGACGTGAAAGAGAAGTCCGCAACATGCTCTAGACTCAAACTAAAAGACATTTTTGGTGTACCGGTGTTGAATCAATTGCACCCCCCGTCATATGAACGACTCACATTTAGCTGGTAGGGTCACACTCCCCCCCCCCCCCTTCCCAAAGTTCTGGATCCGCGCCTGTACATTACACTAAACAACTTTGTAATATCAATTTTGAAAAATTTTCAATATTTTAACCCTTAACCAACTACCACCATTTTTGAAGTTATGACTATAATCACCTACAGACTATTTTAACGGAGTAAAATCGTGGTATGGTAAGGTGGTTGTGTGATAAAAGTAGGTGGAAGATGGTGGTGAAGGGTTAAAATGTATTTTCTATTCAAAACTGATATTACAAATTTATTGGGTGTTTTGTGAAGAAGCCACACGGGTTTGTGGTCGAACGGCTTAACGGATTTTAAAGGTTTTTTTTTGTATATTTGGTAAGATGAAAATATGTCGTAAAGTATTTTTTTTTTTTTGCAAAAACGGAAAATTAATGCAGACGAAGTTGCGTTGAAAATAATAACAGTAATATGTATAAAGAAACGCTACCTTTAAATAATTTCCAACCGTAGTTAATGATAGTTGAAAGGAAGTAAGGTAATCGCTGGTGGAACGTAAAATCTATTGTCGCATAGTACGTTTTGTAACGACGCGCTTCATGGGCTGAGTTCAATAGATGTTTTAAACGCAAAAAGGTTTTGTTGCAACATATTCTGTTTGTAAGACCTTAGCACAGACAACTGAAAGTACAGAAAACTTCATATAATGCGCGCTTGAGCAATGCGTATGGAGATCGCTCATGAACACGGATAATCGGACCCATGGGCATAGCTTGCCTAAAGCAGTCTACACACCAAACCCACAGACCCAACCCGGCGGCTTGATGTCGGCGGCTTTATTTCAAAATAATCATGTCGGCGACTTAAGTGCCCTGTAAAATTGTTTGTCAATTTACACTAAACTAAACAACTGATTCAACACCGGTACACCAAAAAGATCTTTTAGTTTGAGTCTAGAGCATATTGCGGACTTCTCTTTCACGTCGTCGATCTAAGTTTAAGCACTCTTGTCACAGTTGTCATCTGTTGACGTAGTGTAATTTTACATGTTTGTCAAATAATTTGATAGTATACCGCGTTGTTCGAAATGTTTGTCAAACATTCAACGTGTTTGATGAACAATTGAAGTGTTTGTCAAACAACAACAAGGAGAAACCAGAGTCTAGCACATTGTTTGACAAAGTTTGATGGTTTATTTGAACGTTTCAGTTATTGTTGATGAAAACGTGAAGTTTGGCAAATCAATTTGATCGTTTACAGGGCGCTCTGTCAGCGCGTGTCGACTTGTAGCAACATGTTGACGGCATGTCTGCGACTTGCATATGCGCATATTTTTGCCCACTCGACCATCACTACCAAAAATGTTACTGATTTAGTGCCACCGACAAAGTATTTCTACTTGAAAAAATATGAAGACGCTGACTAACACGCCGACAATAAAGTCGACGGCTTGTGTTAGCAGGTTTAGTGTGTAGACTGCCTTAAACGGGCCCTGTATCAATGCAATTGACTATTCAATGTGATTCGCTAGCAGGGGTGCAATTACTAGCGCACGTTCGCGACCCCTGAAGCCTGGGGGCCCCACGTCATTTTATATTGCTGATCTGGCGGTAGCTACCCCCCTGCTCAGACTACTACTTATCGAAGGTGTCCCTTAAAACCATGTGTCCGCGAGCGATACCGAAGTATAAAAGTTTTTTTCTGTATTTTATGACTTTAGTATTCCTTTATATTATTTTACCTACCTATTAAACCAAATCGATCCCCACCCAGGATAAAAACTTTGTGTGATGAGCATGATGGTTTATTCTGTGTCTGGGTGTTAGATATTTATCTATAATATGTATGTATTTAGAAATATATAAGTATGTTTATCAGTTGTCTGGTTTCCATAGTACAAGCTCTGCTTAGTTTGTGATCAGATAGCGTTGTGTGAGTTGTCCCAAGATACTCGTATTATTATTATTATTGTTATTATAAATGTATCGAAATCACAAGTTCTATACCTGCGTTTTGATTATGGTTCCTAGTATTCTTTCTCAGAGAGGAAACTAATATAGCTTTGATATTGTTTGTCTTGTAACACGGGTTCAGAATCATCATAAATAACAATTAAAAAACAAAAAAAAAATTCTAAGGATTTACTGTGGTTGTTAAGATCTGACAGTCTGTCAGTTTAATCATTCTTTAGTTAGATTTGGACAAACAAAATCTTTACTAAACAATGATTTAAGCAAGCATTAAACGACTCTCGAGTGCGGCAGTAATCTATTTATATGTAAATTAGCTATAAGGCAACTAAAAAGAGATTTCTATCCGTCAATAGAAGTGGAAGTTCCAGCTGCAGGCTCAAACATCATCATTAATCTCACAGCAGTAATCACAACTACTGATACTAATGATATAATGAAGCGAGGAAGTCTAAGCTTTCACTTTTTAAGAGAGTGCTTAGTCAAACTTATGAATAATGATGTCTAGGTAATGACCTTGAGTGATTAATATCTTCCAAATATACATCTTTGTTTAGATCGCACAATATGTAGACTTGATGAACCGTATGTTGACACTTTTGGACTTCTTTCTCTCCATGCACTTCAAGGTTTTGAAATACATAGGTATTATGCTTTGAGTTACTACGTTCGAGTTTTCAAAAAACAAATTTGCGTAGTATTGATTAAACTAGCTTTCCAATAAAAGAAATCAAATTCAAATTCGTTCATCTGTTTTCGCGCTTCGATGGTACAGATAGAGACACTGATATATGTGTTAAACTTACAACTACCCTCATTTTGTATCAGGAGTAAAAAAAGGTAAAAAAAGTAGTTGAACAAGTATAAAGCCTTGATATAACCTTCGTTTTGTAGTAGAAGCAAGGTGAAATGGTGCGTCATTTCACGATACTTTGTGTGCATATCTATAAACCACCAAGCAACCAACCAAGTTCATTGAGTTTTTTTAATTTCAAAACGGCATTATGGTGTCAATCGTAATTAAACATTGAGAGAAATTCTGAAAATGTAATTAATTACCTACTAATGTGTTATTATGAAGCACTAACTGTCCTGCGCAACTTCATCTGCGTAAATTGTCCCCGTTTTAGCGACATTTCTCATTGCTGATCCGCTCTCGGCAGATTACTTTATAGCGCGATGTTATACAGCATTTAGCCTTCCTCGATAAATGGGCTATCTAACCGTGATCTAGAATTTTTCAATTCGGACCAGTAGTTTCTGAGATTACCGCGTTCAAACAAAGTAACAAACTCTTCTTCAGCTTTATAACATTAGTATAGATTACCTACGTCCTTTCTCAGCTTTTAATGCTAGGCCGATTTTAATGTTCCGTCTATACTAAACATACCACCTTACAGCTTAAACATAACTCTCTTCTTATCTTCTGTAATATTACCGAATTTTGTACCACACCTATTTCTGAAGAGAAATATAAACTGACGTTTTGCTCAAGTCCCACACATGTGTGACCGTATCTTTATGTCTTCCTCGAAAGTACCTACCATTGTAATACAATCTCAAGTACTATTCAACTCTCGTAAATGACGTAACTATGTAGTTAAAACACTTCAAATAAGCCTACTTAATATTCAAGAGAGGTAAAGTAAAGTGCATTTAAGAACAATTACCTATGGTTGTATATTGTCCTTATCATGTCGCGTTGAGCATGACTCTGATTAAGGAATAGTTCTGCGAACTTGTTGATGTCATTGATTAAGTGGGAACCTTTTTTTAATATTACCTAGGTACTCGTGATTTATCCTCCTAAACGATTTGTGTAACAGTGAACAATCTAATCAGATACTAGCCAGCCCCCTACACATTAAAAATGATGCATACCTACTCAATATATCTGTGCAAGGATTTCTCTTTCTGGAGGAAGTGCGAGAGGCAAATTGCAGTGCCATGCATGGTGCATTTCGTATCTATTACCCGACATCAACTAAGTGTAAGTTGCAAGCACGACGGGGAGAGGGACACAAGAAGCAAATGGGCCTTTGCCCATTTCCTTCTTGTGCACAAAACAACCGTCGAGGGGGGGAGCCTGCCTCCGTGCCCCCTAGATCCACCTATGTATATATGTATTTCTGTATATACGAAAATATAAGTGCTCTATGTATTCCTTCACTCTCACTGTTAGTGGGGAAGGAAATACGACAAAAATTGGGGATAGAACCTCCCTTTAAATGTTCTCTGAGAAAAAGGAAGCGGTTTTACCAGTTTAGAACCCCCTAAGGAACTCGTGTAAGCCAATCAGGCGGATTAATGGAGAACGTGTATATTATTATTATTATAAGACCATTATGTACCCCAAATCTATACGAATATTATAAAGCGGAAGAGTTTGTCTGTTTGTTTATTTGTTTAAACGCGCTAATCTCAGGAACTACTGGTCCAATTTGAAAAAATCTTTTTTTGTTGGATAGCCCATTTATCGAGGAAGGCTATAGGCTATATAACATCGCTACGACTAATAGGAGCGGAGCAGCGACGAGAAATGTTGCAAAAACAGGAAAAAAATCCGCATACTAAGTTGCGCGGGACAGCTAGTCACACAATAAACATGATTGATTGATCTAGCATGGATAATTTTTCTTAACCTCGCAAATCGAGACTAAGGTTTACTAGGCCACCATAAAAAAATATGAAGACGCTCATAAAAATTATCTTAATTTGTAGAGCAAAATTGACCTAAGATTTCATATCATCAAGGTAGGTTCATGTTTTACCTAGCTTTTGTTTTATGTATAAACAAGTATGGACTAATGACTACTGGGTACTAACTGTTCATCAAGCCCGACAGGACTGCATTCCTAGTCTAAAGATAGATCAAAAGCTAACACAGGCGCTAAGAAAAATTACCGGTTTCACCAAGATGTGCTTCAGGAATTTTTGTATGCACATCGTAAAAATTATACAGAATGCTATAGAATTATGAAGGCACGCCCGTAGTAATAGTTGTTTTGTAAAACGATGGTAGTTACAATGTGAGGAGGTGCTGGCGCCAGACGAGACTAATGAGACGGGAGTAGTAACTTAATGCTAAATTGTTTTTGTGGGCATTGCGAATGCTGTAATTAATTTATTCCCTCTAATATGGCTTGGCCTAAGAATAACCTTTCGAATGCCAGGTACATCGTCTAGTCACATCTTAGTTTTGTTTTTCGCTGTATTATTTAGCAGAAACACTTAAGTTAGGGACATCCCGATTCCTAGCACTATTTTGATGACTGCCTCTGTGGCGCGGTGGGAGTGTATCCGACTGCTACGCAAGAGGTCGTGGGTTCGATCCCCATCCAGGATAAAACTTTGTGTGATGAGCATGATGGTTTATTCTGTGTCCGGGTGTTATTTATCTATAATATGTATGTATTTAGAAATATATAAGTATGTTTAACGGTTGTCTGGTCTCCATAGTACAAGCTCTGCTTAGTTTGGGATCAGATAGCTTTGTGTTGTCCCAAGATATTATTATTATTATTTTGTTAAGTAGGCGATGTCCGAGATTGGCTTTTTGGATTAAACAAAATGTATGGACAACTCTTTTCTATCGGTGATGAAAAACATTATGAGAAAATGTCCGCGTGGTGAATTACGGTCAGTACATTCATCTCTTTAGGGTCCTACACATTACTAGACCACCAGCAGTCTGTCACCCTATGGGGCCATATGTCGTCCTGGATCTACACAGTCCACACACGGTCATTGCCTATTGGTACCCCTTGAAAACCGGCTGTGGATCAACACACTAACAGTCGACAGCCGGCAGTTTTAGACCGCAAGATCACGAGCCGGCAGTAGTATGTGAAGTCTTCTAGTGTGTACTTGATTGTCGCGGACTGTCCGGCCGATACCTGACCTGATGACGCAGATCGCACCGGTGGCGAGGCCACACACTATAGGTTGGATTGGTCGTCAGTCCAAAACCTTAGTTAGTTAGTTTGTTCTCCTTTGAGATTAACTGGCAGGTTCATATCCGTAGGCGCGGCGCGGCGGACTGGGTGTAGGACCCTTCAAAAAGGAGACCTGTCTCTTAGCAGTTTGAACTTTCTAAGGTACATTTCCGTGCATCGCGGCCGATCGCGAGCCGCTCGCGGCTTACGACGAGCGGCTGACGCTCGCGGCCGATGCGACATAATTCAGAGTGCGCGCGCAGCCTACGTCAGTCGTCGGCCGCGCGCGTCTGTCGCATACCTCGGAAACGGCGCTATACATTCTCATACTCTGACTATTGTCGCATCGGCCGCGCGCGTCAGCCGTTCGTCGTAAGACGCGCGCGACTCCCGATCGGCCGCGATACACGGAAATGAACCTTTAGGCTGATTGTAACTTTTTCCTAGTTAAATGTTTGTAAGCTTTCGCGATTTTACACAATATAGAATTTTATAAGCTACAGGTCTTAATCGCGTAAATATTTTATTTTAAGGCTAAATACCTTTGTTTATTGCCCGACGTTTCGACCGTATTGAAACGGCCGTGGTCACGGGTAGACTGATTTCTGTTTCCTAGTTGTAGGTCTTTAGTAACATGAGCTAGTCGGCCCCGTTCGCTTGGCTTTTTCTAGCTTTCTTTCAAAAAAGCTGAACGTTCATTGTACACGAGTATATAGCTTGAATCAGCTGTTTCTATTTTATAAATTAGAATGCGACTATTTTTAGCTTTTGCTTCGTATATCATTATGACAAGTGCAGATACGAAGCTTGCGTGCTTCAACCAAGTACAAACGCGTGGTTTCTTAGAAATGATTACTTGTGCGCGGTAATTTAGAACTTAAACTCAGTACTTCAGTAGATTGCACTAAGGAAACCATTAGGTAATTGTAATTGCGCAACTGAGGTTCTGACACTTACAATATGAGGCAAAGGTTTGAAGGCAAGATAATGCTATACAACGCACTAAAACCTTTCGCAAAGTGTTTCGATCTATTTGTAACACTTTAGAGCCTGGATTCTCAATCTTTATGTATTTACCTATTTAACTATTCTTCAGGGGTAACAAAGGTAGTAAAAACACTCTCACATGCGAGGTACTTATAGGCCAATGTTGAAATTTATTTGAATCACCCTCTCCAGTCGTGCAAACTAGGGATGTTACGAAGGTGATTTTATCGGAACCAAAGATGGAGTCGAAGTTTTTAAATTTAAGTCGGAGGTGGTGAGAAAACTAATATGTTAAGAAAATAAGACAAAATTAACGGAAATAACTGTATAAAGTATGAAACTGAATAAAAGTATGAAGAAAAAATTGTTGCGGATTCTCTATGATAGCGGGTTCGAGTCGAGCGAATTTTTCCTTCACACATTTAATATGAATAACTGAATATTGTTTCTTTTTTTATCTTATTAACTTAAGACTTATCTCAACATATTCTTCTCGTCCATCATTCCGACTCCGACAAACAAATTGAAGTACTTATCTTCCGTTCCGGTAAAACCACCAATGTAACATCCCTAGTGCAAACTACAGGAATGTTTTTTTTTAATATTGACTTATAGCCCGTTTGTGGTGAAGGGGCCTGACTCCGCTGACCAATCCAAGATATCGGTTTCGGGAAGACTCAGATCTTCTTTCCCTCTTCCCAAGATCTAGATTTCAGTTAACGTAATTAAAAGTCTTACCTACATGCACCCATAAGCTATTGTCATATAACTATACTAATATTATAAAGCTGAAGAGTTTGTTTGTTTGAACGCGGTAATGTCAGGAACTACTGATCCGAATTGAAAAAATCTTTCACTGTTAGATAGCCCATTTATTGAGGCTCTATAACATTACGCTGCGACCAATAGGAGCGGAGCAGCAATGCGAAAGGTTGCAAAAACGGGGAAAATTTACGCATACAAACGGGACAGCTAGTGATTTTATAAAAATAGAGCCAGTGATTTGCATGTATAGTTTTGTCTCTCTTTCAATTTGTTAATTAGTATTCGTCGTATGAACGGCTTCAGAAGGAACGTTCTAGAGATCTATAATAAACATAATAGGCCTTATGACATCACGCTACGAGACGCAAAGAAGCAGAGCAGTAATTGACCTGTCAAAATATTGAATCTGACTGGCAAGTTGTTATGATAGGAAGTTCCTGTCTGTATCGACAATATCATTACCAACCGGGTCGATTAATTAGTGGCCTTGGTAAGGTAAGGACTAATTGAGTGCCGGAACAAGACGTTTGGAACATTTCCAGGAAACATCTAAGAAGTGAGGTAGGAGCTTTGACAGAATTGACATTGTTAGAAGTCTGTTTGTACCTAATGACAGCCTGTCGTGTCGTGAGAAACCATTATATGCAAGGATTTATGAATGTATGTACTGGCCTGTGATTTTGTTCGTTAAGAAATAATGTAGGTAAACCGCATGCTGCTTTGAGTCGTGGTATGTTGTTAAAATATAATATTTTTTGATAAAGATGTCAACAATTAACAAATAATTTTCATTAGGCTCAAAGAACAGGCTGAAGAAGCTCTTCAGTCACGTGCGATACCAAATTTTGTTATGTACTACAGTACATAAATGTACCTACCTACTATTTAAGATACACATTACAAAATTGTGCCGGATTAATTAAGCCGGTACCGGCTTAAGAATAGTACCACCCCATCACTTCCCGTGGGTGTCGTCAAGGCGACTAAGGGATTTACCACCGGAGGGCGGGCAGCAGCGTCCTCTGTGTATTTTAAAGCCTTACTGCGATCGCCAACCCGCTCGCCAAGCGTGGTGATTATGGCAATTACCCCCAGGGTACTGGGGAGACCCGTGCCCAGCAGTGGGACATCAAATGGGTTGATATGTATAACAAAATTATCTTGCAGTAACATACGGGACGAATACAGATATTACGAAGGTGGAACTGCAAACTTGGGTTACGTATACATAATAAATAAAGATTATATAAGAAAGGACGAATGCTCAGATAGTGAATTTATTATTATTCAAGAGTAGACAACAAAGGACGGAAACACTCACTTGTAAGCACTTAATTTGAATTGGCCCTTCAAATAAGTGTAGTAAAAATCCCCGACTTAAGAAAGACGTATTATTGAAGCGTGGCTGTCTGTTTACTTGTATGCGCGTGTGTCTGAGGCCATGAAGATATAATACCGAAATCTTAATTAGGAACTAGAACTTATATAGTCAAAGAAGACGTATTGGATTAGGGCGAACTAAATCCGATAAGTATTTTATTTTAAGGTCCAACGAAGTGTCACATTCGACGGAATGTGAATGCCTTCCATGCTAATCTTACGGTGAGTATACACTTGACAATTTGGTAGAGCATTACAATGTAATGTAACGTTCTAACGAATGGTCCAATAAAGGCAAATGCTCAGGTTTCTAATGTATTTTCATGTAATGTAACGTTTTAGAGAATGCTCGACGCTGTGTTCGACGCAATTACTGGTAAATGCTTTAAGGCGAGTGAACATTTGCAACATTTTTTTGTCTTGCATAGACTACCGTCAACCGAGCTGGTGCCTTTGCTCGATAAAATTACACCAAACACTCTTTGATTTTTGAAATCAGGTCGTAACAAAACATCAAACGTCAAGTTCGAGGTGTTTCAAGTAACTTTAAAAACAACGAATGCTTGACGTTTCCTCACTAGTAAATGCTCAAGTGTATACTGACTTTTAGGTTAGATTGGATCAAACTGAAATTTATACACGAGTAACTATACCCGAAATAATCTATGCCAAGATCTTATTCTCGAGTAAATCAATAGACGTTTTTACATGCAATCTACAGTATAGCTATACTTAGATTGACTAAGCGCGAATAGCAAAAAGTATGATGAACGAACGTAATACCCGGCATTTATGCGTTGTTATACAAAGGGATGGTGTTAAAGCGTAGGTAATTCATATCAAGGCGCTTTTGTCGCATTATAGCGTGAGAAAGGACCCCCCGGACGGTCGAAAGTTGTTTACTTGTATTTTTCGTGTGATTTTCTGATTTTCGAAATAATTTTCAAATTTACTCATTTTAATAAGCGAAATCACGATCATCACAGTATTTAAATAAATCCTTTCTTTTTTTATCCAACTTCGTCTAGGTATAACTTCTTCATCACTATAACTTTTTTTTTCCTTTAATGGGACATAAAACAGTTATACGTTACAGTACATTTCAGCAATAGGTACAATTTCAGCTTGGCAAACGTATAACCCACACCAATGTCCGCGGATTAATATTTATGGAGTAGATCAAAAAACACATGCGCCGTCCGGGACTCGGTTCACGAAATAGAAAATCAAAGATTAATGAGAACATTTCACCGCATTATTGTGACCTGAGTGCCTCCATTATTATTCTTTTAAAATTGTATTGTGATAATGCAAAGATGTCGAATTCTACAAAATGTGTGTTATACGTTTCTAAGATGCGTACTTTCTTCAATCAAATCATTTAGACTACGAGTATTTCTTGTTACACGGCAACTAAAACTCAGCAGAGGTAAGCTATACTGTACATGAGTCTTTACACCCAGTATAAAACAAAGTGGGCAGCAATGGCGAAACATCGTGAAGCGCATCACATCTGCCCCCTCCAATAATACTACAAGTTCATAGCGATCACGACCGCTCTGTCAAGAGCGTACCGGCTGAGAAGAAGAAGATAAAACAAAGTCGCTTTCCACTATCTGTACGCTTAAATCTCTAAACTACACAACGTATTTTATTTTAAGGCTAAATACCTTTGTTTATTGCCCGACGTTTCGTCCGTATTGCAACAAACTACCCGTGACCACGGCCGTTGCCCGACCTAATAAAAACAAGACCCGTAGCTTATAAAAATCTATAATAGTATACTATATGTTATTACTGTGATAAACATGAAATGAGCATGGTTTAATCCTAAAAATCGTTATGGGACAGCCATAAGCGAAAGCTACTAGATAAAGTAGATGATGCAACAACTATACTGTCTGGTTATTTACGTCAAACCATTACCAAATACTTCACTGAAACTTATCTCTGATAAGAGTTTTTAATTTCGCTAGCAGGATAGTCATCCGGACTGATACGATGGGACTTAACGGGGTTTAGAATGTAGAGGGTAGACCTTGTTTAGATGAGGCGAATTGGGTATTTGACTACAAGCAAAATAATTTTTCTGTCTATACTAATATTTTAAAGCTGAAGAGTTTGTTTGTTTGTTTGAACGCGGTAATCTCAGAAATTACTGGTCCGAATTGAAAAAATCTTTTTCTGTTGGGTAGCCCATTTATTGAGGAAGGCTATAGGCTGTATAGCATCATAGGAGCGGGGCAGCAATGAAAAATGTTGCAAAAACGGGGAAAATTGACCCAGACGAAATTACGCAGGTCTGCTAGTTTCATAATAACTACTAGCAGTTCGTATGCGTACATTTTCGCAAGCAAACAAACAAACTCTTCAGCTTCAGCTTATAATACCTATTATTTTTACATCTATACAGATGTAAAAATAAGTCATAAAGTGTTCTGAAAAAATATCTTTATTTATTAATTCAACGGGTTTATTAATTTTTAATCATAAAGAGAAACACTAAAAGTAAATGTTTTGACCATAGAAAACGTGACGTCATATGCTAGCATTCCATACATATTTGTACGGAGCGGGTCGTTTTTGACATTTCTTAAAAAGGTGCTGATTTATTTATTAAGAAACCCAACAGCGATGCAGTTCGTTTAACATATTGTTGTTATTGTTTGCATGGCCAATAACAGGTTTCCCTCAATAACTAATTAATGGATTCAGCTTAAACTAATTCATAGATTCAGCTTAAGGGTACGAGTAGATTACGCGAAACAGGGTTCGCCTCTTTCAAAAATTTATATAGAAAACCTAAATATTAGGACACGAAAAAAATTGTGTCACTAGTCAAAGAGTTTTTCTAGTAGATGAAATAAAGAAAGTTAAGGATATGTCTTAGGTAATATGGTTTCGCAAATAAATCTTGAAGTTGCAGAAAAATGCAAAAACGAGCATTTTCGTATTGTCATAGTCATGGCGTTAGTAATCTAACATATGTACGAACGAATATTCTACTTTATTTTGACCTGCGCTCCTGCACACTGTGAAGTAATGGTTGTGTGCGGAAGAGCGAGGCCGGCGATCGTGTCGCTGTGTACGTAGCGCTAACTAAATAATTCTCTCTCTCTTCTTTCGGTAATGCCCCCTTAAGTATTCAACTTTAGTCAAATACCTACCCTATTTCGCGCGTAAGTATTACCGTGGTCCTATAAATGCGTACGAAGATTCGTAGCTACATTTTACTAATGTTGGCACGCATATTATAATGGACGGTCAGCGTATATCAAATCCAACCATATTTGCATAGTCATCTGTGAACCCATTTGCGAATTCCCTTTCGATGTTATTACGATGTTCGACGAATATAAAGGAAGCGCTACCAGCCATGTTAACTACGTAATTAACACGGCAAGTCCGTGTACTGTAATTAAAGTGGAACTTCTACGCCACACTACTATTTTATTACCAAAGTCTGAAAGTCGTTCCCAGAAGGTCAACCAACGCTCAAATATTTTCATAAACACATTATTATTTTTATTGCTGCTATTTGTACTTCTATTTTAATATAAAAATCTCATATAATCTAGTCTGCAATCTACGAAAGGTCACCCGAGGGTCTTTAAAGCCAGATACAGACTTCGCGAGGCATCAACCGCGCGATGGATATGTTTTATTCAATTACGCTGCAATGGATACATGGATTTGGATGAAAACTGACACAAAAATCAATTCTAGTCAGGAATGTTGACTGCCTCTGTGGCGCGGTGGGAGTGTATCCGACTGGTACGCAAGAGGTCGTGGATTCGATCCCCACCCAGGAATAAAGCTTTGTTTGATAAGCACGATGGTTTATTCTGTGTCTGGGTGTTATTTATCTATAATATGTGTATATTTAGAAATATATAGGTATGTTTATTAGTTGTCTGGTTTCCATAGTAAAAATTCTGCTTAGTTTGGAATCAGATAACGTTGTGTTAATTGTCCCAAGATATTATTAATCACGCTCCACTTCGCACATAGGGAACTTTTTATCCCGGAAAAATGTTTCCGTGTGTAAAATTTTCACGCGAATGAAATTGAGGACTTGATATTTGGATCGCTTGTTTCATATATTTTCGTGCTTCAAACAGTACGTCGACCAACTGCATTAACCTGTTGCATGAGCAATTATGTTCATTATGTCAACTGTTTATCTATTGAGAACTATGTAATTTGTGGAGATGAAAATAAACTTAGAATACATATCGACATCAGCTATAGGTACCATACATATTATACGGAAGGCAAGGTGTTACGATAATTCTTCAAGAGTTCAAGAAGATCGTGCCTGGCGGGCGCAGTGAGACTGATTTCGTGTTTCGAAGCCTTAGAAATCAACTTCTGAAATCGTCATTTTATACGAAATAGCATACAGTTATTGAAAATAAAGTTAATGGAAATAGTACGATTTTGAAGTAGTTGATTATTATGTCTTCGAAACGCGAAATCTGTCCCACCGTGGGGCATGTCGTAGCATAGTCGTAGCACTTGTCTCGTAACGAGCGTAGAATGTGTTGCGAGGCATGAGCTTTGCATATGAGGCACGGCTCGAATGGCCTCGCCTCGTTAAACATCTTTAAAACGGGATAGTAAATTTTAGGTAAGACTTTAACTTGGTGGTGTGTTTAGTTTGTTTACCGACACTTGAACAATAGTATAAACAAAAACTGTCATTACGGTCAATGAAAAAAGTCGCAAAACAAAACTAAAAACTCATTTAATTTTGACACAGGAGTTTAATATTTTTTTATTCTCTGGTGACGTAAATAGTTGTAAATCGTAATACACATTGTATGTATTTGCACTGACCGGTTGAGGGTATACATGATTTACAAATTCCGTAATCCGATACACGCCCACATACAATAATCTTATCGGGTATTAAAAAAAATGTCCTAAAAATACCCAGTTGCACAGACAATATAAAAATATGAAAAAAAAGTTGCTTAAGCGTTAAAAGGTTGATGATAATATGTGTGACAACGATACCTATATAAAAAAATAAACATTTGCAGTTAACATGTAGCGTATGTGTTATTGACGCATTCGTAAAAAAAAAACACAGGCCTTTGCAAGGTTGACCATAGCTATAGCAGTTTTTCGGACAGTCTCGCTAAAATGCCCGCAAAAATTTACATCATTTTATTGTAAAATATTCACACATACTTATAATATTACCTAGATTACAATTTTCGAACATCTCTTATTTATTATTAGATATATTTCGGGACTTAATCGCATGAATTATTTAAAGGTACGAACGGGTCGACCCGTGACCACGATCGGTGCGATTCGATCGAAACGTCGGGTAAACAAAAGGTTACGTAACTTTAAATAATTCACGCCTTATCCCTAATATCTTATTTATTGTCTTGTAATAAATATATATTTAAAATAGCCGTATCTGTTCACTGGAGATATTAACAAAAACTAACCCACATCAACCACTTAAACAGTTTCTGAATCAGGAAAATAAGCTTTATTTTTTCGTGTTTGTTCGGAGTAGCCACAAAACACCTTTTTTTTTTTGTTGTTTCAAAGGTAAAATTCTAACTTCAATACTGTATCAAATTTAATCAAAATCGTTTAAGTATAACAGTAATTAACAGCTTGATCCCTGTTTCACTAGCCGAGCCATTTATTAGAGAGCTCAATAAAAATGGTCGATATATCCTGCATCCATGCAGGAGACCAGAGAGCCGCGGGCTTTAGATAATGTATATATATTCTCGTTACTGAGCCTATAAGCATCATCATCATTATTAACTGGTGTCGAGTGTTAATTCACAGGTGCGAAGTTATAACTTTAATAGTGATAATTAATTGAACAATTTAGAGATCTATTACCAAATTTTGTTCTACTGATGACGCTAAATGATGAGATAATCAACGATGTTTTTACAATTGATGTAATATGAAAAGCGTAATCTGAATCTAAACTCATATAACGATTATTAAAGGGCTAAAGAGATTATTTTTTGTTTGAACTCGCTCATCTTCGAATAAACAAAGCGATTAAGATGAAATTTGGAATGGATTTTGCTTAAAGAAGGTTATAGGCGTCATTAAAATCGAAATCTGATCCATGGCGGCGAAGCGCAAGTAAAATCTAGTATCGTTAAAAATATTCTTACATTGTAAGTATTAAGTCGGTAGCTCTTTAATGATACAGTTCATGTCTCCGTCCGTGTGGCGCCAATGCAAAGAACGGTGAAACTGTGACGAAAGGAATTGCCCATACCGTGCCCTGTCTACTTTCTTCGTTCAATTTCTACCTAATTAATATCCTGTTACCTTGGATACTGTGTTGGAATATGATTCATTTATTTCAAGATAAAGATCCTATCAAGGGGAAAGCTATAATGAAAATACCACTTTTATATGATGATGTTATGTAATGTTACTTGGAATTGTGTACATTATATTTTCCTTATGTATAATGAGGTTTCATAATATTCAGTATGGATAATGATGAATCAGAGGATAGATCTCTAATTATCTTTAATATTTTATTTTCACAATCATCTCCTTCACCTTCACTCTATGCAATATCTTAAACAGGCACTTTAGGAGCATTACATGGGAACATAGATCTAACACGCAGACTGCCTTTGTAATTTTAATAGACAATATTATTTAGATATTTGGTACGATTACCAATTAATAAACATTAAAATCCATATAATTACAAAACAAATTGATAGCAAATTATCGTTGGATGTGCCAATACAATGATATTTAATAGCAACTGCATTAAAAAGCCGTATCAGCATTTCTACGTAATATATGCATATAGCCATGGTGTTCAAACGTTTACCACATCGTTTAAGGTGTGGTGTGGCAACCTGCCTTTACTGCTATAAAACCAACATGAGGTTGTCAACTTTTTGGCTGATGCAATAGGGTAGCTGGCTTGCATGTGCTTGTTTATCCATTACAGGTGGGTCAAGCGATATGATATCAAAAGGGCTTTGATAGAAAGGTGAAAATTGTATATCCTAAGTACGGGATTACCAGTTTGTATGTGTTACACTTGAACACACTTACAGTTACCTGATAATAATCTCGCATTGGTTTTTTTAAATATATTTATCCATGTGTAAGCTTCGTGGAGCTACTGATCTACATTAATAAATAGGTAAGTTTGTAGGCTTGGATTTAGGAACTTATCTTTGATACTACTCAGATCATCAGAGGCTTTGATGAAATTTAGTATGAACGGAGCTTTTGAAACTTCATTGTTCACACTCAAAGAACTAATAATTTCGTAATTGTCTTGTGTAGAACTGACATGCTTTTATTTTCACACAAGACTGCTACTAAATTACTAGTTCTTCGAGTGTAAACAAGATTTATCAATTACGTATAACAGATAATTAGGTATAGCTCAGTAGACTTTCAACCATTAAAACTGATATCAATCATCAGTATGAATCGGACATAGGCCTCTTTAACTTAGGCCACAATATACTGATGCAGGTACCTAATATTCAGCCATTACCTATATCGTCGACTTACTATTACTTCTACACCACTTTTTACATGAGCATTTTAAATACAATCAGATGGATTTAAAATTAGCACATAATAGCAAAAGCGATAAATTCATATTTTGCTAAGAGGATTATAGATCATTCATTATCAAGAGTAACAAATGCGACGGCACGTGGTTGCAATAAATATCAATTATTAACTGTCTTAGTACCTACATTGGTTAATGGCTGAATTGATGCGGCCTTGTACTTCGATAAAAGTACCAAGTAATTAATTATGATTTATGCATATTCATCATTAGCGAAGAAATCATTACCTACGGTTATTTTGAACTTATAACTGTTTTTCACTGATTCAATAAAAAGAGTATTAGCGGTATCTCTCAAACTGTCTTCACGAAAAAACTAATGAACAAATTTTGCTATATTTTTATAATCTATACTAATATTATAAAGCTGAAGAGCTTGTTTGTTTGAACACGATAATCTCAGGAACTAAGAGTCCGAATTGAAAAAATATTACTGTTGGATAGCTCATTTATCGAGGAAGGTCATAGGCTATATAAACATCCCACTACGACCAATAGGAGTGGAGCAGCAATGAAAAATAATGTTGCAAAAACGGTTAAAATTACCGCATACGAAATTGCGCGGATCAACTAGCGTTATATAATAGCACATATGCAACAAAATCAATAACGCTGGCGAAGCCACGGAGAAGATCTAGTATTAAATAAAATATTTAATCCATTCTATTATCTGTAACAACTCGTACAACTACTGATCGGCTTCAGCCCCTTCAATGGAGAGAACGCAAAAACATTCGTGTTTTTAAAAAAAAAACTTATAATATGTCGTGCAATTCAAAAGTAATATTTAAAATGTCCCAGTGAAAATTACTTTCAATACATATTTAAAAACTAAAAAAGGAATTTAAAATATAATCTTGCATAATATAATCGCTTGCACAATCTTGTTCAAAACAAATAAATATTATTTAAGACCTGTTCGCCTTTCGCTTACTTTTTGTGTGGTCACCGCACAGCGCTAATGTATCGAATGAAGATTGCTTTTTTATAATGAACTTTGAAACCTTTAGAATAGGGTTGAAAATAGGGATTGGTTTTTTCTGCAGATTTTTAAATACTTCGTAATATAAAGCCTTAGGTGATTATTAAGGTTGCACTCTGGTTTATTTTTACTAAATCTTTCTCCACCGCAAATATCAAACTCTTAAAAAAATATACCGCCATTTTATTTCGTTTTCAAAAAAAAACGTTCTTATAAAGAAATTCAATACAATACAAGTTCAATACACAAAACAGCCGTCTGGGGGTCACGTGCCCCCGTGCCCACCCCTGGATCCGCCTATGTTTTTTTTATTTAAAACGGTTGTTTTTTTTTTGTCGTACTTAATGTGTGTGGTCTGCATTCGTGGGTAAAATATTATTGACATTAGAGAACTACAATATACTACTTACAGACTACGGAAGTTTATATTACAGAAACCAAACGACCTTGTTGACAATATGGCGCAGTTTATACGTGTAATCCAGATCAAACTGAATTACACTCTCTTTGTTAGATTCGTATTGATTAATAGATATTGATTGATTCATTAATTCTTCATCTGAGGCATATACATACGGGCGGATCCAGGATTTCACGAGAGGCAGATAGCAGTGCCGGATCTAACGTGTAAGCATTGAATTGGGTATTTGACTGAAGTCAAATCAGCCTCTTTTTTAAGAAACGTCAAAAACGAGCCGCTCTGTACAAATTTGTATGAAATGCTAGCATGTCACGTTTTCTATGGTCAAATTATTTACTTTCAGTGTTTCTCTTTATGATTATAAATTAACTAACACATTAAATTAATAAACAAACATATTTTTTAGAACACTTTATGTCATATTTTTACCTAGTTATTATAAAATATTTTATTTGAATAGTAGTCAAATACCCAATTTTAGCATGACACCAAAAAATAAACAGGGGAGGCGGGGCACAAGACTACTAAATGAATATTTATGAAATATAGCGAAAAGGTGTCTTGTAGCAGCCGCTACTTAGTTTGACAGCTAAATAATAATAATAATAAACATTTTTAGGGGCGGGGGGGGGGGGGGGCATTTCATACATGTAAAAGAAGCTGATTTTTTTTTCAGTAAACTTCAACGTGTGGCACATCATTCGACAGGTCTCTTAAAAACATTTTAAGGTTTCTAATAAACTTTTTTCATTGAGTGCATATTATTCGAAAAAAAACGCTCCGAAAGTTGCAGAAATTGTCTCCCCCCCTCTTAAATTATGAACCGAGTGTAACTTTTTTTTTCTTTTTGGCTTCGCCGTAGTCGGCTAAAAAAAAAAAAAGAACTCACATGATGTATATCGAAGTGAAGGATGCTCTCTATGTAGCTAGGCAGCTGGTTGACGACGGTGAAGTAGCCGAAGACTGAAGCGCCGTGAGTGATGATAATGGCCCACACTGGAGGTGACAGCAGTATTCCTCGCCAGGGTATTGGCATGTGCTGGAAAAAAAATGGATTTATTTATACATGTTACGGTTTTAGCTAATATTCCATTATAGTATTGCTCGTGTTTTAAGATATTGCTTTACTAAAGAGCAAAGGCGTGTACGTAAGGGAGAGGATTTGGAGGTTGAATCCTCACCCCTCCATCAACCATGAAACGATTTATAGCCGGTTTTATTATTACAAGAGTTAAACGGCCCGCTATATTTTAGGTTCCGGCAGAATTTCCTCCACTCTACCATAAAATAGGCCTGGGTGCACCTCTGTTGAAGAGAGAAAAGGAATTTAATCTGAAGGTGGATTAAAATTCCTGATGAAATTCCTTCCAAATTCAAACTCAAAGTTTGAATTAGGTAAATGCAATACAGTTGGATCAACGTAACTAGACCGGATTGAAGTTAGGCTTTTATCACTTTCGCGCATGTCATAAAGATGCGACCCTAAAATTATTTACGAAACAATTAATTATTTTTAATCGATTAAAAATACTAACAAAATTTTAATTCAACAATATAAAAATACTAGGTATATGAGTTCATAAAAGTTTAAATTTAGAACACTTACAGTAAATACTAAAGAAAGTTTAAAAAAAGAATTCTTTACGAAAAAAATCACAAAAATAATGAGTTAGTAATACTAATTATGACAATGTCCTTCCAATCCTCTGGGTATAGTTACCGCCCTCGCTTCCTGTCACCATTTAGTACTAAAAAATGCATCTGCGCAACCACTTTTAGCTAAATTCGATCCGGTCAAGTTACATTGATCCTAGTATACATAACAACTCGTAAAGCAATGCTAGAGACAATAACAAGGCAATAAAAACATACACCCAAAAGTTATTTTCAAAATTAGTTGTTTTTATAGGGTTGGCAATACGCAAAAATTATACTGATATTTCCAGCTACAGTCCAGTACGTACCTACGCTAATTTGACACACTTCATTTTTATAAACAAAATTCCACTTTAATAAAGGGAACATATTACTAAAATCCATTAAACCTAATCAATTTCGGAGAATTGGCTCACCGTTTATGAAATTCAAACTTTTTCCATTCATACTCGCTTATCTGAAGTTGTGAGTCAACGAATGCAAGCTGATGTCACTATATTGTTTTAATACTATGAATACGTTCCAAAAAAATCAATTCCATATGTGCCACTGTACGATAATGATCAATGACATAGTTTGTTTTGGTAGACTTCATTTTGTATTTGAGTTCGGTATGTTAGTAGTAAATCCTTTTTTTATTAAATAATGATTATTATAAAACAGCCAAAACTGTAATAAAATACTTAATAAATTAAGTCTCGTATTTCATCACTATTTTACTGTAAAATCAACTTAAACAAATCTCATGAAGAGTTTGTTTGTTTGAACGCGATAACATCAGGAACTACTGGCCCGAATTGAAAAATTATTTTACTGTTGGGTAGCCCATTTATCGAGGAAGGCTATAGGCTATATAACATCACGCTACGACCAACAGGAGCGAAGCAGCAATGAAAAATGTTGCATAAACGGGGAAAATTTACGCCGACGAAGTTGCACGGGTCAGCTAGTTGGTTTATACGTTACACAGTACAGTTACATAGGTCATAAAAGCTCAAATGTATGAATCTCAAATCATGAATTCAAAGACCTATGTAGCCAGCGTTAAGACGTCTTGAATTTAAAAGCTAAAATTTGACTTCATTACACCACTATAATACTCCTAACTAGTACCTACCTACCAATAATCTACATATCTCAGTTCGATATCAATCTACAACGAAATCATCTATACTAATATTATAAAGCGGAAGAGTTTGTTTGTTTGTTTAAACGCGCTAATCTCAGAAACTACTGGTCCGATTTAAAAAAAATCTTTTTTTGTTGGATAGCCCATTTATCGAGGAACGCTATGGCTATATAAAATCGCGCTACGACTAATAGGAGCGGAGCAGCGACGAGAAATGTTGCAAAAACGGGGAAAATTTACGCATACGAAGTTGCGCGGGACAGCTAGTGATATAATAAGTTTAAACAGGAACAGTCCAGTCTCGAAGACCTCAATAAAAGATTTCAAAGAACCGCAATTGCATTCATCGTAAATATCAATCTTTCCATTTAACATAAATGTATTTAGTACTAAAGAACGGTCGCCTTTGTTGTTAAAAATCATACAGAGATATAAATATAATCAACATTATCTTCACAAAGGACATGGTTCTCGGAAGCCAATGGTATTTTACCCCGTAAGGAAAAAGGCGTTATGGCGTCAGTCTCAGTAATCCGAATCGGAATTTTAATTAAAAAATAATAAGGTTTACAAGCGAGCTCTTAAATAGCAATTACAGTAAAATATTTGTTCGTACACATAAAACAATACGCGCTAATTTATTTAATAACTTATACACAGCTGTTTAAATAACATAAATAAATCATTGAGGCTTAATTGTTTTTTTACTTACTCGTTGATTTAATTTAATGGTATAGGGACACATTTAGAGATGTAACGGTTTTTTGTAAAAGTTATTACCTACCTAATGTCAATGTTACGTTAAACCTTATGGTAGATGACTGTCAAGTCAAATCAGTATCTTTTTAAGTAACGTCAAAACGATGCGCCTCGTACTAATTTACATGAAATACAAAACAATGACGTCATTCTTTCGTATAAATACAATAATTGCATTTTTGAAAGATAAAAAAATTTGAATCCAGACTCAGGAATAGAACCCGAGACTTCCGAAACTGGCTACGGAAGTCTCGGGTTCAATTCCTGAGTCTGGATTCAAATTTTTCTATCTTTCAAAAATGCAATTATTGTATTGGTAAAGTCTTTGGCAAGAAATGCCTATAAAAATTACTTCAATTCTTTCGTATAATTAAAAAATTAAATATAAATTCATGATAACGTAAAATTGTAAAGAAACATTGTTTTTCAGAATATTTTTACAAATGCTATTTCCTGTATGTTGTAAAATATTTTTAAGCATAGCTTTTATTGCGGGCTTTGAGCGCGGCGACCGAATCAAGAAATTCCGTAACGAAAATAAAATCTAACACCCCCCACTCCGCCTAACGTTCGCTTAACGTATATGTATATGGTACGACTGTAAGAAGGTAGCACGGATCGAGACGAGCTGCGCCGAAATGTAATAAAAAGAAAAAAAATATATTTAACTTATGGAATTAAAAATGTTTTTTTGCATTTTTTTTAGTTGATAAAAAATGCTATACAATAGCTTTACCGCGGCAGTCCCCGAGTGCAATACATTTTTTTTTTGTTATTGTAGTCATCTTCCCAATTCTTTAGGAGAATGAAATCTGAGATTAAGGCACTGTCGGTCCATAGATAAGTAGGTAATCATTTTCAAAATATGTCTCATTCTGTCCGTGCCTAAGAGCACGATATTCAGGCTCCTAATTTCTCTCCGGTGGTATCAGATTTCCTACCCATCGGAATATTTTTTTTTTATTATTTTTTTATTTTTTTTTTTATTTTTTTTTTCGTCGGCTCGTCTTTAATGAGATTGGCCACCGTGACCGAAATCGCACATATGGAATGGTCTCCTAAGTGATTTCGGCCACAATCACACGAGGAAAACAAATATTTGACGAATCGTTATACACACTGTATGGTTGTAACTAGGTTGTTGCAACCTAGTTTAAAATTGCGGTTAGTTAGAGATGTAAATAGACATGGTTTTTTTTGTTAAATTGATAAGTATTAAGTCCGTAAATTGTTTTAGGCATTATAATATTAATAATATTGGTTTGGGGAATCGAGGAAGGCTGAATGCGTCGTGATAACCAACATCAACGCGGGCAGATCCGCGGCAAAAGCTAGTTCTTATCTTATCTTGGAACAACTCACACAAAGCTATCTGATCCCAAACTAAGCAGAGCTTGTGCTATGGAAACCAGACAACCGATAAACATACATAAATATTTCTAAATACATATATACTAGCTGACCCGCGCAACTTCGTCTGCGTAAATTTTCCCTCTTTTCTTCCTTTTTTTTTGTCGTAGCGTGATGTTATAACCTATAGCCTTTCTCGATAAACGAGCTATCCAACAATAAAATATTTTTTTCAATGCCGCCCAGTAGTTCCTGAGATTATCGCGTTCAAACAAACAAACAAACTCTTAGGAGTATGAAAAATAGATGTTGGCCGATTCTCATAGATACCGGATAAGCACAAAAAAATTCATCAAAATCGGTCAAGCCGTTTCGGAGGAGTATGGCAACGAAAACTGTGAGACGAGAATTTTATATATTAGATTATAGATAAATAACACCCAGACACAGAATAAACCATCGTGCTCATCACACAAAGTTTTATCCTGGGTGGGGGGATCGAACCCACGACCTCTTGTGCAGCAGTCGGATACACTCCCACCACGCCACAGAGGCAGTCAAGTTTGTAATAAAATAAGAATAAATATGAAATAGCGGTTTAGTTACGTAGGTATTATATCGGAACACCTAACCACGCCGATTTTTTTTTTTGTACCTAGGTCACAGGCAAAAAATAATGAGTTACTATGAGGAAAAAAACCTTAAAATATTCCTACAGTGAGGAATTATTTTGGCAACACCTGACTACCTAATTAAAATTCTTGTAACATATCGAGAAGGCAGAAAGGTACAAATCACTAACAAAATTTATTAGCTCAAGGCTGGTCTCATTTGAATATAATCGTTTGTAGATTGACGAATGTGTAATTGTGTATGTTACCTGTATAATTAAGGGGGAGGAGATTTTGCAATTCTATTTAGACCGACATGAGTTGTGAGTGACTAGAAGAAAATACATAAGTTGTATCTAAACTAATATTAATGTGAAAGTTACTGTCTGTTATCTTTTCACTCTTATACGCTGAACCGATTTATATAAAATTTGGTATTGATATAGGTTGCAATGACCCCCCAAAATCATTCAAAATTTACTCATTCCGTATTTCCATTCATAGGAGGCCTAACGACCCTATCTGGTTCAACCACTCCCCCAACGACAATTTCAGCCAGGGGGCTTGAATTGTTGTTTGGGGGGAGGGGCGGTAATAAAAAAAAACTCAACCTATCAGTGGCGGAACCAGTATTGTTGTTGAATCCTAGGAAAGGACATAGCATAGTTTTTATCTCAATAATTAATATGCGAAAGCTAGTTTAACTTATATTTAATGGACATAGTACAATGGTCATTCGCGGCTTAGGTTGACCAAACGGACTATGGGGTTCATGCATGTATTCCTTACAATTTGATTAGGTACTAATTTGTGGCAATAAACAAACCCTTTTTTTAATTAAATAAAAACGAAATGTTTTATATCACTCAGTGACAACCCTGGTGTAGTAACAGGCTGTATAAATTCGTAAATCGACGCGCGCGCATCGTACGACGCGTACGCATAATTCGTACGTATTCGCGAATTACAACGAATTGAATTTGTACAAATGAAGGTGTAATGAAGGTATTATGTATAGTGACGTGAATTTCTACAACTGTTTGTATGTTCTCTTATGTAATTGATGTACTCGTATTTTAGTTCCTTATTTTTTGTACGTATGTTAATTTTGTGTGTAATTTATTCGCTCTTTCTAGGTGATAATATTGTTTCTTTTATTGTTTTCGGGCGGCATATAAAAATCGAGACTACTGAAAAAAGCTAATACATACGTACATCGCTCGAGCAATGCAGACATAGACTTCGTTCACGGGGACGGAATATCGGAACAACACGGAACAAAGTGGTCCGAGGTGGTCCGAGATACCGTGTTCATGAACCATGTCTAGGTATGTGTTGCTTTTTATCTGCCTGTTTCTGATGTAGCTTGATCACTCATCAATTACAAAAATTTGGAAACACGTTTTCCCAGCTAGGTACCTACATGTGTAACTTTAGGTCTCACTTGTATACGATCCTAATCTATCTCCTGTCGTGTCGGATTCCCGTCCCATCAGGCTATGAGAGTGAAGGAATACAGAGTGCACTTGTGTCTGCACATATACTTGTGCACTATAATATCTCCTGCGTAACCGAAATCGGTTAGGAGTACAATTAATCCCCAACTCCGGAATTGCTCAGCACCAGAGCAATTCCACTCCCTTAACCAACATCGTGAAATTCTTTACAAGACAATGACAGAATTAGTCGAAAAATCAGGATTGCTGTATGTACTTTTCGCTACCTTACCTATTGCTTTTCAAACTTTGCATTAAATGTAAATGTAGAATCATGTCAACTCCTTAGGTATCATAATTAACACAAATGTAGTTTTTGTTGCCTAAATAAACAAAATTTAAATTTCAAGATTATATAGAAGACGAGAAGTGTAAGACACTCACCCCCTTGCTTCCGGAGTCTCGCTGCGGGATAGTCTTCAACAGGAAGTTGCGTTCCGTCTCCGAGATGCGAGGGTGTTGAGCTGGCGTGTCATATACCACTGCGAACCATGCCACTGACCACATCACACCGATTATACCTGTAGGAAGATCGAGGAGTTAGCACGATAATAAGTCCTTTTTTGAGACATTTCTTGCGCTAGGACACAAGATCTGTGTCTTAGAGAACTTTGTAAACGTAGAATTAACGAAAAGCACAATTTGTGGATTAGACAAAGTAGACTCCATTGTGGGAATCGGTCTAACGACCTCTTGCGCAGCAGTCGTACATACAAAAAGCTGTCAGTATATGATGGTGTCAATAATTATCGGGATTCTAGCCTTGTCTAGGTTCGCCACCTCTTTTCAGTCCACGCCTATGGGGAATTAGACCCTCGTCTAATTCCCCATAGGCGTGGACTGAAAAAAGTCATCTGACTTAAACCTTTTTATAGTGGGGGCTTGTATGTATATGAATCATTAAATCGTCTTGCGTAATAAATGATAACTGCGTAATTATTGAATCCTTATTCAGATTAGAATTAATCCCGAAAAATGTGCAGCGATTGACGTGGGCGATGCTGTAACTAAAACCTTAGCAATACGCCAACAACCTGCTTAGAAATCAGGGACAATAGAAATCGCTTGTAACGGCACTGTCACCTATAAATCAGTAAGCGAGTTAAATCCTATATAAATACAAATCTGCGAGAGTGCAATAAGTCCTTTTATGACTCGTAAATGTTCAGCACATCTATAAAGTTGGTCGTAAGCTTTAAGAGCTGATGGTGGACCTGGCTGACCTCTTAGAGAGACTGGTGTCTTTGTAAAAGTCTTGTTGGATATCAGGACTATGCATTTTTTCCAAAAACCGGGTATTTTCGTACATAAATGCATTCTTGGGATTTTGTGAAAATCGTGATTTTTTTGTAAATGAAGCAAATACCAATAACGCAATAAAATAAGTGTTAAGCAGTTTCTTTACTACTAAAGTGGATACATTACCCGTGAAGTAAAACGCAGATTCCCATCCGAAGTGTGCTATGAGGAATCCGCAAATCGGCATAGTTATCGCCGCACCGAGGGATGATGCTGTAACAAAACTTTACATTAATTTCAGATTTAAATCGAAGTAAAAGAGGAGTGGAGAATACGACAAACATGCCACACAATAGTACCGATTATTCCTAGTTCTTTTTAAGCTTTGGGAATATCCTTTATCCAAGAAAGAGGCTTCACAATAGATCTTTTAGGGCACAGCGACTGCCGGGCTCTTTGTACCGACATTTCTATCCAAGTATAATTACCTATACAGTATAATATAATAATATCTAAATGAGCACTTTCGTTCTCCGTCCTTGTAATGAAGCCGGATTTTAAAACACGGAGAAGAGTCACGACACAGGGCACAATGTTCAGCCCTTGTTTGGTTGAAAGGAAGAGTACAGTTGTCAAAAGGTTACTTTCTAAAAGTATTTTCTCTGGTTAGTATGGTACTGTACCTTTTTTATTTATTTAAGTAGGTACAGCCACATCATACATATTTTTTTGGTATAATGATATTAATTATATAAGACAATTACGGTGTGACAATTCGGATTCGATTCCTGGGTCTGGACTTCAAATTTTTCTATCTTTCAAAAATGCAATTATTGTATTTGTAAAGTAATTGGGAAGAAATGCCTATAACGGTGTATTATATTATAACATTCACTATAAAATGTAGAGAGGTATGGGTTTATCTAAATTATAAAATATACATTTTAATTCTTACAATAATGTTCTATACCTACCAGTTTGAGGATCATTGTTTATTACAGTGTGTACCTAATAAGTGAGTTTAGATATAAACTGAGAACTCGCAGATTGATTTTGTAAATGTTAATTGTATCTTCGCTTTAAACTTGCTGAGTGAATTATGGAAGATGTCAATGTCAGGATAGCGAGCCTGGATAGTATTATACTGATCGATGATTCTGTATAAAGGTGATCGTGTACCCAAATTGGTTCTAAATGAGGGTGTATGAAATATCTTTATAATTTTATACCTTGTTCTTGGCGGACACAATTACGACGTATCCACATATAAACCTTCGACAACTTTACTTAACCTCGGTGATCCGGCCACCCACTGCGTAATAGCGGTAAGTAGAAACATGAGAATTAGTCATAAATGATACTAATATGTCGGAAATCTTAATGGCTTTAAGATTGGATCAATCAATATAGTATTCTGAGAAAAACAGCTTAGCGTTCTCTCAGGGGCATGAAAGGACCTTGTTGGGTAGCGTGTGACCTGTTACAAGGTGTGATATATTTGTGTGTTATATCTGTATTTTTACATGTCTAAAAAATGTTGTATGTAACTAATTAATCCGGCCATAAATACTGTTACATAAAAACTATATTTTTTTCAACTTTTTAATTACTTTGAATTTGGAACGCGTTTATTATTTTAAAAGTTCTTTCGATTTCGCGCCATTTCACATTGTTTTTATTTTTTGCTGAGACTCTATTAAAATAAATTTTAGTAATATTACATTACTTCATTAAAAAAAATTGTATTTTAATTTGTAACGGAACTTATGGCCGGACTAGGTATATAGTTGGTGAGAAAAATGCACGCGATGGTAAACCTTGTAGCAGAACCTCACCAATTTTGATTTGGCCGAGTGATGGCCGGTCTAATTACCCACTAAGGCCCTTTTCACATATCCCGGTTGCCGGGTAGCCTGTGCCGGTCCCGTGAAAGCTAACATACAGGCTATCTATACCTACACTTCGCCTCCGGGTATCCGGAACCGGGCATCAAACAACCGGAACGTGGGTAAAGGCTGTAAGTGTAGATACTACGTCGTCGTGACGTAGTACTTATACACTTCATACGACGCGTCGTATCGTATGAAGTGTGTGAAGTACTACAGGTTTTTGCCATCTAAATACGTTTCAATTAATTACTTACTGATAACGTCCCTAATAACACGTAGGTATACATGTTTATTGTCGTGTGCAAAAAGCATAATATGTTACATCGCAGTCTATAAGAGGCAGTAACTTTTCCCGGCAACTTCGTTCGCGTGGAAATTTTGAAAAACAAATCTTTTCCAAGGGAACCGTACATTTTTCGGAGATAAAAAAATGGTTGTGGTTGTTCTGTACAGTCGGTTTACAGACGATAATTTAACGTGATAACGTCTTAAGAAAACATTGATGACATTGTAATAGCAGTATGTATATATTAGCATGTATTCGATTAGGTATTTTTGTGTATATACGAGTATAATGCCTTTTTTTTATTTCTCGACCTTTATATACTTTTATTATTATTATTTTTATTTATCTAGTTTTCTACAGTCTGCACCTATATATTCTTAAGTTTACATCACCCAAAGGTAGACTGGGGGTTGTATGGTCGTTGACTGGCAGAGAATGCTTTTAGCATTAAGTCCGCCTTAGTACTCTATTTGTACATTAAGTGTTAAATAAATAAGTGAATAAATAAATGACATTGTAATAAACAACTATGCCTGTGACACAACCAAATCTGGATAGATTGAGAGTGGGATATTCGTGATAGGTACATACAACAGTTGTTGTCTAATTCTATTTGCGTCAGAATTCCTAGTGCGTACTAGCGTACTAGTAGTATGGTAAATCAAACAATATGGCTGACTTTAGCACTTAATCGTGAACTTGGCAATGGTGAGAGAAGGTCACGTTGCATTGCCAGCCACACCCGCTAGTTTCATATAAGGACAAATGTATAACGGATTTCGATACATAGTATTGTAGTATTACTACAAAGTAGCACAAGTGCATGAGTTGAAAATTGCCAAAAAGTTTTGGAACCTAGTTCCTTATAGCACGATATCAGTTGTTTGAGTGTTGAGAGGCTAGACGAAAAAAGGCGTAACATTTTAACATCAATCAAAAATATATTATTTATGATTATGTGAAGCTAGAATAAGGAGCTTGAATTATATAGGTTGTTTGTATTTCTGTAAAAGGTTGTTTTATTTTTTTTAACTTTTTTTTACGTGTGTTTTAATCCCCACGGATCTCAATTTCCCAACCCGTCAAGGGCACGACAGGTGGGTATGTCGGACTCTAACCGACTAAAAAATCACATATTGTTACGTCTTGTAGATCCAATGTTTATTTTACCAACGTGCCTATATCAATAATATATGTTTGAATAATCTAAATTTGAAATAAGACATTTTTTTAAATGTTATGTTCTTTCAGTTTTTTTTTTTAAACCTTAATTAATACAAACACAAAAAGATATAGCAAAAGGCATTAGGTTCCAATCGGGTGTCTATAAGACACCTCTCTGTTTTATTGTCTTTGTCGTAAGATCTAACTGCTTGCCATAATTTGCTCGCAAACAGTCTTAATCTGAACTTCCACTGCAAAAGAATTTAATGATTCGTCATTTACTCAAAATTTTGGGGACAAATATTGGGGATTTCTACCACTTGACTTTTTTTTTTGGGAAAATTTTTATAAGTAAACGGTGATCTAGGTTTTATGACACCGAGCAATAGACTAAAATATAGGCAGAAATCGTGAAATTAATTTGAAATCTGTTCATTCTTCTTAAAAAATGTTATTAACTATGTTTAAATTTATTTTTTTTTGTGATGGAAGCCCTAATATGAAAACATATGAAAGGAACTTCTCAACTGGCCTTGGAAACCTGATTTAAGGGGGCATTACACTGAGAGAATTATTTATTAAGCGCTACGTACACAGCGACACGATCGCCGGCCTCGCTCTTCCGCACACAACCATTACTTCACAGTGCGCAGGAGTGCAGGTCAAAATAAAGTAGAATATTCGTTCGTACATAATATGTTAGATTACGAACGATAACTATGACAATACGAAAATGCTCGTTTTTGCATTTTTCCGCAACTTCAAGATTTATTTGCGGGATCATATTAAGACATTAAATTAAATTTCTTTATTTCATCTACTAGAAAAACTCTTTGACTAGTGATTTTTTTCGTGTCCTAATATTTAGGATTTCTATATAAATTTTTGAGAGAGCCGAACCCTGTTTCGCGTAATCTGCCCTTAAGACTAACACAAAGGGAACAATCGCTTTAAAACTTAAAATCACTTGTCTACCGTTAGCGACAGTCACTTTCAACTAGATAAGTCATTCATATGTAGACTGTACACAACATCACACAAACGTTGACCTCATATGTGTAAGGAACTTTCCTACGAGCTGTCATGGCTCGTCTTGAGGAATATTTTACATTTGATTGATTGCTTATTTGTGTGCAAAGTTTAGTTGAAATTATTGTTAAATTGCGCGCATATTTAGGCATTAGTCTTATCAGTGTGTATTATTCATATTATATTTAGCTTGAGATGTATTGAGCGTGTTTTGGTGTAACTTATGTAGCTTAGGATAAACTTTAAAAAAATCTAAGCTATACAGTATGTATATTTAATCCCTGTCCGACCTGTTAATGTGTTGTTAGGTATCATGTTCCCATTCGATTTATGTCATTTTTTTAAACTTTTTTTTTCTTGATAAAAGTCATAATATGGGAAAACATGTGGAGGCGGAAAAGATTGTTTTAATTGTAAAGAGGCTTTATCCGTACACAAATCGACGAATTTAGGTAATATATCATTTTGATGGATATAATTATTTTTCTATTTTTTTAGCATTATTAACAGAATACCTACTACACACTTTGGTGGTTGGTCGGACAGTGATTAATTTACACCTTACAATCGATGGTAGACCGTTGAAGTTATTGATCTTAGGTTAATCTCATGTCTAAAATGACGGTCAACAGCTTAGTCAGGAATTACATCAACTAAATTCGAGCAAAATCTAACCTGCGTGTAAACCTGGGATACGGTTACGTCTCGGAAAGGTTGGAACTTTCGATTGATTTTACACCTGTGATTCCGATACCTTTAAATAGGACGTTTTACGGTGCCTAAGGTTGCCTAAATCGGTTTAGCTGTTTTAGCGTGAAAGCGTAACAGACAGACTGCCTCTGTGGCGCGGTGGGAGTTTGTCCGACTGCTATGCAAGAGGTCGTTGTTGCTCCGAGTCTGGGTGTACTTTGTGTCCCTGACTTGTATGTTTGTAAAATCCCCCGCGACACAGGGCTTGCACACTAATGCGGAAGTCGTCTTTAAAAAAAAAAATAAAGAGTTACTGTAATATTTTTATTATTAGTATGGATTACTTAGGGAATCCGGAGGATCAACAGCTGAATTGAAACCTTAGTATTAATCGTCTATAAGCAAGATTTATTTCACAGATAAATGTGAGAAAGTTTAGAAAGTGCAGCAATAATGGTTACAAATGGTTTCAAATCATTTTCATAGTGATATAGCACTGGTATTACGAGCAATAACCTAAAGTAAACATTAGAATAATATTGTGGGGTGGCCACAATAGCTCAAACTTCTTAGGACATTTATAGACATTAATATTATTTATCAACCGACTTCAAAAAAGGAGGAGGCTTTCAATTCAACTGTATGTTGTTTTTTTTTTGTATGTTTGTTCACCGATTACGCAAAAACGGCTGAACCGATTTGAAAAAAATCTTATTGTGTTTGGTCCCGTTGTTATCAGATTAGCACCTGACGATGGTATTCTGGAAAAATTAAGGGATCTCTTCTAATGTTAAAGACACACATTATTTATATTTCAAAGTGATTCGTGCATTTACTCTCAAAAAGCACTAATTGGTGAAGTGAAACAGATGAAGACCACAAATGACGAGCGGAACTGTTCAATATTCCTCGGATTGCGATTAAATTATTTTAATATGGTATTGAGTAGCACTTTATTCTCGTCATACTACTATTACACAATCTAATAGAGCTGGTGGTGAACTATCATATAAACTCCTCAACAATTAACGGCCCTGCATCGGGAAAAGCAATATTTTGTAAAAGGACTTGCGCAGTTGACATAAACGGTAAGTAAGTTGGTAATACATATTATTGTATTTTTTTAAAGGACTTTTTCCGGCATATAATGGCACTACAGTCAAACAAAAATATTACTTTTTTCATGTTGTTTTCTGTTTAATAAGTACTCAAAATAGATAAGTCTAATTTTTTGTTCCAGGAACTCTTCACAAACCGTTGGACTGAAGAATTAAAACCTTTACTTTTTTCCACGCAATGGAGTTACGAGCAGTAATTAAGTTAATAATAATAAAGAAAATGCAGTAACATTTTATTGATATTATAAACATTATTTCTTTATATAGGGTGATTTGTAATAATATACTATTAACTTCCCAATTGTGGCTTCTTTATATTATAGGTATTAAATAACTTTTTCATATTAATTTTGGAAAATATTTCTCTGGTCTGTTTCTGGTTTGTTAGAGCCCAGGCTAAAATCGTTTTTTGCAGATTCTAAACGTCACAATAAGCAACGATTTCACTCTATATACTAATATATAACAAATCACCCTGTATATTTTGATCAAAGCAACGGGGAAGGAAGAGATGAGAGTAGTTGACAAAATTCTAATTAATCAATACTAACTATTTGTGAATGTATCTACAGCTAATACTAGCAAATTAATGACTACCGGTTTATTTGACGACAGTAAAAGTTCAAGGCGTTTTTGGTGCTAATAAAATGTATAATTATTCGCTAAGGCTAAGGTTTTCCTCCAAAATACCTAGACCCAGTTCATAAAGGACGTATCGAAGGGCGATGGGTCGTGACTTGATTCTGAAACAATTATTTATGACTATATTCGTTAAAGGTTACCTACTGTCAACAATGTATTCAAATTAGTCAATGTGTGACTGAACTGTACATATCTCGGAAGCTATCAGCGTTCGATATCCATCTAATATCTTTAAACGAGCTTATACAGGGTGTAACAGAAAGGTGTGGTCATATTTCAGCAGCGGATAGGGTATTTTATCAGTATTGTAACTACCATGGTGCCATTATTTTACATAGTTATAGCATATTCTTTTTGTCAAAATTCAGTAGTGAAAGACGTATGGCATAAGAATTATACCTGACTATTATAGCGGTGGGAGTGTATCCGACTGCTACGTAAGAGGTCGTGGGTTCAATCCCCACCCAGGATAATACTTTGTGTGATGAGCACGATGGTTTATTCTGTGTCTGGGTGTTTTAGCTATAATATGAATGTATTTAGATATATATTTAAATAAGTATGTTTATCAGTTGTCTGGGTGCCATAGTACAAGCCCTGCTTAGTTTGGGATCAGATGACGTTGTGTGAGTTGTCCTAAGATATTATTATAATATGTTAAGGGCACGTGTACACAAAACATTCACCACAGTCGCCGCATATTCATATTCAGAGAATTCGAATATACTGTCTAATTAATAGACTTTACACGGCATACAAATATCTTTATTTCTACACTGTATGTGAGTTATGTAGTAGTTATCGTCTAATTTGAGTGTTGTTGTCAAATAATTATAGCTCACATTTTCTATTAACGATAACACTGGGCGGTAACCGTAAGCAGCCAATAAATTAACTTCTATAGAAACCAATATCATACTTGCTTCAAATCATGGGCATATCCAGGATTATTTTCCTGGGGAAGGACTTTCAAAACACCATTCAAATATTACATGGAGTAGTGAAAAATTATTTAAAATTTATTTAAATACAAAAACAAATGTCTCGTCTATTTACTGGCCTGTTGGTCTAGTGGTTAGTGACCCTGACTGCTAAGCCAGATGTCGTGGGTTCGATCCCCACCCAGGATAAAACTTTGTGTGATGCACGATGGTTTATTCTGTGTCTGGGTGTAATATATCTATAATATGTATGTATTTAGAAATATATAAGTATGTTTATCAGTTGTCTGATTCCCATAGTGCAAACTCTACTTAGTTAGGGATCAGATGACGTTGTGTGAGTTGTCCCAAGATATTTTTATTTATTTTCTATGGTGTCTATACAATCTCTAGTTTCGCCAAGAGCAAGAACTTAGAACTATTTTGGACTACTGGTTATTTTTGCTTCTTCATTAATATATGTATAAGTAGAACATATTTTAATACGGACTTTGAACAAAAGGTAAGCAAAATAAATTCCTGCAATATTAACAAGATTACCAAGTAAACATCATTACTAAGTTCGATGAAAAGTATTCTCTAATATCTTAGCCAAAAAGTCTAAACGAACTGCATTAAAATGTATGGAAACACTTGACCTGTGGTTTACAACAATGTAAAATGTAAGTAGGTGCCTAGTTAACCGCGCATTTATTTTACGGGCGGGCTTTATAGCATATAAATACTTTTATTTATAATAAGTATTTACCCTAAATTCGTTTGTTAAAAAAAAATGTCTCGAAATTTCTCGAATGTCAATAAAATCGTTAGAGAATTGCTAAATTCGATTTTTAAATCGTGTCACGTTCCATTTTCACTTTTATTTTAACAGTTACGAACTTTTTGTCTGGGACAGTTATTTAAGTTAGGGTGACCATGATTTTTATATGATATTTAGGACTTGTTTTTTTTGTAAATATTTTATTTGTGTATTTAATCACATCGGTGTGCATTATATTTTCATTTATAAGTATAATTAAAGGATAAATTTGTTTATTAGATTTGTATCATTCATAAAACTGTAGAAATCATATTATTATTATTCAATGAAAAGCTTATCAAATTTAACTTTTAATTAAAACATTTAGTTGAAAAGACGCAAAAGTAGCTTCATAACCTCATAAAATTAAATCATAAGCTTGACGAATGTGCAATATTTGTTTTCATTGCATTTATAAAGATTAAACATTCGATGTAATAGGTAGTAATAATATTATGATATCAGCAGTCATAACTGTATCATTCATTTATCAGTATCAGTAAAAGGAAGTTTTTGTATTGAAGTAAACACGATAACATTATTGAGCTATCGTTGATTTATATTTTTGTTTGAACGACCTATATGTTAAACAGATGACGTATAGTTCTTATGTTCGAGGCTCTTGAACTGTGCCGATTTATTGGTTAATAACTGCCACAATCAAAACAGTGGGCCAAGTCGTATCAACAGATGTATTTGATTCCAACCACTTGAAATACTAATTGATACTGATATTTTTATGGTTTTACCATATCAGCTTTGAATTCGTTCTTTCCCACATTTTCAGCTACCTATATACCATATATTCCAAGCCCAGTAAGTTCAGAGATAATTATTAACAAAAAATATTTAAAAAAATGTATTATATTATTAGGTAGGTATAGACTGATGATGATAGATGTCATTGACTGTAAAATTAGTTTCAAGGGTTGACTCGATCTGACTATATCATTAAAATCGGTTGTAATAATTTCATAATAACTAAATAACTTTTCTGTTGATTGTGTAATGTACGTGTCATTGTTAATTGTACGTGTATTAGTAAATATTCTGTTTATCTGCCATCATCGCAAGATATGTGGGTGTAATTAGATCTAAACGCACATTCCTATTTAGAAATATGTATCATAGAAAAATGTTAGTACTTGACTAATGTAAAGCTAAACGAGACGTGACTGTATAATTAAACGAAAACATCCTCCGCATCTGCATTCCCCTTCATGTGGGCATAGATTACAAAGCATGGCTACTAAACAGAACAAGATTGCAATTATTGCCTTTGCAGTTTAGTGTAATATGCCAATAACTGCATATATCATAATGAGGAAACGCATGACTGGATATCAAGGTTAACTTTACCATAAATTACTAATCAGATAAAAATAATGTTTGCGTGGTAGATAAAATCTAAGTCATGTAGAAAATAATAATTCTCGCATTGTTATGATAGATAATAATGTAAGTAATGTTTTTACTAAGTAATTGCAATAAAAATAAGACTGATTCATCATTATAGTAATTGCATAGTTTGCCTTGATTTATATGTACCAAATAAGACGTACTTATTGAAGGACAATGTCAACAGAACTGTAGGTGAACAGGAATAGAATCCGTACACATTCCTAACCTTGCCGGCACTCATAGTCGCCGCAACTATCACGTGACCGCGGACCAAACGTCCCGTACTAAAATAAAATGACTCGCACTTCTCAGAACTGGTTAACAGCAGCATGGCAACGGTTGCGCAAGGTTAAATCGTGCGGTCAAGTAATAACAGCCAATCAGCTTGCGCAGAAGCCGTGACGTCAGCGACCACGCCTGCGCGCGCCTCCGCCGCCATGTTGTCGCTTTCAAATACACGCAACGCTGCAGAATGTTTGCGCGCGGACCGATAACAATACGAGCCCTCTTTTACGTATAGATAACTATGACATCAATATCTTGCAAACGTATGATGACGATGAATTACGGAAAACGGTCAAGGCAACATAATATATTTAGATATGGCGCCCCAAAATTTACTATTAATTTGTTTGAGTTAGTAACGTCATCATAGCTACTATCCACGCTGCCTAATGTTTATTCAAACATATACGTAAGCCACATATCACTACTAAATTGGATAGGTAAGTATTTAAATCCACTTACCCATCATGTTTGACATGAATTTTGATCTGTCCATCGGTGGGATCCATTTGGATGCCATAGGAAGGATGGCTGGCCATGTTGCCCCAAGGCAAAATCCCAGCAATACCCGGGCTGCTACAATCCAGCCGTAGCCCATTGCAGCTGAGCCAGGAGTAAGGAGAGTCAAGATACTTGCTATGAGGGTACTGTAGCCGAACACTCGTCTGTAGGCAAAACACGTGAAATCATTTGAAAAACAATATTTCAATAATGTATTATATCACTACATGTATCATTAGTACAGGATTTATCAAAGCAATCCTTTTTCTGTTACATGTTTCCATTTATATTTAGTTTCATTCAGTTGATTTATTGATCGAATAAACATTAAACAGGCACTCGGATTTAATAATCGAAACGAAATTGTTTATGAACATGACGATATACATTTGTCATTTCATACGTTGTATTCAGAATAACTGCATGCTTATATGACAGGCAATTCAATACCGCACGTCACAAATTCACCACCCGCATCGCCGTCTTAAAATTGACACGCAAACATTTTACGAATGATCACACACAATGCTCAGTTACACGATAATGCTCAAACCTCGCATGAAACCCGTATGCGTTGTGAGAATGTTACGCGTGATTCATTCCCTGACATCTCCTTTTTAATAACTGAAGCCCATTTGTCTTTCATTTCTTTGCAGCTTTTCTCTAAAACACTTCGAAGTGACTTCAAAATCTATGAATTAAAGTTAAAACTCGTCTCGTATTCAAAATTATTAAATATTCACAAAAAGAGTGACAATTCAAGGTGATTTTTGAGCCTGAATTAACAAAATACGTAGTAAACAACGTGCAGTGGTAAATGACTCCTATCAAAATAAAATAGTTTAAAAACTTGTAAAACTCGATTTCAGCGTCCTCAATAATAATGTTATTCATACAATTAGTCATTAACCGGTTCCATAGCAGGATTGATAAAGTCCATGGCGCCAATGGCGCAGTGCAGGCGTTAACGCGCACCGGCAATTTAGACCCATAAACTAACTTAACGTTTTATTGCATTATGAATCAACTCTTTGACTGGATCAATTATAGTATTCATTCAAATTTGAAATATTTAGATTGAGACATTTGATTTGTGATAATTTTCTATTACTGGTCCGTTAACATCGTTTTTAGTGAAGCGTTTGACATATTACATCACAAACATTTTATCATCAATAATGTTACTTCTTACTGCGTGATTTACACAAATCGTACGCGACACAATTTTGCACATTGCCTATTACAAAATCATTGCTGCTAATTTATGGAGCGCTTTGCAGTTGTTCTATTACAACTAATTATAGAAGTTCAAACTGATGGCAAGGACCAAAAGTATTAGGCCAATCAGCTTCGTTGACTCGTCCTGACCCTTCTATTAATGGCATATTTAAAGTTTTGACATCAAATTATGCGGTTGTATAAATTACACACCATGTATAATTTAAAACAAAATAACGTTTCATTGCACTGTGCAAAAATAAATTGCAAAGTGTGATTTATTATTAAACGAAATGAAGTAACTGAACCGGTCCCGATTATAAATAAGATTGCATGGTCACTAATATTTCAAAAACGGAATTCCAATGTGAATAACGATTTTTATACGTTGGTCGGTCACCGCCCTTTGTAAATACAAGCGATCAATCTGAGTGAATATCCCCGACATGGTAGCAACAATGAACGATATTCTATTGTCCGAAAAAATGTTGTTTACCGTTCAAGGGCCAAGTTTTTGTAGTGAAGGGATATAATAGCTAGTATTATTTGCAAATTGGTCGGCATTCCGTCAGACTTGCGATGGGGATTGGCTGAAATGCAATGCAGGTGCCAAATGCTTTAAATATAATTGTACTGTGAGAAAATAACGTGCCTATCACACGAGACAATTATAACAAGTGGCAATAAAATAATTATGCGCACGCATAAGAATTGTTTATTTTTTTAGTATTACACACGTTGGCCATTCTTACACACAATCCAATTAAGTATAACTGTAGTAAGTATGCGAGAATTTCTTAACTTTTCTTTGGAGACACTATTCGGTATGGAAATCATGATTCATGATATTATGTCATAATTTGGGAAAACAATGGGTCTTACTTTTTTTAGTCGCTTGTGGGAATCAACCTCACAATTTATCATTAATATTATAAGTAATTCCAAAAGAAACTGTCTTCTTACATTTTCAAGGCTAAATCGGCGAACTGCTGTCAATTCCATTTTGTATACAATCAGCTTGTTTAAAAATCATGCGTAAAAAGAGGTAACGGTTTGTTGTCAATACTTTGCATTCATTCTTCAGTTGTCATCAAAGCCGTTAGGAATGTCCTAAATTTTCAATAAATATAGACACCTTACTTGTCAAAAATCGACCTATATTTTCGAATATAGATATACCGTACACATGAATAATTAACTAATGTTATCGAACTTGTTTTAGTATATTTTTGGTATGTCCTTTGAGCGTGTATTCGATGCGGGTGGTGACGTCACAATTTGAGTAAGTAGCAGGTATATTGACGAAAGAGGGGATTATTAGCAATCCCCTTCAATCGGAATTTAAAGAAGTGAATTCACATCGCATCAATTCTGAGGCGTCAGTAGTATAATGCTTGGGATTCGAACTCGCTTCATCTTGCTTCTACTTATCACAACTAGGTTAAAACTTGAGAAATTATCTCTCATAACGTATCTAATGATACAATATGTATGATGGATGATTAATGTAGCTATTGTTATCTTACCGAGCGCCAACGATCTCGGCGAGCCTGCCGCCTGGCAGTTCAGTGAGCACATAGCCCCAGAAGAAGCAGCCCAGAAGGTGGTTCTTCTCCTTTGCGTCCCACGGGTAGCGAGTTTGTTCTATGTGCTCTGGATGCTACGAACAAAATAACATATATACTAATGTTATAAAGCTGAAGAGTTTTTTGTTTGTTTGAACGCGGTAATCTCAGGAACTTCTGATTCGAATTGAAAAATTCTTCCACTGTTAGATAGCCAATTTATTGAGGAAGGCTATAGGCTATATAATATCACGCTACGACCAAAAGGAGCGGAGCAGCAATGAGAAATGTTGCAAAAACGGAGAAAGTTTACGTAGACGAAGTTGTGTGAGCTAGTATTTCATATAAAGTTCGGCGCGCGCAGCCTACGTCTGTCGTCGGCCGCGCACATCTGTCGCAGACCTCGGAAACGGCACTATATAATACACTAGCTGTCCCGCGCAACTTCGTGTGCGTAAATTTTCCCCGTTTTTGCAACATTTCACGTCGCTACTCCGCTCCTATTAGTCGTAGCGCGATGTTATATAGCCTATAGCCTTCCTCGATAAATGGGCTATCCAACAAAAAAAGAAGTTTTCAAATCGGACCAGTAGTTCCTGAGATTAGCGCGTTTAAACAAACAAACAAACAAACAAAGCAAACAAACAAACTCTTCCGCTTTATAATATTAGTATAGATTTTCATACTCTGAATCACACAAGCCGCGCGCGATCGGACGCACGGAAATGAACCTTTTTTTTTGCCACAGCCCTAAGCCATAAAAACGGCGAGACCTATAGACATTTACGAAGAAGCGCGCGCGCCAACATATTTGTATTTTTGCCTACTGTTCTGTATCATCAGTAGTCTGTACCCAAATCGCAACAAATATCGCACAATATAAACATTATTATTTATAGCAAACAATAAACAAAGGGGCAAACCAGTTCAATTACTCTGTCCTCTATTCTGAGGTTCCACTATCATTTCTGTAGTTATGTGGGAACTACCCAAACAGTGGCATAAAAATGAGAATAATTGGTATTGTTAGTTATAATTACAACAAGAATTATCAATCAAAGAACTTTATGTACCCCAGTCTCTTGGTGGTTAACCACAATTCCCGAGCTAACGAGGACGTCTTACAAAAAATCTAATTAAATTTCCCCTTAGGCAGTATCCTGTAAGGATAAATTTCAGCACAAATTGGAAAAAGAGCTCCTGATCTTTAAAATGGCTGAATATATTATGAATGAGTTTAGTTGGTATGAAGTGTCTGACGCTATGAATATTTCGTAGAAAACATTCATTTTTACGCAAATTCGCTGCGAATTTATTTTTTGCATTTAATCGATACAAATGGTGATGAGGCTGACTGGATGATGTTTCTACCTGGTATAGGTATTTATAACTAGCTGACCCGCGCAACTTCGTCTGCGTAGATTTTCCCCGTTTTTGTAACATTTTTTTATTGCTGCTCGGCTCTTATTAATCATAGCGTGATGTTATATGTACAACAGTAAAATATTTTTTTAATTCGGACCAGTAGTTCCTGAGATTATCGCGTTCAAACAAACAAACTCTTCAGCTTTATAATATTAGTTTATATGTACTCATGTCGAGAAAAGGTAAAAGAAGAATATAATTATTATCATTACAAACCCATGGAAGTGACAACGAAAAATGGTTCTCTCAAAAAATGGTAATTGGAGAGGACCTGCCTATAAAAATGCTTCGTTAAGATGGCACTTTAGTAAGACATGATGAAGAAACATTCCAAACTCTTACCTCAGTAACATTATCACTGGTAATATTCCTTGTGATGTTGGCGACTTGTGTTTGGTTGTACGTCATCTCCACGATGGCAATTGTGAGGTTCACCCTCAAAGCGTAGTTCAGCATGAAGCCCAGCAGAACCATGATGTTCAGCACTTGAACGCATGTTAGACAACCTAAGACAACATTTAAAAATTATTAATATTTTTTTGTATAACAACAAAACAAGATGGCTAAGTGAATTAAAAAGATTGGCCATATATGAAAAAAATGGAGAAAGAGAGTGAGAATGGAATGGGACAGGCTAACAATAATTTTATTATTGGTTAAGCTTCGTATTCAATGAATGTGGTACAAGATTGCTAAACAACAATGCTTGGCTAAACTACATACTTAGTAACAGATTCAAATAGAAAATTTCGTATTCAAATCCAGGATATAGGTACGATAAATTTTGCGAAGATTTAATACAAGACTATAAATTAAAATTATAGACCTATTATAAAAATATAATTAATATTAAGGGTCTTAATCGCGTGAATAATTTTAGGTAAAATAGCTTGTTTATTGCCCGACATTTCAACCGTATTGCAACGGGTGGCCGTTGACTACCCGTAACCACGGTCGTTGCAATACGGTCAAAACGTCGTACAAATCGCGAAAGTTTATCAACATTTATACACCTACTGTCTCGAAATTAGAACAGCCGCTGTTGCAGTAAATCGGTTAATTTACTGACCTATATAATAAATATGTATTATTGAAGTCATCGACATGGCGCTTCAGACGTTATCAACGAGGCATGTACAAAATACCTACCTACTTAGAATTACCATGAATAACATTTTACCTACTGGAAACATTTATTCTGTTTTGATCCTGTGTCAAATATCATCATAATATTAGTAGAAACCAATACGAGCCAATACCGGTATTTAATCGCGATACCGTTACATTACGTCAGTTATTTAAACAAACTAATATAAACGTGGGAAAATCTATATTAGTATAGATAAATGGTTTGATTACGTAGTTTTAAAATAGATGGATATTTTTATTGGCTGCACGTGTGTGTTTAACGCATGTTTAAGTTTAGTATTTAAATGATGATACAATGGGTGCGATAACATATTCGTGTTTTATAAATAAGGTATACGTAGGTGTTGGAATTTAGGATAATTAAAACATCTTATAGACGCAAAAATCATGCTACGTAGCATTAAATATAATTAAACATGTAGTTTAATTAGTGAAAATAGTTTGTGAGATGCCATGTAACTTTAAAGGATTGTTATTAAAGGCTATTATTATTATTATAGACACAAAATTAATGTGTTCACTCTTAATATGTATGTGTCTGAGAATTATTAAATCACTAATTGATATCTGTTGACCTAACATCTGTTTTGATTAAATATCAAGTCTATTGACTCATTTAAACATCCCCCCCCCCCGCAAGATGGGTGTGCCTTTAGTTTGACGTTTACATTTGAAGTGCTAGTATTAGGGCAGTTAGTTATTCAGGCAGTCTTAATTGAACGTCTTTCGATAGACTTGTCGCTATTTTTATAGTCGTGTGTGCAAAGTGTTAGTGTGGTTATAGTGTCAGTAATGCAGTGGCATTTGTGTAATCGAAATGGTTAGAACTGTTGACGGACTTTACCTTGCTCGAGGTATCAGTGTCCATATGATCGAAAAGTAGTTTTTTTAGAATCTAAAATAGATAAGTAATTAGTAATGTGGGATTTTGATCCCACATTACTAGTCAAAAGCAATCCTGTTAAACCTTTCAGTTAAGCTCAACGGCTTGTGATAGGAGTGGGTTCACGTCGGTAGTGTAATGAGTAGGATTCGAACCCGCGACCTCACGATTGCGAGACCGACGCCTTAACCATTAGGCTACCGCCGGTTCAAGTATCTTTTATGTAGGATTATTTTTATTTATTTTTAATCGTATTTATTGTATTTACATTAACTGCTCTTCTAAATTATAACATTCTCCACTATAACTCAAAGGTTTGCTGGAAGAAAACTTTTGAGTTGTTAAGCTCGCCTTTGTACATATTATTATTTGTATTTTTTGTGTGTACAATAAATAATTTGAATTTAAATCGATTACCATAATGCTAATTCGAATATTGAGCCGCTTATAGCTTATAAAGCCACCCTGACGCTTCGACAATAATGTATAATACAAAAGTCCTGACTCATTCATTCCCTCCCTCATCAATGCCCAGCCCAAACCCTTGGATCTAGAGAGAGTGAGATAAAAGAGTTGTTTTAAGAAAGGATTTCATATAACGCGGGTGGAGCCGCGAGATTAAGTTACTTTATGATAATCTAACTGACCCGCGCAACCTTGTCTGTGTTAATTTTCCCCGATTTTGCAACATTTTTCATCGCTGCTCCGCTCCGATTGGTTGTTCCTTGAGCCTTGCTCGATAAATGGGCTATCCAACAGTAAAATATATTTTCAATTCGAACCAGTAGTTCTATAGATTATCGCTTGAACCAAACAAACAAACTTCAGCTTTCTATTATTAGTATAGATTTTACGACACAGTGACAAATTACTAAGCCACAGTTGCACTGTAACGCTTTAGCCTTTTTATCTAGTAAACCTACCTCTTTTTGCGCTTTGCCGTTGTCTAATAATACGGCAAGTACCTACAATATTTACTAACAAAATTTTAAAAAAAATGTGTGGCACTCGGGGACTGCCGCGGTAAAGCTATTGCATAGCATTTTTATCAAATTAAGCAATTTAAAAAAAAAAAATTTCATTACAAAAACAATGTTTTTAATTTTTTTTTCTTTAATTTTATTTTTAAATTACAAAAAAAGGAATAATTTTTTTTTTTTTTAATTTAAAAAAAAGTCATTAAAAGTTCTGCTATTCATCGATAGATGGCAAAACTAAAAAGTATCACCGCTGTCCGTGCCCGTCGGAGTGGGGAGCGTGAGGTTTTTTCGTTACGGAATTTCTGGATTCGATCCCCGCGCTCAAGGCCCGCGATAGAAGCTATGCAATAGCTTAATAGAATATAACCTTATGTATAAAAAGCCCTGGCATTGCTGAATCGAAACCGAACTGTCTATGACGAAGCCACAAAGTCCTCAAGCCACTATTCAGATTCTAGTGTCGAGGTTAGTGCATCAGAGTCAACCCAGTTGGAACCGGTCCCCAGAATTACCATATATTCATGAATATTGTCCACGTTACGCAATATGCGCGGATAGATCGAATTTATAATATGTGATACAAGGTCGCCATCAGGTTTTTATCACTGAGGTGAATTGAGCTTGTTTACGAATCGAATGCAATATCGTAAGATTGTGTTTTATGTTTCATGACTGTTCCTACGTATAGACCGTTAACTATATAGTTAATATCACAAATACCGAGAATACAGAAAGTAACGTTCATAGAAAGCGACACAGAACTGTCTCGGAACGCGTTCCAAACATCGTGGTCCGTACAACAATTTTAAGTGATAATGTCATAAGAAAACATTGATGACATATCGTCATTCGCGTTGCTTAGCAACCAATCAATAACGTGACTATTTAGCAATCAATTAATAACGTGACCGTTGCTTAGCAACCAGTCAATAACGTGACACTTTTTCGTGCGTCATCCCGCCATCGATTTATAAGACGTTAACACGTCAAAAAAGCTTTTAAAAAATTGGAACCTATTCAAATCCATTGAAGAATGTCTAACACGCCACAGAGATACGTATACAGCTAGACAATAGGCGTGACCTTCAACTCTCTTCACTCTTCTCACATTAGCCAATAAAAAGAGAGTGAGTAAGACAAGCAGTATTTAAATTTAGAACGAGACATGACAACATTGGAATCCACGTGTAGTCTGTGCCACAAAATACCGAAAGTAAATGAAATGAAATGAAATGATTTATTTTGCAAGGTACAAAAGGTAACGTTTTGAACAAAGTTTTATTTAATTTATTTACAAATCTTTTATACTAAAATATCTTTTATACTATAGTATCGTTCAACCAAGCAAGGTAACAGGTTGTTATATTCGACTAGCTGACGCGCGCCAATTCGTATGCTGCTCCGCTCCTATTGGTCGTAGTGTGATGTTATATAGCCTATAGCCTTCCTCGATAAATGGGCTACCCAACAAAAAAAAAGAATTTTTCAATGCGAACCAGTAGTTCCTGATATTATCGCGTTCAACAAAACAAACAAACTCTTCAGCTTTTTATAATATTAGTTTAAGAATACGATTGGTCTAATTCCGTGTCCATGAGTTGATGTGTATGTACCTACATTAATCAAAGGGGTACGTATGAAGGAAGTTCTCTCGGTATTTTGTTTATACCGTCTGAGTAACATATAGAAACAACGCGTGCAAAGAGAAAGTGCCAAAATGTTTATGAACAGAAAAAAACAATTCAAGGCAAACGATGACATGTTTCATTCAAGTTCACGTTTCGGTAAATGCTGTTTAAAAAGATGAGCGTCTGTTTACATCTGCATTTTAAAAATAAACGTCCCACAGACGTAATTACGTCACAGGATATTTACAATACATCGAGAGTACAGTAAGAAAGTTGCATACAATACGCAACACATTTAGACGTCACTTAAGGGCATGAAAATTCAAAATGCTTTGTTCCAAAGATGTTTCAATTATGGGTGAAGCCAGGATCATTTTTTGAGGAAGGGGGTCGTTATTTCAGGGGGGTTTAGTTGGTATAATTGACTAATTACTAATTCTAATTCACCCACTAGGTATGCCCAAGGTTATAAGCGTGCCCAGTGTCTGTGTGTACGTTGCTTAAGCGTACTCAAGCGTATTGTACTCTTAAGACGCTGACAACAGCTACTGAACTTCGATGTTTCACTATTTTAGCCACGCCCACTATTTCTCCGATGTCCTAGTGCCATTGATAAAGGACGGTAAAAACAGCGAACTACCAACACAAGGACGCGGTCAATAATAAACAATAAACCAATAGATGGCGCTTTATTTTTTGTTCTATATGAAGAACTAGAAAGAAATTAGACAGGGCGATTAAAAAAAACAATAAATATTTTTTATACGTTTGTATTTTTAATTATTTCAGTAGACTTTATTTGCTATGAACTTCAAAACAATATAAAAGAAAGAAAAATAAAACTCAAAAATATATTAGCAACATTTTAAATATTTTCGCATAATTATAATTTATTTGCTCTCGGATATTTGCCGGAACAAACAGACAGACAGACAGACAAAAAAATACTGTATTTTTGTTATCAGTAATTATTATGGATATATGTTATCCATAATAATTAATATATATGCATAAAACTGTTATTTTGATATTACAAACAGACTCTTCAATTTTATTTATTTGCACAGATAGTTAATAATATATATTATTTTTTATTGATAATATTATTATTTATTTGACATAAGGTAAATTTAGAGCAGAAGAAAATTCTTCCAAGTTTGAAGTCCTCCGAAAATTGATAACATACCTGCTACAGCACTATAATTCACTGGTAAATAATTTTCGTCACTGGAATCACTTTTAATGATAAATTTTAAATTGCACATCCTACACAAAAGAGTGAACTTCGACAAGAATCCATTTATGTTTTCTCCTACCAAATTAATGTGTTTTAAATTACAACCCAAGGGTTTAGGGGTAAGGGCGAGAAATATTCTGAAGATTTAAAAATAAATGCGATAAGTTTATTCGTCGTCCGATGTAATAATAATAATAATAATAATTATAAGGATTTTTTGTTGTGCAGGGTGACTTGTAGTAGTCTAAAAAAAATAATACTTAAAGCTTACCTATGCGTTAGTAACTAAATACTAACTGCCAGATTTTATCTTCGACAACCTGTTCAAAATAATAATATTTACCTCAAGTTTAGGAATATTATCGGTGGATTCAACTGTCTCAGATACCTTTGCCGATACTTCAAACCAGTGATGGAAAAAAACTATGACTCACAATAACATAAGAAGTATAAGAACGATCATGAGGAAGTTTCATATCATTTGGGCATCATCTTTACCTGGTAACATTTTCTAGAGGAATTATAACATCACTTTCTAATGTAACTGCAACAGCCACATTTAAGATTAGTGCTGAAGAAAAACTTTATTCAGCACTAATCTTACCTATTATGTCTAACTAGCCGTAGACTAGCTGTGGACGTAGCCTAAGTTACTCCTTACATCATTAGCTGTCTGACAGTGAGTCCTGTCAATCTCCGTACAGCCGTTTTGGAGATTTGTCGAAACAAACACACAGGCAGACAGCCAGATAAAAAAAAACTGTATTTTTGTTTTAAGTACTATGCGTACTTTCATAGAATTTAGTAAAAAACTGCTATTTTGACATTAGGAACAGACACTTCAGTATGTATAGATCGCCATATATAGGTAAAAAATACTAAAACCTACACAACTATTTGTATGGAAAGGGCAAGAAACAATGGATAAAGCTACAAGTATTTTAGGAGTATTTTCCTATTAGGCCAGTTCTAAGATAGTCGTAGGTCTATGCAAATGTGATAGTTTATCATTATACTTGTTTGTAACTATCTTTCTAAAATGTAAAGGGGATCCTCTTTGTCCATGTGGCGATTCTTTTTGTGTAATGTGTTAATGTAATATAAATAATAAAATTATTATCTATATTAGTATGTAGGTACTTATTACAAACTTATTGGTGAAAAACTTTCCGAAGTTTCACCTGCTTCTGAACTATTCGCCAAACGTCTCTTTTTACTGAAAAGGTAAAAGAAAATATTAAAATTAAATACAAAAATTGAACAAGCGAACCTAAGTTTCGAACTCGAGACTTGATATTCTGAACCAACGCAGATACCGCTAGACCAAACGAGCTTCACAGTTGCAGATGAATTTTCGCTATACGTTGTACAAAACAGCTTAGTGTAGCTTTTTGGTTTGGTTACGATTTCACTTCTGTTCGTGCAATATTTTGTCAATATGAAAAATATAATACTTATTTTACTACTTCCATGAGATGTTTTTGTTTGTTGGTATAGAAGCGCTTTTTGCTGGCCTCCGACATTTTTGTTTGTTTCCCGATTATAGTAACAAATATTTTTAAACTTAGAACTAAATATATTTAAATTAACAACTTAGATAGTATAAATTAATAGTATATTTATTAAACTTATATTCTTTACCAATGTCTATAATTTTTCAAACAACAAACAAAATATGAAGTGAATGGATGGCGAGGCAAAGCGACATACGTCCGTCTAGCTGCGCGTCTCTGCGATCACTGTCAGATTGCTTATAAAAGAAAGAGAAGCGCGATCACGCAGCGCTCGTAACTAATTATAAACCATAAAACAATTAATTACTTGAAAATAAGTCGAGTACTCGAAAATAAAAAACAACCAGATTCTGTATTATAACATCATACGTTATTGTTAAGTATTTTACCAACGTACGTTGTTAAGTAATACAGATATTTTTGTTAGAAGATCATTTTAAGAGCTTAGTTTGTATTTTTTTTTTATCGAGAAAAACATTCAAAATCGTGTTTTGAATACAACAGGGTTCTTAGAAATATGTTCAAGATTAACATATATTTTTTCCGCCGTCACAAACTACGTAGATTTGGCTAAAAAATTGTTTAGGATAAGCCTATTTGGCTGTTGTCAGCGCCTTAAGCGTTTTGTGGGATATTATTATTGATATTACTTCGGTCAAGGCAAGCGCAGAAAGTTGTGAAAAAATTGGCAAGTGCCGAAATCTCGTGCGTCTGCACATTGAACTAAAATAACTTATTTTTTATTACTGGCAGCTTTTCTGTTCGGCGATAGTAATTTATTTAGTTGTAATGCGAATGTAACATAAATGATTATGTGATTTTACAAGTTTATGTTGACATTAATATTCCTCTCAATTCCAGGATACTAAATTATTAATTATGTAAACTAATTTTAGACTGTAACTCCGCCTGCCTTAAAATCAGTTATTGGTATTAAATGAAAAGACAACTAGGTCTCCTTTTTTTTTAAACTGCCTCGCATGCAAAATTGTATCCAAATCGATGTAACTAACCGTACACATGGAAATTTTTAATAATTTTTTTTATAATATTAATTAAATATTAATACCTATATCTAATTAAAACCTAACGAGAGAATTAAGACCAACAAGAAAAAAAATATTATTATATAATTATTATAAACGCTTATTCAGTTCGTGTTGGTTTTCTTATAAATAAAAGCATTAAACTGTTACTATTAACATAAATAATATGAACACGCATGTATCTTACTGTGTTCTACCTTTCGACTGTTCTTATACGAAACTAAACAAACAGACACACCCGCCTTTTTCATTAAAAGTACCTTACCTATTAAAATTATTTACGAAGAATAAAAGTAGTGAATTTTTTTTGAAAGAATAAAGTACGGGTGTTTGGAATGAAATTAGAAATATCGTATTTAATGGTAATACTAATACACAAAGACATTACTTAAGAAGTATGTCTTATAATTTCACGAGACGTGAAAGATAAACTTTCCACCTCCCACAGCGGAGTTTGACGTCACTGAGCCAATATTTACTTTCACTAATTCGCAACTGTCTAATCTCCGTGCGTAATTATGAGCAACCGTTTCCACAACCACAAAATACCGAGAGGATACAAACTAACTTTCTTACGTACCTCGCGCATGACCTATAATTAATTATGAACGATGTCGTCAAAGACTTCGAATACGGAATTATATACCACTTTTTAGATATATTTCGGGACTTTTTCGCGTGATTTTTTTAAAAGTTTTATTTACCCGACGTTTCGATCGAATTGCACCGATCGTGGTCACGGGTCGACCGAAATATATCTATTATGTATAAAAATCGCGAAAGTTTAAAAACAATACATTTACAACCACTTTATTCGGTGGGCCGATATTCTGTGTCTATGTACCTAAGCGTTGCCCGTGCGCGTGTTGTATGAATTTGACCGTCTGAGCTCTCGTTATTTTGTGGATAGATCATACAAAATGTTTGTAGGTAAATTGTTTACAATAATGGCTTAGTTGCCAACTGGTGTACGTTAGCCATTTTAGGCGCGAATGGTAGCTATCATTTTAGCTACACACAATTATGAAATAGAAGCAGTGATTTATTGACATACTTTGAACCAAGAATATGAAAATAATTTCAGCAAACCGACAGCTGCCTTCCCACGCCCAAGATTGTCAAAGCTTTTCAAATACTCGTACAATCATCGCGGCACAAAAAATCCCCTACGCTACGCGCTACAGTGATTATCCGCTAGTGTCACTAAAAAAATGACTAATCAACAACAATAATTACAAATATCATCATCAGTAATGATGTAACTGATACTTCCCACGACACGGACCATTAACTATGCGACTGTATAATTACGTAGGTATGTGTATTTATGCACAAGATTATTATATACAGAGGACCACCTACCAACAGTTGAAACTCCTATTCCTGGTCCAATAATTAGTAATAAAATTATACTAGCATATGCTGACGCGGATTCAAGTGCGATGTGGTGCCTGACTCATGACTGTTTACACCTTTATTTTGTCCAATTCAATATTTTAAGCCTCAATATATTAGACCGAGATTAATGGTCAAAAAGTAGCCAATGTCATTCTCCAGACAATGAACTGTATCTGCAAATAATGCCCTCGAACCCTTTATCGCTGCCTAAAAAAAGAACAAATAAACGGACAGCTCGATATGCAAACAACACCATAACGGGGATAAAATAGGGAGCCGAAATCACATGAGAAATGACATCTGACGTCATTATATCGACACGACACATCGGAGCAATTTGCGAGGGTTCAAGGGACTGACATTGTCCCCGTTTCTAACATATAATTTGAGCTATAGATAAACAGCTAAGGTAATTACTTGCGAATCGAACAATGTACAACGGAAACTTGCCTGTCATCGTTTGAATGGGTGTCAATGGACTAGAGTTGGTATTGTGGTTTTGTCACTAAATGTTGAGAGTATAGAATGAAAGCTTTACATAAACGTGCTCGAGCAACTCGCATAAACATGTTTGAGCACGCCACGAAACCCACGATTAGGCTTGGTTGGATGCGCTGGTCCAAAAACGAGCAGGCACAAGTAAGCTAATATCGCAACAGTTTACTTGCCAGTGCAGTGGTCGCTGTTGCGGCTCTCGAATCAGTCTTTTTAGTCACCAGCGAAAATGCTGAGACTCTGGTAACGCTGTTTTAATCATCTGACCAAGATGGTATAGGCCAATGATGAGAAGGAAAGCTTCACGCAAATTTGCTCGAGCAACACACGCATAAACATCACAATATAACGAGAGTACAAGGGGTAACGTTAGGAAACGAACTTATAGATCAAGAACGTACCAGGAGGGGGGGGGGATTTGGGAGTTCTCGAGCACGAAATATCTATATTTTTTGTACATGTTTCCTTGTCTGGGAACGATGTGGTGCTTTCGTTATTATGTGTAGACATCGTTCTATTTGTTCCAGAGGTTGTTGTAGCGAAAGACGTATAAAGCCTAACCTTCTGTATACTCTCGTTATTATGTGGTAATGTGCCAGTAACTGTCAGTAGTGTCAATCTGTCAGTTATATTTGCAGATAATAAAATGCTACGCATACATTTGGCCGTGAAACCACAGTTAAATTGTATAGGTAAAGTGCGGTTGTGACATCTTATCGCAAATATTGCGATAGAAATGGTGTCGATTTCGTACCTAGTTACTTAAAAAAAACTGGAAATAAGGAAACTATTTCTTTTAGTTTATTTTTTTTAATAATAATGAAAGTGAAATTCGCAAATTTGACAAATGTGTCATTATAGTCTAATTAACCATACTCAACCTGTGGCCTGCTGGGTGGTTGTGGTTGTGGTTGGCGTGGGCCAACCAGGTGTTACTTTTTTGAAACATTTTGTTTTTTTTGAGACCATTAAAAAGACTGACCGCGTTGAGAGGTCTTACATAACACGGTAATTTGCCATAATACATACGGTAATTTCATTTATTTATTTAAACAGTAACGGTAATATTACACCTACAGTGAACGTCTGATTGTACTTGTGTTAGAGTTTTTATTAATGCGCTGATAGATATATATAGACAAAAAGAGAGGTGTAATAAGAGTAGGGGCTCTAGTTTCACTAACAAATTTTCAAGGCCACCTCGATTTAGGGCCCTTATTTAGGGTAGTGTAATAGCCATTTTACGCCTATTTTAATTCGGGGGGAGGGGGAGGATACGGGGACGGGGGTGCAACTCAACTTTTGCCGCCCGCGTCACCATGAGTAACACGTTTCTGCGGCCCCTATAAAAATAAGACTGAGTATGGCTGATCTAAAACGATTCAATTTGAATAATGATCGTACAGGGGCGAGTTTTGGAAGTAAGGATGCCCTTAAGTTTTCGCAAGAAGTGCCAAACGACGATAATATATTTCTTTATCGTCGCTTGTGTCTTCGAAGTTGGGATATCTCTCCTTCCAATATCTGTACGGGAGCTCCCCTTACCCTTACTGTATTTATATACAGTGTGTTTATACTTCTTCTTCTTGGCGTTTCGACAACTAACTTAGTAGGCATTAAATATTATACGGATGTGGCCCAGAACGCGGTCACGATCTAGAACCCCCCAATGAGAAAGCACTATCTTGATTTGAATTAAATTGACAGGTTTTATCTGACTAACGGCCGGTCTCAATGATCTAACTATCGATGGATTTGGCTACTAGAGGTAGAATTTTGACATATTTTGTATGTAGCTTATGCCAAATATATAGCTCTAGTAGCCAAATCCGCCGATAGTTAGATTATTGAGACCAGCCGATAATCGCAATTTCTGCTTATCTGTTACTATAATCTTTCATTCAACTCTACCACAGAATAAGTAATAGTACTACGTAACTCTACTAGTACAAAATGCGTATAAAAATCTATGTCAAATCGGTTACTTGTTATCGCTAAAGGAAACAGGAAATTTAATACATTTTTATTATCGCACAAATTATGATAGATATCGTAGAGCTACAAAATATCAAGAGTACAGAAAGTAAGGATCACAATGCGCTCGAGCAACGACACGCGATTTCGGACCTCAGAGACTTCAGACCAATTTATAATTTTAGATTGGCTGTTGATCTAGTGGTTAGTGACCCTGACTGCTAAGCCAAGGGTCGTAGGTTCGATCTTCAGGATAAAACATTATGTGATGAACATGATGATTTATTCTGTGTATGGGTGTAAATCACAGAGGAGTTAAAGTTTCTATAACTATTCTGTGGTGTAAACTATCTATAATATGTATGTATTTAGAAATACCTACATAGGTATGGTTGGCATAGTACAGGCTCTGCCTAGTTTGGGATCAAATAGCGTTGTGTGAGTTGTCCCGATATAAATTAATCACAAAACAACCAAAGTAAGTACACAGTATAAATATATATTTATAAATATATATACACAGTATAAATATATATTTATACTGTGGTAAGTAGGTACATAAAGTATACTTCATACCAACGCGCTACAGCTTCACCCGAAATTATTTGACAGTTTTGAAACACCTTCAGAACACGTTGGTCCAAGATTCCGTGTAAACGTTGTCTGTGTGCATTGCTCGATCTTAATACTAACGACACTTACTTACTTAATAGACAGCTATACTGATAGATAAGTGATTAACTGACGGAAAGCGTTAGCTACAAGCGATACAACTAAAGCTAACAGCTCAGCTGCAAGAAACAAAAAAAAAGCTGTAGGTGTTATCGTCACAATACCGAAATTGAAAAAAACATAAAAAACGCTCTTAATGCACATACACGAACGCGAAATCTGAGCACGCTTTTCGAACAAAGTGCCCCTGCACCGATTAGGTCTTTTTTTTCGTTTAAATGACTCCATTCCCCCTGATGTTAAGTGGAAATAGAGTCCAAACGCAAGCCCAGACAGTATATGTTTATGTCGAAAGTTACCTTCTGTACTGCCATTATTATGTGGTATTACCATTGACGTATAGACCTGGACCGCGCCATCCCTTTCAATTAAAAAGTAAATATTGACTGCAAAGAGTGAAATAGAAAAATCTTGTGCAGCCCTGTCTCTTTGACAAGTATTGACCACAAAATAGGGTTGTGTCTTTCTAGAAGTGGTCAATTTTGTGAGGTTGGCTGGGTCTGTACGTCAATATATACTATTACTAATTGGGTAGTTGACTACAATAAAAGTAAATTATTTTATACTAATCAGGTAATAGTAGATCTTAAATGCTCTGAAAATAACTGTTCTCTTACATTTTAACATGTTTTTGAATTTAAAAACATGAAAACGAATACTAAAAATAATGATTTGACGATAGGAACTTATGACGTCATAGGTTCCTAACCCATAAATATTTCTATAGAGCTTGTCGCTTTGACATTTCATAAAAAGAGACTGATTTGACTTGACAGTCAACATCCCTATTAACGCACTACCGAAAAGTACAACTGCGGAGCACGAATTTTGTCACCGTTACTTGTTCCAAGAAAAAACAATATTGTAAAGTATATTTAACGGAGATAAGTATGCCACGGTCGACGTACCACTAGACCGACGAGTACGTTATTTGACATATTCGTGAATAACACCCACTCTCTTGTAAAATACTTTGTCAATGGCACATCATAGACTAGACTTGTCTAACGCTACTGTAAATATAGCGTTACTACACAATTTACTGCAATACCTACTTGTTTTAAGAAAATGAAATAATATGAATTTGAACAGGTATGGGGTAAAGTATTTATATCTAATCATCTGTATAACAGGCGTTTTGAAAATTTGACAAGTAAAATTATAGGAAAATTTGATAGCCACACTTGAGTATACTCGTAGATACCTACTATCTTATAAATAGACTCAACACGAAATCTCAAAAACTACTTGACATAAAAAGCTGAAAATTGACAGATTGTCAGCTAAGTATGGATTTTAGGGAATTTCATTCCTATGGGAGTTAAAACGGGCGGTAAAGTAACATTACCATTAGAATGAAAATATTTAATCCATACTAATATTATAAATGTGAAAGTAACTCTGGCTGTCTGTCTCTCTGTTACGCTTTCACGCTCAAACAGCTAAACCAATTTAGATGAAATTTGGTTGAGTCCCGGGGAATACATATGATAGTTTTTATCACGATAACCGACATCCACGCGGGCGGACCCGCTTGCGAAAGCTAGTACATTATAAGGCAGTTTTATATTCTTCAATTATAATTAATTGCCAGAATTTAAAGTTAAAGTTTTAATATAATTATGAAAACTTTTAATTTTAGATTCTTTCAATGCTGGCCTTTTGTTCAATTTTTGCAAGACTTTTTTATCGAAACTGTCGGAAGTGGAATTAAAGGGTCGATAAGGAAGGGGACGCCCCTATTCTCAGAAAGGCAGAACAAGTCGACGATTTGAATAATATCGTGAAATCGTGCAAAACACATAATGACCTAGGTTGAAACCAGTCAACTAATTTGAATTCTACGAAGAAAAAGATGAACACAATAGAATAATCGATGACTTACATAATTTTGGATTCGCCGTAGAATTTTAAAAAGTTTATGGTGTTTGAGCTCGCTTACCTAATTTAACTTACACGTTAATTGAACTATACCTACCAATATTACAAAAACCGGGCAAGAGCATGTCGGACCATGCACAGTGTAGGGCAGAAAAGCGTATGTTCATGGCACTTACGCCCTTTTTATAAAATGCCTGTGACATACGGACAGACAGACAGACGGACATTATGAAACTATAATGGTTCCGTTTTTGCCATTTTGGCTACGAAATCCTAAAAAGGTAATATTTATCTATACTCTATACTAATAATATAAAGAGGTAAAGTTTGTAACGTTGTAGGTGTAGTCTCTGGATCTAATGAATCGATTTTGATAATTAATTCTTTTACCAAAAGAAAGCCACGTTATTTGTGAGTGCTATAGACCGAACGAAGTGGGCTCTCGTGAGCTAGTGGTTTAATAAAATTAATATATTACTCTTCGTATGATTGTTTAAACTATAAACCTATAAGAATGTCTTAAGATAAGATTAACAAGACGAGCGTTAACTCTGGCTTAAGATTTATGATTCTTTGTATTAACATGCTTACACTTGTATAGTTTTAAAGTCTACGTAATCGTATAGATGAAAGCGATTTATATACAGATTATATAAGCTAGATTTAAAGAACCTTAAGAATTGTAAAACAAATCTAGTTATTATTGTAATCCCAGGTAATCTAGACTCATCGTACAAAAAAGTACTTAAATCACTGAGACTGGATTCACACGAAGTTAAATACTGCAAAAAACGCTCAGGATTAATAACAGAAGTGTATAATACGGTGACTGTATCGTATACTTTTTGGTAGTAAACGAACGTCTAAATCTCGTCAAAATAGTAATTTACAAACCTCATATTTGACAGGGCGGGAAATAAACTAGTGAAGATGACAACAAACCAATATATACTAATACTAGCTGACCCGCGCAACTTCGTCTGCGTAAATTTTCCCTTTTTTTTCTACCTTTTTTTACAACATTTTTCATTGCTGCTTCGCTCCTATTGGTGGTAGCGTGATGATATAACCTATAGCCTTCCTCGATAAATGGGCTATCCAACAATAAAATATTTTTTCAATGCGGTCCAGTAGTTCCTGAGATTATCGCGTTCAAACAAACAAACAAACTCTTAGGGATATGAAAAATAGATGTTGGCCTATTCTCATAGATTCATACACAAAAAGCACAAAAAATTTCATCAAAATCGGTCAAGCCGTTTCGGAGGAGTATGGCAACGAAAACTGTGACACGAGAATTTTATATATTAGAAGATAGATTATAAAGCGGAAGAGTTTGTTTGTTTGTTTAAACGCGCTAATCTCGGGAACTACTGGTCCGATTTGAAAAAAAATTAGGATATAAGGATAGTCCATTTATAGAGGAAGGCTTTAGGCTATATAACATCATGCTGCGACCAATAGGAGCGGAGCAACAATGAAAAATGTTGCAAAAACGGGGAAAATTTACGCATACGAAGTTGCGCGGGACAGGTAGTCTATCATAAGTTTCACAGGTTCTATTACTCGCTTCCCTTGATCTACAGAAGGCTGTATTCATACGTTCAGTGGCTGGAAGCAAAGGCCGCTGCCCCACTCTCGCTGACACCATAAACAAAGATATACCTATTATTTTAATGAGAAAAATTGTATCCGGGTTCGTGGTATCAAATTTGCAAATTTACAGCTGCTTGACCTACTTGACACGGTTACAATTGAAAATAGGATGACCTTCTTTCTTTTGTATACCCAATATCTTTGAGGGTGGCCATTTTGTTTCGGATTTCTTAGGTTAATGACTTGTATTTACTGAATGTGGTATTGTAAAAGAAATGCTGTATTATGAAAGTATATCTGGACATTGATGAAGAAAGTATAATTACAAACCTGTACTCATTTGTTATCTATTTATATAAAAGAAGAAGCTGACAGACATTTTTTTTTTTTTTTTTTTTTTTTTTTTTTTTTTTTTTTTTTTTTTTTTTTTTTTTTTTTTAAAGACAACTACCGCAGTAGGGTACAAGCCCTGTGTCACGGGGGACTTTACAAACATACAAGTCACGGCCACAAATTACACCCAGACCCGGAACAACAATTTGTGGATCACACAAAGTGGTGTCCCGTGTGGGAATCGAACCCACGACCTCTTGCGTAGCAGTCGGACACACTCCCACCACGCCACAGAGGCAGTCAATATCAATGCAGAGCTTAAATTTTAAGGGTTAGAAACTTGAAATTTCGCACAGAAGTTCGTTTTATAACGTAGGAGACTAGGTAAAACAGGGGTGCAAAGTTAGTATGAAACTTTGCCGTTAAAATATTTTGGTAACAATCTGGTATCCACGCGGGCGAAGCCGAGGGCATAAGGTAGTAAACATATAAATGCCTAATATTAATCACTAGCTGTCCCGCGCAACTTCGTTTGCATAAATTTTCCTCGTTTTTGCAACATTTCTCGTCGCTGCTCCGCTCCTATTAGTCGCAGCGTGATGTCATATAGCCTATAGCCTTCCTCGATAAATGGGCTATCCAACAAAAAAAGATTTTTTCAAATCGGACCAGTAGATCCTGAGATTAACGCGTTTAAACAAACAAACAAACTCTTCCGCTTTATAATATTAGTATAGACTAGCTGTCCCGCGCAACTTCGTATGCGTACATTTTCCCCGTTTTTGCAACATTTCTCGTCGCTCCTCCGCTCCTATTAGTCGTAGCGCGATGTTATATAGCCTATAGCCTTCCTCGATAAATGGGATATCCAACAAAAAAAGATTTTTTCAAATCGGACCAGTAGATCCTGAGATTAACGCGTTTAAACAAACAAACAAACTATTCCGCTTTATAATATTAGTATAGATAAAAATTTAAAATGTAATTTTTTTGCATGCCAGCAGGTGAAATATGGCACCTTACCATAACTTACATAGTTATGGTACTTTAGACCTTGTACCCATATTTGCAAATAAATGAATTGAATTGAAAAATTAAAGAGTATTTACAGAAAACAGCAAGTCATCGAATTTAGTACCTACCATATTTTTGGCAGAAATAAGATTTAGCGTCCTACCTATTATTATTTTTGGCAGGTTTAACCTATACTCATAAGTACTTATTTATCACCTCCTATGATGCAAAAGGAATATAATCGCCGCCTTTTTTTTTTTAATCCAATATGATCAATTCTCGCAATCAATTTAGCAACTACTAATAACAGGTCTGATCAAATTTTAATCAAATGATTTTGTAACTTTACGGTAAAATTCCTGAACTGCTGTGGTTACCTAAAGCATTTTTATTCGTCTGAACCGACAGTACACTTGCCCTTAAGCAATTAAAGAATATAAAAACAAAACTATTTCTTAGAAAACGTATTATATTGTATTAAATATTCAGCCAGACACGATTTTTCGAGCTGTGTCGTGACGAACGATTTTATGGCAGTTTCTAACCACGTCACGTCAAATTATCTAGATTTTATCAAGAATACTATGAGGGTTTTTCCTTGAGTTTAGGATTTAATGCATGCTCATTTAGTTCTTTAGTTGAATAATTATTTCCGCTTCACCGATAAGCTCTCACGAGTAAATGATTCTTCAGAAATAAGATAAAGAAATGTCTTAAGATTCTACTTACGAGAACTAGTTAATATTTTATTTTCATTGCCAGAAGTAGTCAAATATAAAACGTAAAGTGACTTTAACATAAATAAAACATACATTTATTTGAATGTGTTATATTGGCGGCGGTAACTAAGCCAGAGATAGCGATCTATTGCCACGGCAATGGATGGATCTTCCTCCACTACCAGTCCAACATTTAAATAAACTTTTTTTTTTTTCAATAAACAGTATTCATACACAGAAACAAAATCAAATGATTTCAGTCAACTCGGATGCTACTCAAAATCAGTTTAAACCAATGCATGTTTAGACTCCAAACTCATTATTATGCAAGTTACGCGCATAAAACAAGAATGCAGATGAAACAACTTACTTGGAAAAAACATGATTCATGATTTCGTTTAGGTGACTAATAGCGTTTTAATAATTCGCATAGAGACTTGATTAAGTTAGGTACTTTGGCATGAAAGTGTAGGCGTAGTATGTCGATTTTCTACTGAAGAGTGTAAAGTTTAAACGTCCCTTTTTCGTTTAGAACCTCTAAATTTAATGCCACGGTATTTTTTCACAACGGAACCGGTATTAAAAAAATCATGTGGATATGAAAAAGAGAATCTGAATAACGGGCGAACCGAGTCCCACCAGTTATCATTTCAGTTCAGTTTTCTCACAATAATGTGTTACTAAAACACTAGACAATGAAAGTATAGAAGGCAAGGTTACAACGCCGCCGGCTCGAGCAACACACACACATAAACATAGCTCATGGATACGAAACTTAGACTACTTTCTTCTAATAGTTTTTCGAGATTCTGTAAAGATTTTCCTTTGTACTTTCGTCTATAAGAAGCCAGTGACCGATTAGTAATGGATACGGATATTAGCCGTAAACAGTTAATGCAAATCGGTTAAGCTCAAAGGTTTAGATTTATTTCTAGTTTTAAAATCAATAACGAACGAATTGCCATTGTAAATTAAATTTGTGATTTTGGCGTGATTCTCGATTCCAAATTAAGTTTCGTCCCCCAGTATGATAACTTGATCAACAAAGCTGCAAAAATGTTTGGTTTCATTAAACGCACAACAAATGAATTCAAACGTACTATAGCTATACTAATATTATAAAGAGGAAAGATTAATTGATTGTTTGTTTGATTGTTTGTTTGATTGTTTGTTTGATTGTTTGTTTGATTGTTTGTTTGATTGTTTGTTTGATTGTTTGTTTGATTGTTTGTTTGTATTGAATATGATCCGAAACTACTGGATGGATTTGAAAAAATCTTTCATCGTTGTGAAGCTACACTAACCCCGGGTGACAGGCTATTTTTTATCCCTGTATTCCCACGGGAACGGGAACTACGCGGGTGAAACCGCGAGGCGTCCGCTAGTCTAAAATAACTTTGTTTAATACGTTAGTCAGAAGCGTGCTTGAATTTGGCACTGTTATACGGAACCCACATTATACAGTTCACTCGGACCGAATAGTCTATCCAGAGGTCGTCTACAAGGCATCTTGCGTTCAATGCGGCTGGCATCACTAGCAGATGCTCATACAACGACAGGCTGTCTTTTTTTTAAATGTCCACACTAAAACGTCGCCGACAAATGTTGGATCTAATGTTCCTAAAAAAAGTAATCAGTGGTTCTTTTGTCTGCCAGGATCTTCTCGAGGGCATAGGATTAAATGTCCCTAAAATTAATGCTCGAAAGAAACCTTTTACCCTTTTCAATATCCCCCATTCAGAACCAATCTTATGCATTCCCCAGTTACAAGATTAACAATTACATATAACAGCTGGTGGAAAGGATTAGACTTCGACATCTTCCACGACCAACCCGCGCGATTCATAAATAAACTCTTAGAAAAATAATTTTAAAAATTTTGAAGTACCTAGTAATATTGTTTTTATATTTTAATTTTATTTTAACAATTACATTTATAAATTCATTTTTTATTTTATTGTAATATTTTAGTTTTACAATTTAATTTTATTTTATTTATATTCTTTATTTTTACTAAATTTTGATAAATTTGTTTTGTTTAAGTATTTAAATGCTTTGATTATGTTTTTTTTTATTTCATACAAACTATTTTATGATAATTAATTAATGTTGTGCACGTCTGTAATTGATGTAAACAATAGTATAGTATAGATAATAAAAGATAATAAATATATTGCAATGTGTTAAAAACTTTGAAATGTTTGTGTTAATGTTGTTGACGAGCCTATAATAAATAAATAAAGAAAAAATTGGTATTGCAGTCCATAGGTTGGAGTCGGCTTAGAGTTTTTTAATAAGATAAAAGACCTTTTTAGGGAGGCTTGGGCCCTTTATCTCCCTTCCGAACTCTCCCCTGGATACGCCACTGGCTTTAAATCCTTTAGCAATCTTTCGTAACCGAGTTTTTAAATGCATGATCGTACTCCCAAAATTGGTTATTCAAATAGATAAAACAATAAGGATAGTAAAGTCAGGCTTTACTTATCGACATCATCGTCATCAAAAACCGGTGTCATACCGTTATCCACTTCACATGACCAGTGCAATTAACTGACCGCCATTAATATGCGCTTCGGTTACCGGTTAACCACACATTATCGCACCTCTGAGTTCGACTGGAAGACGAAACGAAAAAGACGTGCCAATATAAGATGTTTAGCGTGCCTTTTACAAATCATGGTGTTTTAGACCTTTTAGCCCCAAGAAAATTTATTCCTTAGCGGTATATTTTTGAATCCTTAGGTCATACGACATTAAGGGTAGATTACGGGAAACAGGGTTCGGCTCTCTCAAAAATGTATATAGAAAACCCAAATATTAGGACACGAAAAAAATTGTGTCACTAGTCAAAGAGTTTTTCTAGTAGTAGAAATAAATAAATTTAAGGAAATGTCTTAATATGATCCCGCAAATAAATCTTAAAGTTGCGGAAAAATGCAAAAACAAGCATTTTCGTATTGTCATAGTCATGGCGTTCGTAATCTAACATATGTATGAACGAATATTCTACTTTATTTTGACCTGCGCTCCTGCGCACTGTGAAGTAATGGTTGTGTGCGAAAGAGCGAGGCCGACGATCGTGTCGCTGTGTACGTAGCGCTAAATAAATAATTCTGTCAGTGTAATGCCCCCTTAATGCTGCACTGATTTTAGAATAAAAGGATAAAGATTTTTGTTCGCTTTAGTTTATCATATCATACAATCAGTGACGGATCAAAGAATTGGTTTGGGGAAGGCTCTATTCCGGTGAGGGTAGTTTTTTGACGTGATAACGTCTTATAAATCGTGACCGGCTGCACTCACGAAAAAGTGTGACGTCACTGCTCACCTGCTGATAGGCTCAAGTATTGTGGCACCCGGGTCCACTAAAGCTGCCATAGGCATGGTTGTTTATTACAATGTCATCAATGTTTTGGCGATTGCAGCGACATGCGATTCGATTGGAAATTTAAAATGTTTTCTTATTACGATATAACATAAATCGACGAAATAATATTATCGTTCGTAAACCAACTTTACAGACAACCATTTTTTTTTATCAAGGCAAACAGAAGATATACAAATACAAGATTTTAGGATTCAGATACTTTTGAGGGAAGCTTCAGACCCTTGAACCCTATAAGCAGCTGTCCGCTGCCTTGAGAGAGGAGGTCAGGATCCCTTACCACTGCTATACGTGAAAGCACTACACAAGCTAGATTAAGTAACCGTTTCAAAACAGCTCCTTTCCAAAAATCGATTTCATTGACAAAAATATTGCGTTTGACTGTAGTAACATTTATTCTTTTGATGATGTTACAAATTGAACAACGAAAATTAGTAATCAATCCCACCATTATCGTTTTTGTACTCATTATTTACTTTAATTATTAAACGTGACTCGTGGCGTATTATTTTAAGCTTATAATTATTCATATCGTTTATTTACTTTGAAAACTTGGAAGCAGGTAATAAGAAAAATCATTAAAAATAATATAAAACTAACTAGGTACGTTAAGATTGTACTTTGCCAGACGATGCTTGCTAATATGTAATTACTATGGTTATTGTTACTCTCAAGGCTATTTCCCACAAGTGGCGTGTTGTCATCAATAGCAAAAATAAACATCGAGGAAGATTCCATTTCTAGTGTCATCTTTGGAAAACTCCATAGAAATTAGGTATTTGTGAGTTGCATAGGCTATATAAAATCACGCTATGACCATGAAATTATACGAAAAGAAAAATGTTGGAGAAAATGACGCAAACGAAGTTGCGCGGGTCAGCAAGTAATATTATGAGAGGTAAAGTTTGTGAGGTTGTAGAGGGTAATCTCTGGATTTACTGAACTGATTTTGAAATTCTTTTACCAATAGAGAGCCACGTTATTTGTGAGTATCATAGGCCCAAAGAAGTGGGCACAGGTGCTGACCTGTGCCCACTTCCTTGGGCTTATGACACTAGTTAGCCTAGTTGCCCCCCCCCCCCCCGCCCCAATTAGGACGCCCCGGGGATTTAATTGGAAGATTAAATAATGCTGTTATAAGAAACTCTTCCCAATCACTATTTTAATTTCATAGAAAGTTCACAACACAAATTATAGCAGATAAATAATGTTCAGTCAGACACGTTACAGTAGTGTCTGAGATAGTTTCGAGTGCCGTGTGAGACAAGCCTAATTAGTTAAGCTGAATGAAAAAAATCTAGAACACATTAAAAAAAACAATACAATGTCAAGGTGAAACGTTAACTACTTCTGGTTCTTTGACAATCTAATTAATTTTGACAGTTCTCAATTTAAAACTTAACCCGTTAATTCATGAACGCGTCTTGTCCGCCATTTTTTATTATGAATGGATTTTACACTTGCCAATCATGTATTACTGACCTAGTGATATGTTATCTAGATCAATGGTTGTCGAAATTTTAATCTGACAGCTTGTTGACGAGCGCATAATTGTTTTTTAATGCTAAGTTAATTAGCAGGTAAGTATTAAGTACTGTGTAATTTAGGTAAATAAATTACTGGCTAATTTGATGAATATTATATATTTAATTGGACACTTAAACTTAAAACTAAACGCTAATGTTTATCTTTTGATACCTACATTCACTTGTAGCAATGGCGTAGTTAAATTTATAATTTTGTTTGCCCTCACCCTAGGAAATTGTAAGAAGAATGTGAAGGAAGTCCTCCAAAAGATACTTTACAAAATGCATGTCTTAGAATTATACTAAATTAAATAGAGTTTTTATTTTATTAATATTAAATTAATTCAGTAAACTAAGTATCTAATTATTTACAGCTATTGTTTCATTGATTTATATAGTGTTATATTTTTATTTTGTATAACTTAGTCATAGTTAATTTTTACATATAATTGTTTTAAATTGTGACTATTGTTTTTTTATGCACTATTCACCTGAAACAGTGGTATTACCAGTTGAGTTAAACATATGTTATAATTGTTATATATTGTTATCTTCTGAATATGGAATAAATAAATTTGAACTGAATTAACTTATTTATTGTAAATTAATCTATACTTCTATATCTATATCTGTACTAATATTATAAAGAGGAAAGATTTGATTGTTTGTTTATATTCAATAGGCTCCGAAACTACTAGACGATTTTTAAAAATTCTTTCATCGTTGTGAAGCTACGCTAACCCCTGGTGACATAGGCTATTTTTTATCCCTGTATTCCCACGAGAACGGGAATTACGCGGGTGAAAACGCGAGGCGTCCGCTAGTATAAAATACATTTACTAGCAAAAATCTGATATCCTAATATACTATAATTCAATACAGAAACTATGTATAAAAGCAGCGATGCTTCTTATGGTTTTATTTATTTAATCTGTAACCGTAACGGTCTTCCCCAACCGGTGGTAATGCAACTGGTCTTCCCCATACGCTTTCAATCCTTACTGTCTGGCACTTATAGTTTATTTTGTTTACTAATGTATCGCCGTTTGAATTTTGAAGAAATCCCCTAAAATATAGGTAATCGATTAAACAGCCGCTTGTAGAATTTTGAAGAAATCCACTAAAATATAGGTAATCGATTAAACAGCCGCTTGTAGGTATACAATTTTCTTAACAATATAATTCTTAACTAATAAGAATACGTAAGTAAACAACAGACGCTGTATCGAATTGTATTCGTCACAGTCTGTTGATATGATTCTCAGTGTGAATATAAGAATCAGTGAAATTACATTTATGTTAATAGAAATGAACGTATTTTTATCAGAAAACAGTGGAAGTACAGAAGGTGTACTTAAATGTAATTCGCTCAAGCAACGCACACAAAGACATTGCTCACGCAAATCTTTGTTCCAAAGCTGTTGCGAGATCACATAAATAATTTTATAAGCTAAGTCTTATTTTTTATTTTTTTTTACTTTAAGCCTAATCTATTCTCTATTACTATATAATATTATAAGACTAAAAAGTTTTTTTGAACGCCATAATCTCAGGCACTACTGGTTGGAATTGAAAAAATATTTTTGTGTTGGATAGCCCATTTATCGAAGGCTATAGGCTATATAACATCACGCTATGACCAATAGAAGTAGAGCATCATTGAAAAATGTTACAAAAACTTTAATAGGAAAATTGAATTGAAATAAAATTAAACAAATCGCGAAAATTCAGTTACGAGGTTTTGTATCCGTGAACTAAGTCCATAATGTGTGCCTTGCTCAAGTCGCGTTTGTATAAAGGTACCCTTCTGTACTCTCGATGTTTTGTGCTATCGTGTACTACGGTATTATGATACGGTTTTTAATTACAATTACCCATGGTTACATAAACGTTTATTTATCGATCATGTCAAGGTATTCGCGTAATTATTTTCGCGTGTCGCATAGCTGAGATTTTCTAGAAAATTCTACTAACAAAGAAAACAAAGATTTTTACGACGCTAGGCTACAATTAGCTATTACAAATATAGGTAAACACCACAAAAAAAGTGTTTTGCACGATAAATTCTTGTTTTGATGATAAAATTCTAGGTGGATACGGTTAAGATAACTATGTAAGTAGTTATAGCATTGCCGGATCTACGATTAATTCGAGGGAGGGCGGCAAAAACTTAATCATGCCTCTTCACCTTTAGTGTTTTATGAGAAACAGTTTACGGAGGGGCTGGCAGGGTTTCAATTCTTTGCACGATTTTATTTCTTTTCTAAAGATAACTAGCAATGTGGGATTGTTTGTAGGTCCTATATTACTAGCAATCCCGTTAGCTATGCTCAATGGATTGTGTTGGAGTGGGTTTACGTCGGTAGTATAATGGGTAGGATTTGAACCCGCGACCTCACGATTGCGAGTCCGATGCCATAGCCGTTAGGCTACCATTCGGCACCCCTAGTACATGCCCGTTCGGTTTACCCCCATATGCCTACGTCCGGCAATGGCTTATAATTTACTAAAGAGATGTAGGTAGGTAGGTACCTAGTAGCTGCTTTGCTGTTAATCATCTATCTATCTCAATTAAATTTCAAACAAAACACATTGTAATATTAAAAAAATGATTGTCTATAAAGTCGGTTTACGGACGATAATTTTAAGTGATAACGTCTTATGAAAACAGTGTAATAAACAACTATGCCTGTAACAGCTTTAGTGGACCCGGGCGCATGCGCAGACATGACGGCCACAATGACCGTGACGGACCGTGACACTTTTTCGTGCGTGCACGCAGTCATCGATTTATAAGACGTTATCACGTCAAAATAGTCTAAAAGAAAACAACTCTATTCTCGATGCCTCTATGACATGACATGGCAGTGTTGCCAATGGAGAATAAAGACTAGGAGGACGATCTTAAATTGGAGATAAGTTGATAAATGTCCAGCTCTAAGCTGTACCTAATTGTAAATAACAGTTAAAAACCGTAAGGCGCCAAAGTGGCGCGTTTGCGTAAACGAATGGTGTGGTATGAACGAACGTAGCAGTTGTAGACTAAACGAAGTGTTAAATGTCTTTGTTGTAGAATAGCCAGCAGGACTTAAGTATGCTGATTGGAAGAATTTGTACACTGTTGCTACTGTAGCGCCATCCTTATTTAAGTTATTGGAGGGAGACTTTTTATACATTGAGATCATCTTCCTGCGGGTCAATTCACGTATTGAAAGCAGTACAGTTGCAGTTAAGTTTCGATTAAAACGGCCATTCACTTTGGGATCGATCTTAAAATCGCTTGCGCACCGTACTAGAATGTCGTTATTGCGCTCTCTAGACGCATACTAGACGCAAGCGTATTTGAGATCGATCCCAAAGTTACAAGAATACAAAAATGGCCGTTTTAATCGAAACTTAACTGCAACTGCACTGCTTTAAATACGTGAATTGACCCCCTGGTCTTTTAAAAGATTCTAAAAGTAAAAGCAACTCGATTCTCGATTGTATATGCCATAACGATGTTGCTTACTACTACTGTAATCGATTCGTACACTATACCTGTAGTACAGTATCTTTCAATATTGACGTTCCAGCCAAACGCAGGAACTCAAGAAATCTATAGATATTGCATAAATACTTGCAACAGGAAATACGATTACGCAGACATGGGGCAGATTCGCGCGTTTATTTTCAAGATGGCGCCGTGCCAAGATGCAGGGTGAATACGTCATACGTCACCAAGCAGCCGCCATAAAGTGTTGCCAATTGTATTGTCCCATATCCGATTTTTGACAGTGGAATGTACTTTATTAATTCTTAAATTTTACTTTTTAATCGGTGGGCAATTTAAAAAATGACACGGGCCGTCAAATACAGACGTAATCAGCAAATATTTTTATACCTATATTCAATTAAAAACTTGCAAGATATTAACTTTAACTCCAGCACAGATAATATAATACTATACTAGTACAGATACCTCATCCCATACAAAGAAATGCGATCGTCCTAACTCGGGCTCGTTTTCGGGCTCGTTTACGGAGACGTTAGATGGCATTAGCAGTGGTGCATAGCAAGCGACATCTAGTGATTCAGGCTACAGCTGATTGATTTTAATGGCCCTCCTTACTAAAGTCGCCAAAAGATGGCGGTAAAAACATCGAGGGATGAAAATTGAGGCCTCCGCTTGGTTTGTTCTAGGTCGTGTGTTTACTTGGAAATAAAGTTGGTTGCTATTTGATACTACGCGGTCATCGGCCGTGCTTAGGTCCGTGTTAATAGATGAAGCTCAGATTCGTTCTAAAGAACGATATCATCTAAGTTCCCTTCTAAGTGCGGTTAGCGTCTTACTAAACGGCACTAATTAATAAACATGTATAGATAGCTTATATCGCGCCCGTACAAATAACGCAGAAAATCGCTTTAAATGACGTCATTCGAGTGCAGACCTCAAAAATATTGTAATTACAAAAATACATTAAACGAATTTGTTATTGCTAAAGTAACTCGTCGGTGTACACCTCAAAGTTGAACCTACTTCTATTAAGATAGAATGTTTGCGTAAGTTAAGTAACTTTACCACAGTCGGTGCATAGATGGGTGACCCTTGTCTAAAATGTTATACTTTTTTTTTTTTTTTTTTTTTTAAAGACGACTCCCGCAGTAGGGTACAAGCCCTGTGTCGCGGGGGACTTTACAAACATACAAGTCACGGACACAAAGTACACCCAGACTCGGGACAACAATTTGTGGATCACACAAAGTGGTGTCCCGTGTGGGAATCGAACCCACGACCTCTTGCGTAGCAGTCGGACACACTCCCACCGCGCCACAGAGGCAGTCATATATATACTTACATCAATCATCTTTTTGGTCTTGGCTTATTGTCACAGAACATTTTTTTATACTTATTTAAATGTAATCGTGAAAAGATTATGCATAATTTCACAAAATCCACAATTAAGGATTTAAATTGACATAATCAACTACGATTTTATAGTATTTTAATATCTGTGACGATATCAATGGCAAAAATATTATTTTTTTGCCTTAATTTTTCTGCATTATGACTTATCTATTGAATAGAACGGAGTCTCGAACTCGTGTTCAGGGTCGATCTTATGTTTGAGATCGTTTTAATAATACGGGCCTTGAGAGTGTAACTGTCAGAGTCCTTAAATAATTTTATTGTAAATATTCATTAACGACCACATCGGGAGTAGGTATTTAACTCTTTTTTTAACCCTCGACAAAAATGACGAGTGTTATAAATTTAACGCGTATCTGCTTAATGATGTATCTGTGTGCCTGTCTGTAGCAACGTAGCTTCCAAACGGATGAACCGATTTTGATTTAGTTTTTTTGATTGAAAGTTGACTTGATCGAGTGTTCTTAGCTAAAATTTATGAAAATCGGGATTTTCTACTTCATTTCAATTACTTACTTACCTAAGGACGAGGAACCCTTCTTAAGATTTCCTCGTCGTTCCGGTTTGTTAAGATCTTTGTGTCAAAACTTTACCGCCTATATATTTACGAACTATAAGGCGCAGACCCATCTTGTTTCTACTTAAACTTCTTGTTTTGACGAGATCTACGTGACCACGGGGTCAAAACTTTAAACGGCTATATTTTACGAACTATGGGGCGCAGACCCATCTTGTTTCTACTTAAACGTCTTGTTTTGACGAGATCTACGTGATCGTGGGGTCAAAACTTTGAACGCCTATATCTCACGAGCTATAAGTCGTAGACCCACCATGTTTGTACTCAAACTTGATGTTTTGATGAGATCTATGTGATCACGGGGTCAAAACTTTAAACGCTTATATCTTACGAACTATGGGGCGCAGACCCATCTTGTTTGTACTGAAACTTCTTGTTTAGACGAGATCTACGTGATGGCGGGGTCAAAACTTTGAACGCCTATATCTCACGAGCTATAAGTCGTAGACCCACCATGTTTGTACTCAAACTTGATGTTTTGATGAGATCTATGTGATCACGGGGTCAAAACTTTAAACGCTTATATCTTACGAACTATGGGGCGCAGACCCATCTTGTGTAGACACAAGTCGTCAAAACAAGAAGTTTAAGTAGACTTAAACTTCTTGTTTTGACGAGATCTACGTGATCGCTGGGTCAAAACTTTGAACGCCTATACCTCACGAACTATAAGTCGTAGACCCACCATGTTTGTACTCAAACTTGATGTTTTGATGAGATCTATGTGATCACGGGGTCAAAACTTTAAACGCTTATATCTTACGAACTATGGGACGCAGACTCATCTTGTTTCTACTAAAACTTCTTGTTTTGACGAGATCTATGTGATCGCGGGGTCAAAACTTTGAGCTCCTATAACATACGAACTATAGGGCGTAAACCCACCATGTTTGTACTCAAACTTGATGTTTTGATGAGATCTATGTGATCACGGGGTCAAAACTTTAAACGGCTATATTTTACGAACTATGGGGCCCAGACCCATCTTGTTTCTTTTTAAACCTCTTGTTTTGACGAGATCTACGTGATCGCTAGGTCAAAACTTTGAACGCCTATACCTCACGAACTATAAGTCGTAGACCCACCATGTTTGTACTCAAACTTGATGTTTTGATGAGATCTATGTGATCACGGGGTCAAAACTTTAAACGTCTATATCACACGAACTATAAGTCGTAATCCCATCTTGTTTGTACTCAAACTTCTTATTTTGATGAGATCTATGTGATCACGGTGTCAAAACTTTAAACGCCTACATCTTACTAACTATGGGGCGCAGACCCACCTTGTTTGCGTTTAAACTTCTTGTTTTGACGAGATCTACGTGATCGCAGGGCCAAAACTTTGAACGCCTATTCCACACAAACTATAGGTTATTTGTACCAACCAACCAAACCAACCTTATTTGTAATCAAACTCGTTTGAACGAGTAACAAAGTGTGAGAGAGAATCAAAGTAGATCTGAGCCCCATAGTTCGTGTGATATAGGCGTTCAAAGTTTTAACCCCATAGTCACATAGATCTCATCAATCAAAACAAGAAGTTTGAGTACAAACATGGTGAGTCTATGCCCTATAGTTTGTGTGATATAGGAGTTCAAAGTTTTGACCCTGTGATCACATTGATCTTGTAGAAACCAGAAATTTGAGAACAAAAAGGTAGGTAGGTCTGCGCCCCATACATCATAAGATATACACGTTTAATAAATAAAAAATAAAGTCGGAGGGACTTTACTAAGTTTGTCGAGATTCATTAATGCCTCCGACTGCATGAAATTGTATAAATGTAGGGGATCTTGTTTCCATCTTTTTTGTGCAGGCGGGTTTTTTTATTTTTATAATTTATTTTTTTATTTAAGTAATACTTTTTAGTTGTTGTAGGATGTAACTGATGTAGCAACTTACTTTTATCACAGCTATTGTCAAGTATTGAAAATTGAAAAATCAATGGTTGCTAACTAACTTTTTTAGTATTACAGTCATAATCATGTTATACCTTTTTAAAATGCTTAAGATGAGCTCTTTAATTTGATACGCATATTACAGTATTCGAAACAATTTTTTTCACACCTCTTTATTTTGACATCTCATAGCCGCCATGTTTGTTTTTTAAAAACGTCATCTATCTAAGAACACTTGGGCAATTATTACGAATCTAACGACGTGTGAATTGTATAAATCCGTTCAGTGGATTGTGAGATATCAGGTAATAAAGAATATTACATACATACATACAAGATACGCGCGAAAAACATAACCCTTCTTTACAGTCGGGTAAAAATGACACTACTCAACATTATTTTGTCCCCGTGATCCCATGTCGAAGCACCGTACTGCACGTCTCGCGGGGCCTCTTTGATGCATTGATTTGTAAATATCGAATATTATCTTGGCGCAAGACCGACTGGTCGATCGAATTCTTTTCGGTCATTTCGATTTTGATGGATTTTAGTCCTGAGTTCTGCAGGACTGTGATTAGGCGCAGGACCAATTGGGGAGATCCTGCGCCTATTCCCTCTTCGGTCATGTCGATTGTAATGCATTTTCGTAGGTACTGTAGGACTGTGATTAGGCGCAGGTCCGATTGGTCGGTCATGCGCCTATTCCCTCTTCGGTCATGTCGATTGTAATGCATTTTCGTACTGCAGGACTGTGACTAGGCGCAGGACATGTCGACTGTAATGCATTTTCGTTTTGTAGGACTGTGACTAGGCGCAGGACCGATTCGTCGATCCTGCGCCTAGTCCCTCTTCGGTCATGTCGATTTTGATGGATTTTCGTCTCGAGCTGAGTAGGACTGTGGTACTAGGCGCAGTCTGTCTGTCTTTTAGATGCACATACTTGCACTTGCACCAATACTAGATAATGTATGGGACAAAGTATAAAATCGCTGTTTGAGCGAATTTATAAAAAAGGGACACTGTATTTTTATGAATTTGCTCATATCTCGAAAACAGTGCTTTCAATCAAAAAAATAATAAAAGTTAATACATTGTTCAGCTTTGATGCAAGTATTTTTCGATTTTTCGCATTATGTCCTTTTTTTATAAATTTGCGCATAACTCGGAAACGAACCACACTGTTGGACCGAAAATGGCATAAACTCGTAGGTTGGGTAGATTGCTATCAACTCAAATATAAAAAACAATATAGTCTAGTCCCATTTTATTTAGTATATTTACGTATTTACTATTTGTAAGATAACCTTGACCGATCCGAAAGTTAGTTCCTCGGGTAAACAATACGAAAAATAATAAAGAAATAATGTCTATTAAAACAACATTATTACTTAACAATCACGTTTTTAGTAGGCTCATTCAAAAAGAAACAATTTTTAAGTTGTGTCGTATAACCGTTAGGGTAGTGTAGCAATGCGTCGGCATTACCAGGTCTAAGCGCCCGACCGCCCGACCGCCCGACCGCCCGACTGGCCCTACCGACATAAAATAACGACACTACAGAAGGCATGCTTCATACAATGCATGCTTTACGTACTTTAGACTGCATAGACATCGTTCACGGGCATTGTTTTTTTTTGGAATATTATTATATAATTGGCTAACCGTGCATTCGTCTAAGTTATTTTCGGTTACTTTGTAATATAGGTGTGGCATTCAATATAAATTAATTCATTATTAGCTTTAGCAACCATATCTAAAACAAACTACAAAAAGGTGTGTTTTACTTATTGTATAACCCAAAGTTTATTGACTAAGCGCGGGCGGTCGCGCTAACTGTGCACGTCTACCGTAGGTATAAATAATGAAATACATTATTATGAGCTAACTTTCTCTATTCTCGGCATTTTGTGGCATCGGTCGGTACATTTGATCGGAAGCCGGCGTCTTTGAAAACACCGCTGGCACGTACCTATTTATAACCTGACCTTGATTATTATTTTTAAAATGCATTTTTATTTCAAATATTTTTATTCGTTCGCAAAAACATGGACTTCGGTTGTCCGGTTGGTTTTGGTAATTTGAAGAAGGATTTGACGCAGGATCAATGAGTCATAAATGTGTCAATAAATCATAAAATTTGAGTGGAACAAGGCGCAGGATCGACGAGTAGTCTTGTCCCTAGTTATAGCCCAATAGAAGTTAATGGAGTCATAGGGCAGAAACCCATCAAAACCGACACCACCGACGAGCGACTAGGCGCAAGACCAACGAGTCAGTCTTGAGTCTTTGTTTAGTAGTTGGTCGACTTTATTTTTTTTCTTTATCACAATATGGCGTCTCGCTGTCGCCATTTTGAATTTCGATTGCTGTCATGTCTTTACAAGATTATTATGAATCGATCGACGTATGAATCATCAAAATTGATCAAAATCACATACATACATACATACACGTCAAACACATTACCCTCCGTAGTCGGGTAAAAATACACATTCAATAGCGGGTCCTGCCTAAGGCGTTGAGGGGAAGTGTATGATTATGTACTTATTAACCCCCTCCCTCCCCCCTCGCCACATCGCGTGAACTAACTCACTCTTGGCCGGTGTTACCCCCTCCCCCCAGAACATGATGGGCAATGGAACAGGAGTCTAGTTCTTTTATGGGGTTTAAAAGCCTCCAATTCTTTTATCTCTAGTTGTAATTTACTACAACTTCATGTCACTCTTACTTCTCGTCGAAAAATAAGTAAAATATATCAACAAAATGTAGGTATGGTCAGAATCGGAATTCCCAAATAGTGCCATCTATTGTTAGATTGAACCAGTTTAATGTTTAAGTTGTGCCTATTATAACGTAGTACAAATAAATTGCCGCTAGAGTTATGACTTTTGTAAAGTTATGGAAATTTGATTTAGGAACCTATTATTTTACAACCCCTTGTATAGCTTAATAATAAAAAAAATAATAATACACATTTTTAGTACCTATCTTCTGATATTCCAAGTTTTAAAAAACTTCAATATCAAATCGATACCTATAACGCCATCTATTGATATTTATTTGACCTACATTTCTATTTCTTCGTGATGAGACCCCGTGACTCCAGTCACAGGAAATTTCAATTGATTGCGGCAATTTTACAAATAACCTGTCAAATTTGACGTGTAAAAACAGCAATTTTAGTTCAATTGAATGCAATTTGTGTCTGTCACTTGTCATTTATAAAGCAATAAGTCCCTGAGTGTTGTTTCAAAACTACTGTTTTCTTGTAACATCAAACTTATGTGTAAATCCGGATTATTTATGATTATTTATACTAATATTATAAAGCTCAAGAGTTTTTTTTGTTTATTTGAACGCAGTTATCTCGGGAACTACTGATCCGAATTGAAAAAATCTTTCTCTGTCGGATAGCCCATTTATCGAGAAAGGCTATAGGCTATATAACATCACACTACGACCAATAGGAGCGGAGCAGCAATGAGAAATGTTGCAAAAACCGGGAAAATTCGTTTGCCTAATTTGTCCCCGTTTTTGAAACATTTTTCATTCCTCCTATTGATCGTAGCGTGACGTTATATAGCCTATAGCCTTCCTCGATAAATGGGCTATCCAACAATAAAATAATTTTTCAAATCAGACTAGTAGTTCCTGAGATTACCGCGTGCAAACAAATAAACTCTTTACCTTTATAATATTAGTATAGATTAGTAAATAAAGAATTAAGAATCCGAGATGCCAGAAATATTTTTTACAATTTCCGTTTCCTTCGGTCTTTTTTCATGTTTCGCCAAACCGCAAACTTAGGTGTTAAAACATTAAGGTATGTATCAGGTCACAGCACTGAGGCGCAAGGCTCTTACCTGTAAAGTTTCTTGGAAATGACTTCTCTGTTTTGGCCATGGTGCGCGCGTTTGGAATGACTTGTGGATCTGAAAATAAAAGAACAATGTTTGAATTGTTGTTGGTTTTTTTTCATCTTCACACTTAGTTATTTAAGTTACTTCTGTTGTTTTTTTTTTTCATAAGCAAGTATCACAGCACACAAATCTTAATAAGGCGGCAGTGATGAGCAAGTTAAGTAAAATGTAAGTTTTCAGATTCCTTATAAACTACACTGAGTCATTTATGTCTTATGGGCATCCTAGTCATTGATGCTACCCTATAATAATAATAATAAATTTTATTAAGTAAAAATCTTTTACAAAAAATAATATACAAAAACAAGGCACTAAATACATTATAATATCAAGTTATATGATAACATCTTGGACAACTCCTACACGGTCATCTGATCTCAAAGTAGGCAGAGCCTGTACTATGTATAAACTATATATAAAGCGCGTAAGTGATTACTCCTTGAAAGCTTAAAATTAATATCAATTCGTTTTATCATAAACTAGGCTAGTAGCCAGTGATAATTAAAAATAAATTAATATTTTAAAGGTTTTAAGAAAATTAACGGTTTTAACAACAATTTTGCTGAAATTCTAATGTTAAGGCTTTTATCTTTCAAAATATTTATTTATTTTCAATTATCGATTTCTAAAAGCCTAGTTTATGATAAAACGAATTAATATTAATTTTAAGCTTTGACTTACGACCTTATACAGAAGAGTAATCACTTAAGCGCGTTTGTGTGGTAGAATCATCGACTAGGGTGCCCTTACTAGACGTCTGTGTTAACGCATTCAACGTCACTTTACTGTTTTACAGTTTAACAAATACATAAAAATTTACGGGGGTTCCATGTTTGACGACTTTTGACCCACTCAAATCACTACCGATATACAAACATTGCTAAATCGAAAGACTACTTCATTTATACTAATATTATAAAGCTGAAGAGTTTGTTTGTTTAAACGCGATTATCTTAGGAACTACTGGTCCTAATTGAAAAATTATTTTACTGTTGTATAGCCCATTTATCGAGGAAGGTTAAAGGCTATATAACATCGCGCTGCGACCAATAGGAGCGGAGCAATGAAATATGTTGCAAAAATGGGAAATTTACTCAGCTAGTCTATACTTCTATAATATATGTATACTAATATTATAAAGAGGAAAGATTTGATTGTTTGTTTGTATTGAATAGGCTCCGAAACTAATGGACGGATTTGAAAAATTCTTTCATCGTTTTGAAGCTACACTAACCCCGGGTGACATAGGCTATTTTTTTATCCCTGTATTCCCACGGGAACGATAGCTACGCGGGTGAAACCGCGAGACGTCCGCTAGTCTGGTATAAAGCGGAAGGATTAGCAATGTCGACCGTGCAGCGCATGATTAAAGATCATTTTTAACGGTGTAACTTGTCTATTTTTCACACTCCATTAATTCGACATGTAGGCAAGTGAGGCGAGAAAGTTAAATAAGCAAGTAGAGACACCCAAGTTATTCGCAATAACACTGCAAGTAACTGTACGGATGGTACCGACCAACCGTTCTTAATTTGCATGCAAGATTTTTCACATACAACTTGAAACATGTTAATACTGCTAATGAAAACGGATGGCGTTGTTTCGATGGAAAGTACTTGTATTGAAGAAATGTTACCTGTAATGACGACGTCTCGAACATTTACTTTACGTACAACATTTACGCAAGCGTTTGTGGTAAAATGACGCAAATGAATATAGCTAAATATTTAAGACATTTATTAACAATTCGCTGACATGGGCCTACCCAGGAGGGGATTTGCAGGTTGAACCAAAAGTAATACCAAAAGGTAGCCACAGTATATATTAGGTTAGATTAGGTTATTGGAAATCTAAAACAATCTCCGCAATTACGATCACCCCCCCCCCCCCAAACGATCCTGGGTACCTACCCCCACGCCCGCTAGTCTCCAGGCTCTAGGCGACTATATTTAAAACCAGCCGTACCCGCGACTCTCTCCCTATAAATGTTAGCGCAATGAATTAGACAGACAAAAAAAAGTTAAAATTGTGTTTTTGTTATAAAAAATCTATTATAAACAGACATTCAATTTTATTTATTTGTATATACTATCATGAGAACGTTTATAAATTAACACGTGGGATATAGTAGTATTAAGATTTAAATCAATGCGTAATGTTTAATTTATAACCGCAATCCGTTCACACATTGTATGCACGTGTAAAATGATTCAGGATATTCAACTCGGAGAACATGCAGCTAATTGTAGTTTCCTCGGTAGAACATTATGTAAATGGTGTACCAGGCGTCATTGAGTCACTCGTAAATGACCAACACTTACCATTCAAAGACCTTAAGGATTCAAATGTATTTTATTGGCTACGCATAAATTGACAGCTTAGGGATTAGCAACACGGTAGGTAGAACGTTAGCTGCATAATTGAAGATTAAAGTGTCAGCTAAAGATAAATTTACCCTCATTGGCATCTAATTAAACAGTGTTGCCAGTAATAAAATTTACCGTTAAACGTCAAGTTTGCAACGATGCAATGGCGCCAGCCACTAACGGGCAGGGCTGTCTCCTTTTACGGTTCAGTCACTGACAAAAAATGTTACTTTAATTACCGAGACCTAAGCGAATCGATGGATGACCAACATTCATGCCTCGTGTTATTCAGGTGAACGATAAAATGAAAGGATTAATATTAATAAAGTATTCGTCTTTTTGCAGGGTCACTGAACTCAATCGGTCTTTATAATCAGAAAATTTGTAGTTTTATTTTGTCGTCAATAACTCGCGATCTTAGTAATTGGTTAACTATATTGTATAACGATACTTGTTTTTTATTGCATTACTGTGAAGCATTATCCTGGCTTTAGTTTCAATATTTTATTTTTATTGTGCATATGCCTTATCCAGCGGCTGCGTAATGTTACAGGCGACTCTCTTTTATTTTGTGAATGGTAATGAATTCTATCGATTTATGTTATTTTTAGACTTTTATTTTGAACTAGCGGGCACCCGCGACTTCGTACGTTTGGATCCAGTTCCCGCGGGATGATGTATTATACATATAAACCTTCCTCTTGAATCATTCTATCTATTGCTCAAAACTGCATTAAAATCCGTTGCGTAATTCAAAAGATCTAAGCTGAAATATAGACGCACAAACAGCGGGACCGACTTTATTTTATCTATAGTTACTAATACTAGCTTTATTGGATTTTTTTCGGTTATCGCGATAAAAACTATCCTATGTCCTTCCCCGTATCAAACTATCTCCATACCAAATTTCATCTAAATCGGTTTAGCTGTTTGAGCGTGAAAGCGTAACAGACAGACAGACAGAGTTACTTTCACATTTATAATATTAGTATGGATAGTATGGATTAGTATTGATTATAGAATTGTATTTTTATATGTTTGTATGTAACGAATATACTCAAAATGAACTGGACCGATTTCAAAAATTCTTTCACCGTTGGGAAGCTACACTATCTCCGAGTGACATGGGCTTTTTATCCATATATTCCCACGGGAACGGGCACTACGCGGATGAAACCGCGAGGCTTCTGCTAGTACTATATAAAGATGAGCTATAAATAACAAAACAACCAAGAACGTGACACGATATGAACAAAGTAGAAGTAGTAGATGATCTCAATTGACTAAACTGAAAGAAAGAAAGAAAGAAAAAAGGAAAATTGTTTATCGTTTATTTTGATAGTTAGTAGTTTAGTTTAAACTGGTTTTCATGAAACAGGTAAAACCATCACTAACTATATATTTCGACTGGCCCGTTGGTCTAGTGGTTACTGACCCTGACTGCTAAGCCACAGGTCGTGGGTTCGATCCCCCAGGATAAAACTTTGTGTGATGAGCACAATGGTTTATTCTGTGTCTGGGTGTTATTTATCTATAATATGTGTTTATCAGTTGTCTGGTCCATAGTACAAGCTCTGCTTAGTTTGGGATCAGATAGCGTTGTGTCAGTTGTCCCTAGATATTATTATTATTATTACTATGAAATTAGTTTTGTGATGAAAATGGTCCATCTGCTTTCACAACTTGCTGGGATTCATTTTATGCGTAGTCTTGAAACATGTCTCGTTTTTACAAGATTGCCTCGAAAAAGATTTGTATTGTTTTCAGGGTTCATGTATGAATACAATGTATGTCTGAGATTTTACAGATCACCATTACTCCTAAACGCCTAAACAAATTTAGATGATTGGGGTATTTTAGTAATTTTTGACAATAATTTACTTTATCTACATTGTATAGTTTCGAAAGATTTTTGGACGATAGAGCAGTTTTTAAATTTTCTGAAAATGATCTCGTTTGAGTTGTTTTTTTAAAATGAGAATATAATTTATTTTTTGTCAATACAAAATTATTTATGTTATGTGCATTTTGTTTGCTTACCAGTAAATCTAACGTAAGGATGTAATTATGAAATTTTAGACGACTTAATCAAGCGTTTCGTTATCATCAGACAGGGCTAGAGCCATGACAGACCCCACCCCCCTTCCCAGGCGGCTTCTACAACCATAGCACAAGGTTGCCCACTTACAAACTTACAACAGAAGTTGCATAAAATGTTATGCCGGCTAAAACGAAATGTAATAGTAAACTCAAGTTTACTATAGGTAAACGTAGGCAGGTATAATCCTTTGATTATATAATGTATAGATAGAGCATTCCCTCAGTAGGCCTATAAAAAAAATTAAGCTACTATTTTTGACGTTTGACACTCGTTGAAAATGGCGCGCTAGAATAACTATGGCTAGAACATCTGATAGGAGTCTCCTTACCTGTCAAAAAGTACGTCCATTTGACCGTACTTTTTGACAGTTCTTTGCTTCAATTTTAGATGCCGGATTAGGAATCTAGACATTATATAATCAAAGGTATATTCATATTTAAAATAAGGCAATTCTCGGTTTGCATCAAAATCTGCAAGCATCGAACATCAACATCTAATGAGAAACTAATTTTGAACGATTTATTTTGATCCGCGTCGTTCAAGGCCGGATTAGCGTAATCTTGTAAACAATGCACATTCGCATCTGGTTCCAAAATTACATACTGAGCAGATAATATTTCAAAAAGTACATAGAAATTAAAATAGCACGAAAACAGCAAACATAATTTTGGGAATCATTAGCCTATCTTTACTAATATTATAAAGCTGAAGAGTTTGTTTGTTTGAAAGCGAAATAATCTCAGGAATTACTGGTCCGAATTGAAAAATACTTTTACTGTTGATAGCCTATTTATCGAGGAAGGCTATAGGCTATATAACATCACGCTGCGTCCAATAGGGTCGGAGCAGCAATGAAATATGTTGCAAAAACGGGGAAAATTTACGCAGACGAAGTTGCGCGGGTCAGCTAGTGTGTTATAAAAGACTACTGTATTATTTTATAAAATAACAAAGAACCCAAGAAATACGAATGAGTTCAAAGCGCAGCGAAACTTTTTACGATCGAAATTCTTTTGTCATAGAATAAATAACAAAAAAAAAAACAAATCACTTTTTATCTATGCCATACTATTTCCTCATGTTCTTCCGCAAATTGTTCTCTTTTTCGTTCATAAATGTTTTAATCAGTAAATTTGACATTGAAATAGACGCAAACATTTTGCGTAGACGTCATTTACGTATACGATACGACACGTGAAGGTAAACGACCAACGTGAGTCAAAAAAAGAAATAGACGTGTTAGTTGCAAAGCTTGTTTATTTACATCAGTTTACCTAAGGATGTTGACACCATAGAGTAGATGAAAAAAAAATCAAAATGTCGCAAGTTCCCTAGCAACAATAAACTAACTAAACGCGTAGTACTATTACATAATCTGTGCTAAACGTCAGATAAAATTAACTTCCGACATCTCAAAATTCGACACTTTTTATGTACTTCCGTTATGAGCTTCCGACCTAAATAAAATAAACACCAACGTTTTGACAACTATTTTCGACTATTGACTAAAGAATTCATTAACAGCTTTTCTTAGTGTCTTTTGACAATTAACATTTTATAACTAACATCCGCAGCGAACGCAGTGAGTAAATGCGAAATAAAAAACTATCTGTAATCGTAACCGAATCCGATATTCGGAAATTATTCGATTCAATAGTATCGAATATGGGCGGAGTGAATAGTTTAGCTTCCTCATTAAAAACCTGTCACCAATATTATACTTTATATATGCCTCATAAAGAGATATTGTAGAATATAGGTAATAGAAATAAATAAATATCAAAATGAAAAGGTAAGTAAGTTAAGCAGATAACTTGAAAAAATGTGCATATCGCTACAATAATATTTAAATAAACGAATGATTTTAAAAGAGTGTCTCTTGAATTTCTTGGTAGCTTCTTCTAATGAGCTTTACACTTGGAACTGCAGCCTAACTTCATTTTGATTTTTTCACAAATCGTAAATTTTTGTTATTCAAATAATCATTGAATTGATTTTACGAAATAAAGATACATATTTGAATACTAAACGATAACCTAAAACTAAAACCAAATGGACTTATTTGTATTTACTTAGATATCTCAAAAATTTTATGCAAATATCCGTAACCCCTTGATTATTTATTGTCTACAATGTAGATTGTAGATTCCTAATCCGGCATCTAAAATTGAAGCAAAGAACTGTCAAAAAGTACGGTCAAGTACTTTTTGACAGGTAAAAAGCCGCCATCCGATGTTTTAGCCATAGTTGTTCTCATCAACGAGTAACGAGTGTCATACGTCAAAGAGGGAACGCTTCATTTTTTTATAGGCTTATTGAGAGAATGCTCTATCTAGACATTAAATAATCAAAGCCGTAACCCTAATAATTCTAATAATATCAGAAACTAACGGATAATCCGAAATAATTTTATATCCGCAACCGAAACCGATATAATATTATTCCTATAACCGTATCCGTATCCAGATCCGAAATGTCATATCCGTAACATCCCTAATTTCAAGCTATTCAGAATGAACACGTCGTAGTTATAATCCTTACCCTTAAGTTTTGTGAAGAGAACAATGTGTTGACGACCAACGATAATGTAAATTAGATGCAAATAATAAATTGTTACATCGCGCACCGTCATGTCACCCACCTTACGTACAAGGTACTTGTAGGTATAATAGTTACCTACAATATAATTGTATTTACACTTCCTAGAATACTTTCGAGTGCTTGTAACATGACATAATGACAATTAATTTAGGTTAGTGAGGAAATAGGTGTAAGTAAAAAAAAATAATAATAAGTATTAATAGGTTATGAACCAACTACAATCTACTTTGAAGATCTAATACATTCACGAAAAATGTAATGTAATCTTAAATTTAAAAAAGTATTTTGTCAACAATGTGAAAATACTCCTACGGTCTGACACAATGACACATGACACAAACCAACAGCATCGTAGTTATGGCGCCAAAATATTATAGCTGTCAAATATGCATTTTTTTTTTTAGTAATTATTAAATTAGAGACAGATTTTTCAGAATTAGAATACGTAGGTATATCTCGCTGGGGCATAAACCGATTTCTAAATTCAATACGCAACAACCTTTATTGCTAGTTGCAAGAAAGCACATATTTAAATCGCAGACGAAATGCAACCATTATCGATTGTGGGCCTTAGAAAAATAAAAGTAGGTACCTCACTTCCAATCCTATATTTTCACAAGCTATAGTCTTTATTATATTTATACACGAAAAATTAAAGCCACTTTATTTCATTATTTCGAAATTTAACTTTGTAACTAAACACGTTGAATGCGTTTTGTAACATTATGCCGCTGTCGTGTTGTTCGGTCGTTTGGTTAACAAACAGCTGTTCGTTTAAGAAGGATACAACAGCTGCTTGTTTCGTATCCTTTTCTTTATTTAAAATTCAGTAACACTATTATTTATCAAAGAGATTAGCTAGTTATATAAAAAGAAATTACCATTAGATGGAAATACTCACCGTCTTATTTTTATAACACTAAAATAAATAGAAGTTAATACACACTTGACGTAAAATTTACACACTCTTAAAATAATACACTAGACTCTTAAATTAAATTAAATACTGTAAACGCTATTTTAAGTAATAAATATCAGATTTAAACTAACTATGACACGAAAGCAACAGCCGAGGAGGACGCACACCCAATACCGGCAAGCGCAGAAACCCGACTGAATCGACTGATGCGACCTCACGCGGCGTGCGCTCAAAATATGTTTAATGGAACGTTCCGTTTCATAATGGCTTCATTCATACCTTGCCGTTTAAATGACTATTTCTGATTTATTTTTTGTTATTTTTACAATATTTATTTTGAGTTTGATTTTGATTTATAAAATGAACCAATATTATTTTCTAAAATACACGCACTATGTGGACTATGCCCCGCACCGAACTATTGATGTAGGTAGAATGTCTACAAAGTGCTTTTAATTAAAATTACTAAGTAGCCTAGAATAATGCAAAATAATAAAAAAATGTATACTTTATTACCGTCTTTGCAATTTTTTTATCCACGTAGGTTACAAAAATAAAAGTCCGGAGAAATTAACAAGTTGGCGCCGTCTCGACGCCAGCGTGTGGCGGGAATTCTTATTGGTTGTTTCAAGACGGGCCTCCGCTCCGTAGGTATTTCCAGTGAACCATGCATACTTATGATACTTAGTATGTACTTACTTTTAGTTTTGCTTTTTGTTGTAGTAATTACAATTCTACAGATTATATCTAATTAGAAATTATATTCACTTTTTATTACAGCGGGTAGCTAACTATTCAAATTCCCATAAAATACCTTCGAACTACCCTCATAATTCATAAGTATCTTGGGTTCCACAATGCACATAGAAATCTTACTCGGTTTCGGTCAAGCAATACGTGAACTTGTTCTGGTATACCCAAATTAGATAAAACTTATTAAAATTTTAATAATTATGTTAATTAGACAATTAATTTTATTTATTCATTGATTGATTAATACAAACTGACTAAAATAATATTGTATAAATATTATAATCACTGTTACTCAATTTAACCATGGCTTCTACCAATTTTTTAACCGTTAAAACTCATTTATCAGAGTTTAAACATAATTCAGACAAAGATACTGTAAGCGAAGTGAGTATTTATTAATTTATTTTCAAACCCCTGTGTTTTATATTTTCTTAGCTGAACATTTTTTTAAAACCATTCCGCCATATTGAACATGAAAATTGGCCAGATTTTGTGAAATAAACCGCCGTTTGTCTCAAAATGTGTTAATAGCAGCAACAAAACATTGAAATAATGCGTCTTCACCACATACTTTTCTTTATAAGCAACCATTATTATTATAGGCTTCCGAAAGTGGAACGAGTAATTCTGTGACGTCAGCAGAAGACTTACAGAAATTAGCCGTGATTCTTGGGCTAAACAGTGCTGAAGATGTATACCAGGAAAGATTCCGTGTTGACAGACGTCGCTTGGAAGCAATGCTTGCTGGTATGTATTTAGTGATATTTTTTTAGAAAAGCCTACTTTACAAAATTGTAAGTAACACTATTTAACTTTCACAGAAAACTTGGAGGAATCACAAACGGCTCAAGCATTCTTCCACCGGGTGAGAAACAAATAATAAATGTTAAGCAATAGATACCTATTTAAGGAACATTCTTAACACTTTATTTATTTATTTTATTTTATTCAGGTAATGACTGAAACAAACACTTTAATAAATTGGCCGGCTCGTCTAAAAATCGGCGCTCGTTCCAAGAAAGGTCAGTAAAAATTGAATTATAATCCACTCCATAAAATAAAAATTGAATTTTCGAACGCATTATTTTTTAATTTAAAAAATAAACGGAACACCTGCATCACTATTCGCGGACTTTTTGGCGGGCAGGCGCCAATTAGACTATGTTCAACGGCGCCAGCCTGGCGCTCTTTCAAAAAATAATGTTTATTTCGTATTTGCGCGTGGGTCCGTTACATGAAATGACATATTTTAATCAATTTTAATTAATTAAATTGTACAGTGATGCATTTTAACGAGGATATGAACGAATTAGTGTATAATGTTATTAAAAAAATACGTGATAATAAATTTAAAGATCTTTTAGAAGTTCTTGGTAAGTGAAATATAAAATTGTTGAAGTTTAGTTTTGAAGTTGTTTTTTATGTGAGTGTTATTGTGTTTAGACCCACATGTGAGAGTCGCTGGTCGACCTGATGATGTGAAGCTGGCTCGTGAGAAAATAATCCAGTTGTTAGATACCAGGGTATGTAACATTATATACATCTATTTTTATTTTTGCCGTAGGTACCCCTGTTGGTCACTACTATAATTACAAGTCTCTTCTATTCAGAGAAGAAACTAGACATATACCTAGTTCTTCAGGCTAGCCTAATATGCTGCTGGCAGGTACATGTTTGGTGCAGCCTTGCAAACATAGATAGATACAATTTAGTCCTATATTAAAGATGTTTTCTTTTACTTGAACCTATAATAGACAATAGATTTTTGTAATGTATGATACTTTCTGCTGATGGTGTTTTGGGCAAACTTCGACCGCCGGAGTACTTACCCTGGATGATGTCTTTCTGATGTAAAAGCTTGCGAGTTCCCTTTTATTTTAAGATTTTTTTAAATTTCGGGAGGGGGGCAGTGATTGAACCGCAAATCGCCCCTTCCCCCCATTTATTTCTTGTTCTTCTTCTCCCCCCCCCCTACCCCTCTCAGCCAAAAGCTTTTATCTACAACTTGTACCTCTCGTTGTAGGCGTAGGTACGGATTTTTTATAAGTACACGAAAACAGTTAAGATTTGATAGACCAACCTTTTTTGATAATATTTTTTTAAATTTTAAATGCGCCACTGCAGCCAGTAATAAAGAGATAGACAGTAACCTCTTTCATTCTTTTTGACGTGATAACGTCTTATATATCGATAACCAAGTGCACTAACGAAAAAAAGTCACGTTATGTAGTTGTTAAGCAATGCGAAATTGACTGGTTGCTAAGCAACGCGAATGTTGATATATCATCAATATTTTCCTATGACGTTATCACTTAAAATTATCGTTCGTAAACCGACTTTACAGACAACCTTTTTTTTTTTAATTTCAACTTACACTTTGCCAGTCAGTAATTGAGTCTAGTGATGGGTGATACAAATCGTACATAGATACGAAAACTATATATTGATCCAATATCTAAAAATCGCTTACTGGCTCATTCGGAATCTATGTATTACAATATCTAGATATTTACGATGCACCGAATACTTATAGCTCTATCTATCTATACAATACGATACACGCATCGGTTGCACACGACGGCACATCGCATCGGAGCGACAAAGCGCGTGAGATACAAACATTACACTAGTTAGAACGGAACGGCAACATTTTGGCAATTCATATCAGATATTGTGACGAGGGCAATATCAGATTTTTGAACCGATGAAATGTAAATTTAAATCTTAAAGTTAAGCAAATAAGCTCAGTTTCTATTCAATATTAATCATGTTAAAAAATGATGTTTTTAAATTTTGTTTATTTAACCTTGAACTTGAGTGCATTGTTAGGTACTACTTAGAGGAACTATTTATGCACGAATTTATTTTAGTTGTTACTGTTTATTGTGTCGGAATAGTTGCGCGAGAAAGCTTGCCATAAATTTCCAACGCGTTTTAAAATTTTTAAAAATTGTTCGCATGTGTATGTATGGATTACTTAAAGTGTATGTTTACAGTCGGGTTAGAAATTTAAAATATTTACATTTTTTTTCGTTTTAAGTAGTAAAAACTAAATACATTTTGAATTTCCTGCACAACTGCGATCATTAACCTAATTAATAATATAGATTTCCTGATACTAAAATTAACCTCTAAAGTAATTAAGTTTGACAACTCTTACAAATACATATTCGCATTGACTCTCCGGAATAATAATATTTTAGCACCATATCTACAATACCGAATTGTATCCAAACCTATGATATCGTTTTTCGTATTCTATTTGAACTGGATCAGATTAGATTTATGATTCAAATGCGAACGTAAAATATCTAGATATTAAAATACATAGTTTTGAAATCAGATATCGAAAACCGAAATCTGATTCAGATACGGTACCCAGAAAAAGCGATACGACCCATGCCTAATTGAGTCTGCTAACATTAGACCGATAAGAACATACTTTTTGCGTGTACGTCCAAATAGCATCTATGTAGGTTACGAATCTTGTTCCACGGGTTAGTTAATACAAGTCCTTTAGTATCTACCTCCGATACGGACAAATAATGATAATGTTAATGTGTAATTGCAGAATAACCGTGTTACAATGAAGATCGATGTCAGCTACACAGATCATTCGCATATTATTGGAAAGGTGAGTTCTTTTTTAATAATTACTAGCTGTCTCGCGCAACTTCGTATGCGTAAATTTTCCCCGTTTTTGCAACATTTCTCGTCACTACTCCGCTCCTATTAGTCGTAGAGTGATGTTTTATAGCCAATAGCCTTCCTCGATAAATGGGCTATCCAACAAAAATATATTTTTTTTATATCGGACCAGTAGTTTCTGAGATTAGCGCGTTTAAACAAACAAGCAAACAAACTCTTCCGCTTTATAATATTAGTATAGATAAAGGCGTCAACATACTGAGAACGAGTCTGTGCCGCGCGCTTGCTATCTCCATAACAAATTTCTTCAAAATCCGCCCAGTCATTTCGGAGATTATTGCGTTCAAACGAACTCTAGATACTAGGTATTCCTTTAATATTATAAATCTTTGTAGATCGTATTACAAAAATGCAAAAAAAACCGGGCAAGAGCATGTCGGACTATGCTCAGTGTAAGGTTCCACAGCTCTGAATAATTGCATCAGCAGAAAAGCGCATGTTCATGGCACTTACGCCCTTTTGTTGAGAAATGCAGTTTTTTGTCAATAACTCAATGACGGTATATCCGATCATGTCCAAAATAATTTTAGTTTAAAGGATATATTAAGCGCTACCTTTGTGTTTCTTTTTTCATATTTTTTGGTCACATGGTTGAAAAGTTAAGGGACACACAATTTATGCAACTTTCGGAGCCAAACTACCAATCTTGTTAACCCCCTCAAGTTAAGCTTCACATCTTTCATGGTTCACGTCGTTATAATGGTTGGAATTGGATCAGGCGGTGGTAGCCTAATTATTATTAGGCTACGGCCGACGCGACGACGACGGCCCGATCGCGCGAGAATTCGATTTTATCAAATCGTAACAAAAAACCGACGAAGCGCATCTAATTTCTTATTTGTGTCTGTCTATCTGTCTGTCATTGCATAGATCATAATTAATTTTCGTTCATCTCTAATTATATAATTAGTATGCTTCAATTATTATGATCTCAATTAGATTTTTTTTTTTGCATGTGTGAATATTAAGAGCGTGGAGGCTAATGGTTGATATTTTATTCGTACTTATCAATAATTATAATCTATACTAATATTATAAAGCTGAAGAGTTTGTTTGTTTATTTTGAACGGGGTAATCTCCTACTGATCCAATTACTACTGAGGAAATTTACGCAGACAAAGTTGCGGGGGACAGCTAGTTACAAATAAATGTACTACATATGAAACAATTCGATTTGAACAATTGCACCAGCAAACAGTAACCATAGTACGTAAATTGGTATTTTCAAGTTTTAAATGAACCCACTTGACTCTTACAAAATTTTGCACTTTAAATATTAATATTTCATAAACGGATTCCTAAATCTAAAAATGGTATTCCTAACCCCTAAACGTTTTTAAAAGACCTATCTAACGATACCCCACACGATGGGGTAGGTGAGAAAAAAAAACACATCTCCACTTTACTTAAAGGGGAGGTAGGTACTTAACTTAAAAACAAAACATTTTTCATGATTTTATTCTTTCGCTTTGTCGGCTAAGTCATAAGTGTACCCTTGCAAAATTACAGCCTTCTAGCACTAACAGTTTTTAGTAAAGCTACGGACGGACGCACATGGCGAAACTATTAGGGTTCCGTTTTGCCATTTTGGCTACGGAACCCTAAAAAACTTCCTCATGGACACGGTAGATGGCGTTGACATTACCGTAAAATATGGAGACTTTGGCAGACATGTCCTTGATGTCTCGATGCAGGAGTTGGTAACAGCTTAGTACCGGCACAGATAACATAATACTATACTAGTGTGCCGGTACCCCTAAGGTTGCGAGTTCCAATTCTGTCTGCTACGAATTTTACCTACATACATTAAATATGTACAAAAATGATTTGCAATTTTGAATTGCTTTAAAAACCACAAAAAGTAACCTAAACTTTTTTTTTATATCGTGATTTGTCAATTAAATTGTTGACTCACATTTTCATTCCAACGCACTCGCTACGTAAGCATGGCCAACGCGTTTTTAAACAAAACCCAACGCAAAGAAAAAATATACCATTTTTTACTATCAAAGATGCGCTTGCGTCATTAAAATTTTCAATAATACAACCAATAAAGCCATTCTATTCTACCTGAGAACCTGATGTTTACGTAAACAAAACTAATAATTTGTTTTATGTAGACTGAGTTGCCCCGCGCAATTTCGTTAGTTTAAATTTTCCCCGTTTTTGAAACTCTTTCATTGCTGCTCCGCTGTAATTGGTCGTAGCGTCATGTTATATAGCCTATAGCATTCCTCGATAAATGGGCTATCTAATACTAAAATATTTTTTTAATTCGAGCCAGTACTTCCTGGGATTATCGCGTTCAACGCAACAAACAAACACTCTTAACTTCAGCTTTATAATATTAGTACCTACTAGTATTTACGTCATTTATTTAGGGGCGGGGTCCACCAACCACCATGGGGTTCAGTAGCGAACTGGCGACTGAACGATTCAGGCGCATCCGAAGGGGGAGGGGGGCAACGGGGGCAATTGTTTCCCCCCCAGACTCTATAAATGACCTTTTTTTGGAAAGTTTTGACACTGTACCGGTGTGTTTTGCCTAGCAATTGCCCCCCTCGGCAGTGGTGGCTGATGTACCGGTGTTTAATCAATTGCCCTCCCCCCCCTCGTTATGCGAGCAACTCACGCTTGGCTGGTTGAGTCACAAGATGAATCCCTGAGTCCTTATTCACTATCTTTATTTCGTTGTCGTGACAAGCCCGTAAGAACTGACGCATACGCGGTGCGCTCAAATATGTCCACCGCGCATGTGCGGTAGAGAGCTGAGATCAGTGTGTTCAAACAAACAAACTCTTCACTTTTATTATATTACTAGCTGACCCGTACAACTGCGTCTGCGTAAATTTTCCCCGTTTTTGCAACATTTTTCATTGCTACTCCGCTCCTATTGGTCGTGGCGTGATGTTATATAGCTTATAGCCTTCGTCGATAAATGGGCTATTCAACAGTAAAATATTTTTTCAATTCGGGCCAGTATTTCCTGAGATTATCGCGTTGAAACAAACAAACTCTTCAGCTTTATAATATTAGTAAAGATGCAGTAGGTATAAATAAAATATAATAGGTTTACCTAACTACCTAATTAAGTAAGAATAACAACTCAAGGATATGACGTTCAGGAAGTGATTTGCAAGAATAATTCTACCATTCGACACAAAAACTAAAGCATTACTTAAAGCGGGTATTCTTCTAATCGTATTCCATCAATCAATTGATAAAAAAATAATGTAACCTGAGTACCTTTTGTCAAAATTTAAGAGATACACAAAAACTTGGAAAATGCCCAAACAGCTCGTATTCGTAAGTAGGTGGTTGATTGCCAAGTCAAATCTGTCTGTTTTTACGAAATAACGTTATCGCTCTTTGTAGAAATTTGTTTGAATATGACACTATACCGTCATAACTTCAAAAGTTTTCTTTGAATGATTATTATTAACTAGCTGCCCCGCGCAACTTCGTATGCGTCAATTTTCCCTATTTTTGCAACATTTCTCATTGCTGCTCCGCTCCTATTGGTTGTAGCGTGATGTTATATAGCCTATAGCCTTCCTCGATAAATGGGATACCCAACAGAAAAATAACACAGGTCTGCAAATTTGAACTCTTATTTTCCCCTTTTGGATTTGATTGCTGATCTTGAGGTATTTTGGTGCTCTGATTACGAATATGTACTTGGATTTGTCCTATCACCCTCAGTTTTTTTGAAAAATTCTTTTATGTGAAATCGGAAAAAAAGGCCAACTTTACAAAGTTTTTTTTTATTACAATGAAGTAACAATTATATTACTAAACTTAAAACATTAAAAATACATTGAAGGGACAGTAATAAATAAATTAAAAATATTAAATACTTTTATGGTATCTTGCTTTTTTTTCACCGAAGCTCCGATTATGAGATTTTCGCTTGAAATTCCGACTTGGATCATCACGCTTTAATAGCCAACAGTAGTCTGCCATCATTACTTTATTCCACTTTCCCTGATAGCGACGTTCCATCTCCTTCAAGTCCTGGTGAAATCTTTCGCCTTGCTCTTCACTTGCAGCTCCCAAGTTATCAGGAAAGTAGTCCAAATGCGAATTAAGGAAGTGAAGTTCAATGCTCATCGAACATCCCATTTTGCCGAAATTTTCAATCATTTTCTTTACAATTTCCTCATAATTTGGACTTTTATGGTTTCCTAGAAAATGCCTCACTACTTCCTTAAAAGATTTCCAGGCTTCTAATTCAATTTTCGAAGTTCACGAACGCAGGTGGTACAAACTTTATGTGGGACCCACTGTTTATCTTGATTGGCGATTGATAGGCCAAAATACATATTATAAACGTTCCTTATAAATTCGGTTATGTTATGCTGCTGTTTTCTCAGCATAAATTGCCCACAAATGTAGCAAAAATTGTCCGGAGAGTTTAAACACTTTCGCGATGACATTTTTCAAGTAAGCGTTACGAATTGCACAGAAGTACTGACTTTTTAAAAATAGTTATGGTGCTATTTATACAAAATAATATTAATCTACCCTCATTAACTGTCTTCTAACGATTTAAGTTAATTTCTATAAAAAAAGCATTTAGCCTACAAGAAATGAGGTCTTTAGCAAATGACCTAAAAATCCACTAGTTTTTTTGATAATAAGGGTATATCACATACTTAATTAAAAGTTATGTTTAACTACATTTATGAGAACTCATTCATTAATGTCTACTTCAACCATTTAGTGTGTTTTTTGTTCAATAAGATATGATTAAAATAAAATAATTAATAAATTACTAGGAAGGCTTAAGTAATTTAGGCAAAAAAAAGGATGATCTATAACTAAAAATCCTGACGTGATGGAATTTTTTTAATATTTTTCCCGTAATCAGCGCCCCAAAATCTATCCAAATAGCTCATCAAAACTGAAAGGGGAAAACCATTGCAGACCTGTGTAATTTTTCAATTCGGGCCAGTAGTTCCTGAGATTATCGTGTTTAAACAAACAAACTCTTCAGCTTTATAATATTAGTATAGATTAGGCAATAGTACATACTGTATGCATCATACTAACTGTGCCGGCGAACTTCGTACCGCCTCTTTTTTTGTGAATCGCGTGCAATTGCGAATCTAAACCATTCTCGAATCCACTAGAACACACACAAAAATTTCGTTCAAGAGGAGTTCAGTGACATACACACTTACAGTAGAATGATATATAGAGACTAGCTGTCCCGGCGAACAGCGCATCTTTTTTTTTTTGTAAATGGGTTTTAATTGTGAATCTTAAACATTCTTGAAAACACTAAAATCGGTCCAGTAGTTTAGTAGGAGTTCATTGACATACACACGTACAGTAGAATTATATATATAAATAAAGAAATACATATAGTATACATTAGGTATATGTAAATTAGTCTATCTACAGGCTTCCAGTGACCACAATCCTATATAACGAAGGCCCCATTGGAAAGTTGGAATGATTCTGAGCAAATGAGCTCACTAAAGGTTCATTTCCGAGCATCGCGGCCGATCGCGAGCCGCTCGCGGCTTACGACAAGCGGCTGACGCTCGCGGCCAATGCGACAATATTCACAGTGCGCGCGCAGGCCTACGACAGTCGTCGGCCGCGCGTGTCTGTCACTTACCTCAGCCGCTTGTCGTAAGCCGCGAGCGGCTTGCGATCGATCGCGATGCACGGAAATGAACCTTAAACATTCACATAATAAGAGGGTAATTTTTAGGGTTCCTTAGCCAAAATGGCAAAAACGGAACTCTTATAGTTTCGTCATGTCCGTCTGTCTGCCTGTCTATCTGTCTGTTTGTCCGTATGTCTTTCATAAACATTATAAAGTTTCTAAAAAACTTTTTTTATTAATTGAATATTTTTGGAAATAATCGCTCCGGAAGTTGCATAATTGTGTCCTTTATATTTTAAACCGTGTGACCAAAACATATGAAAAAAATTACAAAGATAGCGCTTAATAAATACCTACTTTGAACTAAAATTATTTCCGACATGATCGCATATACCGTCGTTAAGTTATGTCCGAAAAACTGCGTTTCATTTTCATGAACATACGCTTTCTGTTGATGCAATTATTTATGCTCTTGCCCGGTTTTTTATAAAGAATCAATCTCTCGTCTACTAAAGGACAATGACATCATATATTTAAATGTTGATAAACTTTCGCGATTTGTATACATTAAAAAAATATATATACTACGGGTCTTAATCGCGTGAATAATTTAAGGTAAAATACCTTGTTTATTGCCCGACGTTTCGACCGTATTGCAACAGCCGTGATCACGGGTAGACACTCTACCATCCCACCACCCGTGACCACAGCCGTTGCAATTTTATAATCATATATTTATTTTTAATTTGAGCCTGATAGATTAATAAATAATTTATGTAAGTGGCAAACTGTACCTATTTATAGGAAAATAATCCGAAGAATGCACCTCGTTTTTACGGCAAACCATTACCCGTATTATATTTGCTTAAGACTATTGTTTTATCATTATCTTTGAAAACATGCGTTAAGTGCCGATAATAAGGTCCTTTAGGTAGTATAATGTTTTACTACTCTACCTGATTGCTAGGTATTTATCATAAAAGGCTGCGCAAAAACTCGTTAGATTTATTAAAAGAAATAATAGGTATGTGCATGATTACAATGAGCCTTGGATGGAGGAAGGCTAATGTCTTGTTGTGTCAGTCAGTGTCCTAAGTGGTGTGGGTTCAATGCCATGTCGATGTCAATTTCTTTTTTTACGGTTCCGCACCTCGAAAGGAAAAAAACGGAACCCTTATGGGATCACTTTGTACTACGTCCTTCCGTCTATCTGTCAAGATCCTTCGGCACCTGTCCGACCAACGGCGAGAAAAAGAGTAGCGAGTTGCGATTTATCGCTCAAGAAACGTACATACTTATGTAGATCCCGTGTAAGAAAGAAAGAAAGAAGAAAGAAAATATTTTTTATTTGTCACATTATGCAGAACAACAAATAAACAATGTATATTAAAGTAATTTAGTGCCGGACAAATAGGACCTACTTCAGCTATTGTTGCAGTCCTAAAACTGCAACGCTGGTATTCACGTAGGCCCTTTGTTCACATATTATGCAGCAATGCAATCTAAACAACTAAAATGTACAAAACATAAATAAAATCTAAAACTAATTTAGAATTACAAAACAAGCATTTCTATACATATTATATATTCTAAATAATAAATTACAATAAATAAGCCTTTACACAATAAATAAGCCTGTAAACAAAAGAGATACAGGATATTAATAGTTGATCACTTGCTGGTCCCACTGCCGATGCCGGCGAGTACTCGCTCTATACTGCATCTCTATTGTTTACATGAACTGGATCTACAAAATACATCTGTTGTACGTTTCTTGAGCGATAAATCGCTACTCGCTTCTCGCTCATCGTCGTTGGTGGGACAGGTGCCTTAATCTCGAGAAGGCGTGTAGGTATCGAGTTGAAATTAAAACCATATACTCACGTCTACAGTGCTGTGTTCAATCTATGAAAAAAAACAAACTTCTAAGTTAACGTAAAAAAAAAGATACGGCCGTTTATGCTGTTAAAACGTATACATATATACCGACTCGCCATTCGCTAGGCAATAAAAAAATATCGTCTTATAATACAAGAAGTATGAAAAAGTCTGATAGAAGTAGATACATTTGTATTAAACCATAAAATATAGTCTTAAACTGCAAGCCTCGATTCCTGAACTTTCGTATAAATTTTGTCAAACTTTCGTAAAAGCAAACAAACTCGGCTAGGTTCCATACAAATTTGTATATTTACTACCAATTTGTACAGAACCCTCTCGGTGGGAGAGTCCCACTCGGACTTGTCCTGTTTTTAAACAACTCCCGCAGTAGGATACAAGCCCTGTGTTGAGAGGGACTTTACAATCATTCAATTCACAGACACAAATTACACCCAGACTCGGAACAAATATGGGAATCGAACCCTCGACCTCTTGTGCAGCTGTCATACACACTCCCACTGCTCAACCGAGGTAGTCTTATGCGATGTTGTTGTGAAATTTTTGATGCGTTGATAACAATTGTTTGGTAGGTACTGCCGTAGAACTTGACGGACATAATTAACGATTGATCGAAATCAATCACAAATCTACAATGTATTTCACAACACTTGAATGATCAATATGTTGTCACATAAAAAAAATAAAGAACAGGCCAATAAAACATTATGAAACATTTTGTGCAAGGGTACTAAGTAACGCTAAATAAGTCTACCTACTAACATTTTGAGTACCTAGGTAGTTCGTGTTCGTAATCTATACTAATATCATAAAGCTGAAGAGTTTGTTTGTTTGAACGCGATAATCTCAGGAACTATTGGTCCGAATTGAAAAGTTCGTATACTGCTGGATAGCCCATTTATCGAGGAAGGCTATATAACATTACGCTATTAGCAATGGGAGCGGAGCAGCAATGAAAAATGTTGCAAAAACGGGGAAAATTTACGCAGACGTAGTTACACGGGTCAGGTAGAATGTATAAAAAACCGAGCAAGTGCATGTCGGGCCACGCACAATGTAGGGTTCCGTAGTCCCCCATCCGAATATAACGGGTTAAAAAGTGTAAATAATAATTTTCAATGCAATTTGTACCAAAATTTTGTTACTCGTAAACTTGTTAAGTCTACTTAGCTGTGATTTTCCTTTTAATTTCACTATATATACTACTACCATGACTTTTTCACATACCCAACATCAACCATTTAGCTGGCAGCACTTGACTCTAACAAAAATTTGCACTTTAAAGCTTAATATTTCACAATCATCAGCCTATCGCAGTCCACTGCTGGAAATAGGCCTTTCCAATTACACGCCACTTTGTTCTATCTTTAGCTGTTTTGCACAAACGGATCCTTAAATCTAAAAGTGGTATTCACAACCCCCAAACCCCCACAGGATGAGGCAGGTGAGAGAAAAAATCACAACCTGGTCACACGCTTACTGGTCACATACATACACACACACAAATGATTTTCTAGATTTTATTCTTTCACTTTGTCGACGTAAGTAATATGTGTAAGTGTATCCAAGCAAAATTACAGCCCTCTAGCACTAACAGTCTCTGAGCTAAGATGCGGACGGACGCATGGACGGAACGGACATGGCGGCACTATAAGGGTTCCGTTTTGCCATTTTGTCTACGGAACCCTAAAAAAAGACCATCGATTCCGAATTCCATCTGTAAGCAAAGATACCTTTTTAAACCCTATTGTACTCACTTTCTCACCACCTTTTTGTATACAGGGTGGGCTAACAATAAAGCGCGTGATGGAAGACACAGGCTGCCACATCCACTTCCCGGACTCTAACCGCACCAGTACCGTCGAGAAGAGTAACCAGGTGTCCATCGCTGGCGACATGGAGAGAGTGGAGAGGGCGCGGGCGAGAGTTCGAGTGAGTATCGTCACAGATTACTTACGTACAGATGGAAAGGTTCATACAACGTAGCACGCAATCACAGACGTCACAGATGAGGAGAATTGGGACGAAAGGACAAGAGACAAAGCGATTGCCACAGTCACGTGGTGCGGTTGTTCGTTTTATGCGCGCCTTTGAGTGTAGGCATAAAAGTGGCGGTACATACATGAGCGTTCCTTCTGTAGGTACTCTCTTTATTTTGTCGTATGAGTTAAGCATACAGCCACAAATTAGATAGGTACAGATGACCGGCTCCCTACAGAGACGGACGGAGAAAACAGGATGCACACTCTAAAACGCGCACGTACTACACTGATCTCGGTCGAATCGTCAACCGAGACGCGAGACTGTCCATACGTACGACTGTTGACTATATTGCCATGATACCTTTTTAATCACTTATGATTGCCAAATAATGGCGTCACTGAATAGAATAACAGAAATGAATCAAATGATGGATCGAAATTTAAAAAAAAAAACAAAATTCTTGATTCAGTTAGGATGCAAAACAAAAAAGTGATACGTTGGGATTCTACATGTATAATTATGTCATTATGCCAAATTCGCAAACAATAGGTAAAGCCGGATAAAAGAACATGGCAATAAAAACTCGCGACCACTCGTTTCAAATTGCCAATTTTACAATGTTTGTATGTTTATAAACTTAATGTTACCTACGTTAAAGCGATGATATTTACTAGTTTTAATAGCTACTATCTATTTGTGCTGAAAAAACTTCATAATAATTCTAATATTTCTATGGAAGAACCCCAACCATCCGTAAGAAAAAGATTTATTTATTTTATAAACCACTTGCGCAATTATATCGTTAAATCATAATAATTAATCATAACCAATTAAAACGTAGGTATTATTAGATATGTAACGCGGACACTGCAGTGATGCAATATACAATGATTTCACACAAATAATGTATACTAATATTATAAACGCGAAAGGTTTACTAACTTTTAGTTAATTTAATCACATCAGAACATAGTAATATGTAAGTACAGTTATCCAACTGTACTTACATATTATTCCAACGTAACTTGACCGGATTGAAGTTAGATTCATAACACTTTCGCGCATGTCATAAAGATGCGTCCCTAAATTACTTACGAAAACGATTAATTATGTTTAATCGATTAAAAATACAACATTTTAATTCAATAATATAAAAATAATATTTATATGAGTTCATAAAAGTTTAAATTTAGAATAGTTACAGTAAATAATAAAGAAAATTTGAAAAACAATTTGTTTACGAAAAAAATCACAAAAAAACATGAGTTAGTAATACTAATTATAACAATGTAATGCGTAATCGCATCTCTAATTCTCTTGGCTTAGTTACCGCCCCCGGCCCCCGCTTCCTGTCACCATTTACTATTATAAAATGCATCTGCGCAACCACTTTTTGCCAACTTCAATCCGGTCAAGTTATGTTGATCCTACTGTACATGATACATATACTTCACACTTATGAAGTTAGATAAAGGGTTCCCTGACTAAGTGGCGACCTCGCAGATTGCGATATCAGCGAAGTCAACCCTTCCGTGTCTCAGAAAGAACGTTAAGCTTTCGGTCCTGCATCCAATCTCTCTCCGGTCAAATCAGATTTCCGTCTTGAAAGTGAAGGAATAAAGAGTGCACTTGTGTCTGCGCACTCAATTGTGCTTGTAATATTACGTCCTGCGTAGTTGGCTAGTCTCTGATAAGATGGGCCGCCGTAACCGATATCGGTTAGGACACACAATAGTTATGAAGGTTACCTTCTGTACTCTCACTCAGTAACTTTCAGTCATGATTTGGAAGGGGGGTGGAAGAAATTGTCCCTATTGCTGGATTGGATCCGCGACTGGCATGTGGTGTTTTAAACGAATAGTTGTTTTGAGTCTAGTTGTATTTCGTGTCTGTTAACATTAAAAAAACTTAGATACACACAAAATACAATGTAGGTATGCGACCCAGGGCTTGTCCCTACACAAAATGGTTGGCTCACAAGTCAACAACAAGTCCACGTACACTTAGACGCACACGTACGGCGTTCTCAACGTGGTGACACAGGTAATATAAGTGGTGCTCAATCTCGGTTGACATTAGACCGAGATCTGTGTAGTTGGTGTAGTCTCTACACCAACTCATAGACACACATACTCGTATCTACACTCTACCCTGTAGAGTGTACATACTTGCGCGTCTAAGTGTGCCTGTTATCACTAATTATAATGAGCCGACCTTCTGTACATATACATATATTTTCTGCTATGGCTGCTACTGTGGGAGCTCATTAATATACTCGATGTTTCTAGCATAAGGCACCTGTCCGACCAACAGCGAGAAAAAGAATAGCGAGTATCGATTTTATCGCTCAAGACACGTACATACTTATGTAGATCCCGTGTAAACAAAAGAGATATCGATATTAATAGTTGATCGTTGAGTGATCACACTGCCGCCGGCTACTCGCTCTATACTGCATCTCTTTTGTTTACACGGACGCGCGGAAGGGATCTACAAAATACATCTGTTGTACGTTTCTTGAGCGATAAATCGCTACTCGCTTCTCGCTCATCGTCGTTGGTGGGAAAGGTGCCTTATCAATAGAAAGGGTTTGTTCCTCAGGCCCTAACTCCGCTAGTGTTTGCGTTCGAGCTGCCCATAGTGCCGACCTCCCAGCCGCTCCCGGACATCACCTCGCCGTACGTGCAGAGAGTGCAGGAACAGTATAATGTACAAGTAAGTCACTATCATTACTATTGACTATTGAAAATTAGATGTGGGTAGACCACATAGCGTATAAGCTAAGTATATAGCATTAAAACGGTTATAACACTACCCTAAATCAAGATGTCCTTGAAAATTTGTTAGAGAATTAGGGCCCTAATTCTTATTACACCTCTCTTTTTAAAGGTTTAGGGTCCCTGATTTAGTGTAGTGTAATAATCGCATAAATAATGTTATATTGTTAAATCTAAAACATTTCTTATTCCTCTACTTCTTTATTGAGTCAGTGGCAGATCCAAGATTTTGTTTAAGGAACAGGGTTCTTGGCCTTGGTAAAACACTACACGGAAAACTCATAGACTTATAGCTGTATACAACGTTATTCTTGATGTAGTGCAAACCTGTAAGTAGTTTGCTCAGAATCAGTAACACTATCCAATGGGGTAGCTTTTGGACCATGTTATATTTTGCAATTCATTAATTATTCAACATTAATTAATCATTCTAACTGTCCAAATCTTGATTACAATATGATGATAAATTTATTTTACTACCTACCATATTACATATTATATACTACTACCTACGCGACGCAATGAGTATGATTCTTTGAAGAACTTATGATAATTTTAATGCCTAACTCTGCAAGTTTTCGATATTTTCATTTTTGTTAATTTAAAAGTAATTTTTTTTGTTAATAACATAAATAGCAATATGGGATTGTGGTCCCACATTACTAGCAATCCTGATAACCGCTTCAACTAAGCCCTATGGTTTGTGTTAGATGTAAGTTCACGTCGGTAGTATAATGGCCAGGATACGAACCCACGACCTCACGATTGCGAGACCGATGCCTTACCCATTAAGCTACCGCGCGCCGCTTCGACGCTTTTTATTATATGATTACTTGAAGTAAAAAAACTTGTTGGGGTGTCTGCGCTTTGCGCTATACAAAAATAAACTTGTACGTCTATGTAGCTCCCTATGTCTTGAGTTGATGTCAATCTAACCGATTATTCAATTATTTGATGCCAGAGTCACATATGACATTTTTTTATACCTACTTAATTAGCAACGGTACCATTTCAGAATAAGATTTGGACGACATCTTGTTCTCAATTCGTTTGTCATTCAGACGTTATTGGAGCGAGAGTGAAATTGCGTGGTTAATTTGTGTAGGTACCTGCGACCCTAATTATCGTAATGCCGGTAATTATGTACGAATATACTAACCCACAAGTAAATTGGGTAGTTGACTACAATAAAAGTAAATTATTTTATACTAATCAGGTAATAGTAGATCTTAAAATGTTTTGAAAATAACTGTTCTTTTACATTTTAACATGTTTTTGAATTTAAAAGCACGAAAACGAATAGGTACCAAGTTTAAAAAAAAATACTATAGGTACTTATGACATCATAGGTTGTTATTCCATACACATTTCTATAGAGTTTGTCGTTTTGACATTTCATAAAAAGAGACAGATTTGACTTGACAGTCAACATCCCTATTCACTAATGATTGTGCAAAGTTTTTACAAGTCTAACTACATATATACATTAATGTTAATTTTTTCATCTACTATCTAAGCGCGCGAATCTCGAATCTTCGCATAGTCTCCCAAACATTCGTGCGTTATCTTCAGCAGCTTGTTGACAAAATCGTAATAAACTGATCATAAACCAAGGAAGAAGAATCGTAAACAAGAAAACTCGCAAATGAATAACAGAAATCCGAGTCCGTCAATGTTAAGAAATAGTTGAAAGTATTAAGCTATTGCATAGCTTCTATCGCGGGCCTTGAGCGCGGGGACCGAATCCAGAAATTCCGTAACGAAAAAACCTCACGCTCCCCACTCCGACGGGCACAGCGGTGACACTTTTTAGTTTTGCCATCTATCGATGAATAGCAGAACTTTTAATTACTTTTTCTTTAAATTAAAAAGAAAATAAAAAAAAAAAATTTTATAATAAAAAAAAACTTTAAGAAAAAAAAATTAAAAACATTGTTTTTTTTATAATTCAAAATAAAAAAAACATTGTTATTTTTTTATTTTTTTTATTGCTTAAGTTGATAAAAATGCTATGCAATAGCTTTACCGCGGCAGTCCCCGAGTGCCACACATTTTTTTTTTTTCTGTAAGTAATATTTTATTTAAACTCCTGGTCAAGTGTTGGTGAACACGAGTTACTTGCAGAATTGACGAGTAATTGTGACCAGTTTTAAAAAAACGATTACCTAATTGATGAAATTTTAAAAAACTGTCAAATACCTACGGAAACTGACGAGTTAGTCAAACAGACCCAATAAGTTAATTTATTATTAAAAAACTAAGCAATTAATTAGTAAGTAACTAAGTAATCTAACTACCTATCTAAATAAGTGGTTTGTAAATCATTGTAGATTTGTATTTATTTAGTATATTGTAATTTTTTTAAACTTCTATAACCCCGATGGCGCGATGGAAGTGTGCAAGCAAGAGGTCGGGTTCGATTCCTACACGAGACATCGCTTTAAGTGCGCTTCTGGGTGTTTACACTGTCTGTGATTCGTATGTTTGTAAAGTCCTCCGCGACGACGCAGCGCTTGTAACCGGTAGTTGTAGCGCGGGAGTTGTTTTTTTTTCATGAACCTACCTACTAGTCTTAATAGCTAAGTAAGTACTGTGAAGGCTGATTACAAGTTAAATGTAAATTAAATGAATGGAGGAAGTAATATTAAATGTATGAGGCAAAATTCGTCTCAGGCGGGACTTGAATCCGCGACCTTAGGTGTACCTTATGCCGTTACCAACTCTGGCACCAAGAAATGTCCGCCAAAGTCGAGTTTAGCCTCTATATTCACGCTCACGTCGATTTTCGCCAATCGAGAATGCCCTACATTTAATGTAGGAATGTATATAAACTAAAATGCTTTAAAAAAACTTGAGAGGTGTCAAGGGACACCCGGATGGCACGAAGTTCCTTTCGATTAATTAGTGAAGGAATTGTTATAACTTTTTTATTTTTTTTAAGTTATAATAATATTTTTTTTATTACTAACAAATATAATGTAATATAAACTTAATCATATAGTAATAATTATTTTAAGAGAGAGAGAGAGAGAGAGAGAGAGACAGACAGACAGACAGAGAAACATGCGCACGCCGCACGGCTTACAATAGCTTACTATAGCAAAATGTGTCGTTACAACTTTTCGTATGATTTTTTTCCGTCTAGCCCCCTTTCACAACGCGCGATAAGGAACTTCGTTCGAATAACAAAAAAAAGCCGCCTGCATAGAAAAGATGGAAACAAGATCCCCTACATCATTATTTAATTTCATGGACTTAAAGTGCTTCCGACTGCATGATATTATATACCTACTTATGTAGGGGATCTTGTTTCCATCTTTTTGTGCAGGCGGGTTTTTTTTTTATTTAATACTTTTGAGTAGTTGTAGGATGTTACAACTAACTTTTATCACCACTATTGTCAAGTATTGAAAATTGGAAATAAGAATGGTTACTAACTAACTTTTCTGGTATCACAGTCATAATCATGTTATAACGTTATTAAAACATATATATTACGGGTCTTAATCGCGTGAATAATTTAAGGTAAAATACCTTGTTTATTGCCCGACGTTTCGATCGTATTGCAACGGCCGTGGTCACGGGAAGACTAGTTGAGCTCAGCGTCGCCTCCGTGAAGCGCGGGTTTCGGAAACTACCCTCGCTTGATTTTTATCACTCACTATTACGGAACCGAGACCATTAGGACCATTAAGACCCGTAATATATATATTTTAATAATGTGTACAAATCGCGAAAGTTTATCAACATGTTATAACGTTTTCGAAATGCTTAAGGAGCCCTTTAATTTGATTCTGGTAAAAAGTACAGTTATAATATAATTATTTAGGTGATGCTGCGAAACCGTGCGAAGCTGCACGCCAACTTGCTGGTGGTGAAGGGAGTACAGTGGGAGGTGCAGGCCACTATGGAGGCCACCAACCTGCTCATGAACTACATGTGCGGCCCGCTGGCGGTATGTACCCTACTGTTCAATTTCACTCGAAATGTACCTATTTATTTTGACTGCCTCTGTGGCGCGGTGGGAGTGTGTCCGACTGATACGCATGAGGTCGTGGGTTCGATCCCCACCCAGAATAAAACTTTGTGTGATGAGCACGATGGTTTATTCTGTGTCTGGGTGTAATTTGTCTATAATATGTATGTATTTAGAAATATATAAGTATATTTATCAGTTGTCTGGTTTACCGTAGTACAAGCTCTGCTTAGTTTGGAATCAGATGACGTTGTGTGAGTTGTCCCAAGATATAATTATTATTATTATTTAGATTATTAGCATCTACGGTTTTCACATCCTCGGAGTGTTTCAAACAAGTGAAATATACCCATTTTATTACTTTACCTAACATGCTAAATATTATAGGTACACTAGCTGCCCCGTACAACTTCGTCGGTGTAAATTTTCCCCGTTTTTGCAACATATTTCAATTGCTGCTCCGCTCCTATTAGTCATAGCGTGATGTTATATAGCATTGGCTTATATAATGGTACTTTGTTAGTCACGGGAGTGAAATCCAATTAGCAAGCCGGATATTAATAAGTACCGATTAAACCGATTGCTATGATTAACAAGCCAGGCGTTGGTTACAGTAAATTTGATTAATTTAGTGATTGTCTATTTATAGTCACTTAATAAAAACTAATTTTAGGATAATTTCTACAATAAGTTTTTATTAAGTTTGGGTTCTATTTCATACTTGCTAAATATTATACATACCTAATAACTAGGCCAAATGATGAATTCGGACCTTATTAACATAATTGATTATTTTTTATAAAGCTGAAGAATTTGTTTGTTTGTTTGAACGCGATAATCTCATTAACTACTGGCCCCAATGGAAAAATCTTCTACTGTTGGATAGCCCATTTATCGAGAAGGGCCATAGGCATCAAGCTATGATTTTTAAGAACGGAGCAGCAATAAAAAATGTTGCAATAACAGGAACAATTTACGCATACAAAGTTGCGCGGGGCAGCTAGTACAGCTGTTCCAGTATTAAAATATTTGTTTCCAAAATTTAAAAAATATTTATTTGTCTATTAAAACAACACTTCAGACGCCAAACACATTATATTAAATCTTAAGATACACGTTCCTACCTAGTTTAGGAGTCGGTAGTATGACCTCACAAATTAATTTCCAGTATACATAATCAAAATTGTGGCGCGGTGGGAGTGTATCCCATTGCTACGCAAGAGGGCGTTCGGGTTCGATTCCCACACGAGACACCACTTTGTGTGATCCACAAATTGTTGTTCAGAGTCTAGGTGTACTTTGTGTCCGTGAATTGAATGTTTGTAAAGTCCCCTGCGACACAGGGCTTATATCCTAAAGGGTAAGCCGTCTTTTTAAAAAAAAATATTTAATGAGACACTGTAAACTTGTCTGTACAAATAAAGATTATTATTATCACTACATAGTATAAAACAAAGTCGCTTTCTCTGTCCCTACATCCCTATGTATGCTTAAATCTTTAAAACTACGCAAAGGATGTTGATGCGGTATAAGGGTCTTTCAACAAAGACGGGTCGATGTTAAAAATTGAATAAAACTAGATGTGTGTGAGATATTAACGAAATTTATTTTTTATTTGAAAGGCCCGTTTATGCCATTATGCATGAAATATGACATCGTTCAAATGTCCGCCGCGGCTTCGCATGGTGGCACAAATCCGAGAGGTCCAATTTTTAATGACTCTGCTGCATAGATCCGGCTGAATCTGAGCGATGGCCTGCGTTATGTTGGCTTTCAGGGCAACGGTCGAATGTGGTTTATTGGCATAGACCTGCGACTTCAGAAAACCCCACAAGAAAAAGTCTAGCGGAGTCAAATCACACGATCTTGGTGGCCAATTCACGTCACCTCTGCGAGAGATAACCCTACCCGCAAACCGTTCATGCAGAATGTCGATTGTGTCGTTCGGTGTGTGGCAAGTAGCGCCATCTTGCTGGAACCACATGTCATTCACGTCCATATTGTTCAATTTAAGCCAAAAGAAATTGTTTATCATTGATCTGTAGCGCTCACCGTTGACGGTGCTGGCCTCGCCAACTTCGTTTTCGAAGAAGTACGGACCAATGACGCCGCCAGACCAAAATCCGCACCAAACAGTTACTTTTTGTGGATGCATTGCTATCTGGTGAACCTCATGTGGGTTGTGGTCATCCCATATACGGCAATTTTGCTTATTAACAAAACCATTCATCCAAAAATGTGCCTCGTCGCTAAAGATTATTTTTTGGCCAAAATCGGGGTCCTCTTCCAAGCGTTCCGACGCCCATTCAGCGAACACACGGCGTTGTCTATGGTCATTAACTTTGAGCTCCTGGGTCAGTTGGATCTTGTATGGATGCAGACCCAAGTCCCGACGCAAAATTCTCCAAGTTGAAGTCTGCGAAAGGCCGAGTTCTTGTGCACGGCGAGAAATCGACTGCTTCGGAGTCTCCTGAACACTCTCACGTACAGCGGCGATGTTCTCGGCCGATCTGGCGTTCCTTTGACGTAAAGGTGTTGGTTGGTTGTTTACCGAACCGGTCGTCTCGAATTTAGTCACCAATCGTTGGAGAGTAGACTTTGAAGGGCCACCGCGTCTGCCGTAAAATGGGCGCAATGCGCGCAACGTTTTCACTAACGAACACTCATTTTGATAATAAAGTTTTATCATTTGCACATGCTGCTCAACCGTGTAACTTGCCATGGTGATTTGGCATCAGTGACTGAATAAGAAAAAACAGATTTGACAGATGCCGCCAAATCAAAATGGCCGCCACAGATTATTAATATCGACCCGCTCTATTTGAAAGACCCTTTAGATAGAGTGATTGAAGAGGAAGGTTTATATGTATATTTTATACCCGTGCGAAGCCGGAGCGGGCCGCTAGTTATTAAATACTAGCTGTCCCGCGCAACTTCGTATGCGTAATTTCTCCCCGTTTTTTAAACACTTCTCGTCGCTTCTCCGCTCCTATTAGTCGTAGCGCGATGTTATATAACCTATAGCCTTCCTCGATGAATGGGCTATCCAACAAAAAAAGTTTTTTTCAAATCGGACCAGTAGATCCTGAGATTAGCGCGTTTAAACAAACAAACAAACAAACTCTTCCGCTCTTCCGCTTTATAATATTAGTATAGATAATAAGTTTGCTTTTTGCAGAGTCAAACTCAAGTGCAGATGTCATTAGAAATATCCCCGATGCACCACAGTGTGGTGGTGGGGCGCGCGGCCGAGCAGCTGAAGGTGATCATGAAGGGCACCAACACTCAGATCATGTTCCCGGACGCGGACGACCCCAACATACCCGTCATCAAGAAGAGCTGCGTCACCATCACTGGGAATATCAAGGATGTGTACGCGGCTAGGCAGCAGTTAGTCGTATGTATAAGTTTTCCCCTTAGAAAAAGGTTGTACTCTGTTTAATCCGTAGTGTGCAGGCGTGGGGGGGGCAACATTTGACACAACTGGTCAAGTGTGAGTCGCTCATACGACGGGGGTGTCATCCACTATCACCGAGTGGGGGTGCCTGCCGAAACAGTAAGGTCCAGTGTCAAAATTATCAAATTTCGCAAAAAAAAAAAAAGGTAATTCAGTCTAGTTTGGGGGGGTGGAGTGGCAAATACGCCTGTTGCCCTCCCCTCCCCTTGTATCCGCGCCTGTATGTATGTTCACAATTTTCTCAAAAGCTAGTGATCCTGTTTAGATGGGGTTTTCGCTATTCGACTGCATATTTTTCTGGGAAGGTTTTAGTATATAAAACGTTGTCCTAGCTCATAAAACACCTCAGATATAGACTAAAATATAGGAGTGAGTCAGTGAAATTTGCATTAGGTAATGTGCTTGATATTTTTTTTTCCTTGATGTACATTTGAAGGTTCATTTTTCTTGAAAAAGTTATAGTGGTTATCTCTCTTACTGTAATTAATATAATGTCCTTTAGGACTTACATGGGGACATGAGTGTACCCTAGGGTTAATAACTTTTATTAGAAGAAATAGAGTAAGTATATCTGATTTCAAGGAGGTTAAACAAAGAGTACGGATTGATAAAAAAGAGTATTTTGGTGCTTTTTGCAGCCCTTAACAATGGTTCATTGTTTAAAAAAAAAATGTACGTCTCAAAACATTCTAAATCTGAGTTGAAATAGGACGAGTATAGTAAACAAGGTGTAAAAAAGAGTATGTTAGCGTCTATTTAGTGTTATACATTATAGAGTACGCCTACATTATACAGGGTGTAACAGAAAGGTGTGGCCATATTCAAGGGTTGGTATGTGCCCATGATACTGAGTGCACATACCTAATTTTATCAAAATCAGAGTACCCTAACAAAATTTTTTTTTTTTTATTCGTTTATTTATGAATGAAAAAGTTATTAATTAGGAAAATTATGACTTAAAATGTTCTATGCCATAATAATCAAATCGAATTTTGTACCAGAGGAGGTATAATTCTTATGCCAATGCCTTTCACTACTGAATTTTGACATAAAGAATATGCTATAACTACGTAATAATAATGCAACCAGTTATGACACCATGGTAGGTGCAATATTGATAACATACACTATCCGCTGCTGAAATTTGACCACACCTTTCTGTTACACCCTGTATAGAGTACAGTACTCTATTTTAGATTACTGTTGGCAACCCTTGTGTACCCAAAAGGGGTACGGCCTTGTATTATAGGCATTCGTAGGCGTTTCCAGAATTATTACTATTTATCGTAGAGAGTCAGTCCAGTTGTTAAATCTTATAGTAACACTGGGAACGGCCAATTGAGAGTCAGGCTCAGACGACGGCTGAGTAGAGTAGATCCAATTGAGTCCATAACAAATAAATTGGACCAAGTATTTGAACCTTATATTATTAAAATATACGAGTATATATTACGGGTCTTAATCGCGTGAATAATTTAAGGTAAAATGCCCGACGTTTCGACCGTATTGCAACGGCCATGGTCACCACGGTGTCGTGTGTGTCTACCCGTGACCACGGCCGTTGCAATACGGTCAAAACGTCGGGCATTAAACAAGGTATTTTACCTTAAATTATTCACGCGATTAAGACCCGTAATATATATATTTTAATAATGTGTACAAATCGCGAAAGTTTATCAACATTTGAACCTTATATCCTGGACACACTAGTGAACTAATCACATTTTTCTCTACAGGGAAGTCTTCCCCTAGTAGTGATATTTGACGTATCAGACGAGGCGTGTCGTATAGACGCGGAGGCTGCGAGCAAGCTGATGAACAAGTACAACGTATACATCAATGTGCGACGCAAACCGAAGCAGGGGATCACTTCTGTGGTTATCAAGGGGATTGAGAGATGCGCTGGTAAGTCATCTATACTAATATTATAAAGTTAAAGAGTTTGTTTGTTTAAAGGGGCGTCTAAACGGGCCATTTATTACGGCAATTTGTGGCGGCACTATTGGCGACTAATTGCTGGGCCAATAATGGCAATACGTCTGCAATTGTAAAGCGCATGATTCAGTCTCCTAAACAGGCTACACAACCCGGCAACAATGAAATAGAGAGCGACTGAAACAACAACAACATTGTCCGGGCAACATTGCGGAAAATGGATCGCTCAGTGTTCGTCGGGCAACCATCAAATCAATATTGGAGAGTACTGCCATGTTGCCGGCCACAGCATTGCCGCCACAAATGCCGTAAAAAATGGCCCGTTTAGACGCCCCTTAAACGCGATGATTTCAGCAACTACTGGTCCGAAATGAAAAAAATATTTTACTTTTCGATAGCCATTTATCGAGGAAGGCTACGACCAATAGGAGTGGAGGAAAAACGGGAAAAAAATACGCGTAAATAAAAGAGATATAGATAATAATAATTGATCGCAGAGTGTTCCCACTACTCGCTTCTCGCTCATCGCCGTTGGTGGAACAGGTGCCTTATTAGTCAGAAAATGCACGTGTTTCTAGCTGTCAAACTTCCATAACAGCTCTTAGCATGTGCTACTTAATTGTCATGAACTGTTAACTGGCATGCCAGTCATCTGGCAAGTGACATGTATGATGTACGTTACTGGAGGCCTACTCTAATTCAACGAAAACGAAGTTTCGATAAAAAATGAGGTGATAATATACTAAGTACTAAGACGTTAACGTCAAACGTCTGAACGTCATCTATGTTTTGGACTTCTTGTGCTTATTCAAAAATTAATTAGAATTGTCCCCGTAAACTCAAGAAAATTGATGAATTTCGTTTTAGTGGAAGAAAGTAGGCCTTACTTATTACTATATACTTATTTTACCTACAAACTTATGAGTAGGCCTACTGTTCTATTTTACCTACAAACTTATGAGTAGCCCATGTTCTGAGTTCAATTCCCACACGAGACACCGTTTTGTTTGATCAATAAATTGTTTTTCCTAGTCTGAGTGTATGTACTTTGTGTTCGTGATTTGTACATTTATTAAGTCCTCCGTGACATATTAAGTAAAATGAAATAATGTGTTATGTAAACCAATCAATAACGGTCTGATACCCGTCGGTCTCTTGAACAGCTTCTAGTTCCTTGACATTTTTTTATTTCTCGATGCACAAGAATTCTCGACCTGGATTTCTCGAGTACCTACCTACCTACCTCGACTTTTTTTAAATAAAATAATTTTAGTTACCATAGATTAAAAAATAAACTTAAAATTAAGTTAAATTAAAAAAATAAACTAAAAACAATGGTTGGTTTATAATTAAAAGTAATGAGTATCTAGTAGATTTCTCGAGGCGAGAATTCTCGAGCAGGAATTTCTGTAATATTATTAATATCTAGCAGAAAACTAAACAACAAAACAATCCACAGGCGACATCTACGAAGCCCGCCGCGAACTACTAAATGACAAAGAACCAGTGATCACAGCGGAAGTACCCGAATCATACAACATTCCATCTATATCCGCCAACAACATGCCCAACTTTGGCCTATACAACCCATTCTCGCCAACACACGCCAACAACATCACCAACTCTCCTTGCTCACCTTACAACATGCAGCAGTTGGCCGCAGATTTGTCCAACTTCGCAAATATTGGTAGTCCAATGTTTGGGCATAACCCTCCGACTCCTGGCGGGTATCCTAGTCCCTTGTCTCCGGTGGCTTTAACCCCCCCAGTGTATCCTACTTCGTGGATGGTACCTTCACCCCAACCTAGGAACGGACCGTTCCATTATCCTAATTTATTGCCTAACCCTAATTCTGTAATGTACAAGAATCAAGGAGGATCTTGGAATCGTAAGTATTATAATAATATGATGACAGTATATTCATTGTTCATAAATGCTTTTGTCACAAAGGAGTCAATTATACAACACGCTCTATCGATTGCTGTAAGCAAATTTAGGTTAACTCTAAAAATACAAAATCCAAAATTCTTTATAAACTTAGGATGCAAAACAACACTTGTGATACGCCGGGATTCTACATGTACATGTAATGCCAAGTATGCAAACAATAGGTAAAGCCGGAGAGAAGACCCTGGCAATAAAAACTCGCGGCCACTCTTTTCAAATTGCCAATTTTACAATGTTTGAATGTTTATAGAATTTATGGGGGGTAAGGTGCTGCGACTAATATACTATACATGCCATTAGATGCCAGATACATAGTGGGTTCAACATAGTAGGAGCATCTGCTTTAAACAGTACAGGAGTTCGATTTCGGAAGCCATTCAAATTATATGAGCAATAAGTACTGTATACAGGGTGCCCATTTAATCACTCGAATCCCAGCAGGGGAATTATTAGACCATAATACTAAACCGTTTCTTTTTAACTTAATTTTTAGTTTTTTAGGGCGATATCCCCCATTTGTTTAATGTGTATAGGTACCTAGTTCGGCGGCGGGGTGCCAATATGTAAGATAAAACGTTAACACGTTAAAGTGCGGTAACCGTTGTAGCAGTTAGCGCTTTTTTTGACGTTATAACGTCTTATAAATCGATGACCGGGTGCACGCACGAAAAAGTGTCACGGTCCGTTACGTTCCGCCTACTGATATGCTAAAGTATTGGGTCTACTAAAGCTGCCACAAGCAGCTGTCATTATTTGTTACAATGTCATCAATGTTTTGGCGATTACAGCGACGTGCGATAAACTTGGAAAAAATGCTATCACACAGTGTTTCTAATGACTTCATCACGTAAAATTATCGTCCGTAAACCGATTTTACCGACAACCATTTTTTTTATGAAAACATTAAGGCACTTATTTAAAAAAAAAAAGTTTTAGGTTTAAAAAAATAGATTTTTTTAAGTATTATGCTCCTCCTAACTCAGTATATATTATAAAGCTTGCTAAATATTATTTGCGCCTTCAATAAGGCTACAGTTTTGGAAACACAGAGTCTAAGAAGACATTAGTAAACATAGACTTAGGAATATCCTAAATTTATAATAGACAATGATTTTCTGCTTTATTGACTCATTGTTAAATGTACATAACATTAATTTATCATATTATGTACAGCAATGTCGAACGGCGGCGAGATGGTAGGCGTACCGCAACAGATGATGATGCCTCAGTACCCGCAGCATCCGGCAGACAACAGACCTGTGAGTAACAGAGACTTCTACCCTATCACATAGATATAGACATCGTTCACTCACAACAATCTCAGACCATTTCGGATCACACGTCCTTCGGCAGGCGATTCGAGATTCTGTGTCCTTGAGCTATGTTTTAACAACGTGTAAATTGATCCTTGTCCGTCCTGAAAGATAGAAAAAAAGATTTGAGTAGCCGATTTTGTTGAAATGTGTAAATTATCAAGATTTTTTATCAATATTGTTTATATAAGGCCTCTTTGCAATAAAAACTTTTGACTCAAGCGGCCAAGTGTGAGTTACTCCCATAATGCTGAAGACGAGGCAATTGCCCCAAAACACACGAGTCGATGGGGGTGTGTCCAACTGCTACGCAAGAGGACGCGGGTTCGATTCCCACACGGAACACCACTTTGTGTGATCCACTAATTGTTGTTCCTAGTCTGGGAGTACTTTGTGTCTGTGACTTGTATGTTTGTAAAGTCCCCATCTTTTCTTTTCGTTGTGATTCTTGATAACTATAAATTAATATCACGCTGTACACTACCCCTACCTAATTCGTGTATTTATGTCTCTGTCCATCTAAAGGTTACCTGGAAGAGATCGCTCTTAGCGATAAGGCCGCCCATTGTACATTTATATTATACAATGTATACTTTGTTTTTTTATACTATACAATAAAGTATAATAATATTACTATTATGGTTTGTCCTCCAACGTCTTTGGCGGGTGGGAGCGCTTGGTTTGTCGCAGTGTAGTCGGCTCTCTCTTTGCAGCCTGTATTTACTTTGTACCTTTATCTATGATCGAAGTTATTATTATCATTGCCTCCATAATTGCTTGGTTTTGTTCTAGTATTCTATTTCTATTAATCTATGGTTATTTTTCTATGTTATCCAGACAACGTTGAGCCACATCCTGAACACCAGCTCGCAAGGTAGCAGCGGTTACCAGAGCAACTTCACTGGTAGCTCCGTCTCGCTCGACACGCAGAACATATCAGGTATTTCTAAGTATTTATTATTGGATTATGTCGTAACATAATACATACTAATATTATAAAGCTGAAGAGTTTGTTTGTTTGATTGTTTGTTTGAACGCGGTTATCTCAGGAACTACTTGTGTCCAAATTGAAAAAATATTTTAGGTACTGTTGGATAGCCCATTTATCGAGGAAGGCTATAGGCTATATAACAACAATAGGAGCGGAGCAGTAATTAAAAATGTTAATGAAAATTTACGCAGACGAAGTCGCGCGGGTCAGCTATGTTATAGTATGCTAGCTAGTATATGAAAGTACTATTTAGGTACATATAAGAGACTAGCTAGATGACTAATTGTAGAGAATTAGGCGCGGATCTAGGATTATATTTTAGGGGAGGGGGATGCTTTTGACCATCACCGAAACTAGGTATACTATTATTATGCTAAAGAGCGTTTTTTGTTTGTATAGTTCAATATATTTTGGTTTGATAGTCTCACGAACTATTGGTTCGAATTGGAAAATTCTTTTAGTGTTAGATTGGCAGCTAGGCAGACCTGCGCAACTTTGTCTGCGTCAATTTTCCCCGTTTTTGCAACATTTTTCATTGATGCTCCGCTCCTATTGGTTCTAGCGTGATGTTATGTAGCTTATGGCTATAAGACATCACGCTAGAACCAATAGTAATAATATTCCTCGAATTTTAAATTCGAACCAGTAATTCCTGAGATCATCGCGTTCAAACAAACAAGCAAACAAACTCTTAAGCTGTATAATATAGTATAGATACGTATGTATCATGTTAGTATAATGTGATATCCCTATGTGCAGGAGGTGACGGCAGCAACGTGGTGTCCCCGTCAGTGTCCCCCATCAGCAAGACGCACAGCCCCGCGCCCAGTACTGATGCGGATCGCTCACAACACGGTAACTATTAGCATTAGAAATATTAGAATTCCAGACCCAGGAATCGAACCCGAGACTTCCGTATGCAAAACCGGGGATTCTTCAACCGTTCGATTCCGGATCGAACCATGTAATCGGGACTATGTTACCAAACCTCAAATTCTTCTATCCTTCGTGCACGCGAGTCAGGCCTTCGCTTGCGCCATCTAGCCGATAGTTTGAGAACTATTACGGTCTTACTATGATGATTCATAATTTGTTAAAAATGCTCTAATTAGATAAAATAAAGTAATTGGCAAGAATAAAAATGACTATAATGCGTATTAATGCCCTTCTGTATCTATTGCGCTTATTACACTACACTAAATCAGGGCCCCTAAATCCTTAGAAAGAGCGGTGTAATAAGAGTTAGGGCCCTAATTCCCTAACAATTTTTCAAGGCCACCTCAATTTAGGGTCCTGATTCAGGGTAGTGTAATTGTCGTTTATCTACTAACTGTCAAGTATTGAAAATTGATAAAAGAATGGTTGCTAACTAACTTTTTTAGTATTACAGTCATAATAATTTTTGCAATGCTTAGGATGAGCCCTTTAATTTGAATTAATAGAACATTTGGCCGGTCAAGACAAATCTAACGACGTGTCAATTGGGTAGTTGACTACAATAAAAGTAAATTATTTTAAACTAATCAGGTAATAGCAAATCTTAAAATGCTGTGAAAATAAGTTTTCTTTTACAATTTAACATGTTTTTGAATTAACTTTGACGATAGGAACTTATGACGTCATAGGTTGTTATTCCATACACATTTCTATAGAGCTTGTCGTTTTGACATTTCATAAAAAGAGACTGATTTGACTTGACAGTCAACATCCCTATTGTATAAATCCTATGGTTTGTGAGTTATGAGGTAATAAAGAACATTACATACATACGCGCGAAAAACATAACCCTTCCTTACAGTGGTAAAAAACACTTCTATAAACCTATATTGATTATTTTAATAGATTTTTTATATTGTTAATGTGTTCAGAATTAGCGAACATAATATCGGAGCTGCCGATCTCGGACCGGCGCGCGGTGGGCTGCGAGAAGAAGACGTTGGAGACGCTCAACAAACTGTCTCCACTCTCAGACTACAGGAAGATGCAGGCTGAAGCTAACAAGGTACTGTGTTATGTATTTTTTCCCTCTTCCCTCCAATATTTGACTGCCTCTGTGGCGCGGTGGGAGTGTATCCGACTGCTACGCAAGAGGTCGTGGCTTCGATCCCCACCCAGGATAAAACTTTGTGTGATGAGCACGACGGTTTATTCTGTGTCTGGGTGTTATTTATCTATAATTTGTATGTATTTAGATATATAAGTATGTTTATCAGTTGTCTGGTTTCCATAGTACAAGCTCTGCTTAGTTTGGGATCAGATAGCGTTGTGTGAGTTGTCCTAAGATATTTATTTATTTATTAATATTAATCGGTAGAGATTATGGCTCGCACATTATGTGCATACGCCAGTTTCAAGTATAATTTCTTTCTAGTTTTCTTCTTTCAATCACAAAGTCTCGTTCTTGTCCAGTTATCACGATTTCAAGTATATTTTACACTTTAAACGCGGAGCTGTAAAAATAGCGACATGTCAGTTTGCCGCCATTTTTACAACTCCCTGTGTTATGTTACACCATCTTTCTTTAACACTGTTGTGCCCATTGACGTATAGATTTGGACCGCGCCATCCCTTTAAATTTGACAGTAAATATTGACAGCAAAGGGTGAAAGAGAGAAATACCTCGTGCGGCCCTGTCTCTTTGACAAGTATTGTCCACAAAGTTGTGTTGTCTCTTTCTAGAGAGTGGTAGTCTTGTGAGGCTACGGCGCAGTCCAAGTCTATATGTCTATGGTTTTGCCCATCGTTGGGCACATAGGCGGATCCAGGGTGGAAGCAAGGGGACATGTGCCTCCCAGACGGTTGTTTTGTGTGCCGAATTTCTTATATTGTATTGAATTTCTGAGAAATAAGAATTTAAAAAAATGAAAATAATTTTGATTTCTTTTAATTTTGTAAAGAAACAATTTTTAGGAATGTTTGTACCTACTAATCATTTTTATTTTTTGTTAACTAATAATCAACTTTACATATAATTGTTTAAAAGGATTTTTCGCGGTTTTTTCAAAGTATAATCTTACTTTGCGTATTTTAGTGATCTTATATAAGAACTGCGAAGAACCCCTTAATCATCATTACGTAATATAGGTTTATACCTATATTACGTAATGATGATTAAGGGGTTCTTCGCAGTTGGCGCCTCAAATGCGATAATGCGAAGCTGCCGCTATTTTCACAACTCCCATAAACATATTTATAAAGCTGAAGAAGTTGAAGGCTATAGGCTGTTTAACATCGCGCTACAACCAATAGGAGCAGAGCAGCATTGAAAAATGTTGCAAAAACGGAAAAAATTACACACATCTTACAACATTTTTTATTACTGCTCCGTTCCTATTGGTCGTAGCGTGATGGTATATAGCCTATAGCCTTCCTTGATAAATGGGCTACCCAACAGAAAAATATTTTTTCAATTCGGACCAGTAGTTCCTGAGATTGCCGGGTTCAAAACAAACAAACAAGCTCTTCAGCTTGTTACCTAACCAGGCAAGTCGTACCTACGACTTAGGTATGCTTGCCCACCACCTACAGGTACTTTTTTCAACCCACCCCCAATTGGCAGAGTAACAGAGCCGAAGCAATCTCCGTCTACAAGGTTTCTTGTCTAAATTGATGTCACCGATTACTAGGATTTCGTATTACTAGAATCAGTTTCTTCAGTTTAAATTAGAAGCCAACTTTCATCAGTTCATCTTTACAAATCACTGACTTCTACTACAAGTACGCGGGACAGGCTATCGTCGACAACAAAATGCTTCCATTACATTTTGACATAACGGACGGAACATTGTCAAGAAACCAAAATTAGTGATGTAACAACAAATTCAAAGTCAAAATACTTTATTTATTTGCCTCTGTGGCGCGGTGGGAGTGGGTCCTACTGGTACGCAAGAGGTCGTGGGTTCGATTCCCACACGGGACACCACTTTGTGTGATCCACAAATTGTTGTTCCGAGTCTGGGTGTACTTTATGTCCGTGACTTGTATGTTTGTAAAGTAACCCGCGACACAGGGCTTGTACCCTTCAGCGGGAGTCAACTTTAAAAAAAAAAAAAAAAAAAGGTTACCTACAAATGCAACGCTTATAAAGACTAAATTTGGAATAGAATGATATTTCGCAAGAGTAAAGCCGTGAGAAAAGAACTTGGCAATGAAAACTCATGGCTACTTTTTGTAAATGCCATTTTTTAAAATATATTTGTATATATACAGTAAAGCCAGTAAGGTGCTGCAACCATTACACCATGAAACTCACGCAAGCAATAACCATAGTACGTAAACTGGTATAATCAAGTTTTAAATGAATTAGCCTCCTACGGTGTGGATGGGAGCATCAACTTACAAAAAAATACAGTAGATGGTAAAGGCAACATGCGATTCGATTATTATAAGAAAAAACTACTTATCTATGAACTACTAATTAAAAAAATATAAATTTATAAAATGAATTGCTTTTGATATCGATAAAAAGTTAAAAACACCATAAAGACTAGCATTACACAAAATATTTAGTGGGACTTCTACCAGGTTTTTAATAGGTAGTAAGATAGATTCTTCTTTTCTTACAATTAATTCTGAGAATGTAAGTAGATAAAACTGTTGTTGCTTATTAGTGATTGGTCACAAGATTCAAATACTATGCGTTTCAAATGAGAAGATAATCGCGACCGCGACAACTTCACTCTGTACTTGTCAAAATTGTACCGCTAGCAACAAAAACTCCCAAGTCGGGTAAAGTACGTATGTGTATGGTAATGGAACGGACGTAATATTTATTTTCTTTGAACTATGTACCTAACATTATTCTTTATTAAAATATTATTAATATTCTTTATTATTTAATAAACACCAAACAGAAATAAGTAAATAGGCAAAATTTAAGAATATTCAACATTTTTGTAGTCTTTCAATCAGATGTAAACATAAACAATACAATAAAAAAACCTAATTCGTGTATTTATGTCTCTGTCCATCCAAAGGTTGCCTGGAAGAGATCGCTCTTAGCTATAAGGCCGCCCATTGTACATTTATGATATACAATGTATTCTTTGTTTTTATATTGGTGTACAATAAAGTATATATTATTATTATTCTCTTTATTTAGTTTTTTTCTTATAAATTACATTTTTAAATATATATATATTATTTATTTATTATTATTATTATTATTATTATTAAATAGTAAAATATAGTGCTTAAGTATAGTTCATTAGAGTAGGTAATTCTGTATAATACTAATGACACCTTTTTACGAATCATTTTATTGCTGACCTAACGTCATACAATGAAGTTGCAGTCGTAATGCGAAATAAAATGTCATCATGACAGTTATCAACTCATTTGAAACGCATAGTACTTAGATATAGGTGACAGGTAGGTGAATTGAACAAAGACGTTCACCTTAAATATTTTTTATGTAAGTCGAAGGTTACATAGAAAATATTTAAAGCGAACGTACCTGCAATCTATCTGAAATATTTTCTCTCACCCTGGTGATTTTATGAAATTGTTTAAAATAAACCATGTTTATTTGTTTTTATGTTGTGTTGTTTTTTAGTTTGTATGGGTTGTTTCAAGCGAAATATTTGCGTAGTTGGTTGGTATATTATAAAAAAAATAAGTACTATTATTTAAATGAAAAAAATACTTGGCTAGATGCACTTATGTTCTTTCGTAATAAAAGTATTTTTTTAAACTTTTGTATTATCCTTACGCCATTACTGCAACAGGACGACACTTAGTTTTATGCATTTTTCCGAAACTTCAAGATTTTTACGTGATAATATTACCTATAACATTAATACACGAATGTTTTTACTCGGTTGAAGAATATTTAAGTAAATACCCATGTAAATTTTATAATTTAGAAAGGAGACATGTTAAATATAAGTGACCGGATTTTATTACATTGGTGTGCATTGATTTTTTTTTTAATACTATTTCACTTTTTAAATATATTTCTTTGTGTAATTTTGATAAATTTTATAGTTTTTACCTATACCAATGATGTAATTTGCATGCCATTAATGGCAAGTGTGCTGATTCCATAATATGTATTTTAAAGATCTGTAATATGTACCACATTTATGCAAATGAATAAATAACATATCCATAAATTTCTATATGTCACATACTAGAAGAACTCTTTGGCTAATCACACAATTTTGTTGTCCTAATATTTAAGTTTTCTATATATTTTTTTCACTGAGCCAAACCCTGTTTCGCGTAATCTACCCTTAAGTACTTGGTAATAGTTAAAGCAAAAACTCTTAATTAGTTACCCAGAAATAATATTAGGAACTTTTATTGGAATATTTATGTTTATAATGCTAAATGTACGTTTGTAATGCTTGATCTACTTAATTATCTTAAAACTAATAAATTAACTAGATACAAAAACTTCTCGAGTGACAACCCCGTGACTGCCTCTGTGGCGCGGTGGGAGTGTATCCGACTGCTACGCAAGAGGTCGTGGGTTCGATTGCCACATGGGACATCACTTTGTGTGATCCACAAATTGTTGTTCCGAGTCTGGGTGTACTTTGTGTCCATGACTTGTATATTAGTAAAGTCCCCCTCGACACAGGGCTTGTACCCTAGTGCGGGAGTCGTCTTTTTAAAAAAACAAAAACTTCACAGCTTGGTCATAAAACTGGGGCGCGCAAAGAAAATTCACGGTTATAAGTTTCAATTTCTCTAGGTCTAGGTATATTTTTATACCTAAACCTGACTTTTGTTAGGGAGTGAATCTTCTGTACGTACTACCTATTACTTATTCAGTGGTGAGGTGTTTAGAGCGGGGGGAGAAGATCTACCAATATCGCACGTGGGGGATGGGGAGAGGTCTTGGCAAATCTTTCGTAATTGTTTTTTCGCAAGTAACCATTTAAAACGAGATTATTAAAACTATGATTTTTCATCGTTTTTGACCGATTTTGACATTCATTGCTACATCACCTCACGCAATTTATGGACGCTCCCTTATCGCGATAAAAACTATCCTATGTCCTTCCCCGGGTCTTAAACTATCACCATACCAAATTTCATCTAAATCGGTTCTGTTGTTTAAGCGTGAAAAGGTGACATGCGCAAATTACACTACACTGATTCAGGATCCCTTAAAAAGAGCGGTGTAATAAGAGTTAGGGCCCTAATTCTCTAACACATTTTTAAGGCTACCTCGATTTAGGGACCTGATTCAGGGTAGTGTAATAGCCGTTACAGACAAACAGACAGACAGACAGTCTCTTACTATTACAATTATAATATTAGTATGGATTACAATCAAGTTAAGGTCGGAAAAACCCAGGGTAAGTGCAGTTTGGAGGTGAAGAAAATAAAATATGACCTTAACCAACGTATACGACTTGAATGCATAATGTACTCATATAAATTAGTTGATAAATGTACTGTCGATACAAGCGGGTGATGTGCAGAATTTGTAAAACGAGGGACATTGACAGGTTACGTTGATTTATTTATTATTGGGGAAATTGTATTTATTTAATTTAATTCTTTTAAATAATGGCTGTTACAAGGGTGGGTCAAGGAAGCGGTTCGTTTGAGTCATGAGTAGAGCTTGGAATCGAATATAAAAAATATACACTAGATATTATTAAGTGGTTCAGCAAGAAGTTCTTGTTAATTTACAGAAAATCATATCAAACCACTTGATGCTGTGTTTTTATTTTATTTGTTGTGTTTAGGTTAACAAACACTTGCATGATATAAATATTTATGAAGTGTATCTTCTCCTCTCTGTTCTTATTATCATCCGAGTTGTGTTAGATCTGTCACACACACATACACACACACAAGTCTCGTACCTAGTACAGACTCCAGCTATCACTAAGGTACTTAGGTCTTAAGTTGCTTAATATAAGAAAAGTACTTACTTTAAATACTATACATAAAAGAAAGAAATGCAAAGAAAACTAGCTATAAAAAAATGTTTGTTCACAAATGTAGTAATAATAATATTGTGTAAAAAAAATTGGGTGTAGTCAGTGAAATTAAACATAGGTCGTCTGAGGGCCCGTTTCCACTTGTCGTATGTCGGATCCGACACGCGACATTTAGGTATTTGGCTACTATCAAATAAAATATTTTAAAATAACCAGGTAAAAATATGTCATGAAGTGTTCTAAAAAATATGTTTATTTATTAATTTAATGTGTTACTTAATTTATAATCATAAAGAGAAACACTGAAAGTAAATTATTTGACAATAGAAAACGTGACGTCATATGCTAGCATTCCATACAAATTTGTACAGAGCGGCTCGTTTTTGACGTTTCTTAAAAAGAGGCTGATTTGACTTTAGTCAAATACCCTATTTATTAAACTTTCAACAACACAACATTAATAAACAACACACCCTATTCTGCCAATAGAGGATCCGATTTTTAGGGTTCCGTAGCCAAAATTGCAAGACGGAAGTCTTATAGTTTAGCCATGTCCGTCCGTCCGCAGCTTTGCTCAGAGACTGTTAGTGATAGAAGGCTGTAATTTTGAAAATTATTATTAAGTAGGTATAACGTTATAAGAATGAAACAAAAACAACAGAAAACTCAATTCATAAGCCGCATTATTCGAATGGAGGAGGGGGGTGACTACGGAGCCCTACATTGTGCGTGGCCCGACATGAACTTGCCCGGTTTTAATTGATGTGATGTGATCAATTGTCGCGTGTCGGATCTGACATACGACAAGTGGGAACGGGCCTTAACAGTTTGGATCAGTAATTCCTGAGATTACCGAATTCAAACAAACAAACAAAAACTATTCAACTTTATAATATGTTTAAATATAGATATTTACGTATTTAGTAATATATAAGTATGTTTATCAGTTGTCTGGTTTCCATAGTACAAGCTCTGCTTAGTTTGGGATCAGATAGCGTTGTGTGGGTTGTCCCAAGATATTTTGTGTATGTGCAGGCGATGCGCGAGTCTGTCGGCAGCGGCTACCGCGTGCCGACCCCGCGCTGGGCCGGCTACTACTTCAGTCACACGTCGCCCGGACCACTCAACTTGAACGATAGCGATGCGGTTACTGTGAGTAATACAATTTTATCTTTTTTTTTTTTTTATTGCCTATGGTTGGCAGACGAGCCAGCGGCCCACCTGATGGTAAGCGGTAACCGCCGCTCATGGTAACCGCTGCCTACCGTGAAGTGAAAACTCTCTTTAAACCTCGTTTGAAGAAAGACATGTCGTAGCGCTCGGGAAACACCGCAGCAGGTAGTTCATTCCAGAGTCTACACGTACGTGGAAGAAAAGAACGCCGGAATCGATCCGTACAGGACCGTATTGTTTCCAGGTGGAATGGATGAACCCTACTACGATGTCGAGTGGTGCGGTGGTAGAAAGGTGACGGTGGCACCATGTCAAACAGTTCCTCAGAGCACTCCCCGTTGAACAGACGGTAGAGTACGCAAAGTGCACCAAAGTCACGCCTCTGCTGTAAAGACTCCAGTCTGTCCGTGAGATTGGGGTCATCAACGATCCGAACACCTCGCCTTTGGAGGGAGTCAAATGGATCGATTAAATTCATGAAGCTATCAATGAAAGCGGCGGTAGCCTAATGGCTAAGGCATCGGTCTCGCAATCGTGGGGTCGCGGGTTCGAATTCTACCCATTATACTACCGACGTGAATCCACTCCTAATAAGCCTTTGCTGGACTAACAATTCGATATTGGGCTCCACATTACTAGCAATCTTCTTAACCCCATATCTTAAAAAAAACGGCGGAAGTGACAACATGAACACCCACTATTTATCGTTGTGCATTTGTGAATATTTTGGAATGGTTAGGGATTTTTTTTTTTATGTGGTTAAAGTTAAATACTATGTTATTTATGGTTAATTCATATCTTGCGGTATCGTACACAAACATGACAATTTATAAAATAAAAATACCTTGGACGTTTTGTTACTTATATAGACTTTCTGATCTACCTTGGACGTTTTGCTACTTATATAGACTTTCTGATCATTCATCAGCCTATTAACGAAGGATAGTTTAGGGAATGAGCGTTTTAGGAATGAGACGTTTCGGAAAAGAAAAATCTGAGAATTGAACAGTTTTAGAAAGGAACATTATGCAAGAGGTATATTTCGAGGAAGGGAAATTTTGGGAAAGGGACATTCTAGTTCAAAATTCGAGCTGTCGACAGTCTCGGACACCATGGCCTTTCATGCGGTAGGAGCGCAGGTCGCATCTCGCGACACGCCAACCTCAACGACATAATCCGCCGGGCTCTTGTCGCCGCCGGTGTACCAGCCATACGGGAACCCGTGGGGCTGGCGCGTGGCGATGGGAAGAGACCGGATGGTATGTCGTTGTTACCTAGGAAGATGAGCCGGCCCTTGGTGTGGGACGCAACCTGCGTCGACACCCTTGCGCCGTCACACCTTCCAGGTACAGCGGGATGTGCCGGCGCTGCTGCCGCATCGGCGGAGGCTACCGATCGGCGCAAATACATAATAATCTTGTCCGAGATTATGTTTTTGAGCCGTTTGGAGTCGAAACGCTAGGGTCATGGGGCCCGAGTGCACGATCTTTTTATAAAATTTTGAGTAAACTCCTGATCGACGCTTCACGTGACCAGAAGGCTGTACTTCGCTCAGCGAATCGGTATTGCTATACGACGCGGCAATGCTGCCGGCCTTCTGGGCACGGTGCCTGTCGATAGCGATGCGGAGGAATTCTATGACGCCTGCATGTTTTAATTTTATTTTATGTAGAAATTTGTACATAGGTAGTGTAAATATTATTATTATTATATTTATAATTTAGACTAGTTTAAAAATATCTTGTATATATTGTACTAGCTGTCCCGCGCAACTTCGTATGCGTAAATTTTCCCCGTTTTTGCAACATTTCACATCGCTACTCCGCTCCTATTAGTCGTAGCGCGATGTTATATAGCCTATAGCCTTCCTCGATAAATGGGCTATCCAAAAAAAAATATTTTTTCAAATCGGACTAGTAGTTCCTGAGATTAGCGCGTTTAAACAAACAAACAAACTTCCGCTTTATAATATTAGTATAGATTATTAGACCTGTAGTATATAATATAATTTTATAATGTGTACAAATCGCGAAAAGTTTATCAATATAAAACTATTTATCTAAATTTCAGCCTGAAAAAAGTTGGAACAGATCGGAGCTGGTCCGACCGAACATCGCGGACCCCGTGAGCTCCCCTCAACAGACACAGAGCCCGAGCCCCTGTCGCTACCAGCAACTGTCCGCGCTACTCAGGGATGTTGGACTGCACAAGTATATTGGTTAGTTATCACAGTTGGACTCCGACTACTTTTATATGTATATCTTTCTACTCTAGAGCTCAAAGGTTTGCTGGTAGAAAACTCAATTTTGAGTTAAGCTCGCCTTTGTACATCATCATCATCATCATCAGCCTATCGCAGTCCACTGCTGGACATAGGGCTCCTCAATTGCACGCCACTTTGTTCTATCTTCGGCTTCTCGCATCCAGCTTCTGCCAGCCGTTTTGCGAAAATCATCACTCCACCTGGCCTGAGGGCGTCCTACACTACGTTTGCCAAGCCGCGGTCTCTTTGTACATAATTACTTTTATTTTGTATTTATTGTTTGTATATATATTTTTTTCTATGTGTACAATAAAGAATTTTAATTTGGATCAACGTAACTAGGCCGGACTGACGTAAGCGACAAGTGGTTGCGCAGATGCATTTTTTGGAAGTAAATGGTGACAGGAAGCGGGGGGCGGGGGCGGTAACAAAACCAAGAGAATTAGAGATGCGATTACGCATTACATTGTCATAATTAGTATTACTAACTCATGTATTTTTGTGATTATTTTCGTAAAGAAATTGTTTTTCAGTTTCTTTAGTATTTACTGTAACTGTTCTAATTTTAAACTTTTATGAACTCATTTAAATAGTGTTTTTATATTGTTGAATTAAAATGTTCTAAGTATTTTTAATCGATTAAACATAATTAATCGTTTTCGTTAGTAATTTTAGGGTTACATCTCTATGATATGCGCAAAAGTGATAAAAACCTAACTTTAGTCCGGTCAAGTTACGTTGATCGTACTGTACATACATTATGTTGGAGTAGTACCTACTGGCCGGCGCGGAACTTCGGGGGGATTGATTCAACGTAGTCAAGTCTGAGAAATCTTAATACGAAAATATACACATGATTTCTCACTATATTTACACTCCCTGGTGATTTTTCCCAGGCCTATTCTATTTCAATGAAAACGAAGCTTCGATCAAAAATGTGGTGGTAATATACAGAGCTAAGAACATCTATTTAATCCACTCGTTCCAGAAAATCGTCCATGTATTGTCATAGTCATGGCGTTCGTAATCTAACATATGTACCAACGAATATTCTACTTTATTTTGACCTGCGCTCCTGCGCACTGTGAAGTAATGGTTGTGTGCAGAAGAGCGAGGCCGGCGATCGTGTCGCTGTGTACATACGTAGCGCTAAATAAATAATTATCTCAGTGTAATGCTCCCTTAAGAAATTTAGGTAAACGAAAATTTATGAATTTCGTTTTATAGAAAGAGAGTAGGGCTACTGATTCCCCCCTACCCCCCCCCCCCCCCTCTCCCCCTTTCTACCCTCACGTGAATGAACGACCCCTAAATAAAAACCTGGCTACATTGTTACTATTATGACTAAATATTACATTTCCATTCAATCCCTATTGAAAAACCTGTATATATTTTGTTTTCTAAACAGATTTGTTCAAGAAGCACGAGTTAGACATGTCTACGTTCACATCGCTGAACGAGGCGGACCTCATCGAGATCGGCATCAGCGCATTTGGAGCTCGCAGGAAAATGCTGCTACTTATAGCAGGTAAATATTCGAAAAGATACGGTTGGCCAAGAACGTGGGCTATCAGTTTGGGCAAAGATTCCTTTGTGAACAAAATAGTGTTAAGGTTGAAATTGATTACTGTCAGTATATAAATGCAAGGAAAAATCAACCTTGTTGTTTATGACGTGCAAGTGAATTTAGCTGTAGGGTGATAGACCATATTTCAAAGTGACTGTTCCTACTTACCTACCTACTGATGTACCTAATAAATACCTTATATGGTTTGAAGTTGAAGAAGTTTCTTTTAAAAAAAAAACAAATCAATCTTAGTGACTTCTTTTAGACACTTTCATGAATGCAGCTGGTCATCAATTTATAAGACGTTATCACGTCAATAAATAAAATATTTGTGTATATTTTCAGTACTTTTTTACATTTTTATTATAATGTATGGTGTTTTCACAGATCTGAAAACTCAAAAGAGCAACTACCAAAGCGCAGGCGCCGCTGAAAGAAAGATGGTTGGTTCCCCGTCACAGTACGCAAGTCTAGCGCAGGACAAGTGGTAGACTGATACACTATTTATTAAAAAACTACAGTAACTATACTATCATAAAAAGAGGAAAATTATATCTAAATAAAAAAAAGTATTTATGGATCCAGTTTTGGGGAAAATTATCTATGAGCTATAATACTTTTTTATACAAAAAAAAAACTGTAGAATACTTTAGGAGGCTTTTTAAGACTGAAGGCTATTAAGACTGATTCGCCATAAGTGCCTATAAGTACAATTAAATAGTTACTAGTACCCTTCATGTATTAATAAAACAATGTATTACAAAAATACCCAATGCAATGAAAAGAGGCAAACAAACCTCATTAGACTGATGTAAGTATTTTTTTATTAAATTTTTCGATGAGTTCCTCTTTTGAAATATATTTTTTTTAAGAACTGTAAGTTCTATGATCGGTGTTATTTTTTTCTTAATATTTCTTTTTTTTATTATTTATTTACGATAGCTAAAAGCATAAGACGATTTGATCTCTACATAGACAATTGTTGAAGTAAACGGGCTTTGAGCCGCAAACTGTAGGTTTAAGTTTTTTTTTTTATAGAATTTTTAATCGTAGCTTAAGGAGAGCATGTTTTATTTTTTAACCCATCATTTTATGTATTTATGTATGTACCGAATATTCCGACTAAGTATTTTGATTATCATTTGGCTTTTAACGTTTGATTAATTAGTGCTTAGGAAAATGTCTAAAATCAAGTGAAGCGTTCCTTCTAACTCCATATTTTGCGAAATATGATTTACAAGGGGGCTGTTTAGTCTGAAATTGAAAAATCGCACTTTTGATTTCTTTATACTTTTTTCAAACAGATGTACAACGGTCTCTAAGACCGTAACTAAGGTGACATTTTTCAGTTTAGATAAAACATAAATCTATTATTATTATGATCATTTTCCGCTCAATCGGCAAAAACATTGGACAGCAAAAAATGACTTGATTTTAAATACGACTAATTTGTAGAAGATTCGGCAATCGCCCGACGGGACACAGTTTATATCAGACCGTCACCGCACCGTTTTAATCAGTTAACATTTTAATTCTATCACCCAATCGTTATGTGTTTGTGATTATGAATTTAAATTTAAGTTTTTTTACTGCATTTTTGATTTTAACCATATTAACATGCTAATTAAATGTGAATGCTTTTGTGTTTTAGATTATAGATTATTATGTTTTTTCTTTTACATACTATTGTAACGTTTTGGTACATAATCCTTGCGGCCTTTAACATTTTTATTTTTTAATCTTTTTTTTATTTAATACCTTTTCATTCGAAGGTGTTATGTACCATTTCGTTTACTCTATGATACTTTTAGATCATATAATGTACTGAATTGTTTTAATCATGAACTTTTGATTCCAATCTATCTGTTTTAAAGTATGATTATGAGATGTTTAGTAGACTTTTGTTTTTAGATTATGGAATATGATAAATTAATTGATATGTCTTACTTATTACCCTTTTATACGTTTTAGTTTTTTTTCTTTGGTGTCAGGTATTTGCCAGTTTTGTTTTATATTTCCGAAGAAATAAGGAAATTTTTGCACCATAATTTTTAGTTTTGCTTGTCTGATTAAAGTTTGATACTATAAATTCTTGTCCTTTTCTTTATTTACTGTCCCTTTTCTCCCTGACCTACCCCGTCTACTAGAACACAACCACCGATCAAATAGAGATAGTTCGTACATATGTAACACAACGTTTCCCCAGGGTTCCCCTTAATACCTAACCCTCCGTACATTGATATTTTAATTTTAAAAAGTCATAGATTGAATTGTTAACAATGATATTAGACAAAAAGAAAAAATGAAATAGAGTACATAACGTTAGTTGTTTTATAATCCGCAACTATCTCTGTAAACAGACGTCATAGCAAAACGCGTGACAATGACAGCAACGACCTTGCATTTTAGACATCTGTCAAACAAGGTCGTGCGGCGAATGAGAATTGCATCAATTTTTACCAATTTTGTTTATAAACCATGGGTAATGCAAGTGCAAAGGCTGTGGAAGTGAAAACAATAGAGGCGGCGGCTCCCGCTCCTGCTGAGGGTGAAAAACCGAAGTTGAAACCATGCTGCGCCTGCCCGGAAACAAAGAGAGCAAGAGACGCATGGTAAGGTTAAAGGAAAATGCATGCAATTACGCAACACCGGGTTTTCTTAAAAAGGCTCACTATAATCGTGAAGCTACGTTAAAACTATACTTTGGATTTTTCACAACGAAATAGCCTGCATCTAAGTGTTTGCAATCGATTTTTAGTACACTAAATACCTTGCTATCTTTTCTCGATCTTGGTTGTTATTGTAAAATTAGTAACATTTCATGTATGTAAGTATCATGTAGATACAATATGGGGCTGTGGAAAATTGGAAATGTAGACTAGCAATCTTAATAGGTTTCAGTGAATATTTTATTTTCATTATACATATTTAATTATTATAAAATCAAGTCTATATTATGCAGACCCCTTCAATGTGGTTTTTGTTGCTTCTGCGCGACAAATATGTTCGGTTAGGTTAGATTGGTTCAACTAGACAGTGAAAAATTTCTAGTCAATCAAACCACAGTAATAAAATTTCATACAATTGAACATAGCAAAGTAGGTGTCCTATACTGGTAACAAAAGTGCACAAGCATATTTTTAACTTGTGTTAAAAATCTGTTGACCCGGCCTCTTGATGTGATTATGTTGAAAATACCACACTGCACTATATAAATATGTCACATTGCCATGTGAGTGTACTTTAGAATGCATCAAAAATTGTTTTATTTGAGCAATATTTTTATGCATGTTAAGAATATGCTTGTGCAAATGTGACCTACACATGTGATGTCTATTTAACTGTTTTTAACTTATGATTTTTTAAATTATGCTACATATAATCAGCTAATTAAGAGTCCCATGTCCAACTAAGGGCATACATCCCTTAGTTATTATGTTTAATCTATTAGTCAATCAATATATGTATATAATATAGTATTTTTTCAAAATTGGGTTCTTACAGTAATTTATTGGTTGATATATATAATAATATGAAGGAAGCCTTATGGCTAAGGCATTGTCATGGGTTCAAATCCTGCTCATTATACTACCGATGTGAACCCACTTCCAACACAACCAATTTAGCTTAGCTGGAGGGGTTAACAGGATATCAGTTGATTTCAAAGTATATCCCTCAATTCAGTGTGCCTTTTGGCATAGGTCTAATCTCCTAATCCAATAATCACTATTTGTTAATTTTTCATTCCAGCATAATTGAAAATGGTGAAGAGAATTGCGGACCACTGATAGAGGAGCACAAAGCTTGCATGAGGAAGATGGGCTTCAACATTTAAGCTTCTTGGATATGACTGAGATATGAACATGTACCTAATAACTGATAAGATATTCTATTCAAACATTCTCCTAATTACTGAATGTGTCACCATTAGGTGTAACTAATAGAAGTATTCTGCATGTTTCATTAACTTTAACAAGAGAAACATTCAGAGCTTTCGCCCGAATATGATTTTAAAATAAAGTAATGAATGGTGTTCCTGTATAATTTATTATTATCTGTGGTTAGATGACCACTGTGTAAACACTATTGGACTATTCCATCAGCTTCATCCCTGTAAATTTCATCACTGAAGTCATTTTGATGTTAGTTCTGGTGATTCACTAGTTTGCAACATAAATTGGAGAATGTTTTACATAGAATAATAACAATGTGACGTTATTGTTTATTATTAGAATATTATTGGGGCTTGATCATGTGAAACATTTAAAGGTATAAACCTTTTATTTACCCAAAGGTTCTTACTTTTAAATATTTCATGTGATTAAGTCCCAATAATATTCTAAAATGTGATGTTAGTGTGAATGTGGCTTTATTTTTAATTTATTTTGATGGGAGTAAATATTTAATAACATCAATGTACAATCTTCTTGAATTTGTACCTACATGTTTTCAAATTTATAATATTGAGAAGATGAATATTTCACTTAATAACATAGTTTTAAATTCTTGTTGTAACAAACGCCATATCTAAAGGAATTTTAGTGAGATCCTAATATTTTGTTAATGTTAAAAGGTGCATGATTGATGAATGCATTTTATTATTTATTAAGTTTTCTGTCATCTCTCTGTACATATTTAATAAATAACTATTTTATTTGCCAAAGAAGAATGAAGAAGTTCTGACAACTTGTCTTTGAAAATTATTGAAATACATTATCATCATGATGTATAAAAACTTTATAGTACTTAGCAATAATATGTAAAATTATGTAATGTTTACATATAATCTGAATAAAGAATTTTAAATTTTGAAATTAAAACTATTGAAAAGTTGAAACTTTAATTTGTAGATCTGCACCTGCCAATGTAATGCTGATTTAAATATTATTTTAGTATTACCATTGTTGTAAATAAAAACTATTACTTAATAATTTTGTATACTTTTTTATGCCACAAAAACGGTGTAACCGAAAAACATTTCTTTATACTCATATGTTTTACTGCCTAAATTCTAGGGCAGTTCATACCCAGTCTTTGTTTCGGAAAAGGGTGAATGGTAGATTTATAGAACCAAATACGGAAATACCCTCCCCGTGGGTACGACTATGACAACTAGTTTTGTGTTAATTGCCATTGCAAAAACTACATCAATTTTTTTTCTGAAAGATAAAAAAAAGTTTGGCAATGACAAAGGAGTCATGTGATAATATCAAATTCTCTACATTATTAAGTACATCGTTTTGATACCTATTTGGTGATTATGTACATAGTTTTGATACCTATTTGGCGCCATTCATTTATAACGTAAGACGTTTTTGGCCAGTTTTTGAACCCCTATAAGAAAAATAAAAATCGGCCGACCCCTTCTCCCCTGTTTAATATTATTACTTAAGAATCTAAATGAAAATTATTATGCTTTATTCTTGTTTAGTTTCTATTATTCCGTAGCCAAAATGTCAAAACGGAACCCTTAGCCATATCCGTCCGTCCGACCGACCGTCCGCAGGTTAGCTCAGCGACTCTTAGTGCTAGAAAGCTGTAATTTTGCGTGAATACACACAGTACTTACGCCGACAAAGTGAAAGTAAAACATAAAATAAAAATAAAATCAGTAAAAACATTTTTTAGGGTAAGTAGGTATATGTAAAGTGGGGATGTCATTTTTTTTTCTCACCTACCCCATCGTGTGGGTTATCATTAGATAGGTATTTTAAAAACGTTAAGGGGTTGTGAATACCATTTTTAGATTAAGGGATCCGTTTGATTAAGCTTTAAAGTCCAAATTTTTGTTAGTTCAAGTGTCCCCCCCCCTGCCAGCTAAATGGTTGATGTTGGGTATGTGAAAAAAAAACAAGGCAGTAGTATATTTTTTTGAAATTAAAAGGAAAACTATCACAATTAAGTAGGCTTTACAAGTTTACGAGTAACAGCTGATCAAAAAGAAGTAACAACATTTTCGTACAAATTCCGTTGAAAATTATTATGAAGTAGGTAGTTGGGTATAACGTAGTAAGTATGAAAAGGAAAAGAAAACCCACTTCTTAAGCCGCATTATTCGGGGTGGGGGGGGGGGGACTACGGAACCACAAATTGTGCGTGGCACGACATGCACTTGCCCGGTTTTATTTTTCAAAAAAAACGAAATATAGTTTTTATAATTCGCTTTTTTTAGTAAACTGACCCACGCCACTTCGTCTGCGTAATTTTTCCCCGTTTTTGTAACATTTTTCATTGCTGCTCCGTTCCTATTGGTCGTAACGTGACGTTATATAGCCTATAGACATCCTCGATAAATGGGCTATCCAACATTAAATATTTTTTCAATTTGGACCAGTAGTTCCTGAGACACTCTTAAAACAATCAAACTCTTCAGCTTTATAATATTAAGTATAGATAATCGACTTGGGTTTTATTTTGAAGTTTTTTTCTCTTGCACCTCCGTATTTCGTGTGCTTTTACCAAGTTAAATCTTTAACTTTGCGCATTTTTGTGATCTTATGTATGAACTGTCAAGAACTCCCACCCCCTTTTAAAAAAATAAGACATGGTTGACGCCCCCTTCCCCAATCGTCTTACGTAGTGCGCTTATTACACTACACTAAATCAGGGACCCTAAATCCTTACAAAGAGCGGTGTAATAAGAATTAGGGCCCTAATTCTCTAACAAATTTTCAAGGCCACCTCGATTTAGGGCCCTAATTCAGGATAGTGTAATAGCCGTTTAAGAAATGAATGGCGCCTTTTTGCCTGCTTCTCTTTAGCACTTTATAGTCTGTAGTTTATTGTAACTAAGCAAAAATATATAAGTTTAGGTACAGGTATATAATTTGCACCCGGAGGCGTTAATGAATCTCGATTAACTTAAAACGTGCCTCCGACAACATGATATTACATATTATGGGATCTTGTTTGAATCTTTTTTGCGCAGGCGGGTTTTATATTTTAATAAATTATTTTTATTTATTTAATACTTTGTAATGGTTGAAGGATGTAACCGATGTAACAAATAACCGAGTAACTCTCATCGCAGCTATTGCGAAGTATAAATATAAAAAAAGAATGGTTGCTAATGACTTTTTTAGTATTACAGCCATGACCATGTTATACATTTTTTGAAATGCTTACAATTAGCCCTTTAATTTGATACCCATATTGCTGTATTTCAAAAAACTTTTTTTCACAACTCTTGTTTTTTACTTCTCACTGCCGACATGTTTGTTTTAAATACGTCACTTAACTAAGAACACTTGGGCGGTCAAGACAATTCTAACAACGTCCTAATTGTTTAAATCCGTCTTATATTTTGAAAGATATGAGGTAATAAAGAATATTTTACATAAACCTTCCTGGAAGTCGGGTAAAAAGTAGTCCGCGCCTTAACTTGCGTTTAAAAAAAAACTAAGGTCACAGTGTATCTCAGTTTCATTAATTATCGAAATAATCATGTTCTTACTTATCATTCTTTTTATACAATGTAATAAATATGTAATAATTAGTTGTTTAATAGTACCTACTAGTTACTATGTGTTCAGATGTTCGATGTCATTGCTGTTTCTGCGAGGTCAATGGTCTAAGTTGCGATGCTTAAAATTGGCTGTAACTCAGTAACTAGCTGAAGACAAAGAATTACTATTAGCTGAAAAAATACATTTCTATGGGAATACTCGCTTCTCTACTGGAACACGGCTCATCAATAAAATATGTTAAATGCTACGTTGTCGGAACGGTTAGGTAGGGTAGGCAGGACGCTGCCAGGAGCGTGGGCGATTGGATTGGATTCTTGGGGCACGCAAATGGCAGTCTCGGTTGTACCCAAATTACCCCAAAAAAAAAATCGTTCTGGGGAGGGGCACAAACCGTTCTGATACGGCAGTGGCTACGCGCCGGTATGGTACCATACGGTGTATCTTCGCGTTTATTACAAGTGCTACGGGCTACGGTTTTCGCCCGTGAGCTAGGTAATAGGGCTTTGTTTGATGCGACGGTTACAAACTGGTTGGTTACCAACTAGGCCAGTGTTATGCCCTATATACCTACGAATTCCGAAGGCCATAAAAGTAAATTTAAACTATTAAAATAGGTACCTACCACTTAAGTAGGTACTTAGGTACATATTCATAAATCAATTCGATTCAATAGCCAATTGTTTCCAAACTTTTAATTATGTAGATAGGAACAGTATCGAGATAACTTTTAACACAGTTACCTAAATGTTTTCAAAACAATCACTGGATCAACGAGTGACTGCCTCTTCAAAATCAGTACAATTTATGAGTGAAATTACATCAAAATGCGTAAGTAAATCTGTTATCTGTCAATTGTGTTCCGAGCTCGTCGCTTGGCGCCGGCGTCAACTTAAACTTACGAAAATATATCTACGATGAGGTTCATTGATAACACCATGACGAAACGGGAGGACGACTCTGCAGCCAGCTCTTTGCAGTCTGTGGATAGCTATGAGTGAGTATCTGCTTATATATTTTTGATGTTTTTCTACATGTAAACTAAGGCTATAATGTGATTTTATTAGCCATTGTTGGTCATCGTTTAAGAATGGTATGTTATTGCAGCGCGAACGTGCATATGCATGAGTCCATGCGTGCCGGGTAAACATTCTGTGCGTTGCGTGTCTACAAACCTATATGAATGATCAGTGGTGGATCTAGGATTTTGTTTTTAGGAAGGGAGGGTGACTAAAGCCCTCTGAGTAACATCAGAGATTTTGGTTTGAGGAAGGCATGACCCCGCTGATCATTAGATAGATCTTTTAAAAACGAGGGGTTGTGGAGACTATTTTTAGATTAAGGATCTGTTTGTTAGTGCAATTTTTTGTTAGAGTCAAATGTCCCTCCCCCTGCTGCCAGCTAAATGGTTGATGTTGGGTATGGTAAAGAATTCACGGTTGTTGTATATTACCATAGTGAAATTAAAAGAAAAACTATCACAGCATACTTAGGATTTACAAGTTTACGAGTAACAGCTGATTAACAGATGAACAAAATTTCGTACAAATTCCATTTAAAGTTATTATTAAGTAGGTAGGTATAACGCGTTGTAAGTATGAAACAAAAACAACAGAAAAACCACTTCATATGCCGCATTATTCGGATAGAGAGGGGGGAGGGGGTGACTACGGAACCCTTCATTGTGCGTTGTTTAATTTAATTGGCACAGGTACATACCTAAGTACCTATTTTCGAAGTACGACATATGTATGTAAGTAAGAAACATCTATACATGTCTCATACCACTGGAGCTAGTATTGAATAAACAAATAGTTAGAAAAAAATAAATAGGTAAGTACTTACTTCAAAACACGCTAAAAAAAGCGAATTGTACTTGCACTTGACAATCGTCTAGGTAATAGGTACCAGCTACTATCCAGATGATATAGCTACTTATCTATTGTATCTGCCTATGACGAGTCCTTAAATACATTGTATGCTGATATCGGTAAGTAAATATTGACTAGCACTTATTTGATATAAATAGTGACAGATGCATGACGAAATATCGATAATTGTTTCGTCAGCCATGACCCCAGTCAACGTGATCAAGTGTAACATATCATAAATCAAGATATAAATAACTAACTCTGGCACTGAGACACGTCCATCTAAGTCGAATTTGGCCTCCATTTAATACGATTTTCAGCGATCGTCGCGCCACCTACCATGTCCCCGAGGAATTTGTGCGGTTCTGTGACGTTATGCGGGTCAATTCACGTATTTAAAGCAGTGCAGTTGCAGTTAAGTTTCGATTAAAACGGTCATTTTTGTATTCTTGTAACTTTAGGATCGATCTTATAAACGCTTGCGCACCGTACTAGAATGTCGTTATTGCGCTCTCGAGACGCATACACTTGACGCAGGCGTATTTGAGATCGATCCCAAAGTTACAAGAACACAAAAATGGCCGTTTTAATCGAAACTTAACTGCAACTGCACTGCTTTAAATACGTGAATTGACCCACTGTACGGTAAAGTTTCGTTGCAGAAGCCAATTACACACAGATTTATGATGACGTTGGGCCTGAACATTACCTACTTTTTGTAATTTTTAAAGCATTTTTTACTAATTTTTTTTTATATATACCTAAAATTTAAACACGTTTTCCACCAAGTAAGTATGCACAAATGTATGGAGGAAAAGTTCGTCTCAGGCGGGACTTGAACCGCGACCTTAGGGGTACCGGCCCTAAGCCATTATCAACTCTGGCACAGAGGCACGTCCATCTGAGTCGATACGATTTTCGGCGATCGTCGCGCCACGAACCGTGTCCCCGAGTAACTTTTACAACTCTGTGAGTTACGTTGCAGGAACCATTTAAACACTGATCACCACCATCATCACCACCACCACCATTACCACCACCTCTACCACCATCACAAATAAAAACCTACAAATGCCAACACCACGAATATTTATAATTTTCTGCACCGCACACAACTTTTTACGTAGGCCAGAGTTGACAGCCCTAGCGCGACCGCCGTGTACCTAGGTATTAAAATCGTGGTACATACATGAGTCTGACTTCTGTACTCTCCTTATTTTGTGCTAAGTACGAGGGAAGGTCCAAAATTTTCGGCCTAACAAAGAAAATAAGTACCTACTTAGGTACATACTCGTATCTTTACAAATCATTTTTTATTTTTTGATATACATAGTCTCATAGGTAAGATCTCTTAATAAGAATTTCTATCCCCTTGTAAAAGTACTGAGAAGTTTTGTCCTCAAAATTTGCGTAAGCCGCACGGGTCACTTCATCATGCGAAGAAAATCTTTCCCGTATGTCTGTCCTTTATGTTTCGAAAACTAATAATAGTCACTAGGTCGCGGCTCGCGACTATAAGGTGAGTAAATATTTATTTTAACCAATAACGTTGCAATATGGTTGTAACGTCGGGCCATACAACAAAGGTAGGTATTTAACCTGAAAATGAAAGACAAAAAAAAAACAATAAAGAAAAGCTTTTAAAATTCTATAATGTGTACAAATCGCGAAAGTTTACGAACGTAATAAGGTTGGTGGCGAAATTCCCACAATTTGCAACAGCAGCCTTGGCAATTGAAGCAGTGTGAACGGGACCATTGTCGTAGAAAAGCCGAACACCTATGCTAAGTTTGCCCCGGCGCTTCTGCTTGATTGCCTCTCGTAACAGCTCAATAAGAGTCGTGTAGTAGCTGCCATTCACCGTGGTATTCCTTTCTTTTATGTCAACCATTTCCCAGAATACCGTAGCCATTATCTTTTTGGTGGATTGCGTTACCTTGACCTTCCTAGCTCGGCTAGTCGTAGCGGCTTTTCGTAAGGATGACGCCACTCCATCAATGCGCTTTTGGAGAGAGGATCATAGTACAAAACCATGGTTTCATCCCCCGTAACATTTGACTCTTAAAAGCTGGCTCCGTGTCGTCTATACGCTTCTGAAACTTCTTGAGAACACGCTTTTCGTTCACTTCGCTGCTAGCTTGAAAGATGTTTGAGTACCCATCTTGCATTAACTTGTATGTTCATGAAGAATCCTAAGAGCTGAAGTTTTCGAAAGCCTATTTCTTCAGTTTTAAGTCTTCGATCGGCCGGAGCGAGGTTCGATGTCAATGGACTCCCGCCCTAAACGAAACTGTTTACTCCATTCTTTGAAAGTAGAAAATGACGGAGAGGTATATCCGTACACAGCATCTAACCTTGTTTTTATATCGATCGGGCTAACCCCTTCCTTTGTCACGAACTTGACCACGGAACGATACTTTCATACGGATTTTCGTAGCGAGTGTTCGTGCGAAATGTGTTTATGAGATAGTGGAGAAAAACGAAAACGGAGAATTTGGAATTTCTTATAATTACTTGTTTGTTAGTAGAAGTAGCAGAAAAATCTTAAAATTAGTTGAGCCGCGGACGTACGAACACAACGAACGCAAAGTTGAGGGCGTAGGAAGCGCAGGGTGCGTCCACTGATCAGCATTCCATATGACGTCGTCATCGGCACGCATCGTAAAAGTTGCCCCGCGGAGCATCAGCGTCGGCATTGCCGACGAGCAGATTCGTGCGATGCGGATCTGTGGACGCACTTGTATGATTTCCATTAGAAAAATGACTACGATACGTATAATACGATGCGTCCGATACGTACGATGAGGACATTACCGAAATACCGACAGTTCCACGTTCGCTTTACCCTAGATCCAGCGGTTACGGCCGTTAGTGTAGTCTACTTTATTTAACAAATACAATCAGTAATTAATTTGTTTACTGCGCTTAGAGCAAAATGTGGTGAATGAATACTTATTATTATTTCTGCATTGAGAAGTAACTGTCTTGCTTGTCTTCATTAACAAGACAAGCTTAAAAAAAAAGAATTAAGCTGTAGGAACACAGCTGCAAGTGATGAAAGATAAGAAAGCTAACTTTGCTGAACTATAGCTGGACATTAATAAACTTGGGTATTTATTTATTGAAGTGAAATTTTTTAAGAGGCGTTGTGCACTTTTTTTGGTATGGGTATAAAATGTTAAACTCGCGTCAGGATCACGTGACCGGTTCGAGTCCAAATGTTTTTATTCTTTGAGTTTCGTTTTTAAGTTTTGATTTAATCTATATAAATACTAGCTGACCCGCGCAACTTCGTCTGCGTAAATTTTCCCTATTTTTGCATCATTCCCATTAGTTGCAGCGCGATGTTTTATAGCCTATAGCATTCCTCGATAAATGGGCTATCTAAAAGTAAAATATTTTTTTTCAATTTGGACCCGTAGTTTCTAAGATTATCGCGTTCAAACAAACAAACAAACAAACTCTTCTCTCTCTTCTAATATCATAGTATAGTTATAAATGTTAGGGGTGGACAACCCTTTACACTTAGGGGCATGAATAATAGATAGTAATTTTCCCTTTTTTCTTCCTTTTTTTTTTTACAACATTTTTCATTGCTGCTCCGCTCCTATTGGTCGTAGCGTGATGTTTTAACCTATAGCCTTCCTCTATAAATGGACTATCCAACAATAAAATATTTTTTCAATGCGGCCCAGTAGTTCCTGAGATTATCGCGTTCAAACAAACAAACAAACTCTTAGGGGTATGAAAAATAGATGTTGGCCGATTCTCATAGATACCGGATAAGCACAAAAAATTTCATCAAAATCGGTCAAGCCGTTTCGGAGGAGTATGGCAACGAAAACTGTGACACGAGAATTTTATATATTAGAAAAATCAGTGGTTGTGTATGCTTCGGAATGCATAGAGCGTTCCGAAACCATTTAATCAGATTGTGATGAAACTTTAGCAGAATGTTCCGGGAAGGCCGACGAGTGATCTTGGCTTTAAAGCCACAGCGAAGCGTGACCGAGTCAGCTAGTATTTCATATTTTTGATTTAATTGTCATGTCGTTGGCATTGTTAGGTACATTGTAATGTTTGTACACGATAGCGCAATAGCCTGTCGATTGGGTGCTAATCCGGTTTTTGTAGAGTCAAAAAGTCCTCCCTCCCTTACTGACCCTATTCCCAGTTCCCCCCCCCCCTCCATACTCGTGAATTTTCAAGTCTTCGACCACACATTTGTGGCACGGGCGACCCACTTACGTTTCAGCGTCGATCAGATGCGCGACTCACACTTGGTCGTTTTTGCCTCGCATGCCCTCCCCCCAGAACATGAACCTGCCTACTTCCGAAAAATAATAACGGGTACGCCTGCCTATATTGCACTATCATGCCATTATTTATCGGTGTAGTATTGAACAGGTCCAACACCTCAGACATCTAAAAATAATGTTGTTCTCTCAGCTAAAATGTATTAAATAGTCAATCATTTTATACTTAGTGGATAGACTATCCTATGTACCTAATAGGTGAGGGGGATTAACTCTCAATAAAACTATACTGTGATAAAACTGACTTTAACCGTTTCGGACACCGGAGTAGGTGGAACCACCAAAGCCCTTCTATGGGTACGGTATCTATCTACGACTGTTTGTCTAGGTATCTTTATGTATCCATTATAGTGTATAATATAATGGTTTCAGCAGCTTAGCTGCATATACAGTTTATAAACAATGAAACATTGTAAACATTGGCAATTAGAAAAGAGTGGCCGCGAGTTTTATTGCCTGTTCTTTTCTCGGGCTTTACCTATTGTTTGCGAACAGGCATTACATGTAAATGTGGAATCGACTTTTCACAAGTGTAGTATTTTGCTTCCTAAGTGAATATTTTTTTAATTATTAGGTATTATTATTTAAGTTTACAGTTAGGCAGGTAGGTATACTAAAGTTCTTTAACACCAAGTTCAAATGTATAAACCAATCAATCACTATATCGGAGAGATCAAGGCAGATCGTTCAGGAGTCGCATACAGCCTTGGTGTTCACACTGACATATGATAGATAACCGAAGCGCGTCGCACAGGTCCAGACATTATCTGTTAAATTTATTGTTTACTCTATGTATGCGTTTAATTGGGTGCATTTTGACTATGAATTAATATCTACACTTTACTATCAGCCGCTACTATACACCTAAAGTGTAGTATAATAAGTACCTATGTACAGCCGGCCTATATAGATGATAAGTATTTACCAATCCTAATGAGACTTTAGGCACCTTTATGGGAGTTTGAAGATGTCAATTTGGGCACTACATGAATAGAGTCCTTGTTCACGTTCTTTTTTTTCGTTTTCGCGGCAAGCCCGCTCAAACTGACGCATGCGCGGTGCACTCAAAGATGTCCGTTGCGCCTGCGCGTTGATGCATTCCTAAGCACAGCTCTCTATTTACCAATAAAACAAGATTTTGACAGTCCGCGCGGGCTTGCCGCGGAATCGAAAAAAAACCCAGGGTGACGCTAGGTACTCAGTCAACGCTCCCTCTCTAGGGTAGAGAGGACGCGTCGACTTTATTAGGTATTCTTAGAGAGATGACTCTTGGGAAAATGTAAAGCAAAGGTTAATCACTGCCCAAGTGAAGTCGGTCTTACGTAATGGGGATAGGGTGTGGGGTCAATATGCTTTTTTTTTTATTTTGCTTTAAAAGATAACTAGCAATGTGGGGTTGTGGTCCCACATTACTAGCAGTCTTGTTACCCTTACAACTAAGCTCTATGGCTTGTGTTAGGAGTGGGTTCACGTCGGTAGTAGTAGAAGGTAAGAGCAATTCATTTAGAAATCCCACTTCAGCGTCTTCTCGTAAGTTGGAAAGTGAATTAGTAAGGAAATGCTCTTAATACAACAATCCGGATTCTTTTTGACCTGCAATATAACGCTTCCACGAAATAAAACTTTGATGCGTATTTCGCGTCTACACAAGGCATTCTCAAGACAGTTATTGGCGGTGCGAACACCACTGCAGTGTCTCCTTGATACAAGCTCTGTACAACATCTTAAATTTCTTGATTCTCTCTTTCTAATTGAAATTTCCGACATTTCTGACAGATTTTTCCAAAAATTATCTTTATATATATACTAACCTTGTCCTGAACTCCTGACAATAAGTACCTACTTAGGAACACAGCATAAAATCTTAATCAAATCAGTCGACCCAGTTCTGGTCCGTCTATACAATCATGTGACAAATTATAATTATTTTTATTTATATAGATAACCGAACAATGTATTATGTAACTACCTAGGTACCTCTTTTTTGTATGTACATTTTTTTATAGTTTGACGTCACAAAGACACGGAATGAATGTTTATAAAAATAAATTATCGGGAGTCTGTGTAATCTGTACCTACATGCGTGTCCGCAGATGCGTAGTGATAAAAACTTATAATAATATAAATTGGTCATAACTCCCACACTTAGCGACAAGTTATTGACTAGCGCGGATATATCTCTCGCATTTCATACAACAACGTAAAACGGAACGAAAATAACGGAAGTATTTTGATTTAAAATACAAAATTAGGTAATATTTTTATTATTAAATTTTCCTTTTCTGTTATAATTAAAATTATTAACTTAAGTATCGTTTACTTGTAATCAAAACTTTAGAATAATAACGCCATCAAAACAGAATTGCATATCTATATAATATAGTAACAAAAAAATAGAACTATAGTGCGAAAATATTCGGAAGTAACTAATAAATAAAAAAAAGTGTACTTAATACAATTTCTTATTATGTTTTTCTTATTGTTTAAAGAATATTTGGAAGTGCTTGTTCCGACTTCACTGACTGTGAATACTGCGATGAGAGGAGAAAACGCTACAAGAAACACAAGTGAGTTTTTTTTTTCTATTTAATTAATAAGCCAACAAAACTTATTTAGTATAGGGTGTCCCAGTAAGAGTGTACTTTTTAAATTTGGTGTCGTATTGTAGATGTCGGATTTTTTTAGTGGTAACTATAATCGAGATGTCGTAAGCAAATAAAATAGTTTTGTAGTGTGTAACTTTGGACAAATCATTTATGTACAACAGAAAAAGAAGTGGTCCTAGGACACTCCCTTGCGGTACCCCACCCCATTTTCCTGCATGTTGTTGTTGTTTTTCCTCTGAAATTTGACAGGAGTGTCACACAAATGAAAAACGTGATAACATTGTGAAAACTAGTGATGCCGAACTATCTATAGTTACACTATCGTTAGTTGACCTTGAAAATCAGTTAGAATATCGATAGGTCTATCGATAGTATCGATAATATCGAAAATATAAAATGTGTTAATACTATTGATGATTTGCAATAGTATCGATTGTATCATTAGTATTACATCTTGATAGTCACTGCACTATCGATAGTAATGATACTATTTTCGCCCCTGACCACATTATTAAAATTCCTATCGATAATTGTTTTTTTTTCGATAGTATTAAAAGACAATGAGGTTTTAGATTTACCTGAGAAATAAAAAAAAATAAACATAGAAATATTGATATAAAATTTTCTGAGGAAGTGTCATGGTTTCTCGTTGAGTTTTATTGTTTTGTAAAGTTTTTAATTATGTGGTAGATTTAGGTAATTAATATACAAATAGAAGTATAGCAGTGTATGGGAATTGATTGCTTATTGCAAGAGTTATAGATTAGAGAAATTTAGAAAATCTTTGAATACAGTTCTTTATATTAAAAAAATATATATGTTCATTTGAGTATAAGTTTCTAAATAAAACATTTAGGGTAGTACTTCTCCTCCAGGGGGCATTGGTTTGGTCAACCCTTCATAGTGACACGAAAGCTCCTGCAATCGAACTTCGACAAAAACAATTATATAGCAGAAAAATCAACTGCTCACTAAATCTAAAACAGAGCAAACACGAATTAGTAACATTCTAATCCAAAACAAAACCGTTAACGTTATAATGACGGGACTTAGGATAAAGACCTGAATTTTATATTTCATTCTTTCGTTTTACGAAACTATTACAGAACACAACTATTGATACTAGGTACCGATAGTATCGATAGTAAATTCATCACGGATGAAAATAGAATCGATAGTCTGTACCGCAGGCGTAAGACTATCGATACCTTTTCACTGATAACGCTTCGAATCTCGGCAATGAGCTCAGGAATTGTTTCTGATTTATTTGCATAAACCCGAAATGTAACATAAGCCTCAGAGAGAAAACCACAAGGCAATAATTATAACCATAGACTTAGGATACGTTAGTTTAACCTAAGTTTATGATTATAACACATGCTCTTGGTGGCCAGTTGTCATCAGAATTTCATACGGAAATCGTTGCTGCAATGTGTTTAGCGGTGTGTGGTCTCTATTATTGCACTTAATGAGTTTTCATAATGTTAACACGTTTTTCTTCTGTGTATCTGTGTAACACTACTTTTTTATTTATCGGAACAATCATAGGTGACAGGTGACAGCTGCCAAATTTCAGAGCTGCCATATGCCGTAACAAAAAATTACACTAAATTTAGGGGGCAACATTTCGTCGTTCCTCTATTGTTAATCCGTAAGGACAGTAGGTAGGTACCTACTGTCCTTACGGATTAACAATAGAGCCGGTTGAGGAAAAATAGCCGGATAACCTTTGACATTTTAAATGTTTCTACTGCAAACATTCTGAGGCAGTTCGTACCTATTGTGTCTCGTAAAGTTAGGATATGACGGGCGCATTTGCTCACAAGACAACTGCTCTCGATTTACCAATTTTGAAATAAACGTTGATAATGATTGTTAAAATTTTACCACATTTTCCTGTTACACGTTGTAGTAAAGTCTCTCTTTTACCTTCAGGTATTACTCGCCGAGTGTAACAACGAGCCACAGCTACTGCAGCGTCATGAGCCGCTCGGAGGCTTCGCCCCTGCTACAAAGCGCTGCGCCCACTAACACTTACAAAACACTCACCAACGGCAGTCTTGACACTTTAGTAAGTGGAATTCTTCTTCTTGTTTTTGACTTTAGGGTAACGGCTGCCGGTTTTATTTTATAAGGGGCCATTCATTAATTACGTAAGGGTCCCGATGGGGAGGGGGAGGGTGTTGAATAAATCTCTACACGCCCTTATCTTGGAGGAAGGGGGATAAAACACATTCTTACGTAATATTTTTAAAGCCGAAATTTAAATTTTGAAATTAGAAATCTATTATGAAAATATATAGGTACCTATATTATTAGTTTATCAACATTTATTCCAAACATAGTTTTTTTTAGGATGCGGAATGGTTTTCCTCGTTCTATAATGTACTGTTCTTGATTTAAATCTTATTTTACATTTTTTTTATAAAATTCCCATTAATTATTTTCATAAATGCTCATTTTTATCCATTTAAAATGTTATAAATATTAATAATTATAAAACATTCTTTCCGCTTATGAATCTTACGTAAGAACAGTTTTGACTCTACGGGAGGGGTCTTGAAATCTTATGTACCATTACATGGGGGTACGAGGGGTACATAATTAATGAATGGCCCCTAAAGATTTAAGACTAGGCAGGTACAGTTAGTAGTTAGTTAGTTTTATTTTCTAACCGATTTAGGACAAAAATCTTCTAATACCTACTTTTAATCTGAACTTTCATGATTATGTGTCATGAAAGTTTAGATTAAAACAAGATAGTCACAAAATTAAAAAAAAAGTTTACATTACGACTTGTCCCATTTATTATGAAGCATTGATGATTTGAAATATTTGTTTTGTTAAATTACACCAATTACCGAATTACCTGAATAGGAAGACGTAAACATTAAACATATTTTCTTATAATTAAAATTGCGTGGCATATGTACCTACTTACATTATAGATATTCGTAGGCAATAAACAAAGAGTCAAAGTCCAAGTCTAGCATGATTAACGTTTTACACTTCGGACCCATTTTAATTGCCACTGTTGTTGTACCCATAGATACCTACGTTAGTAAACTTGTTTACCTATAGGGACTTACTGCACAAATACGCGGTCTTATCGGTTTTCCCCGTACCTACCTATGTAGGACTTTTCAGCTGAATTTAGCCTCATCGCCATTTTCACAGGTCACAATCACAACTCTTTATCGTAGGCTTTGATTATTTAATGTCTAGATGGAGCATTCCCTTAGTAGTTAAGCCTATAAGTAAAATGAGGGTACTATTTTTGACGTTTGACACTCGTTGAAAATGGCGCGCTAGAATAACTATGGCTAGAACATCTGATAGGAGTCTTCTTACCTGTCAAAAAGTACGTCCATTATTTGACCGTACTTTTTGACAGTTCTTTGCTTCAATTTTAGATGCCGGATTAGGAATCTAGACATTATATAATCAAAGGTCGTGGGTTTACCTATATATAAATCAGCTGGAACACTAAAAAAAAACTATGACGATAAATATCCTGTCGACGGTCTGACGATATCACTCAGAAGAATAACTAAAGCCGATATCGCGGTAGGTAGATATCGTTATCGTCTTGTCAGGGGTCAAATCTTACATTTTAAAACAAAATAACTGCGAACTGCGAAGTTACTCAGTTTGTTGTCGTAGGTACTTACTTGTTATATTGTTAAGTGTATATATGAATAAAAACGTAATATGACCTAATTTTATTTTATAAGTATATGCAATTGACTCTGTGGCGCAAAACTTTGTGTGATGAGCACGATGGTTTATTCTGAAATTGAAAAAAACCTTTGAAAACGATATGGCATAACATAAAACAAATGAAATGGTTTGGTGTAAGGTCTTAAATATATATGTCTTAATGTTATTTAAAAATCTTCAAGAATATCCACCCGACCTGTCCTGTGACTTACTGAGCCAACAATTTTTTTGATTAAAATATTTTTTTTGATATAAAGTAGTGTGAAGAAAATATGATACATCGTCTAACCTGTTGGCTGTTGGTCCAGCTAAAGGTAAGTGTCGTGCCCCTTTATTCATAATAAATAATAATAAATATTATTTATTTATCATAATAAACATTTTGGTACAATTTGATTACAATCATACTTACAGTTTTTACTCCACTTATTCATAGTAAAAAAATAAATTAGCAGACGTTTTATGAGCATTTCATTTCATTCCATTTTCAAAATTGAATAGAAAGTCGATACTTTAAATGCTCTTAGACAAATAAATTAGCAGACGTTTTAAGAGCATTTTATTTCATTCCATATTCAAAATTGAATAGAAAGTCGATAGTTTAAATGCTCTTAGACAAATAAATTAGCAGACGTTTTAAGAGCATTTTATTTCATTCCATATTCAAAATTGAATAGAAAGTCGATAGTTTAAATGCTCTTAAAACGTCTGCTAATTTATTTGTTTATTATGAACTAGCTGCCCCGCGCAACTTTAAATTTTCCCCGTTTTTGCAACATTTCTCATTGCTGCTCCGCTCCTATTGGTCGTAGCGTGATGTTATATAGCCTATAGCCTTTCTCGATAAATGGGCTATCCAACAGTGAAATAATTTTTCAATTCGGATAATATCGACCCGACCTGTAGTTCCTGAGATTATCGCGTTCAAACAAACAAACAAACAAACTCTTCAACTTAATAATATTAGTATAGATCACAGATAATATAAGACTATACTAGTAGTATAGATACTAGTATAGTATTATATTATCTGTGGTATAGATAAGGGAGAGGGTGTACAAAGACTACATTAACATGTTGGGTGAAGTGCTTTATTCCTAGCTAGGTTATTTAATTAACCTGTATATATCTACCTGTAGAACAGAGCCGATTCCCATTTAAGGTTAAAGTTATGCACTAGTGTGTTACTACATAATTTAAAATTTAAAATTAAAAAAATATTAGACATAAAGAGCATTTGTACTATTGAGCTACTATCCAATTTTTAAAATGGAATAGAATAAAATGCTAAAGGGAATAGAATTGTACTGCTATGTGGGTCGTACATTACCTTGGCTTGAAATGCTTTGGGTAACACAGCTCAACTGGTGAGTCACTACTTTGCATCCTGGTTGACACAGTGCGATGTGTTTATATAAATTCCCGAACTATTAACACACCTATAAGTTTGTACGGAATCCTCAGTGCGCGAGTCCCACTCGCACTTGGCCGGCCCCCTTAACTTTTGAACCGTGTAACCAAAAAATATGGAAAAAATCACAAAGATAGCGCTTCATTAATACTTTAAACTAAAATTATTTCGGATAAGATCGGATATACTGTAACTGCCACGAACATACGCTCTTCTGCTGATGCAATTGTTAAAGGCTGCGGAACCCTACACTGAGCATAGTCCGACATGCTCTTGCCCGGTTTTTATGTATATATTGCAATGTTCTCTACAAAGCTGCATACTCAGAAATATCAAGAAAAGAACTTCACGAAAAAATGTGAGCTCCCGTTAGTCTATGTACACTAATATTATAAAGAGGAAAGATTTGTATTTTTGTATGTAACGAATAAACTCAAAAAGTACTGGACCGATTTTAATAATTCTTTTTTTGTTGGATAGCCCATTTATCGAGGAAGGCTATAGGCTATATAACATTGCGCTACGACTAATAGGAGCGGAGCAGCGACGAGAAATGTTGCAAAAACGGGGAAAATGTACGCATATGAAGTTGCGCGGGACATCTTGAATAAAATGATAAATTGATTGCATGCAATCATTGGGGTTAAAAAACAGATTAACTGCGAATATCTGTCAGTGTCACGTCCTAAAATTAGAACTGCTATCATAACTTAATGTCTCATTAGTGTATTCAATTGGTTACAAACTGGAACGGCTATTTTAGTCAAGGATTTAGACTGATAAAGCAGGTATGTATTCAATGGGTGACTAGAGCATCTACGAGTATAAATGTTGATAAACTTTTGCGATTTGTACACATTATGAAAATATATATAACTAGCGGACGCATCGCGGTTTCACCCGCGTAGTTCTCATTCCCGTGGGAATACAGGGATAAAAAATAGCCTATGTCACCCAGGGTTAGTGTAGCTTCACAACGATGAAAGATTTTTTTAAATCCGTCCAGTAGCTTCGGAGCCTATTCACTACAAACAAACAATCAAATCTTTTCTCTTTATAATATTAGTATAGATAAGGGTCTTTTCTCGTTTCGACCGTATTGCAACGGCCCTGACTGACAGTCTACCCGTGACCACGACCGTTGCAATACGGTCGAAACGTCGGGCAATAAACAAGGTATTTTACCTTAAATTATTCACGCGATTAAGACCCGTAATATATATAATTTCATAATAGAGCATCTAGTTTTATCTGGTAGAAGGTATTCTATTTTACTAGTTTGTGATTAGATACCTGCAATTGAATCATCGTGGGCAGGTTCATTATTCTACTTGTGAACACAATAGACCAGGCACGGATCCATGGTGGGGATAGCAATAGGGAAATTGCTGCGTTTGAGATTAGGGACCTATACCCGGGACGACTAATTAAAAGGTTATACTTAATTGAGAGGTTCTTGTAGGTAAACTACCTTTATTTTACAAGTAGGTACTAGGTATCTCTACCTACATTTTCAAGTCTTCACCATACATTTGATTCAAAATTCTTTATTCACTTAGGATGCAAAACAACTCTTGTGATACGTCGGGATGCTACATGTACATGTAATGCCAAGTTCGCAAACAATAGGTAAAGCCGTAGAGAAGAACCTGGCAATAAAAACTTGCGGCCACTCTTTTCAAATTGCCAATTTTACAATGTTTGAAAGTTTTTAAACTTGATATGGGGTAAGATGCTGCGACTAATATACTATACACAATGTTAAAGGACTGATGTAAATTGTATTATCAAAAAGTTGAAACATGAGATAAACCAAAATCAGCCTTAGTGGGTAAATTATAGTAGAAGCATCTTCTTACAACAAAGGTAAAAACTATATGTGCTTAATTATTGGCCAAAGTATAACTTGTAACGAATTTTTAAATATAAAATATTCGCCTTGATAGGCGTAATTTGCGTAGATCAAATCAAAAACACCCTTGTCGTATGAGCGGCTCAGACTTGGCCGCGGTGTTGTGTCAAAGAGCCTCCCAGAACATGATCTTGGATGGCCTGCCTTTAGAATACACGGAAATTATAGATTAAAATATATTCAATACCGTATAAAAAGAATACTTATCACCTTGTTGATAAAATAATCATTAAATAAACATATAACAACACGCAATATAGCACTACGTTTGTTCACATGCTGTGATTACAGTGATGCTTTTTAGTAGATAGGTATATTGCCGATTTCCTTCGCTATGTGACACTAAGAGCTCTTTTTCACTTGTCGTGTGTCAGATCCCAGCATCAGAGAACACAACACTGAACTGGCCTGTTGGTCTAGTGGTTAGTGACCCTGACTGCTAAGCTGGAGGACGTGAATTCGATCCCTACCCAGGATAAAACTTTGTGTGATGAGCATGATGGTTTATTCTATGTCTGGGTGTTATTAATCTATAATATGTATGTATTTAAAAATATATAAGTACCTATGTTTATCGGTTGTCTGGTTTCCAAGTATAAGCTATGCTTAGTTTGGGATCAGATAGCGTTGTGTGAGTCCCAAGATATTATTATTATTATACAACATCAATTAAACATCGTGCGCATTAAAAATCGGGTGCTCTAGTAGCAGAACTAAAACACCCAATATTTAATGGGTGGGACGTTATGAACTGATGTTGTGTTGTTGAACCATGTATAAATAGTTGGGTATCGGATCCGACATACGACAAGTGGGAACGGGCTCTAAGTGCGGTTACAGTTGTTTGTTAACTTTAGGTATCAATTACGTTACTTTAATAACCTTAATTAATATTAATTTAGTGTCATTTAGAGGACTAAGTAGAGATAATATAATTAAATTAAGTAGGTACCTACAGTACAGTGACGATAGTACCTACTCAACTATCTGCTAACACTTTAACCTAAGTATACCTACCTACTTATAACTCGCCTTCCCTGAAAACAATAGTACCTGCTAAATAACAGCGTTTTAGTAGGCACTTAGGTACTAAAAGTTTTTGAGCTAAACTGAGGACAGACGGACATGGCAAAATTGACAATGGAACTCTAATAAAATATGTTAATTTTATTAGAGTTCCATTGTCAATTTTGCCATGTCAGTGCAGTTGCAGGTGGGTTTTTTGATGTAATTTGTTTTCTTTTTATTTTAGGGTCCGAGTGAACTGACAGCAAGCGCCATCTTGTCCACATATACAAAGTTAGACAAATCTTTGAAACCCGAGAGATCGAAGCAAAGCTCTATTATCACCATGTAAGTCCAACACAACCCTTCAGTCCTTAAGGAAGTAGGAGCACTCAGTATCTTGTGTGATTGTGAACATCTCCGTAATTGTGGATATCGTCTGTTTATAATCTTTTTAGTGATAAGTATTATAAACTGACAAAAAATTGTAAATTGCAACAAACCAGATTTTTTAGTTTGTATTTATAATCTGTGAAACTGGTGGTAAATAAGGAAAAAATTCCAATTATATTTTTTTTCGAGATACAAGCTAATATAAATACAGACAGTTTATAATACCGCGAAAAAGATAAAGTGATGATATCCACAATCATACGGTGACATATTGTAAAGGTTCATTTCCGTGTATCGCGGCCGATTGTGGTCGCACGCGGCCGATGCGACAATAGTCAGAGTATGAGAATGTATGGCGCTGTCTCCGAGGTCTGCGACTGACGGAGACTGCGCGCGCACTATGACTATAGTCGCATCAACCGCACGAGTTAGCCGGGCGCGGCCGAGATCGGCTGGAAATTAACCTTAACGGCCTTTAAATTCGACCGTCTTTCACACAATATATTAAGATTAAATGTAGACGTTTTGTCCAGTTTCTCAGTATGGAATACAATCATGGGTTCATCTCTATTGACGATGGCGTGGGGCGTGGAGCGCGCGGGGCTGCCGGCCGCGCTGATACTGGTCGCATTCATGGCGGCCCTGTGTCTGTACACCGCGTATGTGCTGCTCACTGTCAATAAACACCACGGTAACTTGTTCTTTACTTTGGTTTTACCATTAACTAGCTGTTTTTTAGGTCCCCTTCTACGTGTATGTTGATTATCACGATATAATGAACCTTATGTCCAAGCTTTGAGCTTCAAGAATAAGTACCTGTGGAGATACCAGGGAAAATAAAGACTGGAGATGACGGACCTAGTTATCAAGTTCTAAGTTTTTGAAAACATTTTTTTACTGAGTCCTAGATAGAAAATTCCTTCAGTGTGACACAGTGAGGCACCTGTCTCACCGACGGCGAGAAAGCGAATAGCGATTTTATCGCTCAAGAAACGTAGCTACTTATGTAGATCCAGTATAAACAAAAGAGATACAGATATTAATAGTTGATCGCTGACCGTTCACACTGCCGGCGAGTACTCGCTCTATATTGCATCTCTTTTGTTCACATCTACAAACTATATCAATTGTACATTTTAATGATAAATCTCTACTCGCTTCTCGCTCATCGTTGTTGGTGGGACAGGTGCCCAACACTTGCATGACCTTGGCAAATTAGCTGAAGAGAAATATCGACGAGATAGTCATTATGCTTATAGAAATGGTAAACTCCCTAGGTAGGTACGCTATTTGCTTCTGTCATAACCATAGCTTATCTTCTTTATTACAGGTAGTGAGACGTGCGAAGTGCCAGCATTATGTCGGACGCTGCTGGGCCGGTGGGCCGAGGTGTTGGCGCACATGTTCAGTCTCATGGTGCTACTCGGCGCTAATATCGTCTACTGGATACTCATTACCAACTTTCTTTACTTCACTGTCAATTATTTTGTTGGTGAGTAGTGATGCTAGTACTGGTTCATAAGATATATTATATTTTAAAACCTTTAACGCCGGTGGCTGTGTGTCTTCACTTATGTGCAATGCATACATTCTTGGGACAACTCACACAACTTCATAGGTACCTAAACTAAGCAGAGCTTGCACTATGGCAACCAGACAACTGATAAAAATACGCGGTAATCTCAGGAATTACTGATCGGAATTGAAAAATTCTTTCACTGTTGGATAGCCCATTTAACGAGGAAGGCTATAGCCTATATATATATAACATCACGCTATGACCAACAGGAGCGGATGAGCAATGAGAAATGTTGCAAAAACGGGGAAAATTTACGCAGGCGAAGTTGCGCGGGACAGCTAGTTATACATAGATAAATTTCATACAGACAAATTTAGTTTTATCCTGGGTGGGGATCGAACCCACAACCTCCTGCTTAGTAGTCAGGGTCACTAACCACTAGACCAACAGGCCAGTCAACAACATTTTAAATGGACTGCGGTTTTGTTTACCGTGGTTTTTCTTTTCTGTTTATTTTTCGCGGAACTAAAATACTACAAGAAAATAGTTGATGTACCTACCTCCCAGTGAACACATGATGTAAATTTACGTAAATGTGATATCAATAAAATAAGTGTTTTATATCAATTCATTCACGTTAATTTACGTCATGTGTTTACTGGACTACCTCTGCCCTCTTATACTGCTCCTGGGCTAAAACTCCGCTGAAGAAGCATTACTCCTTCCTACCATCTGGATTCTGGATGAGACAACGTTGCCACTGCTACAAAGTCTTAATTAAGTATTAAAATAAGTTAAAATGTAATAATTAAAAAATAGCCTTATAGCCTTCCTTGATAAATGGCTCTCCACTACTAATATTGTTTCAATTCGGACTAGTAGTTCCTGAGATTATCAAACAAACTCTTCGCATTTATAATATTAGTATAGAAGATTTGTACAAAATCGATCTTGCCCCTTAGATCTCAACTCATCGAACACAACATCATACAACACAAGCCTGCTGTGCCGCCGCCAAATGAACGAGTCGCTGATGGTCGCAGAACCGGAGGCAGACTCTCCGTACTGGGGACTACACACCACTGTGCCGGTATATGTCGCTATCATCGTGTTCCCGCTGCTCAACTTCAAAAATGTATCGTTTTTCACCAAGTTTAATTCTTTTGGTGAGTATTGGAGGTGTATTATGTGCTCGGCTGGTACTACTTTGGTACTTACCAATCACGGCCACGTACAGTCCGCCAAAAGGTGGCCGCCAAGGTGATAGACATTGGTCTATCACTTTACGGTTGAAATTCATTTGTACGTCTTAAACAACAAGGTTGATTATTCCATGCAATTATATAGTGACAGTTACTAATTTCAACCTTAAATCTATTTTGGTTACAAAGGAAGCTGTCTCGAAACTCATAGACCACATACGTACATAGGTGGATTTAGGGTGGTGCGCGCACGGGGGCAGTTGCCCCCCCCCCCGACAGTTGTTTAGTGTATAGTGGAGTTTTTAATTTTGAAAAATATTATTGAATTTCCCATTTGCCTCTTGTGCCCTGCCCAAGAATGAATTGCCTCTCCGCGTTTGTTTTTCGATGGAAGTCGGGCCAGGTGCAATTAATTCCTTACAATAAACGTCGGACAAGTGCCAGTCGGTCTCCGCGTATTACCTCTTATGGTCCTCCTACGTATTTATGATTTTAGCGTGGAGTTTGAAGCCTTAAATCCTTACCTGGGTAGGCCCATTTACTTAGGTATAATAAACATCTTAAGGACTTCCCTAATTAAAGAATTCTTATTGTTGGTGGAAACTATAAAACAACAAAATATTGATAAACATTCGCGATTTGTACACATTATGAAAATAGGTTTTAATCGCGTGAATAATTTAAGATAAAATAACTTGTTTATTGCCCGACGTTTCGACCGTATTGCAACGGCCGTGGTCACGGGTAGACTAGGTAGGTAGACGGGTAGACAGTCTTTTTTTACATAACAAAATATTGTCATTCCAGGTACTCTATCAGTATTCTACCTACTAATGTTCGTGATAGTGAAGGCTTGGACATGGGGCCTGAACATCGGCACCATATTCTCGGAGACACATCCGCTCAAGAACGCGGCAGTACTCAGCGGCATGCTTGCGCTATCATTCTACATACACAACATCATCATCACTATTATGAGCAATAATGCTAGACAAGACAAGAACGTAAGTTTATTTTTTAACCGCCTTCAAAATTCTGTTTAACCTGTATCACAGATAATATAATACTATACTAGTCCTGTATATATGTTCGCGAAACTAGTGACCCGATTTTGATGCAGGTTTCACTATTCGATGGCATATTTTTCTGGGAAGGTTTTAGTGTATAAAACGTTGTCCTAGCTTATAAAATACCAGAGATATAGACTAAAACATAGGAGTGAGTCAGCGAAATTTGCATTCGGTGTTGTGCTTGATATTTATTTTAAGGCGGGTCTCAATCGCGTGAATAAATTAAGGTAAAATACCTTGTTTATTGCCCGACGTTTCGACCGCATTGCAACGGCCGTGGTCACGGGTAGACTGAGTCGACTGTGTGTACAATAATGTGTACAATTCGCGAAAGTTTAACAACATTTATAGGGTTCATTTTGCGTAAATTTTTGATAGAAAAGGAGATGGTGTAGGTCAATTACTTGCTATCTATTTGATCCCTCTTGTTAAGCTAAATTGTTTATGTTGGGGGTGGATTCACGTCGGTAGAACTTATAATGGGTGGAATACCTACGAAGCTGCGACCTCTCGTTTGCGACGCTAATGTTACCGGCCGGCGCTGCGGTAGACTTGTCTTTCTTGACTGGTTTATCTATACTAATATTACCTATAAGCTGAAGAGTTTGTTTGAACGCGGAATAGTAAGATCTCAGGAACTACTGGTCCGAATAAAAAAAATCGTTTACTGTTGATAGCCCTTTTATGAAAGAAGGCTATATGCTATATAACATTACGTAACGACCAATAGGAGTAAAGCAACAATGAAAAATGTTCTAAAAACGGGGAAAATTTACGCAGAAAAAGTAGCGCGGATCAGCTGTTTATGATAAGAAAACGTAAAAAAATTAGGGTGTTTTGTAACATGTTACTTTAGTACTTTTAAATATTGAAAGGGTATAAAGTTGATTTTTTCTAACATATTATGTACAGTAAAATTACACTAACCATAATAGTTTTCATACATTTCTAGGTTCCTATATTTGCTTTAAAGCTGTCAGGTACACTACAATGAATAATATATCTTTCTTTTGCATTTCAGGGTCGAGATCTGACGATAGCATTCGTATTAGTAACGATAACTTACACGTTAGTGGGAGCCGTATTCTATGTATGCTTTCCTTTAGCGAAGTCATGTATTGAAGATGTAAGTTCGTTATCATTTGAATATACCTACGTATTAGTAGATCTGCTAATGTTTTATTAAAGTTGTATCTGTTTTGTTTTAGAATATACTGAATAATTTCGAAATACATGATGTCATGACTGCAGTTGCAAGAATACTACTGCTGTTTCAAGTAAGTTTGGTGTTTTAATTTTAAGAGTATTTTTAGCAGATGAAATAAAGAAATTTAAGGATATGTCTTAATATGATCCCGCAAATAAATCTAGAAGTTGCGGAAAAATGCGAAAACGAGCATTTTCGTATTGTTATAGTTATGGCGTTCGTAATCTAACATATGTACGAACGAATATTCTATTTTATTTTGACCTGCGCTCCTGCGCACTGTGAAGTAATGGTTGTGTGCGGAAGAGCGAGGCCGGCGACCGTGTCGCCCTGTACGTAGCGTTAAATGAATAATTCTCTCAGTGTAATGCCCCCTTAAGTGGGAATTGAACCCACTACCTCTGCGTTAGCAATCAAGATCACTAAGCACTAATTAAATCAGTGTTTCCTCACCTTTTTGATATCGTTACTCTTTTTAGGGTTCCCCAGCCAAAATGGCTAAAACGGAACCCTTATAGTTTCGTCATGTCCGTCTGTCTGTCCGTATGTCACAGGCATTTTAATCAAAGACTACTCAAAGAATATTGATGAAATTTGAAAAGGTGTCTTGTATAAGCCGCTACTTAGTTTGATAGCTAAATAATAAAAATAAATATTTTTAGGGGAGGGCACTCCATACATGTAACAGAAGTAGATTTTTTTTTTCAGCAAACATTAACATTTATAAGGTTTCTAAGAAACTCTTTGATTGAGAGAATATTTTTGGAAATAATCGCTCCGAAAGTTGTATAAATTGTGTCCCCCCACCTTAACTTTTGAACCATGTGACCAAAAAATATAAAAAAACGTCTCAAAGGTAGCGCTTAATAAGCACTTTAAACTAAAATTATATCGGACATGATCGGATATACCGTTATTGAGTTATTGCTGAAAAACTGCGTTTCTCAACAAAAGGGCGTAAGTGCCATGAACATACACTCTTCTGAGACTGCAGAACCCTACACTGAGCATGGTCTGACATACTCATACCCGGTTTTTTGATTACTTTAAATCCCATTTTACCCCCAACATCGGCCAAGCGTGAGTCGATTGCCACGACGAAAGTCGACCCCGACGAGTGGGGAGTTTATATACCACCTTCTATTTTATATTATCTACTCCCAAAGAATGCCTGTTTTACTCGCAGGTTGGGAACTTAGGCACTAAACCAACAGGTCAATGCTAACCTGACCGTGAAGTTTTCAAGAATTAACACAAACTTTGTTCTATTGAAGGTAGTGACAGTATATCCGCTGGTCGCGTACATGCTGCGTACAGAGGCGGTATTACTGCTTCGGTTCAAGGAGACCAATCTGGCGACGATTGTGATCAATGTTGGCATCATGGTGATGTGTATACTTGTCGCATGTTTCTGCCCTAATATTGGAACTATTATTAGGTAAGGAATTTTGAACCATGTATCCAATTTTTATTAGTCAAAAAACAGAGTTGTTGGCAAAAAACTTGTCTCTATAATGAGAATAATTTTCTTAATGACCTATTTAACAAAGAAAAATTTAGTACCTTTGAACGAAAAGACAAAAAATCGAGATATACTTGCACCTATACTAGATAATGTATGTATATGAAATGGAGTGGGGGTTTGCAACCCCTGCCCCCTCGGAAACGGTTTATCGCCGATTCAATTGTTAGAACCAAACGCTCCTCTGCCCGTTTTACTTGAACAGAAAATAAAAGTAATCAAGAGAAAGGCTCCTTCGAAAAGGCGCATTTAGGTGTACATTTTTCAAGGGACAACATTCCTGATTCGGTAGTTTTCACACCATGACTTTACTTTTAACCCGACTGCACGAAAAGGATGATTATGTTTTTCGATTTATGTATGTATATTTCATTGACACGCTCTGAAGCCTATATGGCTTGATGGATTTTGAGAGCCATCGTGAGGGCAGTGTCCACGTGTCGTATGTCAGATTCGACACCCGACATCTTAAACATCTTAGATATATTTCGGGACTTAATCGGGTGAATTATTTAAAGGTACACCTTTTTATTTACCCGACGTTTCGATCGAGTTGCACCGGTCGTGGTCACGGGTCGACTATTCGACTATTGCAATTTAAATAATTCACGCGATTAAGTCTCGAAATATATCTAATACTAGCTGTCCCGCGCAACTTCGCATGCGTAATTTTCCCCTGTTTTTGCATCATTTCTCGTCGCTGCTCCGCTCCTATTAGTCGTAGCGCGATGTTATATAGCCTTCCTCGATAAATGGGCTATCCAACAAAAAAATAATTTTTCAAATCAGACCAGTAGTTCCTGAGATTAGCTTGTTCTTGAATGTTCTACCACTAGAGGACCCGATTTTTAATGGGTGTGATGTTTAACTTAGATGGCCTCAGTTGTAAGAGTAAACACTCGATACATCAAAATTATAATTATACAGGGTGTAACAGAAAGGTGTGATCAAATTTCAGCAGCGGATAGTGTGTATGTTATCAATATTGCACCTACCATGGTGCCATAGCTGGTTGCATTATTATTACATAAGTAGTAATAGGATATTCTTTTAATCAAAATGCAGTAGTGAAAGGCGTATGGCATAAGTAATAACTTTTTCACTCATAAATAAACAAATGAAAAAATAATTAATATTTTTTTAGGGTACCTACTCTGATTTTGATAAAATTAGATATTTGCGCTCAGTATCGTGGGCACATATCAACCCTTGAATATGACCACACCTTTCTGTTACACCTTGTACGTAAGATTTTTGAGATTTATAGTTACATTTTTGGATAGAAAAATTTAAAAGAAAAGTCCAGACCCAGGAATCGAATCCGAGACTTCCTTAGTCCGGCTTAGACTTCCAAATCGGGGCCGGAAACGAACCTATCTGGACTATGTTACTAGACCTCAAATTTTTCTATCCTTTCATGCTCGCGAGTTGGGCCCTCGCATGCGCCATCTAGTCGGTAGTTATAGAACTATAACGGCTTTTGTTATTGCGTCGTTACAGAGAGCATTTTAACAAATTATGATGTCGCAGGCCGAATATTAAAGTAATTTTTATAGGCATTTCTTGACAAGTAATTGGCAAGAAATGCCTACAAAAATTACTTCACTACTTGGGTTCTTGTTTTGAAATCATTTAGCTTATATAATAACCAAAATTTTTAATACAGGTATACAGGGGCAGTAAGCGGTTTAGTCCATGTGTTCGCCCTACCGTCTTTACTTCAAGTTCGTTCGCTCCAACTCCGAGGAAAACTAACGTTATGGAAGGCGTTTTTGTACGGAGGCATTGTACTCTTCGGAGCTGGCAATTTGCTCATGCAGTTCTTTATAAGTGAATAAAACCCTATTTAAAACCGACTTCAAAAATAGGAGGATGTTTTCAATAAGTATGTCATTTTAGAGCATTTTTAGGGTTTCGTAGTCAAAATGGCAAAAACGGAACACTTATAGTTTCGTCATGTCTATCCGTCCGTATGTCAAAGGCATTTTACTCGAAGACTACACAATAGATATTGATGAAATTTGGTGAACGCCATTAAACTAAGTAGCGGCTACCACAAGACTGTAGTAGTCCCTACTTAGTTTGATAGCTAAATAATAAAAATAAATATTTTTAAGGGGGGGGGGGGGGGGGGCACTCCATACATGTAACAGACAATGATTTTTTTCTTTAAGATCTTTTAAAAACATTTTAAGGGTTTTAATAAACTTTTTTGATTATTGGAAATAATCGCTCCGAAAATTGCATAAATTAAGTCCCTCCTCACTTTGAACCCATTTGAACATCGCGCTTTGAAAAGGGCGTAAGTGTAAGTATTTGTAATAACGGCTGCGAAACCCTACACAGTTTTTAAAATTTTTATTTATTGATACGATTGTATATTTATGTTATTTATTAAGGTTTTTTTCAATTTTAATACTGGTCTATCTTCAATTTTTTTTCTAATGTCCAAAGTTTGCGGAGTCGGTTTTTTTCGTCAAAGACGAAGAATCATGTATACGAAAAACATAAACATGTTTAAACTTTATTTAGTAATTAAGTTAGTTATTTAAGGACCGATTAATTAATAAGATGTTGCTTATATTAAGTAGTACTTATATCTGTTTGTAATTAAAAATAATGTATTTTGGTTGATCTTACTCACACATTTTTCACAAGTTGTTAATGCTGAGCTAAATTGAATGAAACCACGCCTTATTAATGACCCATAGGGCTGTGTACAATAATATAAAAATAATCTGTGAAACACCAAAGTAAAATCTAGTCATAGTTACCAAATAAGTATAAATATTATTTAAGTAGTATAGGTTATGTATTTCAAATAAAAATATAAGTTAAATATAAAAAACATTTATTAAATTATTTAACCAATCATTTTATACAAATTGTAACATTTATATCTTTGGCAGATTTGTGATTTGTTTATAAAAATACAAAATAATATCTACCCAATGTTATACATAATATTTTTGTATATAAAAATATTTGTAAATAAAATATAATATCAAATTTCGAGTTTACATTTACTTAAACATTTTTATAATATATTAATTTTTATTCTGAACTATTAAGAATTTTGACATGATTTTGTTTATGCCAATTTTTTACAAAACATAAGTAACAACATCTAAGTACAACTATAACTACCAATATTCCACCTTTGAAAATATTTTATGGCTTTTACAAAAAGATTAAGACTTACAAACTAAATTATAACGAATATGAAATATAAAAAAAAAACATAATTATTATAACACTCCAAGGTACATGGAATCATCTAGAAGACATCAAATTATTGAATTGTCATTATAGAATTTTATAAGCTACGGGTCTTAATCGCGTAAATATTTTATTTTAAGGCTTTGTTATACCCGTGACCACGGCCGCTGCAATACGTTCAAAACGTCGGGCAATAACACAAAGGTATTTAGCCTTAAAATAAAGTATTTACGCGATTAAGACCTATAGCTTACAAAGTTCTTTAATGTGTACAAATCGCAAAAAATTATAATAATAATAATATCTTGGGACAACTCACACAACGCTATCTGATCCCAAACTAAGCAGAGTTTGTACCATGGAAACCAGACAACCGATAAACATACTTATATATTTCTAAATACATACATATTATAGATAAATAACACCCAGACACAGAATAAACCATCGTGCTCATCACACAAAGTTTTATCCTGGGTGGGGATGGAACCCACGACCTCTTGCGTAGCAGTCGGACACCTCCCACAGCGCCACAGAGGCAGTCTAAATTTATGAACATTATATATTTAATTGTCTTCTAGATGCCACATACTTAATTAAAAGTCTAAACTTGATATGACAACATAGGTGTACAACATAGCACGTGTAGGTACTCGTTTTAATATATAAAAGGAATAATTCAGTTTTTGGCAGTTGATTACATTATTAAGATGTCTTTTTATGATAAGTACAATTTTATTTACTGGTTAAATGACACAAATTGCAAACATGAAAAATAATAGTTATTTTGTCGGTAATTTACTGACTAATTTATATCAAAAGTTTGTAAACAATGTAGGAATAAATGATCTGATTGAACTGACCTCGACTGGTAACATATATTTTATTTTTTAAAGAACAATATCTAATAACATTTCCAATTATTTATTAATTAAGCACGCCAATGAGTCACACGTCACAAAGAATTAAATAACTCTTAGTATATGGGACAATATAATTAAATCAATTATTATGTATATTAACAAACATTTCTAAATATATTTTAAGGTTTCTACTATAGATTTAGAGACTGGACTGCGCATTTCCATTCTGGTATAAAGCAAATACAGACTGCAAAACGTGAGAGAGATAAAACACTCGTGCGGTCAGTAGTTGGCTCTTTCTAGAAAACTGATTGGTCCACGTTACAGTATGTCTATGTCATGTCACTTTAACATTACAGAAAAGAGGCAGGTGTTGGCCGCAGTCATGTTGTCTATTTCTAAAGAGTGGTTAATTTTGTGAGGTTATGGCACATAATGAAAATATTACGGGTCTTAATGGCGTGAATAATTTAAGGTAAAATACTTTGTTTATTGCCCGACGTTTCGACCGTATTGCAAAGGCCGTGGTCACGGGTAGGCATTAAACAAGGTATTTTACCTTAAATTATTCACGCGATTAAGACCCGTAATATATATATTTTCATAATATGTACAAATCGCAAAAGTTTATCAACGGTTATGGCACATTCTAGTCTCTGTCTTTGTGGGCGTTCAAGTATTGCGTTACTCAATTTTTGAAGATTTTTGACCTGCTCTATCCGCCAATGTAAAGCGCAGTAACGTTATAGTGCCCCTCCCCCCCTCCCTAAACGTTACGTAACACCCAAGTGACCATTTTTACCTAAAAGTTACAATTATGTTAGTCGTATGTATATTGTAGTTTTTCTTTAGCCATTTCGATTCGAATTGCCAACAAAAAAAATTGTTGTGTGTAAAGTACGTTTACGGACGATAATTTTACGTGATAACGACATAAGAAAACATTGATGACATTGTAATAAACAACCATGTCTGTGAGTTTTTTTTTATTTACAATTGTATCGCTTGTCGCTGCAACCGCCAAAACATTGATGACATTGTAATTAACAACCATGCCTTTGACAGCTTTAGTGGACCCGGGCGCATGCGCCCGACGGCCACAATACTTCAGCCAATCAGCAGGCGGAACGTGACACTTTTTCGTGAGTGCAGCGGTTCATCGATTTATAAGACGTCAAAAGTACAATACAATCGAGAGATTCTCCATAAACGAATAGGGTTGTCAACTTGGCAGATTTTAATTGCCAAGTTACTAATAAAAAATAATGTTACGTATCGTATTGCTCGGACCCCCTCCCGCATCTATAGCGCATCGTATCGTTTAACCAATGGTAATACCCCCCCTCCCCCCAAATTGTGTTACGTAGTACTGGAACGCCCCCTATGGTATTTACCCTATAACCAGTAATGACTTGTACTGCACAAACCTATGTGATGACGGTGGGCGCATCTCGTCCTGTATACTTGGCAAGCTGCGAGATCTGCAGAGCCACGTCTATGAGCGGCTTTAACATCACTTGGGCGTCTCCCAACACGTTCTTAGCTTCGTACGAGTCTATGTACAGTCTGGAATATAAGAAGTTATGTCGTCATTTGAGTCAAAATAGTTGGTAACAAACTTTAAATCGCTAGGTTATTTTAAGTGGAAAATTATTTAAGATATGACAAAGTTACCCCACATGACAAAATTTGTTCTACTTTTCTCTATCACAACATGGCGTCTGGCTGTCGCCATTTTGAATTTTAATTACTGTCATGTCTTTAGTGATACTTGCAAGATTAATACGAATCGATTGACGTATGAATCATCAAAACCGGCCCACGCGTTTGGTCTAAAGGAACCACATACATAAATACACGTCAACGACATAGCCCTCCTCCGCAGTCGGGTAAAAAGGCAATCAGGAAGCCTACTCTAATTCAATGAAAACGAAGTTTCAATCAAGAATGAGGTGACGGGACTCTTACGAAGCCTCGTATGTTGGAGCTTGTAACTCAATCCTGTCTTGTCCTTTAATAGAACAGGCTACGATATTGTATAGATTGGCATTTGTAATATTAAGTAAATAGTTTATATTAATTGTAAGGTGTGCTTACAGGGTGACGTTATCGCTAAGCGATAAAGCCCTTTAAAATTAAAAAAAAAAAAAGAATGAGGTGGTGATATGCAGAGTCAGCAACTCAATTCAATCCAGTCGTGTCTTAAAATCGTCTATGGGTTCGGACTTCTTGAGCTTATCCAAAAATTAATTAAATTAGTCCCCGTAAACTTAAGAAATTTAAGGAAACGAAAATTCATGAATTTAGTTTTAAAGAAAGAGAGTAGCTTTCCGCAAACGTACCCTAGGCCGGGCGACAGCAGTAATTGCTTTGTCGTTTAACAAATACTGCCGACACGAATAAACCGCCCAAATGGCACTAGTTCAAAGAGCAACATAGGTATACCATCAAATTATGTCGCTTAATAGTGTCAGATTGCTTGTCACATAGACTAGGAGCGATAACGTCTTTGCATCGTCGAAATTTGCGTTGTTATCAAAGGCAACTCTGAAATATGCGTTGTGTAACGGGTCGAGTTGATCTGGATTGAGTGAGGAAGGTAAATTAAGTTTTTCCAACAAAAATGTAACGTCTTATTCCTTAAAGAATTTCCGCTTTGAGTCACCACAGACATTAACGGTGTGATAATAGAAGACTTGCATACGCGCCGATCATATAAACTATATGTTTTGGTTGAGACTCACCTAACAGTAGCGCCTGAACTGCCAGTACCACTCAGTCGCATCACAATACGGGAGCCGTCCTCGAAGATTATGCGCAGACCCTGTAAACAAACCTCTATTAGTTGACTGCCTCTGTGGCGCGGTGGGAGTGTATACGACTGCTACGCAAGAGGTCGTGAGTTCGATCCCCACCCAGGATAAAACTTTGTGTGATGAGCACGATGGTTTATTCTGTGCCTGGGTGTTATTTATCTATAATATGTAATGTATGTATTTAGAAATATATAAGTATGTTTATCAGTTGTCTGGTTTCCATAGTACAAGCTCTGCTTAGTTTGGGATCAGATAGCGTTGTGTGAGTTGTCCCAAGATATTATTATTATTAGTAAGAATCAACTGTTTAGAAATAGGGAGTTTTAAAAGATTACTTTATTGGCCAAACGTATATTATGTAATTATTTCGAGTTATATGTTCGTAAACTTTCCGATTTGTACACATTATACAATTTTATAAGCTACAAGTCTTAATCGCGTAAATATTTTATTTTAAGGCTAAATACCTTTGTTTTATTGCCCGACGTTTCGACCGTATTGCAACGGCCGTGGTCACGGGTAGTCTACCCGTAGTAGCCGTCGGGCAATTAAAAAGTATTTAGCCTTAAAATAAAATATTTACGCGATTAAGACCCGTAGCTTATAAAATTCTATAATATTTCGAGTTATTCTCATTTCGTTGGCGTTGGTTTCTACACAAAACTTTGCAATAAACAAACAAATGATTGTCTTGTGCACTAGGAGTTCGTTGTCTCAAATCGTCATTATTTTTATTACGCAATAAATAATTTAGGGGTATATTTCTGGGCTAAGAAAAGCTCATTGCTACCGGACTAGATAAAATTCCAGCGGAGTTGTGCTTAGTATAATACTTGTAACTACCAAAACATCTAAGACAAAGTACTTTATTCACTTAGGTTATTCACTTAGGTTAATGCCAAGTTCGCAAGAGTACTTGAGAAACACTAGAAATCCAGACAGAATTGTTTTGCCCAAAATTCCTAAAACTGAGCTTTACAAAAAGAACTGTTTTGCAATGTGTGTAGTTATATTTAATCGCATACCTAACAATATAAAGGACATGCTCTATAATCAATTTGTAAAAAGCCTCAAGACTTGGCTGATAGATAGAGGTTTCTATACGGTGAAATAGTTCTTAAATAATAAATAGGCAGATTTTCTTTAACGTATATTTTCTATTGACATTTGCATGCCCGATTTAGGCAGAACATGATGTACACGTTAAATTTTATGACGATCTTTGTAACAATGTTCTTGCAAATAAAGATTATTATTATAGTAAAGCCGTCAGAAAAGACTTTGGCAATAAAAACTCATGGCCACTTTTTTAAAAGAAAATGGCATTTAAAAAAAAGTGGCCATGAGTTTTTATTGCCATTGTTTTTATTGTCTTTACAATATATTTGTATATATAAACCGTTATGATTTCAGCACCTTACTGGCGGTGCTGCATTGATTTCACTATGAAACTCACGCAAGCAGTAACCATAGTACGTAAAGTGAGTATAATCAAGTTATAAATTAATTAGCCTTAAGCACAGGAATGGTGAAGATGGGAGCATCAACTTACAATAATTACAGAACAGCAAAACTACTTAATATACAAATATTTACGAGTATGAACCATAAATTAAAAATAAACCTAAAAGATGCTAATGATGATAAATCAAATATGTATGTGGAAGATCTAGCAACCTGATACTCTTCTACAAAAACAAAAGGGATGTTGCGGACTGTAGAATCTATAGAGAATTTAAATCATCCCCTCTATATTAAACTAGTTTGAGAACGTGTTCTCGTTAACAAACGTAACAAAAATGACACCTACACTAAACCAATGCAGATTTACCAGCGCGCGGCGGCTTAGACACCTACAAATGCGATTCACTCAATGAAAATACTAATGAAAAACAACAAAGACTCTTCACTTTGTTTTCTTCGACTTTAAAAAAGCATTCGACTGGGTACTGAGATAGCTCACCAGGGAAATACCGTGAGCACAACTAGTGCAGGAGCATCACATTGAGCTCGTTAAACACCTGTACCATAATGCAATAAAACGAGTGTTCAGCGCTAGGGAAACAAGTGAGCCATTTAAAGTCAGAGTGGGCGTGCCACAAGGTTCAACTTTGGGCACTTTGGGCCTCTACTATATATTCTGGTGATGGACTATCACAGCAGACATACAGAACCCAGCGCAGTGGTCACTACTGGCTGCCGACGATGTGGTTCTTGTAGGCCCAATCACTATTACCGTCAAATCATTAGTACAGTCACACCTAACAGCGTGGCAGGAGTGCTTGAAAAGGAGAAGGTTGAGAGTCAGTAGACAGAAGGCCGAGTACATGTATTGCGAATTCTTTGGAGCTAATACGGGTGACATCCAATGTCCAAGAATATAATCTCGGATCCATCATAGCATCTAAAACCTGCGTAGAGAAGAATAAACGAAATAGAGCATAGACTGAGAATAGCCTGGCAAAGATGGAGATCACTGTCTGGAATCCTATGTGACTCTTTTATGCCTAACAAAAACAAGGGTAATGTATAAAAAAAGAGCATAAATACCGGTTCTACATACAAACCTTGTAGTATGCTGTATAGTAAATAAAAATTGCATAAATTTTCTTAAAAGATGCTAAAATAAAATAAGACAAATACAAAAAAAAAGGGCAAGAGCATGCCGGAGCGGGCCGGACCATCTCAGTGCCGTATGCAAAATCCGATTTGAATAATTATACCAGCAGAAAAGCAAGCGCAGAAACGCAGTTTTTCGGCAATAACTCAATGACAGCACACCCAATCATGTCGGAAATAATTTTAGTTTAAGGTATTCGTTAAGCTAATTCTGGATTTTTTCATATTTTTTGGTGACACGGTTCCAAAGATAACGGGGGGGGGGGGGGGGCACAATTTATGCAACTTTCGGGGCGATTATTTCTAAAAATAATCATTTAATCAAAAAAGTTTACTAAAAACCTTAAAATGTTTTTAAAAGACCTGTCGAATTATGTGCCACACGTTAATGTATGCTCAAAAAAAACCAGCTTCTGTTACATGTATAGAAACCCCCCCCCCTACTAACCTACAGTGCCCCCTTAAAAATATTTACATTTATTATTTAGCTATCCAAATATAAGGATTCTGTTTTTGTCATTTTGGCTACGGAGTCATAAAAAATATAATTTGGGTCTATTGCCTGATCAAGGGTATGCATAAGTATAAAAACCAACCTGTTTCATAGCAACACTCTGATCAATAGGGTCCATGTAAGAGAAGTTATCAGCCAACTTGACCACATAGGTCTTGTCCCCACCAGAGTGACCCCACAAAGCCGGGAGATGTGATCGTCTTCTCTAGAACCTGCATCATCTCGTTGCAAGGGTCGCTTGCGCACTCCTCGTAGTCGTATCTGAAAATGAAATTTGATAGGTTGAGTTGTATGTAATCTATACTGATATTATAAAGCTGAAGAGTTGTGAACGTGATTATTTCAGGAACTACCGATCCGAATTGAAAATTTATTTTACTGTTGGATAACCCATTTATCTAGAAAGGCTATAGGCTATATATCATCACGCTACGACCAATAGGAGCGGAGCAGCAATGAAAAATGTTGCTAAAACGGGTAAAATGTACGCAGCCGAAGTTGCGCGGGTTAGCTAGTCTGTGATATAGAGACGTTAATGTTTTAATTATTTTTTTGTTTTTTTTTTATTAATAACTATTCTTATATTTTTTCATTAATTTTATTATATTTAAAGATATTCACATAGACACAATTCTTATGCGATAAAGTATAGATCAACAAAATATATTTTTTAATTTGTTTATGAAGCTTCACAGCCAATGTACAAATAGTTCAACATTTATTTACGAAAAATGCCAATTACAAATTTGATTTTAATTTGCATGAAATCAAAATTGTTGTTAAATACCTTCGCACAAGGGCAGTTCTAAGTCAAGGGAAAAAGACCTACATAGAGACCTATGACCTATCCACCCTTCAAAGGTAGAATCTGTTACTCAAAAAACAATAACCCATCATCAAGTCATACCTAGTGAAGTAATTCCTGCCGAACTGTGCCCAGTGTCCCTTCAGTATCTCTTCTACACCCATTCCCCGGGCAGCTAACACACTGAGCCAGGCGAGCGCGGCCCACAGCCCGTCCTTCTCCCGCACGTGGTCTGACCCTGTGCCGAACGATTCTTCTCCGCAGAGGGACAGCCGACCCGCGTCCATTAGGTTGCCGAAGTATTTCCAACCTGGTGGTGTAATATATGCATAATTAAATGTTGGTGTAAAAAATCGTGCCTATGTGTTCAGTAACTGAATACATACAATTTTATAAAATAATTGTAAGAGGACTCTCTTCCCAAAAGGAGACTTAATGAACTTTAAAAGTTTTCAAAGACTATTTCTAAAGAGTTTTGGAGTAGATACAAAAACTTCGGATCAGTAAACAATATATGTAAACGAACAGATTGAATAGATTTTGGTTATGTTAAAGTCACCCCATGTGTCTCATTTATTCATTCATATTAGGTGTACAAACTTACAGTAATATATTACCAAATCGCTTGCATGCTTTTATGTATATAAACTTTTTTTACAATATTAGGTACTTAATAGCGTACAAAATCAAAATGTGAAAATACAAAAATTAAAATGTCACAAATTACAGAATTAAAATGCCAAATTATAAAAAAAATGTCAAAAGTTACAAAATAAAATGTCTAAATATCAAATTAATATGTAAAATTTAAAATTAAATTATATTAAAATAAGATTTTAACAAAATATAAGTACGTATAATGTTTAAGTGCGTTTATTATTCATGTCAAAAAAATAATACAAAGATAGCACTAACTTTGTCAAAAAATGTGTCTGTATAAAATATGGCTCTAGCCGTTGGACTATTGCGAGCTTGAGCAGAGCGCCAAGTTACCGGACAGGCGAACAGTGTATACTGACGTTATACAGGCTTTATGCTGACGGTATATTATTTAAAACAATTATACTACGAAGTATTGAAGATATCATACTAATATTTTATTTGTACATTTATAATTGCTTGGATGTGTCAATGATGTTCTTATTAATTAGCAGTAATTTGGCTAATATGTAAGCACATATAGTTTTTACATTGTAAGTGGATGCTCCTACTAGGTTGTACCCATTGAGGATGATATATCCACGGATGATCCAATGGTTTATCGACAAACCAAACTTGTCCGACCAGTTCTTTACCGCTATTAGATATCGATTCACACTATCGATTGTCACTCTACTTTTGCCTGATCGGCGTAAAAATGATACGCACATTGAAATTTATGAGTCAAAAGATTAATTAATAAAGAGAAAAGAAGAGGAGATAGAATACCGCCTTGAGGAACGCCCGCAACGAAATCACGCCAATTAGAGAAAAAGTCATCGACGCGAACCGACTGCTGACGCCCCTAGGAGCGTCAGCAGTCGGTTCGCGTCGATAAGATAGATAAGAGGAGAACCATTTCAGTGCAACCCATGATATGTTGTGATAAGAGAGAATTGATAAAATTATGTCGTGATTAATTGTATTGAAAGCGTTTGAAAAGTCCACCAACACTATGAGTGACACTTTTTCATCGTCCACCCCGGCTTTCACATCGCCATTTATTTTCAGTAGCGCGGGGATTAATGAGGGGGCGGGGGTCATCAGTAAAGCCTAGATTAGCTGAAGAACAAAATCCGTGATGCTATCGCCAAGATTGACACAGAAATACTGTACAAAGTCTAAAACTTTAAAATTTCCCGCGCGGCATCCTGTATTTTAAACTTCTTTTTTTTGTTTTATTGGAGCAAGCCTCTAAGACTTGTAAATTAATTACCAGAATAGGAATTTGATGTTTTGATTCAACTATTAAAATATTAATCTATTGGAATATTTTTGTGAATAGTGCTGAAAAACAATGGAAATAATGCTCTGGCAACTATATAAATCATTTCATTTTCTGCAGGATAACCATTTTTCATCGGAATGTACCCGGCTGGATCTGTATGCTCCCTCCCACCACACCCCTTCCAGGATAAAAGCGGAATTCGACTTATTACCACCATTTTTAAAGCTGTTTCAGTCACTCAACCACGTACTCCAGAGCGCTGGAAGTACGGGATGTGTGCAGGTTGTGTAGATACACTCACCAGTAGGCACCTCGAACATCTCCTTGCCAGTGGCAGCGGCGACCCTGTCGACGGCGGCGGCGGTGGGCATGCTGCGCGCGTACCCGCGTACTCCAGAGCGCTGGAAGTACGGGATGTGTGCAGGTTGTGTAGGTACACTCACCAGTAGGCACCTCGAACATCTCCTTGCCAGTGGCAGCGGCGACCCTGTCGACGGCGGCGGCGGTGGGCATGCTGCGCGCGTACCCGCTAACTCCAGAGCGCTGGAAGTACGGGATGTGTGCAGGTTGTGTAGGTACACTCACCAGTAGGCACCTCGAACATCTCCTTGCCAGTGGCAGCGGCGACCCTATCGACGGCGGCGGCGGTGGGCATGCTGCGCGCGTACCCGCGTACTCCAGAGCGCTGGAAGTACGGGATGTGGTGCAGGTTGTTGGCCAGTACTGCTAAAGAGTCTGATGGCGTCACGAAGAATGCGTGCTTGCCTATTATCATGTTGCGGTCGCCTGCGGAGCAGATAAGTAGAAGTCATTATTGGGTCAATCATTATCAAATCGGCTGTCATCCGAAAACTAATTTCGGTTTCGCCCAAAACTGTAACCGGAACCAATTTTTGATTTTGGGTTTAGGTTTCGGTTCCAAAAACCAGTTACGGTCGGATACTACTTAATTTATAGACTGGAAACGATTACTTGTAATACTATTCAAGATGAAAAAAAAGAGAAACGAGAAGACAAGTTAAGCAATATTGTTAATCATAATCAACCATTATTCATTTGGTTATAAATTAATTCTAAAAATATACAAGAATACTGCTTAAATACTTGGGAATAGGTTAAACGTGAAACCCATAAAAGGTCAATCGGGTTTCTCTCTGTCTGTCCGTCTGTCATTTGATATGTCACACTATAACGTATCTAAATTAATAAGTTTGTTGTAAGGGTTTCTATTTAGTTTTATTATAATTTGATTATTTTTACTACTACTAAACCTAAACCTAATACTTTGGAATAAAATATACATAACATAATACACATAAACATACAAGACAATTCTTTATTTTATGAAAATATATATATTACGGGTCTTAATCGCGTGAATAATTTAAGGTAAAATACCTTGTTTATTGCCCGACTTTTCGACCGTATTGCAACGGCCGTGGTCACGGGTACACTTGAGAATTATTTATTTATACATTACGATTACGAGTCTAAGGATAGAACATATAATAGATTAATTTTTAAATATAAAAAGATAATGATTACGACGTTCATGAGTTGCATTCTGTAACCTAAATGAGAGTCCACTCACCATCACCATCAAAAGCAGCTCCAAGATCATAATCCCCGCCCTTGACAGCGTTCACAAGGTCAGCAGCGTACGTGAGGTTGGGATCTGGATGGGCGCCCCCGAAGTCCTCCAGCGGCACGATACGACGCACGTTACTCTGCTTGGCGCCTAACTCGTCGATGAATATACGCTTCACATATGGACCGGTTACTGAAATTTATGTAAAATCATGTTAGGTAGCCCCGCCTAGTAGAATACGAAGCTTTCAAATCTTTATTGCGAATAGGATGTCTTCAAGGCTAGGATATGGGTCATTGTGGATGTATAATTGAAACAAATTATAAAAAATAAGCTGGGGACGGACGGACACGGTGAAGCTAAAAGGGTTCCTTGTTGCCATTTTGGCTACGGAACCCTAAAAATGATTTACTTTTTTTATTATTTAGTATTAATGATTGTAGTATGACTTAAAGGGGCGTCTAAACGGGCCATTTTTTACGGCTATTGTGGCGGCACTATTGGCAACTAATTGCTCGGCCAATAATTGCAATATGTCTGCAATTGTATGTCGCATGATTCAGTCTCCTAAACAGGCTATACAACCCGGCAACAATAAAATAGAGAGCGACTGAAACAATAACAAAATTGTCCCGGGCAACATTGCGGAAAATCGATCAGTGATCGCCTGGCAACCATTGGAGAGTACTGCCATGTTGCCGGCCACAGCATTGCCGCCACAAATTGCCATAAAAAATGGCCCGTTTAGACGCCCCTTAAATACAATTTATTCGAAGCAATTATTTTGTATGAAATGGTAAATTAGTTTACAGCAATTATTTACTAGGGGCATAGCCAGCATGGCCAGAACTAAGTGGTATTTTTAAAAAGGAGAATTCTCACCTCCATTCATAGAATCAATAAGCACATTGAATGGCTTTCTCTGAGGGGTGCCTTGTATCAGAGCTTTGATCTGGTTGAAGTCAAAGATCTCCTTCATGAATGCCACATAGTCGTTGACGGAATCTATCACTTCTACTGTGAATTTGTTGCCGTCCACCTAGAAAAAAAAAACACAATTCATTATTTAAAAATCTGGAATAATTATGACTACTTAGGGCTCGTTCCCACTATGTTGGACGACTGTCGTCTCTAGCTGTTTTCATTATAACGACTGTCGTGGTAGCCGGTCTGACAAACTTGCATCATGCAAAAATTTCGTGGACGACAGTTAATCATGTCATATATGTTCGTAAACTTTCGCGATTTGTACACATTATAGAATTTTATAAGCTACGCGTCTTAATCGCGTAAATATTTTATTTTAAGGCTAAATACCTTTGTTTATTTCCCGACGTTTCGACCGTATTGCAACGGCCGTGGTCACGGGTAGATAATACGGTCGAAACGTCGGGAAATAAACAAAGGTATTTAGCCTTAAAAAAAATATATTTACGCGATTAAGACGCGTAGCTTATAAAATTCTATAAAGTTAATCATGTCGTCCTATAATTAGGTGAACCGGTGAATCCTAGACGGTCGTTTTGTGTACCGAATTTCTTGTATTTGTATTGAACGACTACGGCTACGCAAAGGTCGTGTGTTCGATGCCCACCCAGGATAAAACTTTGTGTGATGAGCACGATGGTTTATTCTGTGTCTGAGTGTTATTTACCTATAATATGCATGTATTTAGAAATATATAAGTATGTTATTGGTTGTCAGGTTTCCATAGCTTTATATTCTAATTTCGAGACAGGTTAGCCCCCCCCCCCCCCCCTAGTCGTGCGTGCAAATTACACTTGGCTGATGCCGGGTAGTACAAAATGCATTTCGTTTGTTGTTGCAGGGGAAATAATGAAACGGGGCGTTCATTAGGGTTCTCTGGTGAGAGAGTATTTTCAGTTCACTTTAAATTTGCACTTGATTGCTTTGGATTTATAACATTTATTAAAAGAACTTAAATGTGTGAAGGAAAAATTTACTCGGGTGGGATTCGAACTCGCGATCATAGGGGATCCGTCCGTTAACCACTTCAGCACCAAGACCAGTTTACCTGTGGAAAGTCTAAGGCTTATTTTCCACGGGTAAACCATTCCTTACCGGCTAAGACTCTAAGCCATATATCGTCTTGGTGGGTAGTACAACAGTGTCAGTTATTCTTCCGTAAAATTGTGATGTTAACACATCACTGTGATTCGGTTCAAGGACACTGTAGCAAGTTTAATTATTGCGCAAATGTCTTAGTCTAATGTCTCAAATTTGACTGCCTCTGTGGCGCGGTGGGAGTGTGTCCGACTACTACGCAAGAGGTCGTGGGTTCGATTACAACACGGGACACCACTTTGTGTGATCCACAAATTGTTGTTCTGAGTCTGGGTGTTTTTTTTTTTTTTAATGAGGAAGGCGGTGTGGTGATCTTTGTCAAACAAGGATTTGGGTACTGATACTGTTATGGGCGACGCGTAACCCTTACCATCAGACGCACGAACTGCTCGTCTCTTCATTTTGTATTCAGGCCTATTTATGAAAACATAAAAAACTGTATCAAAATCAAACTCACATCAAAATTAGAGACACCAATCTTGCTGATATCACAGTTAATATCGGGCACAATCTTGTACTGCTTAATGGTAGTGGTGATGGCGTAGATCTGGTTGGTATTGGAGTCCGGTGCCGGACCTCCGTTCGAGCAGTTGAACTTGATGCCGAAGTCATTGTCGATGCCGCCTGGGTTGTGGGACGCTGTGAGGACTATTCCTCCTGGGGAGGGAAACATGTGGTGAATATTGGTCAAGCTGCCTAAGTAAGGCATTTTACTACATGCATGATCCGGTGAATGAACTTTTTTTTATGATATAGGGGCAAACGAACAAGCGGCTCACCTGATATTAAGTGATTACCACTACCCATGGACAACTGCCACACCAGAAGTATAGCAGATGCGTTGCCGGCCTTTAAGAAAAGAGTAGGCTCTGTTTTGAAGGTCCCTAAGTCATATCGGTCCGGAAATACAGTTGATTCCACAAGATGATTGTGCGTGGCAGAAAATGGCGTTTAAAACGCACTGTGGTGAATCTACCACAGTGCGTTTGGCAATCGCCACGCGTCCAGATGGTGAGGGTGATACTTGAATGTCTGTCGCGTTGTACGGTGCCGAAACTTAGCTGGTGGAATTAGTCGGAACAATTCCCCAGAACACTCCCCATAGAAAGTACTATAAAAGATGCAAAGAGAACCGACATCTCTTCGCAATACCAAAGGATCAAGCCGGAGAGGGCTTGGTCGCCGTCGATATGAGAAGGTCTACGTTGAATGCGGTCAAGTGGATGTCGTTGGTCTTGAGGTGCACCTGCCTATAGGTGAGAGCAGTATTCTAAATGGGGCCAACTTACATCTTATAAAGTTGTAGGCGAAGGGCCGCCGTGAAGTACTGTCCCACTCTACTGAGCACACCTAATAGCTTTTTTGAAGCCAGTTTGCCTATCATTCTAGATGACCGCGGAACTGCACATCACTCAATATGTCGACGCCAAGGATCCCGATTTTAGCTGAAGTTGTCAAGGTTCTCAAAGCAAGCAGACATGGCAAAGGGAGTCTTTTTCGCGGTAAACGCGCATACGTCTTCATATGGTTAAAATGGACTAAGTTTAGTCGGCCCCAATTTGACACCTTGCTAAGCAAAGTACCAGTTCGTAACACCTTTTTGGTATTTATACGTGTGTCAAAATCCCTACTGATCCCAAGCAGGAATCGTCGAAGGCACTACCAAAATGTATGCTGGAATAGAACCGACAAAAAAACCACACGATGTGGCGTCATCTTGCCTATTAACTCTTGCCATCGGCGGACTTTGGCCAAGTAAATCGCCTCATCCATGCAGCTTATAAACTGCCTCATTGATTTGCCACTGAATTCTCAGAACGATAGACAGGCCTACTCGTCTTTCTCAAGAGATCGACGGGTAGGGCAGATTGCATGAGGGATCGTTATCTGATCGTATCACCTAAAATTAGTTTGATTGAACGCCATATATTATTGAGAGCTGCCGTTTTTGTGCTCACCAGTTGGCGCCACTGTGTAGCAACTAGCAAGGTCCCGAAACATATAAAATAAAGCAATAAAGCCAATGTGGCCCATGTGGCCAGAATTTGACATTTCGGAGACCCCCCCTTATTGCAAATTATGTGGTTTACTTAGTTTATAACAGCACCAACACAACAGCGATAGTAATCAGCAGTGATTACTATCACTGTTGATGCAACATGTACTTGCACATACGATTGTGATTATACACATAGATTACTATCTAGTATAACACATCACAAGTATATTTAGTGCCAAAATTGCAATATCATCTGTACTTTGAGAAATTATAATTAGATATTACAACACTTCTTTACAAAAAAAACTAGAGATAGGTGCTTACTAAAATTGCAACATCATCTTAATACACACAAAAATGACTAAAGATGTGACTTATTTAATATTATAAAGCTGAAGAGTTTGTTTGTACGCGGTGATCTCGGGAACTACTGAAATTCTTTCACTGTTGGATAGCCTATTTATCGATCTATAGGCTGTATAACATCACGCTACGACCAATAAGAGCGGAACAGCAATGAGAAATGTTGCAAAAACGGGGAAAATTTACGCAGACGAAGTTGCGCGGGGCAGCTAATAAAGTATATGTTCGTAAACTTTTGCGATTTGTACACATTATAGATTTTTTATAAGCTACGGGTCTTAATCGCGTAAATATTTTATTTTAAGGCTACTAGCGATCGTACTTCATTAAATTATTTAAGGTTATTTTCGTTTCTATGAGATGTAATGTCAGGGATCGTCATGCTCACTAAAATGTCATTGTTTGTGGTGGCGGTGTGGGTCGGGTCGTCTTCCTTCCCTCCAATATGGCGAAGGGGATGATGGCTGACCCATGCGTCAAACTCGTGAACGGGTGCTACTTGGGGTGACTGGTCGGCCTCGTCATTATCATTTTATAGGTTTATTATTTTTTAATTAGTGGTTCATAAATAAGTAGTTTTTCTTATTATAATCGAATCGCATGTTGCCTTTACCCTCTTCTGTATTTTTGTAAGTTGATGCTCCCATCCACACCGTAGGAGGCTAATTCATTTAAAACTTGATAATAACAGTTTACGTACTATGGTTAATGCATGCGTGAGTTTCATGGTGTAATGGTTGCAGCACCTTACTGGCTTTACTGTAAATACCTATACAAATAAATAATAAAAAAATGGCATTTAAAAAAGTGGCCATGAGTTTTTATTGCCAAGTTTCTCTTCTTTTTTCACGGCTTTACTCTTGCGAACTTGGCATTAAATGTAGAATCATTCTATTTCAAATGTTGTCTGACGTTCATAAGCGTTGCATTTGTAACCTAAGTGAATAAAGTATTTTGATTTTATTAGTGCAAGCGCAGATGTATAGAGGAGCCCTAATAAAAAAAACAGAATATTTGTATTTGTAAATAAAGATAAAATAAAAAAGCTGTTCATGTTTATAAACTTTCGTGATTTGTACTAATTAAAAAATGATATTTTTCACTTATCAAATATTATGTACATAACAATACTATTAAAAATAATAAACATGTTATTGCAGATTGATGTAAAGGTATGCATTTAAACGTGATAGATCTTGGTACAGATAAATAATGACATATGCCTACTGTTAACCTTAATCATATTTGCAAAGCCAAAACAAATAGAGATAATATATTTATAAATAGACTCTAGTATAAGTATGACATACTGTTTATTCACCAGGCTATCTCTGTTAATTACTGTTAGGGTTCTCATCTTTTTTTGGTCCAAATATAGTACCTACATTGATTAAATGTATGTTGTGTCAAAATAAAGTACAATTTAATATAGTTTATTTTCTAAAAATATATTTCATTATTTAATTAATACCTAATCATAATCAAGCATTTTACAGTAGGGTATATATTTAAGTTATATTTATTTTTTTAAATAAATGTGGAAATTGAATTCCGGAGAATTATATAATGTACATTAAAGTATTTTTGCGTACTTTATACTTCTCCTAAAGTATAAAGTATAATACTTTATTATAAAGTACGAGTGGCAACCCTAATTGATGTTGCTTTTAATAATCACTATGCTTTCATAGCAAATTAAACCTTAAGCCTTTGAACATGAAGGCTACATTAAATTAAAAAGCTGTCTAATCAATTTACAATTCAGTAATGAAGCTTGTAATTGAAATTAAATCCTTAATGGAAGTTGAAAAAGTGTTTGAAGCAACATTTGTTCATTTTATAAACACCATTGCTTTGTCTCCTTCTCTTTCTAATGCATAATTTAATCTCAGCCTAATTACTCATACTTTCTTTTTTTTATGGTGGTTTTATTATTGGTTAGAGGGGGAGAGAAGGATTGCAAAGAGATTAATTAATAATGACTATCCACAGCCCCAAAGTGATAATGCCTCTACCCCAAGCCCAGATACGAACCTGGCTAACAAACGAAAGAGGCGATTCCAACAGTGTCCAGAAAGTACACTCGGAATCTCATCAGACTGAACAGGGACAAACTGGGAAAGCAATACATTCTGATCGGCCACTATCTCCTCAACTAGAACCTGCATACCATCGGGATTACAGATAGGCCACTATGCAGAGGTTGCATGGAACACGAAGAAACGCCGAAACACGTACTCATGGAGTGCACCAGTGTGGCTGAACCTGGCTTCCTAGAAACACAGCCATCCCTCCCTGAGGCCTGCAGCAATCTGTGGAGACTGCTGGATTTCTAGGAGTATTTAGGCTGGCTGAAGTGAGAGGAACTGGCACTACACAAATGTAAACACAATGGCCCAATCAAGAGGCTAAGTGTGATATTCTGACCCCATTGAAATAAAAAAAAGAAGTCATAATTTTAAAGCAGAATATGCCTTAGTTTTGTTGTTATTAAATCCTTCTTATTAAAACATACTACTTCTGGTTTTAGTTTGTCCTTTATGTGACCTGCCTAATACCTGATATCAACCCTTCATTTATTTATTATTGACGTGACAACGTCTTATAAACCGATGACCGTGTGCACGCACGAAAAAGTAGCACGTAGCAACGGACACGTTAATGATCGGTTGCTATGCAACGCGAATCGTGATATGTCATCAATGTTTTCTTATGAGGTTACCACGTAAAATTAACGTCCGTAAACCGACTAATACGTAAGACAACGATATTAACATTGTTGGTTTTCTTCTATACTAATATTGTAAAGCTGAAGAATTAGTTTGTTTGATTGAACAAGACAATCTCATGAACTACTGGTTTGAATTAAACAATTATTTTACTGTTTATGGAGGAAGGCTATAGGCTATATAACATCATGCTACAACAAATAGGAGAGGAGCAGTAATGAATATGCTAAAATATCAATAACAGCAGCAGTATATTTACCTACTGTAGGTATGCTGCAATTACTACATGTATTACTCTACATTGTGAATAATAATTCAAGTAGATAAACTTTCATGATTTGTACACATTATAAAATGATATTATAATGTGTACAAATCATGGAAGTTTTATTTAATTTATTTATTGTTTTATTTGTTTTATTCTATTATATATTTGTTTGTGGGGGCCTTTACAAACATACAAGTCACAGACACAAAGTACACCCAGACTCGGAACAACAATTTGTGGATCACACAAAGTGGTGTCTATGGGAATCTAACCTGCAACCTCTTGCATAGCAATCAGATACACTCCCACCGCTCCACAGAGGCTGTCAACATAGACTCGCTAGTAGACTGCCAGCGACCACGGCCATTACAGAATGTTTGAAACACTGGGCAATAAACTCACGCGATTAAGACCCATAGTATATATAATTTTATAATAATTTAAGTTGATTGCACACTTACCAAGAGTCTTATATTTTCTGATGATGCATGACACGGCTGGAGTCGATAGAATTCCATTTTGTCCTACTAGAAGTCTTGCTACCTGTTGTAAACACAGTACATTATAAAGAGTTTTGTCATAAATATCAAAATTTCTTTGAATCTAGAGGTTTTCTGAAGACATAAATCATAAATTCTATATTTTATAGCTGTCCCACACAACTTCATCTGCATAAATTTTCCCCATTTTGCAACATTTCTCATTGCTGCTCTGCTCCTGTTGGTTGTAGCGTGATGTTATATAGCCTATAGCCTTCCTCGATAAATGAGCTACCCAACAGTGAAGGATTTTTTCTATTTGAATCAGTAGTTCTTGAGATATGGCATTCAAACAAACAAACTCTTCAGCTTTATAATATTGGTATAGATTATTGATAGTGGAGTTTGTTTGTTACACTACACTACATGTTGGTATAAAGTCTGTAACATCTTGCAAACAAGGTCTATTTTAAAGAATCTTCTTTAAAATAGACTTTGTTCATTTGTTTGTTTCATAGATAGATTGAATTTGCAATCTTATATCTATAAGATTGCAAATTCAATCTTTTTATGAAACAAACAAATGAATGTTTTATGTTGTTTATGTAAGTCGAGGCAATTAAAAAAAACTCATGTAATTTAAATGGCAATCTAAATCAGTAACAACTAACTCTGTTGGAAATTCAATTCATTTGTCTTACCAGTAAATAGAAAACACAATTACTATTTCATTTACAAATATTTTTACTGCAATTAACAATTGTTTTATTCTATCTTTGAATTTAAATTACGAGTCCCAGCAATAAAATACTCATTACTGAATTTAAATTAAGAACTAAAGTTTAAACACTTACCCCATTCCCAGCTGATATTTTAATAATTTTATCGACAACTTCCTTCACAAGATATCGGCCGTCGCCTCCGACCACTATCGTACTTCCCACCAAGGAGTCTTTATTCGAATCCAAAATACTCTGAATAAAATTCTCTGTGTAATGTTCTTGTACAAAAACTTTAACTTTTTTGCGCAAACCGCTCGTACCCGGCTTTTGCCCCTCAAAAGGGGTAGTGTTCACGGTAACTACACTAGGCATTTTTATTAAATTAATTAATGTTTTATCCTTTAAGGCGAGTTACCGCAATCCCCTTTTCTAATAAAATAACATTTATTATCGCAGAGTTTCTAAGGTCAAAAGATCGCGCGAGGTTACTCTTTAGACGAATTGTCAAAAGTGTCAGATCAAAGTCACACCAAGGTCAAATTTATTGATGCGTTCCTTTTCATGTTAACGTTTATGCTGTTATCTTGAAATAATCTATTCTATTGTGTTTGTGGTTGGTTTACGACCGTAGGTATTTATAAAACGTGGGGATTTTGTGGATTTATAAACAAGTTAAAATAAAATGAGAAATATTTATTTATTTATCTGCTAGGACGTTTACCCACGAGGCACGACACGATACGACAAAACGCGGTGACGACTCTTTGCGTCATACATTTATAGTCAGGAACCTGTACACGGCGCTACGCGACCGACCGCACGATACGATAGATAAGTTTGTTCGTTTTGATTGAAAAGTGTAAACACGACTGCTGCGTTTCAAATGAGTTGATAACTGTCATGATGACATTTTGATTCGCTTATCGACTGCAACTTCATTGTATGACGTCAGGTCAGCAATAAAATGATTCGTAAAAAGTTGTCATTATTATAACACAGAATTACCTACCTACTCTAATGAACATAGGTATATAAACACTGTATTTTACTAGTTACTAAAATAGTTAAGTTTTAGTTAAAATATCACGACTGACTGAAAGACTTATATTTTGCCTATTTACTTATTTTTGTTTGGTGTTTATTAAATAATAAAGAAAACTATTAATATTATAATAAAGAAAAATATTAGGTACATAGTTCAAAGCAAATAAATAATACGTCCGTTCCATTACCATACACATACGTATTTTACCCGACTTGGGAGTTTTTGCTGCTAGCGGTACAATTTTGACAAGAACAGAGTGAAGTTGCGAGTGTTGTCGCGGTCGAGATTATCTTCTCATTTGAAACACATAATCTATGGCCGCATCCCTGCTGAAATCGTCACTCGTGGGAAAACGTCCAAACCGTCCAAATGGCAAGTAGTGAGCCGTGCGTCGTGCGTTTCATAATTCGTATTTCGTGCCTCGTGGAAAGACGCCCTTATCGTGCTATAACGCCCATATCGTAATAATATATTACAGCATTATCAGCGATAGTAAATATCTGATTGATAGTAAATATAGAATAGTAAGGAATAATAGAGTATAGGATTACCTTTAAATGCGTATTTGTATTTTCACGAAAGTAAATGGCAAAGTCGCTGCTCGCCGCGTCGGTCGTAGGCTTAGATTTTCTAAACTATGCAACATATTTTGATGCGGGTTTTACTATCATTTAAATAATTACCTACGGATGGTTTATATCAAAATATTTCGTTTTGTAATAAATACACAAGTACGTAGTTAGGTAACTCGATAAGTTTTGAGACAAGAAAAACCTATGCAAGTTATTAATAATATTTATTTTAAAATTTTTCGAAATAGGTAGGTACTGTAATGTGTACCTAATGTTGGCTTGGGGTGCGCAGCCAGGATCCTTACTCCAGGGAATCAGGAATAAAAAGCTATTTCATTAGCCCGATAATTACATATATTTATCAATATTCAAATATGTGCTTTTTACACTTCTAGACTTTTTCCAGACCGTCCATCTTGACGCTTCCCTCAATTCTCTCCATTGTTTTTTCATTTTCTTCTTCCTCATTATTTCAAACTTTTGGAACGTTAAGACTAACAGTTAACAAGTAATGAGGCTTCAAGTGAGCGGCCGGTCGAGTCCCCGACGCACCTACCCATAGAATATAATATATTATACTGGTACACCTGCCACAGTACTCTCCTTCATTCTCTATGCAATGTTCCATTCGCCTAAACCAACTATTATAAGACTTTTGCCATTTGCCAGTCTTGATACGATAGGTCCTAAATTGGGACTTCCAAGGCGGCCATGGCCTTTTGGGCAAACGAAAATAAACCCCTTATATTTTTCCTTGATCATCGGGCACAAAAAGAAATCACATGGAGCTAAATCAGGACTGTACGGCGGATGGGCAAGGTTTTAATGCCGGATTCCTCAACAAACGCCTTTGTTCTGAGGGACGTATCTGACGAAGAGTTGTCGTGATGCATCATGATTTCCTGAAGCCCAGTCTCTCGCAGAGCTTGGAAAACTTTTGGCAATACTGCTGATAAGGGGCGTCTAAACGGGTCATTTTATACGGCAATTTGTGGCGGCACTATTGGCAAGTAATTGCTCGGCCAATAATGGCAATATGTCTACAATTGTATGGCGCAAGATCCCGTCTCCTAAACGGGCTACACAACCCGGCAACAATAGAGGCAGACTGAAACAACAACAAAATTGGTCGGGCAACATTGCGGAAAATAGATCGCTCAATGATCGTCCGGCAACCATCAAATCAATATTGGAGAGTATGGCCACAGCATTGCCGCCGCAAATAGCCCGTTTAGACACCCCTTTATACATAAACAATTCCGAGTTAACAGATCTTCTAACCTCTTCTAACATTGTTGTCTAAAAAATACTAGCAGCCATTTTTTTACCAACGATACAAGGTCTTTGCAGTTCTGTCGACAACTTTCCTTCTTAAAAGACCCATAATGACGACTGCCTCTTATTTTCCAGATAATTTTGATAGATCCACGATTCGTCGCCTGTGGTGATTTCCAAAACACGTCGGATGTTGACGTTCCGTTTTCAAATCGTAGACGCATTTCGCGGCACCAATCCACATGGCTAGCAGTTAGTCATGGTTAGCGACCACTTCTATGGTCATCTTCGAAGTTTGTTTTACCCCTTCTGCTAAAAACTGTTGCTCGAGATGGGGCAGACTCTTAACGCTGATTGTAATCTTTGAAGGTTATTTTTTTCAGTTATACCAAATTTACGCACTTAAGCTCCATCATCGTTGCAAAGAAAAACGCGGGAATCGTCGTAGTAAAATGACTATGGAAGGAACATATTTTTTTTAACTACTTGCTACTTTAGTTATATTTTAAAATAAATTTGCTTTTTAAAAATATATGATATACCTACTTAGATGCCTTCTATTTTTAAATTAAAAGTATCTTAAAACTTATGGTGTGACCTACGTATTGTGGAGAAAAGTCTGCGTGAAGGCGGTTACTACTGTGCCCTGTGCCGCTAGTTTTCGTATATCCTCTCTATCTACCCTTGTGTTTACGCTAGCAGTTGACAGATGGCGTGATACAAGGTTTCTCACAGAGTACATTTTGTTTATATGAGGTTCCTAGTACACCCTCATCCCGTGAGTTCGGTACGTCGTCGGATGTACGATTGGTGGCTCTCCTCTATTGTACCTAATTCAAAACATAGTTTGTTTCACATTAAACAGATCAAATTGCTCACATAAATACTGAAGTAACCGGTTTAAACATTATTTATATTTTTTTTTATTTTAGTAAAAGACGACTCCCGCAGTAGGGTACAGGCCCTGTGTCACGGGGCCTACGGGGGCTTTACAATCATACAAGTCACGGACACAAAGTACACCAAGACCCGGAACAACAATTTGTGGATCACACAAAGTGGCACCACAAAGGCAGTCGGTTCTGAAGTGTTGTTTTAAAATCTTGCCATAAGTGGAGGTAGGAAGCATATGATTTATTAGGACATTATCAAGAAACTTAGTGAAGACTGGAGACCAAACTCATAACACTGTGTATTAGGTAAATGTGTCTTCTCGTGTCATCTGCTCTAAAGAACTCACATTCTCTTTCTAAGATGCGGCGCTAAGTAGGTACTATACTTAGTGCAGCGTCGTTTTCCGTGTTCTTCACTGTCATATCATTATCGACACTATCTATAATTCTATAGTACCTACTTTATTATGCAAAGCATGAGGGATAGGGCGAGGGGTTGACACCCCTTCTCCCGATGTTGATCTCTAAAAATCCCCTCTTGGTTCGCCTAAGGAACTAAGCAGCATGTGGATATTAAAAAATATAATAAAAATAAAACTCATTTACGTATTTGGTAAGTACAAAAACTATTTTAATAAAATCCCTCATAGAAAAATACAGACTTATTTTAATACACAATAATAATATAATACTAAAGATAATTTACAGTACCTATACCCGGGTAACTTTGACCATATGTAACTTAGAGCCATAGAGTATCGAAGTACCAGGAGGACGACAGAATTTGTGAATAGCCTTTGTTTTGTGATAAAAAGAGTCCATCGATATGTGTTATAGAAGGGTGACAATAGCGCTACAGAAGTAAACATATAAAAAAATCTCCTAAAAGCACATATCAGTTCGTTTACAACTGCTTAAATTCATAACAATCACCTAATCCCCCAATACGAGCACACTACAATCCATTATTAACTGCTTTTGTTCATACCAATCACACGGTACACTTCAATTAAAAAAACCGTTTAATCCGTAACTGCTTTATTCATACAGTCGCGGATCCAGAACTTTGTTCAGGGGGGCGGAGGAATTGCCTGTTAAAACACACGGTTTTTCAGTCGAGACTGGCTGGGAGGCTGTTGCCCCCCCCCCCCGCCCTTAAATCCGCACCTGCAATCATACTATTTATCTACGTTAGCGCCACTTTGGACGGTTTTACAGCTGTAGCTCTACTCTCTTTCTTTAAAACAAAATTCATGAACTTCTTGTGCTTATTATTATTTTAATAGTCCCCGTAACGTTATGAAATTTAAATACACGAAAGTATTTAAATTTCATAACGTTACGGGGACTATTAAAATAATAATAAGCACAAGAAGTTCGAACCCATGGACGATTTACTGAATCGAGGGGATTAAATAGATGTTCCGGGTACCTGTACCCTACCATCTCATTTTTGATCGAAAGTCTTCGTTTTCATTAAATTAGAATAGGCCTCCTGGACTTTTACCAACTTCTCTCTCATAAGATCGTCGTCCTGTTACTTCTGTACTCCATGCTTTGAGCAAATGTTTCCCTGAGTATCAAACTAGCCCAGGTTTGAAGCTGCTTGAAGTAGTTTAGTCTTTAAGTTGGCAAGCTCTTGTGACGCCGTGGAACTCGTTCTCGAGGTATTTGGCGACGGCCAGGCAGAGAGCGTCGTTGTATGGTGCGGCCACCACTTGTATGCCGAGGGGAAGTCCGCGAGCATTAACTCCGAGAGGTACCTGCAAAAAAATCACAACTTTTTAGGAATTCAGCAGTAAGTAATTGGTCTCAACGGTAGCGGGTTACATAGGAGATATGGTAACATCTGACTCAGCGGCGACTGATTAGATCGAGATATCTGCGAGGTTAAGCAATTTTACCACTGACGGTCCATGGGTGACCTTTCAGGATATGTCACACCCCTCTGTGCCTCGGAGGAGAGCATGTTAAGTCCTTGGTCCTGCGCCCAATCTCCCTCCATCGAGCAATGAGAATTAGGGAATTGAGAGTGCACTTGTGTCTGTCTGTAAAATCTGCACAAATGGGTCGTTTCAAATGTGTACCCAGGTTTTTTGGGGTATTTAGTCCAGGTGTAAAACAAGGGCAGGGGGAGTTACAATGGAGTTTTACAATAACACCAGCCAAGTGTGAATCAGATTCGGAACCCCATTCTGGGTACACTCATGGACCCTTTATTCCTTCGTCCCATGGAGCGGCTATCCGACGCCGCTAAAGTGCTCTCGAAGCAGCAGTGAAGGGCATCGGTTTTATCCGACTGTTCTAGAAGAAGGGATAATGTTTTTCGAGCGTTTGGGTTTTATCACGTCAGCTGTCATTGGATTCAGACGGAATTTTTGTTTTGACTTAACTTAATTTGATTCATAAACCAAAAAAACATGGGTTTCTATACTTGAGTGGCAGGGCATTTGAGGGCGTTAACAACGGCCCAGTAAGCAAAGTTGTACGGCCTCAGCAGACACGAGAAGTGGTACGGAGCTGGGTGCGGCGCGCTCGGCATCAGCAGGACGCCGTTGTCTCCTAGCTTTTTCTGTAACATTACATCATTTATATTTATATAACACTAAGTAAATAGTTGCACCTCTTTCCTGAAGCACGTGGGTTAACTGGGAGAGCCTTCACATCATGTGTCTCCTAGAATATTTTAGGTGAGTTGTAAATGATCTCAATATCTACTATTGTAGGCTCCAGTTCAGGGTAGGTAGAACGGTATTTATGAAATGGACATTTGTCCAAGTCTGACAGAACGGCCAAAATCTGTTTCACATTCACAGTCGATCACAAAGCACAATCTTTAAGCTCTTTAATATATTATATACAGTGCCGTAACTAGGCGTTTGTGCGTCCGGTGCGAGCTTATATAATTGCGCCCTTGATATTGGTCCTGATGGTTATTTCAGCGCTCCTTCAGTACCGCTGGCACCGCCCTAGTTACGGCACTTATTATGTAAAAAAAAAATGTCAAACCAAATAAACTTACAAACAAGTCTTCTTTCATATCAGCAGTGAGTTTGTCAGCCCATTCAGGGTCGACCTGTGGCAAGAACTGCTCCTCGATCAGTCGAACCACGCTGAAGAAACAGTAGTGGCTCATACCGACCATCTGTAGCAGAAAAAATAAACAGCTAAGTACATACCTACAGTTGGATCAACGTAACTAGGCCGGACTGAAGTAGAGTCATAAGGCGACAAGTGGTTGCGCAGATGCATTTTTTGGAAGTAAATGGTGACAGGAAGCGGGGGGCGGGGGCGGTAACTAAACCAAGAGGATTAGAGACGCAATTACGCATTATATTGTCATAATTATATTACTAATTCATGTTTTTTTGTGATTATTTTGGTAAGAAATTTTTTTTCAAAGTTTCTTTATTATTTACTGTAACTGTTCTAAATTTAAACTTTTATGAACTCATTTAAATAGTGTTTTTATATTGTTGAATATAAATGTTGTTAGTATTTTTAATCGATTAATCGTTTTCGTAAGTAATTTTAGGGTCGCATCTCTATGACATGCGCGAAAGTGATAAAAACCTAACTTCAATCCGGTCAAGATACATTGATCGTACTGTAATACTACATATTTATTTTATTGCATGCGTTCAATGGGAATAGATATTTGGCAATATATGTTCGTAAGCATTCGCGAGTTGAACACATTATAGAATTTTATAAGCTACGGGTCTCGTAAATATTTTATTTTAAGGCTAAATACCTTTGTGTTATTGCCCGCAGTTTCGACCGTATTGCAACGGCCGTGGTCTCAATAATAACCTTAAAATAAAATATATAGGTACGCGATTAAGATTAAAAAAATCTATAATAAGTATTTGGCTTCAACTGGGGGTTCATCTTTCGGACTTAGGTAATCAGGGCATTTATGTCCAGATTTGAAAGTATTTCCTCATACAATAATTGCATTTTTAAAGTCCACACCCAGGAATCGAACCCAAGACTTCCGTAGCCAAACCGGGGTTGGAATCGAACCACCTATCTGGACTATATTACTAGACCTCAATTTTTTTTATCCTTTGATGCTCACGAGTTGGGCCCTCGCATGCGCCATCTAGCCGGTAGTTAAAGAACTATCACGGCTTTTGGTATTGCTTTGTTACAGAGAGCATTTTAACAAATTATGATGTCCGATTATTGAAGTAATTTTTATAGGCATTTCTTGCCAATTGCTTTACAATTACAATAATGTGTAGGTACTTGCCTTCTTAACTAATTCAATAAGTCCATTGGCTTTTCCATTTCCGTTAGTGAAGAGTGTGGCCAAATCCTCTGGTTCCTTGGTCATCCAGTGCCTCCAGAGACTGTACATGTGGCTGAAACCTGTGTGGTAGTACTTTTGAGGGGCGTTGGCGGTTGATGTGGCCTCTTGGCTTAGACGGGTTATGACCCTGGGAAAATAAAAAGGGTTAGAGGCTATTTCCGAAAATGTGTTCTCTACAGTATGTGTGTTGAGTACACATACTGTTTTGGTAAATAGCCAAATAGTCATAGGCGTACACAGTGGGGGAAGTGATTTGGGGGTTAACGCCTCTTCCCACACATACACACACATTTTGGCCACACACATTTGGCCTATGTTTGAAATTACACCTTTGAAAAATGATTCTGGGTACGCCCACCAGTTATTCTTGGAAATAAGACTTTCTTATGGCATATTGGAATTCAATTATCATAATAAAAAAAATGAGAAGTGAACAAAGTCAGCATGCTGCGAAATCGTATTTATTGAGTAGTTTTTAACAGGGTGAGGAATGCGGAATTCGGATTGGTGATTTTTGAGTCTTGGACCAATCACCATTGCGGAGTACCAGTCCGAGGATACATGCGTCCGAGAAGGTCTGTATGGGTATGTACAGTACAGCCACAGTTAAAATACTTTATCTTTACTGTGGTACATCAGTGTTCCGCAAACAATTATTTTGTGTTATGAAGGCTTCCAGATTGGTCTCATTGTCATTAAAGTTCGGATCTGATAATGAGATCTTGGAGAAATCGAGTGCACTCTTCAAATATTAAAGGCACACCTATAGTAATTTGGGTATATTTTAAATACTGATGATGAAGACCATAGATGACCAGCGGAACTATTCAATAATTAATACTGCGGGTTGCAATCTGAGTACCGTGTTCGATACTTGATTCTTCGCCTCCGTCAAATCGTTTAGTGGACCTGATGGTCTAGTATCAAGTAAACATTTTGAAGTTGGTGCCTAAAACATAAACCTACATTTCCTGGCACTAACTTCAAAATGTTTAATTATTTTTTGTTGTTGTACCTATATTATTTTTTGCTTTTTAATTTACCTTATATTTATTTTGGAAGTCGGTTTTTATTTCTTTGTAAAAAAGTTTTTTTTATAATTAGTAGGTGGGGTACGTTATAAAAGTAAGGTAAATGGACTTCGAACAAAATTTTTACTTCGCGCTTCGCGGTCGACTATTTATATACTTGTAACCATTTACCTGGCAGGACGGGAGAGGGAGGGGGGAGGGTTCATTTGACTGTAACAATCATTACCTCTTCATAGCTCCTTTTAGATCCGCAGACACGGTGCTAACCATCAGGTCCCTGCTGCTCTCCATATAATAAAATTTGATATCCTGAAAAAAAACAAAAAGCTTTAGTATGTTCGTTTGTCTTTCACGCCACGGGCCATGCACCCCAGTACGGAAGTAGTCTAAATAAATCGGTAAAACATACCTTAACATTAACATCCCTGTCCAACTTGAGCAGAGGAGCCTGGTCTCCAGCCACGACCTTGGTGAGAGGCGCTAAGTCCTCTACGTGCTTAGATATGAAGCCAAGACTGAACATTGTCTCGCCTTCGTCTCCCTTGCGGAAGAATACTCCTAGAAGACAGAAACATTGAAATATGAGAATTTTGTCAAGCGTTGGACAGCGCGCATCTACTATGACATAAGCTGATTGTATTTAACAATCATCTTTCGTGGACAATGGCGAGTACAGTTTTTTTTCTTTATTTGGGGGGGGGGGGGCGCCTAGGTAGCTGCTAGGTACGGCAGACAAAATTAAAAGTTTTCGCTAAGCAACATAATGCCTAGTCATGGTCCAATCATAGCACTGGTGACGAGGTTCCACGATGTAGCCCTTACAGAGAACAATCCATATGAGGTCCAGATCAATCGTCGGCGAATCGGCAAATCAGTTTTTTTTAGTTATGTCACTGCGTCTATTTGGCTCTACACGCCCGGGTTTGCTATCGAAACGCTAAGATGAAGACATGCCCGGGTATTACTTACCAGCTCGCACACCCAGTGTCAGAAACAGATTTACTATTTTTTGGAACCGGTGTTTACTTCCTCGGTTTTCCCTACTGGGTACGCCTCGCCCCCCCATGTGCCGAAAAAAGGGGGCCAATACTTTTAGAGCGGGCTTGAACTCCTCAGTCCCTCTCACCTAGGTTTAACTTGGTGGAGAATGAACGTATCCAGTGGCAAGAAGTCTACATGCAGGTTCTCAGACGTGCTGGTTCAGCCTTTGTACTTTAGTCATACCTTTAAGATTGGTAGTTCCTGGTGTAGGGTGATATCCATAACTGCCGCAGTAGAACGCCGGCATGCGAGTAGACCCGCCAATATCTGAGCCTGGAACAGAATTACGATAACGTAAAGACTTGGAACAAACTCCAAAAGCTCATATTAATACGCTCACGTTTCTTGAATAGAGAAACAAAGGTAGGTACTTAAAGGACGGCTTTTCCTTTCGATGAGGCATTTAAAGAGTTTACAATTAGGTGTTATCTTTTGGAAGTAGGTATTATTTAAAAAATAATAGAATAGGGATAAGTTACTAATATATTATACAGGGTGTACAAGAAAAACTTAATCAAGGGTTGGTCACATACCAACCCTTGAATATGCCATGATACTGAGTGCACATACCTAATTTTATCAAAATCGGAGTACCCTAAAAAATATTTATTATTTTTCCATTCGTTTATTTATAAATGAATAAGTTATTAATTACGAAAAGTATGATTTAAAAAGTTCTATGCCATAATGATCCAATCGAATTTTGGACTTTCACTACTGAATTTTGACAAAAAGAATATGCTATAACTATGTAATAATAATGCAACCAGCTATGGCACCATGGTAGGTGCAATACTGATAACATACCCTATCCGCTGCTGAAATTTGACCACACCTTTCTGTTACAGGATTACTTTTAGGTGGGTTCAATCCGATCACCTGCTAAGTGCAAGCCGCTCGCATGAAGGGGGGAAATATACCCCGAAATTTAAAACAGTATCTGAATTAAATAATGAACTTACACAAACTAACGACAGTCGCGCAAGATGCAGTGAGAGCAGCCTCCGCGCCGCTGGAGCCGCCGGGCGTGCGCCCGGTGTGGTGAGGGTTGCGCGTCATACCGTACACCGGGTTGCGGGTCTCTTGCCTGACAAAAAACATATTTCATTACAGATGTGGAATTATCAAATTGTCCCCTCCAAAGAACATTGATACCTAAGCTACATAATATCTTGGGACAACTCACACAACGTCATCTGAACTCATACTAAGCAGAGCTTGTACTATGGAAACCAGAAAACTGATAAACATAGGTACTTATATATTTTTAAATACATACATATCTATACTAATATTATAAAGCGAAAGAGTTTGTTTGTTTGTTTGTTTAAACGCGCTAATCTCAGGAACTACTGGTCCGATTTGAAAAAATCTTTTTTGTCGGATAGCCCATTTATCGAGGAAGGCTATAGGCTATATAACATCACGCTGCGACTTATATGAGCGGAGCAGCGATGAGAAATGTTGCAAAAACAGGGAAAATTTACGCATTCGAAGTTGCGCGGGACAGCTAGTTATAGATAAATAACACCCAAACACAGAATAAACCATCTTGTGTGTCTTTTGTAATCATCAATGTTCATCACACAAAATCACACGAGCTTGTATTATGGCAACCAGAGAACTGATAAACATACTTATAAATTTCTAAATACAAACATACATATTATAAACCATCATGCTCATCACACAAAGTTTTATCCTGGGTGGGATCGAACCCACGACCTCCGGCTTAGCAGTCAGGGTCACTCACTACTAGACCAACAGGCCAGTTAACCCCCTGGATTTGCTTAGGCTTCCAGAACTTTATTCTGGGGCGAGGCAACCGGTAAAATGTGAGTCGCTCGCATGTCGGGGGGAGTGTGATTTGATTCAACACCAAGGGGAGGGGCAATTGCCCCGGTTGCCTCTGCCCCCTTGTATCCGCTACTATTACCGAGCAGACTATGGGCCGCTTAATACGTGCCAAAACTCATATGTGACTATGTAGGTACAAGTGAATCTAGGGCCAAAACTTAATCTGTCTTTGTCCTTTTACCATGCAAGGAGTTCCGGCAAGTTAGTAGCAGCGACAGGAATAGCACCAGCTTCCTTGAGCCTGATGACCGCCTCGCTGTCCTCCGTGGCAATCTCTCTACGACGGCACCACTGGCCCATCGTCAGTGGTAGACCTTTCACAGCCTGACTCTCCTTTGTGGTGAATGGAACACCTGTGGATTAACGGGCAATGGTAAGTTGTGCGATCTCGCGAATTGGTCTCGCAATTGTGTTAGGGTAAGTTCAATTCAGGGTCCTTATTCACTATCTCTTAGAAATGCATCAACGCGCATGCGCGGTAGACATATTGTGCGCTCATGCGCAAGTTCGCATGGCCTTTTCACGACAACGAAATAACGATAGTGAATAAGGACCCAGTTGGTAGAAAGCACGAAGGCTCTTACAGCCTATCCCGTGGCACACTAAATGTTTTTGACGTGATAACGTCTTATAAATCGATGACCGGCTGCACTCACAAAAAAGTGTGACGTTACCGCTCACGCCTGCTGATAGGCTATTATGGCCTGCGCATGCGCCCGGGTCCACTAAATCTGTCACAGGTATGTTTATTACAATGTCATCAATGTTTTGGCGATTGCAGCGACATGCGATACAAATGAAATAAAAAACGTCACAGTGAAGACATGGTTGTTTATTAAATTTCTTATGACGTTATCACGTAAAATTATTGTCCGTAAATCGACTTTACAGACAACCATTTTTTTTAAAGGATACAATGTTAGACAATACTTTAAGTATACAACAGTGATCGTTTCGTCAAAACATTATTTTCTTTCAACAAACTTTAAGCCTTAAATAAATTTTCTTTATTTGAAACCTAGGCACAAAATAGCCCAAAAGAATACAAGACATTCTATCCACTTACCCAAGAAAGGCTTCTTAGCAGCTTCTTCTTCTGACAGTCCATTGGAGATGAGTGTATCGACTTCCTTAGCCTCCGCTAGAGCAGCCTCGTATCTATCTCGAGCGATGGCGTTAATGATTGGATTCACCTAAATAAAAAAAGAGGAGTAGAAGACGTGATTGTTTGGAATCGTAGAATTTCCAAAATACTTATTTAATAAGTTATAGTTGAAACTAGTTGTGCTCGCGACTTTGTCCGCGTGAAGTTGCAGTGCTCGCACTCCCTATACATGAGCGTGATGATATGTAACTTAAGTTACTCCTTACATCATCAGCTGTCTAACAGTAAAACCAAAAACCGAGATATAAAATTAAATGTTTTAAAAGTCAGTCTTGTAGGGAACTGTAAGATTGAGTAAAAAAATATCGGGCCACGCACAATATAGGGTTCCGTAGTGCCCCCCCCGCCCGCCCCTCATTCGAATAATGTGGCTTAAGAAGTGGGTTTTCTGTTGTTTTTGTTTCATACGTTCAACGTTATATCTACATAATAATATTTTTCAATGGGATTTGTACGAAAATTTTGTTACTTCTCATTTGATCAGCTGTTACTCGTAAACATATATATGACTACTTTGCTTATTGAGATAAATCTCGACAAGTTTTGAGACAAGATAAAACTATTTTTATGTTGTCTCAAAACTTGAGTTACCTACGTAACAGATTTTTGGCACTTGCGGTCCGCTTGCTACGCTCGTTCGCCTCGTACGCGGTCACAGTTCTACCCTAAACTAACCGAATCGATTTTCATTTTTAGGGTTCCATAGCCAACATGGCAGAAACAGAACTCTTACAGTTTCATCATATCCGTCTGTATGCCCGTCACATCCGTATGTCACAGGCATTTAACGCAAAGACTAAGTACACAATAGTATATGTATTTATTAAACTTGGTGCAAAGGTGTCTTGTAGCAGCCGCTACTTAGATAAAACCATTTTCAACCACAAAACCCGGGGGCCTATTTTTAAAGCCAACACAGGTAAGGCTCCAAAACTTGTCAATATACCTATGAATCCAAACAAATTCGAAATAAAATACTATCAAAGAACTGAAAACATACCTCTTTAATTCTTTCAATAACAGCCTTCACCAAGTCTTCTGACTTCAGTTCCTTCTGCTTAATCTTCTGAGCGAGGACCACGGCGCTTGAAGTCAGCATGTGATGCTTCTTGTCCAGCGCTGGGATAGGCTTCTTTCTCTTTTCCCAGTACAGCGAGAAGAAGAAATCGATCGCTAAGTCCACGATAAGGCGCCCGTAGAGATATATCGCTCTCAATATTTTTCCCATTTTGTTTGATTAGTGATTGTCTGTGAAGAAAACATTTTGAATTATAGTCAAGAGAGAGAGTTAAGACTGGCCTCTAGTGGTTAGTGACCCTGACTGCTAAGCAGAATGTCGTGGGTTTGATCCCCGCCCAGGATAAAACTTTGTGTAATGAGAACGATGGTTTATAATATGTATATCAGTTCTCTGGTTTCCATAATACAAGCTCTGCTTAGTTTGGAATCAGATGACGTTGTGTGAGTTGTCCCAAGATATTTATTTATTAATTTATTACCTACCTAAATGTGTAATACCTTAATACCTAAAAACGTTATTTTTTTTCCAAAACTACAGGGACAGATGTAGGGACATTTCATAAGTACATTGCATTAATTTTAGGCTACCTACCCACCCACCTACCAATAGTTAATACATACAATATCTATAAAGCTGAAGAGTTTGTTTGTTTGAACGCGGTGATCTCAGGATCTATTTGGTCGAATTGAAAAATTATTTTTCTGTTGGATAGCTCATTTATCGAGGAAGGCTATAGGCTACTAACATCACGCTACGACCAATAGGTAGGAGCAGCAATGAAAAATGATGCAAAAACGGGAAAAAATTACGAAGACGAAGTTGCGAGTGAGCGACTAGTATAGTGAACATGTAAAAGAGTATTTTGGCGTATTCTATTAGTGTTATAGTCTATAGATTATAGAGTGCGCTTACATTATATACATAGAGTTGCTAGCTACCTTTAAAAAAAAAAAAACAAAGACGGTCGCGTGAGTCGGTGGTTTTTGTGGTGTAGACCCATTACCGCCTTGGTCTTCCTCGCCTAAACCACATGATCCACCTGATTGACATCTCAAGACTCGTAGATACTACAAGTATACATGTAGTTCCAATTTTACTTGATTGCATAATACCTGCTGGCTTTGCAATCATTGGACAACTGGTAGGACAGAATGGAATTAAGGTTGACCCGTTAAGGTTCATTTGCCGCGAGCCGCGCGCGGCTTACGACGACGAACGGCTGACGCGCGCGACCGATGCGACAATAGTCAGTGTATGTGAGTGTATGGTGCCGTTTCCGAGGCATGCGACAGACGCGCGCGGCCGACGACTGACGTTGCCTGCGCGCGCACTCGCGTCAGCCGTTCGTCGTAAGCAGCGCGCGGCTCGCGATCGGCCGTGATGCGCAGAAATTAACCTTTAGTCACCTTGTTTTAAATTTCCACGTGATCAAAAAGCTGAATATGACCTGAATTCAAATTACAATGATCTCTAAAACTTCCTGGAAGTTAATGAAATACCTATAGAATGAAGGTTGAATATGCAAGTTCAATGAATGAATTTCAAAACGCATTTAAATGCAAAATGATGCAATTTATATCTTTGAGTTATCAAACAGTTATCAATTAGTATTTGCAGACAATATTTAATTACAAAGATTATATAATTGTCTATCTTAGCAACAGCTATGATATCATGTCGTAAGCGCACTTTGACCAACTAAATCGTATTCACGTTTCTGTTTACCTTCTCATGCGGTAAAAACACGTTGTTTAAATAATTTGACTTCAATTTTTGGAACGAAGTTTCGTATCGCGCGTTGTGAATGATAACTAGGCTAGACGGAAAAAAATCTCACGAAAAGTTGTAACGACACTTTTTGACACACACAAGCCGTGCTATGAACATCTAATTTGACGAAGAAGTCACCTGTCGATTTGGTCTAGAGGCATAAATTCGGCACACAGTATTGGTGACAATTGTGTAGTTGTGGGTACCAGCCTTCGGTATACAATCGTCTTTTTGTAAGTTATTTTCGTTTCGTATTTCTATTTCGCATTGAACAGTGTGGTGTTGCGAATATAATAAAAAAAAGATAAGAACTTCGTTCCATCCGGGTGTCCCTTGACACCTCTCAAGTTTTTTTTTTTTTAATTGACGTGTTAAAAAATCGTAATAAATTAATAACTCACCTACAACACCTACAATAAAAAAATAAGTGTTTGGGTTTCAATTTTATTAGCGCTTCCTCGTCGTAGCGATTACTTGCTGAGGCTTGAATAATTAGGTATGACTCTCTTTGTATGGATAACATCGAACTACTAACAATCCTTATCTACTGATGTTCTCCTTTCACGTAAAAAATAAGAACCTAGCTATTTATTACGCCAATACTTTATTCTTCAACTCACGGTCACTTTGAATAAGTTTATATGTAGGTGTATTGGTGCGAGACTATGACTTTATCTAACTTGTTCACACATTACTGTGAATGATGTCAACTAGACATAAAAATAAAACCGAGCAAGTGCATGTCAGACCACACACAATGTAGGGTTCCGTAGCTACCCAGCACAATTACGTGGTATACGAAGTGGATTTTCTGTTGCTTTTGTTTTGGTAACAACGTTAGATACGTTTTTCAATAGAATTCGTACGGAAATTTTGTTACTTCTCACTTGGTCTGCAGTTACTCGTAAACTTGTAAAGCTTACTGAGATATGTGATAGCTTTCCTTGAAGTCTTCATTTTGTCGGTGGAAGTCCGTCCAGCGTACCACGTACTAGAGAGTCAGTGGCTATGCCTGATTGCAGCCTATTTAATTCCTATACACCTTGATATTGCTTCATTGGTGCAATGGTGCCGTGTGGTACAGGCTCAAGAATAGAACCACCTCTTCCTGTGGGTGTCGTCAAGGCGACTAAGGGATGTCACAACGGAGGATGAGCAGTAGCGTCCTCTGCGTTCTTTATAGCCTTAATTTCATTATATATACTACTACCCTCAATGACTCCTTAATATTTTTAAAAGACCTATCTAACGACACTCCTCACTAAGGGATAGGTGAGACAGTAATTACACATGCTACAGTATACTAGTAGTAGTGTACTTTGTACTATTTAACGGAAGAACAAATGATACCGTGGTATTGCCTTGTTGCCCACCGAGAAGTAAGTTAAGGGGCGTCTAAATGGGCCATTTTTTTACGGCAATTGGTGGCGGCACTATTGGCAACTAATTGCTCGGACAATAATGGCAATATGTCTACAATTGTATGGCGCATGATCCAGTCTCCTATACGGGCTACACAACCCGGCAACAATAAAATAGAGGGCGACTGAAACAACAACAAAATTGTCCGGGCAACATTGTGGAAAATAGATTGCTCAGCGATCGTCCGACAACCATCAAATCAATATTGGAGAGTACTGCCATGTTGCCGGTCACAGCATTGCCACCACAAATTGCCGTAAAAATGGCCCGTTTAGACGCCCCTTTAGTAATAGCTAGGCATTATTTTATTGATTCAACTGTGACTGAGTGAGTAGTTAAACTACCCAATGTGCAGATTTAAACCGCTCTCATTATGTAAACCCATTAGAAAGAAAGTCTTCTCTTAATTTGCGGTTACATTCGAATGCTCCTCGATCCATGACTTTGCGCAAGAAGACCGTAACGGTATGTAGGTGGTTCATCGACCGACTTAGGTAAGTAACTGCAGTTCACGTGGTAATTTCTTATGTTGTGTAATGAGTAGGTTCCTACGCACTTTGATACTCTTTAGGAATAAGAGCCGTTTCGAAGTTCATTCGAGAATATGAATGGGACATCGAAGAACTGCAGTTGGATCAACGTAACTTGGCTGAATTGAATTTGGTGATAAGTGGTTGCGCAGATGCACTTTTTGGAAGTAAATTGTGGCAGGGGGCCGTGGGGGGCGGGGCGGTAACTAAACCAAGAGAATTAGAGATGCGATTACGCATTACATTGTCATAATTAGTATTACTAACTCATGTTTTTTGTAATTATTTTCATAAAGAAATTGTTTTTCAAACTTTCTTATGTATTTACTGTAACTGTTCTAAATTTAAACTGTTTTGAACTCGTAAAAATAGTATTTTTATGTTGTTGAATTAAAAAATTGTTAGTATTTTTAATCGATTAAACATAATTAATCGTTTTCGTAAATAATTTTAGGGTCTCCTCTATGACATGAGCGAAAGTGATATGAACCTAACTTCAATCGGGCCGAGTTACGTTGATCCAACTGTTCTTATATTCTCAAATCTCACTTCATATAATTATCTTTTCTTTAACTCTTACGCATTCGGATGTAAATGATAGGCGATATGATGTTATGGTGTTATGTTATGAAATTATATATAAGTACTACGAGTCCTAATAATAAAAAAAAAAAAAGATCGCGTGTATAATTTAAGGTAAAACACCTTGTTTATTGCCCGACGTTTCGACCGTATTGCAACGGCCGTGGTCACGATAGGCGTATTAGGGCGTTTCGAACTCAGAATTACGAGACAAGTAATTATAGGTAGTTTGGTGACATAACTGCAAGTATGGTTATTTATAAACGCTAATTGTTATGTTTGGTTCTCGGTGCCAACGCTGGCCCTGCGGTGCAGCTTGTATTGTGTTCTTACGACAAAGAGTAGGTACTACCTAACGTATGTACCTACTGACTCAATAAAAAAAAAAACAAAATGGTTCCGTACAAATTTGTAGGTAAGTACATATACTGGGTGGCGCAAAAGTAAAGACCCTATTTGGTTCAGCTATAACATTTTTTCTAAATTAGAAAACTAGATTTAGATTTTTTTAAATGTATATTTGTGCCATTAAATTTCGTACCATTAGGATTTAAAGATGATGTCTTTTAAATGGTGACCTCCAGAGTTGATACACATTTGAGCCCTATTTATGACATTTTGCATAACTTGCCGTAACACTTCCTGCGATATGTTCGTTATTTCTTGACGAATGTTTTCTTTTAGAGCTGCGAGAGTCTGTGGCTTGTTCACATACACCCGAGATTTCAAAAAACCCCAAAGAAAGAAGTCTGGACTGGTCAGATCGGGTGATCTTGCAGGCCAAGGCAAATCGCCAAAACGAGAGATAACTCGGCCTGGAAAAGCGTCCCTCACTAAGTCCATAGTGTCGCGCGCTGTGTGTGCCGTAGCGCCGTCTTGTTGAAACCAGATGTGCTCCAGCCCCAATTCGTCCAAACTGGGTATCAAAAACTCACGTAACATGGTTCTGTAGCGTTCTCCAGTGACAGTTATCGCATTGCCTCCAGCGTCTTCGAAAAATAGGGTCCGATCACTCTGTCAACACAGATGCCACACCATACAGTAACTTTTAGTGGGTGTAGAGGTGTTTCTTGAATAATGCGCGGATTATCAGTGCCCCAGAACCGAGTATTCTGCTTATTGACATGCCCTGAGAGATGGAAATGCGCTTCGTCACTCATAACCAATTTTGAAGGAAAATCATCCTCTTCAAGGTTGAGGTTTATGACGCGCTGGCAGTAATCTAGACGAGCTCGGTGGTCAGCAGGCAGCAGCTGATGAGTCATTTGAGTTTTATACGGGAACATCTTTAAGTCTTTCACCAAAATACGCTGCAGGGTCCGTCTGGAAATGCCCAATTGCGTGGCACGTCGCCTCGTTGATGTTTCTGGACACTCTTCCACATCTTCGCGCACAGCATCGATATTTTCAGCTGAACGGCCTGTTCTTGGTCTCCCAGACTTAGGTCTATCCAATGTTGAGCCAGTTGCTTCAAGGCGTGTGGCAAAGCGTCGAATTGTGCGACCAATCGGTGCCGGACGGTGGGGAAATCGTCGACTAAATTCACGTTGTGTTCTTATCACTGATGAATTATTCCGTAAGAACATTGACACAATTATTCCACGTTCTTGGGGAGTAAAACGGTCCATGTTTATTTTCAGTGTATTTTACATTTGTTCACTACACAATTTTCAACAACAGAATGACAGAAAATGTCATATAAAAAAAAAAAAAGTATTTTTTTTAGTGCCACTACTTTTGCGCCACCCAGTACATATACCGTACATATACTAGTCGACCCGTGCCGTGACCACGATCGGTGCAATTCGATCGAAACGTCGGGTAAATAAAAGGCTCGTACCTTAAATTATTCACGCAATTAAGACCCGTAATATATATATTTTCATAATGAACAACAAAATGATAGTCCTATAAGGGTTCCGTTTCTTCTTTTTGAGGTACGAAACCCTAAAAAAACAGAAACGGCAATGGCTCTTAAAACCTCGGTGCTGCTAGTCCATGGGAATTGGTCTTTGGTTTTACTTTGTTCTAAGGTCTATCTTTACCGATTTCAAAGGTAGTTTGATTTGAACCCCCATTTCCATCCCTTGGGTACGCCCTTCCTGACTAGTCTATAAATACTTATACTAGTATAGTATTATATTATCTGTGATACTTAATATTAACTTTGATTACGTTTGCATAGAAAGTCGAACTATTCTTGTCGTATGATGATTAATAAACAATGTAGAGTTAATATTATAAAGCTAAAGAGTTTCTTTGTTTGAACGCGATAATCTCAGGAACTACTTGTCCGAATGGAAAAAAATAAAACACTGTTAGATAGCCCATGTATCGAGGAAGGCTATAAGCTATATAACATCACGCTACAACCAATAGGAGCGGATCAGCAACACACAAAAAACAGGGAAAATTTACGCAGACGACGTTGCGCGGGTCAGACAGTAAATAAAACAATATTATAAAGCAGAAGAGTTTATTCGTTTGTTTGAACGCGATAATCTCAGGAACTACGGGTCCGAATTAAAAAATATTTTACTGTTAGATATAGGCTATAGGAGCGGAGCAGCAATAAAAACTGTTGCAAAAACGGGGAAAATGTACGCAAAGTTGCGCGGGTCAGCTAGTATTATAACTTATAAGTCAGGGGCTGGTGGATTTTAATGTACATACAATAGTGTCTGAACACAAAAGAAGTTAGGTAGATATTGCATAATACTGTACCGCCTTGACCTGGTCGCTTACCCCGCAAATCGTGTCTGGTAAGTACCTATGATGACGAATGATTTTTAAACCTGCCGCTGTTGACTTTCTTTTCATTGTCGTAACTTCTTCTCATCAGCTTTACACTTAAAACTGCCGACTAACTTAATTTTGGTAAACTTTCGCGATTTGTATACATTAGAAAGTTATATATCTACGGGTTTTAATAGCGTGAATAATTTCAGGTTTCGACCGTATTCTAACGGCCGTGGTCACGGGTAGACTAGGCTAGTCTACCCGTGACCACGGCCGTTGCGTTGCGTTGCGTAAATATTTTCTAAAACTGATATTACCAAGTTATTTATAGAATATAATATCAACTGATATTTAAAGAAGCCACGAGCAGGAGGTTATTAGTATATTACAAACTAGCTGTCCCGTGCAACTTCGTATGCGTAAATTTTCCCGGTTTTTGCAACATTTCTCATTGCTGCTCCGCTCCTATTGGTTGTGGCGTGATGTTATATAGCCTATAACCTTCCTCGATAAATGGGCTATCTAACAGTGAAAGTTTTTTTCAATTCGGATCTATAGTTCCTGAGATTGCCGCGTTCAAACAAACAAACAAACCCTTCAGCTTTATAATATTAGTATAGACTAGCTGTGCCCGCGACTTCGTTCGCGTGGAAGTTGGGTTTATATTAAGGTAGTTTATGTTACAATTTAACTTCTGTGTAAAGCATATTGGAAACATGCTCCACAATGATCTGTGGCATCTATGGATATTAGGGCCTAGCTCTAATCAGGGCCCGACCTATGGTAAGGCAAGCCAAGCAAATGCCCAGTGCAGCAAAATGAAGGGCGACAAAGTTTATGGCGCCAGACGGTTAGAAGACAAATTATAATAGTATTTTACCAAAATGATTTGCATCACATCAAATATTACTATTATGGGTTTGAGCCCGAAACCGCCCAAGTACTCGCGCGAAATAGGGCTAGTGTGAGATAAGTTTTTAAAAAAATATCCTGGTTTTAAAACATTGCATTCCCGCGGTACTGTGATGCGTGTTCAAACAAACAGACAACATTCAAACGTTTCTAAAAGATATAGTGAATTAGTATATCTTTTAGAAACGTTTAGTTTAAATACTAAACTACTGTCGTAGCCGAGGATAGAACAAAGTGTGCAATTAGAGAGGCCTATGTCCAGCAGTGGACTGCGATAGGCTGATGATGATGATGATGAACCTGTCGTTAATTAACACATACACATATCAACCCATATGATGGCCCACTGCTGGGCACGGGTCTCCCCAGTAGAACCTACTGGTATGTAGATCCTGGGGGTAATTGCCATAATCGCCACGCTTGGCGAGCGGGTTGGCGATCGCAGTAAGGCTTTAAGTACGCAGAGGACGCTGCTGCCCGTCCTCCGGAGTGAAATCCCTTAGTCGCCTTGACGACACCCACGGGAAGAGATGGGGTGGTACTATTCTTAAGCCGGCACCACACGGCTAGTCTCGTTAATTAAGATCATCATAAATTCATATCCGTAAATAATATATATATAATACATAATCGTAAGAATTTCAGATTTATTTCTTAAATCAATTTACCTGATTCTGTTTAATTTGTATTTAAACGCCATCTATTTTCAAAACTGGATAAGTTTATTTTAATACTTGATGACTTTAAATTAAATTTTACTTAAACTATCATGCATATTAAACGTAGGTAAGCAAGGTATTTAACCTAAACGCGATTAAGACCCGTAATATATATATATCCATAATAGTTGTGCCCGCGACTTCGTTCGCGTGAAAGTCGGATTTAAATTAAGGTAGTTTAGGTAACGAAATAACTTCTGTGTAAATATGTTGGAAACAGTCCTGTTGACTAAATACTTACTAAATAAAAATTGATCTGTTCTATTCTTTTAGATAGTTAGTTTGGTGTGCGGCTTAAGAAGTGGGTTTTCTGTTGTTTTTGTTTCATTCTTTCAACGTTATAGGTACCTACTTATTACCTAATAATTTTTAATAGAATTTGTACGAAAATGTTGTTACTTCTCATGTGATCGTAAACTTGTAAAGCCTAAGTACTTAACTGTGATAGTTTTCCTTACAATTTTAGTATTTATACTACCTACTACCCTGAAATTTTTTCACATACCCAACATCAAACATTTAGCTGGCAGGGGGACACTTGACTCTAACAAAAATGTTCACTATAAAGCCTAATATTATACACAAAGGAATCCTTAAATCTAAAAATAGTCTTCACAAACCCTAAACGCTTTTTAAAAGACCTATCTAATGATACCACACACGATGGGGTAGGTAGGTGAGAAAAAAATCACATCCCCACTTTACATATAAGAGAGGTACCTTTAAAAAAATAATGATTTTCAAGATTTTGTTCTTTCACTTTATCGGCGTTAGTATTTATTCATGCAAAAGTTGCAACCTTAGCACTAACAGTCTCTGAGCTAAGCTGCGGACGGACGGCCATAAGGGAACTATAAGGGTTCTGTTTTGTCATTTTGGCTAAAAATGGGGTGTATATAGTGTTACAACGCAATACTAATAATAAAACTGCTGTAACACTTTAGTAAGCAAACACAGAGCGTGTCATGTGTGTCATGCCCGCGAAAATGTCAGATATCCCTAAAGGTACGGTTGACAAACAACGACCCCCTCCTCCCGTCACCCGAACTACTCACACTTGAACGATGTTGAGCCATTCATTATCGTTGAATTGATGAACACGTAATCTCCAACCATAACCCCAAAACATGATCCTCGATGCACCTGTGTGATGCGTGGTCAAACAAACGGACAGACAGACAAACATTTCTAAAAATCATAGCAATGTGTTTCTTTTTAAAACTTCTTTTACTAAGTATAGAACATTATTGAATACAACGCCATCTACTTTCAAGAATGTTGCCGTTGTTTTGTTGTTCACAATTTGATTTCATAGATGGCGCTACATGTACTTTTTTTACGTGTGTAATGTCTTTTTTTTAAACGAACACATCATTTCTGAAAAATGTCGAATACTTTTTAACTATAATGTAATATTGTTTTTCATTTCTACTACGATTAATTCATTACTCTCAGCAGTGCATGCAATACCTATAATTAATTGCATAATTTACTTGATTTTTAATATAAAAAAATAATAACCAAAGTAAATAAGTTACGTACGGTCGAAAAAATAACTAAAACATTCAGAAAAATATTAAAAAAGGATAAAGACAATTTAAATAAATACAAAAAGAACATATTCAGACATCAGATTCGAGCCTGGGACTTCGTCGTCAATGTCCGCTAGCATAGCTTCGAGGCTATACTATTAGCTACTTATCACATCAAAATAACTGTTCTTATGAAACTTAAAAATGTTGTGTTTAGCTCCTTTTAGTTTTAGCGTGAAGTTATGCATTCCACGGGTTACAATTATAGATAATGTCTAATTGTGGAAATTTTTGTGATAAACCATTATGGTGCGACAAAAAATACGTTGCTACTCGTTCCCCATAGACGTTAGCGTAATGATTCATAGTGTAAATAATGTCCTATAGTATTTACTATAAAACTGCAAATTTTCATAAAGATCCGTCAAGTAGTTACTGTTTTATAACGAAAAATAGCTACAGACATTATCCCTTACTGCTTAGCTCCTATGGGAAAAAGCGTGATAATTTATAGCCTAAATGTTAATCTGCATCTATTAGATTGCACGTGCAAAATTTCAACCGAATCTGTACGGTAGTTTTTGCGTGATGCGTGTTCAAACAAACAGACAGACAGACAGACAGACAGACAGACATTTCTAAAAATGCAGCAAAGTGTTTAAATACTCTTTTCGAACATTTCCTAATATTTTTTTTCACTAAGTTCGGCCATGTACAGACACGTGAAATTTACAGTTTTATTATATGTATAGATAACAATTCAATCTGTATAGGTATGTATATGTAGGCAGTTAATTGCCTCGAACTGTGTGTACACATGTAGTGTCACTCATTGCGTTTCATAACAATACTGATTAATACTGAATACAATAATGTCAAGGGCAATAGGTTCATTGACCTTTGTAAGTAAAGGTTCTTTTATATTACCTACTAGCTATGCCCGCGAATTTGTCCGTGTGAAGTTGCAATGCTGCTCACTCCCTATACACATTAGCGTTATGATGAAAGATAGATAAGTTATATCATCACGCATTATGCTGCTCACTCCACGCGTTCCCGAGATAAGGAGTACGGATGGAGGACAAAGTGGTCCTTTATGGGTACCATTTTTTCCTTTTGAGGTACGGAACCCTAAATATTGAAATTGGACCAGTTTCTAGACAGCAGACCAAACGGAGTGCTACTCTTTTTTTCCGAAACGAATCTTCGTCACTTATCGAAGTTTTTAAGCTTAGCTTATTTAACTACCACACGAAGAATAATATGTTAAATCGTTTTGGACAGCCAAATACCTAAGTTCGGCCGCAACAATATTCTCTTTTATTTTCTTCGATTTATATTCACAATCTACACGAAATCATACGTATAATTTGTTTTTATGCAGTCGAAAAAAGCATTGATTGTATTGTAAGTAGTAACAATTTGGTAAAAGAATTGTTACGCGATCGGTCAACGACTTCTATATATTTTTAGACGGAGAAAGTATTTTGTAACAAGCTACAATAACATTTTTTATTGCTAGCGATTACTAGTGATGTGTGTCATTATTATATAATCAAAATAAAAACTTTTATTATGTGTAATACTTAAGTATCATTTTAACAAATACTATTTAATGAGTCAAAAGAAAGTAATGTAGGGTTTTAAAAACCTATTAATCTCCAAATTGTAGTTAATGGGCTTGTTTCCAACTAGTCAAAACAACAACTCTTTAAGAAATGTCAAAATGCGAATTTTATATGGAGATCATAAAAAAATAGCGGTCTATAACGTCACTGTTTTTTTCCTCGTCAAATCACTTCCTTTTATGATCTGATGATATACAATGATAAAAAATCCAATCCATACTAATATTATAAATGTGAAAGTAACTCTGTCTGTCTGTCTGTCTGTCTGTTACGCTTTCACGTTTAAACAGCTAAACCGATTTAGATGAAATTTTGTATGGAGATAGTTTGAGTCCCGAGGAAGGACATAGGATAGTTTTTATCGCGATAACCGACATCCATGCGGGCGGAGCCGCAGGCGAAAGCTAGTTTAATATAAAATTTAATCCGGACATTACTGTTGGCAGTTTAAATGTCAGATTGATTTACTAATTAGTCTTTTGGTTTTTTTTTGGTTACCTGGGAAACAAGCCTAATCTGTCTTCAACATCATTCAAAAGTCTCAATGTGAAAATGAAGTTGTATTTAAAGATACCCACATGTTCTTAATGATTCTGCGAGACGTTTGCATTCTAAGATCTCAATTATATTGACAGTAGTCAAGGCGACCACCATTACTTTCCCGTTGCAAGAAATGTAGCACGGTACACTTAAATTGTATGTTTTTGTATTTTTTTCCTTTCGAATAAGCTCATTACCAACCAGTTCTTAAAGTAGAAAACTTGTGGTTTTAATTTTTAAAGGTTTTTTTGGCATGAAGGTGCGGAAGTTAACTGCATAAATGCCTACTGTCCGACGTACGTAGGTACGTACCATATGTATAGGTACTTGTTTGCACTACTTAAGGTTTAAAAAGCTTTTATTTAAAACTGTTAAGACCACCGAGGCATGGCAAAGATAGCAATTAAAAAGTCAAATTATTTTGATGGGTTTTAGACTGGAACGAATATCTTTTCTCTACTGTAGATGTATGTTCACATGTATAACTTGAAACCAAAACCTGATTACACTTACAATTATGACGGTCTCCTACATGGATTCCGTCAGCAAGTTAATTAAATGTAGCATTTTACCTATGTCTTTTCCCAGGCTAACTCTATATGAAACACCTACCAGTAATAAGTCCAAATCTATTTAACTAAAAGAATCGAACAAGCATACACAGTAAGATAGGTACCTACTCACATTTATAACACGTTAACGACAGGAGGTCTACTCTGATTTAATGCAAACCAAATTTCGGACAAAATTGAATTGGTGATAAACTAAGGCCAATTCAATTCACTCGTTCCCGAAAATCGTCAATGGGTTCAGACATACGAAAATTATGAATTTCGTTTTAATGAAAGAGAGTCGGCCTATAGCTCTGTTACTTGTCTGTAATTTTAATGGGAAAAGTAAATAATTTTTAGTTAAAAGGTATTATGGAAATTACCTAAAAAGAAACTATACTTATTGTATTAGTCTTATTACCTAGATTTTACATATAGTACCTATCTATTTATGTATCTATTAGCTTTTCAATTGTTTTATAATAATTTTAGATATACGTTTTTGTTTTTATCTATTCACTTTCTGTAAAATCGTGTACGTCTTTATTTATTTTACATCTTTCTTGACCACCATCATCAGTTAGTATTCTTAAAACATTCCTGTCCATCCAAAGGTTGCGTAGAAGAGATCACTCTCAGCGATAAGGCCGCCCATTGTGCATGCGCTTATGTAATAATTATGTGATGGTATAATCACAACGTAGTTTTGTTATGTGTAGTGTACAATGAAGAATTTTCTATTTATCTACCTACCGTTCCTACAGTTACTATGTCTATAGGTCACGAAAAGTCAGGATTACCTGCTAAGTAGATATATAAAATGAATAGGTTGCTATTTATTACGTTCATCATAAGTTCAATAACATTTAATATTGTGCTGCAATAAGCATAGAAGGAACTGCGGATTGTGAAACGTTTTTATTTACATAAAAATGGTTGTCTGTAAAGTCGGTTTACGGACGATAATTTTAAGTGATAACGTCATAAGAAAACATTGATGACATTGAATAAACATCATGCCTGTTTAGTAGACCGACAGCCACAATGCTTCAAGCAGGCGAATCGCCATACGCGTTGCTTAGCAACCAGTCAATAACGTGACTTTTTTACACTTTTTCGTGAGTACAGCCGGCGATCGATTTAAAAGACGTTATCACGTCAAAAAATAAGTACTTACCCCCAGAACGGCAATGAAGTACTTAGCTTATCTACCTATTATTTTGTGAATAACAAAAAACAGGGATTAAAATTTGGAGTTGAGTGAAACCGAGTGTAGTTACTATACCTATAGTGACAACAGATGAATCACCTATTTCGCAAGCATCAAGAGATAGAAAAAATCGAGATCTAATGATATAGTCCAGATAGGTGGTTCGCTTCTGGCCCCGGTTTGGCTACGGAAGTTTCGGGTTCCATACCTGAGTCTGGATTTCAAATTTTTCTATCTTTCAAAAAATGCATTTATTGTAACAGATGAATCAGTTATAGGTTAAATCTTCCCCCGAACCAGGCTCAGCCGGCGCGGATCCGTTCTTTACTTAACACCGGTCAAGTGTTCGTTCGCACGACGGAGGGGGTACTTTTGGTTCAACGTCGAAAACGGTAGAATTTATGAGACAGATGTGGGATGGGCAATAGACCCTGTTGCCCTTCCCCCTTGGATCCGCGCCTGCCTCAGAATTGTGTACAGTGTTTTTCGGTAAAAAAGAAAGGGAGTCGATACTAAAGCCGAAATGGACGTAAAATGTTTAATAACAAAGTTGCTTAGCAAACATTGACAAAAGTTTAGGTATTAACAAGATTGTTTGTAATGTTGACTGCCTCTGTGGCGCGATGGGAGTTTGTCCGACTGCTACGCAAGAGGTCGTAGGTTCGATCCCCACCCAGGATAAAACTTTGTGTGATGAGCACGATGGTTGATTCTGAGTCTGGGTGTTATTTATCTATAGAATATATGCATTTAGAAATATTTAAGTATGTTTATCAGTTGTCTGGTTTCCATAGTACAAGCTCTGCTTAGTTTGGGATCAGATAGAGTTGTGTGAGTTGTCCCAAGATACTATTATTTAAAAAAAATATATGTGGGTCTCAAATTAAAAAAGCTTGTGTTGTGGGTCTACTCTCTTTTCCAAAAAACGAAACTTCGAAAACGATCGACCCTAATCTAAACTAAGGTTTAACTTCGTAGATTTCATCCATTTTCAGGCGATTTAATTAAGTTCTATCTCGTTCAAACCTTCGTTAATCGTTGAATGTTGCATTAAAATAGTAGGTAGTTCTACACAGCGCTAAATAATCCCAACTCTAGGCTTGTTATAACAATTACAACATTAATAAAATGCCTAAAATAATTTCTACTCAAAACCAAAACACATATATGTTGGTAAATACCTACACCAATTGTATAAACTGTACCTATGCTAATTTTCAAGATCATTGCGTCATTGTGGTCAAACTAAGTAAACAATAAAATTAAAATGTTAATATCAAATAGACGGTACCCAAGTACCTATCTACTTAACCAGAAACTTCCAACAATAAAAACAAAAAACTTTTACAAATTAAAACAAACCTGTATAGTAACAATTCCCGCGAATAAATTTATCCGATTAAAAAAAAACACAAACTTTCTTTATGATTTGAATCACTGGCTATGGTATCACACGTGCATTCTGTCGCGAGTTTCGGAAGGCACTGGCAGGCAGGTCGCTGGCTGCCCCCGACTGGATTACTGCTTACTACGTGAGCGGACGCCCCGATATGAATATTATTATCTATCATCATAATTTTATTGGTCTGTAACGCCTGGCAGGTTCTATTTATAGGCATTCGTTAGCATCGCAAGACCTCATCCGCCATAATACAAAAGCAAGACTAAAACCTGGTCTGACGGTAGTCATAGATTAAATTAAAACATTAACCTACGAAAAACTTTATTAGGTTTATTGCAACTGTCATATAAATAATATAATTTTAAATTATATTCGTAAAAAATGGAATGTTATTATTAAATTAAATGAAAAATAAATGAACTAGAATAAGAAAATTAATTTATTTGGGGACGGTATACCTAAAAGGACGCAAAATACACATTATTACAAAGACAGCAATAACAAACTCTAATGAGGAATGCGTCTTAGCAAGCAGAAACTGCTTACTACTTGACTACTACAACTACACAACTATTCTAAGGAGTTTAAACCATTACTTTTTGGTCTGCTCTTTGTTTAACAGTTGGTCCTTGGCTGTCTAAAATGCTGCAAGAGCATCACTTCTATTCGGGCAACTGGATGTGTTTCTTACCGATTCACACTATATCATTTTAATTTTAAAGATTTCAGCATATTTACCTAGTTTGTGACAATTTACGTGGTGCCTCGTGTGGGAATCGAACGACCACGACCTCTTGCGCAGCAGTCGTTCACATTTCTTCTTCTTCATTTATTTATTTATTCATATTAAGCAGTCTATTCTTGTCAATCTACTAAGCCACAGGGCGTTCTAAAGCTAAACAAATAGACATACACTCGCATCATTACCCTCATCTCATCCTTCGGCAATCAGGTCATTTTTAATCAAACCATTTCAAAAATAAAAGCTTGAAAATAGACGTAAACGAGTTTAAGACAAAGGCAAAATAAGTAATGCCAAAATAAATATTGCATTCACCATCTAGGTTATCGATTTACTTGAACTTGCAAGTTTATTTTAAACCTTTTGTAAAGATCTTTAGGTCTCAAATTTATGTATCAAAAAGAGAAAATGGAACTTTCAACTATCTCATAAGATATGCCAAGTAAAGGAAAGTCGGTTATCCCCATAACGGCTCGTTGTCACTTGTCGGACATCGGCTTCGAATAAAAATCGGGTGCTTTAGTAGCAGAACATTTTGTATGAAGCTGTTCACACTTACAACGACACGATTTTTTCTCGTCTATGACAAGAAACGTTTTGCCAACGGTGGCGGTCGTCCGTATAAAATCGTGTCTGGTCTCACCGTTCCCACCTGTCAGGTGTTGGGCCCGGCAGCGGTAACCCTCTCTTCGCTTCCCCTTGCTCTGCCCGTTGCTGGCTTTACGAAGAATTAGGTACGAGAGTTCGAAGAGGGACTATGTGCAGGATCGACGAATCGGTCTTTGCGCCTAATCATTATGATTAGGCGCAAAGACCGATTCGTCGATCCTTCATTATTCCCCGACTGCAAGGAAGGATTATGTTTTGATCCGAGTACCTACTTAGTTCATAAATATGTCTTAATCCAAGTACAAGTGTGAACAGAGGCGCCGTGAGTATTTTTATTCGGTTAAGATACCCGGCAAGTGAGAATAGAGTCGCCGACAGCCGACTTCCGATTTTTGCTCGGATGATCGGCACCCGACAAGTGGGAACGAGCCCTAAACCAATGTTATCCTTCCCTAGGTAGGTATATAAGTAGCTGATTCAGGTCATTGACCGATCTAAGGAACAACTCGTAGATATACGCACCTAGGTTGTACCAATGGATTTTTTAAATCATACACAGACCGTGAATTTGTGACGTCCTATATTTTTTGTTGAAAAAAATAGATTACAAGCAATCCTGTTAACCCCTTCAGATGCTCAATGGCTTGTGTTAGGAGTGGGTTCACGTCGATAGTATAATGGGTGGATTCGAAACCGCGACCTCAGGATTGCGAGACCGATGCCTCAGCCATGCTACGCCTGTCCAGGGCTAGTGTTAACTAGAAAACCTACCTACATAATTAATAAAACGAGTGACATTTTTTCGAAATACCTAAAAAAAATAAGGTAAAAAATGTTTTTTTTTCAACCAATTTCAAAAAGGAGGAGGTTCTCAATTCGACTGTTTTTTTTTTTTATTATTATATTTGTTCACAGATTACTCGCAGACGGCAAAGTTCGGATCTGATGATAAGATCTTGGAGGAATCGAGGGAACTCTTCAAATATTAAAGGCACACCTATAGTAATTTGGGTATTATTGTTGTAATTCGTGCATTTACTCTTAAAACTATGATGAACTGATGATGAAGATCACAGATGACCAGCGGAACTATTCAATAATAAATACTGCGGGTTGCGACCTGAGTACCGTGTTCGATACCTGATACTTCGCCTCCATCAAATCATGTAATGGACCTGGTATCAGGTGAACTCCTCAAAAATCAACGGCCTTGTATCGCAAATCGCAATATTTTGTAAAACGAAATGAGCAGTTTGGATTATGCTAACTACAAACCAATACACTAAAGAGTGAGAAATAGAAAATATTTTACAAAAAAATTAAAACCGACTTCAAAAAACCGATATAAGGTAACTAAAAAGAAAAAAAAAAATAAGGTACAACAACGAAAAACACTTAATTAAACATTTTGAATTTGGTGCCTAAGCACCAATTTCAAATTTTATTTTTTTTGTAAAATGGTAGTTTAATTATTTAAAAAAATAAAATCAATACCCTATAAAATCTCCCTATACTATATCTATAATATGGATAATTTAGAAATATATAAGTATGTTTATCAGTTGTTTGGTTGCCATAGTACAAGCTCTGCTTAGTTTGCAATCAGTAGACGTTGTGAGAGTTGTTCCAAGATATTATTGTAATATTATAATGGTTCGTGGTTTTTCAATAACTTGTCTGGAATATAAGCACTTAAACGCCCGCGGGGACTATGGCACCCGAAATACAAAAACGAATTGCCTGCCACTGAGGACTACGGAACCCCATAGTGCCGCGCACAGTTTAAAAACTGGTCTTTTAAGTAGGTTTTATATCTAATCCGATGATCAAAGTGATGCAGATTCGTAGAATAGATTCTACGAATCTTTGATATCTTTTGATATCTTATGCATTTAGGCTCGAGAATGATAGATCATTCTCGAGCCTAAATGCATAAGATATTAGAAAGTATAATGTACCTACCTACACTTGTACCCACAGGTAAATGACCGAAGAAAACTACAGCCACAGTATAACGGGGTGCATTAAGTCAGATTACGGATAAGCGGGGCAATTTCTAGCATTTTAATTTAATCTGTTACTTTCATAATGGGTAACTGTTTTGTTATTAAGTTTAAATTAGATGAACACGGGCGGTTAGGTACTTATAATATGGCGTTTGATACCGTTAAGGCACCCCACGCATGACCGTTTGTGGGCATTGTAAGGAAAAGGCGATTGGTTTTTAGACAGATTAGGCAGCTTGGTCAAAATGTGTAGACAAATAAATAAAATTGAAGTGTCTGTTTTTAATGTCAAAATAACAGGTTTTAGAGGTCCGTAGCCAAAATGGCATAAAACGGAAATCTTATAGTTTCGACATGTCTGTCCGTCCGTATGTCACAGGCATTTCACTCAGGGAATATTGAATTTGGTGAAAAGGTGTCTTATAGCGGCCGCTACTTAGTTTGACAGCTAAATAATAATAATAAATATTTTTTAGGGGGGCACTCCATACATGTAACAGAAGCTGAATTTATTTTTCGGCTAACATCAACGTGTGGCCACAGATAATATAATACTATAGGTACGAGTAGTGTGGCACATCATTCGACAGGTCAATATTTTTTTTTGATTATGTAAATATTTTTGGAAATAATCACTCCGTGAGTTGCATAAATCGTGACCCCATTTGGTTGGCAGGGGGGCGGGGACACTTGACTCTAACAAAAATTTGCACTTTAAATCTTAATATTTCACAAACGGATACCTAAATCTAAAAATGGTCTTCACACCTCTTAAACGTTTGTAAAAGAGATATCTATCTAACGATACTCCATTCGATGGGGTAGGTAAGAAAAAAAATCACATCCCCACTTTACATAAAGGGGCTCCCCTATATGTAAAGTGGGGATGTGATTTTGTGATTAAAAAAAAAATGTTTCCAGATTTTATTCTTTCACGTCCGCGTAAGTAATATGTGTATCCATGCAAAATTACAGCCTTCTAGCACTAACAGTCTCTGAGCAATGCTGCCGACGGACAGACGGACGGACGGAAACTATACGGGTTCCGTTTTGCCATTTTGCCTAAGGAACCCTAAAAACGACTCCGGATGGATTTTGACATAGCTGATGTTGTAAGGAGTAACTTAGGCTACTTTTTCTAGAGAGTAGTCAATTTTGTGAGGTTATGGCGCAGTCCTGTAGGCCTACTCTATTTCTTTAAAACGAAATTCATGAATTTTCGTTTACTTAAATTTCTTAAGTTTACGAGGACTATTATAATTTATTTTTGGATAAGCACAAGAAGTTCGAACTCATGGACGATTTTCTGGAACAAGTGGATTCAATAGGTGTTCCTGGCTCTGTATATCACCACCTCATTTTTAATCGAAACTTCGTTTTCATTGAATTAGCTGGTCTACGTCAATGGAAATTACGTACACCGTAGCATGACCGTACCGAGGGGAGGTGGGAGGGGGAGGTTATAAATTTCGATTTGTAATTCCAACACCGCTGCGTACGCCCAAGCCCAGCTGGTACCGAATGTAGCATGTAGTAGTGTTGCCAATCGATAGTCGACTATCGATAGCAGTACGATAGTTTAACGATACTAGGACTATCGATTATAGATACTATCGATAGCTAGGAAAGGCGCAAAAGTATTGTCAATGTGCAATACTATCGATACTATCGATAGTGTTGAAGTCCAGTATAGCAAAACAATCGATAGAATCGATTCTATCGATAGTATCATAGTTCTAAAAACCAATATGTAATATCGAAACTATCGTAACTATCGATTGTTTTCTATAATCGATAGTTCGCGAATTTGCAATAGTATTGTATTGTTCACAACAAAAACGTCCACTTTCTTTAGTTTTCATTCAAACCAACTCTCAGACCAGCCCAAATATATAGTATAGATGTTCTTGGTCGTCATTGATTACTATATCTGCGCAGTATATGCAATACTATCGAAATACAAGCCAATGTCGATACCGTAAAAGTGTCGATATTATCGGTAGTATCGATATTATCTAAGCTCAAAATACATTGTAAGGTTCACGTCAATACTACTGACGTGCATCAATAGCACCGATGGTATCGATACAATCGATAATATTATCTTTACGAGCTTAGATAGTATCGATACTATTGATGCACGTCAGTAGTATTGACGTGAGCCTTACAATCGATAGTCTCGATACTATCGATAGTCCTATCGATGAAATACCTTATTTTCGACTTAAACTATCGATAGTGAAACTATCGATTGTTCGGCAACACTAGTAAGTAGTAAGAATGCACCAAGCACCACTAATTATTGCATTGTCAAGAGGGCGGTAAAAGTGCTTCTCGTTCCGCGATGAAATAATGAACGTACTGTACCGGCAAGGCAATCATTGATGGTTGAAGAGTCCAATTCGAAAGTATAATTATCAACGATAAAATTAGCCTTCGAAGCTTCCTTTCCTTTTCCTACTTTTACTGCTAGTAACAGATCAAGAGGCTGGACTAAAAGGTTCAAAGTACTCCCAAAAGTTTCCTTGACAACACCAACCCTCAATGGGTCAAGACTCCTCTAAAACAAACTCCTCGATCCATTTTTTTTTTTAAAGATAATATGTAGTGTGGGATTGTGGTACCACATTACTAGCAATCCTGTTAACCCCTCCAGCTAAGCTCAATGGGATTATGAGTGGGTTCACGTCGGTAGTATAATAGGAAGGATTTGAACCCGCGACGACTTGCGAGAGCGATGCGAGACCGATGCCTTAACTATAACATAAGCTACCGCCTCTATTCAGACTTTTAGACAAAAAGATTACCTCAGCTTCAGAAGGTATCATCTTTATTTTGAAGCAGGGCTCGATTCAGCTATTTGGCCGCTCAGAGTAAAACAATATTTGCCGCCCTTTACACATCACATTTTGCCAAAGATGTTGTATAAGTACCTACAGCAGCGCCGACCCGAGGCCTGACTTAGGTTGGAGCGTGCAAGTAATTTATAATAAAGTCTAGCAAATATTTTTACCCGGTACCCTTGTATATCGAGCGAGCGACAGGGAGGCGGTTCAATTCTTTTGCCTTTTAGCTGCCTGGTGGCACAAATTTTGCAGCCCATCATTTTTGCCGCTCCGGGCACATGCCCTGCTTGCCCTGCCCTAGATCGGGCCCTGTTCAGAAGCCAGTTTAGTTTTTATTTGATGATAATATTGATACTTACCTATTTCTATGATGATTTCTTTGTAGGTATTTATTTACGTCAAAATTGTGATTCACTCCCTGTTCCTTACGGTTTCACCGCCATTGATTATCACGTTATCACAATAAAAAGTAGCTATTCCTCAGCGTCAATCATTGAGGTATTAATGTACGTACGTTAGTACATTTTATCTCGATGGCGTCAATCTAATTCTTTACAAAAGTTCGTTATCATCGGTCTAGCTAGATGGTTTAGTTAGTAGTAAAGTTGATCACCATCATCATCATCAGCCAATCGCACTCCACTGCTGGACATAGGCCTCTCCAATTGCACGCCACTTTCGGCTTCTCGCATCCAGCTCCTGCCAGCCGTTTTGCGTAAATCATCACTCCACCTGGCCTGAGGGCGTCCTACACTAACGTTTGCCGACACGCGGTCTCCACTCAACTCTTTACCCCAACTCCACTCCACTCAACGGTTGTCGGTTCTTCGGCTAATCGGCAGCCCACTGCCACTTCAGCTTGTTAATCCGGTGGGGTATATCGATAACTTTGGTTCTCTGCCGAATCACCTATTTTCTAATTTTGTTTTGTCCCTAAGAGAAACTCCGAGCATATCCCTTTCCATAGCCCGCTGAGTGACTTTGAACTTGTGGACCAGCCGTACCGTCAGTGTCCACGTTTCGGCTCCGTATGTTATGACAAGTAGGACGCACTGATTGAAGTAGTGTTAATCAAATCATACTGCAATCGTAGGTTTAATATATACAAATACGTCAAGTGTATGTTAAGTAATATTTAAACTTCGAGTTGATGATACCTGAGTAAACTCATCAAGTAAGGTCAAGCATTTCCATTTTTGGCTGCGATCCACTGAAAACGCTTGACCGCTATCAATTTAATTATTCTGTCATTTCTTACTATTATGTAAGTCTTAATATATTTTAAAAACAGAAGGTAGTAGGTGTAAATAATTACATTTTTGAAAAAAAAACATGTTTGGAAAATTGAAATAGCGCCACTAACATTCAAGCCGCTAAATCTTTCTTTCATTTTTTTTTTTCGTTCTTCGCAAACGCATAAATCTAAAGTCAGTTTTTTTTTACCTGTGCTGAATGTGTAGTCAGTTAAGATAATTCAAATAATTTACCGGTAAAAAATAGCACGTATGATACATTTCATTTATAAAGAGAGAAAAATAGTCCGGCCAAAATTACGATGTTTAAAATGACGTTTGAGATTACATTTTTGCTCTATTCCTAATATTGTCGTCTTAAAATGTGAAGAATGTTCATTATTTTAAAATTTTAACTTTCTGTATTCTCTGTTGAAAATAAAAAATACACGTGAAAGAATTATTTCAATACGTCAATTATTTTCCAAGATTTAAACCAACCGGCCCACTCTCTAGAAGCGTGACGTCATTAAACAACATTCACTAAGGCCATTCGTATCATTTGGTGCTAAAAAATAAGGTTAAGTTTCTGAAAAGATTTTGGTTTTGCGTGAGTTTCGAAAATTGGTGAATTTATAGACTTTGGGTGCTTTTGCCAAATTTCAACTTTGCTACCTTGTTATCTTTGCCACTTGCGCTGCTATATTGGAAAAATTGCTCCTAAATCAGTTTTCAGGCAACACCTCTTTATCGACTCAAGTCATTCCACGATAAAACCAAGTATTACAAAATTAGACAGAATTTTTTTAATTTATTTTATGACATATTTTTTGTAAACTAAACAATTAGATTTTTTTTATTATAAATGAACGCGAATACACTATTTTTTTAAATTATGCATTTTTTATTTCCTCTTCCCTCTAATATTATTCGGTAGAGATTATGGTTCGCACATTCTGTGCATACGCCAGTTTCAAGTATATTTCTTTCTAGTTGTCTTCTTTCAACTATAAGTCTCGTTCTTGTCTAGTTATCACGTATTTCAAGTATATTTTACACTGTTAAACACAATAAACCCGGAGCTGTAAAAATAGCGACATGTCAGTTTGCCGCCATTTTTACAACTCTCAAAATAAGCATTTGGATTAAATCCATACCAATACTCATTCCACCGCATGGTGACGTGGAAATTTGCGGCATGTAGACTTTGCGGCGCTCGTACGCCAAAACTAATAAGTATAAAAGAAATATACGAGAAAGTCATGTGTTGTGCCATATTGTAAAAACGCAATCATCTCTGAGCCGGAAAAGTTGTTTTTTCTTGTTCCAATGGATGTCAAAATGTGTAGGAAATGGTTACTGCTTGTTCTCACTTGACAGATGTCAGATCCATGTAAAAATCGTATCAGCGCAGCGGACAGAGGTGTTCACACTTGCCGTGAGATCCAACTGAAGCATAGGATATAACCCGTACTTGCAACAAGCGGTTTTGCGAAATTTTAAAACAGCGCTCTGCCCTCAGCGAATGTGAACTAAGTAATAATAATATTAATATATAATGATTCCTACTTATACCTCTAAATTGCGGTCATACTTATCCCTCTGTCTGTGTAAGGTCGAAAACATCCATATGGGAAAAATAAATAGCCAGCGAGCAACACTGCGAACTTTGTTCAATGTTTTGTTTATGTCAAATTAGTGTCAAACTGCCAACCACAGCTACGAGCTGTCAACTTGATCTGACTTGATCGTAGTTCCAAGTTCAACACAAAAACATGAACTTTTAATCTGTTAATTTATCGTAAAATTTATATTCATGAATGAAAGTATTAATACCATATGAATAAATACTCATAATATAGTCGGCCTTATCACTTCAGTAACGGAAATTTCCATTAACTCTCTATTTCAATAAACTTTTAGAATTAGAAAGTTATTTGAATTGCACACAAATACATTCATGTTCCTTTCTATTCTTTCTAACTATCCACGGTGCTAACTGGTGTCAGCAAAATATGAAACAGTGTATCTAAAGTTTTTGCTGTATCATTGATTTACACTTAATATTCCTACTAACAACACGAAATTTGCATATGTAATGAATTGAATGTGTTATCGAGCGATGAGCAAGCAATACACCGACGAAAAAGCCAACGCTGAGGTATGTAATTACTTTTTAAATTAAATTGAAAGTAAGGTAAATTATTATACCATATAAAAAGGTAGCAAAATTTTAAAAAAAAGTGTTTGACTTTTTAGGGCAATGATCTCTGCCTAAACAGCCATGTGTATATATTTGTAGTGAGTGCCATACTCACTTCAAAGCTATAATTATCATTTTAATGTTTTCTTCTTGCATATTCTTACACATTTTTTTTTATTCTGTAACTGCAGCTGATGAGCTGATATTATCAGTGAAATTTAAAAGTGAAGTGATATCATAGTTTTAACAATGATAGATTATAGAATAAAGATAATGCATAAATACACATTGCTTATTGTGAGATAATACTGACAAGGGTACTTAGTTATATTTACTTATTTTGCTGTTGTTTGTCTAATAGACCTTAATCAAAAAGAATGTTTTAAAATAATATATTAATTATTCAACAATGTATAAAAACGTTTACTGTGATTTTATGTGTTTTTGTTATTTACATGTATATTATTCATAACTGTACAATACTTCATACATTTGAATATATTTATAAATTGTTGATTTAATGTTTTCCCTTCCGAAGTTTAGTGATGATCACATAAATAAGTCTGTACAAACAACTTGAGGTAAACCACAACACAAATCTGATAAACTTGGACATTACATTTGCACTATCAAATCGTTTCCTTCGCAGTTCTGTGTTCAAACTGGCAACACACTTAATTAGTTCATGAAAAAATACTGAGGTGCCCCAAAAGGTTTTTTTAATTTTGGCTAGGAAATATAAACACACACATCAACTTGAACTTAGTGTCTTGCAAATAAGGATGTATCTTGCATATAAGCAGTTTTTTTTTCTTTTTAGCATCACAATAATAAACCTGGAAAAATACTTTACGGTATTATAATCAACATGTTGAAACACATCTTTCTTATCATACGGACCTATCTGGACATGTTCCTTGATATGGTCTTTGGATACCTGTTTGAGGGGGAAAAAAAGAAAATACCTGATTTGGAGAAAAAACACAAAATACTGTTGGAAAGTGCAGTGTCTTTGGCAGGAAAGATAAGAAATAAGGAATTGAAATCTGAGGATTTGGTGAAAGCCTGCATTGAAAGGATTCAAGCTGTAAGTTAACATTATTAATTTTGATTTATTTGAGGCTACTGTGGCTTTGTCCGGAAGGATATGTTGCATTTAAAAAGTAGCCTATAGTGTCTATAGCTTATTATATCCATGATATAATGGCCCACTGCTGACCAGGGGTCCCCCCAATAGAATCTACTTATTATAGATGCATGATGACATAATTGCCATGTTTGGCAAGCAGGTTCGCGATCGCTGTATGCCTTCAAAGTACGCAGATGACGCTGCATCCCATCCTCCGGTGTAAAATCCCTTCTTCGCTCTAACAACACCCATACGAAGAGATGGAGAGATCTTTATATTGATTAAAATTGCATATGTAATTGTTTTGAAGGTAAATCCCATAATAAATGCAGTAACTGATGAGAGATACGAAGCAGCGTTAAAGGAAGCCCGTGAGGTGGACCGTATCATCGATGGTGGTGTCCCTGATGATTATTTTGAAAAGAAACCATTCTTGGGTAAGTTAGATTTACATGATGATGATTTTGGCGGTTTTTTTGCCACTACACTTCCTCTAGGGAGATATTGTGAAATTTGGCTTGACCCCCCCCTCCCTAATCTCACGTGAAATGTCACATTTGACTCACTCAACACTTATCAAGTGTAAGTCGCTCGCATGACAGGGAAGAGGTAGCAATAAATGTCTAAATTATAAGGGAAAAAACGAAATTAAGTAAATTTAATCAGTTTGGATGGTTTCTACTTCAAATAAATATTACGTGAAACTTGCTAAGAATCCCCCTCTACCAATTTTGGTGAGATTCGGCTCGACCCCCTCCCCCTCAACGCCACTCAGGTAATTAATGAACGTCCTCCATTAAGGGATGGGATACCCCTCACACAGAATGAATGTTTGTGCACTTACATATAACACTGGGAGAATCAGGCGCGGATCCAGGGGGGGGGGACAATGCCGACGCAGACTCGACTGAAAGGCCTTTTTTGTAATTTGAGAATTTTGACACTGTACCAGTGGGTTTCGACAGGCGGTTGCCTCCCTCTCCCCTTCGGTGGTGGTGGCTGGTGCACCGGTGTTGGAAGTGCATTTGCAAAAGCTTAAACTTGACCGGTTGGATCACATATTGCCCCTTCCTGGGCAAAGTTCTGGATCTGCGCCTGGGCAGAATTAGAATGCCTCGGTGGCGAGGTAGTGGGAATGTGTATAACTGGAAAACTTTAAAATGTTTGGTTGACAAAAAGTGGGCGAAAATTGTACTGAAGGATTTCAAAGATATACCAACAAGTCAAACTTATACAATACTAGCTTTCGCCCGCCGGCTCCGCCCGCTTGCGTGTCGTTTACCGCGATAAAAACTATCCTATGTTCTTCCCCGGGACTCAAACTATCTCCATACCAAATTTCATCTAAATCGTAATAAATTTATATAATTAATTATTGATGTTTATAACTTTACAATGAGGAGGAATTCTTCGACGCCTAACTCTTTTTTGTAGTTTACTAGGTAAGTTGTAAATAATGTTAAAAGTATGTATATAGTTCGTTCGTAGGGTTATCTAGCTTATATTTATTAACATTGTACATTTTTTTTTTCTGATTAAAAATTACTTGTGTTATAACTTTACAATTAGATGTCTTAGAAATGCAAACCAACAAACATTATTCCAATGTTATAACTTGTAAACTGTCGCGTTGCTACACAACTAGCTCTCCTGAGCAACTTCGTCTACGTCAATTTCCCCCGTTTTTGCAACATTTCTCATTGCTGCTCAGCTCCTATTGGTCGTAGCATGATATTATATAGCCTATAGCCTTCCTCGATAAATAGGCTATCCAATAGTTAAAGAATGAATCAATTTGAATCAGTAGTTCCTGAGATTACAGCGTTCAAACAAACTCTTTGATTTGACAAGGGAATAAACGTTTTTAAACTAAGTAAAGTATTTACCTTATGCTTGACGTTTCGACCGGGTGACACCGACCGTGGACACTAGCTGATTGAAACGTCAGGCATAAGGTACTTTACCTAGTTTAAACGCGTTTATTCCCGTGTCAAATTGTGTATTATTCTATTGTATTCTACAAATAGCAACAAGATAAGACCTAAAGTGAAACTGATTGCAAAAGTTCAGCAATATCATTAGTAGTTAAAACAAAGAAATAGCAAAATGATTAGAAGCGGCGGTAGTCTACTGGCTAAGGCATCGGTTTCGCAATCGTGAGGTCGCGGGTTCGAATCCTACCCATTATACTACCGACGTGAACCCACTCCTAACACAAGCCTTTGAGCTTAGCTGGAGGGGTAACAAGATTGCTAGTAATGAAGGACTCAATCCTACATTGCTTAAAAAAAAAAACTTTACATTTTTACTAAGACTATTAAAAAAGTGAGCTGTATAATCGTATTTATAAATTAGGTAGAGTAGGCATATGATTTTTTACCCATTATTTACGATAAATGTTACATATCTATACTAACAATATTATAAAGCTGAAGAGTTTGTTTGTTTGAACGCGATAATCGCAGGAACTACGGGTCGGAATTGAAAAAATATTTTACTGTTGGATAGCCTATTTATCGAGGAAGGCTATATAACATCACGCTACGACCAATAGGAGCAGAGCAGAAATGAAAAGTGTTGCCAAAACGGGGAAAATTTACGCATACGAAGTTAAGTCAGCTAATTGTAATATAAATAATAATAATAATAAAAATAATAAATTTATTACGAAAAACTTTCACAAAAAATAACATACACTCATGGTATACCTACGAGTACTTAGAAACTGACTTTGAGTATGGCCCTTGAAGGGGCGGCATCACCAAATTTTTGCTCTTAAGTAACTGTATGATAATAATTGGCTAAAGGCAAAATAAGGCGGAAGCCAGAGCGCCCTTCCGCCCAGGCTTGATTGACTAGATCACTAGACTCAACTGCTGTGCCCCCTCGGACCACAGCGCCCCTCTAGCCTCGGCGCCTGGGGCAACAGCCCAGACGCGCGCCCCCCTAAGGCCTATCTATATATAATCTGCAACAACATATCATAAAATATATTATGTACTTACAGCAACTAATGATATCATAAAACACATTTTATATTATAGTATATAAACTGATATGTGTATAGGTATATTAAAATACCTACGAGTACATACAATTACTAAGTACTTACGTAGTATGTAAGTGAGTTATATGAAAATATTTTCCTTGGAAAGTAACTGTGCCCCCGATGAGAAACGGGCGTGCATTAGAAAGTTTAACTCCAATTATTATATAATTTTATAACTCTAATTAGCAAATAGCTGTGTGATTGTTGTTATGGAACCTCTGTTTCCGTACATTTTGTTTGTTTGTAAAGGGGCGTCTAAACGGGCCATTTTTTACGGCAATTTGTGGCGGCAATGCTGTGGCCGGCAACATGGCAGTACTCTCCAATATTTATTTGAAGGTTGCCGGACGATCGCTGAGCGATTGATTTTCCGCAATGTTGCCCGGCCAATTTTGTTGTTGTTTCAGTCGCTCTCTTTTTTATTGTTGCCGGGTTGTGTAGCCCGTTTAGCAGACTGGATCATGCGCCATACAATTGCAGACATATTGCCATTATGGTCGAGCAATTAGTTGCCAATAGTGCCGCCACAAATTGCCGTAAAAATGGCCCGTTTAGACGCCTCTTTAGTTTTAACAGGGCAATAAACAGCACTGTAGCGCCATGATTGGGCCATTTTATTTATACATATACTGTAGTTTGAACATTGTATCTTCGTATAGTTGACACTCGCACGCTTTTTTAGGATTCCGTAGCCAAAATGGCAAAACGAAACTCTGAGTTTCGCCATGTCCGTCCGTCCGTCCGCAGCTTTGCTCAGAGGCTGTTAGAGCTAGAAGAGCACCATTGAGTGAAGTGGAACAGATGATGAAGACCACAGACGACCAGCGGAACTGTTCAATAATAAATATTGCGTAAAATTCTCAAAAATCAACGACCTTGCAAAACGTAACATTTTGTAAAAAGAAATGACTCCTTATTTATTTTTAAACATTTTGAAGTTGGTGCCTAAAACATAAAGTTACCTACATTTCCTGGCACCAACTTCAAAATGTTTAATTATTTTTTGTTGTTAGTAGGGTATAATTGGGGGTTCTGGATCACTTCCTCGCTTCGCTCGGTGCGTGATCCAGAACCCCCAATTCTCCACACATAGAACATGATCCAGAACCCCCAATTTTCTACACATGCAATATGATCCAGAACCCCCAATTTTCCTCACATTCAATATGATCCAGAACCCCCAATTTTCTACACATGCAATGCAGAGCGCTCCAATATCACACTATCATGATCGATGATTCTCTTAACTGCTCATCTTTTCAACTTAATAGGAACCGGTTTATGAACAGCTTAATCGCAGCAACTCAAGCTGTTATGCACAGCCTGTTCCTATGTATTAGGTTTCTTCTATCAAATCTACAAGATTGTTGTAGATTTGATGCTGGATTATTCGAGCCCATAGCTTAATCCCTTTAAAGCGAATTTTAGAGCATTTGCCGTTATCTCTAGAGCAAGGTATTAGGATTGCATTATACTGCTCGTGATTAATTATTTCTACAATATGAAGCCCGCATAATCGCTTTTCTACTATCAATACCTGTACACGATCTCCAATTCTCAATGTCATGTTATTCAGCAAGTAAGTCGAAGCTTGTATTTTATTTAGAAAACTGATATTTCAAATTTTTAATCTTGCTAATTACGTACGTAAATGCTTGCGAAAGTTTTTTAAGACTAAGGTTGAGGAACAGGGAAATTTTGAGCAAACAAAATAAGAAAAAAAAAACCACTTAATTAAAAAGTTTATTATCGAAACACCATTTTTTTAAACATAAAACATTTTTTAAAGAACATATTGAGTCATGATATATACAACTGTAAACGGTTTCAGAATCTTTATATTGCTCATACAAGCTTAACAAATTAGGACAGTTTTTATCTTCTAAATTAATAACATTATTATTATTCGACATAACTTGCAACCATGACACTTTTTCTAAACCTTTAGTGTAAACACATTTATTTCTTAACAGATCTTCAAGTAAACATAGGCAATTAGAATAAGGAATAAATCCTTCACCCCAATGTATTTTTCTGTTGCGCTCGATCCAGCTTACTTGACGTCTTTCTGATTTTGTCAAGTTGTAATAGGGAAATGGTGGCTTAATTAAGAACACTTGTATTTTGTTATCACACCATATAGCAATTTCTTTTATTATAAACTCATTTGCTTCTGTTTTGAAACCTTGAACGTCTACAATAGCAGTCATGATAATCTTCGCACTATATTACTCAAAGGCTTATATTCCACCAGACGATCGTTGATAATCAAACAATATGCGGCAGTATTATCTGGTATTGAAGTTGAACATTCAATTTCTAATCGAACATCGACTGGACCTGATTTTAGACTATCGTTTTGCCTTGAACAATCTAATATAAAAAGAGGAGCCTTTTCTTTAAAGTCCTTTAGACTAAGCAATGGGTCTGCTGGACTGTTGTAATACGACTGACGGAATTTGGCATACATTTCGTATAATATACTGTATTTGTTCTCAGAAAACTTTAAGCTCAAAAGTTCATATGGATAATATTGTGAATTCAAAAAGAGAGTGACATTTGTAACTTCACAATGATCAAATCGCGAACTGTCATTGAGTTTATTATTTTTTCTATTAGTTTGTAAGCAGAAAATTACATATCTAGGTTTCTCTAATTGTGACGCAGTTTTAACTGCCCACGAATGCTTTGTAGTTTTAGGAAGCAAAGGGTACTCATACAAATCCCAATTTCTAAATGCCATTTGAATAGGCTTATCCTTTTCTAGTAATTTTAAAAGAGCCAGTCTTTCTCGATCTGACACTTTTATATGTGGTACTCTCCATTGAAGCCTTTCTATATCTATTTTGCAATAAGCAATATCATCAGCAAGTATAACACTATTTAAATTGGAGTTACTTCTATTCAATATAAGTTCATGTTTGCAGTTTATTACAATTTTTTTATAGTCTTCCGCAAACCCTAAAATCTTATTTAAAGGTATTACAGCACTAAAATGGCCATCATTTTTAATACCGTTTGAATTCCAGCCCCATAAGGCAGCCACTTTATTTTCTGCTTCATTTAATGAGATATAAGATTTTATTGTGGACGTTATGCCGGAATTTTTTATACGATCTATTTCTATACCATTCATTTCGTACCTGATGTCTTGAAACAAGAACAAAATATAGTTATTACTAAATGTAACAATTTTTTCAATCGGCTTTCCATCTTTACCGAAGAATTTTGCTTGACCTTCGATGTAAATTGAACTGGCTGATGGTAACACGTATATATCTTGCTGGTGTATGGGAATTCTGATTTCGTCATTTTCTCTGAAGCAGTTATTGTAGGGATTGTAAGAATGGACTTCATAACTTTCGATTGAAGAATCGAAATGCGGTAAATCATTAATCTGTAGTATATTCATACTTTAAAACCTAAAGCTTTAAGAAAATCTATATTTGCTTTAGTCAACTTCCTCACTTTTTTCTTACGTCTACGCGTATTAGTGGTTGTAGAAGAAATAAGACGTTTTACTTTGACTGAAGGGTTTATATTATATTGTATCATTTTATTTTTCTTAAATGAAGACGCAGTTGAATATGTTCTACGAAGTTAATACTGTAACCAAACTGATCGACAACTTTAATAGATATAGATGAAATTGTATTTTTGTTTACCGGAAAATAAATAACGTTCTGAGGCGTTTCTATATATTGGTCGTCTACAACGGTATTAGGCACAAATTCGTGAATAATGTGAGTTGGTAATCCGTTGGTATAGGAACCGTATATCAAATCACATTCAATTCTGATAACAGATGAGGTATTGTTACTAAAACGACGACCTGATGTTGAGTTCAGTATTGAAAAGTATAATAATCCACACTCATATTTTCCAGATAAACTCAGAGGTGGTTGAAAATATGATTCTAATTCTGATTTATTGCCGGAGATAGTTACTGTAGTAGACATACTTGCATACTGAACTCTTTTCTTAAATTCTGTTTATTTTATTCCATGATTAATCCAAAAAAATCTTAAAAAGTTTAAACAAAGATGTCCGCAATGGAAAGGATGATTGCCTTGTACATTTTCATAATTGTAGTGAATTTTAGAGCCTAAATATTTTATTAATTCTTTTGGAGGCTTAAGATTTCCATAACTATCAAAATATTCGATATAATCTTTGCATTTTGCATAGGCTACCCAATGAGAGCCGGGGTTTTTAGAAATATCTAAATTAATAATACCACATTCATATTTAAAAGGGTGTGTAGGAAGTTCGTCTCTCATAAAGACACCTCTAAAATAAGGAATATTATTTCCATATTTTACAATGTCAAAATTAGTCAAGGCTCGATTGGGTAGCCGATACTTTAGTTTTTTTCTTTTGATACGAAAATTCCCAGACCATTTTTATGTGGCTTAACATGTAATCCATTTCCAATACAAAGGGCTTTCCATTTTTTCATTGTGTCTCTTCGATTCATCATATAGCTTTTTAGCCATCTTGAATTCATTTATAGTTTTAGCTATACCAGCCGCCCCGCCTGCTATGGCTCCCGCTGCGGATAATCCAGCAAAAATAGGAATCAAAGGCAAAACTCCACCCGTTTTTGGTATAGGAATAACGCGGGGAAGTTTAATAGAAGAATCTTCAACTAATTCTCTGGCAGCAGCCATAGCTAGTTTTATTGCCCCTTTCTTGCATTTTGGTTTTAATTTTTTCATTCGTTTTTTCGCGACAGTAAGAACATTTTTAAATTTATTTTTAAGTCCTTTTCCAGAAGTCCTTTTGCATGAAGATTTTTGGCTGTAAGTTTTTAGGCCAGTACCAGTTTTAATTTTGCTTGTCATAATATTGCTCACTAGACGCGCTGCAATTTTTTCTCCTGTACCTGCATCAGCTGCAACTATACGTTTTTTCGCCATTTTAAACAAAATCAAATCAGCCTTATGACGATCTTTTAAGTTCGAAGATTTGTGATATGCAATATCGTGTTCTTTACAATATTCGTCTAATTTGTTGATACCTTTATCACCACGCGCAAGTCTCCTAATTAATTTTGTACCTGGACCACAGTAATTGTATCCCGGCAAATGTAATTCAAATGGTAAATGGTTTATAAGCCAATTGAGAAGACTACTCTCTCCAGTGCCCATAATAAGACTGTTTAAAAATAAATTAAACACTTTATAAATATAATGCGTTGAATAAACAATTGACAGTTATCTAAGTTTATAAGTATAAATAATGGAATCAGACATTATTTTGCAATAATCTATTTAATTTGTTTCTTATAGCGCATTTGACTTATCTATCCAACTATTTTCTGCAGAAGATAAACCTAACCATTTTACTAAAACTCTGTTTCCTCTCTTTTTAAGAACTTTTTCGACTAGATACACATTAGGATGTTTAGTCTTTTGAAGTTCTTGCACATAAAATGCTCCTAAAATAGGCTGACCTCTAATAGTATCTTCAATTAAATAGGTGATAGGAATTGTATTACGTATTTCTCGAATTTTAAATATTTCTGTTGACCAGTTAGGTGTATATCCTTTTTCAAATGTTCCTTTGTACTTACTGATACGTACATAATCACCCACTTTATATCTTACTTTTACACTAACTTTTTTTACTAAACTTGCATAACGTTCTAATATACGTTTTTTATTTATATTATTCACATTCGCAGGGATTTCATCAATCGTTCTATGGTATGTGTGATTGTATTTATGAATAACATTATTGAGGGTATTATTTATCCAATTATAATTGCCTTTCAAACTGAATTCTTTGTACAATTTAGATTTCAATGTCCTAATAAATCGCTCGACTATTGAAGCTTTTTTTGATGAGAATGTTGAGTAATGATTAATATTATAAGATTGCATTAGATTTTGAAATCTATTATTATAAAACTCTGTCCCATTATCAGTTTGAATATTTTTAGGGACACGGCCTCTATCCAATAATATCTTAAAAGTATTACATACAATCTCTTTGTTTTTACTTTTGAGAGGAAAGGTCCAAGCATATTTAGAAAATGTGTCAATAACAGCGAGGATAAATCTAAAGCTTTTATTTTCTTTAGAAATAGATTGCATATCAATTAAGTCCGCCTGCCATAGATCGTCTATATCTTTCATAATAACTTTTCGTCGAGGAAAATTTATCCTGGCATTTTTATGAAGCTCATTTACCACATCGGCTTTGATCATGATGATTTTTCGTTCAAATTTATATTTTTGTCTTTTAGCTCAGATTGATTTAATAACAAATTTTGGTAATGATCGTGATTGTTAAGTATGTTAAACTGAATTAAATGTCTATTGCTGTTCCTATTTATTCCTTTATTATATTAGCTTCTTTTAGTTCTTCAATGATAGATAATATTTCATTATCATGATTTGTATTGCCAGCGTCTCTTGAAGCCATTAATAATTTTAATCTCTCAATCAATTCATTGGGATCATCCCAGTATACTAAATCAGTGTTGTTTTTAATTTTTTTTAGTTTTGGTAAGTTTCCTCCAAGTTTTGATTTAGGTTTACTGTCAGACGTTTCCGAAAACAAGGGTTTAATTATTTCCCGATATTTTTTACCTTTACTTGACTTTATCTGACCTCTGGGGCTAAAATTTCTTCTATGAGCATTTGTATAATGTAGCATATCTTTGTAGATCCGCTTATCTTCATTTGATATTAATTTTAAATCAGGCTTTCTTTTAAATAAAAGTTCTTTCAAACCTAATGTAAAGTTGTAAACTTTGTCATCGATTTTAACTAAAACGTTCTTATCATTATTCAAACTAGAAAATGATACTACTGAGTTACCCATCATGTAAGTCTTGTTTTTACTTCTAATTCCAAACGGTATATTAAGGTCATCATATATACCACAGATATCTTCTCCCTCTAATGATATTTCATCTAGCGATTCCTTTTTAGGGCTTTCAATGAATTGAGTAGAATCCAGATCTGGACTGTAACATTCTTCAAATTTACTCGATGAACTAGTATTTATATCATCGGACTCAATGCCTTCCAAATTAAGTAGTGTTTTATTTTCTACATTTTTATTTTTTTCCGCAGGTAAATTCGCGTCAACTAAAGACTTAAGGGGATCTGTTACAGGTTTTAGGACTTTATCGAGTGATAAATTCATCGAGTGTTCCTGGTTCTTCATTTGTTTTATTTTGTTCTTTATTGAGTTCACAGACTTCATTAATTCAATTTTAATATTTTTCTCCATATTTATATTAAAACAACTGTGTTCAGGGAATGAAGATCTAATACTGAATTTGTTATTCATGTTATTTATTATATATAAATTCAGTCAAATTTCAAAAATGTATCAAAATTCTGTCTGTACCTTCCATTATTTACGGGCGATTCTTTATTAATAAGTACGAAATTATATGGGTTACTCCAAATGGTTTTACAGATATCTTTAAACTGTTTCCATTGTAGATCGGAGCCGACATGTTCATCGTAAACATGTTTTAAATTCGTATCATCTTGTTTAAATAATATAAGAAAATTAACATTGTCACGTAACAATTGTTTCGGAATTTTAGAATAGGTTTGAGATAAATAAAAACAATCTATTTGTTTATGTCTGCCCATACAAAAATAATTACGGATATTAACTTGATTTTCACATGCAACATCATCAAAAATAAATACAGAGTTAGTCAAAGCTTCACTCGGAGCTATAACATCTTTATCATCTTTTAATTCATAGAAGTTAATCTGAGGAACTCTTTTTAATACCTCGCTCAAGAATCGATATTTTGGCTGAAAAGAAGTTTTGGAGTAAAGATAAAGATTTTTAAATTTCAATCCATTTTTATGTAACAGTAAGCTGATCATAACGTTTGTTTTACCACAGTTCGACGGACCACATATTATACAACGAATTGTATTTGGTAATAAAGCACTATGTCTGATTTGGCGAGAAGGTTCATTAAATTGTATACCGCTAACTTTCAGAGATATGGGTTGCTTAACCAACTTCATCTTGTCAATGATTATGTTGAATGGCTAACATACGTTTTTGTGTTCACTTTTTATACTAAAAAGGGGAAATTATGTAAAACATAACATGACATTTTGTTACTATTTCTGTACCTACATGTTTAGATAAGTTTTATTAACATAAGTAAGTATGTAATTACTCGTAATAAACATATTAAATCAAATTAAGCATGTGCACAATATGCATATAAATAATAATATCATATTAGACATGACTATTCAACTAACGCGTTTCTACAGGTTTAGACAGATTTATTTCATTATTGAAATCGTCAGCAAAAATATTATATGAAACATGACATGACAAAGAATATTCATTTATCGCGTTTCTACAGGTTAAGACAGGTTCGTTTAATTATTGAAATCATTAATGAAAATATTGCATTCTCGCATTACTCAATATCAAATGCCACTGTTTAAAATAATCCACATCTAAGTTAGGTAGGTAGTCGCTTCATTTCATTGCAGTATTTGCCATAAGCTGGACCTCTTGTTTGTCAATTAAACTACAATTGCCTGGTAAGTTTTGTTTTTTTTTTTTTCTATTTTATTTTAATGCCATGCATTTTTTTTTTACTTTCAATAAGTGTTTAATAATTAATATTAATTTATTTACAGAATCATGTCTCTGGCACCGTCCTACAGCCCCTCTATAGATATCGCAGATAATTTACGTGAGGTAATTAAATATTGCGTTTATCTTAACTTACTTAAATCCATTTTTCATATTACTTGTGTTATTTATTTATTGAATGACTGTTTTTTTTTTTTTTTTTTTTTCAGAATTTAATAGGAGATGCGGACCCAATCACCAATCCTTTTTATTATGCTCAGGATAGAGAAAGCTGGTATGCAGAAGTAGCAGCCAAATCTCGCGAAGAATATAAAAAACAAAAAGCAGAGGAACAAGAAGCAATAAAGAAGAAAAAAATTAAATCAAAATGTTTTAAAAATACCTCTTTTGTTATGCGTAAGGAGCCGGGTCAAGTTCGTAATTTAATACAAATATACATACATAATTTGGACAATAGTAATATGGATAAAATAAACCTTGATCCTGACAGCGCGGGTGTGAGTGTGCAATATTTAGTGACTAGTGATTACGATGACGTCATGAATGAGACTGAACATTTAGTTAGTAAAATAGTCAAAAAGTTAAGCAGACATAATGTGTAATCTTTTATTAAATACTGTAATCTACTTATTATTATTGTCATGATAAATTATATTATTTTAAAAAAATCTGTTTATTTCATATTGGAACAATAAATTTTTAAAATATATAAGATTATATAATACCTTTATTATAATGAATACTCAACCCAGTAAATATATTGTAAGTACATAGTAAAAAATAAAAAATTATTAACCTAACTAACAATTTTATTATATTTATGCTTGTTATTAGGTCAGTGACACATGTTGTAAATAAAAATATTTTTACACTAACAATATAATATTTTACTGTACATCTTACAAGCAAACTTAAATACAAGAAGCTTACAAGTATTTTGTTTTTTACAATAAATTTAATATTAACCAAAACATTTGTTTTACTCAAAATGTTGTTGTATAATTTTGCGCCTAAACCTACAAATTCCGTTATAATTTCACCACCTAATTTATCTTTTAAATAATCAGGTATTTTAATTAGCTTTTGGAATATTAAATAAATTATCCTTTTCGAAATTACTAATTAACTACAAACAAAAATATTTAGATAAAGTATAGGCGCAAAAGGCTGGAGGTCAGAGTCCGCAATTCCGCATTGACAAACATTTTCATGACGTAGCGCTAGGTGACTTAACATGTGACATGTCATTTGTCACTGTCACTTTAAAACAAAAATATGTCGCAAAATCTCTATTTTACTATGCCAACCAAATAAAAACACAAAGAAAAATACGAAAGTTGTACGATGTGCCTACAAAATAGGGCAAGGTACTCAGCATTCATAGGATGAGCATGACGACCCATCTTATTACTGGTTTTCAGTGTTGCCCAGTCTTGAACGTTAACGCCGTAACTACATTTCCAAGTCTTCATTGTTGTATTGAAATATGTGCAGCAAATCTAGCATGGCAAGTGTGCATAAACTATTAAACTACCTCCTACTATTATATAACTACTAAGATTATAATTCCTGCTTATATTTTTATATTAATTAAACCCAATACTAAAAAAAAAACTGATATTTAGCTATGGGACTGATTTCTTTAACTTATGTGTCTATATTATTTTAATATAACAGTAAAATACTGAACCACAATGCTTTATTCTTGTGAAAACAATGCGTATAAAAAGAAAGCTCACAAAGCCGCTACACTTCTACTCACAACAATCTTCTGCATAGTCAAATATATTAGAGTACTTGAGACATCAAATCCCAGTCTATTTATTTAAGTTTAGTTATTTTCTTTATGCTTTAGGTTCTCCACACAGAATTTACTAGTTAACTAGTTAATAGAGAGTTAAAAATTACCGCTGCCATTCCAAGATCCTGTGAAAGCTGGTCTGTTGCCACACTATGCGGTCATAAATCACTAATGGACTAAGACAGCAAGGTAACCATTTGTATTAAACATGTATTTGAGCTGAGAATTGAACTCAGACTCAGGTTATAGGTACTTAGGCAAATTATATTTATTACACAAATACAAAAATGAAACAAGAAACATTATGATTCATAAGATTTTTTTATTTATGCATTAAACAAAGTAAATACATGGGTAGATACATAGTCACAATTATAGCTCTAAATTATTGTAACATTATAAACATAAAGTAAATACATGGTAGATACTAAAATTAGGTAGGTATGTAGATACATAGTCACAATTATAACTTTAAATTATTTTAACATAAACAATGGTAGATTCTAAAATTAGGTAGATTCACAATTTTAGCTTTAAATTACTGTAACATTATAAACAGAAAAGATAGTAAATACAGTCACAATTATAGCTTAAAACATAGTACGATAATGACCCCAAGGTACAGTATAAATTATATTTCTTTTAATTTGACGTTTGTCATCATTTCCGTTGAGTACTAATTTATTAATTTTCTGTGTATACAACTTGTGATTTTTGGATCGAATGACATACATAGTATCTCTGAAATTTATATCATTATTCAAAGTATTTTTATATTTTTCAATTGTGAGCCTATTAGAAATAGGTTTTTTAACTCCTTTAGCTTTTTTAATTGTATTATTTAAACTATTTAAACAGTATAATTTAGCCCTCAAACCAATAAACTCTGTAATGATATCACCACCCATCTCATCTTTAAAATAGCCAGGTATTTGTTTATTCACTTTTGGAATACCATAAATATTATTGTCTTCAAAGTTGCTTGTATCAAAATATTTTATATTTTGTTTCATGTCTTTATAAAAATCATCAGTTTGTATTAAATACAAGAGACTATCAGTATCAGTATAACAAAGGCTTATGTCATTTTTGTATATTTTCTTCATAACAGAATAGTGAAATTGATATAAATGACGCTTTGCTAACTCCAGTATCGTAAAACCAATATATATTGGTCGATCTAAAACTACTTTAGCAGGCTCTAATTGAATAGCAACAAGGTTCTCTGAAATAATAGCCATATTTTTAAAATTAGGGGCGCTCACATATTTTTCTGCCCCTTTTATTTTATTGGTCTTATTAAAGTTATCTTTCCACACATTAACTAATTTAACATCTACTTGTTTCCTTTTGTTTTCAATTGTTTTACCAAATATTGAATTATTTTGCTTCTTGAAAAAATCTCTTTCGAATACTGAGTTAGCTTTTTGTCTAAGTATTGTATTAAGATTTATGTATGGTTCTAAGATATTTTTTTGAGTAAATGCTAGAATTTTATGAATATTTAATAATATAAGACCATTCTTTAAACATTCTTGTAAATGAACATAGTGAATGACATATCTATATTTATCATACAGATTAGCAATTAGTTTTGTGTTTTTGTCATCACATGGAACAGGAACGGGCATTTTTTCTGGTGCAAATGGCAAATCAGAATGTTCGTCATGTATATCAGGCGGATAATGAATATCAACTTCAAGTATGTACCCTTCATCACTATCAGCAGTAACAGATGCAATTTCAAATAAAGCTATTTCAGATTTTGTTAAAAACCTAAAATTTCCTGTGGGAAGTCTTTGTGTCATAGCATGCCCATACAAATTGACACAATCTAAGTAAACTAAAAATGTATCGGGTTCTTTTTCGTTATAGTCTGGCAAATATTTATTATTAGCCTTTGCATATCGCAGCGAACATTGGGCAAGACCTCCTCTAATACCCTTTTCTAGCATTTGATATATTTCTATATCAGATATTAAATCTAATTCTACTTTAGTTAACAAGAGCATGGCGTCCCAGCTTAATGATGGTGATGAAACGTAATGACAAGGGTCAAGCTCATAGTGACATAAACTCATAGATCGGAATTTCTCAAATACATCGCACAATAGTAAGACATCACATTTCAAATATAAATCAGTATATTCGCCTAAATTCTTAATACCAAATATAGCCCACATCTTTAAAGCGTGATTGTAATCGTCAGTAGACACTGTATCGGATGTGAGTTTATTATAAAAATTTGAGCGATCTGGTAACTGAGTTTCTGCATATCGTTCCCAGGAGTCTATATAGTCATAGCAATACACGCCTTTCCTAAGGCATAATTGAAATAATTTTTTATCAATGAAAAATGATCGTAAATGCTTTAAATCATTGGAGTCCAATGTCTTTACTAAGTTGTCTAAACTCGAACTTAAGAAATTAAAAGAATCTATAAATTTTAATTGGACTACTTTCTGAGAATTAAATGGAAAAAATTTGGTAAAAGAAATATATTTTTCCTTAGTCTTTGGAATTAAATTGATTCGACCGGAAACACTTGAAAGTTCTTTTATAAATAAATGACAGTCATATCCTGAAAGATTATGAAATATTATGGGAATAAATTTTACAGACTTATTATTTAAATTGCATGAATTATGAGCTGGACCCCGATATTTACCTGTGAAATGATCATGGTCATGAACAATACAGTCATTATTAGAAAAATTTTCTTTACAAATATGACATACTGTAGCAGTCTTAAATGAAAGAAGCTCTTCATCATTCAGTGGAATCATGTCTCTAGGCAAAGATAAAATGTCATATAAAGTTTCTAAATCCTTAGCAATAGAATCTACAAACTTTTTTGAACAATTTGGACCTCGATAAGATACTAAATTATTAAGCTCTGGATTACTCTCACAGCATATATAATAGGCGAAACAAGTTGCTTCATGAATTTGTATGTTTTCGACATACTGACTTTTATTTTTATCTGAATATTCTCGAAGTAAGCTTTCAAAGTCTCCATAAATAACAATAGGAATTCTTTGAGTTCTTATATAATTAGAAAATCGAAGCTTGCTATTCTCTTCTGGGAGCAGTGTTTGTATTCGTGCGCAATTATGATTATTTAGTTTTGTCTCTGAATCAAAATATATAAAACATTCATCACATAAGTGAATTTTAGATTTGTGTTTTGTTAGTTGATCATGCACTAGTCGCGCGAAATTTTTTATTAAACAGAAATGACTTTTGTCTCCTCTTTCAATTAGTAATAAATTTACGTGGGTCAGTTTCCGTTGTAAAGTTTTGTATAATGGCCCAGTAATAGTGTTATTTTTTTCTAAACCATAAACATTTACACTTATAGTCGGATTTTTTTTTTCGAATTGTTTTATGTCATCAAATGTTGGTGGGAAAGATATACCATTTATATTTAATAAATTTAAGTAATGTGGATATGATGAAACTCTATTACTGTTATGCCGTGCTGGATACATATGTGCTACAATACACCAGAGAAAGCAATGTCTATCTTTATTGCAAATGTTAAGACATGATTTTGTTTTAAGAATTTTTAGGGGTAAAGATATGTAACTGCCAGCTTTTAAGGGATTATACTTAACTATATTCATTTCCAAATGATTAATCGACTCTATAGCCCAGCCAGATTCTGACATTTCAAATTCGGTGCATTTATACAGCAATTTTTGCACACATTCTTCAAAAAATAATTTTATATTAGTATTTTGTATTATCACATAATACTTTGTATTAAAAGATTTCAAAGACAATTCTTCATTTTTAGGTAACTTGTACAATACAAAAAGCTCAAATTGTATTTTAATCGCTCGGTGTTTTATTCGCAATGTCTCAATAATCTTGTAAACCATGCTAGAAATATCTGATAAAAATATCTCTGGTGATATGTTATCTGTATTCATAGGATTAAATCTGTAACTAGCAATTCTATTTTTAAAAGCTGTAGCTATTATTTGCACATTATCAAATTCAGTACTCAACAAACAGTTTGATTTATGTATATTACTTTTCTTATGTGATGAATATTTTTGAACATAAACTTTACAATCTGGGCAAAATTTCATGTTTGTTTGGTTATGTTAAATACAAAAAGTAAAGCAGTACCTAATTCATAAATTTAATCGTAAATTCAATTAGACAAAATATAAAATATTTATTTTGAGCTATAGTTGATATATAAGTTTTAATTTAGTACTTAAAGGTCATAATTTTTGATTACTTCAAGATTAAAAGTTCAAGGTCACAATTACTGATCTGGATTTATTAAGTTCTTAAAAAATAAGATTCAAGATCATATTAAATGGTCATGAATTTTAAAATTTGACATTCATTAATTCGAGTTTATTGGCTTTTGGATTTTGGCTTTTGGTTTTTGTTTTTAGTTTTTTGGTTTACTGAAAGAAAATCATACAAATAATCATTATAAATATTATATGAGTAAGTACTCATGCAATATTATTTCATTACAATTATCTGAGGAAATAAACATTAAAAAATATCAATTATAGACTTTATGCATAGGTACTTACTTACTTAAATTCAACAATATAGAACATGCTTTTCAAACAAGTTTAATATAATTATTAATATTATTCAAAAGAACAAAAAAGGAAAACATTGAAAAATATAGGTATATCATAAGTAGGTATTTTAAATGGTTTTTAAATATGTAGGTACAATATTATGGGTCCTTTAAATAGGTACTAGTAGGACACTTACCTAATTTTAAAATACGTTTGACTGATAGAGTATCGGTTGTATCTTCCGATAATCTTCTTTCGCAACAGTCACAAGTTTTGTGACTGCTTTCCACACCGGACTGCTGTCGTCAACAGCCGATTTGTAGGTAACTAGTGCTCGTTTCCAGCGGTCATTGCTGAGCACCTCCGCTTCTCGAGCGTTGTAAACACGCAGTTCCACGTAGTAGTTGCCCTGCCGGGTGGGGTCCCGCTGAAGTGTATAACCGGAACCACTACGTCTTGATAAGAAGCTCCGCAACGCAGCCGCTCGAATGGGTTCACCACCAAGTTCTTGCTCGTTCTGAAATTTAAAAATGATTATCATTAGAAACAAGAATAAGTTTAAAAAACTAAAAATTTTATCCGTAGTCGGGACTACGGATAAAATTTATATAGCCTATGTCACCCGGGCTATTCTTACGAATTCATTGACACCTCATTTATTAAAATCCGTTGAGTAGTTTAGGCGCTGTGGTGGAACATACAAACATACATACATAGACTGCCAAAATCATTACCCCTCCTTTTGGCTTCGCCGTAGTCAGGTAAATAATTTAAAAGGAAAGCATGACAGATTCTGAAAAAAATATACTGAACCATAAATTTTACCTAACCCCTCGGGAATCGTATTTAGAACATCAAAGTCTAACTAATATGCTAAAATAATGGAAAATAAAAGGACTCCGTATTTACAAATAAAAAAACTTCAGCATACCTCTGAATCCGACAGCTTCCTTTTTTTGAGCGATTTCGTTGGCGCTGGCAAATCAACTTCTGTCTCCGAGTCGGACCCAAAAAAGCTAGATTTGACCACCGCCGGAGCAATTTTTTTCACAGAATTTTTATTTGTTTTTCCGACAACCTTTTTCCTTATCTTCTTTTTTTCTACCGACGGCGATGGCTGAGATGGTGGTATTTCGCAGTCAGAATCGAAGGGATTGGTCGACCTAAAATTAAGAACACCATAAATAAATTTCACTCACAAATTCAACTTACTATTAGATTATTCGATATAAATAGTGATTGTAGAGTTGTACGTACATACTTCCTGTTCTCTTGTTCACAATATATTGTAAAATATTATTGTCAAAGACAAGCTGCAAGTGCAGGAGATGTGTGCTAATTAAAATGAAATTATGCCATGCAGTCTTATTTGTAGATCACATTTTTAAGCAGTGGTTTTAGTGACAAATCGCTAGCTAAGTGAGAAAGCGATTTTGATATGTGTGCTAAAAAATGAGTTCTATGTTATCAGCAAATAAGATCTAAAATTAATTGATTGTTACTTACTCAATATGACCACATGCTTACTTTCCTTATTCGGCGATGGCGCCGCTCCGTCGCGTATACCTGAGACGATTTTCTAAAAAGGAATTGGTATGTACTCTCTCAGAACAATAAGATCGATACCTATCTATCACTGGGTAACTTTAAAACCAAATTAAGTATGTTTCTATTGAAAAATGTAACCAAGTCCAATATTTTTTTCCTAGTTTCATGTCACACCCAAACCGAAACGTATATCTGTATGTCATACAAATATTTGCTCGCGTGGTAATCAAACCCGCGACCCGATAGCAGTAGCCAATGGCTTATCCACTGCACCAGCTGGGTACCCGATCGATATGTCAAATTAAAGGGAGAGATTATTTATTGATTAGTAGATGATTGTGTGCGATAAGAAATTTCATTGTTTAAAATGTTAATAGCATTTTAATAAGCGGTGTTTACCTATAAGTAATTGTTACATTGTTTTTATTTTTGGGCATGTATTAGTTTTAAGTAGGTATTCATGTAAATCATGTTTTTTTTTTTATTAATCTTAATAAATAAATAAAATAAAAAGTGTTTGAACTAGAATGTACATTTTTTTTTAAAGACTACTCCCGCAGTATGGTGCAAGCCCCGTGTCGCGGGGACTTTACAAACATACATGTCACGGACACAAAGAACACCCAGACTCAGAACAACAATTTGTGGATCACACACAGTGGCGTCCTGTGTGGGAATCGAACCTACAACCTCTTGCGCAGCAGTCGGACACACTCCCACTGCGCCACAGAGGCAGTCATACATACGCATACATAATTATATTATTTAGAGTTCAGCTCCAAATCAAACGGTTGATTAGTTTCTCAGACTCGCGTCGATAAATGCATCACACATTGTAGTTATTAATCGCTCGCGTATGTGTAGAAAATTGGGGGTTCTGGATCATATTGCATGTGTAGAAAATTGGGGGTTCTGGATCATATTGCATGTGTAGAAAATTGGGGGTTCTGGATCATGTTCTATGTGTGGAGAATTGGGGGTTCTGGATCACGCGCCGAGCGAAGCGAGGAAGTGATCCAGAACCCCCAATTATACCCTACTGTTGTTGTACCTATATTATTTTTTGCTCTTTAGTTACCTTATAGGTATTTATATTGGAGGTTGGTTTTTATTTATTTGTATATTTTATATTTTATTTTTCTGTCAATTATTTTTTTTCTAGGCGTCCCCTTTACTGCCAAGGAGTCTCACGCAGTGCAAGGGTTACTGCACACACTAGGTATCTTAGCGCGCAAGGACCTGAAGGCGCATGAGGACGCGGAGTGCGTGCGACTGATGAAGGAAGCCGGGGCCATTGCGCTTGCCGTCACTAATGTGCCTGAGATCAATAAATGGTGAGTCTATATTAAGTTACTGTGTGCCTATATTATAAGATATACCTACCAATATTCATCATTGTCTTATTGCATCTTCTGTTGTATTAATTAGCCAAATATAAAGACGTGTCGCACAACAATTACCCACAGAGATGACTATACAAGGTTCAAGTCGAGTCAAAGAGAGTTGTCTTTTTTTTCATAATTAAACAAAAAAATAAGTGTATTAAGCATTTCCCAGCGGCTTCGCCTTCCTAAATTTGATTTTGATTGAAATTTGAAACCTCCGTTTGGATGAGGAAATAAAAATGGGGGACTTACATTTATCATCACCGACCAACAGGGTTGGTGGTGATAAATGTAAATCCTCCATTTTTAGGGTTTCGTAGCCAAAATGGCAAAACAAGTCCGTTCGTCCGTCCGCAGCCTAGCTAGAGTGTTCGTGCTAGAAAGCTGTAATTTTACATGGAGTGTATCCATGTAAAATTACAGCTTTCTTACGCAGACAAAGTGAAAGATTTTTTTTTCCCTCTATTAGGTACAGTGGGGATGTGTTTTTTTTTCACCTACTTCATCGTGTGGGATACTATTAGGTAGGCCTTTTAAAAACGTTTAGGGGTTGTGAAGACCATTTTTCGATTTAGATATCCGTTTGTGAAATATTAAGCTTTAAAGTGCAAACTTTTCTAGTTAGATTCTAGTCGGCATTATTAGGATGGGGAATACGGAAACTTACATTGTGCGTGGCCCGACATGCACTGGCCCGGTTTGTTGACTATTAGACAACGTATCTGGATGAAACATGAACCAAATTTTAAGTTATACGTATAACAATATGTTTGTGAAAATCGCACTCAATTTGTTGCATAAGTTTTTGCTTGATGCACCGATAGACAAACAAAGATTATGTCACGAATCGTAGCTAGTACCTACACTTTTAGAACATTCTATATTTAGCTAAAATGTTGTTACAACTGGTGTATGATACACCAGGATGGAGACCCGCAACATGGTGTACGGCCAGACCCGCAACCCGCACCACACGGGCCGCATCACGGGCGGCTCCAGCGGCGGGGAGGCCGCACTACAGGCATCTATCGCTGTACCTATCTCTATATGTAAGTATTACCTACTAGCTCTCTATGTTATTTTTTTGGTTTACAGAAAGGCGAAAATTTAAATAAAAGTCGTATAAAGTCAATGTTCGTAAACTTTCGCGATTTGTACACATTATAGAATTTTATAAGCTACGAAGCTACGGGTCTTAATCGCATAAATACTTTATTTTAAGGCTAAATACCTTTATTTTAAATACAGTCTACCCGTGACCACGGCCGTTGCAATATGGTCGAAACGTCGGGCAATAAATAAAGATATTTAGCCTTAAAATAAAATATTTACGCGATTAAGAAGTAGCTTATAAAATTCTATAATCGCATAAAGTCGTTTTTAAGTTACTTACGTGACGCGTTAGGAGTATTCACAGGCTTTGTGACGTATTTATACTATGTATTCAGCCTGTATCGGTCCACTGCTGGACATAGGCCTCTCCTATCTTACGCTATCTTACGCCACTACATCCGGTCCTCCGTCTTCCGCATCCAATTCATTTCAGCGTCTTTCTTTAAGTCGTAGTGACGTTAAACTTAATAGATTATAAACTATTTATACCTGTTGTATTCAACATTTGTCAACATCGTGGAATCCAGTGATCAGCAAGTGTATACACCGCCGAACAAACATTACGCGCCAGTGTGCAGATGTCGTTAGTGTTGTGTGTGGAAGTACCGACGGTTCCGTAATAGTGAGTGATAAAAATCAATAGTTCGGTAGTTTCCGAAACCCGCGCTTCTCGGAGGCGACGCTGAGCTGAATCAGTCTACCCGTGACCACGGCCGTTGCAATACGGTCGAAACGTCGGGCAATAAACAAAGGTATTTAGCCTTAAAATAAAATATTTACGCGATTAAGACCCGTAGCTTATAAAATTCTATAATGTGTACAAATCGCGAAAGTTTACAAACATATATTTATACCTGGTACTATTATTGTGGTGACGGAGTAAGAATACAAAGTATCATCCATCACCCCATCTCATCCTAAAGGTTCATTTCCGAGCATCGCGGCCGATCGCGAGTCGCTCGCGGCTTACAACAAGCGGCTGACGCTCGCGGCCGATGCGACAATATTCACAGTGCGCGCGCAGGCCTACGACAGTCGTCGGCCGCGCGCGACTGTCACTTACCTCAGCCGCTTGTCGTAAGCCGCGAGCGGCTCGCGATCGGTCGCGATGCACGGAAATGAACCTTTAGTGTCTTCAGACTAAGGCAAATACACTGCAAACGTAAACAGGGAGGAAAAAAAATTAACAACTAACTTTTGTCACAGCTATTGTTAAGTATTGAAAAAAGAATGGTTGCTAACTAACTTTTTTAGTATTACAGTCATAATCATGTTATACCTTTTTAAAATGCTTAAGATCAGCCCTTTAATTTGATACCCATATTGCAGTATTCGAAACAATTTGTTTTTTCATACCTCTTTATTTTGACATCTCACAGTCGCCATGTTTGTTTTTTTCAAACGTCACCTATCTAAAATCACTTGGGCGGTCAAGACGAATCTAACGACGTCTTATTTATGTAAATCCGTGCAGTGGTTTGGGAGATATGAAGTAATAAAGAATATTACATACATACAAGATACGCGCGAAAAACATAACCGTTCCTTACAATCAGGTAAAAAGTGAGGGAAACTCGAAACAAAACCCGGTATGACTCCCATAAGACACGAGTCAGGTCCTACAACCGATCTAGTGCCGCATGTATTCACTAGTCATTCCTGTGGGTTCTGTCAGTTAGATCGAGAGGGTGAAGTTCTGGGCATGCTATGTTGTACCCATTGAGGTTGATATATCCAATCTCATGTACTCATCTTTTAATATCTCTCAGTCCTCTAATATGGTGTATAATATAATGGTGGCAGCACCTTACCTGTATATACAGTTTATAAACAAAGATACATTGTAAACATTGCAATTTGAAAAGAGTGGCCTCGAGTTTTTATTGCCCGTTCCTTTCTCGGGCTTTACCTATTGTTTGCGAACAGGCATTCAATCAATCGATTCTACATGTACATGTAGAATCGATTTTTCACAAGTGTAGTATTTTGTTTCATATGTGATTGAATTGATGAAGATTTTTATTATTATGCTAGCGCCACCTAAATCGCATTGCAGGATACAGCGTCCCTGGAGAGGGTAGTCACTAGGGATGTTACGGATATGACATTTCAGATCTGGATACGAATATAACATTATTTCGGATTATCCGTTAGTTTCGGATAGTATAGTTATATATATAGTTTTTGAGGAATCTAAGTAAAGTAAAATACTAATTAGTAATTTAAAAAAAACAATCAGTCATTTACTTATGTAATTATTATAGCTATCTACACATTTCTTAAGTACCTACTTAAAAAATGATGTAAGTATTATATTTTTTAATATCTCTTTATGAGTTATTCCAACACATCATCAGTCTGCAAGAGACACGCGCTCGGCCAGCAAAACCAAAAACTAGGTTTTTGATGAGAAGTATAATTTTTATACTCCGCCCATATCCGAAATTATCCGAAACTTTTATATCGGATTCGGTTACGGTTACGAATAGTTTTTTATTTCGGATATCCGATAGTTTCGGTTTAGGTTACGGAGGTCCATAACATCCCTGGTAGTCACCAGCGAAAATGCTGAGGCTGATCAAGATGAATCATCATCACGTCAATGATGATGATACATCTTGTATTTGTATTGTATAACAGAATTAGTGTATTTTTGTATCAGATGTTGTTGTGTTTTTCAGGTTCAGACATCGGTGGTTCTACTCGCATGCCGGCATTCTACTGTGGACTGTACGCTCTGAATCCTACCGGCGGACATACTAGTATTAAAGGTAATATTATTATTTCGTCATCCTATTTATCACCAACTAGCTATCCCGCGTAACTTCGTCTGCGTAAATTTTCCCCGTTTTTGCAACATATCTTATTTCTGCTCTACTCTTATTGGTCGTAGCGTGATGTTATATAGCCTATAGCCTTCCTCGATAAATGGGCTATCCAACAGTGAAAGAATTTTTCGATTCGGCTTAGTAGTTCCTGAGATCTTCACATTTTACCAGTTTAGGCATGCAAACACAATAACATTTTCATCACGCTACTACCAATAAGAGCGGAGCAGCAATAAAAAATGTTGCAAATAATTAAATATATGTAATTATTCAAGTTTATCATTTCAACTATTCCAATTAAAATTCACAAATAAAAATAAATAAATTGGTACAATAAAATACAAATAGTTTCGTCATGAAATTAAATAAATAAAATTTGAAAACGAAAATATATATAGTTCATAATAATTGTTAACAATTACGTGTACTTTTTTAATTATATTCAAAAAAAATTTTGATTGAATAAAAAGTGTGCAGTATTAACCACTTTTTTAGTTCCTTTCTGAACTTCGCAAGCAGCATCTTCAAATACCCATCAACATCTAATACCCTTCTACTTCTCTGTCCGTCTCATAACTAAGCCATAATTCATTCCTCTTTCCCGGTTCAGGCTTCTTGTCTTTGGAATGCGTTTCCTGTGGAAATCAGATTATCCACAAGCCGTTTCGGATTATAAAAGTTATTACTTAAACTATATATATATATTTTTTTTTTTTATATGATATACTGCACTTTAAGGTACAAAGTTCTAATTTGCTATCTGAACTTAAATTTTACACTCCAAAAACGCGTACGAGACATGCCCCTCTGTTCGGCACCTCTACTCACCGCACCAATTACGCTACTAATGCAGTAATGTCCCGTTTACCTAGATTATATAATAATAAATATAAGGAATTAGATATTTTTAATTGTTCTAAAGCAGCTTTAAAAAAATATATATCTCGCAATTTCCTAGATCCATCTTCTTGACCACTTCCAATGATAATAGAAGTATGTGCACGGAAGGCAATGAGCCATTCCCTTCTGAGCACAGCACGCGATAACATAATAACATTTACTTAGTTAAATTTTTATATTACATTTTAATTATTGTATTCCTCTTCGTGCATCTTCATTGGGACCCACGCTATTGATATTAATTAAGTGCCTCTCTTTATAAGTTAGATTTATTCGCTTGCTTGCTACTCTAAGTTGTTTGTTAGCATAAAGTTATTTTTTACATACAAGATGTATGTAAACGTGCTTCCTTGTGTGTGAAACGGGTGTCTCCTTAATATATTTCACATATCCTTTACTCAATATGAAAAAAAAAAAAAAAAAAATAGTAATGAATATTATACTGTTATTCCTATATAACCTGTAGATCATGTTGTGAAACTCTGTTAGTGGCTAAAGTGTACGATTATTGTAACCATATCATTGTTTTATGTAAAAAAGCTGTTGAGTTTCCGAAATAATAAATAAATAAATAAATAGAGAAGTTTTCTGGAAGATTCAGCAGAGAAATCATCATGTAAGGGCGCTAATGTTCGTGTTCGTGTCTTCTAGGTTCGACTCTCCGTTCAGGCCTTGACCCTACGATGGCGTCCATCGGCTTCGTATCCCGGCACTGTGAGGACTTAGCGCCACTCACTAAGATCGTAGCAGGAGACAAAGCGAAGGACTTGGATCTCGATAGAGTGGTTGATGTTAAGGTAAGGACTTGTCTTATGAGCATATTATTGTGTCACGGGAGGTTGCTACACGCAGCCGCGAATCAAGGATCAAGTTCTGGGGGGGGACTTTGACCCAACACCTGCCAAGTGTGAGTAGATTTGCTCGTTTTGCCCGTCAACGCGGATCAAATGTATGGCGAATACTTGATAATTCATAAGTCTGGAGGGGGAGGGGGAGGAATTGCCCCTGTTGCACCCCCCTTGGATCCGCGCCTGACTACACGCGTGTATGTGTGCCTGGGCCGCTCTTGTAAAGTGCTGCAGCAGGTGGTGTACCAGTTTCGACAAAGTTTCTGTTAATACAAAATACCTTCAGTACCCTTGAACACCAAACGTACATACACACACACACACACACACACACACACACCATCACGCACACGCACACAGACAACACACAAACGTCTAGTAACACTAAGATAGATATTATATCCTTTGTTTGTATAACCTAAATATAATAATGTCATAACATTGTACTTATATTATAAGGCGAAGACTCTGGACTCTGAAATACAGTTCACACTAGTTCAGGGCCCAGAGAATTCACAACTTTCGTATAAACAACTTTGTCAATAAATATTAGTGTTATTATAGTAATAAGATTGAGTCCAGTAACTGTCAGAATATTATTGTAAAAGACAATCAATGTTATTGTTTTAGGATGTCCAAATGAATTTTAGCCATAGCCCACTGTACACAAATCTCGTTCGAACTCTTTCGAATGGTAACTGAAACAGCGCACGTTGTGATCATCCGTAAGTGCGTGGATTTGTTGTGACGTGTGAAGCGACGGTGGACTCGCAGTTGTGAGGTCGCGTGTTCGAATCCTACCCATCACACTACCGACGTGAGCCCACTCCTAACACAAGCCTTAGAGTTTAGCTGTAGGGGTTAACAAGATTGCTAGTAATGTGGGACCTAACCCCACATTGCTAGTTATCTTTAAAAATTGTTGAAATTGCTTTATAATAATAATATTTATTTATTTCAGGTGAAAACCCATCTTACAATTATTCATTAAATTTTTACGATAAAAGTGATAAAAAAAAAGTTAAAAAAGAAAGTTATAAGTAAATAAAAATTCTTTAACTTGTATTTAAATTTTCGGAGAATTTGTATTTTATTATTGTTATTTTTATTATGTTTTAGAAACTCAGATATTTCTACGTGGAGACCGCTCAAGATCTTCGTGTGAGTCCTATTTCTCAAGAATTGAGAGATGCCATGACCAAGTATGTATTACAATAACAATAAGCTTTTATAAAAGCTTTCTTCCTTTTTGAAAATACTACTCCAGCAGTAGGGTACAAGCCCTGTGTCACAGGGGACTTTATAAACATGTACGCATGGACACAAAGTACACCCAGACCCGGAGCAACAATTTGTGGATTACACAAAGTGGTGTCCCGTGTGGGAATCGAACGACCTCTTGTGTAGCAGTCGGACACACTCCCAACGCGCCACAGAGGCAAGAGATAGATGAACTGAACTTGCAAGTACTATAAAATAAACAATATTCCAGCAATAACTTGAAAGTTCTGAACAAATATGTAAATTAACAATATAACCTGTATAAGAATTAATAACCAAAACAGACACTATATTCGCAGTTATGACGTCATACTTTTTATACAAACTAGTGCGTAAATAAAATCTTAAACATATTACCATCATTTTCAATATATTACTCAGCGGTAAGTCGCGGAACTAATAAGGCAGACAAACTATAAGTCCTTCCAGCACTATAGTTGATTCCGTGTCTGGGTGTTATTTATCTATAATAAGTATGTATTTAGAAATATTTATCAGTTATCTGGTTCTCATTGAACAAGCTCTGCTTAGTTTGGGATCAGATGGCGTTGTGTGAATTGTCCCAAGGTATTATTATTATATCGCTAAGTGTGGCTTTACGTTAGTTCCGTAAACGGGCATCAGATACTTTGAATTGTTTTTTTTTTTACAGAGTGATAACAAAACTAACAGCCGAGGCACCCTCTTCCGACCTGGCACCCAAACCGTTCTACCACAATGGTTTCAACCACATGTACTCATTGTGGAGGTACTGGATGACCAAGGAGACTGAGGTGTTCGCCAAGATGCTCACCAATATGAAGGGAGAGGCCAAGTTCGTCCAAGAACTGCCTAAGAAGGTGAGGTGTTTAACCAACGTCTATTTATAATATAGTACGGGTTCCTTAAAACAAATTTTAAAATGATACATTTCAAGCTGGAATTGCTATGGTAGCTTCGTTTTGACGAGATGCCCAACTTTATGTATACGACAACTTTATATAGTGGTACGTTAGTGAAAAAAACAGGTTTTAAATATGTGGAATACTATGATCCTCATACATCAACATAGGCCGCAGTTAGTTTACCAACCGCAAATAAAATTGTTATTAAAAAATGACTTTTATAATGCAACGTTTATGGCTTTTACTTATGCTAAGTGCTATGTAGCTTGTAGTAAAAACCAAATTCGTTGCATCACAAAAAAAAATATTACAAATTTATTTGCGGTTGGTAAATTAATTGCGGCCTATGTTGATGTATGGGGATAATAGTTTTCCAACGGCAAAGTTAAGTTTGTCATATTTAACATCTGCTTTTTTTCACTAACGTACCACTATATAAAGTTGGGCGTCTCGTTGAAACGAAGCTACCACGGCAATTCCAGCTTGATAATGTATCATTTTAAAATTTGTTCTAGGGAACCCGTACTAATAATAAAATATAAGAGTTAGAAATAAATATGTATAAGCATGTTACCAACGGATGTACTACGATTTTTTAACCGTGGCGAACCTAGCGGGTAGGCCCGGACAAAATAAAACACTCAAAATAACAAAAATCGGCCAAGTGCGAGTGGTACTTCCTTATAATAATAAAAAAATTATAATAAAAATGATTTATTCACTTAGGAAGCAAAATACTACACTTGTGAAAAGTCGTTTTTTTTATTGATCGTCATTCTCATGGGGAAGCCGATAGTCCGGGTCAATGAAGCCCGCAACTTAGGGTTATATGTAGACTCAAACTTAAGATTTGAGAAACAGGTGGCGGAGTCCGTCCAAAACTGTTTCTACCGACTCAAGGTGTTATACAGGATGCGGCCGTACCTATCCGAGGAAATCAGAATAAGACTGGTCGAAACATTAGTACTATCGAAGTTGAACTATGCAGACGTGGTGTACGGGCCGCGACTGCTCGCACGAACCGACCGCCTCATACAAAGAGTCCAAAACGCCTGTGCACGGTTCTGTTTCTCCGTACCACCAAGAAGTCATGTTACTCCTTTTTTCAATAAACATTCCATGCTTAGAATGAAATATAGACGCAAGTTACATCTGGCGTGCCTACTGTTCGGCGTCATTAAGTGTAAGGAACCGTCGTATTTACATAGTAGGCTCAATTGGGTGACTAGCAGAAGGAAATGTGAAAGTGGACAATGTTCGCAACAGCTATCAATACCAACACACAAATCAGCTTCGTTTAAGGGCAGCTTCCGCTACGCCGCGTCCAAAATATGGAACAACATTCCACCACCGCTGAGAGCACTCGGCTCCATGGCTGTTTTCAAAAAACGATTACGGTGCCATCTTTTGGATGCGCAACGTGAGCTGGTTCACGTGAATGCGAACATCTCTATTATATGATGACTTAAAATTGGGATACATACATATATTATATAATATCTGAGCACGCACGCACATAATTGTTGCAGCCGCGAGGCACAGCTTTTGTTAATATGGTTTTCTTTTCCTTTTTTTTTTTCCAACCGAATTAATTATTATTACTATTTTTTTAATTGATTTATTTTTTATTATATTCTGTTATTTCTTTTTGTTTAAATATTTTATGTAATTGTTTATTGCTGTGACTTATGTGGTTCAACAAATAAATGTTTCTTTTCTTTTCTTTTTCTTTTCGATTCTACATTTACTTGTAACGCCTGTTCGCAAACAATAGGTAAAGCCCGAGAAAAGAACAGGCAATAAAAACTCTCCACTCTTTTTAAATTGCCATTTATATGTTGTATATGTAATTGCTATTTATATGTGCAACTATCCCTGTTGCACATATACCGAACCCTCGGTGCGCGAATACCACTCGCATTTTTTGATTTTTCATCAGTTTTTTTTATTGTCCGGGCATACCCGCGAGGTTTGCCTCTGGTGTTTTTTTTTTTAAAGACGACTCCCGCATTAGGATCCAAGACCTGTTCCGCGGGGGATATTACAAACATACAAGTCACGGATACAAAGTACACCTAGACTCGGAACAACAATTTGTGGACACTAAGTGGTGTCCCGTGTGGGAATTGAACTCACGACCTCTCGCGTAGCTGTCGGACACACTCCCACCGCGCCATAGAGGCAGTTATACATATAGGCACAGATAATATAATACTATACTAGTAATATAGGTAACTACACCGATCTGATAACTAATAGGTATTGGAAGAAAGATAATTAAATTACGAAAATAATCGTATAGGCTTTTCTGCAAAAACATTTCATGGGATATATATAATTTATCATAATAATAATAACTAATAACTTTGTACAACTCACACAACGTCATCTGATCCCAAACTAAGCAGAGCTTGTACTATGGCAACCAGACAACTATACTTATATATTTCTAAATACATACATATTATAGATAAATAACACCCAGACACAGAATAAACCATCGTGCTCATCACACAAAGTTTTATCCTGGGTGGGGATCGAACCCACGACCTCTTGCGTAGCAGTCGGATACACTCCCACCGCGCCACAGAGGCAGTCAAAATGATGTGTATGTACATTGTATGTACATATTAACTATGTTTTACAAATAAATTATTTCATTGATTGATTGATATGATAATTCCAGTTGGTCGGTATGTCGGACTACACGTTGCCAGCTATTATCAAGTTGGCAGACGACCAGATACTGCCGCCGGTCAACAAGGAATGGGCGGAGAAATTGACCACCGAACTTAGGGAGACGTTAATTGTAAGTTATCATTCATCACATTATCATCTCAGTTGGTACATAAGGCCTCATTCGAACGAGCGCTTTTATTACGTGCGTTAAAAAACTGGCGACCTGGCCTCTCGATGTGATTATGTGATCTATTCCCAACGGCCAACGTTGAAAGTCGATACTCTGTGCAGTAAAAACACGTCGAGTTGATGTGTGAACGTGTACATGGCACTGCATTTGATCTATTTGTGCGATTTTTTAACGCGCGTTAAGATTACGTTCGTATATATGAGGCCTAAAATTAACCTTTTGTACTGTCAGTATTACGTGCTTATAAATGCCAACGTCGAAAGTAGATACTGTGCGATAAAAATACGTCGCGTTGACGTGTGAACATGTACATGGCACTCTATTCGATTTTTTGACGCGCGTTAAAAATACATTACCTTTTGTACTCTCGGTATTGTGCTTACAAAATTGACAATTAAGCCCCCCCCCCTCTCCTAAGAAGCTAAGACCTTCTGTCTCTTGGGAAAGGGAAAGTTGATTGTCAATTGTCTTATATTTTTTGTCAATTGTGTAATACTTTAAATCTTTTGAATGTGTTACATGTTCGTCCAAATTATTAGATGTTTTTGGTTGGACCATCAAGATGGACAAGCTCCATAAAATAACCTGGATATCTCGATTTGCTAACAGCCGGTCTGAATGCCTTATTTACCGTTAACTGTCTGTTAGAGGCCATTCAAGTATTACATGAACACTAAAGGAGGATGTGGGGGTGATTGGTTTGCTTATTTCTAATGACATGGGTGAGGGGGGGGGGGTGGATGATCACGTCAGCAATATTTGTGTAAATAGTAATATAGTAGATCGGGCTCGTGACTTTAGTGAATTCTACCCTCCTCGTCGGGCGACAAAAACGAAGGTTTCTGTTACATAGGGTGGGGGGGTGATAGCTTTGCTTACTTTTGCTGACAAAGGGGAGGGGGGAAGATGAAAATGACTAAAATTCTGCTTACTTGAAAGACTCGTCAAATAGCTAACTCTAAACGTTTCAATAACCGTTTATAGATAATACAACCCAATTTTTTCTACTAGAGTTAGCTATTTTTCATTTTTATAGACATTTCAATAATTGCATTTTTGGCAGATAGAAAAATCGAGACTTCCGTATGCCATGCCGGGGCCGGAGTCTATATTGTTTTACAGTCAGTATAAATAAGTTGGTGGTCATCTTCTACACAATAGGCCAGTGTTTGAGGTGCTGGTCACAATTTCTCGACGCCTCATGTATCAATATACAACACTTCTTCTTTCTATAATGTGTTCGTATACAACAAAAAAAAATAAAACATCTACGGTGACTGTCTGTTAAAATAGCTAAATCCATTATTACAATAATATTACATTTTTGAAAGATAGAAAAATTTGAAGTCGTGCCCCAGTAATCGAGCCCGATACTTCCGTATGCCATGCCGGGGCCGGAATCGAACCATCTATCGGAACCATTTTACTGACTGTAAAACAATATCGAGTCTGGAAGGAAAGGATAGAAAAAAAATTAAGTCTAGTAATATAGTCCAGGTTCGATTCCGGCCCCGGCATAGCATACGGAAATATCGATCGTACTTCAATATTAATTAAGGTTATTTTCGTTTCTATGAGATGTAATGTCAGGGATGGTCATGCTCATTAAAATATCATTGCTTGTGGTGGCGGTGTGGGTCGGGTCGTCTTCCTTCCCTCTAATATGGCGAAGGAATTCGTCAAACTCGTGAACGGGTGCTACTTGTGGTGACTGGTATTATTATTGATTGGTTGATCGGGTTCGATTCCTGGGTCTGGACTAATTTTTCTATCTTTCTAATATCTGTCGTGGGTGGTGTCCGCAGAGCGCGCTGGGCGCAGACGGCGTGCTGCTGTTCCCGAGCGCTCCGTCGGCGGCCCCGCACCACTTCCTGCCGATCCTGCGGCCCTTCAACTTCGCGTACTGGGCCATCTTCAACGTGCTGCAGTTCCCTGCCGCGCAGGTACTGTATCTATACTCATATTTTATTTTGTAATAACTGTTTTTATTGTTTCTCATTTTTCAGATATATCCTTTTTATTGTGAAATCGGAATGTTATCATTTACATGCAACTTTGTTTTAGCTCCAAATTAATTTCTCCCAAATTAAGCATAGCATGCCTAGAAGAGATCGTTCTTAGCGATAAGGCTGCCATACTGCATACTTTTTTTTTTTGTATTAGTGTACAATAAAGAATATTATTATCTATGCTAAAATTATAAAGCTGAATGGTTTGTTTGTTTGAACGCGATAATCTCAGGAACTGGTCTGAATTGAAAAATTATTTGACTCAAATAAGCTATCCTTATTTATCGAGAAAGGCTATAAAATATCACGCTACGACCAATAAGAGAGGAGCAGAAATGAAAAATGTTGGAAAAGCGAGGAAAAATTACGTAGAAGTTGCGGGTCAGCTAGTTATTAATATATGTTCGTAAGCTTTCGCGATTTGTACACATTATAGAATTTTATAAGCTATGGGTCTTAATCGCGTAAATATTTTATTTTAAGTCTAAATACCTTTGTTTATTGCCCCACGTTTCGACCGTATTGCAACGGCCGAAGTCACGGACCGTTGCAATTTAGCCTGAAAATAAATATTTACGCAATTAAGAACCGTAGCTTATAAAATTCTATAATAGTTATTAATATGCAAAAATGATGTTAGAAACATCTATAGTGTCCTTAACACTGCATATTTTAAAGCATAAACGAACTATCTTAATCTGACAAAGTTACGAATTTCGTATATAAAATTGAAAATCTCAATTTCGAGACTTTCGATTTCATCGTACGTTATTGCTATTTCGGGGTGAGTTCAACCCTTAAATCCTTTGGTAATCCCCGTCCATGATATACTTATGACGTGTTGTAGGTACCCCTGGGTGTATCGTCGTGCGGCCTCCCGCTGGGCGTGCAGGTAGTGGCGGCGCCGCGCCGGGACGCGCTCTGTGTGGCGGTCGCGCGCGCGCTCGGGGACGTGCGCGCGCCCTGCGCTGTGCACGACTAGTTGTGCGGGACAGTACCGGGCTCAATATTTGTGCTACATTTAATTGCCTTCATTTAAGTCATACTTGACTGCCTCTGTGACACGGTGGGAGTGTATCCGACTGCTACGCAAGAGGTCGTGAATTCGATTCCCACACGAGACACCACTTTGTGTGATCCAATACAGTACGATCAACGTAACTTGACCGGATTGAAGTTAGGTTTATATCACTTTCGCGCATGTCATATAGATGCGACCCAAAAATTACTCACGAAAACGACTAAATATGTTTAATCGATTAAAAATACTAACAACATTTTAATTCAACAATAAAAAAACACTATTTGAATGAAGTCATAAAAGTTTAAATTTAGAACAGTTACAGTAAATGCTAAAGAAACTTTGAAAAACAATTTCTTTACGAAAATAATCACAAAAAATAATTATGACAATGTAATGCCGACCGAAAGCCTATATTTGTCTATTGATCTTCTGGCCGTTAGGAAACTTTATGTGCTAAGTACGATTGTAAAGAGACATCAGTCTCAAATTTACGATCCTGTAAAAATAACTGGTAGACGTAAGCACTTAATTGCACCTGTTGTTAAAACAAAATCTACTTTTGCAAAGAGACAGCACCCACGACAGTCCTCATACCTGTATAACTTCGCCAACAAAGAATTAAACATCTACTCGCTCACCTTGAGGGACTGCAAAATTGCTTTGACAAACTGGCTAAAGACGAAAACCTATAGTGAAGTGGAAGACATAGTGCAGGCAATAAATTTATAATAAAGCCCAATAATATTTTACTACCAATACCAATACCTACATATATAATATGTATTACAAAATTAGTCAGTGAAACACGCACACACACACACACACACACACACACACACACACAATGCAACCACCTCGCACTCTCACCCTATGCGCTTGTTATATTAATTTATATTACTAATTTTTATATATATTTTTTTTTTGTTTTAATTTTTTAATGAGAGATAGTAATAATAATGTTAAATTGTCTAAATTAATTTGTATAAACTACCAGTTTTAAAGTTACTAGATACTGTTACACCAAATAAAAATGTATATTATTACTAAGTAAAGTTATGTACATTCAACAACAATTCTAAACTATAGAAGAGCGGAATTTCCAAACACAAGCACTCTGTAGCTTAAATGGAAGTTCCAGTAGAAACTTACTTGTTAAAATTTGTTGATGATATAAACATTTATTTTTTTTTTTTTTTTTTTTAATGCGTAATCGCATCTCTAATCCTCTTGGTTTAGTTACCGCCCCCGCCCCCCGCTTCCTGTCACCATTTACTTCCAAAAAATGCATCTGCGCAACCACTTGTCGCCTACTTCAGTCCGGCCTAGTTACGTTGATCCAACTGTAATTGTCGTTCCAACTCTGGGTGTATTTTGTGTCTGTGACTTGTATGTTTGTAAAGTCCCCCGTTACACAGGGTAAACCAATTGCGGGAGTCGCCTTAAAAAAAAAATACTTATCAGGTAACATATCGCAATAATAGCACAGGATAGTACTGAGGTGAATATTTATGCTAACTTTAAATACTAGTAATATTTGTGATTAGTCACTGATGTAATTGATATGGTTTTTAGTTTTTGTTTACGTTTCGGGCAATCAACTTATGATAGATCCCATTTAATATTTATTATTGCATCATTATTAATCATCTAAATAATAGGAAAGTACAAGCAATCATGTCAAGTATATAGGCTAAATGGTGATTTTTGTGTTGTGGATAATGCAGCAGCAAATTTTACCTCATTGTACACATAAAAGTAATTTCATAATGCTTGGGGTTTGCACTCAAGAACTCGGCGATATAGCGCCGGTTAAAAATTGAAATCGGCGTGAAGTCGCCGAACAAAGCCCTTAATTCCAAGAGGGTACAAAATACTTATACAAGGTTATTGATCTTCTGTGATGTGTATTAGATGTTAAGTATAATTTAGAAATCATTATAGATTCTGTTTAAAGAAATGTATTGATACTAGATTTGAGTTTAGTATTAAATTCCATATTATTTAATCATTAAAAAAATCCATATTGTAGTTATTATATTGACCGTAAATGGTTTTGCTATGCCATATGTAGGCTTGCTTTGTTAATGTTATAAGACTGATATGTATGTGAGGTATATTTTTATACATGGTGGAGGCTAAGCGGTTAAAATTATTCATTAAATTTATTTATTCTATACATGTTTTTTTATTACTTTATTCATATTGTTGGTTTTGTTTTGCTGTTTACTTGGATTGATTTTGGGATAACGGGTATAGCAGTATAATCATGTAGAAATTTCGAGTAATAATATTTTGGGACTAGAGTTAGCTAGTAGTTTATAATAGGTACTTACATTGCTTTCGTACTTGCTTCATTTTTAGGGTTGGCAAAATGGCAACATGGAACCTCTAGTTTTTATTTGTAATGTTATATCAGGTATTATATCCATTTAGAGAGGGTGGACTTATTGTCTTCTTCTATCGGAGTTAGTACAGTCAACTTTTTAGTGGTTTTATGCATCTTTTATGACAAACAAAAAAAACTTGAGAAGTGTCAAGGGACACCCGGATGGGACAAAGTTCTTATCTTATTTTTTTTTTGTATTTTTTTTATTTATATTTTTATAATCGTCGCGACACCACACTGTTTAATGCGAAATAGAAAGACGAAACGAAAATAGCTGGCTTGCTTTCTATGAGAGAGAGAGAGAGAGAGAGAGAGAGACAGACAGAGAAACACGCGTACGCCGCACGGCTTACAAATATAGCAAAAAGTGTCGTTACAACTTTTGTTCTTTTGAAATAACTTACAAAAAGACGATTGTATACCGAAGGCTCGAAGCCACAACTACACAATTGTCACCAATACTGTGTACCGAATTTATGCCTCTGGACCAAATCGACAGGTGACTTCTTCGTCAAATTATATGTTCATATCTTGCACGCACGCCGCACGGCTTGTGTGTGTCAAAAAGTGTCGTTACAACTTCTGGTCTTAATTTTTTCCATCTAGCCCCCATTTGCAATGCGCGATAAGGAACTTCGTTCCAAAAATGTGTGGTACTCGGGGACTGTCGTGGTAAAGCTATTGCATAGCATTTTTTATCAACTTATGCAATTGTATTTTTTTTTATCCAGTATTTTTTTTATTCCTTTTTTCATTACATTTCAGAGTAGCACGTCTCGATCCGTGCGAGCTTCGTACAGTCGTACCATATACATATACGTTAAGCGAACGCTCGGACTCTACATGGTAGGCAGAGTGGGGGGGTGTTAGATTTTATTTTCGTTATAGAATTTCTCGATTCGATCGCCGCTCTCAAAGCCCTCGATAAAAGCTACGCAACAGCTTAAAACATCAGACTCAGTAGGTTCCGAATGCGGTCATAATGAAAGACGTATATACAGAGACGAAATCTTTATTTGATTCGAAATCGCTGACAATGTCGCAGACGTGAGGTGTCGCGTGTAGTAGTGCGTGGCGCGCGCTAGTGCGAGCACGCGGGGCACACGAGGCGCGCCAGGCACAGGCAGGCGCGCGCGGCGACGGAGCGGCGGGCGGCGGGCGGCGCCGGCTCGCCCGCCCGCGCGCCGCGCTCTCAGCTCGGGAACTTGCAGTACAGCGCGTACTGCAGCGAGTAGCCCGCGAAGCGGCAGTGCTGCCCGTCCAGCAGCGAGTACGTGCCCAGCGCCGGGAACTTCTTCAGCTGCCGGGCGGCCGACGCGCCGGGGGAGTCCTGCCGACATGACACCTCGAGTTTTATACGATTTTAAAATAAAACAACACCATTAAAATATTGAGGGGGCTCCCCCAAAGGGAGTTCGCGCGGGTATTCAAGTGGAAAGAATCAAATTATCTACATAAAAGTATTTCGCCTTTTAAAGAAAGGTACATATTACGCTGTACGATACCAAGACAAAATTAATAACTCAACAGAATTACTTTGAAAAATGAAATCGGGAACTAGAAAACGACAAAAACAAAATTTAATATCGTCCCATTTTTTAAGGTAGGTAGGTAGCCAAAATGGCAAAACGAAATTATAGTTTCGCCATGTCCGTCCGTCCGCAGCTTAGCTCAGAGACTGTTAGTGCTAGAAGGCTGTAATTGCATAGATACGCATATTACTTACGCCGACAAAGTGAAAGAATAAAATCTTGAAAAACAATTTTTGAGGGTTATTAAAATATATATATTACGGGTCTTAATCGCGTGAATAATTTAAGGTAAAATACCTTGTTTATTGCCCGACGTTTCGACCGTATTGCAACGGCCGTGGTCACGGGAAGACTGTCTTCCCGTGACCATTATTCACGCGATTAAGACCCGTAATATATATATTTTAATAATGTGTACAAATCGCGAAAGTTTATTAAAATTTTTGAGGGTACCTCCCCTCTAAATAAAGTGGAGATGTGATCTTTTTTGTCACCTACCTCATCATGTAAGGTGTGATTAGATAGGTCTTTTAAAAACGTTAGAAAGTTGTGAAGATCATTTTTAGATTTATGGATTCAATTGTGAAATATTAAACTTAAAAATTAGTTTTTTTTGTTAGAGTCAAGTGTACCCCCCCCCCCTGCCAGCTAAACTGTTGATATTGGAAATGTGAAAAAATCACGGTAAATTCATATAGTAAAATTTAAGGAAAACTATCACAGCTAAGTAGGCTTTACATATTTACGAGTAACAGCTGATCAATCGAGAAGTAACAAAATTTTCAAACAAATTCCACTGAAAATAATTATTAAGATAATGTTATAAGTATGAAACAAAAAGAACAGGAAACCATCTTCTTAAGCCCCATCACTCAAATGGGGGGGGGGGGGCTACGGGACCCCACATTATGCGTGACATTACGTTGCGTTTGCGTTGACGTTCATACATTAAAAACGTCATATATTTTAACACAGTCATATTAATCATAACCATAAATCATTTATTCTTTGTAAATATGGGTGTTAGTAATACATAGATGGTTTCTTATAATAGTCATAGTTCTCCATATTCTACCGTCACATGAGCATGCAAAATCATATTCAACTAGAGTATATTATAAATCCTTTTTTAAAACACTCACCGGTGTAGCAAAGACGGTGATAACAAACTTGTTAGGTCTGAAGGCGTGCAGCACGCGCGCGATCACCTCGTCGTAGCTCGACACCGGCACGTTGGACTCGAACGACACGTACGAGCACGACGGCTCCGGCGTTATGTGGATTGTCATGTAGCAGCCCTAGCAAGGATAATAGTGATGTGAATAACATGTGATAGATACAGTAGGATCAACGTAACTTGACCGGATTGAAGTTGGCGACAGATGCATTTTTTAGCGGGGGGCGGGGGCGGTAACTAAACCAAGAGATTAGGGTAGATGATTGTCAAATCAGTATCCTTTTAAGAAACGTCAAAACGATTCGCCTCGTACTAATTTATATGAAATACAATGCAATGCAATACAATGACGTCATTCTTTTGTATGGTCATATCATGTAGATTCAATGATGGTTTTGATGTTTATTAATTCATGACAACATAAAATTGTAGAAAAACATCGTTTTCCAGAATATTTTTGCATATGCTATTTTTTACTCTTGCGAACTTGTCTGACGTTCATAAGTGTTGCATTTGTAACCTAAATGAATAAAGTATTTTGACTCTTGACTTTATTCACGAAAATTTAGATAAGAACAAAATAGCCGTTCTAAAATCAAATTAAAGTAAAATCATCATGGAGAGTCACATTATTTTTTTGGAATTATGATATTTGCAAAATTTTAAGCGACTTACGTAGCTAACTGTACATGTAATGCCAAGTTCGCAAACAATAGGTAAAGCCGGAGAAATGAACCTGACACTAAAAACTCGCGGTCTTTTCAAATTGTTTGAATGTTTATAAACTTGATATAAGGTAAGGTGCTGCGACTAATATACTATACACCATGTTAAAGGACTGATGTAAATTATATTATTAAAAAGTTGGAACATGAGATAAACTAAAATCAGCCTTAGTGGGTACAACATAGTTGGAGCGTCTACATACAACAAAGGTAAAAACTATATGAAACAAAGAAATCGATTAGCACTAAGCAATTCAAATATAAGAGCATACAATTCGCGCCACTTAAGTTTGCGTGTCTGATGTTCGCGAGTAAGCTGTGCACAACTAAAAGTTTGGTATCGGAGGGATTGAAGGAGAAGGGCAGGAAACGACGTCCCTGCGCGGAACTACATTCGAATACAACTTCACAAACGCAAACTTAAGTGGCGCGAACTGTACATGGTCTTCTAAAATAAAAATGATCACGTCTAAAAATGTAACATGTACGTAGATAATTACAACAGAGTTGCATAGGTACTATAATAATGTTTTTTTTTATTATAATAACGTTTTTTTTATTATAATAATGTTTTTTTTATTATAATAATATTTTATTAAAATTAATTGAGAAAATAATTATTTATTTCTTCTTTCCTATTATACTGTTAACTATTGTTCTTGTAAACTTTCATTCTTTGTATTTTCATCTCAAAAAATTACAAATGTACACCATTATTAATCGATTTCTAGAAAAAAACTATTTTTAGTGTTCCGTAGGGAAAATGGCAAACGAAACCCTTATTTGGTTATCGAATGGTTTAGTTACATCCTTAGCAACATCGGTCATGAATTATCAAAAGTGTAAACTACTAAAGTTTGTTATAACATTGTACACTTATAACACGATAATTATTTTGTATTACATTTATGTCTATCATTACAAAAACAATAAAACAACAAGATATCGTAATGAAACTTCTAGAACTACCGATAAAAATTACAACTAACTAATTATAAAATAAACTTACTGATGGTATATCCTTATCACCCTTTAGCAGCGTTAAGAAACAATGTTTACTATAATTTGTATATTTATTTATGTATTATCTATATCTTGTCCATTTACCGATAGTAGGTACATTAACTTAAAGTTCTCAATATATATTTTTTTTAATAAAAGATAACTAGCAATGTGGGATTGTGGTCCCACATTACTAGCAATCCTGTTAACCCCTCCAGCTAAGCTCAATGGCTTGTGTTAGTAGTGGGTTCACGTCGGTGGTATAATGGGTAGGATTCGAAACCTCAGTTAATAAACGTGTAATTGATAAGTCGAAATACTTTATTTTGTGATGGTTATATTTAGCAGAATATGTTTTTAATGTTTTGAAGTTTTTATATAACGTTACAACCTGAAAGTACTTTGCTCAGAATCAGTAACGCAATCTATTGGGGTACCTAGTTTTTGGACCATGTCATATTTTTCAATTCATTAATTAATTAATCAATCATTAATTATTCTAACAGTCCAAATGCTGTTTACAATGTGATCACTTATTTTTCAATAAGAACCAAGGATTACGTACTATATAATATGATTTCTTGAAGTAAAAATCTTGTTGGGGTATCTGAGCTTTGCACTATACCAAAAATAACCTTGTATATATATATATATATAGTAGTACTTACATCTTTAGCAACTCCGTTCATGGAGTACCCACACGGATCAAACAGGAAATCGTCTATGACCATTCCTGGAATTATCTTGTCTATGCCTGACTCCTGCGAACAATAGAAAACAATTATTTTTGGTATAATTCTGTGTCTCCTGTGATGAGTGATTTAAGTCTAGTTGTACCATTTTTGTGAATTTACATAAAAAAGTGTGCCAAAAAAAATACAAACACACTCGAAAAACAAAACCCTCCTTGCGCATTCGGGCATAAAACCATACATACCCGTGTGGCTTGCGCAGCATCTGCAGAGTACTGTCTTGTGAATATATCCATGACAGCTGGGTCGAGGTCTGACATGAGTATCTCGATGGTCTGGTCAGGCTCTGAAGCACAACCATCGGTGGCGTCGCAGTGTTCCTTTGCCAACGCGTCAACTGTCCCCTCTAAGGGCAACAGTGTGTAAAGGTACCAGCAGTCCTTTTCTGGACCCATTATGTATGCGCGACCGTCACCGAAGAATGAGTCTAGAAGTTTTACCTGGAAAAACGAGAAAAGATGACCTATAATTTGCGTTTTTGCTTCAAGCATCAATTCTTGGCTTGGCGGTTTGATTGTTACGGATAATCTCATAGATGATACAATTTGACACGGGAATAAAAGCGTTTATTCCCTTATGCTTGACGTTTCGACCGTCAAGCATAAGGTAAATACTTTACCTAGGTTAAACGCGTTTGTTCCCGTGTCAAAGTCGAAACGTCAAGCTTATGGTTAATACTTTACCTAGGTTAAACGCGTTTGTTCCCGAGTCAAAGTCGAAACGTCAAGCTTATGGTTAATACTTTACCTAGGTTAAACGCGTTTGTTCCCGAGTCAAAGTCGAAACGTCAAGCTTATGGTTAATACTTTACCTAGGTTAAACGCGTTTGTTCCCGAGTCAAAGTCGAAACGTCAAGCTTATGGTTAATACTTTACCTAGGTTAAACGCGTTTGTTCCCGTGTCAAAGTCGAAACGTCAAGCTTATGGTTAATACTTTACCTAGGTTAAACGCGTTTGTTCCCGTGTCAAAGTCGAAATGTCAAGCGTAAGGTTAATACTTTACCTAGGTTAAACGCGTTTGGTCTCGTGTCAAATTGTATTTATAATGCAACGCGTAAGTTTAAAAGTTATAATCTCATAGACGGTTGGATGGATATTAATATTGACCTAATATTGACTGGTGTTTCATTGGCACGTAGCTAAATTCTATGTTCGATCAAAGTCTAACATTTAAGTTTCGGAGAATGTAATACTAAATATTTTCAAAACAAAAAGATTACCTACTTTTTATTTCGAAAAAAATTGAGATTTTGAAGATTTTTAATTCTTATAAATATATTAGATATATTTCGGGACTTCATCGCGTGAATTATTTAAGGTACGAACCTTTTATTTACCCGACACGTTTCGATCGAATTGCACCGATCGTGGTCACGGGTCGACTTTTTTAAATAAATAACTTATCTAATGTTTACTTTAGTTACTTTTCTTAACGTGTTGAACACCTGTTTACAATTAACCAAACAGTTTAAAACCTAGCAGTAAATTCTCCGAAACTTGTCCGCGCATTCTTCACCAATCTAAACGTAATAAAATGTACAGAGGTGCACATAAACATCGCAAGTAACCCGATCAGTTGCGGCACTATGCTAGCGTTTCCTGTTAGCAGCGACAAGACTCGTATTGAAGCCATTCATAATAAGATGTACGTGTAAATAGTGACAAGTATCATGGCAATTGTTTGATAACATTGGGTAGGTACATCTTGAATGCGTTTTTTAAATCAGTCAATCAGGAATGAAAAGAACACGGAACACGCGTTGAATAGTTCCCTAAGACTATCACCGTGTTGGAGAATCCGGGTCAACACCTGGGCAGGTACCGGACATCAAGCCCGGGGGCGGTCTTCTTTTTTTTTACAATAATAACTAGCAATGTGGGATTGAGTCTCACATTACTAGCAATCTTGTTAGCCCCTCCAGCTAAGCTCATCAGCTTGTGTTAGGAGTGGGTTCACTTCGGTAGTATAATGGGTAGGATTCAAACCAGCGACCTCACGATTGCGAGACCGATGCCTTAGCCATTAGGCTACCGCCGTTTGTACCTACTTTAAGCGGGTATAGACGGGATTCAGACAAGGGGCTACCGATGATAATTTCGAGATAATATATTGGCACAACAACCAGAGTGATGTCCCACTGCTGGGCACGGGTCTCCCCAGTAGAACTTACTTATTAGATCCTGAGGGCAATTGCCATAATCGCCACGCTTGGCTAACAGATTGGCGAATAATCAATCAAGGATTTGGGAGAGGAGTTTATTATTTTCAGACAAAGCTGCAATGACCTATCGTAGTCTACGACGAAAATTTTAGGTCAATGGGAAGTGACTTGTGTAAAATTCGGGCTTCATGTCAGGGAATAGGCTTTCGCCCATCAACAACCTTCGGCTGACCACTCTTGGTCCATGTCATGGTAAAATAAATAGAGCTTTATTCAGCAGTCTTTAGGGACATTATAGATGATGTTGTACCTACTTGAAACAGCGAAGTAAATGGTACCTACTTAGTTGGTAAAAACGATATGAATGTGAGATATTAGAACAAGATAAATGAACTATTGCTATAGTTTTTTTTAGATGTAAGACTGTCGTCTTCTTATTATTTTCCCACACATTATCGCGAATCCCGGGTCAAACTGATTCATAGTGTCATTAGACAGACGATTTGTAATTATTATAGGTAGTGTACTTCTAGAAATATCTATAGCATTAGGCACGCGAGAGGTTATGGAGCAATAGGATAATTATTATACATATATTTCCCCGTGGATAAATAGTAGATTATTTTGCAAAAAATTTCCTCTCAGTTGTAAGAAGTCTTAACAGTGACGCAATTTATTTCCTTGATAGAAGTACTAATAGATAATAGAATAGACCTACTAATTGCTTTAATTTGCCTAGAATAAATATTAATAATAATACATGATAGGTACCTTGGTACAACTCACATACATCTGATCACTTAGAGCCTGCACTGTGGCAACAAGACAACTGATAAAAGACTAAATATTGATTTTAAAAATGATTCCAACTGCATTCAAGGTTTTTTAAATAATCGTCTGTTTGGACCGGGAATATGTTATTTTTTTTTCTTAATAACATATCTTAAATAAAGGGAAGGCTATGAAATTTCACATTTATTTTTAACATCAAAATGAAGTCTTTTTTCAGCGGAATGTTCTATACACTATATTTAAGGTACTTTATCTCCGTGTGGCATAGTTTTGGGACAACCTGTATATTTCTAAATACCTACATATTATAGAAATGTCAGTACACGAGACACCACTTTGTGTGATCCACAAATTGTTGTTCCGAGTCTGGAAGTACTTTGTGTCCGTGACATGTATGTTTGTATATTCCCAGTAATACAGCGCTTGTGGGTCTACTGCGGGAGTCGTGTTTAAAATAAAATAAAAAAATCTTGGTCATCACACAAAGATTTATTCTAATTATTTAGGAATCGAAATCGAATAATAAAAAATCTAATCTATACTAATATTACAAAGCTGAAGAGTTTGTTTGTTTATTTGGTTAAACGTGATAATCTCAGGAACTACTGGTTAATTAAAATTATTATAAATTATTTTAGTGTTGGATAGCCCATTTATCAAAGAAGGCTATAGGTTACATAACATCACGCTACGACCAATAGGACCTGAGCATCCATGAATCGCTGCAAAGACGTAGAAAAATGACGCAGACAAATTGCCCAGGTCAGCTAGTCATATAATATTTGGAAACAAAAACCAAAATGATAACCAACAGATTTAGCGTTTATATATTTTTTCTTATGATATTTACAACTTCGTTTGAATTTTATTACAATTAGAACACTGGAACTTCGATAAAGACAATAAAAAGTGCCTGTGGACATTCCTAATTTTTAGTATTCAAGCTATTAAGTTAAAATCTAATGATCTATATTTTTAAATAAAATCGAATGATGAACCCTATCACCAAGTCTATCACTTATTTAAAAAAAAGACAATATTCAGTTATAGTGTAAGAAATATTAAAGCAATTCTCTACTCCTTCGAATTCATCGTATCCTGAATTCAATTTTGACAAAAAGTAGTCATTACCGCACAATACCGTCAGCATAAAAAGGCAGTGTCAATTACCAATTAATTAGCTTGTAATGATTCAACGGGCGCATAGACCGATAACTCGTAATCTCGTAACCTATGACGTCATAGTTCACACGGGCACACTGTATCACTAGGTCCACGCGTGTATAACTGTACGCAACCCCCACAACAAAAACGATAATAAAATTGTACCTAACTTAGGTACTTACAGAAAAACTGTCAACAAAAAAAGTAAAAATTCCGAATATGGGTTTCATTTGGGTATTTTTAACACGTAGGTATATGTATGACTTATGACTGTAATGGAATCTTTCAATTAACAATTCACACTTACTGTCGTCAAAATAAATTTATATTATGATTCACGACCATAATTATAATCGTTTCGTAACAGACTGTGACCTAATTATGCTCATTAAATGCTTTAATTTTTGGATAAAATATCTTAAGAATTGTACAATCATCTGTTGACAGTTTTTTTTTTTTTGTTTTTGTTATAAAGACGACTCCCGCAGTAGGGTGCAAGCCCAATGTTGCGGGGCACTTTACAAACATACAAGTCACGGACACAAAAAACACCCAGACTCGGAACAACAATTTGTGGATCACACAAAGTGGTGTCCCGTGTAGGATTCGAACACTCTTGCATAGCAGTCGGACACACTCTTACCGCGCCACAGAAGTAGTCAAATGTCGGTGATATGAATGGATTTGTACTACTACTTAATTAATCATTTATTTCATTATTGCTGTCATAAGAACAGTTTTTATCTGACGAATGAACTTCTTTATTATGAAGCAGGTTTAATGGATGAAAACTCTTGACCTACTTTGTAGATTACATTGCTAACTTCAATTTGCATATTTTATACACAATAAGATTACTAATTTTAGGTTTTATTTAGGTTAAATTTCAAATTGAAAATGAAATTAAATCTGTCAAAAATACAAATTTACTTATCAGCTCTTTCTGCTGACGGTACAGTCATCAAGTACGTAGCTAATGATTGTAATACCGTTTGCATATTTCTCGGAACCGTACAGCGGAGTTCATTGTGTCAACCAGTTTATTACTTATTAAACAGATAATATAATTTCAGCGTACAATTACGCTATTATTTGCTTTTGACTTTTTCGTATCCCAGACTCTATGAGCACTCGTTTAAAATGCGTTTAATCATAACGTCATAATTTTTTTGGACGTCACAGACAGTGGGTGCTTACTTAAAGTGACTCAAGCAAAATTTGCCGACGAGGCTATCACCTACATGTTGGAAGAGACGAATTTAAAGGGTCTTTAAGAGTTATAAAATAAGCTTATTTCCCTTCTAAGAGTTTCTTTATAGAAAGTAAAACTAATTTACTAGTTGCAGTGTTTTTATCCAGAACTAGCTGTCACGCGCAACTTCGTCTACTGATCCGAATTGAAAAATCCTTTTACTGTTGGATAGCCCACTTATTGAGGAAGGCTATAGGCTATATTACATCACGCTACGACCAATAGGAGCGGAGCAGCAATGAGAAATGTTGTAAAATCGGTGAAAATTTACGCAGATAAATTTGAGCGGAACAGCTAGTCAAGGATAAGCAGGCTGGAGATGTATTCCACTTACTTCTGAATCAAAGTTATCATGTGGCTGCAATTGCGCGGCCGGTCGTGCGAACTCCCGTCTCGAGTAGAACACGTTGTGGACGCGGGAGTGACCTGCCACATCGCGCGCGAGGCTCAGCACTGCGCGTACGCACCGCAGTGGAGTCGTGGTGCCGCATGTCTTTAAGATCCAGCGGCGGCGGGACACGAACATGCTGCTCTCGCTGTCGAAGAAAACATTTGTTAAGTTTGTGTACTCCAATAACTTTAAAAACCGGGCAAGTGCATGTTGGTCCACGTACAATGTAGGGTTCCGTAGTCCCCCATCCGATAAATGCGGCTTAAGAAGTGGGTTTTTTGTTGTTTTTGTTTCATACTACACATGTATTTTTCAATGGAATCGATGCGAAAATTTTGTTCCTTCTCACTTGGTCTGCTGTTACTCGATAAGTTGTAAAGCCTACTTAGCTGTGATAGCTTTCCTTTTAATTTCACTATATATACTACTACTGTGATTTTTTTTACTTAACTAACATCAACCATTTAGCTGGCGACACCCACACACTTTCACAAAAGAATCCTGAAATGTTGTTAAAATTGTAGGTGAAAAAAAAAATCACATCCCTACATTACATATAGGGAAGATATCCAGAATTTGAAACTTTCACTTTGTCGGCATAAGTAATATCAGCCTTCTAGCAGTCTCTGTGCTAAGCTGCAAACGTACAGACATGGAGAAACTATAAGGGTTCCTTTGCTATTTTGGCTACGGAACCCTAAAATCTAAGTGAGTAATAGGAAGAATTTATACCTTTGCTTATGATTTTTACTTAGGGGCCCAGTGATGATTCAGTGTAGTGTAATAAGAGCGTTGCCATTTCATATTTATCCCTACGTAAAAGGTTTAGGACTAAATATTTTTAAGAGCATCTCTGTTCTGCCGCCATCGTAGTCAGAGTGAGGGAATAGATTGTATCTGGATAGAGGCCGGGATGTGTAGCCCGGAAGTCGCTGCGACCTAAAAGATCTATTGTGACACCGAGTTGTACTAGTATAGTATTATAATATCTGTGACCGAGGGAATAGATACCTACTGCACTTATATTTGCGTGCATATAGCTGTGCTCAAGTATTTTACTAGGTACTTATAGGAACCATATCCCCTGCTGCTGTTGGCTAATCTACGTTCAGATTGGCAGTAATGACGGAATATGGTTAGAAGATAAGATGGCTTATATTTAGGTTAGGCTTATATGTAGAAGCATGGAAAGGCGCAATAAGATGATCACCTATCTATATGGACTTTAGACAAATTGCGTAACGCTCTAGCTAGCGAGTTTCTCGGTATTAAGATCGAAATCATACATACACTCGAACTTTTAATCCTTCAGTAATTAATGTTTAATTTGAGAACAAAAGAAAATTATTAATAGTTATATTTATCTGGTTATCATAGGTCAATGTGATACGGGTCATATTTGACGACGGCGCGCGATATAAATAGCCCCGATTGTGTGAATTGTCATGAATAATGTTAATAATTACAACATTGACTCCTTAGCCATGCGTTACAATTGATTTGTACGAAACTTGAATCACCTGCTTGATTGGGTAATCTCCATATATACCTCCAGATACTATGCGGGATACTTTCAATACAAGAAATGAAAATGCGAAAGAATGGACCATACGGTTTCGCAACAAAACAAAATGTTAGCGAATGCGTACTGCGAAATGACCACTAGAAGGTAATTTACTACCTACTTACTACAGTAGAATTAACGTAACTTGACCGGATTGAAGTTGGCGAAAAGTGGTTGCGCAGATGCATTTTTTAGTAGTAAATGGTGACAGGAAGCGGGGGCGGGGGCGGTAACTAAACCAAGAGAATTAGAGATGCGATTACGCATTAGATTAATAACAATTAGTATTACTAACTCATGTTTTTCTTGATTTTTTTGATATACTTATACTTTTATGAACTCTTTTTTATGGTATTTTTATATTGTTGAATTAAAATTTTGTTAGTATTTTTAATCGATTAAACATAATTAATAGTTTTCGTAAGTAATTTTAGGGTCCGCATCCTCTATATAACCTAACTTCAATCTGGTCAAATTACGTTTGATCCAACTGTAGGTACCTACTAATTTATGTAGATTGTAGATTTAAATGTGGTTTAAATTTCTTAAAAATCCATTCTCAATTTTGACATCCACAATACAGAAAAGGCAAGTTTAGTTTGTGTACTGTAGCAAGTTCACAATTCAACAAAAGAATGCAGAAATGAGAAAAGAAATGCTTGTTTCCTAGGTAAACAAAAAATTCATAAGACTAATCCCACTATCCCACTTCCCACTAATATTATAAAAGCGAAAGTTTCTGAGTATGTTAGTGTGTTCAATTGTTACTTCTTCACGTCTTAACGACTGGAGCGATTTTAATAAAATTTACATACACATAGGCTAATAAACCGCGGGTAACACCGCGGGGTACAGCTAGTTGGTAAATAAACCTGACATTTAAAGTGACAAAAGTTAAGTCCTGATTCAATTTTGCTAAATTGGATTTTTTTATAATTGATCATATCTCCATATAAAATTGGCGTTTAGACATTTCTTAAACAGTTGTTGTTTTAACTAGTTGGAAACAAGCCCATTATGTCAGGAAGTAAGGCGCTGAAACCACTACGTGATTCAGTAATGAACACCTAAAGAGTACAGTTATATACGAAAACTCTGCTGAATCAATACATTGAAACGTATTTAAATAAATAAATATCTTGGGACAACTCACACAACGCTATCTGATCCCAAACTAAGCAGAGCTTGTACTATGGAAACCAGACAACTGATAAACATACTTATATATTTCTAAATACATACATATTATAGATAAATAACAGCCAGACACAGAATAAACCATCGTGCTCATCACACAAAGTTTTATCCTGGGTGGGGATCGAACTCACGACCTCTTGCGTAGCAGTCGGATACACTCCCACCGCGCCACAGAGGCAGTCGTTAAAATTTAATATTTCCTAGTTCAACTCTGATAACGATTCAGTTTCATTCAAGGTATGCGTGCTCGTACTACGTAACATTGTAGATATGTAGGTATACGGGCTTTATAATGATAAACTTTTATGTACTCGTAGATGGTTATGTTATTATCTAAGGTCAATATTATAGATATATGAACTTTGCTCAAGTGATATTCTTAAGTTATCAAGTACTGATAACGGGAATTCGAGGCCCGAGGGACTTTAACTAATTGGTTGTATTTTAAACTATTAGCGGATTTCTGAAAATGGCGGCAAACTGCTGTTTTTAACGTATTATGAATAATAGTACTTATTATCTTTTGACTATTGTAAGTAATTTACAAAAAAACCGGGCAAGAGCATCGACGGCTTAACGTTCTCTCCGAGGCACGGAAAGGTATGGTATTTCAAAAAACGGTCATCCATCTATGTACCGATAGCGGCAACGTTGCTTAACCTCGCAGATATCTTGATCTACTCCGTGGCCACTGAGTCAGGGATCCCTCTAATACAAATATGGTTAGATAGTCTGGTCGGGATGTAGCAAAGGGAGTGCACAAAATTTGTTTTTTGTTTTTTGGGTTGGGTTGGGTGGGTTTAAAAAAAATATTTAGAAAAAAATTCATCAAAATTTTTTTTATAAAATTTTCATCTAATTAGGTTAGGTTAGACCTGTGCAGAAACTCCATACAAAAAATTTTGTAAGCCCCAAAATTTTTTTTATTGTTTTTTTTGCCAGTTTGGTTTTGTGTTGTTGACCAATGTTAATCGATATTTTGAGAAAAAACAAAAAAAAAAATTTAGTGCAAACTCTTTGGTACACCTTGACCGATAGTCTGCTTTCCCGACTAGTAGGTACCTACCTACATCTCTACTTATAATCAACTAGCGGACACTTGCGACTTTACGTATGGATCCCGTTCCCACGGGATGATGTATAATACATATAAACCTTCCTCTTGATTCAGTCTATCTATTGTTAAAAACTGCATTAAAATCCGTTGCGTAGTTCAAAAGATCTAAGCGCACAGACAGCGGGAGCGACCTTATTTTATACTATATAAAGATAAACAAATAGTTCAAGACAATTATATTGGTAATTATGTACTTAAGTAGGTATACATATGTTATAAAATTGCTATCTACTGTCTGGGACACAAACGCACAAGACGCGTCGACTCCATAATCAATGCCACAGCTCTCGATAAACCTTATGTAATAGTAAACATACTAACTATTTGTTATGTATCTACTAGAACACGCCGTAGACATGTGCATTGAATTACACCAGCGTGTGATGGAATGACATCAATATCATAAGTATCTCGAAGTTAAATAATGGCAACAATTTTGCCTACTTCAGGAATAGAATTTCCATAAATCTAAAGTTCATCGCCTCTTTGGAAACGGTCGAAATTTTGGGTATTTTGCAAGCACCCTGAGCGTGATGCCCAAAACCTCATATTTCAGCTAAATGGCCTATTTCGCGGAACGCTACTAAGATTATATGAATACAAAAGTTTATGAGGACGTATAGAAGTATTCTGTTTCTCTTTGTCGTGCTGTGATGTAAGTTATGTATCAGCATAGCACATAGGCAAAAATCTAGTAGATATTATAAAGAACTAGCGGCCCGCTCCGGCTTCGCACGGGTATAAAATATATAGATGTTATTATACATATAAACTTTTCTCTTCAATCACTCTATTTATTAAAAAAAACCGCATCAAAATCCGTTGTGTAGTTTTAAAGATTTAAGCATACATAGAGATATAGGGACAGAGAAAGCGACTTTGTTTTATACTATGTAGTGATCAGTCATCGAAGAAAACACATTGGCATAGCTGCTGTCGCTAGCGTCCGCAAAGTGCCGTGGGTAACATCTTCCTAACAGGTGGTTTGCAATTGCAAACTTCTCTATTAAGACTAAATTTAAATCCTACTTCAATTCCAAAACGGACAGTTTTAAAATTGAATTAGGATTTGAATTTAGTAATTAATTTAGTTTTGTAAACTCGTGAATATCGAAAATTATAAACGGTTAATTGGTTGAATAAACTTTTTGATATGGTTAGAGTTGGTGGAAGCCGTCCAACGATTTGTTAGTCATCATACCTACTTTAAGCCACGTGTAGTCATTACCACAATAACAACATAGTAAGTAGATATAGAATTCATCGATAAAAAGGATGTGTTTATTATTATTTTATTATGAACGTCATATATCCATCACAACTTCGAGCTTATGGACTGAGTGTTCCACGGACTGGACAAAAAATTGTCTAAACTCTCCCCGCAGTGTGAATTTGATTTAGGATCAACTTTTACGTGATTAAATAATTATAAATCCCCATGCTAAATAATGGTACTAATGGAAGGAACATTTAAATTACCAGTATGTAGTAGTAACCGCCCTCTTCAGTCTTTTAGGGATGGGTGCATTACTTTTATTAGACTCTAGATCTTAGTTATGCATTTGTGGTCTGTGCCAATAAATACAAGTACAGACAGCAAACAAAACACTAAACAATGGTTAAAAAGCATGTGCATACCCGGCTTATGACACCGGCACTAATAAGAAAATGGCAGAGTTGTAAAAATGGCGGCAAATTGACATGTCGCTATTTTTACAGCTCCGCGTTTAAAGTGTGAAACAGTGTAAAATATACTTGAAATACGTGATAACTGCACAAGAACGAGACTTTGTGATTGAAAGAAGAAAACTAGAAAGAAATTATACTTGAAACTGGCGTATGCACATAATGTGCGAGCCATAATCTCTACCGATTAATATGAGGGAAGAGGAAAAAAAAATGGCAGATATGTTGTTTTTTTTTTAATCGATTCCTGTGCAAGGGAAATCGCTCAGAGACTTGGAGTTAAGGCCAAGGATACTCAACGCCGACGAAGTGCAGATTGGCAGCCACCCACACATAACACAGTTATTTATAATATGTAAACAGTTTATAATGAACTACTTTGTGGGGCAGTATGTTGTTTATATAGTAAAATATTACTTCCCTAATGAATGACTTTGTCTACAATGAAAATCATGTGGCTGTGTAGAGATTAGTTGATTCTTTTTTTTTTACATAATACAATGGAATGCCATCTGATGTAAGCAAAAACAAAAGGCATTCCTTTCAGCAAAAGGTAAACAACAGGAGACAATGAATAAGAATTTGATTGTTAAAGTATACCTTTACTGAAAATTTAAACTAGACCTAGTTTAAAACCAGTGTCAGGTAGGTCAATCTATCCTAGATACTTGACGCTGGTTTTCAACCGAGCCTTGATGTGGGTAGTTGTATTCTAACACACAAGAAAAGTGAAAACTTAAAATACATACTCATTATCGAAAAAAATATAAAGTTGTACATACATCGGCCTTCAAGGGGGATCTTTCCCATATGTCCCCTCCTCAAAGCAAAATTGTTGTCCACTTCAACTGAGGCTAGTTTCAAACTAGTTAAAACAACAACTTTTTAAGAAATGTCAAAATGCTGATTTTTTATGGAGATTTCATACAAATACCAGCCTATGATACCGGCACTATTTTTTTTACTCAGATCACTTCTTTTTATGACATGATTAATGATAACAAATCTTATTCAACATAAAATTTAATCTGGACTTAATCATTGATAGTATTAATGCTAGTTTTATTTATTAATACCTAAGTCTAATGTATATATATAAGTCTTTTGGGATTTTTGTTTATCTAAGAAACTGGCCCATTCAACAATGTACTGCCAGTCCATCTCTATGACGACGACAGTAAGCGAAATGATGCAGTGTTGCATCTCTCCTGGACAGCGCAGATTCTACGCACTCTGTATTGATTTATGGACAATACGTAGTTTTAAGGGAATCGTTATAAGTTAGGAATGTTCCAGGTCGTTCATATTTAGCTTGAGATTTTTGTAGTGGTCAGGACTTGACTGATTGACTCATTAGATAAACAAGATAAAGCCACAAGTGATACTGCTAGGCACGGGGTCTCATCACGAAGAAACAGAAATGTAGGTCAAATAAATATCAACAGATGGCGTTATAAGTATCGATTTGATATTGAAGTTTTTTAAAACTTGGAATATCAGAAGATAGGTACTAAAAATGTGTATTATTATTTTTTTATTATTAAGCTATACAAGGGGTTGTAAAATAATAGGTTCCTAAATTAAATTTCCATAACTTTACAAAGTTTCTGGCAAAGTCATAACTCTAGCGGCAATTTATTTGTACTACGTTATGATAGGCACAACTTAAACAATAAACTGGTTCAATATATCAATAGATGGCACTATTTGGGAATTCCGATTCTGACCATACCTACATTTTGTTGATATATTTTACTTATTTTTCGACGAGAAGTAAGAGTGACATGAAGTTGTAGTAAATTACAACTAGAGATAAAAGAATTGGAGGCTTTTAAACCCCATAAAAGAACTAGACTCCTGTTCCATTGCCCATCATGTTCTGGGGGGAGGGGGTAACACCGGCCAAGAGTGAGTTAGTTCACGCGATGTGGCGAGGGGGGAGGGAGGGGGTTAATAAGTCCATAATCATACACTTCCCCTCAACGCCTTAGGCAGGACCCGCTATTGAATGTGTATTTTTACCCGACTACGGAGGGTAATGTGTTTGACGTGTATGTATGTATGTATCAATTTTGATGATTCATACGTCGATCGATTCGTATTAATCTTGTAAAGACATGACAGCAATCTAAATTCAAAATGCCGACAGCTAGACGCCATATTGTGATAAAGAAAAAAATTAAAGTCAACCAACAACTAAACAAAGACTCAAGACTGACTCGTTGGTCTTGCGCCTAGTCGCTCGTCGGTTGTGTCGGTTTTGATGGGTTTCTGCCCTATGACTCCATTAACTTCTATTGGGCTATAACAAGGGACAAGACTACTCGTCGATCCTGCGCCTTGTCCCACTCAAATTTTATGATTTATTGACACATTTATGACACATTGATCCTGCGTCAAATCCTTCTTCAAATTACCAAAACCAACCGGACATCCGAAGTCCATGTTTTTGCGAACGAAAAAAAATATTTGAAATAAAAATGCATTTTAAAAATAATAATCAAGGTCAGGTTATAAATAGGTACGTACCAGCGGTGTTTTCAAAGACGCCGGCTTCCGATCAAATGTACCGACCGATGTCACAAAATGCCGAGAATAGAGAAAGTTAGCTCATAATAATGTATTTCATTATTTATACCTACAGTAGACGCGCACAGTTAGCGCGACCGCCCGCGCTAAGTCAATAAACTTTGGGTTATACAATAAGTAAAACACACCTTTTTGTAGTTTGTTTTAGATATGGTTGCTAAAGCTAATAATTAATTAATTTATATTGAATGCCATACCTATATTACAAAGTAACCGAAAATAACTTAGACGAATGCACGGTTAGCCAATTATATACGAGTAATAATATTCCAAAAAAAGGCAATGCCTGTGAACGATGTCTATGCAGTCTAAAGTACGTAAAGCATGCATTGTATGAAGCATGCCTTCTGTAGTGTCGTTATTTTATGTCGGTAGGGCCAATCGGGCGGTGGGCGGTCGGGCGCTTAAACCTGGTAATGCCGCGTCGCATTGCTACACTACCCTAAAGGTTCATTTCCGAGCATCGCGGCCGATCGCGAGCCGCTCGCGGCTTACGACAAGCGGCTGACGCTCGCGGCCGATGCGACAATATTCACAGTGCGCGCAGGCCTACGACAGTCGTCGGCCGCGCGCGTCTGTCACTTACCTCAGTCGCTTGTCGTAAGCCGCGAGCGGCTCGCGATCGGTCGCGATGCACGGAAATGAACCTTAACATTTATACAACACAACTTAAAATTTGTTTCTTTTTGAATGAGCCTACTAAAAACGTGATTGTTAGGTAATAATGTTGTTTTAATAGACATTATTTTTTTATTATTTTTCGTATTGTTTACCCGAGGAACTAACTTTCGGATCGGTCAAGGTTATCTTACAAATAGTAAATACGTAAATATACTAAATAAAATGGGACTTGACTATATTGTTTTTTTATATTTGAGTTGATAGCAATCTACCCAACCTACGAGTTTATGCCATTTTCGGTCCAACAGTGTGGTTCGTTTCCGAGTTATGCGCAAATTTATAAAAAAAAGGACATAATGCGAAAAATCGAAAAATACTTGCATCAAAGCTGAACAATGTATTAACTTTTATATTTTTTTTGATTGAAAGCACTGTTTTCGAGATATGAGCAAATTCATAAAAATACAGTGTGCCTTTTTTATAAATTCGCTTAAACCTGCGATTTTATACTTTGTCCCATACATTATCTAGTATTGGTGCAAGTGCAAGTATGTGCATCTAAAAGACAGACAGACTGCGCCTAGTACCACAGTCCTACTCAGCTCGAGACGAAAATCCATCAAAATCGACATGACCGAAGAGGGACTAGGCGCAGGATCGACGAATCGGTCCTGCGCCTAGTCACAGTCCTACAAAACGAAAATGCATTACAATCGACATGTCCTGCGCCTAGTCACAGTCCTGCAGTACGAAAATGCATTACAATCGACATGACCGAAGAGGGAATAGGCGCATGATCGACCAATCGGACCTGCGCCTAATCACAATCCTACAGTACCTACGAAAATGCATTACAATCGACATGACCGAAGAGGGAATAGGCGCAGGATCGCCCCAATTGGTCCTGCGCCTAATCACAGTCCTGCAGAACTCAGGACTAAAATCCATCAAAATCGAAATGACCGAAAAGTCAAAATAAAGAGATGTGAAATAAAAAATTGTTTCGAATACTGTAATATGCGTATCAAATTAAAGAGCTCATCTTGAGCATTTCAAAAAGGTATAACATGATTATGACTGTAATACTAAAAAAGTTAGTTAGCAACCATTGATTTTTTAATTTTTAATACTTGACAATAGCTGTGATAAAAGTAAGTTGCTACATCAGTTACATCCTACAACAACTAAAAGTATTAAATAAAAAAATAAATTATTAAAATAAAAAAACCCGCCTGCACAAAAAAGATGGAAACAAGATCCCCTACATAATTATACAATTTCATGCAGTCGGAGGCATTAATGAATCTCGACAAACTTAGTAAAGTGCCTCCGACTTTATTTTTTATTTATTAAACGTCTATATCTTACGAAGTATGGGGCGCAGACCTACCTACCTTTTTGTTCTCAAATTTCTGGTTACTACAAGATCAATGTGATCACAGGGTCAAAACTTTAAACTCCTATATCACACAAACTATAGGGCATAGACCCACCATGTTTGCACTCAAACTTCTTGTTTTGACTGATGAGATCTATGTGACTATGGGGTTAAAACTTTAAACGCCTATATCACACGAACTATGAGGCGCAGATCTACTTTGATTCTCTCTCACACTTTGTTACTCGTTCAAACGAGTTTGATTACAAATAAGGTTGGTTTGGTTGGTTGGTACAAATAACCTATAGTTTGTGTGAAATAGGCGTTCAAAGTTTTGGCCCTGCGATCACGTAGATCTCGTCAAAACAAGAAGTTTAAACACAAACAAGGTGGGTCTGTGCCCCATAGATAGTAAGATGTAGGCGTTTAAAGTTTTGACACCGTGATCACATAGATTTCATCAAAATAAGAAGTTTGAGTACAAACATGATGGGTTTGCGCCCTATAGTTTGTATGTTATAGGAGCTCAAAGTTTTGACCCTGCGATCACGTAGATCTCGTCAAAACAAGAAGTTTAAGTAGAAACAAGATGGGTCTGCGCCCCATAGTTCGTAAGATATAAGCGTTTAAAGTTTTGACCCCGTGATCACATAGATCTCATCAAAACATCAAGTTTGAGTACAAACATGGTGGGTCTACGACTTATAGTTCGTGAGATATAGGCGTTCAAAGTTTTGACCCCGCCATCACGTAGATCTCGTCAAAACAAGACGTTTAAGTAGAAACAAGATGGGTCTGCGCCCCATAGTTCGTAAAATATAGCCGTTTAAAGTTTTGACCCCGTGGTCACGTAGATCTCGTCAAAACAAGAAGTTTAAGTAGAAACTAGATGGGTCTGCGCCTTATAGTTCGTAATATATAGGCGGTAAAGTTTTGACACCAAGATCTTAACAAACCGGAACGACGAGGAAATCTTAAGAAGGGTTCCTCGTCCTTAGGTAAGTAAGTAATTGAAATGAAGTAGTAAATCCCGATTTTCATAAATTTTAGCTAAGAACACTCGATCAAGTCAACTTTCAATAAAAAAAACCTAAATCAAAATCGGTTCATCCGTTTGGAAGCTACGTTGCTACAGACAGGTACACAGATACATCATTAAGCAGATACGCGTTAAATTTATAACACTCGTCATTTTTGTCGAGGGTTAAAAAAAAGAGTTAAATACCTACTCCCGATGTGGTCATTAATGAATATTTACAATAAAATTATTTAAGGACTCTGACAGTTACACTCTCAAGGCCCGTATTATTATAAAAACTTTTTAACAAAAAATATTACCGACTTCAAAAATAAATACAAGGCAACTAAAAAGCAAAAAATAATATACCTAGAATAACAAAAACAAATTAAACATTTTGAAGTTGGTACCATGAAATAATAGTCTTTATGTTTTATTCGGCGTTGTGTGTGTAGTCTTTAAGTTTATTAATTAGTGCCGTTTAGTAAGACGCTATCCGCACTTAGAAGGGAACTCAGATGATATCGTTCTTTAGAACGAATCTGAGCTTCATCTATTAATACGGACCTAAGCACGGCCGATGACCGCGTAGTAGCAAATAGCAACCAACTTTATTTCCAAGTAAACGCACGACCTAGAACAAACCAAGCGGAGGCCTCAATTTTCATCCCTCGATGTTTTTACCGCCATCTTTTGGCGACTTTAGTAAGGAGGGCCATTAAAATCAATCAGCTGTAGCCTGAATCACTAGATGTCGCTTGCTATGCACCACTGCTAATGCCATCTAACGTCTCCGTAAACGAGCCCGAAAACGAGCCCGAGTTAGGACGATCGCATTTCTTTGTATGGGATGAGGTATCTGTACTAGTATAGTATTATATTATCTGTGCTGCTAGGGGAAATAGCGTGAGATTTGCAGTTTTTAATAGGAGCACCAAGAAGAGATACTTATCTTTACTCCTTGTTTTTAGAAAATTAAAACTCTACTGGTGACAATGGAGATAGATTGTCGAATGATCATCAACGATAATCTACTTACGACTAAAATACACAGTATAAATCATCTGGTGGTGTAACTAGTTAATTTCTTAAATGTTATGCTTTCAGAAAGTGAATAAATTTTCTACAAATCGACACAAATTATTAATTGATTCTATAAAAATTCTATGAAACGTGTTGAACTGTAGATATATACTCTTGTCCATACAAGAATCCTGTTAAGAAACAGCCAGTAAATTATGACGGCAGGTCTCAATAATGTATCTCTATCGATGGATCTGGCTACTAGAGGTAAAATTTTGACATATTTTGTATGGAGCTTATGTCAAATATAGTAGGTATATAGCTAGCAGCAGAGACCCGCCGTAATACCTACAAACTTCGTTACAAAATAATCTATACTAATATTATAAAGCTGAAGAGTTTGTTTGAACTCGACAATCTTAGGAACTACGGGTCCGAAATTTAAAAAATCTTTTTCTGTCGGGTAGCCCATTTAAAGAGGAAGGCTATAGGCTATATAACATCACGCTACGATCAATAGGAGCGGAGCAGCAATGAAAAATGTTGCAAAAACGGGAAAAATTGACGCATACGAAGTTGCGCGGGACAGCTAGTTATTAATAAAAAGCCAAATTTCTCTTTGGTAATACGTCAAGCCGTTTCTTGCGGGCAATCATCCTTCAAGTAACTTCTGACATCAAAGGTTGGTACTTTCGACACAGAAACTTGCAAATTATAAGAGCTATTGCTGTCGGAAACAGGTTAGATTAATCTTAGGAAAATGCCACCTGTTTCAACACTTACAGCACCTATTACCGAGTTACTTTGATAGGTTAATTGATCAATCCAATTCACTGTATCGTTGCACCTACAGAATCACGTGCTCATAGCCGTTTATCTTGTTAACGCAAATAGATGTCGGTACCAGTTATTTTTGTAGTCATACAGTTACCGGGCAAGCATAACAGGAAAACAACATATTAATAAATAAAAATAAACGAAATTATGCTAACGATGTAGACCATACACTCACATATCTATACTAATATTATAAAGCTGAATGCGTAATCTCAGGAACTCCTGATTCGAATTTAAAATTCTTTAACTGTTGGAAAGTCCATTTATCGAGGAAGGCTATAGACTAATATAACATCACGCTAGCGCATCACCAATAGGAGCTGAGCAGCAACGAAAAATGTTGCAAAAACGGGGAATTGGATGTGATTTATTTATTAGTAAGGCGTCAAAATTTGATCTCACTCCAACCTAAATCTGGGCCGGCACTGAAAAATGGCGGCAAAATGTGGTAGTGCGGCGAAAATAATTTTACCCGAAGTGGCTAAGTGGCTAGGTCGGTCCCTGACTGCAACCAATAAATGGCATGGGCTATAGTCCAATATATTCGTAATTTCCAATTTATTGCTTCCTTGCTGGCTTAGTTTTTTAAACGAAGAAAGAGACAGCTCGATACACATTCTCGCACAGCTCTCCTACCGCTCACAGTTTTAGTGGCAAGCGTGTCTCAGCTAACCATATAAAGAGTTTTCAATGGTAATTTTACTGCGACTTAAATGGCTCGAAAATGATTTAGTATGCCAACAAGATGAAGATAAAGTTTTATTACTTATTTCGTGAACGTTTACGCTTTCTATGAAACTCGCGATATTCGCGGAACATGTTACGAAAAAAATAAACAAATAAACGGAATAAATTGATAAGAAAAACTGGCGTGTAGCCAAAATACAATCTCAAGAGTATTCTCTTAACCGGAATTGAAACATATCCTGAATTTTTGATAACCGTCTTTACGGATTCAACTTACCTACTAAGAAAGGCGGGACACGGGTTAAGCGTTTAATTCAAATCATGAAGCCTTATGGTCATCGAGGTTAACGTTACGTTTAGGCTAACGTAAACTAAAACTACACACTAACTAGCACGCATATTGTTAACAAATGACAGGACAAGGTCGCTATCTATCACTAGCCTTCCGATTCCGATGCATGATCGTTCTGTACTATCGATACCAGCAACGCCATCTAGTTGCCTAATGTCGCCGTGTTACAAATCCTAAACCACGTCAGGAAGATTCTCACAAAAACAAAGGACACAATTGTTTACAAGTGCGAGATGAGATTTCTTAAGTGATTTATTATAATAAGTACGAGTATAATCCCTGATAGCCATTATCAGGACGACGTCACGAGTAATGAAATAGAATCTACAGATTCTACTTCATTACTCGTGACGACGTCCGATACGTCTCGTTATCTTCAGATTAAGTTGATGGAAAGTTGACTGACACCAGACGATTTCATGCAGTTTCTTTTTAATGTCTATCTGTTTACAAATTCTACTGGTACACAACAAGGCTTCAAGTACACAACTCATTATATGTAAATGACTTTGCAAAAACATGCTGAAATAATCTACTGTAAAACAGCTAAGAAAAAAATAAATAGTTAGCAGGTATATATTTATAACTAGCTGTCCCGCGCAACTTCGTATGCGTAAATTTCCCCGTTTTTGCAACATTTCACGTCGCTATTCCGCTCCTATTAGTCGTAGCGCGATGTTATATAGCCTATAGCCTTCCTCGATAAATGGGCTAACTAACAAAAAAAGATTTTTTCAAATCGGACCAGTTGTTCCTGAGATTAGCGCGTTTAAACAAACAAACAAACAAACAAAGCAAACAAACAAACAAACAATCTCTTCCGCTTTATAATATTAGTATAGATATATTTACCTACTTAATGTCTTCATATATTCTTGTTATCCCAGAAAGATTTATATTTAGGTATACAGTATCTAAAGTTGCACTTAATTACAATTCAACTTCAATAGTCAACTTACACACTGTATACATATAAGCAAAATAAAAAAAACATTTTTCAAATTAAATTTACTCACAGCTCTGCATGTCTTATAGTTTTTGAAAAATTGCTTACTAAATGTAGTTCAACACAAAAGCGGTCCAAATGACATGATACTTACTAAAAGTACAGCTTTACATTGTGTTTTCAATGTAAAGTTTGATTTGCCATAGATATTCTTTGTGAAATACTTGAGAGAAAAATAAACAGCACTTCTTAAAATAAATTCGTTGAAATAAAACAAATTAAGACACAGCGATAATAGCCAAAACTCTAACTAAAAACTAACAAAAGCAACGCAAATTACTAAGGACCCAAGGGACATTTCATGTCACGATATAGCATGACCCAAAAACAAGCGTCGACGGTTATCGCAAGTGCAAACATGCTCACGTAGTTATGTAGTTATTAACACCAGGCACGCTCTTATCCTAAAGGAGGGTAAATGAGGTAGGTAACCTTAAAGTTATTTTCTTACTCAGTATTACATGGTCTGGATATTTTACTAAAACGTCTAAGTCCAAGTATAGCTAGGGTAACTGCTTACCATCAGCCAAAATAGTACATAACTGTAACTACGTACTTGTCTCTTGAGGTAAAAAAAGCTTTTCAAGATCTTTAAAAGATAAAAAGCATCAAAACAAGACATTTATTTTACGTTTTAATCAATATCAAGTTAAGTAGGTACTTAAAAATAAATTACTTATCATAAAAACCTCAAATTCTATTAAGATAATACATAAAGAAGTTTATTATTCAATAAAAGCTGAAAGCAGCGTAATGACACTAGCCGTATAATTATGTAACTAATTCCATCACACATAATCGTAAACTCGTAAAGCAATCGTCAATGATGCGCTGAGACGATTTGCGCACTCCATCACCCACTACTTGCCTGACCTTGCCGAAACCTCACCACTGTTTTATTAAAACGATTTTCTTTACGATTGCTTGAATGGTGTTTATTATACATTTATAAATATTTAATTATTTGATGGTTTAAACGATTTGAATGGTTGTCAAAATTAAACATTACAGCAACGTAATAAATCACATGATTCTTTATTCTTCGTGTTGGCTGTACGGCCGAATGCCGGTACCTACGATAAGCTCTTATATCACATGTAGGTCAGAAGTTAGCCAGAGCAATCGAATCGTGTGTTATTGAACTCTGCTAACTAACTCAATTATTTAGCAAATTAATAGGATGATACAATGTTCATAATATTGTTAACGATCAATTACAGCGAAACTGATCTAAATTGGTCTACAATAAGTTCGTAAGAGTAAGTATGAGAGGAGTGAGAGACAGACGACCCATACAGATGATTAAACAGCATTTTACCATATAAATAGGAAACCCTGACTCAGAGGCAACCGTACAGATTGAGATATCTGCGAGCGTTACCATTGCCGGTTCATAGATGGGACCGTTTCCGAAAAATGTCATTCCCCTCCGTGCCTGAGAATGGACGTTAAGCCGTCGGTCCTGCGCCCAATCTCTCTCAGTACTTAAAGTCTAAAGTCTACAACCAATGCGTGCTGCCAGTGATCTCGTGTAGATCCAAGACTTGGTCCTGTAGGCCTCGTAAACAAGCTCAAAGTTACACAGAGAGCTATGCAGAGATAGGATTCGCAATGAAGAAATCCGCAGACGTCACCAACTCAAGTCACCGATATAGCGCTGAGAATTACCAAGCTGAAACGGCAATGGGCAGGCCACATCACTCGAAGAACCTATAACCGGTAGGGAAAATGTACCGGCGATCTAGTCAAAGCAGCTGGGACCAAATATATGATTGCGACCCAGGATGCCGTTTGCTCCACTGGTCTGTAGGCTGAAGAAAAACAAGTAATACTTATCTCCTGTAGTTGGGTAGTTTCTGAACAGATAGGCCACCGTAACCGATATCGGTTAGAAGACCATTATTATTATACGAATATCATTAAAAATAATTATTTTCCCCTGGGCCAAATGAAATCGAAATGAATAATACGTGAAAGGGGAAACCATGGTATGGATTTTCTATCAGCTGAACTGCTGATAGAAAATCCATACCACCAACTGACAGCTCAGAATTATGATAACCAGCTTCTCATTTCCTGCATGTTAATCCATAGTAATAAATTTCACAAACTTAAATAATAAAAGCTGTTTATTGGATCGTGAATGTTGACTAAATTGACATTCAAAAATACCTACGCTTAAATTTTAAGTGGGATTAAGACTTTTCATTCCATAAATCCGATTCCCCTCACAAAATACGTCAAGTACTCGATAATCGTTTATAAGAAAAGGGCACGTCAGTACTCCATCAAAGATATTTATGATGAAAACAATTTGTAAATAAGCTTCAGTGATTCAATCATTTGTTTTGAAATGATAAAATTGAAATGAGCTTGATTGTGTAATTCGATGATGACTGAATGCAAGATAAGATTTTAGTTTGACTGATTAGACGAAAGTTTACGCAATTCAAAGTCATTTTATTTAGATGACGAGTAATATGAATCAATACAAACGATATTCAAGTACACGGGATGTGACTTGAGACATCTAGGTAGCCCAAAAGGAATGCCCTGCTATTGTTACAAGTCTTATTTCGGTTTTAAGTTTTATTATATTCAAATTACGGATAGGTGTCTCTCTATCGATGTGCCTAAATATTTTTATCTGCTGTTATGTAACGATCGGCCTATATTTTTTATATCAGATATCAGACTCAAACATTTCAGTTTTAATAAAGACCGAAAGACGCACATCGAGAATCGAATTTTGGATAACAACACTTCATTTGGCTAAAAACATAAGATTTTAAGATGATTCTAGTCGTCCAGAATATCTAGGTACTAAATAAACACTAGCACATGCGTTCATGTAACTGCGTCACAGCCTGTTGCTTTAAGAGAAGCGCGCAGGTCACGATCGATACCCTGGACTGGGATACACCACTACATCAATTATATGCACCAAGCGAATTCTAGAACGTACGTGAGCAAAATACGACTTAGTTACCTGAGTTTGAGTAAGTAAAGGATGGGATATTGTACATTGTGTATTTGAACTGTTGAGTCAACATTACTGAGTGTTTACTAACAAGATAACATCATTAGCAATTGTAAAGCTGAACAGGTTAACGATGATATTTAGGCTGAAGTAGTGATCGTTTGTGGGAGTGATACATTAACAAAATAGTGCTAATTTGATTAATAAAACAATTGTAATATTAAGGCTAAAATCTTGATCTGAATATAAGCTAGATTGAATTAAATGCGATAGAAAAAAATGAATGATTAACCAAATTTATAAATAGAGGTTTTCAAAATAGACAAACACGTGTGCACGACGAATCTGCATGCAAGTTCATTGCAACGACTAAATATAATAATACTTCTATCAAAAGATGATGTAGTTTATTTTTAGCTGGGATTTACATAACCAAGTGCTCGACATAACTCAGAAAGATGAATCAAATTTAGCATTTTTTGTTTCTGATTATCATCTTTTATTATACTCGTACATCTGTGATTTTGTGGGAAATCTAAGAAAATATAGTCGTAGCAGGCGAGAGGGAGAGTTTTTGAGATTTTTTTTTGAGAGATCACCTTGCTTTGTTTACTAACACAAGTACCTACATACAAACATCATCTAACATTTATCCAGCAAATTATAAATGCATTAATACAACTCCAAAATAACAAGAAATTGGCAATTGCCCATAAACCCTATTTAAAGTGGTGACAAAGTATGCACTTTCAAACAGTATTACACCTCTTCTAACTAAATGATTTACACCTCTCTTCGAAATTCGAGAATCTGGTAATGTTATCGATAAAACCACGAATAGGTCACATGTCGCAAAAACAATGTTTCCACATGTTAAAGTTATACCTACGACTTCAAGGTAAGGAGGAAAAAAACCATTTCTATAAATAACTCGCTGAGTCATCGCCGCGGCTTTACTACAAGCATTGTAACGAAAGTCTCCTTTAATTATGTAGCCTATGATGCAACGAAGGTTTAGCAAGCCTGAGTTAAGTTTACTGCTAGTAATGTATTTTTATATTAATGCTACCATACTACATACTTCATACCTAAGTAAAGTAAATCGCGTAAATGGAAGGCTCGCTTAAACTCTCTGAACGAAGAAACAAATACGTCTAAAACCATAAGTATTCAGTAACTTTCCGAACATAAATTCTAAACATAGGTAACCTTGAAAATCATTTGAAACAGGTCCTAACTGGAGACTAAAAAGTGAGTTCGTCCCATCTCGTTTCAATCTAGTTAATTTTTTTGCCAACAATGTTTTTGTTGCCCAATTTGGCCGTTGAACCGTGATAGTGATATCATCCGTGAATAGAGGATTTTTAGTTTTGTCAGCATTGATTTCTAAAAAGTGTATTCAGTAATAAATTCACTTCAGCGCCTATTGGGCGAAAAGATGACATTTAGTCGAAAAGAAAGACAATAAAAAATACTACGTCTGATTGAGAAGCTTTCTAAAAAGGTCCCATCATCGAAAGCGAGCCTAAACAAAAGAGAAGTGGAATTGTCTCCATCAAGTGGTGCTTTAAGCAGCGACGATTTCGATGACGAAGCAGGGAGCGCTGCATGCTCCATTAGAGTACCTGCATCAGCGTCTTGAAGTGCACTGCGCAAGCGCGCCGTCGACTACCTTGACCTTACCCTTACCCACCCTTCGACCCACCCTCCCTCCACAACAGACTTGTGGGAGTGTTGTTGGTAAGTAGGGGGTATTATGCTTTGGGTTAGTGACACATACCAAGTCGATAACAAAATTGCTCTGTTCTAGTTTCAAAGGGTTGATGTTTTAAAGTTATTTCAGAAAACAATGATAGCCAAACTAAAGATGAAATAAATATTGTGCTAAATACCTAACCTACTACGACAATGACCTTAAAAGATAAATCACATAAGTATAATCAAAACACCATTATTTGGGAATGATTTCGAGCCATTAATTTTATTTATCATGATACAGTGATAGTTAACATTGAGGAATACCCAGATTATTTTTGCGAGCCAACGACACGCCCTGTCCGATCTTCTAGTAGGCATCTTAAAATAAATATTTACCCGCCTACCCGTTTCGATGTTCCGTTTTTACCGACGAGGTAAACAAATCGATGACAAGGGGCATTCGCAAGGATGTCTTTGAGAGACATTGGGCCAATGTTGGCTAGCTTGTCATCACATAAATTGGCCAAGAAATTCTGATTAATTCAAGAAGATTTATTTATGACCAACATGTGGGTATTTGTCAAATGTAGGGAAGCAAATAGTGCAATAGTTAGTTTGCATAATAGCAATGGTATTGCGTCGTAAATGTGACCCGGATTTTACCATACGAAGCTAGCTGTATTTTTGTTCAGTGCTGTTACAGTCAGTAATGAATTCATGTACCCATACGAATACAGTTAACGAGTAAAGACTGAAAAAATAGGTCAGTTATGCTTCAAATTCTTTTCTTAATATTAAATCAATAGTATGAGATTTCACTGTCCTATTTTGGAAAGTCGATCGTGATCGCTAGTGCGTATGTCTGCCTTGATCTTTAAAATGTTTAAATATAGATAGGCATTGTAACAAATTACCGGTTTTGGAAACATATTTACATAAAACTTAACCTGTTACATTATTATGCCTTCATTATTTTTAAACTCTATACCATGTAGTTGTAAACCATGATGGCATCCATAACCATGAGTAGGTAAAGGTAGGTGAATGCTTTAAAAATTGTAACTTTATTCGCGTCCATTAATTGAACTACCGAAAAAATGTTCACTATAAATTATAAATGCTTGCTTTTCTAATTATATCAAAACAAGAAATAACTATATTTATTGCACAGTGTGACCGGATATTTTTAAATAAATATAAATCTATTCTAAAGGGTCTTTCAAATAGAGCGGGTCGATATTAATAATCTGTGGCGGCCATTTTGATTTAGCGGCATCTGTCAAATCTGTTTTTTCTTATTCAGTCACTGATGCCAAATCACCATGGCAAGTTACACGGTTGAGCAGCATGTGCAAATGATAAAACTTTATTATCAAAATGAGTGTTCGTTAGTGAAAACGTTGCGCGCATTGCGCCCATTTTACGGCAGACGCGGTGGCCCTTCAAAGTCTACTCTCCAACGATTGGTGACTAAATTCGAGACGACCGGTTCGGTAAACAACCAACCAACACCTTTACGTCAAAGGAATGCCAGATCGGCCGAGAACATCGCCGCTGTACGTGAGAGTGTTCAGGAGACTCCGAAGCAGTCGATTTCTCGCCGTGCACAAGAACTCGGCCTGTCGCAGACTTCAACTTGGAGAATTTTGCGTCGGGACTTGGGTCTGCATCCATAAAAGATCCAACTGACCCAGGAGCTCAAAGTTAATGACCATAGACAACGCCGTGTGTTCGCTGAATGGGCGTCGGAACGCTTGGAAGAGGACCCCGATTTTGGCCAAAAAATAATCTTTAGCGACGAGGCACATTTTTGGATGAATGGTTTTGTTAATAAGCAAAATTGCCGTATATGGGATGACCACAACCCACATGAGGTTCACCAGATAGCAATGCATCCAACATAACGCAGGTCATCGCTCAGATTCAGCCGGATCTATGCAGCAGAGTCATTAAAAATTGGACCTCTCGGATTTGTGCCACCATGCGAAGCCGCGGCGGACATTTGAACGATGTCATATTTCATGCATAATGGCATAAACGGGCCTTTCAAATAAAAAATAAATTTTGTTAATATCTCACACACATCTAGTTTTATTCAATTTTAACATCGACCCGTCTTTGTTGAAAGACCCTTTAGAAGAGCCGCGACATTTGCAATCAAGGTTGACAATTTAACGATAAAAATATTGTGGTTAATGAACTCGAGCTAAAAATATTTCCAATCTATTTAAATAAAAGGAGAAGCTGACTGACAGACTGACATATCAATGTAGGGCCGAAACTATAAGGGTTAGAAACTTGAAATTGGCACAGGGGTTCTCTTTATAACGTAAGGGAGCACTAAGAAAGGATTTTTTAAAATTCACCCCCTAAGGGGGTCCAAAGTTGGTATGAAACTTTGCCGTTAAAAGGATTGGTAACAAGTTGGCATCCACGCGGAGGAAGCCGCGGGCATAAGGTACATAATATATGTACTTAAGATAGGAAATAAGATTATTCTCAACCTAATAAATGCTGAAAGAAATACATTAATTGAAGGTATGTAACCAATATGATTTTGAACAAACGTTCCTGAAATAAAGCCGCCGATCTTTAGGTAGGTATATTTAAATATCTAGACACAGGGCAGCGTATTTTTCCGCCGTAAATACTTTAATTAAAATCACAAGTATTTAAGAAGAAACTATTACTTTGTACAAGATACAATTAATCAAGATTAGAAAATATTATTCTATTGTTTATGCCAAGTAAATAACTTCGTTAGTAGGCTATTTTAATCGGTAAATTATTGTTATCGTTGATTATACAGTCGTTAGTTATGCTTAGATTCAGGGCACTGCGGCCATGCACCCCTCGTCTACTAGGTCGCACATAATTGAAAAATCATTAAGAATGTAGAAAACAGTGAAATATGGTACATAAAAAATACTAAATTATAATGAATACATCGATTTTATGAAGGTTTTAATAACAGTTCACACATGTGCTTAATAAATACGGCAAAGACTTATCCAAACGGTAATACTTAGATAAAGCTCGGCTATTACGTATTCGCAAAAAAGATGACCCCATCACATACAAATGTGTGTTTACTCTCTCCCGCAAACTCTTGTGGAAGTTTCCATATTTATACACAAGTAAGTAAAGTTCTTATGAGCACGTTCCACTCGCGCAATCATAGTGAAATTTATTGCGTACAAATAACAGGAGAGCTTTTAAATTATGATTTGCTCGTTTCAGATTGAAGTCGTAGTATCATTCTAATGAAACATAGCAAAGTATGTAATTATGACACTACCAGATAGCCTCAACCTCAAAATCATGGAGTACCTCAAGGTATTATATTATCTCCAGGATGGATTTGACATAAGCGTTTTACTGAATATACTAGTATTAAAAGCTGTTTTCTACTCGCAGTTTTATGTCATATTATTTAAACAACTAGCGTGTTGCCAAAACAGTATCTGTTTACACCAGAAAATGATGACGTCCCATCGTGATGTGACTCCAGATCTACGTCAACCGTCTGTCCCGTGTAGCGTCGTTTACATGAAAATAACGTCTGCCGTGTAGTTATGTTTTGAATTAAAGCCAATTTTTATGGTAAGTACTCAGATTTACTGACCACTACGTAATGAGAGAATAGGTATGAATAACACTTGGTTGTAACTGATGTTTTGCGGTTGAAATATATTTTGCTTTTGTATGTAATGGACATACGAGTAAAGTATAAATGTTAGTAAAGCTGAAAGTCACTAAGCGTTTATATTTCATGGCCACTTACGAAATACCTCGTATTATTTTTACTTTAAGGTCCTCTATTAAGAAACCAAGCAGCCTTTGAATATATTTCGTCGGCTTTATAAGGCTGTAATAAACTTCCCTTATTTTATGTTATTCTAAATTTTAACCTAAAAACGTTAACCGTTGCTGAGGTTTTAGTTAGAATTTTTACGTCATCAACTGGCAAATAACCAGGAAAATAGTCAATAGGGTTTTCCATTTTATTGTAATTACCAGGTGCATTTCTAAGATTAAGATTTTTGTGGTCGTAGCGGTTGACTCAGACATAACAGTTTCGGGATAATCACCAAGGCGGAGACTAGATTTTTGCACCCTAACACGTTACATATTCACTTGTATTCCTATTCTAAACCAAACAGTTCAAACACGTGCTCCATTTCATATCATGATTAAAAATGGAGATGTTGACGGTCAAGTCAAATCAATCTCTTTTTAAGAAGTGTCAAAACGAGTCAAAAGTGTCAAAAAGAAGTGTCAAACGGTCAAGTCAAATCAATCTCTTTTTAAGAAGTGTCAAAATGACAAGGTCTATAGAAATGTGTATGGAATAACAACATGTGACGTCATAAGTTCCTATCGTCAAATCATTACTTTTAATATTCGTTTTCATGCTTTTAAATTCAAAAACATGTTAAATTGTGAAAAAACAGTTATTTTCAAAGCATTTTATGACCTGTTATTGCCTAATTTGTTTAAAATAATAATAATTAAAATAATTAATTAAAATAAAAAATTAAAATAAATTCTTGTAGTCAACTACCCAATTAACGTCGTTTACTTTACTAGCTACAACTAGAAGCGTAGAATGTGATTCCTTGAAAAGTGCAAAGAGGAATAAATTATTAAGGGCTGCGATATAAATATCTCAATATCGATCAAAGCATATGCCAACCGCAATACTTAGTATGTCAAAATTCAGGTTTATCAAGTTTAATTATTTATAATTTGCTTCTTGTTTTCTTATTTATATTGTAAAGAACCCCTTGCTCATTTACTTAAATATTTGCCTAAGAATAGTTATGGGAAAATATGGCAAAAATCGACGCAGTTTTTGTGCCAAATTTTTAATTAAAATTTTATCTTTCATCGGCACCAACGCCAATTACGTAAGGGCTACAAGCACATTCAGTTATAATTTAATCAAATACGGAATCTATTTTGGCCACCATTTGAGAATAAAAAGAACTAACCAAACAAAAATAAGGAATTATGTTACATAGTAACAACGTGAAGGTCAACAGGCGTTTATGTTACGTTAAGTTATTACATAAGGACAATCGTAAACAAAATAATGAAATGAACGATCATCTAATAGAGATTATCGTTACGCCTGTACGAAGTTACTCTTCTTATAGTGCAAACAAAGAAGTAGTTTGCTCAGAATCAGTAATACATTTCAATGGAGGTATTTTTTGGACCATGTTATATTTTACAATCAATTAATAAACCATTCTAACCGTCCAAAGCCTGAAAATGTGATCTGAAGGAATGTAAACCATCACTTATTTTAAATATTAACCATGGATCGCATTCTACGCGCCGCACTGAGCGTGATTCTGTAAGGAACGCAAGACAACTTTATGGCTTTAACTATGTAAATCTTCAATATATTCATTTTCTTTTATGATATCTTGGAGCAAAAATCTTGTTGGGGTGTCTGAGATTTGCGCTATATTAACAATAACACTGTTTAAATAAGGAGTCAGAAATATAAAACAAACATTACAAATATAGATCTCTATGATGATGTATTTATACCATATTATGCATTTAGTCACGTACATAAACAAAGGGATTTGCGAAACAATAGTTAATTGGAACCAGCCCGACATCGAGACTAGAATTAACTAGTGCTTGTGATGATACGAGACTTTCCTGAAGTGTAATTTAGGATTTTATAGAAGGCATAATATCTTAGCTTAACAAACAATAAAAGCCAGTTCTATTTTTGCCTAACATTCCCATTACCAATCTAAAAGTACTGCTGTGCTAAAGGGCGGTGAAAAAATAGAAAATATTTATCTACTGCTATCCTTCAAGTGTAAATCCAAATGCTTACCAAATTACTAATCATCTATGACCGAGCTTCCGTATGATGATGTTTACAAGGTATGCTTCTAAGAATTAAAGACTGTCTTGTTTAAAAGAAGGCTATCAGGGTCGTGCTTAGTTTGGCATTCTAAGCAAATGGTCTCTGTCACAGGACCATATGACCTTACAGGTAGAAGAATTTGCAATTTTGCCTGTTTGCAGAGTAACATATTAATTGAATGTCTCTTACATAGATGTTTCAATCTGTAACCGTTACTGTTCTTATGAATGGTGCCGAAAACTGATGTAAATATTTCGCACTTATCTTTGATTACACAATGGTTTTGCGTGCTCAAAAGCTCAAAAAATGACTCAAAATTTATTAAGTACAAAAAAAAGTGTGTTTTCTATTTAAATGATGTAGCAAACAAGTTAACTACATATTTTTTTGGTGAAAGTTTATTTTCAGATGGGTTTAGTGTACAGAACTCTTCAAATAATAAAAGTACATATATGGTGGTTCCTGCGAACAACAAAGAACTAGAAGTGATCCCTGTTTAAGAAAAAGTTCAGAACCTTTGGACTATAACGAAAGCTTCATCGTTTAATTAATGGGCTAGGACGGCTCCAGAAGGGTGACGTGAAATCGAGCATGATCACCATTGTTTGAGTCTAGGTCCAAATAACTCTATAGATTAAACATTCTTTAGAAGCAAGACCTGGCTATGTTTTCACTAACACAAAGGCTAGAGACAGCTAGGGACTACGCTCAATAGTTAAGCGTTTAGGCCCATTTAAATTCTTCCCAAGAATATCCCCGATATTTGGAATCTCCATTTTATACATTTAGGGGATTGTGTTTTCAATAATCTGGCCTTTACCTACATCAAAATAACTATCGGTGTGCCAAATTCCAATCCAATACGTATACGTTCAGTGTGAATTAACATATCCTTTATTCTATAGACACAGTTTCTTTTATATGGAGTGCTACAGATTTCCAAAGTGTAGCCACATCTAGTGGTGCACTACGAATATGATGCTTTCACTCTTCAATAGTTGGCAGAGTGCCTGGTCGTGTCACTACGTCACAGCACACACGTGAAGTACGTCCGCATACGACTACGTGCTACTACGTAACTACGTACAATACTAGTTATATGTGATATTGGGTAAGAGCTGTGCTGGCGAGTTATGGATACGATATTTTGCTCAGAGAATTTTAATGGAGTAATGGTTTTTTGACCTTGTCGTAAATGACGAGATGAGTTAGACTCCTTCGAAAAAGCATGGCCTCATACAACGACTAACAGAGTGAGGTGGAGAGAGAGTAGGGAGGCCTTTGCCCTGTAGTGGGACAATACAGGCAATTAATTATAACAATAATAATGGTTTTTAGACGTTCTTTGAGTCATGAGGAAGTTTTAAAACGGTAATAACGATAATAATGAGACTGACTCTCGTAGATAATAATTTATTATATCAATGAGATTGCTGTTCGTTAGTTATTTGCTAAAACTAAAAAAGGCGAATTTATTGTTTTTTTTTGGTTCACTCTAATAGGGCTGGTTTTTTTAAAAAAACGGACAAGTCCTAGTCGCACTCGCCCACCGCACAAATTTGTAGGTACATACTCGTATTATAAATAGTTCTCGAATGGAATCGAGATTCGCAGTTTTTTTTAAAGACTATAATTTTTATAATTTAATTACAAATGTATAGTTTTCAGACTTTTCCCTATATTTCATGGGACTGTAGACCTGAGAATAGAGGGTTTTGACAGACAGACGGATGGATAACTCAAAAGAAGAATCGAAAAAACGAAAAATTCGTCAGTTCGTCAAATTTATACGAAGTATTCTCGAGTATTCCATGGTGCAGCTACGCAATATTTATCACCAGTAATAGGTATAAAATAAGTTATTGGCATCCTTTCTAACCTTTTATAGAGGTGAATTCTCAGAAGCCCAAAGGTAATTTTTATCATAGGAAGGTATAGATAACGATTAGACATAATAATAAGGTACTATTATTGACTATCTTCATCCCAAGCAGCGGAACCGATCTCTTATCAGTCGTAAAAAAAAATGACCACCTGCTACTTTGACCGCGATATCATCACGCTACTATCATAAATTCTAAAAAATGCGCACAATACAGATATAACCCTTCACCTCACGATACCAATTATAAAATTATTAAAAAAATTAGACGTCAGAGAACAATGCTAACAGAATAACTCATTCCTAAATTCTCAATTACTGAAAAATCATTATCTTTAATAGCGATAACCCCGGGCAAGGCAGGGTTAATATTTTGAATATGACGGATACGAGTGGATACGAGATATCTTATCGTTATGGAAACAAGATAACCAGATCAAATAAACCAGGATGATACCGATTTACCATATCAACCCATATGTCCCACTGCTGGGCACGGGTCTCCCCAGTGGAACCTGGGGGTATTTGCCATAATCCCCACGCTTGGCGATCGCAGTAAGGTTTTAAAGGCAGATGACGCTGCTGTCCGTTCTCCGGTGTGAAATCCCTTAGTCGCCTTGACGACACTACCCATCTCTTCCAGTGATACCGATTATCATCTTGTAATTTGTACATTTTTAAATGCTAGAAGAAGAAGAAGTATGACAGACGAAAGATGGAAATAAGATACCCTTCATATACTTCACTTTATTAACTTCATCGGAATTAAAAAATGCCTCCGACTTTAAATAATATGAAGGTTATCTTATTTCCATGTTTTTGGTAGAGGGTTTTTCTCAACAGTGATTTGTCATTACAAACCGTGAGTGCACATGTAAAGTAAATATAGTTCGCAAACAGCTAAACAAATAACTATAGTGTTTCAATTTCATGTTCAATATCCAATACAAATCGTTTATTTACATAACATATCACGGTAAGTTAAATTTCACGAAATTCGTTTACCTTTAAGAATTTAAAACCAAAAATAAATAAAACCGTATCATTCGCGATGTAATTTTGTGATAAAGACTATTTTTTTATTTTTCTACGTTTCCGTGTAATTACAATATCCAAGAATTCCATAAAAATTCCAATTCGTGCAGTAGTAACAAATCTCTACACAGATAATTGTTGAATGTATGTGAAAAAAATGATAATAGTTGGTTTTTTGAATCTTGGAGAAGGACAGGCGACATTAATACTGTATATACCTAGGTAATTGTGAGCTGCGGGAAACAGTTAAGCCGTCGGTCTTGCGCCTAATCTCTCTCCGGTCGTCGGATTTCCGTCCCATCGGACTATGAAAGTGAGGGAATAGGTAGAGAGTGCACTCGTGTCAGTGCAAGTGTATGCGCAGGCACAAGTGCACATATAATATCCTGCGTAGGTTCTAATTAGATTGGCCGTAACTGACATAGGTTAGAGGACCACTACTATTACTAAACTTCTTTAATTCTTTAATATTTGAAGAGTTCCCTTGATTTCTCTAAGATCTCATCATCAGATCCGAACTTTGATTACAATGGGACCAATCTGGAAATTTTTAAAAATCATTTTTGTGTTTGAAAGGGTGGGTATATCCTTTCAAACACAAATATATTTTTTCAAATCGGTGCAGCCGTTTGCGAGTAATAAAAAAAAATTAATAATTAACACGAAGGGTTTGGTTGTTATTCTTAAATTAATCTCTGAAACTACTAGGCCGAATTTTAGGAATTTGGCATTGGTAGCTTTAAAGTTTAGGGATGTAGATAGGATACATGTTGTCGCGATATGGCGATAACCCACATAAACACGGGAACAGCTCAAGTCAAGCTGTGGGGGGGGGGGGGGCAACATTTGACTCAACCGGTCTGTATCCTATCTACATCCCTAAACTTTAAAGCTACAGTGCCAAATTTCATAAATTCGCCCGATTCAACACCGGTACACCATATCCACCATACCATGCCCCCCCCCCCCCCCTATGGTATGGTGGATATATGGTGAGGCAATTGCCCGCCTAAACAGTAAAAAAGTTATTCGTTATTCGGCCGCGTCTGGGGGAGGGAGGCAATTGTCCCTGTTGCTCCCCCCCCCCCCCCCTTTGTATCCGCGCCTGAAATAAAGCATCGTTATACGACAAAATCTTCGTAAATTCTAGTTCTAGTCTTATTGCGTAACGAAACGTTTTAAGTCAACAGTAAGATTTATTGCTATGCAAAAACTATTAAATATTCCGCTGTTTGCGATTACCAGTTTGGAACCAAGGTCACGGTCAACATAGCCAATGTCGGAATAAAAAATGCAACAGTATTGATTATACTGGGTTAGTAATACATAACGCATAGGAAAACTATGTTTTTAGTCTCTCGGTTAAGAATTTGCGTTGATAACTTTGTTGTTGCACTTTGTTTAGCTTGAGGTTATCATATTTTCGATTGTTGAGAAACTATTTAGGGTTGAGGGAAAAATTTAAAACCTTTTTTAACTTTAAACAGACGTTACTTTATAAAAGAAACCGTCGTCGGAAAGTTTTTCCAACAAACGACAAGAGTTTGTTAGCCTTTTACGAGATGTTACACACCTATTATGTCATCTAACGTCATTATGATCGATGCGATAACAGATCTCGCAGAATGATTGTGACTCAGTGGACTGTTGCAGACTGTGAATTTTGTATGACTTTAAGAATTTACCTAAGTGTCGCTATGTAATGTGATGTGTTGCGAATTTGATAGGTACCCGCATTAGAAAATGCGATAATGTTACGTACAAATTGAATTGAAATATGTACATATTAAAATCTGCGACGTGCGAGTAAAAAAATGGCTATCTTGAAAACGACTGAACGGCATCCCAAGTCGTTAAACTAAAACGTAGTGATTACTTTCTCTGTGGTTAAACCGTTTAGGCGCTATACAAGATACACACGTCAAATTTATAACACCGTTTTCATGTAAATTAAAAATTATTAACTAATAAATTATTCTATTAAATATCTAACAGAGTTCGGTTTGGGTGGCCAATAGGATAGAATATTATAATGCAGAAGTGTTTAATGCATTTTCGCACAAGTGTACTCTCGTGACCGATGAGAGTACCGAACTGAAACTGCAAGAGCTTCAGCACTTTTCCGAGGCACGAAAGGTTTTACAAAATCGTCATCTATCTAGGTATACATCGGAGAATGGAATCGTTGCTGAGCCTCATAAATCTCTCGGTCAACTTGGGACACCATTGAGCCCCGGACCTTTCATTTGTAGGTTATTAGGTCATTAAAATATCATTGGGTCAAGTGCAAAGCTCGATCAATCGTGGTGCTAATTTATTATCCTACTAATATCCGGTTTAGGCAATTTAGTTTAAGTTATCTTTGTTACTCAATCAACATCACAATCTTGAAAAATCTTCAAGGAGATCCATGCACGGTAAGACGAACCTTATTTCTGCTGTAATGTGAAGAAGTAACATTTTCGCACGTATGTTTATTAAGCATTTTAGATGAAACAGTTTTTTTCCGATTTTCTTATTCTCCTTTCAGGGTAGCTAACAGAAAGGAGGGAGGAGGACAATGATTCACAGTCACTAACCTGAGGACGTAGGCGTCGACTAGCTCGCTCTTGGTAAAAGAGATGATCTCACACCTCACTATCTTCAGCACGTTCTCCCATTGTTTACTGAAACAATAACATAACATTAAACGTTGCTATTTTAAACTGCATTTTATGAAAATTAACTCAAAGGACAAACTGGCTGCCTATTGATCCCTGATCGAAGGATAACCAGAATCACTAAGCAACAGAATCATCTAGAAGCTAAAATTTCGACGAGGAGTTCCATAAGCATAAGCGATAAAGGTACTAAGTACAAAACTCTACCCTATAGGCTGGTTTTTCAGTCACGCTGATCGTCGGCGTTGAGGCACACTATGTACGAGGAGTCGGCGCTGATCGATCACCGTCACTCAGAAACGTACCTAACACTTAAGCGTCAGTTACTCAGCGCCGAAGATCAGCGTGAGAAGAAAAAGCAATAGACAAGGGAGTTCTACACTACGTGGGCAAAAGCTGGTTCTCTTATGGTAAAAGTTTGTGATTTCCTCTTCCAAATATCGCGACATTTATTTGTTTTTTTTTTTTTGCGAAAACTGAGCGTCTTCACTACATAATATAAAACAAAGTCGCTTTCTCTGTCCCTATATCCCTATGTATGCTTAAATATGTATTTAAAACTAGAGATAGATAGAGTGATTGAAGAGAAAGGTGTATATATATTAACATTCATTAAATAGTGGAGAAATAAGGAGCGGAGCAGCAATAAGAAATGGTGCAAAAACGGGGAAAATTTACGCAGACGAAGTTGCGCGGGTCAGCTAGTGTAACAATAAGACTGTCGCTCTATCATAGACACATATGTTGTGCTTAATCTACAACCTCGTAGATAATTTCACTGCTGATGGCGAGAAGACATAACGTAAAAAATACTGGGAAATCAAACAATTCCGCAGAATAGAACTCATTGTAGGTAGGTATACTTACACGATAAAAACAATATGAAGCGAAGCCTCTTCTTAGAATTACCACCAAATTCTCAGACTCAACTCAATTATAAGATGTCGTCTGATCACATGCTATCACTGTCTCTCTAAGATGAATAGTAGCGATAGAAGTACTTTTGAGAATGTCTGATATTCAAGGATTGTTTGAAAGTTTCGGGATTAATCCCGGGATTTTCAAACAATTACGGTACGTATTGTACCGACCCTTAAGGGTAGGTAGGTACAAAACGTACGGAGTCGACAATACCCTCTAAAACAGAACCAAAAGGTTGTTTCTGATATTCTGCAACTTGCATATGATCAAAGTTCACAGTCAACACAGCAGCTTTTAAATACTAATATTATAAAGATTATCGCACAAACAAATAAACTTGAGTTTATTTGTTTGAACGCGATAATCTCAGGAACTGCTGGTCTGAATTGAAAAGTTATTTTTCTGTTGGATAGCCTATTTATCGAGGGAGGCTATAGGCAGCAATGAAAAATGTTGCAAAAACGGATAAAATTTTCGCAGACATAGTTGGCGGGCCCGCTAATCACTTAAAAGTGTCAAAGCAAACTTGAGATTTGTACAGTACAAGTTTTTTTCTAAATAATAGGACTGACTTTTCTTTTCCACTGTTGATTTGCCAACTTGGCGTAAATGTAAATAAAGAATCAATTCAATTCTGTCGACGAAGTGTAAGTATTACAAGAACAAGTGTAACTTTTGTTTTAAATAAATAAAATAAAACAGTTAAGCCCTATTATTTATATACCACACTCATAAAGGACCAAGTTTTATTTTGTTTTCTTTTTTTTATTATTTCAAATACAGGTTTAGAATAAACTAGCTATTATAGCGTATAATATATAAATATTATTTATATTGTGATTATTTTTTTTATTATTGCAGGATAATATTGATTTCAAATCCCGCGCGTTTAGCAAAGTTCAGCCCCAACAGTGGCCAGTGGCCAACCACAGTCGCTCACCCTACTCGCCGGCGCCCAATTGCAGTTTGAATACTCAAAACAGCTGATTCCAGAACTTTCCTTAACAACAAACCATTAAAATAACACCATAAAACATTTTAACAACATTTTCTGTCAATAAAACACAGTAAAGTAACAACAAAACTTGTCTACAAACGAAAACGATTTAATCAAATACGATGTTTATATGTAGGCTAAGGAAATTTTACATTCTGCCGGTAACCTATTTAAGGAAAAATAATTATGTAACGATTTGCTAAAAGGCACAAGAGGATTCAAGTTGGTACAGTATGTACACTAAACTACTTACCGAGTGATTTTTCTCAAATCCGCATTTTTTGCCGGTGTAAACCATATTTCAATGAGCTTTTCAACTCCTTCGAAAAATTGCTCATTATTTTCACTACTAGATATTATTTCTGTTTCAGCCATGGCTACTCTTGTTATTGCAGTTTTAAAAGAGCAAAAATATTTATTGAAATTAATTTCACTGAGAACTTGGCACACAAGCGTAACGATCAGAAGTCGGAAGTTGACTGACGGAATGAAACAAAATTATTGGCAAAATGCGGCGAGTGAAAGAAGAGAAGGATGTATCAACATCTCTTTCTTTCAGAGCGAGCGAGTCGGCGCGCGGTACGTTCGGAAAGTACAGATCAAGAATAAAATACTAAACAACAATCTCCTTTTATTTATTATAGTTTTGTATTGCCAATGTATTGATAACATCAATTCATTGGCATATAAAATATAAGGAACGACAAGGTTCTCCCATAAATAATTAATCACCATTTTTTTAACAGTGGCAGTGCTGCAAGAAAAATGTAAAATACTTTGTTTTGAACCGGGAATTACCCGTTTATTATTGGCATCCGCCGATTACATCTCCCGATCTACCTACATACTTACGTATTTCAATATCCGCTCCGCTTATGTACCTTACATCTCTTAAAATCAAATTTATTTGTTGTTTCTTATTTCAAATTTCATAAGACTTTGTAAAAAAGCTCGTTGTTACTTATGTCGTTTTCCTGCCGGCAGAGTACTGCGGCAACCAGCTGCCCCGCTGCCCGGTATTACAACGGTATATAAATTGAAACAAATCTCCTCTCCTCCTCTTCTTCTGTCATCAATCAAATTCCAGTACATACTTGCATTGATTTCAAAGACTTAATTGCGACCATTTGCTTCAGTCATATTTTAAGCAGATTCTCTATTGATGTGAATAAAATAGAAAACGAATGAATGTTGCGATGACCTCAGAGTAAAGAATATACTAGTGGATACTAGGACTGCCTTGATGGTGCAGTGAGTGTGTATGCAACTCCTATGCAAGGGGTTGTGGGTTTGATACCCACGTGTGTCACCATTTTGTGTGATTCACCCATTGACCTCTATCAGGGGGTTCCTTGAAACCCACGAAATACCTTTTATTTTATGGAACCCCGAGTTCATGACTAGTTGTTTGGTGCAATTGACCAAATGTCTAGAATTATGAATTTATCCAATGTGTCTTCATTTTGTTCTTTCTAGGCAGGCAATCTCGCAAAACTCTGGTAACTCTTCTACGGAACCTTAGGGTTCCGTGGAACCCAGTTTGGGAAACCCTGCTCTATAGTACTAGTATGATACTATAGACCAGTCAGTGGATTCACCAATTATTATTCCTTATGTGAGCCTTGCTTTTTGCCTTGCAATATGGGGTTTAAAAAATTTAAAACCAACACTAATGATATTTTATAATGTAACCTAAATAAGTGGTAATTTAAACTAATGCATTGGTCACATTACTACAAGGAGGTAATGAGCATTCAGTTTAGTAATAAGGTCAAGGTTTGTTTTATTACTTTGATAACTTTTTACTTTGATAAAACTATCAAACTTTGCCTTTGATATTAAATGAAGAAGATATTGTACTTAAAAAAGATAAATGAGTAAAATATAAACAATTTATAATTAGAAATACAATAGTCAAAAATTTACATAAATTACTTATCAAGAATAAATAATTTGTCATAAATATTCAAAGGAGGCAACTAGTTTATGTAATCGGCCATCTTCAACTTTTTTTATTGGCTTGATTTTTGGTTTCAGAACGGGGATGTTTGGAGGAGAGTCAATCTCTTTCTGATCTTCATAGAAATCTTCAATGTTAGGTTCTTGATCTCTCTTGCTGGATGTTATACTGCTTGAAGGCCGTTTATCTTTTTTGGATCTCCCATCTTCAACACTAGCATTTAATTCTATGAGGTTTTTGTACATTTTGTTGTTGAAATGGAAGTTTAACTTCTTCGTCACCTGAAAGGAAATTTTTATTGATGCAAATATAAATAATGATAATGAAAATTACAAGGCTTTACATGTTTTTTTTTTAATTGATGTAGTAGATGAATTTATAAATAAACAGGTTTTAAATTATGCTGAATCACGGCCCTGAACTAGGGGTCGATCATAGGTGGATATAGGAAGAGGAGGGGGGGGGGAGCGCACGGGGTGTGCGGTCGTTTTGTGTATCGAATTTCTCAATTGTATTGAATTTCTTTGCTCATTTCTGTCTCCCTAGTTTTTTTTATTTTATTTGCCCATTCGTGAATTGTATGTGTGGTGAAGCTCCCCTCCTCTTGTGAAATCCTGGATGGTGGGCAAGGTTAGTAGTTATAGAAATTAGGGGCCCTTACTGTCTTACTCTTTTCACTTATCCTATTTAGGGTTTAGGGAGCCTGATTCAGTGTTTTGTAATACAACCAATAATATTGCTTTTTTTTATGATGTATCTGGGTACCTACCTAATACTTGTAGGCAATCAAATTTTGTTAAAATTTAATTGAAGTGATTATTACACGCAATAACACTGAATTATTTTATAATTAACATAAATGGGTTCATACCTAATTAAATTTTAAAAATCAATTTAGTTTTAGTAATTATTAAGTTCATTAGGTTACAGCATATATTTTTTTGTGTTAATAGGTAATGTAATATTTAAACTAATAAGAACTGCAATTAACAATTCATAACAAATTGAACTGAACTAGATAAAAAAAAAAATACTAGCAAAGTGGAATTGTCGGTCCCACATAAATAACAATCCTGTTATCTGGCCCAGTAAACCTATTAAAATAAAATCTTGGCTGCAGGAAAAAATCGAAACTTCCCACGTGGCAGAATGGAACAACACCTAAAACTGCAGACACATGAAATCAACAATGTCCAAAAGACTCACTCACAATCTCATCAGGCAGACCATGGGCAATCTGAGGCACCACCACAGGCCATTGTCACCTCAACAAACATCTTTTCAGGATAGGGGTGACGGATAGCCCCCTATGCAGAAGATGCATGAAAGCAGAAGAAACACCAATACACATGCTCACGGAGTGTGGCAGTGTAACAGAACAACAGGCATGACTCCTAGCATCACCAACATCCCTTCAGGAAGCCTGCAGTAATTTGGACAAGCTGCTGGTGTTTAGGGAGTGCATTGGTTGGCTGGAGTAACAGAGAGGATAAGAACAAAGCGCACAATGGCCCATGAGGAGGCTAAGTTCGGTTTTTCTTCTTCGCCCAGGTAAAACAAACTAACTCCTCCAGCTAAGCTCAATGGCTTGTTAGGAGTGGGTTCACATTGGAAGTATTTTGGTTAGGATTCAACCCCGCAAGCTCACAATTGCGAGTCCAGGTATTTTACCTTAAATTATTCATGTGATTAAGACCCGTAATATTTATATTTTCATAATGTGTACAAATAGCAAAGTTAATCAACATTTATAGAAGTATAGAGTCTAACCAAACACATCCGGGATGTGTATTTAATATGAACTTGTTCACCGTTTTCTTTTTTTTTTTTTTTTTCTTTTAAAAGAAGACTCCCACAGTAGGGTATTAGCCCTGTACCGCAGGGGACTTTACAAACACACAGTACACCCAGACCCAGAACAACAATCTGTGGATCACAAGTACTGTCCTGTGTGGGAATCAAACCAACAACCTCTTGAGAGGCAGTATAGTCGGGCCAGTGACGAAGCTTCCTGGCGGACTACAACTTGTACTAACGGAACACGATCCGTGCATGTCCTGGATGTGTGTGGTAAACTTTAGACTTTAAATCTGTCACCCACTTACATTGGCGCTTATTTGAGCCGTATCGATATTTATGTCTTCAGATGAAAGTGGAACTGGCGGTCCTTTCTTTAAATCTGATAAATAGTTAGCTATTAGCGCAGTAGAACATAATGACGGTTGACTAAGTTCATTTTCTTTTTCTGACGATCGAGATTTCAGTGATGAGTTAGAAGTACATGCTACATCATGAACGACTTGCTTATGAGCCGATGGTTTCACTTTCAGTTCGTAATTCCGAACAAGCGTTTTCTTTACTTTCGGATCGGAAGCAGCTTTAGTTCTATTCATGGTGGGAAATAAATTATTTTCAATTCAATTATTTGTTTACAAGAAATTCAAACTAAACTTGACGTTACTTTGACACAATGTTTTGACATTGGAAATGAAAGTTTGACACTTTCTTTACCATTGACTTATAGACCTGGATCGTGCCGTCACTTTCAATTAAAAGTAAAAAAACCGGCCTGCACAAAAAAGATAGAAACAAGATCCCCTACATAGTTATATTATTTCATGCAGTCGGAGGCATTAATGAATCTCGATGAACTTAGTGAAGTGCCTCCGACTCCGACTGCATGAAATTATATAATTATGTAGGGGATCTTGTTTCCATATTTTCATCTTTTTTGTGCAGGGTTTTTTTATTTTTATAATTTATTTTTTTTAATACTTTTTAGTAGCTGTAGGATGTAACCGATGTAACAACCAACTTTTATCACAGCTATTGTCAAGTATTGAAAATTGAAAAAAGAATGGTTGCTTACTAACTTTTTTAATATTACAGTCATAATCATGTTATACCTTTTTCAAATGCTTATAATGAGCCCTTTCAATTGATTCCCATATTGTAGCCTTCAAAACAACATTTTTTTTCACACGTTATATATCAGAATACCTGGGCGATCAAGACGCATCTAACGACGTCTTATTTGTATAAATCCGTTCAGTAGATTGTGAGTTAATAATATCAGATAGTAAAGAATGTTATAATAATTTAATTAAGTGTTGCATACACATATACATATAATACAAGATACGCGCGAGAAACATAACCCTTCCTTACAGTTGGGTAAAAATAATTAATGACTGCAAAGCGTGAAAGAGAGAAATAACTCATGTAACCCTGTCTCTTTCTTAAGAGTGGTCAATTTTGTGAGGTTATGGCGCAGTCCGGGTCTATACGTCAATGGTCTTTACACTATTGAAATTAATTTGTATAGAATTTTCAGTACTATGAGAGAAAAAAAAACAATTTGTAAAAGTCGTTAAAGTGACGGACGGAATTAATGGATAAAAACTTTTATGCGAAGTCGGTTCTTGCATTTCGCGTAAACGAATGTTATATGTGTTATTTCATGATTTCCAAACGATACCTTTTCAGTCAAAATCATCTGTCAAATTGTCAAAAAATTCTGAACGAAAGTGGACTCGTCGACGAATTCAATTAATTTCCACGATATCTGCAATATTTCATTGAACAAAGTTATAATAAATACGCCTTAAAGTGAGAAAGTATACTGAAGAAACCTTTACAATTTTGTAAAAGATTTTAATAATTTAACTTCAGGGAAATGTCAAATTCTGGTGTTCAATTTTCTGTGAGTACATAAAATAACATTTTGCGTGTTGTGAAGTGCATTCTTATAAATTAAAATGTGTTTGCAGAACCCAGAAAATCTTCCGGTAGAAAAACTAACGTTATCAGTGACCAATGCCGGCGTTGTGCAACAAATTAAAGCCCTGGTGAGTTACATATTTGTAAATAACATTGTGCAATAGTACACCGATGCTAGCATCAGTATGGTTGTAGGGATTAACCTGTTTCTATTTCTGTATGGTGTCTATAGGGCTCTACATCTGGTAGTTCCCCTTAAAGTAAGCTTTGTATGTCTCTAACACAGTTTAATGTTGTATTCATTTCCATGGGTTCTTATTAGCTTAGTACCTAATTAGACCTTATAAAGTGTTTGAGTCATCATTAAATAAGATTGAATGTTTACATACTTAAACCTTTCATATACTGCATTTAACTATTTAAAATTTAGGTTTTAACATTGATTAAAGTCGCCCATTTAACTATAGATTGTTTCTCCTTTTCATTCACTTAAATTGAAATTACTTTCCATTCATAAAAAAGTACAATATTAACAAAGTGTTCATGCATTCTTGTGGCCCTTGTTTGCAGAAGCGATGGAATCACATCTTTCTGCCTAAGTCTATCTCTATCATAATTTTAAACAGTTATTTTTATTTAATAATAGAGCAATTGAGAGTTTTTTTTTTCTTAACAGCTATGCTGGCTACAGATAAAATTGCAATGAGTTGATATTTGATATTTTCAACTCAGCTATTCTGAAAGTAATCTACATGTTCGAAGTCACTGCTGTGCGTAGCTGTTGCTTTCAGCTTTATTTATTCTCACTGGAAATAGTTCAAAATGCAAATATCTTTATTTTGTAAAATCGAATGAATGATTTATTTAATTAACGATTATGAAGCGGGTAGCCTAATGACTAAAGCATCGGTCTCACAATTGTGAGGTTGCGGGTTCAAATCCTACCCATTATACTACCGACATGAACCCACTCCTAACACAAGCCTTTGAGCTTAGCTGGAGGGGTTAACAGGATTGCTAGTAATGTGGGACTCAGTCCCTTGCGTTGTTTGAAAACATCAAATTAATACATACTAAAAGAATAATAAAATTATAATATGTTTCAAGTGTAAAGCTCATGAGAAGAAGCTACCAAGAAACTCATGGAAACTCATGGGCTACTGCCGAAATAATTTTATTGAACGAGCCAGTGTGTTTGGTGAATGTAAACATTTATAAATCAAGGATGATTTTTAAATAAACTTCATCATCATCATCAGCCTATCGCAGTCCACTGCTGGACATAGGCCTCTCCAATTGCACGCCACTTTGTTCTATCTTCGGCTTCTCGCATCCAGCTCCTGCCAGCCGTTTAGCGTATATCATCACTCCACCTGGCCTGAGGGCGTCCTACACTACGTTTGCCAAGCGGCGGTCTCCACTCAAGAACTCGTTTACCCCAACGGTTGTCGGTTCTTCGGCTAATATGGCCAGCCCACTGCCACTTCAACTTGCTAATCCGGTGGGCTATGTCGATAACTTTGGTTCTCTGCCGGATCACCTCATTTCTGATTTTGTCCCAAAGAGAAACTCCGAGCATAGCCTTTTCCATAGCCCGCTGAGCGACTTTGAACTTGTGGACCAGCCGTACCGTCAGTGTCCACGTTTCGGCTCCGTATGTCATGACGGGTAGGACGCACTGATTAAAGACTTTAGTCTTTAGACATTGTGGGATCGACGATGAGAAGACTTGACGTAGCTTACCAAACGCTGCGCAACCCAACCGAATTCTCCTATTCACCTCGTCCTCGAAGTTGTTTCTACCTAACTGCAATGACTGCCCGAGGTACACATATTTTTGAACAACTTCAAGAACGGCGCCGTGCACCGCTATCGGTTCCGGTAGTACATGTTCATTGAACATGACCTTGGTTTTATCCAAGTTCATCCGTAGGCCGATGCGTACAGAGGAGTCAGCCAGGTCATTCAGCATTTGTTGCAGGTCCTGCAGCGTTTCCGCCATGATGACAATGTCATCTGCAAATCGCAAGTGAGAGATGTATTCACCATTGACGTTGATGCCCCGCCCTTTCCAGTGCAGCGTCTTGAACATATCCTCCATTGCATTTGTAAATAGTTTCGGGGAAATAACGTCCCCTTGCCTCACTCCTCGATGCAATGGTATAGGCTTTGTTTGCTGATTCTGTACTTGGACGGACATGGTGGCGGCTTCGTAGAGACATCTCATCACTTGGATATATCGCCAATCTTCTTGGCATCGCTGCAGAGACTCCAGAACGGACCAGATTTCAATCGAGTCAAAGGCCTTCTCATAGTCCACGAATGCTAGACACAAGGGCTGATTATACTCCTGGGTCTTTTGTATAATCTGCCGCACTGTGTGGATGTAGTCTATGGTGCCATATCCGCTCCGAAATCCAGCCTGTTCCGGTGGTTGGAATTCGTCAAGTCTTCGCGCAAGGCGGTTCGTGATGACTCTTGAAAACAGCTTATAGACGTGGCTTAGAAGAGAAATAGGTCGATAGTTCTTCAGCCGGGTCTTATCTCCTTTTTTGAAGAACAAGACGACTACACTTCTACTCCACGCCTCCGGAGTTCTCCCTTCAAACAGGACAGCATTAAAGAGCTTTTGGAGCTCCCTCAGTACGGGTTTACCTCCAGCTTTTAACAGCTCTGTTGTAACGCCATCCTCTCCAGGGGCTTTTCCATTTTTCAGCTGTTTAAGAGCCAGCACGATTTCGTCAATGTTGACTTCTGGCAGGTCTTCGGTGTAGTGGTGTGTTAGAGTGGCTCTAGGACCCTCATTTTCAGGATCAGGTCGAGATGCATGCGAAGCGTATAACCGGCCATAGAAGCTTTCCACTTCGGAGAGGACTGCCGGCTTCGAAGAAACGACTTCTCCACTTGTTGTGGTCAACTTCGTCAGGTGGCTTCTTCTAAGAGATTGTACGAACACTTTTGACCCCCGGTTCTGCTCGATCACTCTTTTAATCAAAAGAGTGTTGGAGCACCGAAGGTCGTGTCGTATAAACTTGTTGATCTCTTGGTTTAGAGCGCGCTTTTCCGACGAAGTGACGGGTGGGTTTTCACGTCGTTCCTTCATTAGCCCTAAAGTCCTTTCCGAAAGCTTTGACTTCTTGCCCTTACGCTGCATTTCACAAAATCTCGTACCTTCTTCCCTGAGTATCCGAACCACATTTACGAGCTTCTGGTTTACGTCTGTTGTGGTTTCCATGGCAGCAAATCGGTTATCCAGGTTTGACTGGAACGCTTCGGATCCTATCATGGTTTGGAGCAAAGTAGGTCGGAGCCTGGACCTCATCAGACGGGCACGTTCCGCCTTGAAGTCGATATTCAGAGAGCCTCGGACAAGTCGGTGATCACTACCGGTATTAAACCTGTTGATCACGGTGACGTCTCTGAATATATGCTTTTTGTCCGTCATAATGAAGTCGATCTCGTTTTTCGTCATAGTGTCGGGGCTTTGCCACGTCCACTTCCTTTGGGGCCGTTTCTTAAATAAACTTTCATCCCTTAATTTACTCCTTTGTGGTTGAAATTTAAAAAAATAATTATTACTATGTTGGAGATAGCTACTTGATTTCAATTGGCATGACTTTCGTTTGATGTTTACATTTTGGAATGAGGAGAGCTTGTGTTTTCATTCAATTTAAAAACAAGCTAATGTTTGTCAACCCATAATCAACCGCAGGCATTGCACTGTAGGTGCATTGCTCTGCTATATCCTGTTTACATAACAAAATGGGGAATACCCAGTTTTCAAACTGAAGGTACTTGGACAATGGGTTAATTCCCCTAATAACTAATAGGTGTACTTATAAAATTGACATAGTAAATAGTATCATTGTCCTTGAACAAATAATGGATTTGTCTTGTTTGCATACAATTTGTTAATGCGGTGGTATGATTATGTGTCTTATCTACCCACTTAGTTTGTTGTCAAAGTACTGATGTTACGGGGTTATTATGTACCTACTTATCTATATTTTGAGCAATACTAATACACAATATTTATTTAAGTTTTGATGCTTTAAATACTAAAGAGCTTTTAAGCTGAAATTTATCTCTGATTAAATGATTATAAAGAAATTTATTTAGCATAATAAAATCACTTCATAGTATAAAACAAAGTCGCTTTCTCTGTCCCTATATATATATATATATATACGCTTATGTATGCTTAAATCTTTAAAACTATGCAATGGATTTTGATGCGGTTTTTTTAATAGATAGAGTTGGTTTATATGTATAATAACATCCATATATTTTATACCCGTGCGAAGCTGGAGTGGGCCACTAGTTATATAATAATCGGTCAACATTCATTAGTTTTCCTTGTTTTTTTCATAAGTATTTGGTATATTAAGATTATCACTTCAGATGTGTTTGCAGTTTTTTTCTGTTTCTAGTGAGGAGACAACTAGTTGGCTGTCTTCCCTAGTCTATCCATACTAATATCATAAAATGTCAGAAAGTAACACGTTATCTTTATCTATCTGTCTTACGTTTTTTAGATGAAATTGGGTATAGAGATAGTTGCGATCAACGCGGGCGGAGCCGCGGTCGAAAGTTAGTCTATAATATCTCAAGTAAAATATTTAGTAAGAACAGTGATTGAACTAATGAAAATTCATTGAAATATTTCAGGATCCATATTGGGTGGAGAAACGTGAGATGACATTGTATGAAAGGCCACCATCAGGCAGTACACTGGTTTTGGGGGCCGTCGACACATGGAAAGCTAGGATGGAGGGGTATCTAGAAGATATGAAATGGTTACTAAGCTTAGAACATTATAAGTAAGTGTATTTAATTTGTTTCACTTTATGTTATCTATCAGTATACAATAGTGGTATTCATATTATGACTGGGCAAGGGCCATGCACAATATAGGGTATGGTAGTAATTGTCCCCCCCCTCCATTTGAGTGGTTCATGAAGTGGGTGTTTTGTGGTTTTTGTTACAACATTATAACTACTTAATAATAATTTTCAATGTAATTTGTACGAAATTTTGTAACTTATAAAGCCTTCTTAGCTGTGATAGTTTTTCTTTTAATTTAAAAAAAAAAATTGGGGGACACAACACAAATTTGCACTTTAAAGCTTAATATTACACAAACGGTTCCCTAAATCTAAAAATGGTCTTCCCAATCCCTAAACTTTTTAAAAAACCTATCTAACGATACCCTACACTATGGGGTAGGTGAGAAAAATAGTTTTTTTTAGTTTTCAAACACTCAGTAGAAGATTCTTACATAAAAAATTGATACAAATGGTGTGGTACAAAGTTAGCCAGGACAGCTTGTAATAAATTAATGTGTTTAAATTCTTTTTTTTAATAATTCCTTAAGAACAATGTTGCAGGTCGCAGCTAGTATTAAATACACAATAATTCATATTCCTTTGTTATTTCACCAGATTCTGGAGCACAATAATCCACCACCCACGCTGTATGGACGCGCTAGTATCATTTCTTCAAGAGGCTACCCCACCATACTTACCTCCGCACGAGAGCAGAGATGTGCAGCGGCTGTATGAGGATATCAGGCGGCTGGTGCTCGTTGTGTTCAGTAGATTGGTTACTAATAAGGAAAGTAAGGTGAGAAAATGGACCAAACTCGGACCCAAGTAAACTCAAACTGAACTCTTTATTTCCTAAAAGTAAACGTTAAAGACGTTAATATGAAGTTAGGAACAAAGTCTAAAGGTCATTGCTAACCGCATCAGCAATGAAAAATTTTGCGAAAACTAGAAAAATTTACGCAGATGAAGTTGCGCGGGTCAGCTATTATGGGAGTATGAGAATCGAACGCTCAGCCCCTCGCACAGCGGTAACAGTGTAATCATATAAATCAATCAATCAACCTGTATCAGTCCACTGCTGGACATAGGCCTCTCCTAATTTACGCCACAAGAACGGGTCCTCCGCCTTCCGCATCCAATTCATTCCAGCGGCTTTCTTTGTCATACGTCATTTGTATAAAAAATATATGGTGGCTGTCCCTTCTTTGAAAAGCCTGTCCTTATTTCCGTTTAAAACAATCTATCCCATTATAGCATTCATTTATATATATATATATATATATATATATATATAAAGACGACTCTCGCAGAAGGGTACTGTGTCGCGGGGGACTTTACAAACATACAAGTCACGGACACAAAATACACCCAGACTCGGAACAACAATTAGTGGATCACACAAAGTGGTGTCCCATGTGGGAATCGTACCTACGATCTCTTGCATAGCAGTCGGAGTTGGGTGTTCAATGTCCCCCTCAAGTCCTCCCCAGTTAAGCCCTCCATTTTTACAAATGGACTAACGCCCTCCCCCTGAAAAATAACCCTGTGTGTTTTCCTTTCAGACACATTGGATGAGTAAAGACTTCATGGCAGATCTACTATACAATAAGTTCATATTCACAGTTCCAATAATTTGGGATTTGTGTTTGACATATGGTGTAGACAACGCTCGTCATGTGGGCCGCGTGCTCGGCTGCGTGTTCGCGTTACAACCGCAGTACGAACGCGACGTCACTGCCGCGATCGCGTTTGTTAAAGAGGTAAGATAAAAATTTCAAGAAATACCATGCATACACGAAAAAGTGTCACGCTGCGTCACGTTCCGCCTGCTGATAGGCGGCGCATGCGCCCGGGTCCACTAAAGCTGTCACAGGCATGGTTGTTCAATATAATGTCATCAATGTTTTGGCGATTGCAGCGACAAGCAATACAATTGAAAAAAAAAGTTGTCACAGGCATGGTTGTTTATTACAATGTCATAAATGTTTTCTTATGATGTTATCACGTAAAATTATCGTCCGTAAACCGACTTTACAGACAACCGTTTTTTTTAATATTGTAAATTATACGAGACTTATATATATATCAATTTATCTCTATAAGTATATATATATATACTAAAAGAGATAAATTGAAATTAATTCCAATTACATTTAATTCGGGTAAATGATAGGAAGAAGTATCTATCTCTGGACTTGACATTCAAATAACAATACCATGATGAAGTGAGACAACAAAATACACGTTGTAGTATGAGAGACCAGAGAGCAACGATATATGTTTCTGTTCCTGTCAGCGTATGGCTTTTTGATTGTTTGACACCATGTGAGTAGGAGCCAAGCAAAGAAACGGTGAATTTTTCAAAGTGAGTTTATAGTGTTTCGAGACAATTAATATAAAAACTGTTATATTCACGTGTAAGTGATTACCAATTTCACGTGTATGATGCATGTCTGTCTGTCTGTCTGTTGTTGCGTTTTTGTGTGTAAAAGCCGTACTAAACGGAAATGTGGAACTAATTCTTAAGATTTAACTTATGTATGTCCTCATTCCATTCCAATAATTTGCAAATATAAGCTAACTAGCTTTCGCCCGCGGCTTCGCCCGCGTGGTTGTCGGTTATCGCGATAAAAACTATCCTATGTCTTTCCCCAGGACTCAAACTATCTCCATAGCAAATTTCATCTAAATCGGTTTAGCTGTTTGAGCGTGAAAGCGTAACAGACAGACAGACAGAGTTACTTTCACATTTATAATATTAGTATGGATGCAATTAAAAACATTGCTCATGTGATCGCAATGAACTGCAACCACATGAGCGTTCTTTGTCACTTTTTACTTAGGGCATACTGAAAGTTTCTGGATTCTTATATATAAGACGATATATTTATTGTTTTTTAAAGTATATTCCCTCGCAATTAATGCATTTTTGCATTCGCTGAAACCATTGTACAAAGCAGTTGGACCAGTCTTCCTTAGGGACCTCTTCAATGACGTCATGGAATGCATTTACCGCCGATTCAGGGTTCGTAAAACGTGTGCCTCTAAGTTTGTTTTTAATTTTTGGAAACAAAAAGAAGTCGCAGGGTGTGAGGTCCGGGTTGTAAGTCGGAAGTGTCATCAGTTCCAAATAGATGCCTTCAAATAGGCTTTTGTTACCTTAGCGGAATGTGATGTCGTGGTGCAGGAGGACATTGTTTCAAGAACGCTTTTCGCGAACTTTTTCTAAGACTCTGGGGCAAGCAACTGTTACCGTTCTGCAGCCACTGTCCTTTGATTTTCAAGCTATACTACTATAGTGTAACGTCATGGTTTTGCCAAAAAGAAGCAACCATTTTTTGACTTTTCTTAACTTTCGTCGGCAAATCTTCAAAAGGAATGAGCTTCTGCCGACTGGCTTTTTCTTTCGGGTTCAAAGCAGTACACCCAGGTTTCATCACCTGTCACGATATTATAGACAGCCAATGACTATCCTCCGTTAAACTGTTTTATCATTTTACGGCACCTCTGGACACGCAGTCGTTTCTGATCCTCCGTTAAGGGGGCATTACACTGAGATTATTATTTATTTAGCGCTACGTACATAGCGACACGATTGCCGGCCTCGCTCTTCCGCACACAACCATTACTTCACAGTGCGCAGGAGCGCAGGTCAAAATAGAGTAGAATATTCGTTCGTACATATGTTAGATTACGAACGCATGACTATGACAATACGAAAATGCTCGTTTTTGTTTTTTTCCGCAACTTTAAGATTTATTTGCGGGGTCATATTAAGACATATTCTCAAATTTCTTTATATCGTCTACTAGAAAAACTCTTTGACTTGTGACATAAAAAATCATACACACAACTTTCGAAAGGAAGCCACAATGAAAAAACAGAATAATGACAGTCTCGTAAATTAAAAAGTAAAATTAGTCCCCAAAGAGTTCCATTTTCGAATACTATAATTGTTTTTTCATTATTTTTTTTGTAAGTGGCCAAATCCGGAAACTTTCATTATGCCCCACGTATAACTATAACGATCTTATTTTATTATCTTACAGGCTTTTAAATACATAATCCTACAAGTAAACAAAGACTACGACAGTGAGGAACCGCCGAACCTTCCAGAAACATTCAAAGGCTTCTCAGAGATAAGACGTCCATCCAACACGAAGACCCCAGACAGACTGACCTTCGAAGTGTTAAAAGACTTGGTGATACACCTGTTAGACACGGCCATGACAATGAGGGTATTTATAGAAGTGTACCCCAAAGGAGTGACTGTGTTTAGACAAACTAATTTTATTATTAGGTGAGTTCAATATTTAGTTTTCAATCTGCTATGTTACGTTCCCCATAGAAAAGAAAATATTTTATTTTAATTAACTAAAAAAAAGTGTCAACACTAATAACCTCAATCATGTCAATCAAACTGAATTTTCATTAAATTATTTTACTAGCTGTCCCGCGCAACTTAGTCTGCGTAAATTTTCACCGTTTTTTAAACATTTCTCATTGCTGCTCCGCTCCTACTGGTCGTAACGTGATGTTGAATAGCCCATAGCCTTTCTCGATAAATGGGCTATCCAACAGTGAAAGATTTTTTCAATTCGGACCAGTACTTTCTGAGATTACCGCGTTCAAACAAACAAACTCTTCAGCTTTATAATATTAGTATAGGTCAGAAGGTAATAATATCGGCATAGATAACAACAATCGGTTACACGGTCTATACAGGTAGTGCAATATCGATACAGTCGCTAAATTTAAATATAATAAAAGTAATGAAATTATTTAATTCACACAAAATACAGTACATAGTAAACGGTCAAGTACAATAATGTCCTTCTATTTTGCCATAACCGGCATGTGAAGGTACGTGTAATTTGAAAATACAAAAAAATTACAAGAATCATACAATCAATGACCTAGTTTCCAACTAGTCAAAAAGCAGATTTTCTATGGAGATCTCATACAGTGAAATTAGTCTCGAGAAATTTTTGCATATGTAGTGGTGTGTATGTTACTTAGATATTAGAGCGCGTTTCCACTATATCGTTCTGGCCCTTACAAAAATGTTTCAATATCCTAACATTACTATTTAATTTAATACTTATCCCTAGCAACACTCTGATTTTTGTTTTCAATAAAAACAAGTTTTTATTTTAAAGAAAAAGGTTTTGACTTTATTAAAAAAAATATGTCATTCAATTTCACGTCCTTGAGCAAACGACAAGGCGACTACCGTGAAACAATAAAATATCGTGTCGTTCTTTAGATGATAGTAGTTTAGCTATAGGTAAAAAGTTTTGACCATAATAATTACGAAACAAAACAAATAAATAAATCGTCACTTGATAGTGGAAAGTGGAAACACGCACAAAACCAGAATAAACCAGTTTACTCTGTCCGCAGGTGCCACGTGCAGTCTGACGTCAGTCGCTTGATACCGTTAGAACATAAAGCACGCATTTCATTAAAAAATTATAATTATTAGATACGTAGTAGTTTCATTGTGAAATTTTGTATTTGTTGATTGTTGTTATTGTTTGTTATTATTGTTAAAATATTTGTTGAAGTGTTTAATTTCAAGTGTGTAAGTGTTGTAACTTTATATTGATAATTCAAAATGGCTCCAGTGTTAAAACATGGTCGAGGCAAGCCTTTGACTTCTCAAACTAAGGAAGTTTTGTACTGTTTGTACAAATATTTCGAAAATGAGTGTAATAACAACCCGAGCAGTATTATGACCCCCACTCAATTAGTTGCTAAATCAACAGGAATTTCAATAGCATCCGTCAGAAAGGTAGTATCAGAAAGCAAATGTCGTCCTTCAGATCAGGAAGTAACATTTAAATCTCCTAAAAAGAAACCGAATCGTAAACCTACAATAGTAATCGATAACTTTGATCAGCAAGTTATCAGAAGAACAATTCATGACTTCCACATCACAAATAAAGAAGTTCCCACTTTAAAAACTTTGCACTCAAAATTGAAAGAAGATATCGATTATAAAGGTTGTGTCAGCACGTTACGAAAACACGTCATGTCATTAGGTTTTAATTGGAAGCAAACAGAAGATAACCGGAAACTTCTTATGGAAAAACACGAAATTAGATACTTGCGAATTAATTATTTGATGAAAATTGCTGAATATCGTGAACAACGCCGACCAATTGTTTACACCGACGAAACATATATACATACATCACATACCCTCTCGAAATCTTGGTCAGATGGAAGCACTTCAGGTTTGAAGCAACATATATCGAAAGGCAACCGCTTAATCATTGTTCATGCCGGTGGTATCGATGGCTTTATACCAAATGCATTGCTTATGTTTAAAGCCGACCAAAAAAGTGGAGATTACCACAACAATATGAACTATGACAACTATTCAAGGTGGATTCAAACTCAATTAATACCCAACTTACAACCAAATAGTGTTGTTGTTGTTGACAACGCACCATATCATAACTCAATACAAAATCCTGCACCGAATAGTAATTCTAGAAAACAGCAAATGATAGACTGGCTGACATTTCGAAACATTGAGCATTCATCCACGTTGCTTAAGCCTCAATTATATGAACTGATTCTGCAAAACAAGGCGAGATTTATAGAGTACAAGATAGACGAAATATTACGACAGCACGGTCATACTGTGCTGCGTTTACCACCATACCATCCGGAGTTTAATCCTATAGAAAATATATGGGGGATAGTGAAAACATATGTCGCAAAAAAGAATGTCGCAATGAATATGAAGGTTATAATGTCATTAGCTGAAGAAAAAATGAACGCCATAACTGTAGAGGAATGGAGAAAAGTTTGTTTGCATGCTATTGAGGAGGAAAGCAAATATCAGGGTAGAGACGCAGCTTTAGACACAATATCAGAACGAATCATAATTAATTTAAATAATTCATCTGATGAAAGCGAGGATGGGGATGATTGTGATATGCCTGGGGTTGATGAATTATTAGAATAAAACATTTATGGCCGGAGAACACCTAATTCATACACGTCTTCACTGAAGTGAAAACCGGCATTCAATGCTTGTAATGTTTGGAACTGGCTTGTCTGCCTCATACAGTTCCATAGATTACAATGCGGTGGATACACATTTTCACGACCGTATTAGTACGTAGTGCGTATGCGTAGACGTGCACGCATTTGGTGTGCTCCAGCCACAAACGTATATTACCTTTAAAACAATAAAAACTAAAAATAAAATGTTGTTTTTTTTATTTGCTGACCATACACTACTACAAACGCAAAAATTTCTTCAAGCTAATTTACCTGTACAAATAGCGGTCTATGACGTCACTATTTTTCTTCTCGTCAAATCACTTCTTTTTATGATATGATCAATGATAAAAAATCCAATTTAATACCAAATTTAATCGGGACTTAACTGTTGGCAGTTTAAATGTCATGTTTATTCACTAATTAGTCTTCTGGATTTTTTTGTTTACCTTGGTAACCAGCCTATTGTATCGGTAATAGCCGCCATCATTTGAAACGGTACCATTCACACAAAGATCGATCGTCCGATGTTAAAAGTAGTATGTCTGCTTTGCCGTTTTGAGAAAACTCGTATCTGTTGTTTGCGACTAGTATGAGGGTTTATCGCCTTATCTAACATCATGGCGGGTATAGTGGAGGGGAACAATTACAAGTAGTGTTCTTGTAGGCTACGAATCCACATGGCAAGGGATTTGGCAGTGTTTATCTCACCAGAATAAATCCCAAAGGTAGCGGGTACATTCGCTTCGATTGAAAGCTTTATTGAAATTCCTATATACTAAACTAAAATTACGGTCAAAACCACTTACCCAAGCTTGCAGACGGCGTCATGATACCACGGCTATAATAAGTTCCGTACCTAACCCTAAGGCCTTAGAGCGCGGTAAGAATACATACTATATAACCCGATTTGCCTTATAAAGTTGGTTTGGCTTGCAAATCACTCGACCAATAATGTGTCTTCCAATATAGTAGTAGTAGGGTGACGGAGCACACAAACGCGTCACACGAAATTCCTAGACTTCAACAATTTTACAATTCACTTACTGTGGGAATTCTACTCACCACACCAAATCACTAGGCCACAATAAGTACACAAAGGTACTTTAAAATCCAAATGCCTGTGGTGTTATCCCCAAAGCGTCACCCAAAAGCCAGGCTTATCTCTTATCATATAAATCAATTAAAACAAGAATTCAAACGCGGTCAGCCATTAACCCAACCAAAACCACATTTCCAACCGTATCGATTAGAATAAGTAGACCATTATAGCGAACAATTCTATTAAATGTTACATGTATACAAAGTTATTTTTGGTATTATGCAAAGCTCAGACATCTGAACAAGATTTTTACTTCAAGAAATCACATAAAAATAATAAAATTACAATATTTCAAACTATCAAAGTTATAAGTTAATCAAGTTGCCTTGTGTTCTTCGCGCTGTCGTGCTCATTGCGTCCCGTAGTACGTAATCGATGGTTAGTATTAAAAAAAAAGTGATGATCACATTTCACATCACATTATGAACAGGATTTGGACTGTTAGAATGATTAATTAATTGAAATATATGACACAGTCCAAAAATTACCCCAATAACGTTGTATAATGTTGTTTCAGTATAGTTCAATTGTATGAGTACGGCATCCCGCTCCTGTACGAAAGACTAGAGGAGACGGGAGACCAGCTCAGCGTGCAGTACCCTGAAGTCGAGGGGTACATAGATGCCGCCCGGGCTGAGTTGATAGACGTGTTCCGGGAAGTACTTGCTGTCTATAAGAATACTATATTTAGTGGAGAGTGAGTACTAAGATTTTAAATTTTTGGAGCGTAGTTCCTTGTCGCACGTTATCAGTTCTTTGCGGGTCGAGAGGCTAGATGAAAAAAAGTGTAACATTTTGACATCGATCAAGATACGTCACAATATGTTTACTTTATCTCCATGGTAACAAATTTAACAAAAAAAACCCGTGCAAGTGAATGTCGGGCCACGCAAAATCCGGGTTCCTTAGTCCCCCATCCCAATAATGCAGCTTAAGAAGTGGGTTTTCTGATGTTTTTGTTTCATACTACTTACAACGATATACTTAATAATAATTTTTAATGTAATACGAAAATAATGTTACTTCTCATTTGATCTACTGTTACTCGTAAGGGCAAGTGTATGTCGGGCCACGCACAATGTAGGGTTCCGTAGTTCCCCATCCCAATAATGCGGCCTAAGAAATGGGTTTTCTGATGTTTTTGTTTCATACTACTTACAACGATATACTTAATAATAATTTTTAATGTAATACGAAAATAATGTTACTTCTCATTTGATCTACTGTTACTCGTAAGGGCAAGTGTATGTCGGGCCACGCACAATGTAGGGTTCCGTAGTTCCCCATCCCAATAATGCGGCCTAAGAAATGGGTTTTCTGATGTTTTTGTTTCATACTACTTACAACGATATACTTAATAATAATTTTTAATGTAATACGAAAATAATGTTACTTCTCATTTGATCTACTGTTACTCGTAAGGGCAAGTGTATGTCGGGCCACGCACAATGTAGGGTTCCGTAGTTCCCCATCCCAATAATGCGGCCTAAGAAATGGGTTTTCTGATGTTTTTGTTTCATACTACTTACAACGATATACTTAATAATAATTTTTAATGTAATACGAAAATAATGTTACTTCTCATTTGATCTACTGTTACTCGTAAGGGCAAGTGTATGTCGGGCCACGCACAATGTAGGGTTCCGTAGTTCCCCATCCCAATAATGCGGCCTAAGAAATGGGTTTTCTGATGTTTTTGTTTCATACTACTTACAACGATATACTTAATAATAATTTTTAATGTAATACGAAAATAATGTTACTTCTCATTTGATCTACTGTTACTCGTAAGGGCAAGTGTATGTCGGGCCACGCACAATGTAGGGTTCCGTAGTTCCCCATCCCAATAATGCGGCCTAAGAAATGGGTTTTCTGATGTTTTTGTTTCATACTACTTACAACGATATACTTAATAATATTTTTTAATGTAATTTGTACGAAAATAATGTTACTTCTCATTTGATCTGCTGTTACTCGTAAACATATATCTGATTGAAATCTATTTAAAAGTATGTTTGTCAATAGGGTATTTGACTAAAGTCAAATCAGCCTCTTTTTAAGAAACGTCAAAAACGAGCCGCTCTGAACAAATTTGTATGGAATGCTAGCATATGACGTCACGTTTCTTGGTCAAATTATTTACTTTTTTATGATTATAAATTAAGTATCATATTAAATTAATAAATGAACATATTTTTTAGAACACTTCATAACATATTTTTACCTGGTTATTTTAAAATATTTTACTTTAATAATAGTCAAATACCCAATTGTCTAGTTGCCACAGATTTTGTATAGTTGAGGATCTAATAACCGTTTGTGTACTGTCCTAAGTCCTAAGATATTAATTTATTTATTCCAGAGGCAGTATAGCATCCCACGTGGAAGATTACTTGTCTGTAATGATGGACGGACTCTCGGAACGGCTGCTGATAAAAGATTACCACGCGTGCTATCCGGTGCATGAAGACCTGGAGATGCTGCGGCAAGCTTATCCCGATATGTATCCTTATTTCAAGTCAGAGAATCAGACTGTTGTCTATCTATGTACCTGGATGACCGACCTTCGCTTGGTTTTTTTTTAAACGGTGTTTTCTAAAAATGAAACCTAGCTAGATCGATTTATCGCCCCCGAAACCCCCTGCATACTAAATTTCATGAAAATCGTTGGAGCCGTTGCCCAGATTCAGATTATATACAACGTTATTCTTGGTATAGTGCAAACCTGAAAGTAGTTTGCTCAGAATCAGTAACGCAATCCAATAGGGTAATATCCAATTAATTAATTAATCAATCATTAATTAATTCATTAATCATTGTAATAGTCCAATTCCTGTTCACAATGTGATGTAAAATGTAATCATCACTTATTTTTTAATAATAACCATGGATTACTCATTGCGTCCCGTAGTACACGGGACGCAATGAGCACGATAGTGCGAAGAACAGGACAACTTGAATGCCTTATAACTCTGCAAGTTTTCAATATTTACATTTTTTTTTATATGATTTCCTGAAGTAAAAATCTTGTTGGAGTGTTTGCACTATACCAAAAATAACCTTGTATATATACAAGAATTGCTCGTTTAAAGGTACTAGATTTAAAATGTAAGGGTCTAAATCATGAGCGCCCACCTAGGGTGGGGGATTTGGGGGTTGACACCTTCCCCCCAACCCCTGAAATTGTCGGTACACAGTCCACATTTGACCCCTATTTAGTCAATTGTAATATCCCCCCACCCCCCAAATTACATAAAACCCCTCCCGAAAATTGGGCCCATGATCGAAATTACAGTATTCCGGTTACGTAGTGTCTAATTTCTGGCCCTTATGTCTGCACATACACTTTTGCGCTTCACCTAGCCTAACTACGCAGGAGATACTACGTACTTGGCGGTGATTTACTTCAATCGTCAACCCGCTCGCCAATCGTGGCGATTATGTCAATTACCCCCAAGATCTATAATAACTAGGTTCTACTGCGGAGACCCGTGCCCAGCAGTGGGACATCATATAGGTCTATGTCTATGTCTAATTAATCTTCCTAAACCCTACCCAGCGATACAGTGAAAACAGACTTCATTCTACAAGCAATATATTCCAACCTAGACGAGCCCGTCCCAGACATAACCCCGCCCCCTAGAGAATTAACCAATGGGCACGTAGAGACCAAGGCCACGCCCACCAAAGACACGGAAATACCCGACAATGTTCGAGAAGAGTCGTTGATAAGTGAAGTTAAAGATATATTGCCACATTTGGGAGATGGATTCATTTTGAAATGTTTGCAACATTATGGGTTTAATGCAGAAAGGGTTATTAATAGTATCTTGGAAGGAAATTTGGCAGAGCCGTTAACAGGTATGTATAATATATTGACATAATATGAATAAAATTAGTCTGTTCTTAATTTATACGATTTTTTTTGGGATTATTCATGGCGTTACAAAAAGATGTGGTCAAATTTGAGCAGCGCATAGAGTATGTTGTCAGTATTGCACCTACCATGGTGCTATAGCTGGTTGCATTATTATTACATAGTTATAGCCTCAGAACACACATATAGCTAGAAACAGTCAGTAGTAAGTCAAAGCGTGTCTCCAATCAGTGCAACGGCGCCATTTGGTTCGCGCATGATATTATTCAAAGTTCGATCGCGGCCGCATGACGTCGCGTGTACTGCAACAAGAAATGCCTAATTGTGCAGTTAGAAGTTGTAAAAACTCGTCGAAGAATGTAGACCGTATCAAGGGAGATGTATACTTTCATCGCTAAGTAATTTTGTTGCTCCTTAAGCTGAAATTAATTTTAAAATGATTTATTTTCGTTTTTGAGTTATACTACTTCGATAAATTCTCATTGGCGTATTTTTACTCTATTCGTTTTACATTGTGGTTTCAATTGATGTCATCAGGTGATATGTCATCGTCTTATACGTTGAAAGTACGCAATGAAATTCAAACGAATAAACAACACAACAACAAATAAATGTCGTGGTACAGGGGATTTTGTCGTTTTTCTACAAGTAGTGATGTTAAGTTTAGGCACTTTATATCGATTTCTTCAATCGCGAATTGATCGCGCTCTATATATGAAACAGAAAACAGATAGCCGTAGGAACATAGGTTGAAAGAAAGGTACATAGGTATCAGTTTGATCAAGCACCTACTGAAAACCATTTAGTTAATCTCATAAAGGCAATTGCTGATGTATACATAGATATACTATTTAACGAGAAATTTGAAAACCAAAACTACGAAAAGACAAATGTATAATAAACTCGTCCTGTTTCAAGGTCAATAATTTAGTAACTATGAGGTATTTAATTTAGTTAAATCGAAACCAACATTTTTTTTACTATTTTATTAAATGGTACAGAAAGGGTTTGGAGCTTATTGGGGGTCTTTAATTTTGATCCTTCAATTTTGTGGACTTACGCTGTTCGCGCGATTATTTCGTTTCCAACTTTTTTTAAGTACATTTTGAAGTCGTATAGTATAGTGATATTATATTTGAACGTATCCGTGCTTCAGAGGTCACGTAAAAACCCGGTTCAGGCTGTTATCATCTCGCTAACAGTCGTTAGGTCATGTCATAAAGGGTGATCTGAATAATTCTGACACAAGGTTGGCCATTCAAAAAGAAAGATTGTAAATTTTATAATGAAGGTCGATTAAGTGATACTGATAACTTTGATCTCAATAAAACGTTTAGTACGTAATTACCACCTATGTTCGTACGTTTTTTATTTTCTAGAAAATTGATTGTGGTAATCTTGTGCAATCTGTATAATGTTAAATAGTTCAATCCTTTAATTTATGTGAGACCTATTACTGATTTAATTAGCTCCTATATTGATAAAAAAATTAAAGCATTTTTGTGATTAAGTAGTTTTAAGTGTTAAAGTACCTACAAAGTACTATACATAAATGCAAATACAGCATTTAAACACCATTTATGTATTAGTCTACTCTAAGAAGGCATTCTGTGATATTCAAAAAATCAAAAGCGTTAAAAACAGGTAATAGTTTTGGCTTAGTGTAAAAATTATATTGATCCCACCTAATCTTCCCTACAATTGATTAGATAGGTAAGTATATTGAATTATTAAAAATAAATAAAATGCTTATGTCATTTAATTTTACCCGTGTTTTTATTTTTATTTATAAGAATGATTCTAGTAATCTTAAAAATGCAAAGTTAGTGAGACTTGATGGATGGATGAGTGGATGTTTATTACTCTTTCACGGGAAAATAGCTGTACCCATTTGGCAGAAATCGAATGGAGATAGCATGGACCTGGCAAAGAACCCATAGGTTGCTTTTATCCCGGTTTCCATGTGGGATTTCATTCAAAGTGTAAATTTAGTATAAGTTTGGTGGAGCCGCGGGCGCCAGTTAGATAATAAACTTGTGCTTTGTTAATATAGCTTAAAACAAAATAAAAAAAATGAATACATTATAACGAAAGAATTTTGTTAATTATTTCATGGTTTTATTGAAATAAAGCGTAAAAATTGCGTGAGTAAAAAATAATTGACCTTAATCATTTTCTTTTTAATAAAAAAACTACAAATTAAATAATTCAAAACAGCAGAATCGAATCGAATTGGTCGATTTAAAATCGATACTCTGTTGGATGAATGATGTCTTACGATTGAAACGATTCTGTTTATGGTAGGTTCATCACTAAAACGCTCGTGTGACGTCATGCGCGGTGGGGATAAAGTGGCACGCTCTGTTTTCATACTGTCACAGGAACATGTGGCATCTAGCTAGATCTATTAATTATCTGTGGTTATAGCATATTATTTTTGTCAACATTCATTAGTGAAAGGCGTATGGCATAAGTATTATACCTCTCCTGGTACAAAATTCGATTGGATTTTTTTTTTTCTTTTTTTTTTTTTTTTTTAATTAAAAAGAAGAAGTCACGGACACAAAGTACACCCAGTCCCGGAACAAAAATTTGTGGATCACACAAAGTAGTGTCCCGTGTGGGAATCGAACCCACGATCTCTTGCGTAGCAGTCGGACACACTCCCACTGCGCCTCAGAGGCATTATTATGGCATAGAACTTTTCAGTCACACTTTTTAATTAATAACTTTTTCACTCATAAATAAAATAATGAAAAAATAATTTATATTTTTTTAGGGTACTCCGATTTTGATAAAATTAGGTATGTGCTCTAATTACATAAGTATGTATCGCCGTCGGTGAGACCCTTACCTTGTACTAAATAAAAGACTGTATTTATCTATTATTTATTTTTTCAGGTCTTGACCAATCCCTACCAATAATTCCTGAAGATATTTTAGACAAGAAATTCCTAGAGACCGGCATACAAAGACTGAATGTTTTTGATGGAGACCAGTTTGACATAATGACGCGAGATGACGTGGACCTGTCAAAGATACACGTGGGGAAGAAGAAGTCTAAGTACAAGGATCTAAAAGACATGCTCGATGATAAGACTGAAGTCAGACAGAGAGAGGATATTTACAGTAAATATAAGTGAGTATTTATGTTTTATTAGACATAGCTGACCCGCGCAACTTCGTTTGCGTCATTTTTCCCCGTTTTTGCAACATTTCTCAATGGTGCTCCGCTCCTATTGGTCGTAGCGTAATGTTTTTTTGCCCGTAGTCTTCCTGAATATACGGGCTATCCAACAGTAAAATATTTTTTTCAATTCCACCTAGTAAATCATGAGATTACCGCGTTCAAACAAAGAAACAAACTCTTCAGTTTTCGACTGTCTCTGTGGCGCGGTGGGAGTGTGTCCGACTGCTACGCAAGAGGTCGTGGGTTCGATTCCCACACGGGACACCACTTTGTGTGATCCACAAATTGTTGTTCCGGATCTGGGTGTACTTTGTGTCCGTGACTTGTATGTTTGTAAAGTCCCCCGCGACACAGGGCTTGTACCCTACTGCGGGAGTCGTCTTTAAAAAAATAGAAAGCTGATCCGCGCAACTTCGTTTATATTATTTTCCCCTTTTTTGCGACATTTTTCATTGATGCTCCGCTCGTATTGGTCGTAGCGAGATGTTATATAGCCTATGACACTCACAAATAACGTGACTATCTATTGGTAAAAGAATTTTCAAAATTGGTTCAGTAGATTCAGAGATTACCCCCTACAACCTCACAAACTTTACCTCTTTATAATATCAGTATAGATCATTTTTTTACGTGATGATGTCTTATAAATTGATAACCGGGATGCACGTAAAAAAGTGTTTAAAAAAGTCACACTATTGATTGGTTGCTAAGCAACATCGAATGGCGATTGCAGTCACATGACATTAGATACAATTGGAACTAAAGTTATTGATTGGTTGCTAAGCAATGCGAATGGCGACGCCCCCAAATATTGGTCTACTGTGTAGAAGATGATAGTACGGCGTAAGCTGGACTGACTAGCCCATACAAAGTGACAGCAATTTCAAATGTCAAAACAATGGCCGCCCTGTGAACTTTTTTGACACTTACGACAAATGGCCGTTGTTGTTAACCTGCTTGTGTAACAACACAAGCATACAGTACGATCAACGTAACTTGACCGGATTGAAGTTAGGTTCTTATCACTTTCGCGCATGTCATAGAGATGCAACCCTAAAATTACTTACGAAAACGATTAAATATGTTTAATTGGTATACTACTATTTAAATGAGTTCATAAAAGTTTAAATTTAGAACAGTTACAGTAAATACTAAAGAAACTTTGAAAAACAATTTCTTTACGAAAATAATCACAAAAAAACATGAGTTAGTAATACTAATTATGACAATAAAATGCGTAATCGCATCTCTAATCCTCTCGGTTTAGTTACCACCCCCGCCCTCCGCTTCCTGTCACCATTTACTTCCAAAAAATGCATCTGCGCAACCACTTGTCACCTACTTCAGTCCGGCCTAGTTACGTCGATCCTACTGTAGACGTCCATTTGATTTTGACAAATTACCGTCTAAATGTAAAAATCATGGAAGTCTTGCTGTCAGTATTTAACATTCTTCTGTAGGCCCATAAGTTTGTATTCTCTTACGCGTCGTTTCCGTAAGAATGCACGCTTTTACGCCGGTAACAGTAAATTAGATAGTATAATTGTAATGTGGTATGTCCCCAGTTTGGTGTGTGACGAGGTGGACATGTACTCGGACGAGTACGACGACACGTACGACTCGGACGGCGCGGGCGCTCCGCCGCGGGACGCGCCCGACGACGCGCGCCGCCCGCTCGTCACCCCCAGGGTGCTGCGCCAGAGGGACAGGAATCATGAAGATGAGGTAATATTACACTCTAATACAGGGTTTCCACGGAACCCAAGGCTTTCTTAGAAAAAGATGGTGGGTGTTCCATTTTGTTAAAAGTTTGGAACCGCTTCTGCTTCATAACCAGTGATCGGTATAGTGCTATATGTACCTCAAATGCTATGTTAACATGGACTTACCCCGGAATTAGTAAATTATCAAACGCAAACATCTTTATTTTGTAAAACGAAATGATTGTTTGAAAACGTCAAATGTCGGAGAGTAACGTAGGCTATATTTTATTGTCAAAAACATTAGAGATCCCTACGAAAATTACAATAATGTAACTCAAGGTAAAACTACGATACCCATGTGAAGCCGGTGCAGGCAGCTAGTATTAAATAATTTTTATTACTGATATTACAAAGTTATTCATAGTATATTAGAGAAATTAGATGAAGGATGCCCAATGTTCACCATGTTGGCTCTAAGATTCACCTTTCTACTACTGGGCGTTTATTATTATTAACACTTACACAAAACAAATGTAAGTCTATGCTATGTCAAATGACCGTCCAAATGACTAAATTAAATGGGAGTATTGTTGTTATTGTTGTCGAGGGTGCATGCCCAGTGTACTAGTACTACAGAAGGTCACTGAATGAAAACCATATCATTTTACTTTTAACATAACGTTTAAATATGTGTTCCAGGAGGAATCAGAAGAAGAATTAGAAGGTAACGAGGAAGCAGCGAGCAGCAGCAACATGCATGCAGACAGGAGCAAGCTGGACTTCTGCTCTAACCCTGAGGAGGCGCGAGCTCGCAGGGAGGCCAACTGGCAGGCGCGACGGGGCAGGGGACAGCGACCTCCGCCGCAAGCTAGGTGTGTTAAATACCCTAACCTGGATATTTATACTTTCGACCGCGGCTCCGCCCGCGTGATGTCAATAGGGATGTTGACTGTCAAGTCAAATCAGTCTCTTTTTATGAAATGTTAAAACGATATGCTCTATAGAAATGTGTATGGAAAAACAACCACGAAACACGCGTACCTTTCTTTATTTATAACCACAAAGCCAAATACAAACACGAAATTTCGCAGATCTAACTTCATAACGATCCTTGGGTTGATTTGCCGTACTTCTTTATTTTAAATAAAAAAGTCAAATACGAAACTTAAAAAATCAAACTTTAAAACTGACGGAGTTTCATACAAACTTACAACCACTATTTTATCCCCGTAGGGGATGAATTTCCAAAAATTCTTTGTTATCGTATGCATAATTATATAAGGAATCAGTCAGTCAGAACACACATTTTCAATAATCATGAAAATAAATCAATCAAGAATTAAACATGTTAAATTATGAACGAACACGTTTTTTTCAGAATATTTTATAACATATTATTGCATGGTTAATATAAAATAATTTATTATGATAGTAGCCAAACACCCAATTTGCTTTATGGGTGGCATAAGTAGTCATATCAGGCTTATATGTCTACTTATGCCTCCCATAGGCATAGGTATGGCTTATATTATAAGCCGTACTTATGTTTCCTATTGTGATTGCATTACGATTGCAATGTTATGGGATAGAACTTTTAATTGGTAACTAACCTTTTGAGTGGTAAATAAACAAGCTATTCAAAATATTTTTAATATTTCAGGGTACTTCACTTTAATAAAAAGTATGGGTAAAATCATTAACGTCTGGTCTCAATAATCTAACTATCGATAGATTTGGCTACTAGAGGTATATATTTGACTTATGCTCCATACAAAATATGTCAAAATTCTACCTCTAGTAGCCAAATCTATCGATAGGTAGATTATTGAGACCGGTCGCTAGTATGTAACAAAATTTAAATTTTACCAGAGTTTGTTTTTATTAAAAGTGTATGCAAGTGCGGGTTTTAGACGCATCGTTGGTGTAATTAGGGACACGGTATCAAATCAAAAGTATCGATACGGTACTCACGAGTAGTATCGAAAAAAAGTATCGTACTTGTAAAAGTATCGATACCTCAAGGTATCGAGTATTTTTTTTAAGACCTAATTGCGTGCAGACTATATGCATTATGGAATAATTTCTAAACTTATTATTTGAATAACAAAATTTAGTTAAAACCCTCCAATTAATACTGAAATAAACAATCCAACACAGCGTTACTATAATTTTCCAGAAATACGAAAGTTAATACTACTACTACACAACAAGTGACATATACAGGGCGACTGTGTAGCTTTATAGGGTGTCCTATAAAGCTAAGTTTTAAGTAGGTGTATTGTATAACATTTATTCGATACGATACCATCCAAAAAGTACTCATTGAGTAAAAGTATCGATTGCAAAGTATCGAATACAAAAATATCGGTATCGAAAGACAATGTACTCGATACCACAAAGTATCGATACTTTATTCATGTCCCTAGGTGTAATAGGCGTAATGGAATTCCCGACTTCTTTATACGATGACTTAGTTGTTAGGCTACCGCCACTTAAATTGAGAGAACGACTGTTTCTTTAATTAAGACAGTAGCAACATTGCTTTACAACGTTCCACCATTTTGTTACAGAAACCTGGACGTCACCGGTAAGCCCAAAGGCCAAGGGCAAGAGAAAGATGTCTTACACAATAGAGATCGCAAAGAGAAGCAGAAGTCGTCTCGAGGGAACCACAGTAGGAGACAAGGCGCGCAGTGGAAGAGGAGTCAGGGGATGATGCCCTCTTAAGTATAGCGAGTGGAGATAACTGCTTGAGCAGATGATGTTTGAATATAAGTCTTATTCGATGCAGATAGAGTTGTAAATGAATTGCAAGGAATATAAAGAGATTGAATATAGGTAGTAAATAAGTTATTTATTAGAATCAAAATAAACGACTCTAAAAGCGGCGGTAGTCTAATGGCTAAGGCGTAGGTCTTGCAATCGTTAGGTTGCGGGTTCGAATCCTACCCATTATACTACCGACGTGAACCCACTCTTAACAAGCCATTGAGCTTAACTGGAGGGGTTAACAGGATTGCTTGTAATGTGGGACCACAAATCTTACATTGCTAGTTATCTTTATTTAAAAAATAGCGAGGCGAGTTTCTTGTATGCAGGTTGCTAATTTGCATACAACTTTAGCGAACCTGTGTACAGGCTACAACTTATAAGAGGTAGTTTGAACTTGTAGAATAAATGGAAGTCAAGGGTTTTTTGTTGATGGTTAGAACATGTTTCCATGCAAGCAGCTTATGACGTCATACTTGCATGCAAGACTTGCCTAATGGAATCGCGCCTTTAGGCTAATATTTGTGGTCGTATTGGATGGATAAAATCATTAATCTGATTGGACAATTCATCGGATGGATTAAGTCAGTTATCCAATTAAATATATACTAGCTTTAGCCGCGGCTCTGCTCGCGTGGATGTTAGTATCGAGATAAAACCTATCTTATATCCTTCCCCGAGACTCAAACTATCTCCATACCAAATTTCATCTAAATTAGTTCAGTGGTTTAAGCAGGAGAAGGTGACAGACAGACAGACAATAAATTATTTTCGAATTAATAATATTAGTTTGGATAGTATATAAACAAAATAACAGTGGTGTGAGCGCCTGCATACGATTTACAATTCTATTTAAATCTAATAAGGTCGATTTTAATTTATCATCAGAAAAATACAGCTCTAGCATACTCTTGTTGTTGACTCTTTAGAGATAGACATTTTGTGATTATAGCCTAAATAAAGGTCTATATGAATACAGCAAACAGATGTATATATATATTTTTTAAATTTGTTACTTTATTTAAACGCCATTTTGTTAAATATAAGCACTAGCTTATGCCGCGTGGATGCCAGATTGTTACCAAAATATTTTAACGGCAAAATTTCATACTAACTTTGCCACCCCCGTTTTTCCCCTTAGGGGGTGAATTGTCAAAAATCCTTTCTTAGTGCTCCCCTACGTTATAAAAGGAACCCCTGTGCAAAATTTCAAGTTTCTAACCCTTATAGTTTAGGCCCTGCATTGATATGTCAATCAGTCAGCTTCTCCTTTCACAGTATTTAGATATAAAGTTTTGATGGACACATCCCTTATAAGAACTAATAAGTTACATAGATACAACTTATGAGTTAGTAAGTACTATATACATTACTAGCTGACCCGCGCAACTTCGTCTGCGTAAATTTTCCCCGTTTTCGCAACATTTCTTATTGCTGCTCCGCTCCTTATTTCTCCAGTATTTAATGCATGTTATTATACATATAAACCAATCACTCTTTCTATTAAAAAAAACCGCATCAAAATCCGTTGCGTAGTTTTAAAGATTTAAGCATACATAGGGATATAGGGACAGAGAAAGCGACTTTGTTTTATACTATGTAGCGATAGTACTTACCTATATATTTTTATGATTATGATTTGGGTAGTATTAATTATTCCGTTGTGTCATGGAATACTTTACAGAGAAAGCGCTACAGTATTGCACAACTTAGTTCATATATAACTGCTAAATATATAGCCGAAATGAAATTGCGATTATCGTAATCTAAATTAAGATACATTATTGCAAAGACCGTGAAATAGGCTATTGCAGGTCCAGTATAAGTTTAAAGGCCGAGCCGTAGGCGAAGACTTCACTAATATTTATGAAGACTATTGTTCACTTAGCGGTTTACACCGATTTCAGTTTGTATTCCATAGTGTTCTAACTCTATTTGTTTCCCACGGTGTCATAATCTGTAAGTGCAGCTGTAAGATTTCCTAATAAATAAAAATAAAAAATAAAATAAAAATACGAGACAGGCAGTTGCCATTTCCGCCGAGGCATATAAAGTGCTTCTCTCAAAAGAATGCAGAGAAATAAAATATCCTTTTTATATTATACACTAGCTGTCCCGCGCAACTTCGTTTGCGTTAATTTTCCCATTTTTGCAACATTTCTCATTGCTCCTATTGATCGTAGCTTTGTCGTCAATATTTTATTTAACATCTGTACTAAGCAAAGATACATACATTGACGTATAGACCTGTATCGTGCCATCCCTTTATATTAAATATTGACTGCAAAGAGTGAAAGAGAGGAAAATCAGGTCTACAGTCCCTTGAAACTGTGTTTTTTTTAAGTTAACGTAAAAAAAAGATACGGCCGTTTACATCATCATCAGTCTATCGCAGTCCACTGCTGGACATAGGCCTCTCCAATTGCACGCCACTTTGTTCTATCTTCGGCTTCTCGCATCCAGCTCCTGCCAGCCGTTTATGCCGCAAAAAACATACATTCCGACACTCTCAAGGAATCAAAATTTAAAATCCTTTATTCACTTAGGATGCAAAACAACTCTTGTGATACGTCGGGATTCTACATGTACATGTAATGCCAAGTTCGCAAACAATAGGTAAAGCCCAAGAAAAGAACCTGGCAATAAAACTCACGGTCACTCTTTTCAAATTGCCAATTTTACAATGTTTGAATGTTTATAAACTTGATATGGGGGTAAGGTGCTGCGACTAATATACTATACACATGTTAAAGGACTGATGCAAATTGTATTATCAAAAAGCTGAAACATGAGATAAACCAAAATCAGCCTTAGTGGGTACAATATAGTAGGAGCATCTACTTACAACAAAGGTAAAAACTATATGTGCTTAAATATTGGCCAAAGTACTTGTAACGAATGATTAAATATAAATTCTGATGTCAAAAGAAAGAAAAGAATGGCGTTGACCTAGAACTATGAAATTTGATAAGTAATACAGTCTTATGCTACAAGCATAGGGTCTGTAAGCTGTAAGCTCTAAAAAGTCTGAAAACTATACATTTGTAATTAAATGATAAAAAATATAGTCTTTAAAAAACTGCGAGGCTCGATTCCTGATCTATTTATAATATGTACCTACAAATTTGTACGGAACTCTTGGTGGGCGAGTCCAACTCGGACAAAACAAATTGTTACCGCAGACTAATCTTAACAGCGCATCCCTTTCACTTACAGTTGTCTCAATGTAAGTTGGCTGGATTAAAACTTGGCGACAAGTGGTTGCGTAGATGCATTTTTGGAAGTAAATGGTGACAGGAAGCTGGGGCCGCCCCGCTTCTAACTAAACCAAGGGGCAGTAACTAAAACAAGCAAAATTAGAGAAGCGATTACTTACGCATTACATTTGTGATTATTTTCGTAAATAAATTGTTTTTTAAATTGTCTTTAGTATTTACTGTAATGTTCGATGTCCACCTACCGGACAGCGCAGCGCATCGAAGCGCATACGCACGTGATCGCGCGTATCTCTTATTTTTCCCATGTGTTTTGTTTACTGAATTTATCACTGTATTGACGCGAACTATTTTTTTAAAGGCATTCATATTTTTCAACTAAACAAATGCAAAATGTGAATGCCTTTATAAAACACTAGCTTTCACCCGCGGCTCCGCACGCGTGGATTTCGATAAAATATTTTTTTTTTCTTAATAAAAAGTATCCTATGTTACTTCTAATACCTCCAAGAACATGTGTACAAAGTTTCATGATGATCGGTTGAGTAGTTTTTGCGTGAAAGCGTAACAAACAAACTTACATTCACATTTATATATTAGTAGGGATGCAAATTTGAAACTTATAGCTAAGTTCAGAAGTTTGAAGTGTGCGTTACGTTTTGGACATCGTACATTATTGTTCTAAATTTAAACTTTTATGAACTCTTTTAACTAGTATTTTTTATATAATGTAATTAAAATTGTGTTAGTATTTTTAATCGATTAAACAATTAATCGTTTTCGTAAGTAATTTTAGGGTCGCATATATATGATATGTGGCAAAGTGTTAAGAACCTAACTTGGTGGTCATCTTCTACACAGTAGGCCAAGTTCAATCCAGCCAAGTTACATTGCGACAACTGTACTTCTCTTAAAATATAACTCTGGTAGCGAAACTGACAATTGTCAGTTACAATGGCCGGTATAAATTTTAACTTAGGGCCGGACTCGATGATTCTTTTCGTCTACTATAAGTACTTAGTAACATTTTTGCGTTAATATCAATGATTGTTCTATGAAATGTTTGTGCCAGCTCAACTTAAAAACAGAGAAGATAGCAATCAAAATTAAATTCTATTTTTTCACTCATAGAGTTGAAAATGTTAAAATGAATTATATTTTACCTTTCGGTATGCAATTTTCGATCTTATGGCGTTAGGATTAGGGTTTAGATTTCATTCTTATTTTCTCAGTCTTCCCAGCATCTAGTTTTGTAATGGGCCTTTGTACATGAGTTGTAATTTATTTTTTGTGTATTTTTAGTATAACGAATATTAGCCCGTGATATACATATATACGTGATTATTTAACTAATGTAATAATGTAGTATACTAGCTTGGAACAACAGATTTAAGGTAATGTATTAGGCATCTAACAAACGACATTATAAGTAATATTCAACTTTAAAGTGTTAGTCATACGGCAGAAATTTGTATAACCAAATGATTATACTGTGTATCTTTTGGCAAACCAATTTCAGTCGTATCTACACAGTAATAGAGTTGATTTTTATTTGTTTTTCCTTATATTTATGTACCGCAGTGTTGTCAATTTTCATGTTACAATTGCATTTACATGCAATTTTTTGTCGTTTCTTAGAAGCAAATGGTGTTTATCTATTGTAGTTAAAGCTTGATTTAGATCTGTTGGTGCAAGTAAATATTTTATAAATAGCGGTTTTGTCATCTCCATTCATTCAAAATGAAAGTATATTTATGTGAATCTTGTTTTTTTTTAATTTAATCTCTTACACTGCTTACACTATCATGGAGTTAGACTAGAGCTAGGCTGGAACATGATGATTGCCTGCCAGCGCAGTGGGAATACGTATGACTGCTGTACTTGTTCGAGGTGGGGGTTCGATTCTCACACGTGACACTACTTTGTATGATCCAGATATAGTTGAAAATGATTTCCTAGTGCTTGAGTTGTATTTTAAATAATATAATATCTAATAATATCTTGGGACAATTCACACAACGCAAACTAAGCAGAGCTTGTACTATGGAAACAAATCAACTGATAAACATACTTATATATTTCTAAATACATACATATTATAGATAAATAACACCCAGACACAGAATAAACCATCGTGCTCATCACACAAAGTTTTATCCTGGGTGGGGATCGAACCCTCTTGCGTAGCAGTCGGATACACTCCCACCGCGCCACAGAGGCAGTCAATAATAAATTACTATTAACCGTTGTGAAGATTTGTACCTTTGTTTTATACAATGTTTCGCATCACAAAAGTGGTATGAGCCCCGGTGCAGTCAGCTATATAAGTCACTTCATAGAAGGAATAATTCAAACCATCATAATATTAATGGGACCATTCCATTGGGTTATAGTAATTTTTGTGGGCATTTCTGACCAATTACTTTGTTAATACAATAATTGCATTACTACTATTACTATTATATCATAATTTGTTAATAATAATAACCATTTATTTCAGGCTACTAAGGCCCATATCATACAAATACATATAAACTAATACATAATTTAAACTACAATTACACAAATACGTAACATAATAACAATAAACTAATACATAATTAAAATTATACACGACACTGGGATTGAGACAGCGGCGTCGTGTTTCGCTGCGTGGTGTCACGTAACCTTCCACGAAAACGTCGGTACGCGACTCCTTTCGGCCAGAAGTCCTCCTTCATAAAGATGGACAGATGTTCACTGGGAACTCGCACCATGAATGATTTGAAGTTGACGTCATGGCGCGACTCCAACTTCTCCACCCTCAAGGTCCACTTCGTCTTGATCCGGAGGTATTCCGCAAGTTCCTCTGCCTTTGTGGTGTGATGCAGACGAGACACATATAACTGCGTCGTTGCTATTGCCGGACGCAGCAGCATTTTAGGTCCCGTCACGCCGGTACCACATTGGTTTCGTCTGGAGGGCCTCTTCTGCTTCCTTTCAACCTTTAAAAAGCCCTCTACATCCATTTGCCCTTTGGAAGGGGCTTTGGGCACGCTCTCGCTGGTCTTCGTCTTTATCCCCCGTTTCTGTTGTACAACGGGGCGGCTGACCTTGGCAGCGCTGCAGGTAGCAACCGCAGGCACGGGCGCAGGCTTGCGGGGCGTGCGGGCGGGGTCACTATGCGCACTTGCAGTGCATTCCGCTCGGTCAGCATTCGACGCCGGCGGCGATGTCGTCACAGCTGACGCGTAACTTAAATCTAGGCATGCACCGCGGCGCGTGTTTACATGCGACGGTGACCCAGATCCCGTAATAACGTTGCGCAACTCGATGACTTGTTGGCGCAGATCTTCTACGTTGGCTTCGGAAGCATCATACTTCCGCTGCACATCCGCGAGGCTCGCCTTCAGAAAGACTATGTATTTCAGCAGGCTGGTGACGTCGACGTGATCGAAGGTGACGGGAGGGAGCTTGTTCAGGTCCTTCGCCACAAACGTAGGCACGTCGTCAGGATCGGTCTCCTTCAGCAGCGTAATGACTTCCGCTAAACTTTTCTTAGTCCCATCGCGACGATGAGACACCATCTGGGCGGTCTTATTCAGAACGCCGTACAGTAGCCGCTTGGCTGCAGCTATGTCGTCCTCACTGAAGTTCGTGACGCAGATCTGGACAGCGGACACCTCGTCCATCACGTCCAGTTTCTGCTGCAGAAACGCCAGCAGCTCGTTTACCACGAGCTCGTTGCTCATGGTTGCAAACTAGCGACGGCTCGCGTCGCGCACTGCGTGTAATGGTTAGTCACACATAAAGGCACGTCCGCATTTGAACGCGGCTGACTGTAGACTGTAGACTGTTAAAAATGCCCTCTGTAACGAAGCGATATTATAAACCATAATTGTTCTTAAGAACATACCTAGATGGCGCTTGCGACCAAATCGTTTGCTTACGACAAACAAGGGAAGAAATTTCAAGTTTAGTGACAAAGTTCTGGTTAGATGGTTTGGCTTTCGCACTTCGGCAAAGCGATTGATCAAAGTCTGGGGTTCGATTCCTGGGTCTGAACTTCAAATTTTTCTTTCAAATGTAATTATTGTATTAATAAAGCCATATTTTTATATATTACTAGCTTTCGCCCGCGGCTCCGCCCGCGTGGATGTCGGTTATCGCGATAAAAACTATCCTATGTCCTTCCCCGAGACTCAAACTATCTCCATACCAAATTTCATCTAAATCGGTTCAGCGGTTTGAGCGTGAAAGCGTAACAGACAGACAGACAGACAGACAGAGTTACTTTCACATTTATAATATTAGTATGGATTAAATTTTACGGTGACTATCTTGTATTAAGCTGCGACTGTAAATTCGAAAAATTGGGGTTTTCTCTGTCCATCTGTGCGCATGAATATTTTTCCCACATCTCCGATTAGGCGTCAAATGTGATTTCGATTTATAATCTACAGTGTAGCTTCTACACAGACAAACTGTCACTCTAACTTTGAATTAATTCATTCAACGTATAAAGTTATATATTTATGCCTTTCTATAAGTATTTGATACACTGTACAGACGTGGTGGGTCGCATCTACGTGAACACAATTACTTGATGTATTCTAGATTGTATCGCCAGTGATTTATAATATTACAAATTCACTCAAGATGGCTGACTAAGTTTAGAGCTGGGTGTAAGCTCCGAGAATATGAGCAGAAATTGTCCATCATAAGGCTGATCGGTAAGTAAGTGGATAAGTATTGGTGTCAGGCGCGAATGTCAGGGGGGGGGGTGCAGCAAATTCCTGCCTAAACACTCCGGTCCAGTCCCAAATACTCAAATGCCCTCAAAAAAAATCTTTCGGGTCGGGGGAGGGGACAGTACGGATACAATGGGGGGCAATTGCCCCCCCCCCCTTGTATCCGTGCCTGATCGGAGTTATATCAATCACTAGCTGTCCCGCGCAACTTCGCATGCGTAAGTTTTCCCCGTTTTTGAAACATTTCTCGTCGCTTCTCCGCTCCTATTAGTCGTAGCGCGATATATAGCCTATAGCCTTCCTCGATAAATGGGCTATCCAACAAACAAAGATTTTTTCAAATCGGACCAGTAGTTCCTGAGATTAGCGCGTTTAAACAAACAAACAAACTCTTCCGCTTTATAATATTAGTATAGATATGAAATGGTTCTTACGTACCTTCAAACTCGTCTTTTTAACCGGTTTATTGTTACAGTCACTGCTACCCTCCCCCCCCCCCGTTCAAAAAATTGGTACGTCTATACGCCTATGTAGCCGGAGCCGTAGTAATAAGGTTCTGTTGGCAATCTTTGGGCACGGAACCCTAGTGTGATGAGTAGGTACACTTCTGAAGGAATACCGACTTAGAATAAAATGCAAATTGATTCCCCGTAAGACCGGTAGCGTTCAAATATTCCAATCACTTAGGTAATGTGACATTTTTATTGCGCTATATTATGTTAAAGTTTTTATATTTATATTTTTATTCTTCTTAAAAAAACTATTGTGGCATCAAAATAGCACTACCTACTACCTACATATTTTTAAGCGTACATATCAGGGACTAGCTGTCCCGCGCAACTTCGTCTGCAATTTTTTCCCGTTTATGCAACATTTTTCATTGCTGCTCCGTTCCTATTGGTCGTAGCGCGATAAATGGGCTATCCAATAGTGAAACAATTTTTCAATTCGGATCAGTAGTTCCTGAGATTACCGCGTTCAAACAAACAAACTCTTCAGCTTTATATTATTAGTATAGATTTGATTGTTCAGTCCAGGCGTAAAAGTAGAGCGCTTGGCTTTAAGGTCCTTTTCACACTATTCTAGTTTAAATCCGGCGCTGGGTAGCCGGCGGCGACCGGGTACCCGGCGCGAAGTGTATGGCGATGTACCTACGGTAGCTTTCACACGGATTGAAACCGGAATGTGTAAAAAGGTTCTAAAGGTGGCCACAGACAGGGGTGGATCCAGGATTTGATTCTCGGGGGGGGGGGGGGGATGAGATGCAAATGGCAGTGCCAGATCTAACAACATACTTACGACGGTCAAGTGTGAGTTGCATTCACGATGGAGGGTTTTCAGTACACAAAGCGCAACCATCGGGGGGGCATGTGGCCCCGTGCCCCCCCTTTCCCCCCCCCCCCGGATCCACTTATGGCCACAGATGAAACGTCCATTTCGAATACGCCGGTGTAGATCTCGCGCTTATACTACACCACCAAGGCGGAGGACATCGCGGTGACCGTGCGCCAGAAGATCGTCACACGCCGAGGGTGCAGATTCTGGAGACGCAACGTTAACTTCTTGGCATTTGTGGTACGCGTTCCACACTGCTTTCTGCACTTCGTCATGGAGGAAGACTTCTGGCCGGAAGGTGTGGTTTTCCGTCGCTTCCGCGGACAAGTGCCACAAGAACCAAGTGCAAGTGAAGCGTAATAACATAGTTTTAAGTAACGTTATATTGACGCCTGAAATAAATAGTATTATTATTATTATTCTGAATGGATTTACACCTACCTACGTAAAATTATGGCACCTTGAATTGATTACACTTCCATTTGATTTCAATACTATAAATTTGTTACTAAAGAAGTGAAGAGAATTAATTTGAATTTATTTCATACTAGCTTTCGCCCGCGATGTCAGTTATCGCGATAAAAACTACCCTATGTCCTTCCCCGGGATTCAAACCATCTTCATACCAAATGTCATCTAAATCAGTTTAGCTGTTTGAGCGTGAAAGCGTAACAGACAGACAGACAGAGTTACTTTCACATTTATAATATTAGTATGGATGGATTTTGCGAGACTGTCTTTCTCTTTCGTGATTATGATTTACACTATGCTTAGCAAGCGAAGTGGATCTCTTTCTAAACATAGTGCTTAAGGTAAACCTTAGGCACAATTACAATAACCTTCTTGCCCACTCAGTGGCAATACGGACGTCTTCCAAATAGCGTAGCGTGATATAGGTACTCGTAGGTACGTCGATTTAGACTGGACGACAACCGTTTGGAATTCCAAAACCCAACGACGTCCATTCAAATGGAATAGGTACGTTTTTGATTCACGATAAGTTTTTGACCGAACGTCCACTCCATTAGGATTGTTGGACGCATCGTCAGTGACTGCCTTAATAATAAAAGTTGCGTTAATCCGTTTCGAGAAAAGCGGGGTTGAACCTCCAAATCTTCCTCCTGGGTACGCTTATGCATAGGCATAAGCGTACCCAGGACGAAGATTTGCCAGGTTGCCAGTCTAGGTCGTCACCATCTGACCGTGGATATCATTTCATCCCGAACTAAGAAATTCGGTGACTCATTTCTTTGGCGCACCTCCAAAAAATTTAGAACTTTCTACCAGCACATGTGTTCCCTCCTACCTCTGATATGGGGTCTTTCAAAAGAAGCGTGAAGAAGCACCTTGCAGGTGAGCGAGGACAGCCAGTGCTGCACATAGTGCTGTATTGTTTGGCTTTGCGTTTGGACTCTAACATTAGGGAACGGAGTAATTTGCTTACCTATAAATAAATAAAAAAGGCAGGATTGATAGGCCTTTGGGAGTGTTCATTGACGTATAGACCTGGACCGCGCCATCCCTTTCAATTAAAAAGTAAACATTGAATGCAAAGCTTGAAAGAGAGAAAAACTCGTGCGGCCCTGTTTGACAGGTATTGTCCACAAGTAGCGTTGTCTCTTTCCAGAGAGTGGTCAAGTTTGTGAGGTTATGGCCGCAGTCCAGTAGGTCTTCACGTCAATGAGAGTGTTACAGAACTGATAAGATAGGTACACAAGGGCCCAATCAAGTGGTTTAGTTCGGCGTTCTTCTTGCCTCGTTAAAACATAGCTATGCTTAATCTAGTAGGTAGGTCTACCTACCCACTAGATTAAGCATGCAATGTAAATTAAATGTATGTAGGTACTATAGTACCTACCTACATTTAATTTAACCTAGTATTTTATACCATTTAATTCACATTGTGTCATCATAGTTCTATACAATATTGTTTGCTTGCTTATACTCACTAATACATTCTTTAGTTATACTAGTTATTCTTTAGTTATATTATTTAGTTATACTAAAGAATGTAGGTTCTAAATAAGAGGATGTTAGTACGCAACTGACATCAATCTTTTGCCGCCAACGATGTTTCGAAGTAGGGATCCGTAGAAGTGGTCACAGCAACAGTACCTACCAGTTTGGTATTGATCGACATTGAAATCTTCTAATGGCGTTCGTGGATTCATAGCGTTATAGATCGATGACTTATTAGACAGAAAGCAAGGTATTATGATTCTGATTGCTGATTCCATGGGGCGAACAACATCGAACGTACCTACCTATTTTCTGCGTTGAGTATAACCGTGATCCTACTAATTAGGAAATTATTGAAATACACAAGAACTGGGAAGAACCAAAAGTGACTTTATATTACAGTAGTTAGGTATTTGCAGTAAACTAACATACGATTTCGGTTACTTAACCCCTACGACTGCATGCGAGCTTGATCACAATTTGGTTTTTATTGCTATTAATTATTATCAGGAGCCTGCAAATTGATTTGAAAAAGATACCAAACCATAGGCGCAACTGAGGTTATTTTTCGATAGGAGAAGGGGCTTCATATCAGGTGTAAAAAGGGAAGTTAGCTTGACTCTAACAATAAAACCTGTGTTAAACCATTTCAGGGGAGGAGCGATTTGAACTTCACCAAGTTCCCCTTTTGGGTAGGTAGATACGCGTAAAATGTACAACAATCTAGTCAAATCAAATAATATCTATGGAATATCTTTCGGAAAAAATAAAAAATATATTCAATATGATTATTATATACCTATTACAGGTCTTAATCGCGTGAATAATATAAGGTAAAATACCTTGTTTATTGCCAGACATTTCGACCGTATTGCAACGGCCAGTCAACCCGTGACCACGGCCGTTGCAATACGGTCGCAACGTCGGGCAATAAACAAGGTATTTTCCCTTAAATAATATATATAATTTTATAATATGTACAAATGCGAAAATTTATTAACATTTATATTCAATATGGTTGTCGGTTTTATGTACGTAAGTACTACAAAATTACAAGTTGTGTTAGGTTATTTAAGTTATGATGGGTTTAGCGATAGATATTATAGTTATTGATTTTCCTAGCTTTATTTACGAGTTTTATTGTACCTACCAAAATATAAACTCAGATAATTGGCACCTAAGTACCTAAGTGTAAACCCAGTTCAGTAAAAAAACTTTCAAAAGGTAAGTATTTTCAAAACGGTTAAACAGACGTAATAAATAGGTAAGTAGTTTAGGAAAAAATATACTGTAGGCATAGACGCGGAGTTATAATGAAAATGATAAGTATAATACCCGACAGAACCCAATAAACCCGCGGTAGATCTAAAGTTATGAAAGGAGAAGCGATTATAAAATGTCGGCTATAAACAGTGGGACTCGCTGAATCGCGCGCGTGTCCGGAATAGCAATATCTCATTTTTGCCATACGCTCGGGGCGGTGACGCTGCGGACCTGTGGTATGGTGATGAGCGGAGCGTTAGAGGTCGGGTCTTAGGTATGATGCAGTCAAAATGCTCGCAGCAAAATGCTAGCAGCATTTTCTTATAAAAGAAGAAAAATAAACAATAACATTGAGACAAAATTACTGACTTTAGGACGTCTTACGCGTTTTTAGGCTAATATTATTTGGGTTTTTAAGAAAATAATATGATTTATTTTTAAATTCCATGTCGCAGTTAGTTAGTTTATTAGTATATAATAAACTAACGTTTATAAACACTAATTTATCTCATAGGGTTTTTTGTATTTTAATGTAGGTAAGTGGATATTTTTTATTGGTTCTATGACAACCAATATGCGATAGAGACACAACTAGTGTCGCTTATTGTTGCTACGTAAAGAATCTGAAGGCAAATCTGACGATTTTGGGATAGTTTTTGTCTATTACGTAATATCCAAAAAGTATCCCAGAATCGCCAGATTTGTGTTATCGTTTGAAAGTTAGGTATATTCCACATAGGTTTCTGTGACTACCTAAGTGGAATAGATGGTTCGTTTCCGGCCCCGGTTTGGCATACGGAAGTCCCGGGTTCGATTCCTGGGTCTGGACTATAAATTTTTCTATTTTTCAAAAATGCAAATATTGTATGTGGAAGTCACGTTCAAAAGTTAGTATAAAATAAATGAAAGCAGCAATATAGTCGCACCCTCATCACAAAGTCGCACCGCAGTCGTAAAGGCATCGTAAGCGCAGTGTATGCCGATGTCTTCATGCGGCCACATAAACATCGATGCCTTGTGTTGCAGGAGACACTTAGAGAGCACACACACACTACCAAACCGGATACAGCGATCTAAGTCTTTATAATCTAACTTCGTTTTAGATTAGGTTGGTATTCTACATTTAGGTACATCATGATCAGCTAATCGGAAAATCCAGAACTTACTATTAAGGGTGTTGTCTTAGAATATAGAGAAAAAAAAGAAATAGATCGCTTTCTCACGTGTCGTTCTCAATAGGTAGGTCTCGTTCAGCTCTACTACTAGTATAGTATTATATTATCTGTGACTACTACTACTACTTTTTAATGATCCTGGAAGTTTAGCCTATATATTTGTTTAGTGTTCTTTTTATTGTATTTTAGTTGTATTTTTATAAAAAGATAAAAATGTAGGTAAGTATGGATGTGCCTACAGACTCTGAAGAAATATTAGTGGTTTACACAAAGATTTGACCCACACAATATAATCTACATATATTTTTATTATAAAGCTGAAGAGTTTGTTCGTTTGTTTGTTTGAACGCGGTAATCTCAGGAACTACTAATCCGAATTTTAAAATTCTTTCACTGTTAGATAGCCCATTTATCGAGGAAGGCTATAAGCTATATAACATCACGCTAAGACCAATGGGAGCGGGGCAGCAATGAGGAATGTTGCAAAAACGGGAAAAACTTAAAACTTGAACTTGCGCGGGTCAGCTAGTAATATATATACCACAACAGTTGTATCTATGCAATTACTACACCATCGCGATAATCATTAATTTTGTCAAGATTTAAGGTTGGCAGAACCCTTAAAACCGCTACTCCAACGGTATGTCAGCAGTCTCCTTGATTTACAGCTAGAAACTTAGGTAATAAGGAATTACGTAGAAGTTAGTAAGACTAAAGATATGGGAAATACTGGGTATTCACATTTGCAGTTAGCCAGTGTGATACCGACCTGTTAACATTCCCGCCAACTACAGTTTAATGGTTAGTGCCGACTTTGAATTGACTTCTGATGTTAATGACCTGTTGTACATATGCCGCAATTCAGAAAGCCAACTAGGAGCTTTCATCGAAAACGTTGCCTAATCGTTTAGGGAGCGTTTTTGAGAACGGGTACCAAGTGTGTTGTTAATTCTAGGATCGGTGTGTCAGGCGTTCAGGAGAATGTAGAATCCGTTGCCGTTCCTTTTGAGAGCAGTAATTGTTATACCTACTTAATACAAGCTCATGACAAAGGCACCAGTGTTAGGTAACAGCGCTGAGTTCAAATAATCAAATCACAGGCTACGATTTTCATTAAACTTTTACACCTAGACAGTGACGGCGAACGTATGAGATTCGTGAATATGAATGGCACATGAATTTATGACGCTAGTCATGACTTGCGTCATGAATTCGAATGCTATATTATACACTAGCTGACCCGCGCAACTTCGTCTGCGTAAATTTTCTCCGTTTTTGCGACATTTCTTATTGCTGCTCCGTTCCCTATTTCTCCACTATTTAATGGATGTTATTATACATATAAACCTTCCTCTTCAATCACCCTATCTATTAAAAAAAACAGCATCAAAATCCGTTGCGTACTTTTAAAGATTTAAGCATACAAGCATACATAGGGATATAGGGACAGAAAAAGCGACTTTGTTTTATACTATGTAGTGATAATGCGAATGCTATATTACCCTGGAAACAAACTTTTTTCGGAAAATTTGTCTAATGCACATATAAGTGCCTATGTAGGTAGGTACTTTTGGTTCCCATTCGCGACATCGAATCGATGAAACTCGTCTTTATAATTATTGTTGTGATAAATATGTATATCTATATCTAATGCAGACAACGTCTATACTAATATTATAAAGCTGAAGAGTTTGTTTGTTTGTTTGTTTCGTTGAACACGATAATCTTTTTCGAATAACTACTGGTTCGAATTGAAAAAAATTTTTTACTGATGGATAGCCCATTTATCGAGTAACTATAAACTATATAACATCGCGCTATGACCAATAGGAGCAGAGTAGCAATGAAAAATGTTGGGAAATTGACGCATACGCGGCATACGAAGTTGCGCTAGTCAGCTTTACATGATTCTTCAGGTTTAAAAGGGAAATACCTAAGTCTCTATGATGCATATCAATCTAGGCACGAATTGCAGCAGTTCCATACATAATCTATACATATAATAAAACTGTAAATTTCACATGTCTGTACATGGCCGAACTTAGTGAAAAAAAATATTAGGAAATGTTCAAAAAGAGTATTCAAACACTTTGCTGCATTTTTAGAAATGTCTGTCTGTCTGTCTGTCTGTCTGTCTGTCTGTCTGTCTGTTTGTTTGAACACGCATCACGAAAAAACTACCGGACAGATTGGGTTGAAATTTTGCACGTGCAATCTAATAGATGCAGATTAACATTTAGGCTATAAATTATCACGCTTTTTCCCATAGGAGCTAAGCAGTAAGGGATAATGTCTGTAGCTATTTTTCGTTATAAAACAGGAGCTAAGCAGTAAGGGATAATGTCTGTAGCTATTTTTCGTTATAAAACAGTAACTACTAGACGGATCTTTATGAAAATTTGCAGTTTTATAGTAAATACTATAGGACATTATTAACACTATGAATCATTACGCTAACGTCTATGGGGAAGGGGTAACAACGTATTTTTTGTCGCACCATAATGGTTTATCACAAAATTTTCCACAATTAGACATTATCTATAATTGTAACCCATGGAATACATAACTTCACGCTAAAACTAAAAGGAGCTAAACACAACATTGTTAAGTTTCATAAGAACAGTTATTTTGACATGGCAAGTAGCGAACAGTATAGCCTCGAAGCTATGCTAGCGGACTTTGACGACGAAGTCCCGGGCTCGAATCCGATGACTGATGATGTTCTTTTTGTATTTTTTTAAATTGTCTTTATCCTTTTTTAATATTTTTCTCAATGTTTTAGTTATTTTTTCGACCGTAAGTAACTTATTTACTTTGGTTATTATTTTTTTATATTAAAAATCAAGTAAATTATGCACGTAGGTAAGTTAATTATAGGTATTGCATGCACTGCTGAGAGTAATTAATTAATCGTAGTAGAAATGAAAAACAATATTACATTATAATTAAAAAGTATTCGACATTTTCCAGAAATAATGTGTTCGTCTAAAAAAAAGACATTACACACGTAAAAAAAAAAACATGTAGCGCCATCTATGAAATCAAATTGTTCACCGTGATCAAATTTTATTAGGGTATAGGTGCTTGAGATGCTGAGTGGCAACATTCTTGAAAGTAAATGGCGTTGTATTCAATAACGTTCTATACTTAGTAAAAGAAGTTTTAAAAAGAAACACATTGCTATGATTTTTAGAAATGTTTGTCTGTCTGTCCGTTTGTTTGACCACGCATCACACAGGTGCATCGAGGATCATGTTTTGGGGTTATGGTTGGAGATTACGTGTTCATCAATTCAACGATAATGAATGGCTCAACATCGGTCAAGTGTGAGTAGTTCGGGTGACGGGAGGAGGGGGGTCGTTGTTTGTCAACCGTACCTTTAGGGATATCTGACATTTTCGCGGGCATGACATATATGACACGCTCTGTGTTTGCTTACTAAAGTGTTACAGCAGTTTTATTATTAGTATTGCGTTGTAACACTATATGAAATACACCCCATTTTTAGCCAAAATGGCAAAACAGAACCCTTATAGTTCCCTTATGTCCGTCCGTCCGCAGCTTAGCTCAGAGACTGTTAGTGCTAGAAGGTTGCAACTTTTGCATGAATAAATTACTAACGCCGATAAAGTGAAAGAACAAAATCTTGAAAATCATTATTTTTTTAAGGGTACCTCTCTTAAATGTAAAGTGGGGATGTGATTTTTTTCTCACCTACCTACCCCATCGTGTGTGGTATCATTAGATAGGTCTTTTAAAAAGCGTTTAGGGTTTGTGAAGACTATTTTTAGATTTAAGGATTCCTTTGTGTATAATATTAGGCTTTATAGTGAACATTTTTGTTAGAGTCAAGTGTCCCCCTGCCAGCTAAATGGTTGATGTTGGGTATGTGAAAAAATTCAGGGTAGTAGTATAAATACTAAAATTATAAGGAAAACTATCACAGTTAAGTACTTAGGCTTTACAAGTTTACGATCACATGAGGAGTAACAACATTTTCGTACAAATTCTATTAAAAAATATTAGGTAATAAGTAGGTATAACGTTGAAAGAATGAAACAAAAACAACAGAAAACCCACTTCTTAAGCCGCACACCAAACTAACTATCTAAAAGAATAAAACAGATCGATTTTTATTTAGTAAGTATTTAGTCAACAGGACTGTTTTCAACATATTTACACAGAAGTTATTTCGTTACCTAAACTACCTTAATTTAAACCCGACTTTCACGCGAACGAAGTCGCGGGCACAGCTATTATGAATATATGTATATATATTACGGGTCTTAATCGCGTGAATAATTTTAGGTTAAATACCTTGCTTACCTACGTTTAATATGCATGATAGTTTAAGTATAATTTAATTTAAAGTCATCAAGTATTAAAATAAACTTATCCAGTTTTGAAAATAGATGGCGTTTAAATACAAATGAAACAGAATCAGGTAAATTGATTTAAAAAATAAATCTGAAATATTACAATTTCTTTGAGGGATATGAATTTATGATGATCTTAATCAACGACAGGTTCATCATCATCATCAGCCTATCGCAGTCCACTGCTGGACATAGGCCTCTCTAATTGCACGCCACTTTGTTCTATCCTCGGCTACGACAGGTTGACACACCTATTTTTTAATTCACCAATGTAGACATTATAAAGAAATAAGTTTAGTATTTAAACTAAACGTTTCTAAAAGATATACTAATTCAGTATATCTTTTAGAAACGTTTGAATGTTGTCTGTTTGTTTGAACACGCATCACAGTACCGCGGGAATGCAATGTTTTAAAAACAGGATATTTTTTTAAAAACTTATCTCACACTAGCCCTATTTCGCGCGAGTACTTGGGCGGTTTCGGGCTTCATTTAACCCGAAATCGATAATAGTAATATTTGATGTGATGCAAATCATTTTGGTAAAATACTATTATAATTTGTCTTTTAACCGTCTGGCGCCATAAACTTTGTCGCCCTTCATTTTGCTGCACTGGGCATTTGCTTGGCTTGCCTTGCCATAGGTCGGGCCCTGATTAGAGCTAGGCCCTAATATCCATAGATGCCACAGAGCATTAATAATATATCTATAATATCTTGGGACAACTCACACAACGCTATCTGATCCCAAACTAAGCAGAGCTTGTACTATGGAAACCAGACAACTGATAAACATACTTATATATTTCTAAATACATACATATTATAGATAAATTACACCCAGACACAGAATAAACCATCGTGCTCATCACACAAAGTTTTATCCTGGGTGGGGATCGAACCCACGACCTCTTGCGTAGCAGTCGGATACACTCCCACCGCGCCACAGAGGCAGTGGAGCATGTTTCCAATATGTTTTACACAGAAGTTAAATTGTAACATAAACTACCTTAATATAAACCCAACTTCCACGCGAACGAAGTCGCGGGCACAGCTAGTTCTATATAAGTACATCAAACACTAGTGTAATAAAATAAATAAAATCCATTAATGTCAGTTTAATGATGCATATAGTATGGCGACGGGCCGGGCGCATCGATCTCTCCGTTTTATTATATTACCTGTAATAGGGGGCATTAGGGCGGGGCAGAAGGATTTAATAAGTGAGCGGCGCGCGCACACAGCGAAATTGCGATGTTCGATGCGTACGCGCATCGCTCCAGGCGGTGCTAGGGATGGGCAACTGTCGATGGATACGCATGAAAATATTTTATGAGGATTAACGGTAGAATGTTTTGAATTAAGTTATTTCCCGTTATTTAGTTTTGCCTGTGACTTTTTGAGTATCATTGTAGATCATGGTTCCCGTGTGACTATTTGATAAATGTGGGCGTGCTAAATATTCATAATTCTTTAATGAATTAATCATAGCGATGTTAAATACCAAAATTATCGAATTTCACATTAGGTACAACATTTGTATAAAGCGCTCCCAGGGTCCTTATTCACTATCTTTATTTCGCCGTCGTGAAAAGGCCGTGCGAACTGGCGCACGCGCGGTGCGCTCAACTTTGCCCACCGCGCATGCGCGGTATGGAGCTGCGCTTAGAAATGCATAAATGCGCTTGCGCGGTGGACATCTTTAAGCGCACCGCATGCGCCAGTTTGCGGGGCCTTTTCACGACAACGAAATAAAGATAGTGAATAAGGACCCAGGTAGCAGATTGTTCATATACCTTTTTGTAATGATCCTTTAAAGAACTGGCGAAATGTAGGTTTTACATCCTTACTATAGATGTTTCTGTTTTTGTTAAAATTTTAATCTTGATTCAGATAAAAGACAATATATTAGACCAATATTCGGTAAAAAGGTAGAGCTATCTATTTTATTAATCACTGATTGTATGTTGCTTTCAGCGTAAATTATCATATCAACCCATATGATGGCCCACTGCTGGGCACGGGTCTCCCCAGTAGATCCTGGGGGTAATTGCCATAATCGCCACGCTTGGCGAGCGGGTTGGCGATCGCAGTAAGGCTTTAAGTACGCAGAGGACGCTGCTGCCCGTCCTCCGGAGTGAAATCCCTTAGTCGCCTTGACGACACCCACGGGAAGAGATGGGGTGGTACTATTCTTAAGCCGGCACCACACGGCACAGCGTAAATTATACTAAAGCTAAAAGAAATGTTTAATAACACACCATGTAGTAATCAATCAGTCACTCTTTCGTATTATGTTTTTATGTTATCAGCTATTTATGCAGCATAAAAAAACTACGGCACATTATATCTAATAATTCTTATAACAGTGGTTGCTATTACATTGTTTCAACTTTGATACATTTCACATCGATATTGGCTTTAGTATAGGATAAGTATGCATCGTATTTCGATTAACATTAAAACTATCGATATTAGATGCAGTTTTTTCTCCTCTCTACCGGCGTCGTGTGTAATTTATATCCCATTGAGTATACTTGCGTCGATTATTATTATTGTTCCACGAAAGCGGCTCCGGCGTAGAATATTACATTGTAACAATATGTCCTTTTAGAACGTTTCATAAGATTACAAGCACCTATGTTGTTGGTTTTTATAGTTTCAAATGTGCCTTTGTGTTTTTGCTAACCAATTCTTGTACCTATATTTTTATTTTCTACGGTAAATTGTAACGGCCCTGACTTTCCCATCGTCTCCCTGACTGAAGGTTTTTTTTTTTTTTTTTTTTTATACATATAGACAGCTCCCGCATGGCTACAAGTATAGGTATTGTGTCGTAGGGAACTTTCTAACGTATCATAACGTAAATATTAACGTATTGGTACGTTACGTTAAAAGATTTACAAAATATACTGACTTGTAAGTGCTTGTGGTCGAACTGATCCGAAACGGCTCGACTGATTTTAATGTTTATTTTGTTTATTTGGTTGGTAAGTATGAGAATTGGTCGTAAAGTATTTTTTGTTTAAATTACGAGGGAAAATTGACACTTATGAAGTTGCGTGAGTCAGCAGTGTAATACTTATAGATTTACAAACTGTTATCCCGTCTGTCCCGTGTGGGATTGTGACTCGAACCCACAAACAGCACAGCTGTCGTACTCACTCCCATTGCCCTACCCCGAAGCATAGATAAACCGAAGGAAGTCGGTGAAGAAAATATAAGTATGGTAACGATACTACCATGCCATATCAGGCATCCACACCGCAGAGGTTTTAGAGACGAGGCTTGTGTTTCAAGAATTGAGACTTAAAAAATAAGGTTGATTATAGCAAGTGTTTTTTACCTTACGTCGGTATATTTGGCAGTAGTCAGCATTGAGGAAGGTCTGCAGAAGCGCAGACTAATGTGAAATCCGTTGACGTTTTTCATAGATGTGGAACTGAGTTGAACAATCTATACCAGCTATACTCTAAGTGTGTTCCGCGGAACCCTAGGGTTCCGTGATACCTCTGTCGGGGTTCCGCAAGAATTTAGAAATAAAAAAATCAAAACACCTCTCTCTGGTCGCTCCGCGGCTGTGCGGACTCCGCGGCCGCGCGGAGACAAAACGCTATGAATGTTATTTATTTATTTATTTGTATTTGTATAAGCTTGTGTTACATTAGCTGGTACAATATCTTATAAGTTTGGTCTCAACAATTTTATACTTGTACAACGCGTTCGCTCTAAGTTTGCCGGTCTGTGGAATGCGCGTACCCTCCCCCACGTGACAACAAAACTTATAATGTGTCATAGTTTTACCCAAATATCTACCGTACACAATTTTTATTGTTACAATTAAATAAAAAATTTCGAACGTCATACACTCATACCTATCGCCAGCGGCAAACTTAAAACGAGCGGGTAGTATACTTGTAAGCGCTCAGTCTCTTTGATAAAAGCCGCCTCTGAATTAGACGCTATAGTTGTCAACAAGCGACTTTCGTCTCTAACTTCAAAGGATAAAGTCGATATTGTTTACAACGCTATTTTTAAATTTCTGTTTTTATTTTTGCTTTTTGTTTATCAAAGGTGCCGACTCGAGTATTTTCGAGAATATTTGAGATCGAGTCTAGGACTAAGTATAAAAGCGGCGATCGCGCGTTGGCGTCGTCAGTTGATGATTAGCGTTCGGAGCGATAAGCTACTACCTACTTACAAGCTCGCTAGCGAGAAACTAGTGTTCATTGTTTTACTGCCTGCTGTATTCTGTTGTCTCAGTTTTATACATTTCTTCCCTGTAGGTTCTAAATTTAGTCTCTTATACGCAGTAACGATTGTGCATTATTTAAACCCCACTATCCTGACTTGTAACATTATAAATAAAGAAGAATGGAACGTTGGCTTAAAGGTGTTAAACGTGTTCCAACAACATCTTCTAATGACGCTGAATGTTCAAAAGCAATGCGCGCGGAGAATTTAGCAATCACCGATCCAGAAGATGATGCCACGAGTGCCACGACGTCAAGCTCGACGGTTTCAAAGACGAAAAAAAGGAAGTATGATGAATCTTATATCAGTTTCGGATTTGTTGATTCCAACGGCTCACCTCTCTGCATGCTCTGTAGTAAACTGCTTCCTAATAGTTCCATGGCACCTGCCAAATTGCGTCGACATTTAGAAACCGTACACCCCGAGACTAAAGACAAGAATAAAGAATTTTTTGTTCGCAAAAAAGATCAGTTATTAGAAAGTCAAAAAAATATGATGCATGTAACACAAACTACCAACGAAAAGGCCACGGAGGCATCATATTTAGTTAGCTATCGCATTGCACAAGCAGGTGAAGCGCACACTATCGCTGAGAAATTAATAAAACCATGTGTATTAGACATAACAAAATGTATGCTTGATGAAAAATCTGCAAAGCATCTTTCTACTGTTCCGCTATCAAACGATACTGTTTCACGACGAATCCATGATCTGGCAAGCTACGTCAAACAAGAACTAGTTACACGTCTACAAAATACACGATTCGCTTTGCAAATGGACGAGTCGACTGATGTCGCTGGTTTGGCTATCCTGCTGGTTATTGTGAGATATCCATATAAAAGTTCTTTTGAAGAAGACATGCTTATGTGTTCATCGCTGCTTACAAACACTACCGGGGAAGAAATTTTTAATAAAATAAATATATTTCTTGAAGAACATAATCTCAGTTGGAACAATTGCATTGACATTTGTACAGATGGGGCCAAGGCGATGACAGGTAAAACAGCAGGAGCAGTGTCACGAATGAAAAATAAAGCGCCTAATTGTAGTTCCAGTCATTGTATTCTGCATAGACAAGCACTTGCGATGAAGCAAATGCCGTCTAATCTAAAATTAGTTATGGATGAAGCGGTAAAAATAATTAATTTTATCAAATCACGACCACTACAATCCCGATTGTTCTCATTATTGTGTGAAGATTATGGCAGCAAACATAAAACACTGCTGCTCCATACAGAAGTGCGATGGCTGTCTCGGGGAAAAACTTTAACAAGGCTATTTGAACTTAGAGCCGAGTTACAAATGTTTCTTTCAGCAGATACTTCTTTTAATTTGAAGGACCGTTTGTATGATAAAACTTGGTTGTTCCGATTGTCTTTTATGGCGGATATCTTTCAAAAACTTAACGAATTAAATTTATCGTTGCAAGGTAAACAGACAACAGTGTTTCAGGCCTATAATAAAATAACTGCTTTTAAAAGAAATTAGATTTTTGGATCATTTGCATTGGTAAGAAAGAAATAGAAAGTTTTACGTTACTCAGTGAGTTTGTTAGCGAAAACGACTCAGAAATGTTTGAAGATAATGTGTTTGAAGAATTGGTCCAATATCTCAGTTCGATGCGCGCATCTTTTGAAAAGTATTTTCCCGAAGAACCCAATACAAAAATTAAAGTGAACTCCTGGATTCATAATCCTTTTTTACCCAACTTGGAAAAGCCTGAAAACATGTCAAATGAGATATATGAATCTCTTTTAGAAATGTCATCAGACACAAGTATGGAGTCATTGTTCAAAACGACGCCTCTTAATGATTTTTGGTGCAGAATCCAAGATGAATATGCAATGCTTGGCCAAATGGCTCTGGATATTCTTCTCCCGTTCCCAACTACATATTTGTGCGAAACAGGATTCTCTACCTACGCAGCCACGAAAACAAAATATCGCAATAGACTGGACGCCGAAGCTGATATGAGACTCCAACTTTCTTCCATCAAACCTGATATCAAGCAATTGATGAAAAATAAAAAACAGTTTCATACCTCCCACTAGTTAGATTTTTTCTTTTTTAATGTTTTCTATTATTGTCCTTACCAAGTGGTGAAGTAAATAATAATTAGTAACTGATACATTGTACTTTTATTATGCTGATTAATAAAGAATACACTTATAAAAATAATTGTTTTATTGTAGGGTTCCATCAAGTATTTTGCTTCCCAAAAGGGTTCCGTCATTTAAAAAGTTTGAGAACCACTGATCTATACTAATACTACCTGTCCCGCGCAACTTCGTCTGCGTGAATTTTCCCCGTTTTTGCAACATTTCTCATTGCGGCTCCGCTTCTATTGGTCGTAGCGTGATGATAGATAGCCTGTAGTCTTCCTTGATAAAGGGGCTATCCAACAGTGATGAATAATGGAGATTCGGATCAATAGTTCCTTAGATTATACCCCGTGTTTAAACAAACAAACTCTTCAGCTTTATAATCTATACCTACTAATATTATGACTAAATTATTTTACTGTTGAATAGCCCATTTATCGCGGAAGGCTATAGGCTATACTACATCACGCTGCGACCAATAGCAGCGGAGCAGCAATGAAAAATGTTGCAAAAACAAGGAAAAATTACGCAGACGAAGTTGCACGGGTCAGTTAGTATTAATATTAAGAGAAACGAATACCGTGCTTCCAAAGCATTTTCGTAACTTTACTTATATTATTAAATCGCCAGTCTTTTTATTTCTAAAATGGAATTCGTCCAATCATCGCGTATAATCTTGTGTGGCCGCACTTCTATTTCATGGTCCATTTGAGAGAGGGAGATGGGAGACAAACTACATGTAACAGAAAGAGATAGACGTAGAGTTATCTGCACGGGCAGGAAATAAGACATCAAAGCGAGATATAGTGACCGCGCCAATTAGATAGGCCTCACTTGAAGTACAGGATGTCGCTTTCATTTGCCCCAACGACAAAGGAGATGATGTAACAGCTAGTTAAAATAACCTATGCCTGTTTCTAGCGACAAATTTTCGTCATAATTCTAAAAAGGATTATAGTACACGTATTAAGCATTGATGATGGCAATTTTGCGATAAGATTGCGCAGACACGACACGGGATATGCGCTTTGTCCATATGCGTTTCTTATTTTCTTAAAAGAAGGTAGACTGGCCGTTGCAAAACGATCGAAACGTCGGGCAATAAACAAGGTATTATACCTTAAATTAGTCACGCGATTAAGACTCGTTATATATATTTTCATAATGTGTACAAATCGCGAAAGTTTATCAACATTTATAACAATTTGTGGATCACATAAAGTGGTGTCCCGAGTGGGAATCGAACCCCCCTTCTTGCGTAGTAGTCGAACCCACTGCGCTACAGAATTAATTATAATTATTCGCGACTGCATTCGCAAGGGTCAATGCCTGATTCAGAATTCTGGTTTGGAAAAGGAGGAGAGAGGGGGCTTCAGGCTGCCTGGTAATTTTTATTAAGATAACCACTTAAAAGCATGTACACACGATAGGGTAGAGAAGAGGAGGGAGTAGCCGGATCCGCGACTGGCGACAGTCAACATAAACAACGCCTCTTATTTCATTTCTGTCTCCGCTCTTAATTGAACGGATGTTTATCCTATTCATCACATAACCTTAGAACCTAATGTTAATTATCGTCTGGGACAGCCGACGACTGTGTAATTATATAATCAACTCGCAAACTATTGCTCAACAAACACTGACGATATCAACTAACTGATATGTTTTATTGAAGTCGTAAATCAACATTACAGACGTTCGTGGGAGTGTGCGAATTCATGACGTGTTAGATCTCACTTATGGCTTGTTTAGGCATGATAACGAAAGTAGGTATGTATGTTTTTCTCTATTGGTATGGCACTGGGGGTGTAAACAAAAGGATGATTATTTTTTTGACAATGTAAGTACTTATTAAGGCAAAATAGCTTCGGAAAAACCATATGTCCAAGTAGTTACTTTGTAAAAAGAATATTACATAGATACATACATACAAGATACGCGCAAAAAACATAACCCTTCCTTACTGTCGGGTAAAAATAATGTAAAATCGCTCAGTACTTGTGGCAAAGTTTAAGAAAAAGTTTACAGATAAGTAGGTACTTAATAATTCGCTAAATAATTATGCTTCTTAAAAAGATTGAATAATTTCCTTTCAACAAAGCTAAGAACGAACCCGATGAAACTAGCTTCATGATAAGCCCGTCTATGAAGTACCTACACCGAGATGATATATATCAAAACAGAAAGAGAAATATCGATGGGGGATCCTCAAAACTATCTGAGTCCTTCCATGTAGGTATGTGTGGCAGTGGCGAAGGGTGGAAGGTCCTTAGAATACCATTCTTTTCGTTTTCCCTTTAAATTGTATTTAGTTATTATTGTACGTACAAAAACCGTATCTAACAAGATACATTTTCGTATTGTGTTACCTCAGAAAAATGTTAACCCTTTGGCTCTGATGTGTGGATTAATTTTTTTTTTAAGATATCTAGCAATGTGGGATTTTGGTCCAACATTACTAGCAATCCTGTTAACCCCTCCAGCTAAGCTCAATGGCTTGTGTTAGGAGTGGGTTCACGTCGGTAGTATACTGGGTAGGATTCGAAACCGCGACCTCACGATTGCGAGACCGATGCCTTACCCATTACACTACCGCCGCTTTTGATAAAACATACCTTCAGCGGGGAAAGGTACGCCAATCCTCCAGAACAAAGCTTTGGATTCCCCTCAGCAGTATCTAGCCTCATAAATCAAAAGCTTCCATTCACCACTATGCCTACAAACCTGCAGCTTTTTGACCAATTTCGACTTTATGGTGAAAGTAATAAGTAGGTTAGGTATTATGAAATCTTGCGTGTTTTATGAAACGTGATGAAGTTTTGCATAACATAGGATACCAGATATCAAATTTTCTCACGATATTCTTATGATTTCGCACGATTTTAAGTGGTTTGAGTTCTGCATAATTGGTAGTTTATCCAAAAACGTATAGTTTTGTAATCTGTTGGATAAATTGATCTGAGCGATCGAATCCTTTCAATTTCACAATAGTTTAACAGAGATATAACATACACGGACCTATCTATGTGGGTATGTATGTACCTATGTAGGTATGTGTGTACCTATGTACATAATATTTTACGAAATTGTTGGTCACGGTCGTCGGTTGTGTGTCTAAATCACTTTTGCTGTGTACTTAGACTGATTGTGTCATGTTTGTTTTTTAAAGGCAATATGTAGTAGGTAGGTACACAATGTGTGTTGTGCGTATGTTACGGTAAAAGTGATTAATTGAAAATTATTAATAATTATCTATCATTATTAACGATTACCTCATGATTTGGTAAATGTGAAAATAACATTGATATTCATGACTTTTTAGGGTTCCGTACCTTAAAAGGAAAAAACGGAACCCCTAAACGGATCACTTGTGCTTCTGTGTGTCCGTCTGTCACAGCCAATTTGCACCGAATATATACTAGGCCTAATATTTTGGAAAAATATACTAAAGATAGTTCTTAACCTATATAGTACAGAAGTCTGAATTTTAAACATTGAAATAATCAATTTAAAAGTTATTAAAAAAAAACATAAAATAAACCATCCCCCCCCCCTTATCTCCGAAGCTACTGAGCTTAATATTTTGGAAAAAATACAAAAGATAGATCTTAATCTTAGATTACATTAGATTCTATAGATGCTATTAGAAGTCTGATTTTTGAACGTGAGGGCCATTTTAAGGATAAAAGAATAAATTGAAAAACCATTATGAAAAGGGTATAGTGTAACATGAAAACAAATTAAAGGCTTGGTGTAAGGATCTCAAATATGTATTTTTTAAAGTTATTTAAGTACCTATGTTTTGAAAATCAACCCCTCCGTCAATGAAATTACTGAGCCTATAATTTTGAAAGAAAATCTATAGTGTGAAAATAACGTGGTAAATCGACTGGCCAGTTGATATAATGGTTATTGACCCTTACTGCTAAACTAGAGGTTGTGGGTTCGATACTTATTAATAATGATAGACAATTATTAATAATTTTCAATTAATCACACTTAACGTAACATATGTTACGGTAAATTTGTTTCAGACTTATAAAATGTTAATGTGGATGTGACAGATAAGAGGTGGGTTTCTAACGTGTTGGAAGTTTACAGAATCTAATAATTAGGTTTAAAGATTAATAAACATTCGTTACACTGAGCTGGGGCAAAAAAATAGATAGATAATTAATTGATCTATCTATTTTTTTGCCCCAGCTCAGTGTAACGAATCTTTTATCAACGTCCTTTCAAGAGTAGGTACCTAATGTTATTTTAATCAACACAGATTATTCCTCTGCTTCGTTTTCACCGTGAGTTCGGATCCATTGAGATAAGAAGGCATCCGGATTCACACCTACCCTCCCTCGTAGAGTAAACGAAAGTCTATATATCTATACTAATATTATAGAGAGGAAAGATTTGATTGTTTGTTTGTATTGAATAGGCTCCGAAACTACTGGACGGAATTGAAAAATTCTTTCATCGTTGTGAAGCTACACTAACTCCGGTTGACATAGGCTATTTTTTATCCCTGTATTCCCACGGGAACGGGAACTACGAGGGTGAAACCGCGAGGCGTCCGCTAGTACCCAACATAGGCAACATTTATAGAAGTAGGCGTAGAATTTTCATGGCTAAAATACCATGCCAATTTTCATAAAATTTAATACAACAGTGGCTTGGAAATTGGAAAGAGACGTTGACCATTTATTAGTTTCACGACATCCGACATCCATTACTTTCTGACATCCATCTAATTGCTCATACTACTGTTTATCCATTTATTTTGCCAGCGAAAGTGTTTTATATACCTTTTAAACAATAATGGGAAGTTTCCCAGTGCGAGGATTGCGCTGACCCCTAGCTGGCAAGCTATTAGCCAATGGCCAACACAGCCCAGCACAATACTGTTGCTATTAACTGGTATGGCTCGGGTGTGCAGTAATTTAAGATAATTTCTCTTACTGTTGCGGTACAGCTAGCGAATTGTGTTATACGTTTATTAAGTAGTATACCTGTAGTACAATCTACCAGACATTGCGCAGGTAATGTCGTTAGTTAATGTCCTATTGCGATTGCGATACGTACTACCATGCGTTTCAAATGAGTTGATAACTGTCATGATGACATTTGGTTTCGCATTATGACTGCAACTTCATTGTATGACGTAAGGTCAGCAATAAAATGATTCGTAAAAAGGTGTCATTAGTATTACACAGAAGAACATACCTTCTCTAATGAACTATATACATATATGCACTGTATTTTACTATTTATTTAAATAATAAAGAAATATGTTAGGTAGGTACCTACATAGTTCAAAGAAAATAAATATTACGTCCGTTCCATTACCATTACTTTACCCGACTTGGGAGTCTTTATTGCTAGCGGTACAATTTTGACAAGTACAGAGTGAAGTTGTCGCGATCGCGATTATCTTCTGATTTGAAACTCATAGTAGATAGGTAGGTAGATTATAAGTAATGCTTTCTTGTTGAAATTTGTCTTTAAGGGTAAATGGCATCTTTTAAAATGTTTCAGATGTTTCAATAGTATATAATGTTACCGTGAATGTCCGATGTGTAGTGTATCTTAAGATACACACACTGGTGTATGTTGACTATCACCAAGATTTGATAAAAGTCAGAAACTTTTTATTTTACCAGTGATTATACACTAAGACGATTTGGTGAATGTTCATTACGAAAAAAATAATGGACTAAATTATAATTTATAAAATGATATCCAAACTATGACAGAACCCAGTTAGCCCCGACCTCACGTGGTTGTACTTGTTTGTGACACCCCCAAGGTGGGGGTAAGGTGTTTTTTAGAACCGGAGGCGCAGAGGGAGTGCAGCCTCCGTCCGCAGTACCGAAGTGAAATGGTTCAAATTGGATGCTCGCCTCCGCAGCCTCAGCCGCTGCTGCTCACGTATCTGCACTTTGTTATGTAAGGGTGATGAGGCTGTACTTTCCGCTTCCAAAAATATTACAGGTTGAAGTTATCACAGGCGTTTGTTAACATTAACTCGTATTGTAAATCGGTGCATCTAACATTCATCGTAGCGCCATCGTGCATGTTAACATTCACGGATGTACGAGTAGGTATATCCGAATCAAGTATAACTAGTCCGGCCATAAATACTGTTACATAAAAACTTTTCTTTTAAGCTATTGCATAGCTTCTATCGCGGGCCTTGAGCGTGGAAACCGAATCCTGAATTCCGTAACGAAAATGGCCTAACACCCCCCACTCCGACCGGCACAGCACAGCTGCGGTGATACTTTTTAGTTTTGCCATCTATCGATGAATAGCAGAACTTTCAATGACATTTTTTAAATAAAAAAAATAAAAAAATTAACGAAAAAAAAAACATTGTTTTTATATAATAAAAAAAAAAAAAAAATTGCTTATGTTGATAAAAATGCTATGCAATAGCTTTACCGCGGCAGTCCCCGAGTGCCACACATTTTTTTTCATCTTTTTAATTACTTTGAATTTGGAACGCGTTTATTAATTTAAAGTTCTTTCGATTGCGCGCCATTTCACATGTTTTTTCGTGTTCATTATCAAATTACAATACATAATGGTGTTAAAGAAAATAGGATTGCGGTGATCGCATTGCACAAAGTGGGTATGGAGCCGTCGGTCATATTCCAGACACTTCAAAAGCTTGGTATCAATAATTCAATATTCAATATTCAATATATATTTATTTTGCAAAAACACAGGTACAAAAAGGTGTTAGTAATTACAATAATTAGTGCAATCTATGTTTAACCTATTTGGTGTGCAAATGTTCACAAATAATTAGTACCTATATAGTTAGTTATTTAAATTAATTACAAAACAATATTATTATTATTAATCAGATTTACAGTCAATATAATTATCGAAATCAAGGCATGTCAACTATACTATCATTAAAATAATCATTTAGGGTGTAGTAACACTTTTCCGTAAGCATATTAATAAGCTGCTTTTTAAATTTGACCTTATTGTCTATGTTCTTAATGCACGATGGAAGTTTGTTATATATATTGGTATCAGCCGTATGTTCGTATATCGTACTATCAACAGGTAAGTACAACCACACTCCCTCTCGAAGACCATAAAAGATCGGGGCGGCCGCGTACTGTTAGAACTACAAAGGCTGTTAATGCTGTTAAAGCCAGAATTCGTCGAAATCCCATTAGGAAGCAATCAAATCGCAAAAAAATCTTATCGCGAGAAATAAAGATTCCCGCTAGGACTCTGTCGCGTATTATAAAACAAGACCTAAAGCTCGGTGCTTATCGTCGATATACAGGACATGCCCTAAATCAATCTTTACAATTAAAGAGAGTGGATCGATCAAAACACTTTCTGTCGCGATACGCAGGTGAAGGGCACAGAAATATCCTCTTAATCGATAAAAAAAAAATCACGATTGAAGAGCACTACAATAAGCAAAATGATAAAGTGTACGCTCACAGTTCTAAAGAAGCTGCTCAAGTGGTCGGAAAGGTACAGCGTGGTCATCATCCTGCGTCAGTGATGGTTTGGTGGGCCGTGTCTTATTAAGGCGTCACAAAGCTAAAATTTTTGTAAAAATGAGTGAAGGGTGAAGAAACTTCAGCCAAAGTCGATCCAAGACTGTCTGTCTTGGATCGTGTTGTGAAATCTCTCAGCAATACACTTTTTAAAAATGTACCGTGGACTTTCCAACAGGAGTCTGCACCTGGTTACAAGGCACGAACTACTCATGCCTGGCTTGAAACCAACGATCCGGACTTTATAGGTAAGAGCTGAAGACTGGCCCTCATCTAACCCAGACCTCACCCCTTTAGACTACAAATTATGGGCAGTTTTAAAAATCTCTGGTGCAAGCAGTGACGAAATTTCCCATGGAAACAGTGCGTAAATCCATAGATTCGTGGCCAGACAGATTAAAGGCCTGTATAAAAGCCAAAGGTGGTCATTTTGAATAGAATATTGTTTTTATTTTTTGCTGAAACTTTAATAAATATGTACATATAAGTTTCAGTAATATTACATTACCTATTTGCCGTGTGGTACCGGCTTAAGAATAGTACCACCCCATCTCTTCCCGTGGGTGTCGTCAAGGCTACTAAGGGATTTACACCGGAGGACGGGCAGCAGCGTCCTCTGCGTACTTAAGTCTTACTGCGATCGCCAACCCGCTCGCCAAGCGTGGCGATTATGGCAATTACCCCCAGGATCTACATACTGGTAGGTTCTGCTGGGGAGACCCGTGCCCAGCAGTGGGCCATCATATGGGTTGATATGTACATTACCTATTTCATTAAAATAAAAAAGCATTTGCATTTGTAACAGAACTTATGGCCGGACATAGGTAAAATGTCGGAGTTACACCACCGGTGTATCTGGGTTCCTGGTCGATGATTCTACCATACAAACGCGCATAAGTGATTACTCCTCTGTATAAGGTCGTAAGTCAAAGCTTAAAATTAATATTAATTAGTTTTATCATAAGCTTAGCCTGTAGACAGCCATACCTAATTGAAAATAAATTAATACATAACTATATTGAAATTTATTATAAGCCTTAAAAAAATATAATTTCGCCAAAATTGTTATTAAAATTGCTGCTGTCTACAGGCCTAGCTTATGATAAAACGAATTATTAATTTTAAGCTTTGACTTGCGACCTTATACAGAGGAGTAATCACATGCGCGTTTGTGTGGTAGAATCATCGACTAGGGCGCCCTTAACATTCACTTATTTGGCACATTCGTAGTTATTTAAGTTAGTATATTTAAAACTTTATAGTATATCTACAGTCAGAGCCTTCAGCCTTTAGTTTGAAGTTTCCAAACGAATATGAGTCTGTAACTGAGTATCAGCCCTATCCCGTCGACGGCTACTACAAATCGGCATCCGAAGATTCGCCGCGTGCGCACTTGACCGGCGCGGGCGTCATTACGATGCATTAGTATAATTACCTCTAACAGACCAATAACTCACTACAACGATCTGCGGAACGTTATGCGTCTGCTTTGCGTTCGTTTTAATGGCCTAGTTAAAACTAATAATGAACACATATAAAAGCATATTGACTTGTTAAAGACCTGATCTAATTGAAGAATTATCGATTATACTGAGGATTGTTATGGTATCAGCAGTGTTTCTTTTACATTGTTTTTAAGGTTTTATATCATACCTTTTAGTTGACCCGCGCAACTTCGTCTTCGTAAATTCTCCCCGTTTTTGAAACATTTTTCATTGCTGCTCCGCTTCTATTGGTCGTAGCGTGATGTTATATAGCCTTTAACCTTCCTCGATAAATGGACTACCCAACAGTAAAAGATTTTTTTTAATTCGGTCTATTAGTTCCTGAGATTATCGCGTTCAAACAAACAACAAAAACAAAAAAAACTTAAGCTTTATAATATTAGTATAGATATGATACTAACAAAACCCAGTTACTAAACTTACAAAATCTGGGTGTTTCTCTATATGTCCTAATTTTAAAAGGTTCTTTCAATCGTGAGGTCGCGAGTTCGAATCTTGCCCATTATATACTATCGATGTGAACCCACTATTAACACGAGCAATTTAGCTTAGCTGGAGGGGTTGAACCCAAATCCACATTAATTTAAAAAAAAAATGATAATGTTGCTCACTGACTGGGCAAAATTTCTGCAATTTGTTTTATTTTTTTTGGTTATTTTATGGTGAATTAAATCAGTTACAAAAAAATATTACCGACTTCAAAAATAAATACAAGGCAACTAAAAAGTAAGAAATAGAATAACAAAAGAATAACAAAAACAAATTAAACATTATGAAGTTGGTGCCATGAAATAGTAGTCTTTATGTTTTATTCGGCACCAACTTCAAAATGTTTAATTTGTTTTTGTTATTCTAGGTATATTATTTCTTGCTTTTTAGTTGCCTTGTATTTTTTGTCGGTAATATTATATCTTTTTTTGATGTCGGTAATATTTTTTTGTAAAAAAGTTTTTTATTATCAACATTGTTTGCATAAAGCCCCATTACAATCAAGACAATATTATCCGTCTTCACATATTTTCCCATATGACTTCTATCAAGAAAAAAAATCGTCATTTAAAAAAAACTGGCATAAATCGAATGGAAACGTGATACCTAACGGGTCGAACAGGTATTAAATATATAAATACTGTCGATTTCAGGCTGAAAACAGTGCACCTATCTAGTGTCTCACCTCTCGGTGTTTATTTCAGAAGCACACTAATCATTATTGTTTGGTGTTTACTTCACCATTTATTGCGAAACGACAAAGAAGTGTAGGTATTAGGTATCCGTAATTAATTATACTTGCCTCTTGCCTGTGGCAGTCGGTTTACTTCGAAACTATTGCGTAGATACTGCTAATAAATTGTGCGGCGCAGCATGGGGTCCTGGTGTTCCGGTAAAGAATGATGAACTGTTTGAAGTTAAATGGCAATGTTTTGCTTTTAAAAATATACTGACTTATTTGGTGGTCGAAGTCGAGTTGTGAATTGGATTCGTGAGATGCATCAGATGTCATTTTGAGATTAAAGGTTCATTTCCGTGCATTGCAACCGATCGCGAGCCGCGCGCGGCTTACGACAAGCGTCTGACGCGCGCGGCCGATACGACAATAGTCAGAGTGCGCGCGCAGGCTAGGTCAGTCGTCGGCCGCGCGCGTCTGTCGCAGACCTCGGAAACGGCGCATCCAAACATTCTCATACTCTGACTATTGTCAGACGCTTGTCGTAAGCCGCGTGCGGCTCGCGATCGGCCGCGATGCACGGAAATAAACCTTTAAGGTTGCTTAAATGCCTGTTAAATAGAAATCAATAGATTTACAATTTCAACGTTACAAAGAGGTTAAGTTTGTAAGTTTGGTTGTAGACGGTAATCTACAAAATTACCTTACAAAGTCATTTTAATGAAATTTGATATTCGATAATAAATTTTATATGTATCATCCATACTAATCACATTAATATTACAAAAGCGAAAGTATGTGAGTGTGTGAGTGTATATGTTTGTTACTTCTTCACGTCCAAACGGCTTGAGGGATTTTAATAAAATTTGGTACCTATGGAGTTAGCTGACACCCTGGATTAACACATAGGCTAATAAGCCGAGGGTAACACCGCGGAGCACAGCTAGTAATAATATAAATTTGAAAGTAACTCTGTCCGGCTGTTTGTCTGTCCGCTTTCACGCTCAAACAGCTAAACCGAATCCCGGGGAAGGACATAGGATAGTTTTTATCGCGATAATCGACATCCACGCGGGCGGAGCCGCGGGCAAAAGCTAGTAGGGCAATATTTTAACAGCAGTTTCAACATATTATACCAACGTACTATAGGTACCTACATATATACCTACTAAATGGCATAATATCGCTAGAGTATATTTGTACAGGTTTAAATTAATGTCTTTGAGGTTATTCTTAATGTAAGTAGGTACGAAACCGACCTAACTCGTTTTATTGAGTATTAGAAAATGTCTTAGCGTAATGTATCAGTTTCCACATAGATATATGGAACACAAGACGCAAACAGACAGAAAACAAATGCTCCGGACGTGTATGCGTGACTGCATCAAGTGCGCAGGCGCAGCGTTCCTTGTGTTGCCGCCTTGCCGGACGACGATAAATCGCGCGTTTATCTTGTTGACATTTATCGCTATTTAATTATGCTATACGTTTAGTGCAATGCACTCTAGGATCGGTTTCGATATTTCGTCTTAAATACAAGGTACAAAGAAATAACATAACAAGTCCAATAATTTAGCTAAGTTAGTTTTATTATTTACATTTTAATAGATTAGGTGCACCGTGCCGGCAATGTGGGTCGCACTTTACTACAAAACAGCTAAGCTTAATTATCTAATAGTTAATCTTTGGTGGAATTCGAACCTCTCTATTACGAACCCGATTAGTGCTGATGTACCAAGAAAAGAATGTTCTTTTATTATACAACTTAATAAAGAAGAATAAAAGAATGAATAATGCTAATGCGTGAGGTCGCGGGTTCGAATCCTACACATTATACTACCGACGTGAACCCACTCCTAACACAAGCCTTTGAGCTTAGCTGGAGGGGTTAACAAAATTGCTAGTAATGTGGGACTCGATCCCACATTGCTAATTATCTTTAAAAAAAAAAAAAACAATAAAGAGATGAGCAGATCGCGAGTGTGATTGTAAGCGTTACGCCAACCCATAGCAACTTCAGCGCCACTCTATTCCTTGTTCCACCAAGATCGATCCATCACTGCTCCACCGCACTCCATTTTCTGAGACATTCGTCTCACTTATTACAGTGCTCATTAACAGGAACACAGTAGTTAATGTTATTGTTTTTAAACTTTCGCTATTTTTATACATATTAGATATATGCGATTAAGTCCCGCTTAATCGCGTGAATTAATCAAATTAAATTGCAAATCGAATTGCACCGATCGTGGTCACGGGTCGACTGACCGTCGATCGGTGCAATTTGATCGAAACGTCGAGTAAATAAAAGATTCGTACTTTAAATAATTCACGCGATTAAGTCCCGAAATATATCTAATAAGTAGTTAATGTGTTTGCACGACTTTTCATAGCAGAATAACTGACTCTATGGAGAATGATTTACACCTACAAAAGGGCGATTAAAAGGTAACTATTAATTTTTAAAAACGAATATTTTATATCTGTTAATCTTGAAAACGTTCGTAGTCTGTAAGTGGCTCGTCTATTTGCACATGTCCGCCATGGGTATTTGCATTTCCAGTCATGACGTTAGATCGCGTATCGCTTTGTCGGCGGAGTTCTGTCGCGGCCACAAACACCTGCACGTCCTGTGTTGCCAATATCATTTTATACGAACGAATGGGTAATAGAACTAATTTATAGAGTATAGGGAGTCTATTTACCGATGTAGAAAGCAGTTAGCTGTGAGCTAAATTTATATATTTTTTTCTAATATAAAAAATATACATTATGTTGTATATTGTACTAGCTGTCCCGCGCAACTTCGTATGCGTAAATTTTCCCCGTTTTTGCAACATTTCACGTCGCTACTCCGCTCCTATTAGTCGTAGCGCGATGTTATATAGCCTATAGCCTTCCTCGATAAATGGGCTATCCAACAAAAAAAGATTTTTTCAAATCGGACCAGTAGTTCCTGAGATTAGCGCGTTTAAACAAACAAACAAAGCAAACAAACAAACTCTTCCGCTTTATAATATTAGTATAGATGATGCATTAACCCTAGGTAACTAAACATTCGTTCGCTCGACCACGTGCCCCACCGCGAAATTCGAGTTGTATATTTTTCCCTGCCCCCCGCCCACCTCTCTTTGTTATCCGACTGTAAAGAAGGGTTATTTACCTTCCTAACTTGAAAAAATAGCACATCGTGCGACGCGTTTACGATCGCATGCTAATTACAACGTGACCTAGGGTCATGCCGTCGTCCGGTCGACGAATGTATAGTAATTACGAGAGTTTGGTAAAGGTATGTCAGCATATATTTTTTTAAGTTTTAATGATTTACTATTTAACTAACCAGTTTATTTTTATATAATATCAGTATAGGGATATATGTATTTAAATTGTTTAGCATATTACTAATGAGAAAATACTTTGTATATGTTTATTTATATTCATAATATTATGTACTTTTCTTTTTAGATGAACTTGAAGAAACTCTATATTTATATTTATTTATTTTATTGACTGGGAAGCTCTTAGAAATAATAATTCGAGATCTCGCTCTTTTGGAACTTAAATATTTTGTTATGACGGTGATAAGGCATAAGTGTCGTACAAACCTAAATCAAACAAAGTTATGTATGGTTTGTCAACAGTTCATGATCAACCTAACATAAATGAAAGCACAGGAAAGCCAGAGATGATGTATTTTTATGATAGCTCAAAGGGGGCAATCGACACAGCCGACCAAATGTGTTCGAATATATGTACGAACCATAAAACCAAAAGATGGCCAGTGTGTAGTTTCTACAACATGTTAAACCTATTTATAATGAACTCTTATGCTATCCACGTCGCTAATAACATCAGGGATAAAAAAAAACCTATGTAGCGATGTGAATTTGTCTTAAAGACCTCTCGTCTTATAGGAGATAAACTTTTAAAATCCAATTCAAACCGCAATTTTGAGGCACAATCTCAAGGTCATAATAAAGGAAATTCTGGGTGATTTGTGTGGTGACCAAGCATCGTTGCATGAAATGCAAGCAAGCTATTTGTGGCCCACTTGATATAGATATGTGTAAACGTTGTGTTGAATAGTAATATAATAAATAATTTGTTCATATTTAGTATAAGAACAGTAATATTTTCATGCCATAAAACAAGTTCCTATTTCTATTATATTTTTGATTATATTTCAGTTTTTATTTGCGTAGTCGGCTCGACGAATGTTTAGTTACTACGTAACAGTAAATATAGTTTAGTTGACTGGGGTATGTTGTTTGTTAGGTATCATGTTCCCATTCGATTTACGATTTCTTTTATCATTTGACTACCTAATCTATAGTAATATTATAAAGCTGAAGAGTCTGTTTGTTTGTTTTAACGCGGTAATCTCAGGAACGATAATAGTTGCTTGCTCCTTGTTACTTTATTAAGCTTGGGTGAATTCTGTTGTCACTTTGTTTTAATTGTCACATTGATTAGTAGCATGATTTGACTTTTGTGAGTAAAGATTCTGCGTGACGAATAAAGGCCATTCTTTTCATAGCAGAATTAATATTTTATATTTAATCATTCGTTACAAGTACTTTGGCCAATATTTAAGCACATTTTGTTTTTACTTTTGTTGTAAGTAGATGCTCCTACTATATTGTACCCACTGAGGCTGATTTAAGTTTATCTCATGTTTCAACTTTTTGGTAATACCTACAATTTGCATCAGTCCAAAATTTTTGTGTGTATATTTGAGTCCCTGGATGCTTTGAGAATATGTAAAATTTCGTTTTAACAAAGTTCGCCGAGACAACTACTTAGTACTTTTTTTTTTTCTCTTCCCGCCAATATCACTCGGTAGGGATTATGGCTCGCACATGCTGTGCATTCGCCAGTTTCAAGTTTATTTTCTTTCAGTTTCAAATACAAATTCTTCAAGTTTTCTTCTTTGAATCACAAATTCTCATTCTTATCCAGTTATCATGTCTTTCAAGTATACTTTGCACTCGTAGAGTATAATTCTTCGGTAATTTTACACGTTAAACGCGGAGCTGTAAAAATAGTGTTAGTTTGCCGCTACTTATACAACTCACTTAGTAGGTACTTTTGTATTTCTAAATATCGATCGATGTTAAACTCGGACAGAATTAACAATCGAGCAAATCAATGTGAGCAAATGCGTGGTAATTCAGGCTAACTACAGCTACTAGTACTATATTAATATTATCTGTGCTACAGCTAATATAAATACTATTCCCGTATCATAAATAGCTGTTATAATAAGAATCCTATTAACTGGTAGTTAAGACATCATTAGTGTCATTATCCGAGTAAGGATGTGTGGAAGACGTTAGATAACTTAGTACTTGCAGATTAACGAGTGTCAGTTTTATTAAATGTGTTCATTCTTCATATACAGTACGATCAACGTAACTTGACTGGATTAAAGTTAGGTTCTTATCACTTTCGCGCATGTCATAGAGATGCGACCCTAAACTTACTAAGGAAAACAATTAATTATGTTTAATCGATTAAAAATACTAACAACATTTTAATTCAACAATATAAAAACACTATTTAAATGAGCTCATAAAAGTTTAAATTTAGAACAGTTACAGTAAATACTAAAGAAACTTTGAAAAACAATTTCTTTACGAAAATAATCACAAAAAACATGATTTAGTAATACTAATTATGACAATGTAATGCGTACTCGCATCTCTAATTCTCTTGGTTTAGTTACCGCCCCCGCTTCCTGTCACCATTTAGAGAGAGCTCGTAGTGAAGGTATCAAGTAGATAGTGCTAATGCCTAGTAGCTAATTATTGATTGCAGATTTAATGACGGCCACACTAAATAAATATAGGGTATTTTTGTAGACATTTCTTGCCAGTTACTTTATTATTACAATAATCGCATTTTTGAAAGATAGAAAAATTTGAACTCCAGGCCCAGGAATCGAACCCGAGTCTTCCGTATGCCAAACCGGGGCTGGAATCGAACCATCTAACCGGGACTATGTTACTAAACCTCAAATTCTTCTATCCTTCCAGTCTCGTGTTCGATTCCTGGGTCTCGACTTCACATTTTTCTATCTTACAAAAATGCAATGATTGTATTAATAGGTTTATGGGTTCCGTACCTTAAGGGTAAAACGGGACCCTTTGATAATAATAACAATTATCTTTATTACTAAGACTCCGCTATCTGTCCGTCTGTCACCAGGCTGCATCTCATGAACCGTGATAGCTAGCCAGTTGAAATTTTCACGGATGACGATATTTTATACGTAGGGGATCTTGTTTCCGTCTTTTAATTGTAGGCGGTTTTTTTTATTTTTTTTATTTATATTTTTTATTTAATCCCTTTTAGTGGTTGTAGTATGTAACAACTTACTTTTATCACAGCTATTGCCAAGTAATGAAAATTAAAAAAAATAATAGTTTTTGCTAACTTTTTAGTATTACAGTTATAATCATGTTATACCTTTTTAAAATCCTTACGATGAGCCCTGATTTGATACCCATATTGCAGTATACGAAACCTCAGCGTTCATTTTTTACAAACGTCCAACATCTAAGAACACTTGGGTGGTCAAGACGAATCTAACGACGGTCCTAATTGTGTCAAACTAACAGTACTTTATTTACTTAGGTTACAAAACGCAACGCTTATGAACGTCAGACAACATTTGGAATAGAATGATTTTACATTTAATGCCAAATTTGCCGTGAGAAAAGATCTCGGCAATAAAAATTAAACTAGTGTAAATCCGTCAATTGGTTTGAAAGATATGAGGTAATAAAGAATATTACATACATACAAGATATGCGCGAAAAACATAACCCTTCCTTCCAGTCGGGTAATGATGGTAAATTTAAATTAAAACTGTGAGCAAGCTACAGGTTGTCAAGTTGATAGGAAGTGTACCGCGGAGCGGAGTTTCAAGCGGTTATATTTTTTTAATTTATTGCGGAGTTGTCACATTGATAGTCATGGAGGAACGAACAGACTAAATGATTTAAACCGAGTGCTGGTTGTGTAGGGTTGGCAAAAGGTAATATATTTTTGTTTTAAAATTAGACTACGACTGGTCTGTTGGTCTATTGATTAGTGACCCTGACTATTAGACTATTGACTGCCTCTGTGGCGCGGTGGGAGTGTGTCCGACTGCTAAGCAAGAGGTCGTGGGTTCGATTCCCAATCAGGATAAAACTTTATGTAATGAACATGATGGTTTATTCTGTGTCTGGGTGTTATTTATCTTTAATATGTATGTATTTAGAAATATATAAGTATGTTTATCAGTTGTCTGGTTTCCATAGTACAAACTCTGCTTAGTTTGGGATTAGATAGCGTTGTGTGAGTTGTCCCAAGATATTATATTATATATTATTAGTAATCAGTTGTAAGATGTCGTGCGATTGATTCCTACACAGGACATCGCTTGTGTACTGTCCGTCAATTATATGTTTGGTAACTTGGTTTTCAGATTCAGGACGGAAATTTGATGGAAACCTTGTAATCACAAGTTTGTTATTTTAGTGCATGAACCTTACCGGTATAAAATGGCCAAAACAAACCTAAGGTTTACCTAACCTAGGTTTCCTACGTTTCTTTTCGTTAAACGACCTTTGCCACACTCTGTTGAATTACCTATGCCAGTGCCTTTGGTATCATTAACTTATTCGGAGCCCAATACCTGTGAAATAAATCGCGCGAATATAAATCGAGTCTAGAAAAAAACCGGACAAGTGTATTTAATAGTTTAGGAATCGATTCTCGCAGTTCTTTAAAGACTATATTTTTATGATTTTATTACAAATGTATAGTTTTCAGACTTTTTCCTATATTTGTAGTATAGAGCGGTATTACTTGTCAAATTTAATAGTTCTAGGTCAACAGAAAATAACCAGCCGAAAAAGAGCATTACGACAGTTTGGGTAATCGTAAATTTTCTTAGGAAGCATAAATTCTAAAAAGAAATCACAATTACTACATTACATGCAATAAATTTGAGATTTAAGGTGTAACATAAGCATTCAAATTCATATTAACATACTCATTAGAAGAGATTTCCTAAAAATCTTGAAGGAATTATTGTGAGGAGCAGGGAGAACGATTTCACCTGTAATATAAATAATGGGATGACGATATTATCGAAAATAAGCCATCTACATGATGTAAAATTACTATTGGAATCTTTGTCAGGATCTAAGGCAAGTACCTCAAATGGAAAAGTCCAAGAAAATGTATTATAACTCAAATAATAAGCTAAACGTGTAAAAATCGATATATTTAAAAAAAACTTTAAACTTCAGGTAATAACTTTAAAATACTTAGTAGGTACCTACTGTTTTCGTAATCAGCGCCATTATTTTAACCAAAAACAGTTAGTAAAACTCTGAAAAAATTTACTGTGTTGGCCAGTGTGTTTTAAGCTATTGCACAGCTATTATCTTTGAGCGCGGCGACCGAATCACGAAATTCCGTAACACCCCCCACTACCCTACCATGTAGCTCGGCCGAGCGTTCGCTTAACGTATATGTATATGGAACGACTGTACGAAGCTCGCACGGATCGAGACGAGCTGCTCCGAAATGTAATGAAAAGAAAAAAAAATACTGCATAAATAAATAAATAATTATAATTGCATGCTTTACCGCGGCAGTCCCCGAGTGCCACACATTTTTATTTTTTATCTATCGTTGGAGTGTACACCTAGTTTGTAGCTAGTAGGGTCAGGAGCCGCCTTGATCCTTTCAATTAATTGACATTACAATCCTGTCTGTTGAATAAATTAAAATGAATATTGATGACGGTTTAATTTAATTCAAGTAAATAAAAGGAAAAATTCGCCTCGGTAACGGATTCTCTACCTTCGTCGTACATAATCCTGGTCGATTAACATTAAAATTGCAATTTAGTATCATAATGAACCCTAAGTAGGTAATATATTTGCATCATTAATATTAACGGTGTATATGAAAGAAAAATAATGTTCATAAAATAATTGAAGTTAAGGTTAATTAAGTAATTACAGTTTTGTGTGAGTTTTTATGCTAAAGTGTTTGTGGCAGCCCTAGGGTAGTGACGTCACAAAGCTTGCCGCCTGCGCGTGGGCAACTCGTCGAGACAACGCAATGTCTTCATGACTCGTGGAAGTATTGCATTTATTTTATTTTATTTTTATGTAAGTTTAATTTTGCTTTATTGAAACTTTTGATATATTTTTTAATTTAGAATGAATAATTGCATAACTTGTTCTTAAGAGTCGGTGCGGTTGTGCAGTTCAGAACTACGAAAGGATTAATTTACCGACCGATCGATTTTAATTTATGTTCGTATCGAGTCGAGACTCTAGATAGGTGTAATAATTTATTCCTTTTACATATGGGAATAATAGTTTCGGCTTAAAATGAAGATGGATACCCTTTCTAATGCCAATCCATAATTCTACCTACATTGGTACTTTCTTAGGGAGCGGTTTTAAAATTATGTGAGAATAAAATTGTATTCTTGTACCTATCTTATTTACGTCTATGAGAGTACATTGATTTGGCTTGACGCTGTCGAGCAATCCAAGATTTTAATTTGAGAGGGGTTAAACCCAAAGCCTTAGCTAGGGAAGGGGGGATGGGCATTGTGAGGCAAACCCTAGCTTATATTAGTAATGCCTTACCATCAGGGCCGTGAAATGGAAACATACAAGAGATGCCAATCAAGTCTAGCTACAGTACTGGTTTAAGTTAGGATTATATTTTATCCAGGGTCTATGTTTTCGGACTTGAGTGCTTAGCCCCTGAGGTTAGTTATCAACCGACTTCAAAAAGGAGGAGGTTCTCAATTCGACTGTATATATTTTTTTGTTTGTTAACCGATTACTCGCAGACGGCTGGTCCGATATGAAAGGGTACATCAACTTCAAGATTGGTCCCATTGTCATCATAATCTTGGAGAAATTGAGGGAACTCTTCAAATATTAAAGGTACACCTATAGTAATTTATGATAAGATATTTTCCATTAATATTAATTATGATTATTTATTTAGGTACTATTATTTTAAAATTTCAGAAAATTAGACACACAAAAATTAGACACATTACTAAGGCAAGGGACGGACTAGTACACGCGCAATCATTAAAATGGAAGTGGGCCGGACACGTGGCGCGCCTACAAGACCAGAGATGGACAAAACGGATGACCACATGGGTGGGCCCACAAGGCAAAAGAAACAGGGGTAGACCTGTAGCTAGGTGGGAAGATGAGCTCAAAAAAACGGGTGTGTAATGTTTGATATAATAACAAATGCTCTAATTTTACTTGAAATAACGTTCATATGTTATAATTTTCATATGCTATAATATCAAATAACCTAATTTCATATGATATAATTTTCAAAATGCATAATATTCTTTTAATATAACTTTCATTTAACCTAATGTTCTTTTGACCTAATTTTCTGGTCGAGGTCGGACTTGGTCGACGGAGCCCCGCTTCGCGGGGCTCCTACTTCTGGTTGGTTTAAAAAAAAACCACGAAGGGGATGGCGGGGTCGTAGACCCCGCCATCCCCTTCTAACCTAACCTATCCGAGTCGGGGTGGGCACCCCGACTCGGATAGGTTAGGTTAGAAGGGGATGGCGGGGTCTAAACTAAAGTCCAGATTGCATCCATACTAAACGAATGTTATGTCAAATGTGCATTATAAAAAGTGTTCATTATATCAAAAGAAATTAGATAAAATGAAATTATATCTACAGTTCAATATGACAACTGATCGTTATATTAAATAAAATTATATTAAGTGATATTATGTCAAGTGAACGTTAGATTTTTTGTTATTATATCAACCGTTACACACCCCAAAAAAACAGCCGGCCCCAACTGGTTTCAAGTAGCCCAATCTAGAGAGGACTGGATAAGTTTGGAGGAGGCCTTCACCTACAGAGGGGTTCTTACAGATTAAGTAATATTGTAATAGTATAGGAATAATCAAAAACTTATATATTAGGAAAATACTAACAACTAAATTAAGGAATTAAACTTAAGTACTAACAAAAATTCATATATACTCCGTTAAAATATTTGTAACCTGTAAGAAATAAAAGGCTTTTTATTTTATTTTATTATTTATTATTATTTTAAAATTTCATGCGTTTACAGTTATGGAAGTCGCCTCCTTGGCGTAGGCCTCCCCCAGCTTCCTCCAGTGTTCTCTGTCACGTGCTTGTCTTCTCCAATCTGGTCCACATCTTTCTTTAAATATGTCTTCCCATCGCTTTCTTGGTCTATCTCTATGTCTTTGTGCTTCTCTTGGTACCCATTCTGATAATTTATTGGTCCATCTGTCATTCTACATTCTGCATATATGCCCAGCGGAACTATTCAATACCTGATTCTTCGCCTCCGTCAAAATATCATGTAAAGGAACTGATGGTCTAGTATCAAGTAAACTCCTCAAAAATCAACGGTTTTGTATCGCAAAACGTAACATTTTGTAAAAAGAAATGAGCAGTTTAGATTATGCTACTGTAACATAAATTAACTACAAACCAATAGACTAAAAAGTGAGAAATAAACTCTTTTTTATATAAAAATAAAAACCGACTTCTAAAACAAATATAAAGTAACTAAAAATAATATCAGCAGGTACAGCAACAAAAAAATAATTAAACATTTTGAAATTGGTGCCAGGGAATGTAGTTTTATGTTTTAGGCACCAACTTCAACAACGTTTTTTGTTTTTTTTTTACAGTTACCTTATATTTATTTTGGAAGTAAGTTTTTATTTTTTTGTAAAAAAGTTTTTTTTATTAAAGTTATGCTGTGTATGCTCACTTTTAGGAGAGACTTGACTCCTGTTCTGTTAGCCCTGATCCCGCAAAATCTGTCACTACCCTTAAATCTTATTGTACTTAATTATTTTTTGTCAACATGTTAAGTACCTATGTTATTTTGTTTTATTTATTATGTATTTAATTTATTAGTGAAAGTTAATTTATGACATAACACAGCGAAAATAATTATTTTGTGCCTTTATTGCATTAACTAGCTCAGTAGTATTTGAAATAATATACACTTATGACAGCGCAAAGACAAAACTTAGTTAGAGTGAGGTAGAATTTAGAACTTCCGTTAAAGGAATAAGCAGCTATTTAATATACTACGGGCTATAATTATTTGAAATTGCCAGAAATTTATTCCCAACCCAATTTTCTAAGGTTTTTATGTGGTGACGGCATATTTTGAGACCCAAATTCTCCATACTCTAACCACCAACCCATCATTAAAGGTACTCAAAAATGTCATCTATCTACAAAAACGATGCATTTATCTATTTAGTTGGAAATCCCGACGGAATGACAATGTCCGTAGTACAAAAAACGGACGTCCTCTGCCGACAAAATTACACCTATAATCAAAATTTGTTTAGAGAACACGGGACGGGTCCGAGACGAGAAGAATATTAGGATTTTAATTCCTGGATTCTCTTGACAATTCCTCTCATGCATTGCATAACCGTTTCATATTTCACTGGAATTAAAATATCTATATTTTCTCTCTTCCAATTATACTCACACTTATAACCTGAAATAAACATTATTTGTAGGTAATATTAGTCATTATAACATGAATACAGCAAAATATGTGAGTGAAAATCATAAAAATTTAAAAACAGTAGGTACAGCGAAATTCATATAAAAGTGGATGAAGAACCAATTAGCATTACCATTCAGGAATATAACAATATATTGAGACAACTCACACAACGCCATCTAATCCCAAACTAAGCAGAGCTTGTATTATGGAAACCAGACAACTGATAAACATCCATACTAATATTATAAATGTGAAAGTAACTCTGTCTGTCTGTCTGTCTGTCTGTCTGTCTGTTACGCTTTCACGCTCAAACAGCTGAACCGATTTAGATGAAATTTTGTATGGAGATAGTTTGAGTCCCGAGGAAGGACATAGGATAGTTTTTATCGCGATAACCGACATCCATGCGGGCGGAGCCGCGGGCGAAAGCTAGTATTTATATATTTCTAAATACACACATTTTATAGACAAATTACACACAGACACAGGATAAACCATCGTGCTCATTACACAAAGTTTTATCCTGGGTGGGGATCAAACCCACGACCTCCGTCTCAGCAGCATGAGTCATTAACCACTAGAGCAACAGGCCAGTCTTGATCGAAGTAGCAAATGTAAATAACTTCATAAGCGCTACACTTGTCACCAAAGTGAATGAGTAAAGTAAAGAAAGTAAATCTTCAGTTATAGATACTTATTTTATGAAGGACGGACGAAGCAATCATTAGAAGCCTGTCATGGTTGAGTATGCATGGCAGTATATGGCTGCCATACCAGAACCTTGTCCTACAGTTATGAGTAAAACCATTATCTCTTAGGTTGATCCTCCAGCAGGAAGCAGTCATGACCCAAAGGTTGGCTTTGGAAACCTGTCGTAGCTGAATATGTCGTTGCCTGATCTGAGCCATGATCTAAAGGAGCCGCAGTAACCGGAGTCGTGTCGTCGACAGTAAGTTCACTTTTTGTCGGCATAGCAGAAGACCTCGAGCTAATTATTTTTTTGTGACGCCAAAGTTTGGCTTATTTTGATGACACATAATAACAATAAAATGTATCTTGGCTCCGCGTGGGATATTTTGTATGGAATTACATGCGTTTTTGTTTAACTACTACGTAATTATGTTCTTGTGTGAAACAGTTTTCATGTCAATTATTGCGTTTTTAAAGTGTCAACGGGTTACAGCGTTAACTTATCAAATTGCTTATAATCGTAGGTACTTACCTACGATTATGTAGATATAATTGATCGAATGCCTTTACGAGTTCGGCTGTTACTGTAAATTCCAGTGAATAACTTCATCTGCGGATTTTTTGTTCGAAGTCGAACGCTTGCAACACTTACTTTGTCACATTTTGGATTCGTGTCTCAAGACAATTTGCTTTTTATAAGATAACTAGCTTTCGCCCGCGGCTCCGCCCGCATGGATGTCGGTTATCGCGATAAAAACTATCCTATGTCCTTCCTCGGGACTCAAACTATCTCCATACAAAATTTCATCTAAATCGGTTTAGCTGTTTGAGCGTGAAAGCGTAACAGACAGACAGACAGACAGACAGACAGACAGAGTTACTTTCACATTTATAATATTAGTATGGATGAAATATTTGACTGCATTTAATTGAGCAAGTAACAAGTATTATTTTTTATATTTTCATAGGTAAGGTATACCCTAGCACAGATAATATAATACTATACTAGTAGTAAGTAGGTACAATTTTAAAAAGGTTTTTTGTTGTGCCTTTAGACTGCAGTGTTTAATTCAAGTCCTATTTTTGTCAATGAGACTCAACTTCTGTTAGCAGAGGATGCCAATGCCGAGATATTAAAAGGCAATATCTTGTTGTTCGTAATGGCGCTGGCCGCGGGAGCAGGCCCACCTCTAATGACTGGTAATTACGACCGGCGTAATGGACTCGGTAATGGCGGCCCGCCACAAAGCGCTGCCTCCATTTTGTTTTTATTTCTTTTTTTTCCCGAGCGATGATGTCTCGCCCGATGCGTTCCGATTCAGCCAGTTTTTGATTTTATAAAATGTGTGAAGTTTTTTTTTCTGTTTGTGGGTCGTTTTGATGAATTTTGTTTTTCTATTGTGTTCGTTGGGGGTTTGTTGGTGCATTTCGGTGACTCAGCTAGAAAACGACGACTCAATAAATAACAAAATTCGTAATTTCGTACATTCAGCCGTAACGTTCACACCTTTTGAACTGATTCGCCATTCATTGACTAGCAGAACTAATCTGACTATTACCAGACGGCCTTAAGTGAGCTATGTGAGCTCTCCAGGTGGACATAAAGATGGCATGGCACATAACGATTACTACTGTCTCTTTTGAATAAAAAAACGGAACAGTCTTGTATAGATAAACTTTTTAAAATTTAACTGAAGACAAAGCTAAGACATCGAAATCGTTATTAAATAAGGACTTTATCTTAAGTAGTTATGCTATATTGTTTATGGATATGCCTTTACTTGATTTTCATTTGTTTTCTGAGACCATTTGGTAGGTAAGTAGACTAAAGGCCGGTCTCAATAATATAGATATCGGTAGACGTAGTAATAGAATTGTGATATAAGCTCCATACAAAATATGTCAAAATTCTACCTCTAGTAGCTAAATTCATCGATAGATCGATTATTGAAACTTTACCTGCAGACTATGTTATTAAGTAGGTACTTTAATTTAATATCTCTGCATAGATCATGGTGTTTATGTATCTGTTGCTCTTCAGGTAATAATTGAAATATTTAATAAGAGACTTATGGCGCCAACAGAATTACAAGATAAGAGAGGTACCTACCAGTAGGTTCATAGGAAATATAAGTAAGCAGGTAGGTATATAGAGATACGTGTAAGTATATATATAAAAACACTGCAGTCGCAGTCCACTTAGATAGGTACCTACCTACAAATTTTAAAAACAAGTTTTTATGTTATCTATAGCCTTAAAGTTTTTCTATTTAAAAAACACCAAGTCATAGACAATGTTCATCCATTACGAAATATTACTCTCAGCGTAACAAAAATGTCTTAGTCTTTTGTGTTTCGAACATCGATTAGGTTCTTAGCCGTGCACAGCAAAAACGGCTTTCAAAGCCTCAAATTATTTAACCCGATATCGATATTAAACCCACCGAGAGGTAATTTTTATCGATAAGAAAAATTTGCCTACGTCACTGTCTTGACCACAAAGTTCCGGAGTAGTGGTGGACTGGATAAGAAAAAAAAATGCTTGTCTCTAATGTCGGTTTACGGACGATAATTTTACGGGATAACGTCATAAGAAAACATTGATGACATATCGCCATTCGCGTTGCTTAGCAACCAATCAATAACATTAGTTCCAATTGTATTGCATGTCATGTCGCTGCAATCGCCATTAGCTCTATAACGTGACTTTTTTTAGACACTTTTTCGTGAGTGCAGCCGGTCATCGATTTACTAGACAAAAAGAAATTGTTTGAGTTATCGTATTCCAGTTCTTAATTGTCTCATGTTCGCATTTAAAAAAAAAACGTTTTTTACGTCAATCAAAAATCTACTTTTATTTGCTGCTTGCACCTTGATATGTTGACAACCAACAAAAAAAAAATTACTTAAGTACTTAACTAAATAGATTATAGAGTACCTAAAGTGCTAAAGATTAAAACATAGATATCGGATTCATCAAATGGCCAATACATCAATTTTAATTAAACAATGTAATTCAATATTAGTCCACAAGATTACTGTGAAAACTTCAAAAAGGAATTTAGTTCTATCAATTTAATTATATCAAGATATCGATAACTCTGTAATTGGGTTAAGTGGAAGTCTTTGAAAACTAATAGCTTTATTATGTCATCATGAAATTGATTTAAGATAACGTAAAATAATATTTATTTTGTTATCTGTGTAAATAATCAGTAATAGCAGTTATCATAAGGCAGGTCGAGGATTGACACCAGAAAACACTCATGTTTACTAGTGTTGAAATTAAAGTCTTCAGGTTGGAGTCAATCATATTTTTTATTCATACTTCAAAATAGTAGTTTTGTTAGTGTTGTTATTAATATTAAGTATTGAATATAGGTGCCTTGCTCATCTTCGTTTTAGTAAAGTTATCATTTGGCAAAAATTAAATAAATCTGGTCATTTTTAGACCCCCGGCAGACTACAAACTTTTCGTCTGCCGAGAGTTTGGTCGGGTACTAGTATAGTATTATATTATCTGTGGTCAGGCTGTCAATTATTATGAGCATGTATGGAAGTGCGCTCATTACCCCGATTTGATAACAGCCGATTAAAAAGTTTGATGGTCGATTGCTACACTTCTTTTCTTCAAACTAAACTATCGGCTGACTACCTAATTAGTACGGCGCTCTTCCACGCGAGAACACTGCCAATAGCTTACTAATTCCCAACCCGGATCCTTATTCACTATGTTTTTTTTCGTTTTCGCGGCAAGCCCGCGCGAACTGCCGCATGCGCGATGCGCTCAAAGATATCGGCGCACATTATGACAAGATTTGACAGTACAAACGCGGTCTTGCCGCGACAACGAAAAAAAAGATAGTGAATAAGGACCCCAATCAAACTATTGGCAATTAAAAAGTTTGAAGTCTACGGGGCCTCTTATGACGCAATCCAGTTCGCAATTAGTAACCAAAACGATGTCAACACCCTTCACCACCGAAATTGTAATTCTATTCAGTCCCATCTCAATAGGGTATTTGACTAAAGTCAAATCAGCCTCTTTTTAAGAAACGTCAAAAACGAGCCGCTCTGTACAAAATTTGTATGGAATGCTAGCATATGACGTCACGTTTTCTATGGTCAAATTATTTACTATTAGTGTTTCTCTTTATGATTATAAATAAAGTAACACATTAAATTAATAAATGAGCATATTTTTTAGAACACTTTATGACATATTTTTACCTGGTTATTTTAAAATATTTTATTTTGATAGTAGTCAAATACCCAATTAAAATAATCCTATCCAGTTCCTCCGAATCTTAGAAATAAATACAAATAAAAAAAGAACTGCGGTATTCATTAGTCGTCATTGAAAGCTCACTCGGTTGCCTTTAATACATTCGATATAGCATAGTTTTGTTTTAAAAATCCTCTAATTACTCCTCTCCTTTTATGTACCAGTCCTATTCAAAATGGAGGCCATTGTTACGATGCTATTTAATTACGTAAGTTTATTAACTATAGAGAGAGCGCTATTGTGATGAACAATGGCGTCATTTGATTAGGTATTAATCATTATATTCTATAGCTTATAGTAATGTCACTTTCCGGGTCCGACCGTTTATGCACTAAGTTCATCTGAGCTATGGTTTTTATATGATTTTAACCAGCTTATGTCTATATTAATTTCCGTCAGGTTAATTTATAAATATACTAGCTTTCGCCCGCGGCTCCGCCCGCGTGGATGTCGGTTATCGCGATAAAAACTATCCTATGTCCTTCCCCGGGACTCAAACTATCTCTATACCAAATTTCATCTAAATCGGTTCAGTAGTTTGAGCGTGAAAGCGTAACAGACAGACAGACAGACAGACAGACAGACAGACAGACCGAGTTACTTTCACATTTATAATATTAGTATGGATGTTCTTATTATACCTACCTACGGAAAACAAGAACATTAGAAAATTAAAAAACACGATCGGTACATCCGTTTGAGAAATAAAGAAAAAATACAGAAATTGTTTTATTTTCGTTGCAGGTATTACAATTTTATAAACAGATTTATGAATGTTTTGAACTTTGATCTATGTAATGTCTAGATCGAGCATTATTCCCTTAGTAGTATTAGACGTTAGACGATTGACACTTGTTGAAAATGGCGCGCTAGAATATCTATGGCTGCAGAGTTGTAAAAATGCCGGCAAACTAACCGGCCATTATTTTTATAACTCTGAGTTTATCTTGTAAAAAATATTTGAATACGTGATAAGTGAATAAGAACAAGACTTTGTGCTTATAATAAGCGCATAAATACTTGACACTGGCAGAAATTAGCCGTTAAAACGGTTAGATTGCCAAAAACTGAAAGAAGAAGAAGAACTATGGCTGCAAAAATGGCGGCAAACTTACGGGCCATTATTTATACAGCTCCGAGTTTAACTTGTAAAAAATGAATTGATTACGTGATAATTGGATAAGAACGAGACTGTGCATAGATGCCGGATTAGGAATCTAGACATTAGGTATATAATCAAAGGTTTTGAAGTAACAAACATATCTACTTACAGTTACATTTAATGTAGGTAGATAAATAGTTATTTGTATTTATAGAAGATCATTGATTAATTGACATAGTACCTAAACAATTATGTTATATAGATAATTTTCCATAACCTGTGTGTCTATAGGTAACTCATGTAATGGAAAACACCGAACATAACCTATAATTTTCATTAATAATGTAATCACTGTAGTTTCGCGCCATTCCGGTTAATTAACCAATCTTTGATTATACCATAACTACTACTTATGTAGAAGAGGGCGGGCCTACGCAACACGTCTGAGTTACTACTCCATCGAATAAAAAACTATTTTACACCATAATTTTAAATTTATGACGATAGAATGCAGGCGAAGCCGCGGGCATAAACCGCTTTGAATTAATTATGTGTATATAAATCAAACTTCGATCTATATTTTTTTTGATCACAGTAATTTAATTTACAATCAATTCCAGTTTTATGAAGACGCAACTTTTTTTATAACATACCTACCACAATATACCTACATACCTACGTTGAGTGATTGACAGACTTTATACCGAAGACTAGTGGGCCCAGAAACCCTGATGTTCAATATTACTGGGACCAAAGTGAGTCAAAAATCTCCACAGTAAGTTACCTAACCTAACTGCAACCGAGAACATATTAAAACAAGTATGTAGGTATTTGTAAAATAAATCTTCAATTTTACGAAGTAAATATAATAATAGTTATATACATACTTTATTTAAGCAAGTGCAATAGGCTTTGAATAACGTAGCCAATAGGCAAAACGTATCAGAAAAGACAAACTATGGCCCTAGAATTTTGTGATAATTTCAACTAAAACACACGTGTCACGTGACATAGGCAAGGAATTAAAAATCTATAAAAATATTTTTTCATTTGACACTTTCAAGAACTCCGGAGCAAAGATTGAATCGTAAACATTTTATATTTCCTATATTGGGTAATAAAACGAAATTTTTACATACACTTTATCGCCCATAGGAGCCAATTAAAACGATATTACATTACTTCGCTCCACAGTCTCGACATGTACGCATCTTATCTTACAATAAGAGACGTCGGTGTTTTTAATTAAAGTTAAATACTGACCCAGAAAAAGGTTTGATTGCTCATTTAAAAGTCTTTATGACGCTAAAAGTTTGCATCGTATAATAATTTTAATATCGCCGTGGCTAATCGTCTGAGAATCGATTTGGGAGAGATAAAATGCCGGTCGTCGGATCGCCATAAATACTCGGTGCTCATTTGGACCTCCTTGAACTTTTGAATTTAGAATAAAAGATGCCATTTTGTAAAAGTTAGATCGAGTTTAGTTTCTGTATTGTTTGTGATTTTTACCTTTCTGTGTGATTCTACTGGTGTCGGATATCAATATTATTAATTTGTAGACTTTGAATTGGACTGCTTTCTAGTTATGGCCAAGTGTTTAGAAGTCAAACTTATAAAATAAAACAGAGACTCTTTCAATTACCTAGCAATGCGCAGCCTAAATAAGGATTTAGATTGCTACTGTCCAGGTCCAGTCAGAAAACCTGGAGCTCCCCCTCCACTGAGCATAAGTTAATAACCATATAAATCAGTTTGTTTGATATTAAACACATAATACAACAATTTAATTTATGTAGGTAGGTAGGTACATATATTATGATAATGTAATATTTTTTAGAAGACCTACCTAGAAGGTAAAATATAAATAAACAATGTGATTGTACTGACAGGGACTATAGATACATTGCATGCACACTCGTCGATTTTTTGAGGGTTTAAGAAAGGAGTCTACATTATTAAATAGGTACCTAATTAAAGTTATTTTTAAGAAAAATAAATTGGTAGAGTAGTGAAGTCTACTGACAATACATTGTAAGCTACAGCTAACAGACAAGAAACTTTATTTTTAATAGGTGCCGGAGCCCCTAGACAAGTGGTATAAACGCTCATTTAATAAAATACAATCGAATAGAATGTCGTCATGGCGCGTGCAAAACTGCAAATATGTTTTTTTAAATACGAGATCGCAGTTTTGCACGCGCAACGACGTCATTCAGATGTCGTTCTATTCGATTAGAGTTTATGCCACTTGTCTATGAGATTAATTTTCCACCCTAATGAGATTAATTTTCCTCTGTTTTTGGCATCATAGCGCATAAAGGGATGGACGGATTAAAATGCGTTTTTTTTTTCTAAAAAGATAACTAGCAATGTGGGATTGGGGTCCCACATTACTAGCAATCCTGTTAACCCCTCCAGCTAAGCTCAATGGTTTGTGTTAGGAGTGGGTTCACGTCGGTAGTATAATGGGTAGGATTCGAACCCGCGATCTCACGATTGCGAGACCAATGCCTTATCCATTAGGCTAATTGTTTATTATATTATTGTATGTATTCGAATGCCAGTTTAATAGGGATAGTTCTTAACTTTGTTTGACAAAAATCCGTTCAGCCATTTTAAAAATAAACATTTTAAGGGTTCCGTAGCCAAAATGGCTAAACAGAACCCTTATAGTTTCGCCATGTCCGTCGGTCACAGCTTAGCTCAGAGACTGTTAGTGCTAGAAGGCTGTAATTTTGCAAGAATAAACATATTACTTACGTCATCAAAGTGAAAGAATAAAATGTTGAAATTTTTCTAATAAAATAATAATAATAATATCTTGGGACAACTTACACAAAGCTATCTGATCCCAAACTAAGCAGAGCTTGTACTATGGAAACCAAACAACCTATAAACATACTTATATATTTCTAAATACATACATATTATACTTAGATAAATAACACCCAGACGCAGAATAAACCATCGTGCTCATCACACAAACTTTTATCCTGGGTGGGGATCGAACCTCTTGCGTAGCAGTCGGATACACTCCCACCGCGCCACAGATGCAGTCACATCTTCACTATACATATAGGAGAGGTACCTCCGGGGAACATATAATTTTTTTTCTCACCTACCCCATCGTGTGGCGTATCATTAGATAGGATAAAAACGTTTTGGGGCTGTGAAGATAATTTTTCTATTATTTTAATCACGGAGTTATAAGTTTTGTTTAACTTTAACTGTTGAATTTGTTTCAGTTAGGGTGTTTAGGACAAATTTTATAACTGAATTACCTATAGTCAAAATCAATCATAGTCAAAGTGTGGTCTAGTTTTGATGAAAATTTCATCATTTTAATGGTCAAAGGCTTATCCTTTAAATATATTTTTATAATTTATTTAATGTTCTCACATTAGCTGTTAACAAATAACAACCATTTGTCAAGGAACAATAATTTAGACAAGAAAAGTATACTGTATTGAATTCACGAACAATTTCTTAATACCTTTTTATTATAAATGTGAATTCAACACAATCAATGAGTTACGAGTATATCCTCCAAGCGTATTCTTGGAAGGTTTTTTTCACCGATGTCCGACGGCAATTTGCTTTCTGTGCGCGGTGAGGTGTGGCCAATCGATTCTCTTACAGCTTCGCGGTTCGGGTTCGATTCCGCGGCAACCAACTATTATGTTGTGGCATTCATGTCGGAGCTTTTGAAGACAGGGATTTTACTTGTATTTTATCATAACAGACCGTATTGTAGAATGGTGGTGATCTTTGATTACGTCGTTGTCCAGTCAGCCTATAAACACAGTCGTCGGTGCAATTTGGTCAACTACTCAAATTGTCAAGCAATCCATGAAAAATTCTTACTAGACTCGAATTGTTTGATATTTTATACGAATGTTTGAAAACAATTATTGTTGTTAAGTATAATTAACTTTACTTGGGGTTTACTTACAATTAAGTAACTAACTAAGTACAAATTGTAAAATGGCGGTAAAGCCAAAAATAAAGGTAAAGCCGGAGAAAAGAACCTGGCAATAAAAACTCGCGGCAACTTTTTTCTAATTGCCAATTTTACAATGTTTGAATGTTTATAAACTTGCTATGGGGGTAAAGTGCTGCGACTAATATACTATACACCATGTTAAAGGACTGATGCAAATTGTAAGTAGGTATTATAAAAAAGTTAAAACATGAGATAAACCAAAATCAGCCTTAGTAGATACAATATAGTAGGTACAAAATGTAATACAAGTATTACATCAAGCGTGTAAATATTAAGTAAATAATAAAGGCTATTATTGTACATTATGCAGGTATGCTTATTGTACTTGATAGGCGATACGTAGAATTCTTTGAGAGCGGAAGAGGTTTTCACTGGGCGATAGGCATAGATTCACAAGTGGCGGTAGCCTAATGGCTAGGGCATCGGACTAGCAATCGTGAGGTCGCGGGTTCGAATCCTACCCATTATACTACCGATGTGAACCCACTCCTAAAACAAGCCTTTAAGCTTAGCTGGAGGGGTTAACACTATTGCTAGTAATGTGGGACTCAAACCCACATTGCTAGTAATATTAAACAAAAAAAAAAATAGTTGGAAAATAAATGAACTAGAACTGCTTGCTTCCAAGAACAATTTAGAAAACTGACTAACCTAACCTAGACCACACACCAAAACAAAAGGCACTTCTGACATCAATTAGTCTGGGAGTTCTGGGACATAATACCCCATTCCATATCACCATAATGATAATTACACTAAAAAACTAAGGCAAAAAGAACAAGTTAATTTTTGTAGAGAAGTGTATTAATAATGGAGAGATACACGCGAGGTATTATAATAATAAAAAGTAATTTGTTGTACGGCGCATGCGCGGCGCCGGGGGGCGGGGCGCGGTGCTAATGCACCACGATTGTGCGCCTGATCATAGGGTATGGTGCGTGAGCGCCGCACTAGCGCGAGTAGAGATGTGATCTGGGGTTATCGATATAATACAAGATAATGCATTTCTCTTGTCATGGGTTGGGACCCCAAAGAAATTCTAAAAGGAAGGTACACAGTACATTTGGGCGGTGAACTACAACCTCCTTTCGCAAGACTCACACTTGACCGATGTTGAAAATGATCCAGGATACGCTCATGCCACTTCTTATCAAAGAACCTTCTTCATTCGCTGAAAATCTAAAGGGGCTACTATTTTTTTTCTGTATTAGTTTTCGCTAGGGTGTCCTATTTGCTGCAGTTTTCATGTCATCCACATTTGGTATTGTCATATTGGTATCGGATTTTACTTGGCCTGTCCTTCTCATAGAGGTCTCATCCATGCAGGATGGACGACCAAAGCGTCTGCCCCGAACGCTGGGGGTGTGCGTTAGGAATTTTACTCGCCAAAGCAAAAAAAAGTGTCTATCCAACAACCGACTATCCTCAACTTCTCAAGGCTAAGATTCAGCGAAAGATGGAGTACCTATGTACTTATATACCTAGTCCGGCCATAAATTCTGTTACAAATGAAAAGGCATTTTTTTTAATGAAGTAATGCTCTATTACTAAAACTTATATGTATTTATTTATTAAAGTCTCAGGAAAAAATAATAACAATATTCTATTCAAAATGGCCACCTTTGGCTTTTACACAGGTCTTTAATCTGTCTGGCCTCGAATCTATGAATTTACGCACTGTTTCCATGGGAAATTTCGCCACTGCTTGCTCCAGAGATTTTTTGAAGAGACTCAATGTCGCCGTGTCTTTTAGAGCAAGCCATGCCCTCTAAGACTGACCATAATTTGTAGTCTAAAGGGTTGAGGTAGATAAGATCCAGTCTTGGGGTGCTAAGTGCCGGAAAACCTCCTCGTGGTGCACCCTGGGCAACGTGTGCCGGTGGATTCGCGGCGTTTCGCGAAACCACCGTCACACGGCTAATGTTCTGGCAGAGTAGGGGGTGGCCTATTCCTGGGCTGCCCGGAGGACGGGCTTGACGTGCACTCACACTGCCGTCGAGCGGGCGGGGAGATCTTCTTTCTGCCACCGTCGGAATCTCGTAATCCCGATTAGGAGTGTCGTAGACATGTCTTACGGCTCCGAGCGGGGGCGAGGGTCTTGGCTTGGTCGCCTGGGCCGCGAGGATGACAACCTCTATAAAAAATCCCCGAATCCTGTGTTGCGGAGCGTGACCAGAGGATGCATGGCCGATGGGATGTTCGGTTCCAAGCGCTACCCCCAGCTGGGGCACCTGCGGACCCCCCAGTTGGGATACAAATTTACGCTTACCCGGGTACAGGGGGCACTGCCCGGGTGGACCTTTATTTCCCCCATACTCGTGGGATTAATTATGGATCAAAATAAATTAAGGAACATGTTTAACAGAGGAGGGAGCACAAGGCTCTTAGAGAAGAAGAACAGTAAAAGAGAGGGAGAGGACGCAGAGAGAAGTAGTGGAGAGATGACGCCGGTTCAACCGGCGAGATATTCTCAATCCACGAGCGCATTGTCGGCGAGAGGCAAGGGTTTGCCTCCTGATGTGGCCGATCTCGGCCAATTTAGCGGGTCGAGGACGTCAGTGACATCGGCGTCACTGGAAAGCTTGTTGCGGTCGGCCGACTCCGACTCCTCCATAAGCTCGGCGATTAGCGATGTGGAACAAGTGATGGGTAGGGAAGGTCTCCGTCCAGAGACTCTGACCGTTGGCGAGCGATGCGCTGTTCAAAAGAAGCGTGTTGCATCTCCGGGTAGCGACAACGACCCGCCTGAGGTGGTATTTAAGGCCCCTAGGAAGGTGCGCACCTCTCAGAGGGGGGGATCAGCGGCGGGAACGCGTGCTAAGACACCGTTGTCCCGTCCACAAACTCCGACGACGTCAACACCGGCCGATAACACCTTGGCTGGTTCGGCGTCACCTTTCAGTAGACGCGAGGCCTATGTCCGCACCCGCACGGAGGGAGAACTGGTCGCCGAGAACCAGGTGGACGGGTTCCTGGAGGAACTTCGATCTGTGGGAGGGAATAGTGCCCCGAAAACCGGATCGGAGCTTGTAAAGGCGGCGGCCACCTCCTTGTCGGTTATTGTGAATGTTGCCACTAAGAGCAAAAATCTTAAGGGCACATTCGCAAAAGGCCTGCGGACGTCCGCCCAGGTTTTGGGGGAAGTGGTGGATGCGCTGTTCGAGCGTGTCACTGCCATCGAGGCGGAATCGGAAAGGCTGCGGGCGAGCAACATCCGCATGGAAGAGGAGTTGGGCAAGCTACGTGCTGAAGTAGCAAAATTACGTGCCGACTTTGCGTCGGCCAGAGCCGGTTTTGCCCCGGGGTTGGTTGATTCTGCTGGGGCTCATAGTGAAGGGCGCCCATCTGACGACTCCTTTACGGAGGCGCAGATGAGGCAGCTCGCACTTCTTTTCGGGGGCCTCTTCGATGCGCGCTTTGAGGGAATCAAGGCGCGCCTGCCCCCGGAACCGAGCTGCCGGCCGCCGCTTGCGGCGCATAAGCCCCCTCAGGGGCCAAAGATGCCACCCCCAGCACCACCCCGTAAAAAAGGCCACGCCGGGTCTTTTGCTACAGTGGCTGCCTCAGGGCAAGGTGCGCGGCCGCGGGGTGAAGATCCCCCGCCGCAGCGTACGTTGAGAGGAGCACCCCGAGCTTCCATAGCGGGCACCTCGGAGGCTCCAGCCACCCAGGTCTGTCCCCCGGCGCCAGCGTCTGCCCCCGCCTCTGCCCCCTCTGGTGAGGAATGGCGAACGGCGGAGAGTAGGAGGTCGCGGCGCCGGAAGCATAAGGAGGCCGCTCCCACCGTTCCTGTGCAGGAGGTTGCCCCGGCAAAGAGGGTTAGGCAAAAGCCAAAGCTATCTCCGCCGAAAACGGCCGCCGTCCTCGTGACGGTGTCGCCGGAGGCGGAGAGTAGAGGCGTCACGTACGCCAGCCTTTTCAGCGGGGCGAAGGCCGCTCTTTTGGCAGCTGGCGGCGTGGAAGTGAGCTTCCGCCGCTCACAAACCGGGGCTCGGCTTCTCGAGGTTTCGGGTACGGAGGGCCCGAAGAAGGCCGATTTCGTGGCGGAGACGCTGAGGCGTCTCGCAGGAGGAGACGACGGTGTAAGGGTCGCCAGGCCGATGAAGTGCGCGGAGTTGCGCGTCTCCGGCTTGGACGACTCTGTCACGTCTAAGGCTGTCCGGGAGGCAATAGAGCAGAAGGCTCAATGCTCTCCCGGAACCGTGAAGGTCGGTGCGATTCGCCCCGGCCCCGGTGGAGTTGGTGCGGCGTGGGTGCGTTGCCCCGTCGCCTCGGCCAAAGTTTTGGCACAGGCAGGCCGGCTCCTCGTGGGTTTCTCTGCCGCGAGGATCACCATCCTCGAGGCGAGGCCCGTGAGATGCTACCGGTGCATGGGCGCGGGGCACTTGCGCCCTCAATGCACCAGCGGCTTTGACTGCAGCGGACTTTGTTTCCGCTGCGGTCAACCGGGGCATACAGCGGCGGCGTGTTCCGCCGCTCCCTACTGCCCCGTGTGTGCGGCGGGCAATCTGCCCGCCAACCATATGATGGGGAGGGCGGGCTGTAAGCCTCCCAAGGCCGCAAAGCCGCCTGCGGGGACAGGCCGAGCTCCTCGCGCCTAGGCTCCGGTGCGGATGGAGGAGGGTGGGGACGAGGCGCCTTCCCATGCCCCTACACCCTCCACCTAATGGACTCCTTTAGACGTGCTCGCTCCTCGCCCCTGTCGTCAGTGATAGGGGTACCGGATGCGTTGCGCGATAGGGGGTCCAGGACGCGGTCGCACCCTCCTGCGGGAACTTCATATCGTGGGGGGAGGCGGCGGGGACAGTCTGCCCCGTCGCCAGCGAACCGAGCGACGTCGAGGCGCAGTCGCGCGTGACGTCGTTTGGTGGGGCTGTGGGCGTGATGGACGGGGAAGTTTCCCACGCTCGCGGCCTTTCGCGATGGCGGCGTTCTGTGTGTACCCAGGACGTCGCAGGAGCAGGAATGCCCGATGGGGCTATGCCGCTGGGTAGGCCCGCCGAAGAAATAGCAAATTCCGGCGGCCTATCCGTGTGAAGGCGGCGAGTTGGTACACGGCCGATTTTTTAGTGGGGGCAGGTCCCACACTACCTCCAGCGTCTGCCCCGGGTGCTGGAGGTGTGCGTTACGCATTTTTTACGGCCTTAAAAAAAAAAAAAAAAAAAAAAAAAAAAAAAAAAAAAAAAAAAAAAAAAAGATAAGATCCAGTCTTCAGCTCTTATAAAGTCCGGAACTTTTGTTTCAAGCCAGGCTTGGGTAGTTTGTGCCTTGTGACCAGGTGCAGAGTCTTGCTGGAAAGTCCACAGTACATTTTTAAAAAGTGTATTGCTGTGAGGTTTCACAACATGATCCAAGACTGTCTCTTGATACACTTTGACTGAAGTTTTTACTCCTTTTTACAAAAAAGTAGCTTTGTGACGCCTTAATAAGACACGCCCCACCAAACCATCACTAACGCAGGATGATGACCACGATGCACCTTTCCGACCACTTGAGCTGCTTCTTTAGAACTGTGAGCGTACGCATTATCATTTTGCTCATTGTTTTTTTAATCGTGATTTTTATTTCATCGGTAAAAAGGATATTTCTGTGCCCTTCACCTGCGTATCGCGACAGAAGGCGTTTTGGTCGATCCGCTCTCTTTAATTGTAAAGATTGATTTAGAGCATGTCCTGTATATCGACGGTAAGCACCGAGCTTCAGGTCTTGTTTAATAATACGCGATAGAGTCCTAGCGGGAATCTTCATTTCTCGCGATAAGATTTTTTGCTTCCTAATTTTTTCTTTTAATTCGACGAATTCTAGCCTTAACAACATTAACAGCCTTTGTAGTTCTAACAGCACGGAGGCGCCCGGTCTTTTATGGTCTTCGACAGAGAAAGTGTTGTTGTATCTGTTGATAGTACGATATACGAACATATGGCTGATACCAAGCCTTTGAAGTGTCTGGAGTATGACCGACGGCTCCATACCCACTTTGTGCAAGGCGATTACCGCAATCCTATTTTCTTTAACACCCCGATCTATACTGTAATTTTATAATAAACACGAATCGAATGTTGCGAAATCGAAAGAACTTTTAAAAATAATAAACACGGTCCAAATTCAAAGTAATATAAAATTTGAAAAAAAAAAAGTTTTTATGTAACTGTATTTATGGCCGGACTAGTTGTATCTCAGAATCTATATCGATATCAAAGAAAGATTATCGATACAAAATCACTAAAGATGTAAATCTCGTCTCTATACCCTGGAGGCGCGTTCGTCTCTGTTCACTTTAACGTCGGGCTCACGACACGCGGCCGGCTACCATCCGTCGGATGAACAAAGGACAACCTTGTAATTCCAAATCATTAACTTTACAGGTTCACGTATCATCTTCCTGCCTCATTCTTTTGATTTCGTGGTTCTCTGATGGCTTAAAAAACATTTTCTGAGAATTCCTTGGCATATGACTGCCTCTGTGGCATTGTGGGAGTGTATCCGACTGCTACGCAAGAGGTCGTGGGTTCGATCCCCATCCAGGATAAAACTTTTTGCGATGAGCACGATGGTTTAATCTGTGTCTGGTTGCTATTTATCTATAATATGTATGTATTTAGAAATATATAAGTATGTTTATCGGTTGTCTGGTTTTCATACAAGCTCTGTTTAGTTTGGGATCAGACAGCTTTGTGTGAGTTGACCCAAGATATTATAAAATTTTAAAATATTATAAATATCCTTTTCAAAGAGCAGCGTTGACTCAGTGGTTACTGGACTTACTAACCGTAGGTGTGGGTTCGAAACCTAGGTTCCGAGCACACCCTTTATGCTATTTGTTTGATGAACTCCTTGGCCACTGCTCTGCAAACAGTAAAAAGAACATAATTATAACTTTTAAACTTACGCGTTGCATTATAAAAACAATTTGACACGGGAATAAACGCGTTTAACCTAGGTAAAATATTTACCTTATGCTTGACGTTTCGACCGGGTTACACCGACCGTGGTCACAAGCTGACTCAAGTCCGGTCGTTTATACCCGTGTCAAATTATTTTTAAAAAGAACATAGCTTGAGAAAACCGGTATACGTACGATACGGGATTGGGGCTAAATATATCTGGAGAATTACATCTTCCAAGCAACTGTTATAACCTAACATCTCTTCAGACGGGCTATCTATGTTACATTTGTTTTAAATTGTCTTTCTTTACTATGAGGAAGTCACGAACCGTTAGGCCTAATTTCACTTGTGCAAAAGGCAGGTTATACGGTCACAATATCATTTTTACTTAAATAAATACTTTCATGTTGATAAACTTTCGCGATTTGTACACATTATGAATATATATATATATATATATATATATTACGGGTCTTAATCGCGTGAATAATTTAAGGTAAAATACATTCTTTATTGCCCGACGTTCGACCCGTGACCACGGCCGTTGCAATACGGTCGAAACGTCGGGCAATAAACAAGGTATTTTGCTTCCAAGAACAAGTGAGCAAAGACGAACGCGCCTCCAGGGTATAGAGACGAGATTTACATCTTTAGTGTTTTTGTATCGATAATCTTTCTTTGATATCGATATAGAATCTTAGCCTCGAGAAGTTGAGGATAGTCGGTTGTTGGATAGAGACACTTTTTTATTGCGGTGAGTAAAATTCCTAATGCACACCCACAGCGTTTGGGCAGACGTTTGCGTCATCCATCCTGCATGAATAAGACCTCTATGAGAAGGACAGACCAAGTAAAATCCGTTAAATACATTCATCATCATCAGCTCACTGCCAGCAGTGAGCTGATGATGATGAATGTATTTAACGGATTTTGATGACCAGGTTTACCTACAGTGGGAGTTTCCTATGTCCAGACATAGGAAACTCCCACTGTAGGTAAACCTGGTCATCTCACACCCTGTCTAGTGACCGAATGTCATCTAGTCCGTAACACCGTTTACCGAGTCGCACCACCACGGACCACGGGACCACAGTAGAACTCGTTTGCTCGACGCGGCCATCGGTCCTTCTGAAGATATGGCCAGCCCATTGTCAATTCAGCATGTTTACAGTTGGATCAACGTAACTAAGCCGGACTGAAGTAGGCGACAAGTGGTTGCGCAGATGCATTTTTTGGAAGTAAATGGTGACAGGAAGCGGGGGGCGGGGGCGGTAACTAAACCAAGAGAATTAGAGATGCGATTACGCCTTACCTTGTCATAATTAGTATTACTAACTCATGTTTTTTTGTGATTATTTTCGTAAAGAAATTGTTTTTCAAAGTTAATTTAGTGTTTACAGTAACTGTTCTAAATTTAAACTTTTATGAACTCATCTAAATAGTGTTTTTATATTGTTGAATTAAAATGTTGTTATATCGATTAAACATAAATTAATCGTTTTCGTTAGTAATTTTAGGGTCGCATCTCTATGACATGCGCGAAAGTGATAAGAACCTAACTTCAATCCGGTCAAGTTACGTTGATCGTACTGTAGTTTGCGAGGTGTCGGTAACTTTGGTTCTTTGACAGATGATCTGATTACGAATTTTATCCGTCAAAGAAATTTCAAGCATAGCTCTCTTCATTGAACTCTAAGCTACTTTAAATTTGTAAAATTTATAAGCTAGGTAAGTGTCCACGTCTCAGCATTGCATGTCAGACAAGTAGGACACATTGACTGCCTCTGTGGCGCGGTGGGAGTGTATCCGACTGCTACGCAAGAGATCGTGGGTTCGATCCCCACCCAGGATAAAACTTTGTGTGATGAGCACGATGGTTTATTCTGTGTCTGGGTGTTATTTATCTATAATATGTATATATTTAATAATAATAAAAATAATTTCCTTATTGCATCAAATATGGTAGGTACAGAGGTCTTATAAAAAAAAAATCACCTATTTGGCAGTATAATCATGCAATAGAACAAAATCTGCGTTCTTAGGTAATCTATACACTTTTATTTTATTCATCTATGCCTATAAAACTTACAAGGATATTTTTTTTAAAACCTCTCAATAGAATAAAAGCATTCTTTTAACAACCATTTCTTTAATTCTAGAGAAAACTTTTTAAATGGTAGTTGGGTAATAACTTTAGGCAAAGAATTATAAATTAGGGGAGCCATATAAACGCAGCTCCGTCGAAAGACTTCTAACCTAGGAATACGCATTTCGTAATCTAAATGTGAATAAGTATGTTTATCGGTTGTCTGGTTTCCATAGTACAAGCTCTGCTTAGTTTGGGATCAGATAGCTTTGTGTGAGTTGTCCCAAGATATTATTATTATAGTATTATATTATCTGTGTTATTATTATTGGTTATCAGATATTGTTGCAGAGGCGGTAAACATCGCATCAACCTAATCGCATCGAACCCAGCCGTTTTCCGTTTATTGCATTTTAAGGGTTCCGTAGCCAAAATGGCAAAATAGAACCCTTATAGTGTCGCCATGTCCGTCCGTCCGTCCATCCATCCAAGTTTACTGCAACTGCTAATCAAATCAGAAGTAACACAATTTACTAAAATCCATTATTACTTAATAATGGATTTTAGTTAATTTTGTTACTTCTGAATTTTTTATATACCCATATAACGTTGTGAGTATAAAACAAAAACAACAGTAAACCCACTTCTTAAACCGCGTTATTTGTTTGGGGGGCCTCCCCCCCCCTCCTAAATAAATAATGCGGAACCACGAAACCCACTACTACGGCGAACTACGGATCCCACCATTGTGCGTGGCCCGACATTCACTTGCCCGGTTTTTATATTCCAACACAAAAGCTTAAGAGTCTACAGATTTTAAGTAACAACAACATACATTCGCTATCTAATAAACGTTTTAAATATTTATCAGGGCATAAATTAATTAATCGCAAAACATTAATCTTATCTAAAGGTAATACATAAAGAATTGAATGAAGTAGGAATTTGTTACAAAAACGAGCAAAATGTCAATAAGCATTAAGCCGAGATATCTCGAAGCTCGGATTTAAGTTTTATCGCTTTTTCGGCAGTAAAATGAGCGAGTCGAGTAGATGTGGTCGGAGAGCTAGTGTGCTTCATTTCAACGAAAGCAGGGAAACACGATTTTTTTAGTTTATATATATATTTTTTTCTTTCTTTTTATAAAGAGACTTTTACGTTTAACGTATGTCAGTACATACCCTCAACTTAATAATAATCCCTACTAAAGTAAGAAAGTTTTGCACCATCTCCGTTTGGTTGAGATAATATTTGGTGAATTATTCCCATATCGGTTCTGTTCAAATTCAAACCCAATATGCAATAAAGAAATTATTTCTATAAGACTTATAGAGTAGAGTTAAAATAATTAAATTACGCATTTTTTTAATATTATAAATGTATTGTCTCAACAAGATACATAGGTACAAAAGAAATAATACATGAGTTAGACTTATAAGTCTTACAACAATCTTATAGGTTTTAAAACATGGCACACAGATTCATGGTTACATTTAGCAAAAGTTAATCATATTTTATACGAGCTGTCCCGCGCAACTTCGTCTGCGTAAATTTCCGCCGTTTTTCCACAATTCTCATTGCATTGTAGCGTGATGTTATATAGCCTATAGCCTTCCTCAATAAATGGGCTATCCAACAGTGTTGTTTCTGAGATTACCGCGTTCAAACAAACAAACAAACTCTTCAGCTTTATAATATTAGTATAGATATTTATTAGTATCATTTGGACGTTCCAAATCATGGACGGATTCAGCGTAGGTACTCCAATTGAAATCACATTATTTAAAAATGAAATACGTTCTACTCCTTTTAATATGCTCACACATCAGTTTTTCATTTCAGGTATTATTTAATTTCTAAAAACCTTAATTATACCAGCAGCGAATGAGGGAAAAATGAGAATACATTTATGTAATAAAATTAGTATGCGGATCTCAAACTGACATTTATTATTATGTCCCCACGCACAAAAACGTTGGAACGTATTGATTATGCCATTCGTAATTACAGTAATGTGATAAATTCAACCAATTATAGTCTCATAAGACGATAATTATCGGTTATAATTATTGGTAATTAATTATTATTATGAAATTTAATGTCGCAAAAAATAATTCGAAGAGATCCAAGTCTGTTATTAAAGATTATTTTTTATTAATGGACTTTTTACCATCGTTGAGCATATAGTTGGACATAATATCATCACCATTTAGCTTAAGCTTATTGCGGCTTTTTTTTTCATTTTTAGCCTATATTTTATTGAAAAGAGAGACAAATCTATCGCGAGAAAAATCTTCAATTATGATAGTAATAAACACATTAAAAACCGCAAAAATGCATTGCATAGTTAAAATTGTGAAGAACTGATAATTCTATCATCATCGGACCGTATCGATCCTCTGCTGGACATAGGCCTCTCCTAATTTTCGCCATAACTTCCGTTCCTCTGCCTTCCGTATCCAGTCCATCCCAGCGATCTTCCTTAGGTCGTCGGTCCATCTTGACGATTGCAGCAACAATTTATCAATATCTTCTGAATTAAAGAAATCCATTGAGGTTCATTTAATTGACTCGGTAAGTGTCTACTTCGAATCCAATATAATTAATCGCCGGATAAATGTTATTACATGTTTAAAAGTATTTCGGATACTCAGAAAAATGTCTGAGTACCTACTTACATTATAATCGTAAAAGCCGACAGTTAGTTCTCCTTTGAAGCATCTACCCGCACGCAACAATTACATTTCCTGTCGGTTTTTTTTCTTCCAGAACGATTGAAAGAACTGTGCTAAAACGTCACTATTTAAATGCGAATTTTCAAGACTTCATTACCAGCTTTTTCTCATTCCTTGATCTAATGTTTTTCTACTTTTTCTTGTATAAAGCAGTTTACTGGTGGTCATATCCGGCACACCGGTTCAGTTTCCGACACATATTACACGGACACGGCTTCTCCCGGCCGATATTACGGATTGCAATTTTCGGCAGGTAAGTAGCCAATGGTTTTCATAGGCAAGTAGCCAAAATGGCAAAACACGGAACCCATATAGTTTCCCCATGTCCGTCCGTCCGTCCGCAGCATAGCTCAGAGACTGTTATAGTGCTAGAAGGCTGTGATTTTGCATGGATCTTACTTACGCCGACAAAGCGAAAGAATAAAATCTTGAAAACATTTTTTTTAGGGTAGCTCCCCTATATGTAAAGTGGGAATATGATTTTTGTTCTTACCTACCTCATCGTGTTGGGTACCATTAGACAGGTCTTTTAAAAACGTTTCGGTGTTATGGAGACCACAAGGAGACAGATGTAGGGATCTGTTTGTGAAATATATAGCTGTAAAATGCAATTTTTTTTAGAGTCAAGTGTTCCTGCCAGCTAAATGGTTGATGTTGGGTATGTGAAAAAAGTCACGTTAGTAGTATAAATAGTGAAATTAAAAAGAATATACACAGCTAAGTAGGATTTACAAGTTTACGAGTAACAGCTGATCAAATGTGAAGTAACAAAATTTTAGTACAAATTCAATTGAAAATTATTATACACTCGGTCTTCCGCATTATCCCGGTCCTCAAACAGCCGGCATAAAACCGAACTGTCTGGTATACAGAGTACCTTTAAACAGTCTATCATTATGTCAATTACATGAAATAAAATGAATAGTTGATCGCTTGGCTCTAATTATTGCTTCTAATTACAACAATTAAGTATCGAGAACTCATTGTCGCGTCTCAACTCTTATTACAGAGCGTTTGTTTTCTTCGTAAACAATTAAATGTAGGTATTAAATGTTTTATGTCCGTCTTTACCACTGTTTAGCATTCTTAAGTGTTACACATAAAAATGTGAATGGCTATTGCTATCTATTTCAGAAGTAAAAGTCTATTAAAGAATGGGTTATTTTAAATTAAATGATGAGTTTAATCACGCCTGCCTTAATTAGCTACAGTCGCCTATTAGGACTTTAAGCAATAGTGATTGTTTTTCTTTAGATATTTCTCAAAGTAAAATGTACGGGAACGTGACTTTATACTAGATTACTGTTCCTAAAAAGTCTGTTTTTAGGAAAGTTAAAGCGCTAAGGTCTTTAATTAATGTGGCTTGCTGAGTGACTTTAATTAATGGATATTATCATTTTAGAATTTTATAAACTACGGGTCTTAATCGCGTAAATACAACAAAGGTATTCAGCCTTAAAATAAAATATTTACGCGATTAAGACCCGTAGCTTATAAAATTCAATAATGTGTACAAATTGAGAAAGTTTACGGACATATATTACCTACATTTTATTTTTGAAATTTTCCAATTTTAATGAATTTGAGGTCCAGGATATCATTAGCTTTCGCTATGCCAAACTTGAAAGCTTTTAAGTGAATTTAGAACTGTCGTTATTTTTCTAATCTGGTCTGATTAAATTTAGAGGTTGTTTTGTTGTAAAATTGAAAATGTTCGGACTCTGTCTAACATTTCTTTAAGGTAGGTATAGAAAGAGGTATCTGGCTCTCAGACTACACGGTGGGTACAAAGCGAACGGATATAATCGAATTGATTCGTTAATTACTTGGTTTTATCTGCGGTCACCATTAGCGGGCCCACGCGGTATATATTCGTATAATTGATAGTGATACTGCAACCTGTGGTCTCAATGTCAGCGAGATGGGCGATTTAGGTAAGTTGATTTTATAATAGATAGTGCGAGATCTTGATAACTTTCAATCGCTTCATTTGCCTGCGGCTATAACGTAATGTTTAAATGAAAGTTTATTTGGTCGTACACGAAAAGTTTGGAATTGCAATAGGCAACTAGTATCTGAAGAAATAATAATAATAATATTTTGGGACAACTCACACAACGCAATCTGATCCCAAACTAAGCAGAGCTTGTACCTACTATGGAAACCAGACAACTGATAAACATACTTATATATTTCTAAATACATACATATTATAGATAAATAACACCCGGACACAGAATAAACCATCGTGCTCATCACACAAAGTTTTATCCTGGGTGGGGATCGAACCCACAACCTCTTGCGTAGCAGTCGGATACACTTCCACCGCGCCACAGAGGCAGTCAACAAACGATACGCTTTGACATTTCTTCAGATACTGGTACGCTTTTAAGTTTGTCTGTAATACATAGTAATGACGCCATAACTGCGGATGGTCATATCTTTAATGATTTTTTATTATTAATTTTTATCTTTTTTTAATTTTTATTATTATTACTATGGAAATCCATAGATACTGTTAAAAACCTCTCATAGCTACTCGCCAACACTCACACCACAGACGTACCTATCGAATATGATTCGAAACACGAAATTAGATTTAATTCAACAACATTATCTATCGAAACGTAACTGTTTTTAATCTGTGGCCCGCAGATAACGCGCCATGGGAATGAGACGTGTCCAATTTGTACTAGACCGAGTATAATACAACGAAGTATTATATAAATTAACATGAGCTTTAACTTTCAATCAAATTTTGGAATAGTTCCGTAGATTGAATGAGTTTTTAATAATTAATTCTATTATGTTATGTTTCAATTAATATTACCGATTTAATCCACTCTAAAGTTAACTAAACTAATTCTTAAAACTTAACATTTTAACTTATAATTCCAATTTTCATGAAGTTGATATTAGAAATAATTAACTTTAAAATTATCTTCTGGATCTTAAATTTTAAGCATTTTTGAAACGTCTGTAGCGGCGTTGTTCACTTTTTGGGATGGGTAAAAAATGTTAAACTCGCATCAGGACACGTGACCTGATCGTAAAACGAAGGGAGAACAATGAAAAACTGCTACAATATCATTAGAATACAAAGGTAAATTTCGCCAACATCTACAATGTTAATATAGCTCAGGTGGGAAATCGGGCGGTCCTGAAACCAGAAGAGTAACGATTTTTTCCCTTTTTATTTTAATTTATGATTTCGGTGTATATAACGTTCAAGTTTTCACTTCTGCCGGCATCCCCGGAGTACAACCTGTTGTTTTTTTTAAATAACTACCTAAGTCATTATAGTTTAAATTTAAGTTGATTGTTTAGAATGAGGTTATTTTGCTGTTTTTTAGCCAAGCTAACTTTATTTTAAACTGCAGATATTTAATCTATGGAAAGACACAGTCAAGTCACCTCTCTGTAACCTTTCTTGCAATCTTTCTGTAACGTATCTTGTAACCTTTCACGAGAATAGAAATAAACATTAATTACAGCCGTCACAATTGATAGTAACAGTCAACTTTCACAAAATGAACTGACCACATGTTATCAAGGAGTCTTTTATTTTATTTAATAGCCTTTGAAACCTAGCGGACGAAAGTACAAACTAATAAATTTACCTGTCAATTGTGTTGCCTAGAGCCACATTGGTTCTAGTACAATGACTTGTTTATTAGTCTTTCTGATCAATTTACACCTTGCATATGGCAGGTGGGATGTTTAATAAATAATAGCTGTAGTTGTAACGTAATCGATGCAATGTATCCTAATGTAAAAGCTACATTATTGTTAAATTTCATCATAAATTCAGTACTTTTTAAAAAGCCATACATAATATCCTCACAAACTTTCAATAAATCTTGGGTCATATCACACAAACTAAGCAGAGCTTTGCAATGGCAAGACAACTGATAAACATACTTATATTGTTCTAAATACATACATATTATAGATGAATGACACCCAGACACAGAATAAACCATCGTGCTCATCACATAAAGATTTATCCTGGGTGGGAATCAAACCCATGATCTTCGGCTTAGTAATCAGGGTAGGTATGTTGCTTTTGGTTGCTTGAGCAAGTAATGCACTACAAAAAAAAAAAATCCTTTGAAATGTCTTATTTTTAACTATATAATTATGTATGTTTTTGAACATACTGACGCCTTATGACTTCACAATGTTATATTTCATACAAACTTCTACAAATTAGATATATTTCGGGACTTAATCGCGTGAATTATTTAAAGGTACGAACCTTTTATTATCCGACGTTTTGATTGAATTGCACCGATCGTGGTCACCGGTCGACTGACTAGTCAGCCAATCAAAAAAATAGCGAAAGTTTAAAAACAATAAAAACTTCTACAAATCGTGCTGTTTTCATTTTATAAAAAAACATTGATTTACACCAGGCAGTCACCTGCCCTATTACCTTCCAAAACTACTAAGCTGATTTTGATATAATGTGGCTTAAAGTATAAACATTTTCAATAATTCTAAAGTACCCCAGTTTTAAATAAATGTAGGTAATTATAATAAAAACAAAAGCAACTTCAACCGGGCGAGCTTTGTCCGCGGCCGCATTTCTTTATACACCCTACCACTGTACATAGACCCCTGAATCAGAAAACAAAGTCTTTTACCGGCCGAAAATTTGTGAACATATGGAGGGAACGTGGTTCTTTAATAAATGGTCACAAAGTCACCAACGGGTCACAATTACGTGCAATTAAGCTATCGTTAAGAGCTGTTTTCTTGGAGCCGCAATTTGTCACGCACTTCGATGCGCTTGCGCACCCATAGCTCTAGAGGGAAGGGAGGCTAATTTATAAGTGCTTCGAATAGACATTAAGTACTTTAGAAGTCGCGTCAAATTGTCCAACATTCCGGACTAAGGAGATGGATTGCAACTTGAAGTTCTTTCATACAAATTAAAGCGAATTAGTTCTACGTGCATAAATGCAGTTCCTGTGTTAAAAACGAGGGTAGTTGATAGTAAAACTGAAATGAATCACACAGACGCAGATGCTTTTATATACATTATTATATTGGTGTGCATGTGGGTTGATTTAATAGTAGATATTTTTTTTTCTTTAAAATAATTTTGACAGTGGGGCCTGTGGATGGTGCCCGGGGTGTAAATCGAACCAATGACCTCTTGCTTCATTCTGGATCCGTCGCTGTACGTAGGCTTTGTTAAAGCTTACTTTTATAAGCGGCAATCGTGAGGTCGCGGATCCGAATCCTACCCATCATACTACCGACGCCTAACACAAGCCATTGAGCGTAGATGAAGGAGTTAATAGGATTGTTAGTAATGTGGGACCACAATCCCATATTGTTATTTTCTTTTTTTAAAGAAAATAACAATATGGGATTGTGGTAGTTTTAATATTATTTAAGCCTATGCTGATCGTAGTACCTGATCACTGGTCTTAACGCAAGATGGTCAGCATAGTGCTATATTGTGTGTTATTATCTATAAGTAAGCCACCTATCTTGGCAGTACCGTTCATTGAGGATAAATTAGACGTGCTTAGGTGCCAAGGACGGTACTCCTAAGGTAGATAGGTAGGTTTGACAGGTAGGTTTACAGAATAAACAATCGTGCTCATCACGCAAAAACATGTGGGAATAATCGAAACTCACTATTTCTGGTTCACAGGACCAACGAGCAAGTCAAATAAATCCTTTTTCAAATAAACAATAAATTCACCGACAATTTAATAATCGAAAATCCTCTATTGTTCGTTAAAGAACCACTAATTGTTGTTAATATTCCATTGATTTCCTGCAGTATTTTAGCATTGTTATAACCGTGTTAAAACATTTTCCTTTGTTAAAAACAATACAATTGTTGCAAATTATTTCCAAGTAGACTCTAGAGGCGAGGGGTCCTTAGAATACAATTCTTTTCGGTCTCCCTTGAAATTCTAGTTAGCTAATAGTCATTACAAGCACAAAGAACTGTGTCTATTACGATATATTTTTGTATTTTTGTGTTAGAGTTACATAACAACCCATGTGACGTCCCACTCCTGGGCACAGGTCTCCCTAGTAGAACCTACTTATAGGTATAATTGCCATAATCGCCACGGTTGACGAGCGGGATTGTGATCGCAGTATCCAAGGCCTTTAAATACGCAGAGGATGCTGCTGTCCGTCGGAGGTGAGAAATCCCTTAGTCGCCTTGACGACACTCACGGAAAGAGATGGGCTGGTACTTAAGCCGTTACCACACGGCATAGTCATCGAGTTACTTCAGAAAATTAAGTTCACTAGAATCTTTTTCGAGTCCCTTCCAAAATCATTTAAGGTTAGTCCTCTGAATATGCTTGCGCCATTCGGTTCTGTCATCAATTGTTTCCTAAGTAAAACACATTTAATGTGTTTTTAGCGATGAATGCAGGTGAATGAAGTATTGTTTTGTTAAAAGGGGAATGTTAACCGACTTTTGGATAATGGGTTATTATTGTATGTGATGTGGGTTTAGATAATTGTTTTGTTTAGAAGTAAGTGATAATAGATATAATGGTGATTCTTAGCATTGACCGAAGCAAATAAGACAATAGCAGGGTCTAATGTTTAGTAAAAGAAACAATCAAAATTGTAAACGTTTACAAACTTCTAACGTAAGTACCAACCTAGGTAATAAAGGCAAAGATAAAATAAGTCAATACAATTTGGAACTTCTTCTACACTAAGAAAACTAGAGAATAATAGTATTTACTATTCTCTAGATTTCCTAGTGAGTAGTTGATGAGAAGTCAAAATAACAATTTATAGATCACCCTTTTTAGGGTCCCGTAGCACTGTAGCAGCCAAAATGGTAAAAAGGAACCCTTATAGATTCGCCATGTTCGTCCGTAGCTTAGCTCAGAGACTGTTAGTGCTAGGAGGCTGTAATTGTAGTTATAATGAAAATTTTCCCTTTATATATATGTTCGTAAACTTTCGCGATTTGTACACATTATAGAATTTTCTAAGCTACTTAGTCTTAATCGCGTAAATATTTAATTTTAAGGCTAAATACCTTTGTTTTATTGCCCGACGATTCGGCCGTATTGCAACGGCCGTGGTCACGGCCCCTATATGTAAAGTAGGGATTTTAATTTTTTCTCACCTACCCCATCGTGTGGGGTATCATTAGATAGGTAATTTAAAACGTTTAGCGGTTGTAAAGACTATTTTTAGATTTAGGAACCCGTTTGTGAAATATAAACGTTGAAGTACAAATCTTTGTTAGTCAAGTGTCCCCCCCCCCTGCCATTCAAATGGTTGATGTTAGGTTAGGTTAGGTTAGAAAAAAACATAAATATACCAGCAGTTAAATTTAGACTAAAAGATTTCGATAATTGTTCGTTTTCTTCGATGATCTATCTCAAATCTGTACTAAGACCTGAGTCTTCCGATACTGACAATTATCTAAATCGTAGTTTAAATGCCTTGTGGGAATCGAACCCACGACCGCGTCACAGAGGCCGAATATTAACCTTCAGTCCCACGAGCATTCAATGAAATGCAAATGTCTCATCTCTAACCAACAATTACGGAATGGTTATTTAAAAATTAAACTGCCATATTTCCATAAACACGTTATAACAACACTAATTTATAGTAATTAAAACAGTAATAGCACTACTTACGTAGGTACTAATAAAGCAACTATTTTTCACTGCCATGGTCCCTCCGGCGCAGCGTGAAGATAGTACAAAGGCGCATTAAGCGATAATAGTAATTAAAAAGCACTCCGTATCTGCTTGGATGTACGCTCTACTGACCATGAAGCCTCTGCTCTATAAGGAAACCAGAGTTTTGTTATCTTGTGGATATTATTTTAAATGTAACCAGCTCTTGCCTGTTGTTCATAGACGTATTTCGATTTCAAACAAATTCTTATTTTAATCTTTATTTTCCAAAAGTGTTAAAACTATGAGTATTTAGTTTGGTTAAACTTTTTATCATTGCATCTTGCTTCCAAATTGTCGAATTTTAAACAGCATTTTAACTATTTTTAAGTGACGGGACATTACAAAAAAAACTTTACTGATTTCATGTCAGCTTTAAAGGTTTAGGTTCTGCAATAATGAGTTAGGACATGACTCTGTAAGTTGAAAATAGACTAGCGTCGTATTTACTATTGACAGAATTTCAAACGGAATAAACATTTAATTGGGACTTTGATAAAAAGTATCATACAAAATTGTAACAAACATTTTCTTTTTCTTAAAGGTGACAATTATGAACACAACACATAAATCAGCCTCGGCTTCCGTAATCAGTTGATCATTACTGGCTCATGCTTAATGTCTCAGACTTTCGACGAAGTCTCTAACGTCGTGTCGTGTTATTCCAAAACGTAGTTTATATTCTTTCAGGGAATTTAAGTACCAATTTATATAAAAATCATTTTTTAATGAAGCCATGATCATAATATAAGACCAACACGCAGACGTTGACTGCCGCAAGCCACAACCAAAATCGTATATTAAGAAACTTGAAATTTTGCATAGGAATTCCAGTAACATAAGTGAGCATTAAGAGAGTATATTTTAATTCCACCCCTAAGGGGGTTTCATGGCGTAAGCATACGTAGCCTGAGTGAAATAGATTAAATATAAAATGGATTATAATTACTCCCTAACCATGGCAGATCCAAAGCATTCTGAACGTCAAGAAATCCTATCAGTAAACATAGCTTGTTTATAGAATCGAGGTGACTACTTAACAACCTAGTATGGTAACGTTACTATGTTATGCTACTCGTATAATACTAACACTGAAGAAAGCCTTTGTCTTATGAGTGGATCACATAGTTAAGATCCTGGCAGGTGAACCTGATAAGTGGGTTTAGTAAATGGTCCCGCAAAGAAGAATTAATCCATGTCATGGTCTTGTATGGTTTATGTGGACTACCATACACATTCGTATCTATACTAATATTATAAAGCTGAAGAGTTTGTTTGTTTGAACGCGGTAATCTCAGAAACTACTAGTCAGAATTGAAAAATTCTTTTTCTGTTGGGTAGGACATTTATCGAGGAAGACTATAGGCTATATAACATCACGCTACGACAAATAGGAGCGGAGCAGCAATGAGAAATTGCAAAAACGGGGAATATTTTGGAGACCGAAGTTGCCGCGGGTCAGCTAGTAATCAATAAAAATGATTACTTTAAGTGTAACTTGATAATTTTAAAAGAATGGTCCATGAGTTTCTTATCATGAACTTTGGACACTTGGAACTGCTGCCAAACTTATATTTTTATTTTGAAATCTCAAAAAAATTATGATAAAGGTTTGGTTTGTGACAAAGGTATGTATTTTAGGTTAAGTCTGTCCTTTCCCTCTAGATTGATGACAAAGTGATCTCCTAATTGCGATTTTCATGGTGACTGTAATACTTGGTACAATAAAAGCGCAGTTGTACTTGATAGTTCGACACAATGGTGTGTTTTCACGGACGAGCGCCGACAGGAAATGATAATAGCCACGCCAAAACAAAGATGGGCGAAGACGAACATAACTGTGACTTATACTACTATATTTGATGCAATTACAACCGACATACATAAAAGGCTTGAGTAACAGAGAAGTCGTTAGCCACCACTGCGAGTTTCGTCATTATCATCAGCCTGTATCAGTCCTCTACTGAACATGGGGCTCTCCAAACTTACGCTAGAAGACCCGGTCTTCCTTTCGCATCCAGTCAGTCCAAGCCAGCGAACTTCTTTAGGTCGTCGGTTCGTCTGTCTTCCTTGTTGACAACATATTACTTACTAACTTTTACACGCAGCTTCGCCCGTTTTGTATGATTCTTATAAACTACTTTAGTTGAACAGCTGTCCCGCGCAACTTTGTCTGCGTAAATTTTCCCCGTTTTAGCCTCATCTTTTATTGCTGCTCTGCTCCTATTGGTATCTTTGATAAACGGGCTATCCAACAGTAAAAGAATTTATCAATTTGGACTAGTAGTTCCTGAGATTATCGCGTTCAAACAAACAAAAAACTCTTCAGCTTTATAATATTAGTATAGATGCCCTTCTAATGTATAAATGAAACCACATCACTGTAGAGATTTTTTTGTTGAGTAGTTTCAATAATTATTCCGTTGAATAGTTTTTGCATGAAAGAGCAAAACAAACTTTTTGATGTGATGTGATTAGAAGTCAACCAGAGTTTATTTAAAGCGCTGTCTATGGTTCTACTACTGTTTAGTTGATGTCTTGTTTTGATAGCGTTTCGGAAACTGGGTGTAAATTTTACACCGTTAAAACACGTAGTACAATGTACCAAGATATTTTTTTATTTACGTTACACCGGTGGACACCATAAAAATCATTGTCTCGCGTCAAAATGACCGCTTAATTGTTAATTTTATGATGCAAAGCGATAGACTATCATTGAGTTAATATTTTAACACGATTATTACTAGACTTGTTCCAGTCACTGTTATTACAAAGCTAGTTATTAACGCCACATACAGTTATTTACAAACGTCTTAGGTCTCTCAGGATAAACTTGTTTTAGATGATTTATTCCATGAGATATTATCAACTTTATTAAATGAAAAATACACAATTTACACATATGTATTAATGGTCTTTAAAAGTGCCCAGGGACGATCCAAGATATTTACCAAAAGCATTCGTTTACCTATTGTTTTTCAAACAATAACGATGATAGAAGATACGCGAGCCCCGTGGGTCGATTGCATTTTTGTACTCGAATAACACCACCGTCAGTTGAAATAAAACTCCTAAGTAAATTCGAAATGTCTATTGCATAATTACATTGCAATTCACAACTAATAAAGCATTGTTAAACCCTTTTGTAACCGAACAAAACTTTCACCTCTACAATTCTAAGAGATAAGAACAGAATCGGTTACACAGAATCATTTTACAAAACAATAAAATAGACAATTAGAACCTGTAAGGCAGTTCTATAGAAATATTATTCAAGTTTTATAACTCAAAGGGTGCACAATAGTTGGTTGTGCAAGTTGCAGGCTTGCCTCGGCCCGTGTGGGCACACCGGCCGGTGTAAAATTATCGTCCGAGCGCCGACATCAAAGGCACCGCCACCCTTTGTACTCGCCGACCATTGTCTCACACATGTTGTTTTAATACTCTTAATTTCGTGTTGTCATGTTAAAAGTTTATTATACCTTTGTTAATGCTACACAATTTTGAATCTTATTGTTTGGAGATTTGGGGCTTAGTAAAAAATTAGACTGTGACTAGAAATTATCGCTCTATGATTTTAATCGAAAGTTATTTTAGTCAGTTTGTGATCTTTTGTTGTAGACATAGGGGTTAGTTTTGCTTGTGAATGTGTTGTGACTTTTTGTCGCACTTTTTTTTAGTGTTTATTGCGGGGCTTAATAGCGGAAGTGTTAAAAGGGTTCAGTGATTGAAACTGTAGAGGGTGTCTTTGATGGGTGCTCTATTAATACAGCGCGCGTGTGGTGCCGGCACTAGGGACACCTCCCGCATGTGGACACGCTATAAAGTGACAAATTATTGATAGCATCTGTCGGCCTCATAAAAAAGCCCAAAGTTGCACATAGGTACTAGGTATTTTTCTGCGACAGTATGACTGCCTCTGTGGTCGTGGGTTCGATTCCCACACGGGACAACCAATTTGTGTGATCAACAAATTTTTGTTCCGTGTCTAGATGTACTTTGTGTCCATGACTTGTATGTTAGTAAATACGAGTACTCCGCGTTTTAAAAAAAAATAAAACAATTTTTCATATTTTTACAGTAATTAGCAGGTTGAACTAGCAATAGGAAGGCAACATTGCTCGTAGAACCTATAAACCAATGGATAAAAAAGGTTCTCGAGTGGCAAACAGGACTTGAAAGACGCAGGGTGTACTAACCTCCTAACAGATGGGCCGACGATCTGAACTAAGCAAACAGGACCTAATGGATAGTTGTGGTTGTGACCCAGGATCGCTAAAAGTGGAAACGACTGGGGAAGATCTTTGATCATCAATGGGCGTATGTCGACGCTTTATGTAAAGCAATGATTACAAAATTTTCATGTCTCTAGATTTAGGTTAAATCACTTGTTATAATTTCATTGACTGATTGCGGACCCTCTTCATTAGACATTTTTGTGCATACTATCTACTTACTACAGTAACACGGAGCAATAGGAAAAGCATGTGAAGAAAAGAACTAGAAAAGCACAAATACAAAAAAAAAAAAAAATTGGAACGAAGTTCCTTATCGGGCGTTGCGAAAGGGGGCTAGACGGAAAAAATTAAGACCAAAAGTTGTAACGACAATTTAAGACCAAAAGTTGTAACGACACTTTTTTTTATCACAAAGTGAATTTAATTTTATTTTAAAAATATTTTTTTGTATAATTAATCGAAAGAAACTTCGTTACATCCGGGTGTTCCTTGACACCTTTCAAGTTTTTAATTATTTTTGTAGTTGTAGGATGTAACCGATTTAATAACTAACTTTTATCACTATTGTCAAGTAGGTATTGAAAATTTGATAAAAGAATGGCAGCTTTTTTAATATTACAGTCATAATCATGTTATACCTTTTTGAAATGCATGAGATAAGCCTTTAATTTGATACCCATATCGCAGTATTCAAAACAACTTTTTTTTCACATCTCTTTTTTCTGACATCTCACAGCCGCCATAATTGTTTTTTCTCAAACGTCACATATCTAATAACACTTGGGCGATCAAGACTAACGAATCTTAATTGTAACTAAGAATCTAACGACCTAATTGTAAAAATCCGTTCAGTGGATTTTGAGATATCAGGTAATAAAGAATATTACATACATACATACAAGATACGCGCGAAAAACTTAACCTGTAAAAAGAAAAACTGTATCTGTTGCAGGTAGTGCCTTTTAGACTGGCTATCTATGTTATTCCAAAGCTTCAATAAGATTTTATCAGTTAGTTGTTGGACATAGACTAGCTCTACCAGTTTACGCCTCGATGCCCGGTCCACTATCCACATTCAATTAATCTCAGCGAATGTCTTTAGGTCGTCGATTCATCTGGCTCGGGGTTGTTCTTAACTTAACTTTTACTGAGGCAAGCGGTCTTTACTCAGTCTCGTTTGCCATATTATATAGTGTAATATAATTTAAGCACGCTGAAGTGGGAATGGGCTAGCTATATCCTCAGCAGATAGATATGGCTAGCCCATTGCCACTTCACAATGCCTAACTTGCGAGCTGATAATGCCTGATGTCGGCAAGCTTACTTTGTAATATTAATACTTTATATAACAAAGGGCAAAGCCAATTATTCCTCTCCTAGCTCCCATTCACAAGTCCAACTACTAACATTCTAATTGGAGGCTTTTTTAACACAACCACGCAAACTGTTATGTGAACACAATAACATTTATAATAGTTTGAAACGTTTAACAGCCCTGACGAATTTCACACTCGACAACACTGTCCGTTCCCAACATCGCTTTGTTGTAAGATGTGGTATTTAGCATCATAATACTTCGTATATCCCTTTATTTTATTCATTGGGTTTTAAACTTTAGACACATGAGTTTAAGGTTGCCTTTAATGGTTGTAGAAGAAGTGGTAAAGTTTTATACTGATGACTGAACTTGAAACTGTTGGAAGTTGCGCGTATGCCCAAGAGTAGTAGAGATACAGTCTTATAATAAATGTAGTACTCTTAGGCATAGGTAGATCTACTTACTATCGATAAAATGTCAGTTAACATCAATGAGGTTTTATAAAAATGTTAAACGTCATTGTTTAACATCAAGTACCTAATTTAGTAGGATAACGCGTGGTCAAGTTGAAAGAACTATGTATTTCAATTGTTTTAGAATTGCGCCAGATGGTTTTCCAAACGGGAATATAACTAGCACAGTTCAATAATAGACGCGCCATATAGCGTCTGGAAGCTACACTAGAGCTACTGCGATGTAGAATCGGTACAGTCGCTAAATCGATATTTAGATACAACGATCGAAATGCAGAATGTTGTTAATATAACGGTATGTAAGTATGTATTTGCCATGTACTTCGTAATAAATAAAATCGTAGATGCAAATTTAGGAGATACGACGCAACGCAACGATAACTTTTTGACGATGTACCTTGTCAAGGAGGAATTCTATTGATTGAAGGTGCGATTTTACATAACTGCCGTAGATATCTGAAACATTGCTGTTAAGTCTGTGGGCTTATGTTTTGTCTATAAGAAGTATGAACCCAGAATCTTATGTATCACCTTACATACTCATCATGGCAGTATTCAAATCATGTGAAACACAAAAGACGAGTAGGTACTTCAGCAACAAATCAGTGTAGTGTGGTAGTATTATGTAAGCGTACGGGGCACCTGTCAAACAAGCTGCCTATGAATAATGCAGCGTCGCGTTGTGAAGCGTCGGCGCATTGTCACGGGCGCCATCGGTCACAGGGTTGCCACTCGTCATACCCATTGACGCCCGAAGAATATTTCCAAAGCAAATTTAAGGCTTTAATTTAAAAAAAAAAATGTTTTATTATTCCCTTATAAGTACTTAGCAGGCTGTACGTATTGTTTCGTGAAGCCTTTTTCTTTGACTTGGCAGTAATCTAGCTGATTTTTGAGCAAATTTTCGCCAGTGTTTTAATATTTATTGTACACTTTGACTACTCAAAGATTTGGTTTATTGATTTTACATATTATTTCAATGTTTATACATTTCCTCAAGATGTTTCTATTTAAGTACGCGAATACGGAATTTACGTAATATATAGAGGTTTGCCGCCATTTTAGTCAATGTTAATTCTGTCAACGATTTATCGCAAGTGTTATTTGTGCTATGGAACTGCAAATAGAACCAGAATGAGCACTCTTTCTTTTTGAGAGAGACCGTCAATACAACACCTAACCAATATCACCAGTCAGGCATCTTCAACATCAATTTCGATTCGTAGGCTTGCTTTATCCGAAAAAGGCAACCCTGTAGATCCCACGCAGCGTAGTCCCGCGGCTGCTACAGTTAGAATGGTGATGTTTATTGCCTTCACCATTTGAGAATGGACCACCCCGTGGCTTGAAATCACAGGGAGTCGCTCTCGCCCAGGAGAGAATCGTCAATTACTAGATAACTAGAATTATATATCAGGATCCAGACAGGCTCTGTTCTAGGTTCTAGGAAGAAAGATTGCCGCGTCATGCCATAAAAAAAAAGTATTATGATTCGATTTAAAATTGTTAGGAATCGATGTAATTGTCTCTACATTTACTTAGAAGAATCACTTTAATTTCTTGTATTTAATTTTATTCGCTTTTTCTTGTTTACAAGTAAAGATACCACAAACAACAAAGTTTAATGATACCGTACGAAAATAAAAATAAAAACAAAAACCATAATTATTGCTCTACTACCAAAAAAACTATAGACTATTAATGACAAGAACCTGTATCTATTGTCAGAGCAGAGTGTCGGACGCCGCGGGAGGTTGCGTTCACACCTACTCGTGCACAGTGTGACGTCTGTGTGGGGATGCGCCGGCGCAGACATCGGTAACAACAGTGGAACAGCGCTGCACCTGCATTGGGCGCTGTGCCACTAGTGTTATTTACGACATGTTTATTTAATTAGTAAATCTGACACGAACCGGGGAAAGATTAGGCACAGGACCGACGGCGACGGCTTAACGTACTCTCCGAGGCATGGAGAGGTCTGACAGTGTTCAAAAATGGTCACCCATCTATAGACTGACAGTGGTAACATTGTTTAACTTCGCAGACATCTCAATCTGCTCGATCGCCATGAATAATCGCATTGAATATGAATAATAATATGCGTGTACCTATTTATTCTTTAACTTTATAAGGCATATGAGTTGGTTGGGCTGTTTGTTTGATCGTGCTAATCTTTTAAATCATAGGCTACTTACTTATGATGAAGTTGTATTGTACAAATGTTGATTAGCGCTTGAAATATTATTAATGCGCGGTTTCTGAAGATCCTACGATTAGCTATTGTTTCCATAAAGTTAGGGATAAGATAAACTTCTTGTGACAATATGGACAATACGTTTCTGAGCACAAAATGAATCGTTCAATAGCTGTGGAACCGATAAACAGTTGTAATTTTAGCCGCTAGGTAGCTTTACCAAGAGGTCAAATCTAAATGTTTGTTACTAACATTTCTCAATATTTTTTAATTCTGTATATCAAAAATCATTGTCAAACTAATTAACCGTCAAATTTTACAATTTGATTTGCTATATACTTAGATATGTCCGTAAACTTTTGCGACTTGTGCACTTTATAGATTTTTTTAAACTACGGGTCTTAATCGCGTGAATATATTTTAAAGGCTAAATACCTTTATTATATTGCACGCCGTTTCGACCGTATTGCAACGGCCGAGGTCACGGGTAGTCTACCCGTGTAAACGGCCGTTGCAATACGGTCTACACTCTCTACAGTCTGTAGATAAACTTTCAAGAAAAGTAGCTCAGAAACTGAGCATAAGACAGGTTTTTAAAATTCTTAATGCAAATTTTACACGATCACCTTACATTATGAAAGTGTTCTTTTTGCTATGGTCTGTATAATAATACTATACAGACAGACGCATGAGGTCGTAGGTTCGATCCCCACCCAGGATAAAACTTTGTGTGATGAGCACGATGGTTTATTCTGTATCTGGGTGTTATTTATCTATAATATGTATGTATTTAGAAATATATAAGTATGTTTATCAGTTGCCTGGTTTCCATAGTACAAGCTCTGCTTAGTTTGGGATCAGATTGCGTTGTGTGAGTTGTCCCTAGATATTATTATTATATTATAATAGAAAATAGCTTAAAAATGTACAATTACTCGCGTTCACTGAGTGATAATCGGCTTTTGATAAACGGACGTTGCTATTGTGCAAAAAATATTAAAAACTAGCTGACCCGCGCAACTTCGTCTGCGTAAATTTTCCCCTTTTTTGCAACATTTTTCTTTGCTGCTCCGCTCCTGTTAGTCGTAGTGTGATGTTAAATAACCTATCGATAAATGAGCTATTCAACAGAAAATATTTTTTAAATTCGGACTAGTAGTTCCTGAGATTATCGCGTTCAAACAAACAAACAAACTCATCAGCTTTATGATATTAAGTATAGATGAGTTTCGTTGACCGGATTTTGTAACTTGGGCTTGGACTTCAGGCTATTTCTGTAAATAAAACTATTTATTTAAAGACTTAAATAAATAGTTTTATTTCCTGAAGTCCAAACTTATATAATAAATAACTATAGGTATATAATAATAACTTATATAATAAATAACTCTCTCATATATACGACTAAGTAAGCCCATTACCTAATGATGTTTGTGTATTCTGTATTTGAGTTAGCTTGAGGTCTGGGGAAGGACATAGGTTACCTTTATCTATCTGAATGACGGGCAAGAAGCTTAGAAGAATGTTGTTGACAAATTTTGAACCTTCGTTTGATCGATATGTTTGATTTGGGAAACAATTTGGATGGAAAAAAGAAAAATGGGGTTTTTACGAAAAACACATAAACAATATAAAAATAAATGAGCCGAATTGGTTCAATTGTTCTCGGGTTTTGGATAAATGACACAGCGATTCAGTAATAAATATAACACCCTAGCTGTACCGCGCAACTTGGTCTGCGTAAATTTTCCCGTTTTTGCACATTTGAATACATAACAAAATAATAATAAAAATGTGATTATTAAAAAAAAAACAAAATGAAGTTAGTCGGCAGTTCCAAGTAAGGTCAAAATAATAAAATATACAACTGTTAAAAAAAATATTGAAATATCTAATTATTCACTTTGGGTGTCATAAACAATAAGTTATCGTATTCCTTTATAAGGACTACTAGCTTCAAACAATTTATATACCATTTTATAAGCACAAAAACGCCAGTTTTAATACATACCCGTTGATAAATGTAATCATTAAGTATACTAGACGAAGGGGAGTTTCCATATTTGTTTTTCAGCTGTCCGGACAAGTACTTAGCTACGTTTGAAATTGTAATTTCCCAATTTATATGAATAATTTTGAAGTGGTACGTGTAAATAAAGGGATGATAAGCATTTTATGTTAGGTGTAACGATCAAGTACTGGGTCCTTATTCACTATCTTTTTTTCGTTTTCGCGTTAAGCCCGCGCTTTTAACTGTCAATATCTTGACATAATGGTATATAGAGAGCTGCGCTTAGAAATGCATCGCGCATGCGGACATCTTTGAGCGCACCGCGCATGCGCGAATACGCGTAGGCTTGCCGCGAAAACATAGTGAATAAGGACCCTGAAATCATTTTCGATTTAATTGCGACTTGGTTTTCGTGACCTACCTAGTTATAGTGACTATTTATATTAACTTGTGGGATGCCTAATAATCTAAATTATACCATAGTTCAATTTTAGAGTTCTGTAGCCAAAATGGCAAAAACAGAAACTTTATATTTTTGTCATGTTCGTCAGTATGTCCCAGGCATTTTGCTCAAAAACTACACTTTGATGAAATTTGGACATCTTTGAGCGCACCGCGCATGCGCTAGTTAGCACGGAATTGCCGCGAAAACGGAAAAAAGAACGTGTTAATAAACTTTTGCGATTTGTACACATTATAAGATTATATATAGGTACTACATGTCTTAATCACTTGAATAATTTAAGGTATAATACCTTTTTTATTGCCCGACGTTTCGACCGTATTGCAACGGCCGTGGTCACGGGTAGTCTTCCAGTCCAGTCTATAAGGATAAGGACCCTCTCCATATACCTAAAGGAACATACTACACAAATGAAAATGTGTTTTTTCTTTGTTATTTTGTCTATTTTCTTTAGCGAAGACGGCCCCGAGATACATTAAGGTAGGTAAATATATCTAGGCTAGAAGATGATATAATATACCTACATTATTCCTACAATAAACATTCAAGAGAAACCGTTAACAGCGTTAAGGAATGTTTAATAACCATTATAATTCACAGCTCAAGAAAAATAAGTCATAGGATCTAATAATTCTACATCAGCTCGTCCGCAAAAGGAAAAACTTCCAAATAAAATACTCGAGAAATTATTTCCTCTTAAGTTTCGCACACATTCGCATCTTCAAATTTTAAGTTGATAGCGTGTAGGGCGCAGTTTTTATGGCGCGCGGCCGAACAGCGGCGTGCGTTCGTCATAGTTTTTACGTCACCGCGCTCCGTCGACATTCCCATCAAATTATACTGACAGTGTACACTAACCATCACTTGAGTGAAATACGGGATTGTCTGATTGATATTTTAATCATTCAAAATTTCGCCTGAATTCGAATCAAATATTTGTGTAGGATTTGTTGTCTTGCTGCTTCGTATGGGAGAAAAGGACTAATTATCTTTTTTCCTTTTAAAAATAGCATACGATTTCCCTTTCTTTAGATGCACCACAGCACAACCATGGTAAATTGCATAAAGTAAAGTTATCAAAATGTCACATAGTAATTATTGTTTTTAAACCTTCGCGATTTTTATACATATAAGATATATTTCGGGATTTAATCGTGTGAATTATTTAAAGGTACCTTTTATTTACCCGACGTTTCGATCGAATTGTACCGATCGTGGTTGGGGTTGACCCGTTACGATCGAATCTTCGGGTAAATAAAAGGTTCGTACCTTTAAATAACTCACGCGATTAAGTCCCGAAATATATCTAATATGTCACATGTCGATCGTGATTACGCTGCAGAACACTAAACTCTTTGAGTTTAACACTAAAAGATAAACAAGATTATATTATATAGAAAAGAAGACTTGATAGCCTTGGTATTTTCGGGTTTCGTCCTACCCGTAGGTTGCAAATTGCACTTTTCAAATTTATGCTGTGCGGTAACGTAACATTTGCATGGGCATGCATTGCCAGGAGATTTGGAGTTTCAAGCCCCCCGAAATGCGAGCGACTCGCACTTGGCCGGTGTTATTTATGAACTCTGAATTGACCACAGATTCCCCCTGTCGCCCTGTGCCCTTTATAATAATCCTGGGGTATTGACTGGCCTGTTGGTTAGTGACTCTGACTGCTAAGCCGGAGTCGTAGGTTCGATCCCCACCCAGGATAAAACTTTGTGTGATGAGCACGATGGTTTATTCTGTGTCTAGGTGTAATTTATCTATAACTAGCTGTGCCCCGCGGTGTTACCCGCGGTTTGAGCCTATGTGTTAATCCAGGGTGTCAGCTAACTCCATACCAAGTTTTATTAAAACCGCTCCAGCCATTTAGACGTGAAGAAGTAACAAACATACACACTCACATACTCACAAACTTTCGCCGTTATAATATTAGTGTGATATGTATGTATTTAGAAATATTTAAGTATGTTCAACAGTTGTCTGGTTTCCATAGTACAAGCTCTGCTTAGTTTGGGATCAGATAGCGTGGTGAGTTGTCCCAAGATGTTATTATTATTATTATGGTATTCCCATGAACGTTCGGTGTCATTATCCTATCTCTCCCGAATCAGTTCCAGTTGGTGGTCACCGTACACGCTCAGCCGTCCTCAGTTTTTGCTAGTCGCTGGCAAATTCATTTAATTGTGTCTGCAACCCCGGGACGCGCGAGACTCGCGGTAATTGCGCAGCTTTCGCAAATAGGCTTTTTGGCTTCACTCGTAAGTGCCACTGGAGATGGTGGCAGGAATGGACGATAATACATCTGCTGTGATTACTACTGAATTTCTTTTGAAGTATTTATTTGTTTATGTTAAAATAAGTCTATACTAATATTAAAAGCTAGCTGACTTGCGAAACTTTGTATGCGTCATTTTTCCCCGTCTTTGCAACATTTTTTATTGATGCTCAGCTCCTATTGATCGTAGCGTGATGTTATATAACCTTCCTCGATAAATGGACTATCTAGCACTAAAATATTTTTTCAATTCGTACAAGTAGTTCCTGAGATTATCAAACAAACAAACAAACTCTTCAGCTTTATAATATACTCATTTAAAATACTAATATTATAAATGTGAAAGTTTAGCTGTATGAATGTTTATCATTCATTCACATCGTTTACTACATTAGATTCTGAGTTGGTCGGTATTTTTAAAATTAAAAATTAACTTGAAATCTACTTATCCCCTCACAAATTGTCAAAGATTCTGGATTCGCGCCTGACCTGACCGTAGTGCTGAAAAATATAATCAATACTTTTTGTACTAAATAGATATATCGATCCTATTTTAGTTATGAGTGTGGCGGCACATATCACGCAGAGCTCACAGTCGCCACTCGTCCACGGTTGGTAGAACATCGCGTGACCTGCCTGTCATTTACATTATACCTACATATATAATTGCAAAAACAAACCATAGAACCACACCACACAACACACGCACGCCATGGCGCAGCTGCTACTTATATATCTCATTTATTATGGTATTGACTAAAGGGATCATTGTTGTCGTTTTAATTTGTATTCCCCCTATGTGTGAAGTAACTGCTATTAAAATGTTGATAGGTATCATTCAGGCACATGTTTTTGGTAATGAACGATGCACTATGAAGTACCAGTACTTTGGCCAATATTTAAACACATATAATTTTTATCTTTATTGTAAGTAGATGCTCTTAGTATGTTGTACCCACTAAGACAGATTTTATTTTATCTCATGTCTCATTTGCATCAGTCCTTTATGCATGGTATATTGTATACTAGTGGCAACACCTTACCTCCATATCAAGATTATAAACATTCACACATTGTAAAATTGACAATTTGAAAAGAGTGGCCGCGAGTTTTGTTGCCAGGTTATTTTCTTCGGCTTTACCTATTGTTTGCGAACTTGGCATTACATGTAACATGTAGAATCCCGACGTATCATAAGAGTTGTTTTGCATCCAAACTGAATAAAGAATTTTAAATTATTTTATTTGAAGTTCACCACTGTATTTGTATGTATTTGGATTATAATAACCAACTTTTTTTTCCCTCAGTGTGTATTTGCAATCAGTCCTAAGACTATGAGCAAATCTGTTCTGTGATGTTGTCATGCGTAGTGGTTTCCCATTGAAAGCATCTGCTCATCAGCTGCCCAGAGCTTCTGCCGATTTTCCAGCTCTAGGATAAGATGATGTTTTAGTCGTCTCTCATACTGGTCCATGTTAAGTTGGCGAGCGAGTTCGTTAGGGTGACGGATTAACCGCTCTTTGTTAATGACAAACTGACACAGTGTAAATAAAATCATTAAACTAATCACTCATCTTTATCCTAGGGCTCAACATCATTGCTGTTAATCAATGATGCTTTAAAATAATGTAACCTACATTATATCAGTAATTGTAGGTCGTTAATATGTTCAATTTTTTAATACAGATATTTTAATGCGACGCGCGTTGAAGTCTTTTCTTAGAACCAATGTTACTATACATTATAAATCTGTTTTTCTAATATTATTATTACTCAAAATATTATTATTACAGAGAAACATGTAGTAAAGTTTGACGGTTCAGGAGAAATGCATCAATTGATTCTATAATAGGTACGTCATATCGTTCGTTGTACATATATGACACACTATTTACAATACATTTTGTAATTGTCTAAGGAAGAACTCAAAATAAATACTTAATAATAAAAGAAGTTGCTTATATTTATCCATACTGTGTTTACATATTAGATTTATGCTAGGACTAGCTGCATCCCTTGACTTGGTTCACTTAAAGTTTAATAAAAATGTGTGATTAAATTGCAGAGTTCACTTAAAGTTGCTTTTCTGAATTTTATCGTAATTAGTTAAGTATCTAGCCCATGTTTAATAATATAAACGCTGTGAGTGAAATTCCTAATAAAATCTGTTCAGTCGTTACATTCATTATGACGAATCGAATGACGTCGTTACACGTGCAAAACCGCGAATATGTCAATTTTTAATATGAGACTCGCAGTTTTGCACGTGTAACTACGTCATTCATTATTTGATTCTCATTCATTGAGAGTTTATGCCACTTATCTAGGGAGCAAGACATTTATTCGTTTTATTGGGTTCGATTCTCTCGTGAGACAGAAATTGTAAGATTCATAAGCATTGGTTCCGAGTTTAGGTGTACTTTGTGTACTTACATTGTTTGTATGTTTACAACACAAGGTTTACGCTGTAGTACAGGAGTAGTCTTTCTAAAAATAACTCATAATTAGTATTGCTAATTTTGGCCATTTTTGACTGCCCAGTGGTGGTGCAAGGCATAAGGTCACGCGGCCAAACACTTATGCGTTGGACCGATCAAATAAATGCAGCATTAAATGGTCCACTTCATAAATGTACAAGAATACCCCAGTAAGAGAAGAATGATGACAACAAAGCGGGGGTAGCCTAATGGCTAAGGCATCGGTCTCGCAATCGTGAGGTCGCGGGTTTGAATCCTACCTATTATACTACCGACGTGAACCCACTCCTAACACAAGCCTTTGAGCTTAGCTGGAGGGGTTAATAAGATTGCTAGTAATGTGGGACTCAATCCCACATTGCTAGTTATCTTTATATAAAAAAACTTATTAGGCGTGTCCCCAACCGTGCCAAGATAACCACGACCAAACCGGGCCTTCTTCTCTTCGTTACACTCTGCAAAAAGTGTAACGATGAAGGCCCTGCAGGCCCGCAGGCCTAGGAAACGTTGGCATTACGGTTGAGAAGATGCGGGCGAAAAAAGTTCCAGACATGGAGCTTCGCATGGACCTTTGCTTGGCAGTAGGACAGTACATGATAAAAAATATACATATATCCTGCGTAGTTGACTAGTTACTGATGAAATTGGCCGACGATCCGAAATTGGTTAGAAAACCATTATTATTACACTAGCTGTCCCGTGCAACTACGTCAGCGTAAATTTTCTCCGTTTTTGCAACATTTCTCATTGCTGCTCCGCTCCTATTGGTCATAGCGTGATGTTATATAGTCTATAGCCTTCCTCGATAAATGGGCTATCCAACAGTGAAAATTTTTTTCAATTCGGAATAGTAGTGTCTGAGATTACTGCGTTCAAACAAACAAATAAACTCTTTAGCTTAATAATATTAGTATAGATAGCACGTTTGGTCAAGCAATTGTCTGCCATCAAACCACCGCTTTAGGTGATCAATGGCGGTGCCGTAACCATCATCATTTAATATTCGGTCAGCAGGACGGTCTTCCTGTCAAACAATTGGGTGATATTTGCATTTGGCGGGGATCGAACCCGCCATATCTGACGTTTTAATTACGATTCCGGACTGTATGCGAGCGAGCTGGGGTGGTACTGCAAGCGGAACGTCAATAATATATAGTAAAATCTACCTGTGAAAAGTATTTGATGAATTGTTTATTTTGTGTAAACATTTTTGCTTTGTTTTTCTTTTTAATATCGTCGTAATTTGCGCTGATTGCTACGGTACATGTATACATTATTACTTTAGAGTCAATAAGTTAAAAGTGCTAGTTTTCGGTAATTTAAAACTAGTTTTTTTTTATAGGTTTATAATAGCTAATAGAAGATTTTTATACTTGGGGGAATGGAGTTAAAAAAATGGAACATCTCTTGGTATCACTTTAAATTGACCAATGTATCATGTTACCAATAGAGCACGTTAAAATACCGTCTAATTCTTGACTAGTCCAATTCCAACTATATCGAATTTGTTATATGAAAAATACAAATATACCGTGATAGTCCAAATGAAAACCTAAGTTGAAAATGGTTAAAAATGGGGATATGTATTCTTTGAAACGCTGTTTGCTTGCAGTAGAACCACAGGCCTCACCCCACAGTCCACGCATGCGTCCTTAATTAGGCATTCCGGCGGCGTCCGGCCGGCGTACGCGCACCGTGCAGGCGGCGCCTTTGACACCGCCTCGCGCCGTCTCGCTCACACAATGCAACTATTCATACCATCTCACCAACATAACCTGGCCTGAACCCCTCTTTCAATATCAAACACCGTCTCTTACTTCGAAAGATCAATCTATAATGGCATTGATATCTTAGAAAGATACCAAAAATATCATTGGAGTTTGAACTCTACTTAATGTATATATGGTTAATTTTGGTTTGTTTTGTTTGTATGTATCAAAGGTGTTATTGGAGTGATGTAATGAAGGGACCTAATTGTGTATTCTACTTGGGACTGAGACTGAAAGATAGAAGTTTAAGTGAAAGGGATGTATTGTTGCCTCTTTCGAACCATTTCAGGCACTGAATGAGACATGAAAAAATCGCAATCATAATCTCATTGTTGTAGTTAAGATAAAAATTGATAGTAAATCAAATTTGGCAGCGATGATGCATTTTGTTGGAGTATATCTTCCAAAAGAATTGGCGATAAGGAGATGTCGTCTTAATATGATTATGAAGACCCTAGCATCACCGGCATCCCTTTTAAAAGCATACAGCAGTCTGGCGAGCTGCTGGCGTTCTATGAGGTTGGCTGGAATTATAGACAAATAAGTGCTCAAGCACAATTTATCATGACAATCAGGAAGCTAATGTGACTTTCTTACTCGCCCAGGAAAACTAATTACATTAATGAAGACGACTTCTTTTCTTTTACCTTTTTATTCATTTTAAATTAGTAACAACTCATTTAAATACGAACGTTTGCCCCTGGTCTCCTGGAGTCTTTGAGTAGAAAATACAAAGGTATATCTTATTATTTCTGTCTTTTGTGAACGTTTTTCTGGCCTAATATCAATATTTAATAGTTTATTTTTTATTTAAACTCTTTGAAAGGGAGTTTCTATTAGAAAATAGGAGGAGGGAGTTTACATTTAAATCTAAACTCTAAAAAGGTGCTAAGTTAGCTCAGTAACTTTGTTTTTAGAGTCTTTTCTAAAACAAGAATTCCATTTTCCTACGGTGTTGTGCGATGATGGGCTTGGCCCATCCATGAAAATGGATTTTAAAAAAAGAGAACATTTTTTTTGCCACTATTTTGTCTCAATCGTCCTAGAATAAGTGACACCGTTGCCATCAAAGTAATGGTGTCACTTATCCTAAGCACAGATAATATAATACTATACTAGTATCCTAAGTAAGCCAGAAGACCTGGAGGCCTACTCTAATTCAATGAAAACGAAGTTTCGATCAAAAATGAGGTGGTAATGAAACATCTATTTAATCCACTCGTTCCAGAAAATCGTCTATGAGTTCGAACGTCTTGTGGATAAGCACAATGTATTAGTATAGCCCCTTAAACTTAAGAAATTTAAAAAATACTGTTTCCGTCATCACGATTTATGTGATAATCTTTTGTTATAGTCTCTCTAGCAGAAAGCGAATAATTAGGTATAATTAGGAAAACAAGTACCTACTCTAAAAAAACAAAACTTATAGTTTAATACCTAAGTACAAAAACTAAATTCGTAATTTAATTTCACAGCACACGCAAATTAAATTATATTTGTATATAAAGGGACAATATAACAGCGGGTGAATAAATTATCCTCGATGAATAAATTACAATTTATGAATTGTTTTCGATTTTCCATGTATCATCTTGGTTTAAACTTTGTTCTACTTAGCAATAACGCCGTATTTGGCATAGACTGACAATCTTGGAAATAATTTAGCCAACTTATGTTAGAGAAATCTTAAGAACTGTTACTTTAAACTGCGATAAAGCTGTGGCGTACTGTTTCTTCATCAGACCGCGTACCTACATCGTAGTAATATCCAAGCTTTGTAATAAAATGTTTGAACCTCTCAATTACCCAACACTTTTATTGCAGCAATTTCGTAAAATAAAATCCAACCTCATGGGCAGATACACTTAATTTTATACGTTCTTCATTGTTATTTCCATCTCTCTCGATCACCAATCGAAGACAGAGACGGCTAAAATTACTCCCACTGATTGCAGTGAGCCGTACACGAATTAGGCCCTTTTCGTTTTTTTCTTTTCATCTTAATGCCCTGTTCATGCGTTCAGACCTTTTATCGGAACATATGCATGTTTCTGAACGCACCGGCCGACCGGTTTCGTTCCTTTGCCTTTGAATTGAAACGCCGCGCCGCGTTCGAAATTCGAATCAGTTTGCGTCGAGCTATAGACGGGTGAGGACGCGCGCTCCGTTATAAAAATATAAAATAATGTTTACGATTTTCCAGTGTTTACTAACAGTGAATTTGTGACTGAACTATTTGAATATGACTTGATATACTTCCTAGTGCTATTTATTTTGTGAATAACATTACATTATGGCTCGGATTTTTTGTTTTTTCCTGTTTGTGTGGCTGGTGTCTGCTGACCAGGAAGAGATGGAAGGTGGCAAGTGCGAGAGGATCAAGCTACCGTTATGTCAGGATTTGGGATACAATTGGACTGCCATGCCCAACCTGATGGGACACAAAGATCAGAAAGAGGCAGAGGAAGCGGTAAGAAACCTTATAATTTAAAAACAAGAACTTACTGTTTTAAATTAGAAAAGTTAAGCGCATACTTAAATTCAAGAATAGTAATGACATTGATGTTAATGAAGTATTAAATAAACACATGTCCTATACACTGCTTAAAGAGTTTTTAGATAAAAAATATTACTTTTGAAGTAACAGATGCAAATTAAAACATTAATTAGAAACAAAATTTAAATGGCAGTTATCGTAGTACAATTTCCTGGCGGCGATTTCTCAGAAATGATTAACTTTAAACTTAATTACAGTAACAAAAAGATAATTGCAAATGTTGAATGAGTAAAAAAAGCATTCGTTAATGGAATTAACGATCTTGTCCTACATGCAGCGGGCTGTATAATGTGTCAGCGATCTGTGTCATACGATAGGTCAGCCTATTGTTGTCATTTGATTTACGATGGATAGCTGAATAGGGTTTATGGTTTGTAACAGATACTAACTGTGTAATGCCCTGTTCACGAGGGTCGGTTCACTTTGCTACTATACTGTCTAATGTGTCGAAACTATAAAGGGTGCTTCCTACATTGTCAGTTTTGTCCGATGTCGTTTCACACGGGAATGTGTCTTCTATTTAATATTCTCGTTCGAGTTTGCTGACTTCGTCGTTGTCAGATTGCCAATTCAGATTCGCAACGTTATTTTCTACATTAATTTTAGATATGTCCTCTTTATTTTTTTTGTCTTTATTTCAAAAAACTTGCCGCTTCTACATTTGGACATTAAAACATAAAATAAAACGAGGTAATGTTGTAAAAAGTTGATAATCTAATTCTGGTTCCATATAAAGTGTTCGGCATTGTTTACGTGATAAATAATAAAGTGTGGGCGTCGAACGACAGACGTGTGCGATAACGGACGGCAAATAGCTGGTCTTATCACGCGGCACATCAAAGGCACGATCTTAAATCGCGCCGCTAGCTTCACCGCTCTACTCCGTTTCTACAATACACCTGTTTAAAGTTCCGGATTAGCTCTGAGAATTGGCGAACTTGTAATGATAGGATTAATTAGACAAATTGAGGCTGCGCTGAGAATAGATAAAGTAATCCCTCTATGGCGCCCCCTCGCTTGTAATCCCGCTTTCAACGTTGTAAATATGCGATATTGCAAATGACACAGGATTAATAACGTTAGCATGGAGCATTAAATCAATAAACACACTACCGGCACTTTCATGCGTACAATCGCGTGCGTCGATGCTGATATCTTTACAACGGCATAACGCAAGAGTAACCATTTATTTTTATTTATATCCCTTATCGAATCGCTGCTATCATTGCCTTAAGTGCCGATGTGTATCGGTTAATGCCACTTTATCGGCGGCATCGCTTTAAAACTCAATATATCTGATATCTTTAGTTATATATGAAATTTGCTAAGCTGATAGTGCAAGACATAGATGTTTTGTTAACATTTTTTTTTCTCTATGGTTGGGTATACTTAAATTTGAACTCTGTATTAATATTTTCGAAATTGGTTTTTAACTAGCTGGCTCTTAATTGATAGATAAGTGGTCTATTAGCATTCTGATTGTCGGTGATTAACTGGGATTCCAAAGCGATCATCTTTTATTAATAATCTTGTAGATTGCGATCATACATCGTTATCGGACAAGTAATATTTTTGTAATAACTCTTAAGACAGTTTTATCGTTTAGCCACTATCATAATTAAAATATTCTCGAGATCACAGGAATAGTACCGTTGTTCACAGCGCTTGTAGTTGCGATCAGATAATTTAGCGGTATTATTTCTATATTCGACTGTCTTTTATCATCATCTGATATTCCACATTCTCTGAAAAACCACGACTAGCAACAGTTATAAACGGTCACGAAGTCTCCGTTCCGCGTGTTTTTATCATCTAAGAAACGATCTCGGCTTTATCGCTCCATAGTTTAGGAATGATGTCGTCACTCAACATAAAAAAGTGTAACGTGTTTCCAGAATTCAGTGAGTCTAACATAACTTCATCTGTATCGCGACTAGAATCTCTCCGGGGCGAAGTGGGCCGGTCCATTCACGAAGATCTCGCTGCTGTGGTCGCTTCCCGCGGACATTCACCTTTAGATTGGGCAATTAAAGTCACATTTCTGGGCCGATGATTTGTTACATGTGTACTATCTTGGCAACATAATTCCACAGCGCCAAAGTGTAAATCGTTTCGATGTTGAGATAAAACATCCTCTAGTAAATTGTTTTCACAAGCGACTTCACGTTTTACATTAACAAATACAATTTCCTCTACATTTTTTTTAGTTACAAATTCTAAATCCCGTACAAACAGTGGTCCAAGGCCAACAAAGACCGGCTTTTAGCTCTCTGGAAGGTGGTAATGGGCCAATTTAAGGCACCCACACGTTTACCTCTCGCTATGAACACCGCGTTAAACTAACAAACTGTTCTGACTCTAAATACGAACGTTATTTGTAGAGTTTATGATGGACTGGGTTGCGATTTGTTACCTACTTCAAAGATTGGGTTGAGGCCAACCGGAATAGCTTTCGAACCACGGTTACGGAATGTAAAACGACCCAGAACGCAATTCGGACAATGGGCTCCAAACTGAAGAACAAAAACAATTGTTAACTTTTTAAATATTCATAAACCTTTTTATGAGTAACAATGAGGTGTTTTGAACAGAATATCTTGATCGCAATAAAACAATAAAGTATTTTTGAAGAAAGATAAACACGTTGCGCGTGTTGATAACCTATTTCCCTACATCGATCGGCGTCTTTGTGTGTAGTATTAAAATTACGGTTGGGTTCTTTCGGGCGATGGGTGATGGCACCAGGTACTAGCACGATGGCGGTACAGCTGTGAGGTGTTATTGAGAAGTCTTCAGAGTCATTCTTTCAACCGGCACCCTATCATTAGCGCAGGTATGTGAGTATAACGCTCCGACATAAAAGGCCCGGTGTCTCGCGTATGAAAGAAAGTTTTTAATGCTGTTAAAATCGTCTTTCGTTATTGTTATCTTCGTTATTTTGGTCCGATGCTTCCCCGAGACGAATTTCATTGGATATCTCATCTGTTTTTTAATTATATTCGTCTGATTTAAGGTTTTTGCCACAATTTATGTGTTTGTTCACAATTACGAGTTTCCGGGTTAGTAAATGTCAGTGGACAAAGGCGCTCAAGACTTATTCTTAATAAATTTTGCAAAAAACTTGATCGATCTTGGTTATTCTTTTAACAGATGCGAAGTAAAATCTTAATTTATACATATGATTGGACTGAGAATCATATTTATTGCTGCGTCGGACCTGTTTTTGAATAACTTAGCACTTTTTATAGTAAAAAAAGGAAGACTTTGTGCGGCCGCCTACCTGAGGTAATTAGGGGAGGCAATTTGTGAGCTGCTCGGTTCGTTTTTGCCGTTTTAACTGCGCAGACGCCGCGGGGCTTGTCTTCTTGAACAACCTCGCCTTGAACATCACATAGTAGAACAACTATAATTGTAGGTTTCAGCTGTGATGTAAAAACGAATGATGTATGCTAAAGGTGTTACGTGATCTTTTTTTCAAACTATGACTTAGCGTAGCAAATATTGTATGACTATGATAAAGTTACATAAGTTTTTAAATACTTTGCCCATTCAACAACGACTTACACATCATCGGTGTTTTTTTATATACTTAATACGTGTTCAAGGTTATAGTTCGAAGCCGTAATGACTAAAATAATGCCAATAATTTTATTGAACAATTTGCCAGACTTCAGACAGTAGCCGCCACATTAGTCACATACTATTCTTCGCTCAAAGGGCGAATATTTCCCAGATTCATTTCAAACTAAAGGTTATTTTAATTACAGAGTAATTGCGCTGTTAACAATCACAAATTACTCGTAATAAAGTCGTAGTTAAGTGCGCTTGCGCCGGGGCACAAGGCGAGCCGCGGGGGGAGGGGTGTACGGCGGCACGATCAAAGGCGCGCGATTACCGCACGATGCGCAAGCGCTTTTATTCGTCTCGTTTTATTGCGCGCTTCGGTGCGTCGACCCGATGCAATCGAGATGCGTGCGGTTCTCGATACCTACTCGATGTGATCCAACGCGAATGAGTATCGATGCCTTTTGATTGCTAGTTTCTTTTTAATTGTTGGTCCGTTTTTAAGCCGTAATTGGCGTGGCGTTGATGCGGTGTACTACAAAGAACTGTGCTGTCTAGCAATAAATAAAACAATTTCTGAATTAGACCACTGCTAATTGAATAACTATGTAGGTAATTTTTTTGTGTCGTTAACAATTCGCTTGCATTTTTTCTAAAATCATACGGTTCTAGAAAAAAATGCAAGCATGCGAGCAATGCTACCTAAACCTTATTTATATTATTGTACCTATATTTTGCCAAAATTGAACTTAATAGAATTTCAGAGCCAGATTATTGAATGGAATTCCTACTTATCCAACTTCTTGCCACCTTCAAACTTAAAACAAATATTTTCCATAAAAGGTACCTCCAAAATCACAAACATATTCACTCATGCATTTAGACATACATGGCAGCCAATCAATTACTTTTTTATATATTTTACGTCCACTTATCATCGATCCGTCGTCATATTAATAAATATATTTTATTGACTACTAAATAACTAAAGATATCATGACTATCATAAAGAAGTCTTCGTTTTTCGTACACTAGACCACCGAACACGCAAATTCCTTCCAAGAACTGCGCAGTACAGTATCCCAAAAATGGCACAGTCACTGTCTGAAGGGGCCCATTGTAGTCGAGTGGTCGAGGCGAGAGGAATGTTGCCCAATTAGTTAGATTCCGGGTTGCATCGTAGCCATCCGACACGCTCACACTATTAAGCCTCTAGGGCTGTGAGGCGGGATAAACTAGATGTTTTACTTATCAAATACTAAGCAATCCATTAGCATATTTCATAAATAAAATGATTAACGTTTGTAAAAGAAAATAGAGCACATAATGAACCTCATAATATGCCAAAATACGACGATAAAATCTTAGAAGATGCCATTTTTATAACTTGATTTAACCTCTTTTCTTCAAGCTATATTTGGACTATAAAATTACAAACTTCCAACTGTATGGTGTCGTGTAAAAAATGCAAAAATATGACGAAAATATTGTAATCTAATCTTGTACTATAATTACATTGACAGTGTTTGAATGGAAACATCGATTCACTATAATAAATACGAGAAAAGAGGACAGAGTTGCCATCCCTAATTGGCACAGATAATACAGAGTGCGGCGGATATACATGCTGCTCGCCTATGGTATCTGTGTAACGTTTAGTTAATGATCTAAGATATCATTCGACGACATTGATTGATAAACATATCTGTAGATAGAACTGATCGCGACAATGTACCAGCTAATATATATATATATATTTTTTATGACAGACGAATTAGTAACTAGAACAGTTTTTATTACGAACAATAGTTTTTGCATAGATATTAGGACCTTTTTATTGGTTTTCAAGTCTTTAATGATTGATAACTTTTAATAAGAATTTAATGTTATCATTATCATAATTGTTGTGTCGTGAATTAGTGATTCATTCTTTCATTACTCATGTTGATATGATTGTGTAGTCGTCGGTCGGTATTCTGCATGCCTCCTTTGATCACAAGTCATTAAACATTCTACAGTACTGTTCATTAGTACTCGTACATGCTGCAATATCACTTCATACCGTAAATAAATAAGCTAATTGAATGAGCATCCAACCGATACTATCGATATGACTGTATAAAGAAACCAATCGATATGGGAATCGAATCACGGATCGCTAAACACGGGTCAGTGATCGAGCGTTTCCGTACAATGTAATCGATTAAAACAGTTAAAAAGGTTAGCGGTATTGGCAAGTATTTAATTCAAACCGTGCCTTTTAGAGGACGGTCGTTGCGAACAGCGCACGCGCATAAATAACCATTAAAAACTGTTTATCTCCGCTCACGACACCGCCGCTTCGTTCTCTTGTCAATTACACTTCCTCCACAGGCGCATACGTTAACTGCCATCCCAGTTGAATGGCTAAAACCTTTTTGTTCACCGCCATCGAGTTTTACATGTGTTTAAAAATAAATTAACTATCAAATGAATAGTAGAAAATGCCGCGACACGAACCGAGTTTAATTTATTCGCTATACTTGTCAATTAACGAGAACTGTCCAGCTAAATTAACATGTATATCTTTTGGTATAAATATCGCATACGATGTAAGATACGGACTAACTCGGCCCTCATTTATTTGCCTCTCGGAGAGTACTTAAAATAAGATAATGAAAAAGGTATTTAATAAATATAAAACTTACGAATTTAATTGCTAAGCTTAGTCGTATAAGTTTTATTCGAATACTAATGACCAACGCTGACTTTTTTATACTTTTCATAAATACATATAACATGTAATACCTATCTTAAAACCTTCGTCAAGAAATTCTTTAAATGATAAAACCGTATCAAAATCATACCTGTTGCGTATTTTAGGCAAACTAGGTGCAAATAACAGACAGCTGCGTATACGACTCTAAGCTATGTAGGCAAGGGATTCCAAAATTTTTAACACAATTGGCAAGAATAATTTTCGAAGCACTTTCTCAGAATTATATTAAGTATATTCTTAATAGTACGGTTAACGTTCTCCCTTTACAATGCTATTAATTGTCCAGCGACTAAACGCGATATGCCAGTGACCGCTAGCTATGAAAATAATGAGTGGAAAGCAATAGAAAGTCATTAGAGCTCCAGTAATGGCCGCCGCTAATCGCCGCAGATGCAATAAATCGAGATTTTTATCTCACTCTACGTATTTATGGGATCGTGAGACTTTTTATTATGACGATTGGAGTTGTCTATGAATATATTAACTGGTATTGCCAGGTGCCAGGGTATGCACGGAATTTTCTGGAGTCTGGCATGTGCCTTGAAAACCCTTGATAAAAAATAACGTGTAGTCTATACTTTAATTATGTATAAAATATTACTATAAAAAATATGTACTTTATGTAGGTGAGATAAAGTACATATTTTTTATAGTAATATTTTTACTCAATAATATGTAAAAGTGCTTAGTCCTACCTGTCTCTTGATTAGTCTTCCTTGATAAACTCGTGGTTTGATTTCGATGTTTTTTGTGTAAAGATAGCTTAAACCCTAGAGAGTGTCACAGGATATTTTTTTATAGTGACAACCGACCTCCTCGCGAGGCGAAGCCGTTTTGATGTTACATTATATTGACTCTATCACATTTTCATTTTTTTCTTACAAAAGGCAATCTTATTAGTTTAAATCAGTAGCTGCCTCTTTTAAAAATCAAATAATGATTGTTTAACCTTCCTGAATCCCAGAATTAAACTATAGTTTCTTTTAGTAAGCTACAAACAAAAGCTTGACGCTATTTCCTAATGTATTAAATGTTTTTCGCATAGAAATATCGCGATTATGCAAAATGTTTTTTGTTATAGACGTTAGCGATTTGTTAATGGCGTCGGTCCGCTTTTTGCTTTGAATATTTTATTTTAATTAGTTATTGTGGGAGTAAGTAGTATGAATTTCGTACATTTTTATGAACGTACTCATTTAGTCGATAATAAATAAGAGGAAATGTGATTTAGTCACGATTGTTTGCAATTTTATTTGTCTCGCAAGTTTATTAATGTCGTCTGCATCACTCAACAAACGGATGTGACATCAAAACGTCAAACTCGTGACAATTAGAGTCCATTTTGAAAAATTATAGCTTTTACGTAACATTTACGTTCAGTTTCGAAGTTTTATTGGCAGAGTTATTTGGCAAGATGTTTCAGACGTTGTTTGAAAACAAATAAACGATGTCAGTGTGTTTGCAATGTTAACATAGACGTTTTTATTTGTGGTTATAAATGTACGACGCTTTTGCGCAAATGCGAAACTTTTTCTTTAAATATTTTGTCTTCTTAACCTTGTCATTTGACTTGTTTTCTGGCACGGTTTCTGTGAGAAATGATTTGAATTGCATGCATGAAATTTTCAATCTTTTATATAAAAATAAGATGTCATGCCGGTTATTGCAATTAAAATCCGTATCTCTTTTCCAAAGCTTCAAGCTAATTCACGAAATTTTACCAAAATTTTATTAGTAGCTCCGAAAATTACGTTCAAACTTATAAACTTTGTCTACCTCGCCACAATTATTGTATAGATTCGAATGATTGACAATAGATAATAACAAGTAATCAACAACATAAGCACAACAATTATTTACACTGCTCTAATTATACGCTGCAGTCTTGGCATTCCAAACACGACTACCTTACAGAAAATTCAAATATTTACACAAATATAAAACAATTTAACAGTACAATATCTTTTCTAAAAGCTCTCGTCATCTGTGTGCCTGTCCCAATTAAGTTTTATCAGTTGATAACAGCTGGCGCCGTACTCTCGACGAGTATCATCCTGCTATCAATGGCGCGACTCATTTGATTGTCGGAAAATAATTGTCTTGTTTACTTGAGGTACCTACGTCAGCTTCAGATACAGGAATAGGATACAGGATAGGGAAATGGATTGACAGTTAGCTTTAACTTACTATCGCATCGTTTGATGTGTAGGGTTGTTGTAGGAGATACTAAAGTCAAAATTCATAAATTCAAAATTCTTAGGATGCAAAACAACTCTCGTGATACGTCGGGTAAAAAAAACAATATCCATAGTAACATTACGTACCTATGTATTGGAATGTTATGGTCTGACTTTTTACGGCTAAAGAGCCGTTTAAACCAAACAGTCAGACCATACAATTTGGTGTGAAAGTAGCATAACGGGTAGAAAAGGACATTTTAATTTCTATCGCGATAGGCGATTTTATGTGACAAAATTGACAATAGTATCGTTAGCATGTTTACAAAATGCAATTTACCTAAATGAAATATATACTCTTACCTTCTTAATAATTACTTTGCTGCAAAATAACGTCGTTATAAACAAAAAATCTAAATGCGATTATTTCTAATTGCTTTCTCAAAGTCGTTCCTTTCCTTCTATGGCTAGCTTTATTCGTAAATATACTTTAATTATCTTGATTCCTCGCTGTAGAAGTCAGATGTTCATGTAATATAATATTTGTATGTATACTTAACTTGTTACACATTGCCTACTGTGTCGTAATTAAACCTACATTTTCATAGGATACTTGTACCTATTGTAATCTTAACTATTGTTATAAAGGCTAAATAAAAAATAACTGCGGAAACCGGAGTCCAAAGTTAATTATATTAATTTGAATAAATAACTCTTGGACTCCGATATCCGCGGTCAGATCGTTTTTAGATCGATCCGATCACGATCGAACGATACAATAGTATCGGACATTAATATTTTATCAATTTTATAATCGTTAATGATCGATTACAATCCATTTGAGATTCTGAGTTATGTAGAGTCATGCCGCTGCTAATGATGATCAACGATCATTGACCACGGTGAAATTGTAAAACAGTAAGCGCATTCTTGAACTTCATATGATATTATAGTAATTTTTATAGGCATTTCTTGCCAATTACTTTATGAATACAATAATTGCATTTTTGAAAGATAGAAAAAATTTAAGTCCAGACCCAAAAATCAAACCCGAGACTTCTGTAAGCCAAACCGGGCCGGAAGGTTAACGCATGTGAGGGCCCAACTCGCGAGCGCGAGCATGAAAAGATAGAGAAATTTGAGGTCTAGTAACATAATCCAGATAGGTGGTTCTATTCCGGCCCCGGTTTGGCTTACGGAAGTCTCGGGTTCGATTCCTGGGTATGAACTTCATTTTTCTATCTTTCAAAAATGCAATTATTGTATTCATATAATAGGTCTTTCTGTAACTGATTTAGTCGTGAAAGTTTTCGAGGGCTTGTTATAAGCATTTATTTTTATTGTGAATGTGTAATTTAATTTTCTTCTTTAAAATAAATAAATCAAATTTCATAAAGACCTCGATTCAATTAAGCAAGTTTCTTGTCGAAGTCAGCTCTATCACATTAGTGACACTCGATATCGAATTATAACCTAACACTATCTATGAAACGGCTGGATTCTTTGGATATTTTACAATCATTTGAGTTAAATCAGTATTGTTTTCGAAACGACCAGTTCATTAACCTTGGCACAAAACCAAATGCATTCTTGTGCCAACCCTAGTCGTTAATCCATTATAAACAGCGTGTTGACAAACCAATTTTCACGCACTTATGAAGTGCTAAGTGCGCACATACCTACGTACGTCGGTACAGTCAGAAATGCCGCTTTTTGCCGCCTTAGATATATTAGCGACAGTTTATGTAAGTAAATACTTTTAAAACGACGTATTGTATGTAAATACGTGCGGACTCGTTTACCCGTAAATGTTGTTTTGGTGTAAATGTAGTGGAAACGGTGCACGGTGTGAAAAGAAGAGCACCGTAGCTTCGTTTATTTTTTAAAGTTGAAAAGTGGAACTAATGTGTGATTTTTTTAATGGCAGTATAAAAAGAACGCGTTATATTTTTCAAAAATGTAACGTTTTCTATAACATTTAAAGTATTGCTAGTTACTTAGGTTATAAAATGCAACTCTTATGAATATATCTTCTTCTTCTTGCGACAACTCACACAACGCCATCTGATCGAAAACTAAGCAGTGCTTGTACTATAGAAATCAGAAACTGATAAACATAGGTACTTATATATTAAGCCGACCCATGACTTCGATCAGTGCAATTCGATCGAAACGTAAATAATTCACGCGATTAAGTCCCGAAATATATCTAATATAAAAGTTACACCCAGAAACAGAATAAACCATCGTGCTCATAACACAAAGTTTATCCTGGTTGGGGACAGAACCCACGACCTCCGGCTTAGCAGTCAGGGTCACTAACCACTAGACCAACAGGCCAGAATTTCAAATAGGTCCGTGAAATAGTCATGTTAGAACATCACTGTGTTTTGGTTGAAGGGCACTGTAGCAAATGAAGTTACTGGGCAAATAAGACTTACAAACGAATGTCTCAAATATATGAGCGCAGTGACATTCAGATCTTTGCCAAATAAGTATTTGTGTGGTGCCTACTGATACTGTTATTTGCTAGCGTGATGCTTACTAACATGCGCGTGACCTGTTCGTCTTTTCATTTCGTGAAGTAAAAAATAATAGTGCTCTACCGATAAGGCTCTACATTTAACGCTAATAGCAAGACAACTTAATAATTCATACCAGCATTTTTTTCAACTTTGTTCCACTTTAAACCATTTCGCAATCGCATTGGCCTTAATTAACTATAAAATCACGCGTTCATCAAAGTGCTATCAATATTTACCTTGCTTTGGTCACCATCACATTATACCGACACGAATACGCGAATTCGACGAATACACTAATGACTACAGTCCTGTCAACACACACAATTATAGATTCATTTAATGAGTATGATTTCTCTACTCATAATATAAAGAAGTACTTACCCAATAGTCCACTGTAATTGGTAAATCCGCAACTGTAACAAAAGTTGATTGATGTACGTTAATAAAACAATTACAACATCGTTGCGCGCTACACCCAGTAGTAATAAATGCACAGAGTTTTAAATTGTGTGCTTTAACTTCTCTACTTAATGTGAGTGGCCCCGGGCCTGCCTGCAATAATATAACAGAGTTACTACACAGCAATAACGCTACGTAAAGCAAGCTTCACTAGCCAAGAAAAACAATACCTACTCCATTTTTTTGTATGTAACGCTTACATTGTTATACTTACGTTATGAACGTTCTCGTTGTGCTTCAAATAATAAAAAAGTTTATTTATTATCGGAGATTATAATGCAATACGTACTCAATAAAAAACAAGGAAGTAATTGAGTTATTTATTTGCTTTATTGGGTCATTGTTTCGAAACCATAATAAAAATCGATCTGTATAATATACAAAGTAGATAGGTACCTACATTTAAGTAAAAAAATGTTCGCTACGAAGTATTGTCATTGCTCACTTGTAGAAAAGGTATAAACTAATCATAAAAGTAATTATATGTATATGACGGTAAATGACACCTTATTTTTAACTGAAATTATTTTCAAATTTATTCAAAAACACAATATCTATTCTGTATTATCTGATGAGAAGCGATATTTCCAATATACATTTAGTAGGTGCCCAGGTAGAACACAAGTTTCGTTGAATTTTATCGATACTTCAAGCGTAATGTAATGAAGAACTGATCGATTCAATTTTCTCAAAGGCATTTTTGTTATCTAAAATGTATAATACCACCATGGCGGAGGGGTCATCACTCCGCTCAGTATTTCCTTTAATATCTTCATGAATTAACACGCATCAGAGCGCAGCCGCAATCACGGTACGATTGTCTTCTCTCAAGAAGCCGCCGCAACGAATCTTACCATCTACAAAATTACGAGAACCCGCACAAGCAAATGTAAACTGTAACACGTTGTAATAAGGTGGTCGTCGATCGCACGGTGACGGCAACTTTGACCAACCCGTGATAGGTCATGATAAACGATTCTGAACTTTATATCTCTGTGATAAAGGTGGTTAGTAAAAGAGATCAGGTGTGGTAAATGGATGCCATCAGTGATAGTCACGAGCGTCGTACGATTATTATGAATTAGCCACGCTTCAACGGGGAACCGAGCGGTTATTCTTCACTGAATTTTGGAATATTACTTGTCGGAATATGTTTCGAAAATTATAAAATGTTTTTGATTGTACGTTTTTTATCTGCGGTGAAGTAGCAATCAGGTTAGGAGCTTTTTGCCTTCTGGCAAGCATCGTACCTACTGAAGCTTTACACAAAAATAATACCGGAATACCAGGTAAAAACCAGCCAACAATACATGGACCGAGACAGTGGAATGTCATATAGTTTTGCTCAAAAAATATCAGCGGTTTTCTAAACATTTTTTTATTTGCGACTTACTTACTGCGTCTAGAGTTTGTTGCTGATTTGAGTCAAGTGGAAGTTGATAAAAAACTGACTGACTTTAAGCGCTAATAAGTGGTGCCAATTACTTCGACCCACACTAGTATGTCGTATCGCAAAACATGGAAGATATATGGCTTATTTAATAAATAAAGTCCTATTCACCGTGTAACGAGTACTTATTGACAAGTATTTACGGCTCAGGGCACAGGTGTCTTTCGCCATCACTATGATGATTAGACCCTCGCTTTACGCTTCATTCTATTAACATAGTTTATTCTAATGGTTCCATCTAACTAAGATCTCAATGTCAAATCAATTAAATATTGTTTACATTGATATTTAGACTCAGTCGAACTTTTAATGCGTTTTTACCGAGTTAGAAGCACATTTTGCTGGCATGTTTCCCGATAGCTTAGTACCTATAATAAGATTTCAATAGGGTGAGTACAAAGAGGTGAAAATATACTTTAGAATAATAATCGAATAGGTAACATTTTGCGTTAACTATTCGAGTAGAATCTCAGAGAATTTATATTCGAGTAGTACCAGAACTTTGATGATACCTAGCTTTATTTTGTTTAAGAGGGTCGCCGACAGAGAAAGAAGATGACGAAGTAGTCTATTGCTCCTAGAAATGTCAGTACTGTTAGCCTGTATGTTTTAGGGAAATTAATATGATTGGCTTTGCATATGCCGTTAAAAGGCGTTTGTTGTTTTGCCCTTCATTCGACAAACAACAGACTATTCAAAATTCCTGTGGAAAATCCACAAAAGAACTAAGAATTATTCATAGCCTGTGTAATAGCTATAAATAATAATAAAAGGTCATCTGCGTATTATATGTGTTATAGTACCCTAGCCCACCTATACCGGTTGGAATAAGCAAATGTCGTACACAGGTATTTCTTTAAAGAGTCTGTATATGGTGTGCGCAAAGTGCCGTGTCCTAGAACGTAGCCAACGATTCTCTTAATGACTTCGTTGGTAACGGTGAAGTGAAATGAAATGTCAGGTACCTACGTGCTAGAATTTGTCACCATAACACACAAATATTTAATACAAAATAGACACATTATTAAAGGTAAATTCCACTGATATACAGTTCAAAACGTACCTCAAGATATTTAGAAGAAAATAAAGAAGGAAGATAGACAGAAAGGTAGCTATGATGCTCTGTATGCTACGTTATAGGTACTTTTGAAATGTTTAAAGTTAGAACCATTCATTTCTGACTGATTGACTGGCCTATTGGTCTAGTGGTGAGGATGTTATATAGCCTATAGCCTTCCTCGATAAATGGGCTATCCAACAGTGAAATAATTTTTCAATTCGGACCAGTAGTTCCTGAGATTACCGCGTTCAAAAAAAAAAAACAAAAAAAGCTTCAGCTTTATAATATTAGTTAGATATATACATAAATGGATTTCTTTCTCGTTCTTAATCATTTAGCACTAAAATTATCTACCTAACAGGTACCTAGTTTATGTATGCATACTGTTTATAAGCTCTAAGACCTCAGGAGAGTTACCTAGTTGAATATCGTTCGCGTGTGTTCTTTGCGTCATGTCGTGTATGTGTACGTTTTGGTATGTCACCACGGATGGCTTGAGCTAGCTATTTCAGTGAAGCGGGCTATTTTGTACCACACATACCTATCTGCATCTAGGTTACAATACATTCTTGGTTTAAACATTCAAATGTTGATATCTTGATAATGTTCATATTGAAAACGTGTTACTTGTAATATTGCAAACCTCAATATCTTTCTGGCTGTCGTATTCGTATTTCTGAAAACCAAAATTGTCATCTAGCAATCTTAGAATTCATATGATTTTACCTGCCCGATTGAATTAAACTACACTTAACCTATAATAGGTATAATATATTATTGTTTTTAAACTTTCGCCATTTTTATACATATTAGTTATATTTCGGGACTCAATCGCTTGAATTATTTAAAGGTACGAACCTTTTATTTACCCGACGCGCGACGATTCGATCGAATGGTCACGGGACAAGACGGATAATAATAATATATATTTATTTCTCTCAAAAGGTTACAATAATAATTTTACAAGTTTTGAGGTAATATAAACTTGGAACCTGGTGGCTGGAGTTCGTAATAGGTTCCGTAATAGTGGAACCTTCCGAGACCTGTATGACGGATCTCCAGGCTCTCTGTTTGTAACTTGAGCATACTTGCTAGTAAGCATTTTACATTTTGAGATATAGAGTAAGTATATCATAGATAAGCACGCTTTATCTTAAAACTCGATTTATGGTGAAAAATCCACAAAAGAAAGCTGTGTAAAACTTTTACGAAATCTACAACTAAAATACATAGTAATGTGTTAGCTAGCTCCATATATCTATCATGAACTTGGCTGACCTCGAATAATCAACTCTAAAATAATGATTAACACCAAAACAATACTTTATCAGAAACATTCTTACCGCTTTGATTAGTTGGAAACCAAAACAATAAAAAAGCCGTTCGGTCGTAAATTGAGAGCGACGCGCGCGCAGCCCGCCGGCCGGTGGCCGTAAACCGCCAATTAATCCGTGATGGGGAACAGAGGGCCCTCTCTCGTGAACCAATCCCACGGCTCTCTACAGACGTAGAGTACGGACTGAGCATTAGTCTCAAGTATACATCGAAATCTGTTTGTAAATGAAATACCTATCGATTTCTTTTCTGGAAAGTTACAATGACAATAGAGTATACTCAGACCAACTTTGACAGAACTATGCATTTCTGCGGGACTGAGACAGAAAAAACTATCTATTTTTATAGAAAACTTGGTCCATTATTCTTTGTGTTTAAACCACAACACAGTAAACTTTTTCTCACTGCATATCTATAGGTACTAATATTAAAAAGCTAGAGTAAAGCAGAGTTTGTTTGTTTGAACGCGATTATATCAGGAACTACTGGTTCGAATTGAGAATTTATTTTACTGTTGGATAGCACATTTATCAAGGAAGGCTATATGCTATATAACATCACGCTACGATCAATAGGAGCGAAGCAGCAATTAAAAAAATGTTGCGAAAACAGGGATAATTTACGCATACTAACTTGCGCGGGTCGGCTAGTTTTTTTATATAATCGGGCCTCGGGAATGTTGCAAATTGTCATGTGCTGTGTTTCATACGGTCTCCTGTGATGTGAAAAGCTTATTTTGTTGCACATACGTTCCGTATAAGTGATGCGGAAGTTCCGAGTGAAGAAACTCAGCTGCAATAAGTGGGTCGGCACTGGGAAGGATTGCATACGGCGGGCGATCGGAACTTGCAATGATTTCGTATGTTCTACTATCTTTATGGGTAGATCTACGGTGCATGTGAGATGAAACTGGTTCTCAATTACGGAAACTTTGAATTTAAAACGAACTTATACAGCTATCTTATTACCGAAAAAAAAAATTTCTCTAGGTGGAGTTAATGTGCATATGCCCCTCACATACTAGTACCTACCCCTTATTAAGAAAGAATTTAATAATGTATATAGGTTGACTAATACGACGATTGTAAACGAATATACTTTTATTGGCACTTAATTTTTACTGATCTTAATTTCTTCTCCGAAATCTGAGAGATACTTAAAGTTAAACTTTGAAAGGAACGTTAAAATTAAAAGCTAATTATAACGTTAAAAAGAGACCTGATCGAAGTGGTCAGATGTTTCTTACCCGATATGATAACCGATATCGGTTAGTACATTTGATCAAAATAGTAGCAACTAATCAGGACTGTAATACTAGTATAGTATTATATTATCTGTGACTGTAAATTCAACATTTGGTTAGCGCCGGCTATTATAGAAAGTCATTCCCTTAAGATTTGAGGTTCCTTGAACATGGAAGGATCAGCATCAAGAGTTTAGACTGTTTTTGCACCATCAATTTAACTCTAATGCGATAATAGTATCCAAAGAACTAAAAAGGATTGTACGGTATGTAAATCTATACTAATATTATAAAGCTGAAGAGTTTGTTTGTTTGTTTGAACGCGATAATCTGAGGAACTACTGGTTCGAATTGAAAAACTCTTTCAATGGTGGATACCCCATTTATTGAGGGTATATAGCATCAACGATCAATAGGATCATGCAACGATCAAAAGGAGCGGAGCATTAATAAAAAATGTTGCAAAAACGGGGAAAATTGACGCAGATGAAGTTGTGCGGGTCAGCTAGTGTATAATATTAAGCAAGAATGAAGCTTCATCAAGATCACAACCTATTCATCTCTTTATTTAGTGGTACAAAAAAGCGGGAAATGCAAAAACATCACCTTAATTCAAAGTTCCCAGTGACTCTCTATCTATCAACATTTATTATCATAAAGGTTGTTATAAAATATACGAGTAGTAGGTACACGATAACACGACTGCTTTTCGTAACGTTGTAAATTTGAAACTTTCAAATCATTTATGGTTGTTTTTTTACTAATTGATCTTCGGAATAGTGGTTTAATTGATGCATAAATACTCATTGGATCGTAAGTTTATATCCCGCGGCTGCCGTTGGTCAAAAAGCGGCAGTTCTGATGTGTGGTACTGTAGAAAATCAATTAAACTGGAAGCCAATAAACCAATTAAGGTCATTAAAGACCAGTCAATAACCTTACTCTGGGAGATTTTTGTGTTAATTGTGGTTGTATAGATGGATTTATTTCTAGATGGAATGTAGAGAATGTTAAGATTTTGTGAAGTTCGTGAGTTATTTAATTATTTTTAATCAATTACCCATATCCAAAGCGGTCCTCCAGGAACCAATGTCTACTATTGTTACATGCTTTCGTGTTTTGCTAAACACATTAACTAAATGGCGTACGTCTTGACGAGCTCAGGCAGCTAAAATTGCAATTGCTAAGTTGTGTTGTGAAAACTTTTAAATAGTAAAAATATTAAATGATTTGTTTTTCTAAAATAAAATCAGTATGCGCATTTTTATTGGCAATGGTCGGAACCTTGCAATCTGTCTAATTACTAACCTGAACAAAAACTCTATCAATGTTTATCGATTTCTAACTTAAACCCAATTACCCAAAGTCATTAGAAGGAATGCTTTAGCAGCTCCTCAAATAAAACAACCACAGAAGCCACATTAAGGCTATTAATTAAACAGCGGATATTGTTCAATCAATTTGCAGTTGTTCTGGCGCACGTGGTCTACCGTCTGTGTGGAGGGAGTGGAGGGGTTCACAATGAAAATAAACGCGTTTGTAGTGCGCGTGTTTTTATGACGGCCGTCACTCGGCGGCCTCTCTGTTTACCCGCGGACAAAGCGCTTTGATGTAGCCGTTGCGTAGGGCTGCTAAACCCATTGTAATTTCTACAACTTTTAAAACTGTAAGTCTTAATTAGTGAAATAATTAAGCTGGTTTGGTTGTAATTAAATGTTCTACATGTCAAAGCTGGTTAATCTTGTTTAAGGTTCGCAATCAATATTGATTAAAAGCGAAAGTTTGGTTAATTTGGGGAAAGTTAAGCGTTAATTAAAATCGATATTTGTGCAGCCACTGGATGTATTACGTCCCAATTGATTTATACAACTTGCACAATGATAACAGATTTTAAATTCCGGATTATTTCGCCCAGAATATTGAAAATGACTATCAGCAACTTCGAAAATACGGACTTATTTAAGTGCATACCTTTAAAGTTACTGAAATTCTTATATATTTAGTATACAATTTTGTTGCATTTTATTCAATTCATATGCTTCTATAATGTTCAAATTCATAATATTTATACGACAGAAACTTATAGACGCAATAACAGTACAGTACTTAAGTCGGTACGCAATCCGTGTCCCTTTGTGACAGCCCTGCGCCGGTTTTATCCACACAACATTACATCAAAGGGCTTTGCCGTAGCTAATGAAGTGATAAATGGCGCTGCAGCGACCATTACACTGTATAAATAGATAAATAGTTACGATAAAATCGGCTCAGTACTGGCCGGTAGTTCCTACATACGAATACTTGAGTTGTAACACAAATAATCACTTAGTAATTGTTCAGATAGCGTATTTGACAAGCTACTTGTGTTAGGTTATTAGTTTTCATGTTTGCCTACGTTACAAATAGGTATACGTGGGCATATCCAGGATTTTATTCGAGGGGGAGGTCTAAATAGTGTCGGATCTTACGACGGGAGGGAAGTGTAAGGTTTATGAAGGCCAAGTGTAAGGTTGCACGCACAACGGGGGGTTGGGTGCCCCAAAAAAATGCGTTCTGTCAATACAATACAAGAAATTCGGTACACATATCTACCGTCTGGAAGGGGCACGTACCCCGTGCCCCCCTCCTCCTCCTGGATCCGCCTATTTAGACAGAAAATGAAAACGTCATTTTGAGTAGGGATCTACCACACTACCTATAGTTAAATTACGTTTTAAAAAATATCGTTCTATTCTTATTCAAAATACCTTGCCTTTTGGCTTCGCCGTAGTCGGCTAAAAAGTTTGTAATTAATTACATATGCTCTGTGGTAATTACAGACAAGGCAGAGCTCTCGTGCTAGGAACAGATCAAAAATTTGCACATTACTAAAAGTGCCAAGGCAGTATTGCTAAATGGATAGCTAATTCGCACTTACATGTTAAGTAGGTACCTACCTATTCCCATGTCCAAGCAAATGATTACCTAATAATAATAATATCTTGGGACAACTAACACAACGCTATCTGATCCCAAACTAAGCAGAGCTTGTACTATAGAAACCAGACAACTGATAGGCATACATATTATAGATAAATAACACCCAGACACAGAAGAAATCATCGTGCTCATCACACAAAGTTTTATCCTAGGTGGGGATCGAACCCACGACCACCGCGCCACAGAGGCAGTCATTACACTTTTATCTTAAGCGTCTTCTCTGCCAGGCCAAATGTAAACATGAAATCCTCATATTATTGCAAGTTAACATTAATCATTAACATCTGAAGCAATTTATATCAAAAAGATATCGCAGCACTTACTAAAACAGGCCGCAAAATGATCTATCTACAAGATAGAAGCAGTAGCAATATATATGAGATAAATCAAAGGTATTCGTTCCGCGTAAATGGATCACTACATCCGAAGCTCTTTGATCAGGTCTCGCTAGTGGCATGTACTAAACTGGCCTATACCAACTATTTTCTTTGAAGTTTCACGATGAATTGAGATGCGTGTACACTGTGTTGAGCAATTAACATTCGGTTCGACCGTGTTATATTATTTTTTATGTAAATTCGACGCCTATGTCTTTATGCAAATTCAGCCTATGTCATTCAGAGTGTCAGTAATATCTAGGAACTAAATGGTATTAAATGGTAGCCGTGTGGTAGCGTATTAAGAATATTATTATTATAGCTTGTCATTCCACTCAACAATGTATTTATATATCACTAGCTGTCCCGCGCAACTTCGTATGCGTAAATTTTCCCCGTTTTTGCAACATTTCTCGTCGCTGCTCCGCTCCTTTTAGTTGTAGCGCGATGTTATATAGCCTATAGCCTTCCTCGATAAATGGGCTATCCAACAAAAAAAGAATTATTAAAATCGGTCCAGTACTTTTTGAGTTTATTCGTTACATACAAAAATACAAATCTTTCCTCTTTATAATATTAGTGTAGATGTAGATAGTGTAGATAATTATTATTATTTTTTCTATTTGTGCATTTCTCTCTTGTTGTGTATAAGCCCCCTTTGGGTATAAGCCTCCTCCATCTCTTTCCACTTTTTCCTTCCCTTAGCAATTTGCATTCAATTTTTCCCAACTAGGTACTTCTACTAGGTCATCAGCCCATCAAACGTAACAATAACCTAATGTAATCACGTAAAATAAAATTCAGTTTTTAAGTTAGAAACTTGAGTCAAGCAGAAGAGTCGTCCCATTCTCAGTTATTTTAAAATTAGTCGAAATGAAAACAAAAATCGCTTCCATGTAAATTCCTGTAACGCTTCCCTACAGTAACAGTACTTCGTACACATTATTAACTTAGAATCTTAACACGGGCCATCACACACGAGCGCGTCGGTACTCCCATCAACTGTCCCGTAAAGACATCAAAGCTGCTTATGCGCAGGCCGCGTCGGGCACACCCGACTATTTTCGGAACATGTCGGTAATTAATTTTTTGTCGCGGCCTGTCGTCCTTTGTTGTTTGTAGACGAAATAATGCCGCTTTTAAACAAGAGTATAAAGATTTGAGAAATTTACGAGATGTACTAAAATAACTGACTGACAAGTCTTTCTTTAAACCCTGCGCCCTTTCTAAGATTAAGAATGTAAACGGTTGTATGAAAATTGATTTGTTAATTAATCAAAGCGTTGCAAGCATCAGTTCTGTTAGGAACAGACACCACTTATAAAATGAGGTTTGTTTAAACGTTTCTGTGCGGCGCTTTGTGCGCCTGAGCACATGACGTCATCAATCAATCCGCCGGTACCGAGCTATCGAATGTTTATCCAAGCAAATAAATAATACAACTCCAAGAACTAACTCAATGGATCAGCTAAAGTAAACAATTTCAACCCTGGACCTCTTACAAACAGTCAATTTAGCCTCTATGGTAAAGACATAAGGTTTATATTCGTATTTTTGTTGTAATCTCAGCATTTATATCAATGAAAACCCTTGTATGTGATCCAAAAACATCCGATGGCACTCGTGTGAGCAAATGTTTGTTATGGGGATGTTTACAAACCACTTTTAATCCATAAAGGCTTAGTTTATTTTTTTAAAAGAGGTATCTGTATTACTGTTGTATTTTATAACTATGCAGTTAATGCAAAAGGGTTATGTAGATACCGAAATAAACGAGACTTAGGTTTATTGGATGAGGATTATACAAATATTGCTGCAAAAACAAAATCATTGCATTCATAGGTAACCTACAGACGGAATTTGATAGGAATACCTACCTATATATTCCTATTAAATCTATACTAATATTATAAAGCTGAAGAGTTTGTTTGTTTGAATGCGGTAATCTCAGGAACTACCGATCCGAATTAAAAAAATCTTTCACTGTTGGATAGCCCGTTTATCGAGGAAGGCTAGGCTAGCAATGAGAAATGTTGTGTGCGGTACAGTTAGTGTAAGATAAAATAATTTAAATAAGTACGTGAGTATATAAATTACAATATCTATTTATTTTATTTATTTATTATTTCGGAAACTCAACAGCTTTTTTACATAAAACAATATCGATCTAGAATATAATTTAATATTTACATGAGTAGGTAAATATAACTCAAATTACCTATCCATAACACACCACATTCCGAAGATATAATAAATATTAAAATAACGCTAACACAACGTAGCCTTAACAGAAATATCTTAAGTGAAGCCGACGTAACATAAACCTTTTCCGAACGCAAACAATCGTGTTTGCGTACAATTGTTAGGATATGGCGAAACGTTTTTAAACAAAATAAAAAAAAACTTTAGTTCGAATGCGATCTACCGTTCTAATAGGATAGGCACAGGTAACTGTGGTCCTCCAGTTAATCCTAACATAAAAGATTTGATCAAAATCACCCTAGTGGTTTCCGAAATACCCTCTTACAAAACTAACAGTTAGATTTACCCTACTCGTTAGCGTAGAATTGCATAAATATTGTTTTATTGAGTATCGTATTCTTCTAATAGGATTGGGTAGTCTTTCTAAAAAAAATGATTTAAAGCGGTGAACTTCAAAAATATCTTGAAATGCATAATTCTCAAATACTATTATTGAACCCATTATTTAGGTCAAGGTTAATATTGTCATTCAAAGCCAATCTCGTTGACATACATTAATCGGAGTCATTATGAGGATGGATTACAATTATCAGTATCAGAGATTAAATAGTATTTATTGGGCGTGCGTTGAACTTTTACTATTTTATCAATTAAAAGTATACCTACAGTAGATAATACTCACAAGATATTTCAATCTCCATTTATCATAATAAGAAAGTAATAAGTAAAAAAAGCTGTATGGAGTCTTAATGTCAAAAGAAGCATTCTATAAATTGTTTCGTAAACTCTGGGAATCGGCAACAAATGTCAGTTGGAAATGATTCCGATTACCGATTACATCGACACTAATCGATTGTTAGAAGCCGTTTAATTGACATTTGTTTCGATTTCTGATGGGTTCCGTAACGTAATAGACTTACTAAAACTTAGATATTGTAGATGAGTTATGAATGTTTTTGTAACATATCTGTTATATTTACAGAAAGTGAAAATTAAAATCTACTTTAGTTAGAGTTTGCCTCAAGAACATACCTACTAAATTACCCTTGTTGAATAATTAATAAAAACAACACATCATTTTTCCGTTGCTAATTGCAGTGACATTTTTCTTATGGGAACGCGAGACCGACCTCTCTGTTTAATTTAACTTTACCATAATTAGAGCGAAGATATCTTCACGATTGAACGACTCCATTTCAAATTAGTTGAGACGAAATTGGTCTCCGAGTCGGCTCATGTAATCCGTCCCAATGCCGGTTGTTTTGTGAAATAACGTTTTTTGCGTCCCAGCTTGCCTACCAGAAGGCAATTATCCTACAACAATACCAGTGAGGCACAGACATCCATTGAAAAACAGCCTTTAGGAACGATTGCGCCGCCGAAATGTATATCTGTTTTCAACAGAGAAATAATGAATATTGGCCGCATTGCGTCTTGAACCTTGTGGTTATTATACCTCCTTGTTATTTTGGTTTTGAGATTCTAAAAAGTTTTAATGACTGCCTCTAATGTACTGGCAGGTGCACGTTTTCGTTTAAAATTCTTACGACATTCTTGTTTCTGCACGAGCTTGTATCAAATCAAGTTTTAATTTCCCAATGAATCTTCCTTTTACTTGTTGCCGCATTTGCTTGACAGGAAATACTGTGAAACTTGAGTAGCTACTTGGTACGAACTAGACACTGTGTATCCGTTACAAAGAGTTCAATAAAATGGCAGACTAGCCGGCTACTGCTGTGTAAGTGCCGGCAGGTATTTACAACGCAAGATGTGATTGTGTAAGTAAATTTTAAAAGAGCGTCCAAGTAGAAATAGAAAGTCGGCAGGTACATACCTACCTAACTATTCATTATAAGTATTATAACTATAATACTGAAGCGTAGTGTAAGCATGTGCCAATAAATACGGGTTCATTGCTCAATGTTCTAAAGTTTGTTATTACGTCATAAAGTTTCTAAAACTGTTTTTTTTTTATTTCGGCAGTCAACCCTTCAACGACACAATCCTTCGTCTCCGACTTGATTGCGTGACATCCGTTCTCGGTGGACAAAAACGAGTCTCACCGGCGACCTTGCCATTGTCTCTCAACCTGTCATTAACTGCCTTTTTGTTTCACTGAGCCTGAGAATACTGCCCTTTGTGAACGTTTGACGATAGCTAAATAAAACTTTCGACGTCTCACAACGCTCACAGAAATACAAAATATTTAACTTACTGGCCTTTGTTTTAAAATTCTAATTAATATCTGCTGCAAATGTTCATAGTCTTTTCTTCTTGTTTCAGATGGTATCATTCGCGGGTATTCTATCGAGTGGATGTTCGGTGCACGCTCGCTTCCTGCTGTGCTCGGCATTTGCGCCGCTCTGCTCCGAGGAAGTCTCCGGCTCCGTGAGCGCCTGCAGAGCACTCTGCGAGACCGTCGTCGACGACTGCAAAGAACAGCTGCAGCAGATGCTCCCCACCGTAATGCTCGACTGTTCAGCCTTCCCTCTCCGAGCGGACCGAAGACTATGTATGAGACCACCAAATGCTAGTGAGCTGGAACCGGAGCCTCCACCGCCGTCCCGTTGGCCGTTCCATGACCACGAAATAAGGGAGCACGGTTGTCCTCCTGCACATACGAGGGCGCCTACTGGCGAGTGCTGGCCGGCGTGTGGGCAGCACGCCAGATACAGCCAGATCGATAAAAGAAAGACAGAAATCTGGATGAATACCCTAGCTTGGTTCTCTCTGCTGTCTACATCGTTCGCGCTGCTGACGTTTTGCGCGGAGCCTTCAAGATACAGATACCCAGAGCGGCCTGTCGTGTGGATGGCTGCGTGCCACGCCATCGTCGCTTTAGCTCACGTAACGAGGGGCTGGATGGGACCCAAAATGGTGTCCTGTGCCGGCAGCACGTTGGCAGTCGACGGACTGGCATCACCGATGTGCGTAGCCTTCTTCTCACTTACGTACTACTTCACACTGGCAGCGGATGCGTGGTTCGCCAACGCCTGCGTCGCCTGGTATCTCACTGCTGCGAGCGAGTGGTCCACCGAAGCACTGGAACGAGCGGCTGCTTACCTGCACGCCGTGTCCTGGGGCTGGGCCGGCGCGTGGACTGCGGCCGCGTTGGCGCTGCGAAGAGTTACGGCTGATGAGTTAACTGGTACATGCGGGATCTCTGACGCGGCTGCTGCAGCTCTGGTCGGGGTGCCCCGCGGAGCTCTACTGGTGACGTCAGTAGCGCTAGCCATTGGAGCGTGCCCCGGGATCATGAGGGTTCGACGAGCGCTGGACTCGCGTGGAGCTAAGAGAGTTGGAAGATTAGCAGCGCGTGCGGCGGCTGCCGGTCTGCTGTATTTTGTGTTGGCGGCTTTGGGAACCGGAGCGCGAGTGGTGGAAGCTCGAATGCGGGAGAGCTCGTCGCAGTCGGGGTTAGCGTTGCTGGTGGCTCTGGACGCTGGGAAGGTGGAGCAGGGGGCGGGTGCTAGTGGAGTGTCAGTGTGCTTGTGGCTATCGTGCGGGATTGCGGGGGGCGCGTGGGCGTGGTCGCGCAAGTCCGCGGCGGTGTGGCGCCGCGCGGTGTGCCCCCCGCGCAAGGCGCCCTGCTGCGCGCCCCCGCTGCTCCGCCCGCACCCCCCTTACTACAAGAGACCACTACACGTGTCGCGCGTGTGACGCCCCCTAGTGCTAGACTGACTCTTTTTATTTATAACTTGTGTAAAGTGCCTAATTATGCCTTCTGTGAAGGCGCTCTCGATATACATGTACATAACTTGTAAATATTGTAAATTTTATAATATACCGTTGTTTTTTATATGATAAACGTGTTTTATTGCCCTGATCATATATTAGGTAGGCAGATAAATAATTTTATTTCATACCATATAAGTGGTAAATCATTTAATTGCCAGCCAAATAGGTCTTAACCCTTTGACCGCCACGTCAATATTGAAAAAAAGTGTTCCCTGCGCCACGCTACAAATTCTATATTTAATACCTACAAAAAATAGTGACTGGCAAAAATACATATCGATAAAACGTCGATAGTAGGAATGATTTTATTTGTGCATGTTGTACGAATAAAAATAACTTAAATTTGCCTCTGGATTGTATTTATTTACCCCCATATTTTATCCTTTTTCCTGACGTAGTAATCAATACCAACAAAACTATAGCGTTAGACATAAGTAGACATTATAATAAGGAAGTAAATCAAATACATTAAATGTCAAAGTCACAGCACTAATTTCATTTTTGACGTCATCCAGTGGTCGGCAAAAGCCGACACGGGCGTGGCGTGCTTTGCGTTTCTAACCTTTACCGCTTTTGGATTAGAGATGTACTAGTGTGAGTTATTGAATTACATTATTCTGGCATCTTATGTGTACCTGATATAATTTATTACGTGATTATAATATCACTAGAATAATAAAGTATATCATTAATTACACATATGTATGAAGAATTGTGTTGATATTACGTTGAGCGTTAAAGATTCTGCTTCTGAAAATTCGTCATCGTCTTCTACACCTTCTAACACTCGAATGAGTTCCTCCGTAGTCATCTGACTTGAAGCCATTATTATTTGGATAATTTAAATACCTTATTGTTATTTTTACATAATATTAGTTTTACACTTCACTATGTCCGGCGCGGTCGCGCGATTGACGTCACAGCCTGTCGAGTCATCCCGACTGTGGCGCATAGATACCGTACAGGGACACCACCGTTAGTGGTGCGCACGAGTTGCCATAAAATTGACGATTTGTAATTATTTAGTTATAAGTTTGTAAATAAATATTTAGTATTATTATATATTTTGCTTTTTATTTCATCTGATTATTAAATGTAGCACACGAGAAATATTTTTCAGTATTTAATAGGAAGTATATAATGTTGTTTTCAAAAAATATTTCATAAAGCTTTTATCGTAATTGTTTTCCTTACGCATCACTAGCTGTCGGCTCTCGCCGACTGTGGCGTGTATTTGCACACAAATTTGCACATTTAGCATGGTGTTTTTCCATTGCGAATTTTTACATAATACAATAGCTAATTGTTGTGAATCCTTGTGTATTAATATAGTAAATATGTCTAAGAAATAATAATAGAGAAAAAAAAACTACAAATCTGTTTTTTCTTATGTTTATTTTGCATTGTAAAATAGTTGTATTTTTGTCGGCATTTGCCGACGAAAGCGTCGTGAGCACGTTTTGATTTGTCGAGTATAGCCGTCAGTGGCGGTCAAAGGGTTAAGGTAAACAGTTACAGTAGCCTATTGCGTCTAAGGACGCTATATTATTAATAAAAGAACAATAATAATAATATCTTGGGACAACTCACACAACGCTATCTGATCCGAAACTAGGTAGTATCTGTACTATGGTAATCAGACAACTGATAAATATACTTATATATTTCTAAATACAATTACGCCCAGACACATAAAACACCATCGTGCTCATCACACAAAGTTTTATCCTGGGTGGGGCTCGAACCCACGAACTCCGGCTTACCAGTTAGGGTCATTAACCACTAGACCAACAGGCCAGTCAAGTCAATATATAGTATACAAGGTTAGGTTAGGTTAGGTTAGCCAAAGACTACCTTACATTATATCACACCTTATAGATAGGTTTTTACTTTTAGCTATTAAATTTTAATTCTGATCAAATAACATACCTAATAGACAAATATCAAGAATCTGTACTTTGTTCTAATCTCGTGTCGCATTTCTCTCCACAACTACACGTCATGTTCATATGCTATTAGGCCTGATGTAATAAAGTGTCCTGCTTGAGGTCGTTAGTATTTTTAAAGCAACCTTGTATATCACTGTTAAGGAGTCTACACACCAACACAAGTCGTCGACTTTTCATCTCATTCAAATAGAAAAACTTTGTCGGCGGCACGAAATTAATGCGTGTGACTGCCTCTGTGGTGCGGTAAGAGTGTATCCGACTGCTACGCAAGAGGTCGTTCGATTCCCACACGGGATACCGCTTTGTGTGATCGACAAATTGTTGTTCCGAGTCTGGGTGTACTTTGTGTCCGTGACTTGTATGTTAGTAAAGTCCCCCGCGTCACAGGGCTTGTACCCTACAGCGGGAGTCGTCTTTTTTTTTAAATACCTTTTTAGGTAGTGGTGGTTGAATGTCGGCGGCCAAATAAGCACGCAAGTCAAGATATGTTGCCACAAGTCGCAGGGCGACACGCGCGTGTTTAGCGGGGCGGACGGTTAGTGTGTACACTGCTTAACATAGACAATAAATAATTACTCATCTTGACCATAGACTGAATTGAAAACAATCAAGCGCCAGTAGTTGTCAAAAATATGAGGGGTCATCCAAATATTACGTAAGCTGTATTTTAGTCGTTTTCACCTCCTCCCTCCCTCTTGTCAGTAAAAGTGAACAATGCGCACACCCTTTCCTCCATGTAACGTAAAAAAAACATTTATTGACGCGAGGCCAGTCGTGCGACAAAAACGTATGTACTGACTTAACTGGACACACGCCAGATCTACAATTTTACACAAATATTGCTGACGTATTCACAATCCAATCGGGGGGGGGGGGGGGGGGGGGATTGGATTGTAATTACGTGCCACAGCCCCATGTCATAATATACCCACCAATCTTTGGTGTTATGTAATACTTGATTGGCTTCCTACAGACCTACAGAAAAGAGGCAGGTATGAGCCGCACAGTCGCATTATCTCTTTCTAGAGAGCAGTGGCGGAGGGTGCTTAGAATAGCATTATTTTCGGCTTCTCTTGTAAATTGTATTTAGATATTATTGTACGTACAAAAACCGTCTCTAACAAGATAATAATAATATCTTGGGACAACTCACACAACGCTATCTGATCCTAAACTAAGCAGAGCTTGTACTATGGAAACCAGACAACTGATAAACATACTAATATATTTCTAAATACACACATATTGTAGATATATATAACATAATAACACCCAGACACAGAATAAACCATCGTTCTCATCACGCAAAGTTTTATTCTGAGTGGGGATAAAACGACCTCTTGCTTAGCGGATACACTCCCACCGCGCCACGGGGGTATATACAAGATGTAACATAATGGTGTAGTCAAATTTCAGCAGCGGATAGGGTATGTTATCAGTATTCCACCTACCTACTATGCTGCCATAGCTGGTTGCATTATTATTACATATTCTTTTTGTCAAAAACCTATGAATTATACCTCCCCTGGTACAACATTCAATTGTATTATTATGGCATAGAACTTTTTAAGTCATACTTGTCTTAATTAATAACTTTTTCATTCATAAATAAATGAATGAAAAAATTATTAATATTTTTTTAGGGTAATTCGATTTTGATAAAATTTGGTATGTGCACACTTGAATATGACCACACTTTTCTGTTACACCTGTATATACATTTCATATTATACATTTTCGTATCGGGTTACCTCAGGAAAATTTTATCCCTCCGCCTCTGCTAGAGATACATCAATTTTGTGAGACTATCGTACCGTCCAGGCTCTGTCTATAATCTTGAGAAAAGAGCAGGGGTCGAAAACAAAAGCCAATAATTTGTTAAACACATTTTATTAATAAACTGTTAAACATTATTTTACACTGATTCAATAGTAGATATATATGACTCTCTATACAAATCAAACATTCAATAATTACATAATTTACACCTCCCACCTTTCAAAAAACTTCATCACCCTGAAATATTTGTCATCTACATAATAGAGAAGAAACGAAATATAACTTATTAACTTAAATAAATATAAAAATAAAACGGCCTGGAATGTTATATAAATAAAACAAATCTAAAATAAATATTATATTAGGCCGATAGCTTTAGATCAATACTTAAAATGATATAAATACTTCTTTATTTATACACGCGTAAGATTATGTTTTGTCTCGTTTCCTCACACTACATTCAGGATAGGATAGAAAAGGACGAAAATTGAGCAGCTCTGGTCTCTATGCGTGTATGTATAAGAAAACTAGAACATACTAAACACAGAATACTAGTAGTGATAATGAAAATGGACTTTAAGTCAAGGTGCCAGAGTCCAAATTGAAGCAAACAGATTTAATAATAGCATAAGAGTAGTATTTATTTAACTAGGATGGGTAGTTAGACCAGAAATTATTGTTGTAATAGATTTTCTAGACAAAAGTCATCAGATTATTGTTGTTACCTAGTAGGTAAATACTCAAACATTATTAACTACAAGAAAAGTACTAGATTAAAAGTAAATTGAAACCTTATATACACAAACATAGGAAATTAAATAAAATGTTAAAATCTATACTAATATTATAAAGCTGAAGAGTTTGTTTGTTTGTTTGAACGCGATAATATCAGGAACTACTGATCAAAATTGTATGGAATACTGAGGCGTGACGTCACAACTCAGGATCATCAAGTATTTGTTTTTATGATTATGAATTCGTGCACACGTTAAATTGTGAAATAACATATTTATTCAGATTGCGTTATGACGTACTGAAAATCAATTGACTTTCATTGCAGTCATGATCCCAATTATGAAAAGATGCGTCATAATTTTAAAACATTCTCAAAAGTATTTTCGTGATTGAGTTTTGAAAATGGCGGCAAAGTGAGCTGTCATCACACTTTTTTTTTAATAATATATAGGCTAGCTCTTGGTTTCGATCATGCCTAAAGCATTGATGAAGCCCCCGGTGAAACGAGCGCACCCAGAAAATGCCTATGCCGTAGTCTTGTCCTAAAAGTTTCCAGGTCATAGTCGTACCCAGGAGAAGGAGGGGGGGGGGTGAATTGGGAGTTGAAACCCACATCCGAAATTGCAAAAAAGTACACAGTACGCGTTTGGCCGGTTTAAGAAAATTGTTGATTAATTGGAAACATAAGACAACAAACTCTGCTTTTAAAGTGTAATTAAAATGTACAATAAATAGTGTTGTTGCCAGAAATCACCAAGAAAATTGCCTAGATTGACATCAACTTAAAAATAAAACAAACAAGAGTTCGATATTCAAAATTCAACATTTCTGGTCTAACTACCCTCAAAAATGTTTACAACCACGTCCCAACATCTAATTCATTTAGCTATCCTTCTTGCGTAGACATCAATGTATCAAACACCTCAGATCCAGGTGCGACTGTCTCACTCAAAGACCCGAAATAACTCGAGAAATTAAATATCCCCGACTCTTGTCTCACATTATCGCTCGAGCCAAACTGAGCTCTATTTACAGTATGCATAGGAGTCGCATTTGCACTGTAAGATTTTTTATCTAGGACGGATAGAAGTGGATTATTTTCTATAGGTCTTTGATCTTCTGGGTCGTATAGAGTCGCTTCTTTAGTAATGTCTTTTAAGTCGTTATATGGATTTGTTATGTAATCTGCATATAACTCGGTTTGCTCAACTTTGGTCTCTGGTATGATGACATTTTCGTCGTAAATTGTCGGTACTATATTTTGTGTTTGGTCTAAATAGGGATGGTCTAACCGTTGTTGGTCTATGCGCGGTATTTCAGTTCTGGGCGGCGTGTTCACTATTTGATCGGCGTTTTGCGGGTATAGTATTGGGATTTGTGACTGCAAGGTCATGCCTATCGGTGTTGATATCATCTGAAACAAAAGTGATACATTAATATTAAGCCTGGCGTTTTGTTCCAAAGTGAAATGTAAACAGTGTTATCGTTATAACATAGAAATGAAATAAAGTCACTACGGCCAGTAGACAGACAAAAAAGTTAGCTATCTTTTGCGTCTATACGTTTGTGGTCTTCGTTCATCTAAAGTATGCAAAGAATTTTAGCATGGCTTTACAATTTAGATAAAGGGGCGTTTATTAATTACGTGAGGTGTTTAATGGGGGAGGAGCCGTATCTCACTAAATTTCACGTGGGGGAGGGGGTCTTGGCATTTGCCACACAACAGATCCCCTCACACAACGACAAGAATCACACGTAATTTTTTCTTCGTAAGATCTTTTATTTTATTAAATTTAGTAAAAATATTATTTTTCAGAGCGATTTTGACATTCGTTGCTATCCCCCGTCATGAGAGTGATTCACACTTGACCTGTTGAGTCAAATGTAAAATCTACATAAGATTAGGGAGGGGGGGGGGGGGGATTGGTCAAGCCAAATCTTACGATATCTCAGCCTAGGGAGGGAGAGGTCCAAAATCTCGCGTAATTTATGGACGCCCGTTCATAAATTTTGCGAGATTTTGGCAGATTTCACGCGAGGTGATTTTGTTTCTAATTTGTTTCAAAAGCTGTTTATGTATATATAATACATACGTCTGCATATTATAACTAGAAAAGGTAAATAAAAGCGAGGAAATATAACGTAATTGTATTTACTTTGGATGTAGACTACTATGTTTTTATTAACTTAAATAAATATAAAAATAAAACGGCCTGGAATTTTAAATTTTAGATGGTCTATTATATAGACCATTTATGGTGTTGGACAGGACATATGCTACGCTGCAAAATGAATAAATGGAGCAAGCAAGAGCCGGAGTTGCAGAAGACCGAGCTCAATGGAGAGAGCTGGAGGAGGCCTATGCCAAAAGGCACGCCAAATTACGAGATATTATGTTATGATTAATAAAATTCATAAAATCAAATGTTAAATTGCATGTAGTTCAGAATATTTTGACTGCCTCTGTGGCGCGGTGGGAGTGTATCCGACTGCTACACAAGAGGTCGTGGGTTCGATCCCCACCCAGGATAAAACTTTGTGTCATGGCACGATGGTTTATTCTGTGTCTGGGTGTTATTTATCTATAATGTGTATGTATTTAGAAATATATAAGTATGTTTATCAGTTGTCTGGTTTCCATAGTACAAGCTCTGCTTAGTTTGGGATCAGGTAGCGTTGTGTGAGTTGTCCCAAGATATTATATTATTATATTTGACGCAGACAAAGTTGCGCGGGTCAGCTAATTTGTATGTATATTTAAATTAAAAAAAAATGCGTAACACCTTACAACTGTCTTTAAAAATGTCGTTAGCACATAAAAACGACGATTCGATCTAGAGACAACTTTTAAACATTCGTTCTAACTTTTAAATTTAGCATGCGAGCAAATAACATCACGTACCTCATTCAAAGGCTGCAATAGAACTGATGACGTCAGTCCCGCCTGATCATACAAAGAGTTTCTGATCGGCACCATACCGCTTATTGGCGTAGGCGCCACCAATGTTGGCGCATTGGCCACCAGCGGCGGCGTCTGAACTATGTTGACCGGCGACAGAGGAACGGTTTGCGCCAAAATTGGTGACTGTGTTGGGTGGATATTGGTGGGTGATTGTGGTGATGGTACGGGTACAATGGTTGGCGTACTGTTGGCTCCGACTGGGATCAGGGTGGGGAGAGATGCTGGGAATTGTGGCTGCATTTGGCTTGGTAGGCTGCCCGGCGGACGGTTTGTGTTGTCTTTCACTGGAAATTAAACAGAATTTTTGGTTTATTGAATTCTACCTGACCATTGTGACCTGGTTGGCCTTGTTGTAAATGTTATAAAAAAGTATGCCGAAGCTCATGAACAATGACTTCTTCAACATGTGAACGTCAAGGCTATCCATCTCCTCGACACCACAGACATAGTGCGAAGACTTAGGAGGACTAAACCTTTTGATTTATTCTTTTTAAAGATTACTAGCAATGTGTGATTGAGTCCCACATTACTAGCAATCTTTTTAACCCCTGCAGCTAAGCTCAAAGGCTTGTGCTAGGAGTGGATTTACGTCGGTAGTTAATGGGTAGGATTCGAACCCGCACTAAAAACTAAATAAACTAATAGGGTACTTTCGGCAGTGTACAGTCGCGGAATGAAAATGTTCGTCACCTTAAAGTCCAAATTTCCTTGAATCGAATCAAGGAACAATAACACTAACATGTCAATGTTGTCAAACTAATAATAAGGTTTTACTCAGATTAATAACTAAAGCAACGAATGGAATCTTAAAATAAAATACTTTTTTGTGAAGAAAGTAGACATAAACCACACGCAAAAAAGTTTTTATTTCAAGGTATATGAATATTATGAATAACTGAGAAAATTAGTTAAGTTTCTTGATAGGCAAGAATAATAGCATGGCTATTTTGAAATGTCACACCCACAATGGGAATTAATAATATTGTTCGACTTCTCGTTCGTTCTTGATTAGCGTAAAGAGAACCAAAGAAGACATGGGTGGCAAGATCGATATTTTGACGGAACCAATCCTGATACCTATATCTGTCTAATTTCAACACATTATATTCACGTATTGCAATCAGTGGCAAAGAGTGATAGGGGATAATGAGTCAGATATTAAATACGTTCCATCTATTCTTATAATTAATTATTCGGAGAGGTTTTACTTCAACTACTCATAGTCAAGGAATATTAGTCTGATTAAATTTAAACAGTATTGTCAACAGTTTAGCACAATTTACAACATACGGGTATACAACTGCCTCGTGTGATATATAGTTTGAAAAGGTAACATTGCTTGTGTTGGCGCCTAGCCATATTTGAGAGACGCAAATAGCAAGTCCTTTTTTATTGCAAACACTTTCATATTTTTTATTTGTTAAAAACTTGAGGGTATATATTTTTCAAAGCAAGACTCCTAGAATCTTCGACACGATATCTACGCTCGCGAAAGAATTGTACAAATTAATTCGTTTTTCTGGCAATTCACTGCTAAAGTCGTTTAAACATCGTTTTATTGAGCATATACGTGCTTCAATGTTTGAAGTACAAACAGCTAGCAAAGCGTAAAATGAGTGTATTTGAAAACTGACAAACATTTACATTCCCCGACTTTATAATAAATTATGAAATTGGTTAAAAATGATATTTTTTGTAGAAATAAACATAGATATTACGATTTCGAGTCATATTTGATCTGTACATCACGTGACATAAAACACGAGGCGCCATCACGTGACGTAATATAGGCAAAACCAATTCGCTTTCATCTGTGAGTCCTGTCTCTGAAACCATAACACTAATAGAGGTGAAAATTGCGCATAGAAGGAAGCGCCACCTAGTTTTTTTTTTTTTTTTTTATTCTTGGGTATAAAGAACATAGTTCTTTACAATTCATTACGATCTAGCCTATAAGGCTAATAAGCAATTTTACTCTAACTTAATTTTAGACGTTAACACTAATTTTATAACTAAGAATAATGTCTGTTGCACTTTCTTAGAGTCTGATAACATGAAAACACTTTGTTCTTGTGTAAATTTAAAGCACTGTCACTTTTATTTGTTCACTATAACTACACTAACTCAAATGGTTTAGTTCTTTTTAGTCTTCGCACTAAATCAGTGTGGTCGGTCAACAGGAATGCCTCGACATTCACGTGGTGACGAAGTCTATGTTCATGTGCTTCAGCACTTTTATGGATAATTTGGTGGACTGTATCTATGTTGAGATCACGATGAAGATTTTCATTTTTGATATACCAGGGGGCATTGACAATGTCCCTTAGCACTTTATTCTGAAACCGCTGGATAATAGCTATGGTAGTGGGTTTTGTACAGCCCCAGAGTTGGATTCCGTACGTCCATATTGGCATGAGAATCTGCTTATATATTAAAATTTTATTATGTATAGACACACTTGACTTCCTTCCAAGTAGCCAGTACATAGTTTTATAACGCATGTCTAGTTCTTGTCTTTTCTTTTTTACGTGAGCTTTCCATCGAAGCTTAGCGTCGAGTGTCATACCTAGGTATTTCGCTGTATTTGCATATGGAACTTGTAAGCCATTTACATATATTGGATGATAATCCCCCTTTTTGTTGGTGAAGTCAATGTGTATGGATTTTGACTCGTTTAATTTTATTTTCCATTTTTGGGCCCAGTCATGAAAGTGATTTAAAGCTATTTGAACTTTATCTACTGCTTTCTTATAATTAGACCCTGTGGCCATAATAGCGGTGTCGTCCGCAAAGGTTGCAATAGTGTTATTTTTCAGTTCAGGAATGTCATAGGTGTATAACAGGTACAAAATCGGACCCAACACACTACCTTGTGGCACCCCGGCTTTTATCTTTTTAAGCTCTGAGTAAGCATCATCTTGTCTTACTCTAAATGCTCTGTTTGTAATGTAAGATTCTAAGATGTCTGCGAAATCTTTAGGCAAAGTTCGCTTCAATTTATAAATTAGGCCATCATGCCAGACTTTGTCGAAAGCTTGCGCTACATCTAAGAATACGGTAGTACATACCTCTTTACTTTCAAGGGCTTTTTCTATAATATTAGTTATCCTATGTACCTGGTCTATTGTTGAGTGTTTTTCTCTAAATCCAAACTGGTGATTTGGTATAAGGTTGCTCTCGTCGATTATTGGTTTTAACCGTTTTAAAAACAATTTCTCAAATAATTTTGATAGCACCGGTAATAAGGAGATTGGTCTATAAGATGTTGCTTCATGCTGAGGTTTCCCAGGTTTAGCAATCATAATAACTTCTGCAATCTTCCATGGCTCAGGCACATGTTTTAGCATGAAGGCAGAATTAATGATCTTTGTTAGTTTTACAATGGCTTTACATGGGAGGTACTTTAAAATTTCTCCTGTAATGAGGTCATAGCCTGGAGATTTTTTTGAGCTTATGTTTTTTTGTATTTCTCTGTAAACTTCCTTTGGAGTCACGAGCTTTATTTTCTGACTATGTAACATTTGCATATTCAAAAGAATTTCTGTTTTATCGACGTGTGGTTGGAAAGTTTCCTCTAAATATTGTGCAAATCTTGAAGCTTTTTGGTCATTACTTATAGCCCATTTTCCATTACCGTCTTTAATTGGTGGAATTTGGGTAATAGGTCTTTTTAATCTCTTGGTCACTTTCCATAGAGAATAATCCGTTGAACGATCACTAGTTAGAAGCTGTAGGTTAGAATTTAACGATTCCTCTTGAAAGTATTGAATTTTTCTCTTAAGTTTTTTAGTTAAGTTATTAAGTACTGTTTTATCGTGTGGTGCTCTGGTTTGTTGCCATATTTTTCTTTGTTTTCTTTTCTCAGATAGTAATTCTACGATTTCTTTGGGATAGATGTGTCCCTTGAATTTTCTTCTTAATTGTGGCGTGTTGTTCCACGCACATTGTTGAATTTTTTCCACAAAGTTGTAAACTTCTGTGTCAAGTTGAGTTTGGTCTTTTATTGCAGTTTTTAGATCTATAGAATTATTCAGATCCAGGCAAAAGCTTTTCCAATCTGTCCGACTATTGACTAGAGTCAATGGGCTCTCTCTAAGTAAGATTTTATTACTAAATTTTAATATTATCGATGAGTGATCTGAATTCATGTGATAGCCTTCTTCTATGCATAAGTAATTTGTAGATATATTTTTACATACGAAGAAGTCAATAAGATCGGGTAGTTTGTTATTGTCAGTGGGCCAGTATGTTGGTTTACCTGTGCTCATGACTTCACACCCCATGTCTTTAACTGTACTTAATAACTGTCTGCCTTTTGTCGTAGTCAATCTCGATCCCCAATGAGTGTGCTTCGCATTAAAGTCGCCTCCTAATATAAACTTTGGCCCAAGGAGTTGAAAAATATGCGTATATTGCTCTTTTCTTATCATATACCTAGGAGGGCTATAAATAGCCGCAATAGTGGTGTGACAAGATTTTGTTTTAATAGATACCGCTATAACTTGCATGTCCGATTCTTCGTATCTACTATATTCGTAGTGGCATATATTTTCTTTAATTATAATAGCACTACCACCTCTGGCAGTATTGTTAGGATGGAGCGAGTTGTACACTTTGTATCCTCTAAATTTAATAAACGATTGCACAGTAAAATGTGTCTCAGAAATTAGACACACATCTATGTTTTCAGAATCTAGGACTGCTTGCAACTCTTTTTGGTGTTGAAGCAGACCATTGGCATTCCATGTCATTATTTTGAGACTGTTTTGATTCATATTTGCGATCGTGAGGCAGATATTTTAGTAACTTGTTCGAGCTTTTCTAGTCTTTTATCGAAGGTGGAAATATAGTTCAATATTTTGTTTATTTTATCTTCAAGGTTTGGTGGTTGTTTACCTTGTTGTGCCGCGTATGCATAGGATACGCTTTTTGTTTCAGGGGGATTTTGTGGGATTTGCTGTGAGCTTGATTTTGGGGTTTGTTTGTCGAGGTTGACTTTGTTAATAGGCTGTTGCAAGGTTGGTGTTACGAACTTTTGTTTTGGCTTTTTGTTCTTAAGCGATTGCATCTCTTTAGCTACTACACCACAGCCACCTAGTGCTCACAGAATATAAATAATGGTTACGATGCTTTATAGCCAGCATAGATGGCATTAGCGACACCGTATTTGATAGCACCAACCGACTAGCACCAATCCTATTGGTCTGTGCCGAAATGACGTCATGAACATGGCAGACAGCGTTTAAACTTTAATGTATGCAAAATAAACACGCTTTCCTGCCATAAAATGAGCAGGAAAGCGTGATTGTGTTTTTCAAACGGTTTGAAATTTTCAAACGGAGTTAAATACCCCATAGTGCCATACCTTGTGGAAACAGTTCGTCCTTCAAGTTGGGCAGGAATTCGTTGATCTTGTCCCACGTGATGTACCACAGCTCGTTGTATCCGTCACCGTTGCTGAATATCTTGAATGTTTGGGGAAAGATATATTAATCAGTGTACCTTAAGAATTTTGACATTTTGTTAGTGTTTTGTTCAAGGATTAAAAAAAAAGCCTTAGAACATGTGTCCTCGTTATTAATCCGTTCCATTGATGAAATGTCAAGCAATTGTTTGATGTTGTAAAGAACCAAATACGAGATTAACTATTTTCAATGTAATTAAAATTATAACACAAATTGTTAATTCATGTTATTACTACCATTTTAAGGCTAATTTTAGAGACCAAAACACTTTTGAGTATGTCAAACTAACAGTTTCGAGATGTCTGTCCGTCCGTCTGACTCATAGGCACTTGTCTCACACGCTTGTCAGCGAGAAGCAAGCAACTATCAACTACTTTATCGCTCAAGAAAAGTACAAAAGAAGAAGATCCTGTGTAAACAAAGATACAATGTAGGGCGAGTTCTCGCCGCCAGTATGAACAATCAGCGATCAAGTTTCGAAAGCAAGAAAATAGTTGATATTTGCTCGCTTTCTCGCCGACGGTGGCACAATTTCTCATGAAAGTCACAGATTACATTAAGTAATAAATGTGTGTGTGGCGGTACACACATACAATAATATAAATCAATTGACAGCTGTCAAATCTTGAACAGTGATATTGAAGTTTTCACAACTGCTATACAGGGTGATTATACTAATAACCTACGGCTCGTGGCTTCTTTACATTACACCAAATAACTTAGTAAAATAATGCCTCTGTGGCGCGGCGGGAGTGTATCCGACTGCTACGCAAGAGGTCGTGGGTTCGATCCCCACCCAGGATAAAACTTTGTGTGATGAGCACGATGGTTTATTCTGTGTCTGGGTGTTATTTATCTATAATATGTATGTATTTAGAAATATATATAAGTATGTTTATCAGTTGTCTGGTTTCCATAGTACAAGCTCTGCTCAGTTTGGGATCAGATGGCGTTGTGTGAGTTGTCCCAAGATATTATTATTATTATAATCGAAAAAAAAAATACATATTACTCCTTCACCACCTACTTTTGTCACACAAGATTTGGAGTAAAATTGGTGTTTTTTTTATTCTTGTTTTTCCAAAACTGCGGGAAGTTATTAGTATATTTAAAATCACCTTGTATATACAAGTTCCCAATGTTAACCGTTGGGCCGTGGGCCGACAGGCACGATCACCTCGCCTGCGAGGAGGATCATCAGGAGATTCATTGTGTTGGAGGGACGTAACACCTCTCCCCCCACATGTCTACATACCCTGACAGAATCCATAACAAGTATCATGTTCTTGAGCGATTCCAACGCGGCCTCCGTGAGCGGGTCGTCGGGCGGAGCTGCCAGCAGCGCGCGCTGCACGTCCAGCACGCGCGCCCACACCGCCGGGAACGTGCTGCGGGATGACAGTGCTGATAGGTGCTGGAGGAACACCTGGAAGGAGGGGGGGGGGGTTACTATACTGTAAAATAATTTACAAAGTTGCTTTCTGTAAAACAAACCTGATATACAAGTGATTTGTATGGTTATTAAGTCCACTACGACAAAACAAGCATCGGGGACTACTACTAGCATGGTAATATTATACATGTGAAAGTAACTCTATCTGTCTGTCTGTTACGCTTACACGCTCAAACAGCTAAACCAATTTAGATGAAATTTGGTATGGAAATATTTGAGTCCCGGGGAAGGACATAGGATAGTTTTTATCGCGATAACCGACACAACGCGGGCGGAGCCGCTGGCGAAAGCTAGTAAGTAATAATGGGGTACTACCAGGGGCGTGCCCAAAGATTTCGGATAGGGTATGCATGCCCTACCCGAAACCCCTACGAGGAACCCCTACTCATTGAGTTAAGCTCGCGTTCGTACATTTCATCTACAAATGTTTTTGTGTGCACCTATATTTATCTCTCTCTAATATTATAAATGTGAAAGTTTGGATGGATGGATAGATGTTTGTTACTCTTTCATTCCAAAACTACTGAACCGATTGCAATGAAACTTGGTATGTAGATAGCTGGAGACTTGAATTAATCTCAGAAGATAAAACTGATGCCCCATCGTAAGTTTGAGCAACTACTTTATTTAGGCAATTAAATTCCTCTAAAACATTAATAATAATCGAGCTTAAAGTGACAGCTGTCCGATCAGAACTAACATCAATATATTTTATAAATCGATCTATTATTTCTGAGTCGCAAAAATATCTTAAAACAAGAACTAACTGTTCGCGACCGCTGACGTCTGGATTTTCGTCAACCATAACAGCAACAAAATCGGTTTGCGTTATTTCTTTCTTTATCTCATCATACATTACAGACGCGACGCTGGAAATCTGATCATTTTGAGTTCTATTCGACAACCCCGTGAATGAGCTACCAGATGTCGATTGTAAATGAGTTTCTAAATTACCGTCATATTTAGCTAACAAATCTACAAGTTCCAAAAAATTACCTTTATTAAATGATGAAGCGTGTTCGTCATGGCCACGAAAAGCTAATTCTTGTTTACCGAGAAAGCAAACTACGTCAATCAACCGTTTAAAAATATTTCTATTCCTATCAACTTTTGCGTTGTGCCGTTCAATGTCTAATTTAAACTGTCTATTCAAACTAGACTCTATTCAACCTTTACCAAAAGTTTGGAACTTTAAACAAGAATCTATATGTTTTTCCGACAAATCGTGTTTAGCAGCAGCTTTGTGAAAATTATTTAAATCTGAATATCCGTTATAGGTCCAAACATTATTTTTATCTTGTTTTGAAAATAATAAACAAGGAAAACAAAATAATTTATTTGTATGTACACAGCCCGCTAGCCAGTTATAATTATCGTAATACTTTTTATTAAAAGAACGTGTGGAATTACCTTTTTTTTGAGTTAAATCCAAATCGCGAACACAACGTCCCCTAACAATGATTTTATTTTTTTCATCAAAAGACAACGTCGAGAAAACACGAGTTTTTAATTTATTTAAACACACTTCACCAGCACAGATCTCACAGCTATAATTTTCCATAATAGGGATGTCGACTATTTTTAGAAATGTATTTTAAAACGTTTATTAGTACCTAATGTAGCCCAAAATAACATTAATTAATTTTTAATTTGTCTTATTTACAAAATAAATTGTATTTTAAATTGCACTTTAAATTTCGCGCCAAAACACCACTACTTGTCACTTGGTCACATCACACGTCACTCGTTCCTAAACATCGTTCAATGGCATTTTTTAAATATGAAGAATTGCAATATAATAATAAAGTATGCAAAGTAATTACATTGCGTTGTAATTACCTGTAAAGAACTATAATAAAATTGGGAACGAAACCAATTTATTGTTACATCATAAAATTATATATACTACGGGTCTTAATCACGTGAATAATTTAAGGTAAAATACCTTGTTTATTGCCCGACATTTCGACCGTATTGCAACGGCCGTGGTCACGGGTAGACTGTTAGACAGCCGTTTATCAACATTTATTCTATAAATCGCGAAAGTTTATCAACATTAAATTGTTATATGCTTTAAAAATCAAACCCCAAAGTTCGTGTTCCGTACTCATCTTCACTCAACTTACCGCAATGGAATCGAGCTATTGGGGTACAGCCGCAGACAGCGCGGGCAGGTGGCGTACATTTCATTGCGCGTGGAGTTGTTTTCATTGTCTATACAATATATTAATGGTATTGAAAAGTCCAAACCTTGCACATGATAGTATTAGCTCTGGCAGTGGTGTCAGCTCTCCGCGGCAGTTGCTCGAGCAGCGGGAACAGCACGCTCTGGAAGCATGCCTCCCATCCTCCCCCTCCCATGGCAGACAGACCTGGCACCAACAACGCACGTTGCAGGTACGCTATAGCACTGTTCGCCACCTACACAATAAATAATATATTAAAATATAATAACAAATTCACACACGGCAATCACGCACGATACTCGTTCGTTTACATTGATTTGGCTTTAGTATAGTTATGCTGAAGCCAAATTGATGTAAAATATTTAATTACAAATTATTAATATTATATAGGGGAAAGATTTTTAATGGTAAAAGTCGGAAGAATCTGTGAATATCTTAATTTCAACATTTTACCGCAAATTTACCTTAAAGACATTGTAAATGTTCGTCATCTCGTACCCGTGATATTTTTTAGACGATGAATGTCAGTAAATACTAAGAACTGGTAAAATTTAACATTAACTAATATACCGACTTTTACGGTAACACATATACAGGGTGTCCCACGGCGATGCCACACGGAGGGAAACTACCTTAAATATTATAGATAGAACCTTTTACTGAACGAATATTCGATATATTTTTAAATTCATTTTGATTTTAAAAATATATCGAACTGCATTCACTATTTTTAAATAATCGCCTGTCTGAACCGGAAATCTATCTACACTGACGGACTTATAAACTGCATCAAAGTAATAGACGACTTTGAAATAAATATTTTAACCAAGTATGCAAACTTTCTATACAGATTTAAATTGAAACCTCTAGATTGGTTCGTGAACTTTAAAACAGCGTAGGATCATATCTTTAAGTTTAAGTTTATGTACTGGAAAGGACCTTAAGACCTTTTTTGAAGAAAAAACAGAAGTTTAAGGAAAAATTGTTTAATTAAAAAATTGGTTTTAACAATAGACACAAACTTTATGCAAGGGTTTATTTGTGTTTTAATAAGGTGTATTACCCCCACGTGCCCTCATTACGGATTCTAATCGGTTCCGCATAGATTTTATAAGGGTTTTTAAAAGATCTTGCGGAATATTGTCCCATTCTTCTGAAAGTGCTGTTCTTAGTGCTGCCACTGTCGTAGGCGAAGGGTTTCTCGCATATACAGCTCTTTTTAAATTGTCCCAAACATGCTCGATGGGATTAAGATCCGGGCTGCGTGCTGGCCAATTCATTGTACGTATCCCAACCTCTTCGCAATAATGTTGAACTTGTGCAGCTGCATGCGGCCGGGCATTATCCTGCATTAAAGTAAAATTTTTGCCTATGAATCCCATGTAAGGCACCACGTGATCTTCTAATATCTCTGTTATGTAGCGATGTGCTGTCAAACCCCCTCTATTACCGTTTTGACGGACCATGTCTATGAACACAAGTTCTGTTCGCCCGTTCATCGATATGCCACCCCAGACCATACATGAACCGCCTCCAAAAGGAACACGCTCCTCAATGCAACTTTGAGCATATCGCTCCCCACGTCGACGATAGACTCTTCTGCGACCATCTGCACCATATAAACATGTCCTACACTCGTCCGTGAACAATACAGAGGCCCACTGCTCTTCTGTCCAATTCAGGTGATGACGCGCAAATCTTAAGCGAGCTTGTCTGTGAGCTGCAGACAACTTTGGACCATTTGCTGGTCTAAAAGGGGTGATAGCCGCTTCCTTTAACCTTCTTCTTATTGTTCGTGCACACACGTTTTTTCCACGCACTTCATTAAGCTCGGTTTTGATGTTAACTGACGTGAGGAAACGATTTCGCAGGGAAGTTGTAACAATAAATCGGTCATCACGACCTGTGGTTGCTCGAGTTCTGCCTGTACCACGTCTCCTCCTGTAAGAACCTGTCTCTACAAACCTTCTGTATATTCTACAAACCGTAGACTGGTTTAAATTTAAATTTCTACCAATCGTTCGTTGATCCAAGCCCTCCCGCACCAATGCTACAATTTGTGCCGCTTGTTCGGACGAAGTATCCATATTATGGTTCAAAAACTCTCGATGTGTTAAAAAACTAACCCAACAATTATGCTGGTAACAATAATTCAATTGACCAAACAAAAAAAATCAATGAGAATTAATTTAAAACTTTGCTATAAATAACACGCAAATCTGATACTACGAGTAAATTTTCTTTTCCCGGCTATATTCATTTGTTTTACCGCAGTTCTATTTTTAAATTTAATTTTTTTTTAAGATTAAGAGCCAGTCTTTCCATATTTATATAATTTAATCTAAAAAGTTTGCATACTTATTATAAAAAAATCCTTTTAGAGTAAACCTGAACTTTGATGCAGTTTATGAGTCCGTCAGTGTATATACAGATAAATAAAATTGAATTGTCTGTTTGTCAAAATAACAGTTTTTTTTACTAAATGCTTATGAAAGTGTTAGAGATGGCAACTATTCGGTATTCGACTATTCGGCAATATTTTTTCACTATTCGGTATTCGGCCGAATAGTAAATCACAAGAAAAAAGGATGCATAATATTACTCACAAAAATAAAGAAAATTAGATGTCCTGTCCTGTAACTTACCATAATAATTAAACAATACGTTCTCGTTCGCGAGATGGCTATGTGCTTAGTTTCCGGGGTCAAAACAAACAAAGTTTTATTTTGTAACCTTTGCTACGTTTGTGGTTTCACGTTTAAACTATTTTCTCAATTTTAGGAAAAAAATATTCTTGGGGATTAACGACACGATTTTGCCATTTTGGCTACGGAACGCTAAAAAGATTTCGCTTTGGGAATTTATGCTATGAAAATTGAAACATACGAAGAGACAAGACCTGAAGGGTCAATAATACAAGCTCAGAAAGTGAAACGAAACAGATCAATTTCTCAAAAATCGATTTTTAGTCTTCGATTTTTTGTTAATCGATTATCAACGTCCAAAAGTCGATATTTTCCGGAAACGGCGCGTCGTCATCACACGTACTTTAATAATGCTAGTTTAAACCAGCCAATAGACTCGCCGAATATTCGTTATTGAGTATTCGGTCAAATCACTATTCGTAGCATCTCTAGAAAGTACTTATGGTACTTATAACAAAAACACATATTTTTTTGTCTGTCTGTCTATATGTTTGTTCCGGCTAATCTGGTTTATAGGAAGAGAGCAGCACTGCAACTTCAGGCAAACGAAGTAACGGGCACAGCTAGTCTACAATATTTAAGATACTTTCCGCCGTGTGAAAAATAATAATAATAGTAATTATACATATATCCTGATCACTGTTTTTATATTAAACCTAGATAGATAACATTATCATGAACTAAATAAAAACTAACCTGTTTCCGTCTATCTGTACAAAACTGTGCAATACCCTGTAGTAATGGTTTCCATGCCACATCCCATAAGTCGTATTCTTCCGCATCTGTAAATAATTTTTTTCAAAATAAATAATTTATAAGCGTGATTTTGTTATCTTTTTTAAATTTTTCGCGTCATAAAAAAAAGCTCTTCTGCACGAGAGCTGTTTGACATTTTCGTAAGCATAATTTCATGTCTATATTCTCTTGTAATTGATCTATGCCTATTTTTCAGAAACTTGTGGAAAACAAAGCTGTGTTTTTCCACACACATAATAACTGTTTTGTTTTTATACAAAACAGTCTTATTATTGTTTCAAAGTAATCAATCTCACATGTATATGGGCGGGCATATACATGTGAACTATTCGGATTTCAGATTATTCAAGGTTTATTTGTTGTTTGAACCTGATAATCTCAGAAACGACTATGTGACATTGAAAAATTATTTTACTGTTGGATAGCCTGTTTATCTAGGAAGACTATGGGCTATATAACATCACGCTATGACCAATAGGAGCGGAACAGCAATGAAAAATGTTGTAAAAGAAAATTGACGCAGTTATAGTTGCGCGGGTCAAATAGTGATTAAATAAAATGTAATACTAACTCTGTCCCTGGTCGGCCTCGTCTCTCCACCACTTGAAGATCTGTGCCGTGCGGCTGTGTAGTGTGTGCATTAGGTCTAATAGCTGTTAACACATTAAATAGTAAGTAAAAAATATGAAAACAGTTATTTATTTAATCATCGTTGATGGGACAGGTGCCTTAGTTGAAGAAGTTTGAAGTAGTGATACATGCCGACACGGGCGCCTGGGAGCTAGGGTTGTCTCAAGTAAATAATATGTATTGCTATCAATTTGATTTAAAGCGGCTTTAGCCTCATGGCTAAGACATCGGTGTTGCAATCGTGAGGTCGCAGGTTCGAATACTACCGATGCGCGACGTAAATAAACTCCGAACACATGCCAATGAGCATAGCTGGAGGGGTTAAAAACTAATGTGTAAAAATAGCGCAGCCCTGGATAGTGAGACCAGACTGTGTGCGCGTAGTGTGGTCTGCCCACTGCATCGCCCCCCGCAACCCCCGTACAGTTACCCCATCTAGACGGCTTCGTCAAGAATGTGTGGGTGAGTTACCTGTATGCTGACCATGTGGTACTGGTCGAGCGTGTCCACCTCCTCATCGCTGGAGTCGTCGTACCTTCGTCGCCCGGAGCTCGGCCGGGACTTGCGACTAGAACGGGATTTACTTGACTTCTTGCCTGAAAAGCAAAGTAAAGGTATTAATATCATTTGACATGGTGAACCAGAACAAATACCTTTTTAAATATTTCCTATTTTTAGGATTCCGTATAAGTTTTTTGGGAATAATTGCTCCAAAAGTTGCTTAATTGTGCCCCCCCCCCTTATCTTTTGAACCTTGTGGCCAAAAAAATTAAAAAAAATCTCAAAGGCTTAATTAACACTTTAAATTAAAATTGTTTTGGACATGATCGGATATACCGTCATTGAGTTATTGCCGAAAAGCTACGTTTCTCAACAAAAGGGCGTAAGCGCCATGAACATACGCTCTTCTGCTAATGCAATTATTCAAGACTGCGGAACCCTACATTGAACATGGTCCGACATGCTCTTGCCCGGTTTTTATAAAGTACTTTATTCACTTAGGTTACAAAATGTTATTTTTATGAACGTCTGAACTGATTTTTTACTTTGCTCCTAATCTCTCTTCGGTCGTGTTGGATTTCTGTGCCATCGGACTATGAAAGTGAGGGAATATAGAGTGTCTCGAGTGAGGGGACATACATAAACTTGTGCACTATAATATATCCTGCGTAGTTGGCTAGTATCTGATGAGACTGACCGTCATAAACGACAACGGTTAGGATTTCATTACATTACATCACAACAGAAGATTTATTCTGTATTCAAGACTTGTGTCGCTACTGCCTACTCAATTATGTTATCACTATAGATTCAGAATAAAAGATTAAATTGGCAAGTAAGTCATCATCACAAATGATCACAATATTATGTTAAATGAACAAAAAGTGACAATACTATAACCCTTTGTTCAATTTTGTCACCCTCGGTTGAATAAGCTGAAAATAGTGTTATGGTTACCATAGTAACCCGCTAATGGTGTAGACACCAATTTCGCAAGGGACACCCTCATCGTTCGCCATAGGCTACTGCGACGGACCATTGTATGATTTTATTTTACTCGGTTCGAGAGCATACGCTCTCTTGCGTGGCCTCGTAGCAGTGGATCGTGGAGATTATTGCACACGATAAAAAAGGGGTGACCATGTTGCAAAGTAGCGCTACTGGTAATGGTGCAAACCATGGTCACTCTTTTTTCAAATAGCGAGACAGAGCGCTGGCATGGCGTGTCAGTGTTCACCAGCCACCAAGCTTCACTCACCGTGGTGCAGCGTGGCGCTAGCGAACAGCCTGACCGCGCGCACGGCCGCGCGGCAGTTGTACGGCGTGACGTGCGCCACGTCGCGCACCACCAGCGCCAGCGCCTCGCAGCAGCGCGACAGCGCGCTGGCGCGGTGCGCGCGCAGTGTCACCGAGCCCTCAGCCTCGGTGGACTCGCGCTGCTCTGACTCGTTCTTTACCTAACATAAACGTTTTCAAAAATATAACAATTTTAGGATTAAATGCTGAAAATAATTGTAACCACTGACAGAGTGTGTCATTAGTAGTAAGTTGTCACATTTGGTGTGTTACAAAATATTTCATACCTAATCTATTATAAAAAGTCACACCTAATCTCTCATAAAAAAATGTCACCCTTTATATCTCATAAAAAATGTCACACAACCTCTTACACAAAAATGTCACACAACCTCTTACACAAAAATGTCACACAATCGCTCACAAAAAAAATGTCACACAATCTCTCACAAAAAAATGTCACACAATCTCACACTAAAAAATGTCACACGACGTCTCACAAAATAATGTCACACAATCTCTCACCAAAAAAAATGTCACAATCTTTCACAAAAAAATGACTCACAATCTCTCACAAAAAAATGTCACACAATCTCTCACAAAAAATGTCACACAATCTCACACTAAAAAATGTCACACGACATCTCACAAAATAATGTCACACAATCTCTCACCAAAAAAAATGTCACAATCTTTCACAAAAAAATGTCATACAAACTCTCACAAAAAAATGACACACAATCTCTCACAAAAAAATGTCACACAATCTCTCACAAACAAAATGTCACACAATCTCTCACAAAAAAATTACACAACCTCTCAGAAAAAAAAATGTCACACAATCTCTCACAAAAAAATATCACACAATATCTCACAAAAAAATGTCACAATCTCTCACAAAAAAATATCACACAATCTCTCACAGAAAATGTCACAATCTCTCACAAAAATGTCACACAACCTCTTACACAAAAATTTCACACAATCACTCACAAAAAAAATGTCACACAATCTCTCACAAAAAATGTCACAATCTCACACTAAAAAAGGTCACACGACATCTCACCAAAAAATGTCACACAATCTCTCACAAAAAAAATGTCACAATCTTTCACAAAAAAATGTCACACAATCTCTCACAAAAAATGTCACAATCTCACACTTAAAAAAGGTCACACGACATCTCACCAAAAAATGTCACCACAATCTCACACTAAAAAAGGTCACACGACATCTCACCAAAAAATGTCACACAATCTCTCACAAAAAAAATGTCACAATCTTTCACAAAAAAATGTCACACAATCTCTCACAAAAAATGTCACAATCTCACACTTAAAAAAGGTCACACGACATCTCACCAAAAAATGTCACACAATCTCTCACAAACAAAATGTCACAATCTTTCACAAAAAAATGTCACACAATCTCTCACAAAAAATGTCACAATCTCACACTAAAAAAGGTCACACGACATCTCACCAAAAAATGTCACACAATCTCTCACAAACAAAATGTCACACAATCTCTCACAAAAAAAATGTCACACAATCTCTCACAAAATAAAATGGTTGTCTGTAAAGTCAGTTTACGGACGATAATTTTACGTGATAACGTCATAAGAAAAGATAGATGACATTGTAATAAACAACCGTAGCTACTTTTTTTACAGAGACAGCTATTTTTTTTCCATGTCGCTGCAATCGCCAAAACATGTAACACACACATTGACATTTTAATAAACAATCGTGCCTGTGACAGCGTGGACCCGGGCGCGTGCGCCCGACGGCCACAATACTTCAGCCTATTAACAGGGGGGAACTATTAACTAGGGGGAGGGGGTTGCTCACGTCCGTAGGAATTACCACCTTTCCTAGGCCCACCCTACACGTCTCCCTCGGGTGGTGCTAAAAGAGCAACAAAGCCGAGTTCCGGGCGGCGGTAATTAACCCGATGTCACAAGCTTGCTTGTGGTGGTAAACAGAGGCCTTGAGGAACTAAATCACCTCAAAAAATACTGTGTGCAGTTGTGTGGGAAGCAACTGTATCTAATCTCCCAAATATTTCAATCATGATGAGTACAAATAAGGAAAGTGTTTTGCCATGCCCTCCGGCTAGCCCCCGGCGCTCACAGGTATCCGGGCCTGTGAGTGAGAAATTAGTTACCGAAGACTGTGAGGTGGTAGGAACCCAGGCTGCCTCTGCAGTAAATATTACTGGTCCGAAAAAGAAAGCCCAACAAGGTGTTGAAGACTGCGTAGAAGTGGGTACCCAGGCTACTTTGTCAGTAAATACAACTGGTCAGAAGAGATTGGTGCAACAGGCACTTCATCCAAGCTTGTTCACTAACAGATCAAGAAGCCACTCAGTTGGAAGTATGAACAAATTTTCAACTATGGCAAGTGAAAATTTGACTAAATTACCCAAAGACACTGAAAATACACAAATCTGGCAGAAAGACCAAGTGCCAGCAGTTAAAAGAAAAAGATCAGAGAAGAGTCCAGAGATAAATCAAAACTCGAAAAAGCTACCAAAAACCAGATACTTTGTATCAAGACAAAATCGGTTCGAGATCCTAGATACAACTTAATCAACACCCCCAATGTATGCACCTAAACCACCAAAACCTGAACCCATATTCGTAACTGGGGTGATAAATGTAACATCCCTTATACACGTTCTTAACAACCTGGTAGAAACCAACATGTATACCATGACTACATTAAAATCAGGACACATAGTTAAAATTATGCCTAGTGACATTGATCCCTATAAAATAATTCGTGAAAACTTCATTTCTAATGCCATAAATCATTACACATACAAATTGAAAAGTGAACGATCCTACAGGGATCTGTGGACAGGCACATCCTTCAAGTGAATGCACTAAATCACCAAATACTGAGGCTACATGCGCCAATTGCCAGGAAAAACACCCATCTAGCTATAAAGGCTGTAAAAAATACAAACAGTACAAAGAACTTATATTAAAAACACCATCCAGGTCAACCAACAATCACAACAAAAAACAGACTGAAAGCACGCAAGAAACATCTGAAAATACAAACACAGCAAACACTTTAAACAAAAACCAGCCTCGGCCAACCGACAAACATGCATACACCGTCAAGAATAGGACTTATCCTATAACAAATAAAAATATGGATACTGGAGACCAGATCAACTTTGTAAATATCCTAGATACATTTCGACCGATTCCAAAACATCATAAGCAATATGCTCGACAACATGATGGATCGTATGATCCAACTTATCTCCAAATGCTTACAAAAATGTCCGTAAACCTTCGGGTCGTAACTTGAAACGCCAACGGATTGACTGAACGAATACCTGAACTCAAGCTTTTCCTGAACGTTGAAAGGATCGACGTAGCTTTAATTTCAGAAACAAGACTGACTTTGAAATCTTACATAAATATTGAAAATTTTAACACATACCTCACAAATCACCCGTCAGGTAACTCCCATGGTGGTACAGCAGTTATAATCAGAAAAAACATAAATCATTATCTACTGGAAGAATACCGCACAGAAAAAATACAAGCGACATCTGTAAGAGTGAAAGATGGACATTCAGATATCACATTGTCAGCAGTTTATTGTCCACCCAGACACATAATAACTAAAAGTGATTTCACTACTTACTTTGAAAAACTCGGTAATCGGTTTATATGCGGCGGTGACTGAAATGCGAAACATGTCTACTGGGGATCCCGGCTAACACTACCGAGAGGAAGGCAGTTATATGCTACATTAAATGACCTAAATCTCCACTGTTCTAGCCACGGGAGTCCTACATACTGGCCTACTGACTGCCTGATCTTCTAGACTTTTACATTCTCAAGAACATTCCGCAATGCTACATTTGCATTGAGGAAAGCACTGACCTCTCATCAGACCACACGCCTGTCATTTTGAACTTTAGTGGTAAGGTACAGATGGTTGAAACTGCGCCTCAATTATATAATAGGAATACGAACTGGAATGTTTTTAATAGTATAAATAAGCTCTAAGGTAAATCTTAGTATATCTTTAAAAACACCAGAGGAAATAGAATTGGGTATAGAATCCTTCAATAAGCTAATTCATTTGGCGGCAAAAATCTCTACACCGATCTTTGAAAATAAGTACCCAAAATTAAATAATCACCCAAAACAGATTAAAGACAAAGTGAACGCAAGACGACGACTAAGGAAAATTTGGCACAACACTGACTATACTAGCGATAAAAAGAAATTTAACAAAGCGTCAGAGGACTTAAAAAATATGATAGACCTTAACAACAATGAGCGCCTCCAAACTTGCTTGAGCAGACTCTCTCCGACCAAAGATACGAATTACTCTCTTTGGAAAGTGACTAAAAACTTGAAACGTCCAAAAACGCAAATACCAGCACTAAAGACTGCCTCTGTGGCGCGGTGGGAGTGTGTCCGACTGCTACGCAAGAGGTCGTGGGTTCGATTCCCACACGGGACACCACTTTGTGTGATCCACAAATTGTTGTTCTGAGTCTGGGTGTAATTTGTGTCCGTGAATTGTATGTTTGTAAAGTCCCCCGCGACACAGGGCTTGTACCCTACTGCGGGAGTCGTCTTTAAAAAAAAAAAAAAAAAAGACTCCTGCTGGATCTTGGGCCCGATCTAACGCTGAAAAGCACTTACCCGGATAACGATGAGAAGATCTGTAAGTATTTAGAATCACCCACACAGATGTGTTTGCCGCTCAAGAGCGTAACTCCAAAGGAAATGAAAAGGGAAATAAATAGACTACAAGAAGGTAAAGCGCCGGGCTATGACCAGATAGACGCTACATTGCTGAAACACCTACCTAAGAAAGGCATCATCTTGCTGACAATAATTTTCAATGCATGCCTGAGACTGACTACCTACCCCGCTCAGTGGAAGATCGCGCCAATAATAATGATACCGAAACCCGGAAAGCCCCCCACGATACGAGTTCCTATCGACCCATCAGTCTTCTTCCAGTGGTAGGAAAACTACTGGAAAGAATAATACTAAATAGGATGCGTCCCCACTTAACCGAGATAATACCTATGCACCAGTTCGGTTTTCGCGAAGGACACGGCACCATAGAACAAGTACAAAGACTTGTAAACACCATAGGACTGATATTTGAAAACAAGCAATATTGCTCAGCTGTGTTTTTGGATATAAGACAGGCGTTCGACAAAGTTTGGCACGAAGGGCTGTTGTATAAAATTAAAAAAGCGCTCCCACACAGCTTTTTATTCATAATGAAATCTTATTTAAGTAACCGCAGCTTCGAAATAAAATACAAGGGCGAAACATCCGATTTGTGCAGCATACTATCAGGAGTCCCTCAAGGCAGTATACTGGGTCCTGTACTATATCTTTTATTTACCGCTGACCTGCCAATTCATGTAGATACCACTATTGCTACATATGCCGATGACACAGCTCTCCTATCGGTGAGCGATAACCATATAACAGCGACTAATAATCTACAACATCATCTATCAGATATGGAAATTTGGTTTGACCTATGGCGAATCAAAGTAAATCAGAGCAAGTCTGTGCACGTCACGTTTACTTTACGAAAAGAGACTTGCCCGCCTGTTAGTTTGCATAATACACAAATACCACAATCCAATGAAGCTAAATACCTAGGCATGCATCTGGATCGACGCCTTTCGTGGAAAAAACACATCTGGAGCAAACGTAAACAACTTGACGCCCGTATGCGATTCATGTATTGGTTAATTGGACGAAATTCAAGACTCTCAAAGTCAAAGTCAAAGTCAAATATCTTTATTTCGTAAAATCAGGTTAATGATTATTTGAAAACGTCAAATTAAAACATACTAAAAATTTTATAAAATTATGATTGTTTGAAAAAAAAAAAACAAAATGAGGTTAAGTGGCAGTTCCAAGTGTAAAGCTCATGAGAAGAAGCTGCCAAGAAACTCATGTGCCACTCTTTTAAAATCATCAAGTTTTTCTTTACAAAAATAAATTTTACTGAATGAACCATTGTGTTTGGTGAGTGTAATCGTTTATAAAATAAGGATAACTAAATAATAATACTATTTGTAACTCTAAAATGAATATATATAAACGTATTCAGCAAACACAATACTTCACTTCTTACAAAGTAAATATGTATATATACATATGTATAATCTTAAAGTACATTTTAATAGCCTGTGAGAGAAAGCAGTTCAATCCCAAGCGTTTTTGTCTTCCATATAATCAATTATTGAGTAGTAACTTTTCATACACAATTTTTTCTTAATGGTACACTTAAATTTATTACGACTTAATTTTTGAATATCGCTAGGGATTTTATTGTAGAAACGTATACATTGGCCCCGAAATGATTTGTTTACTTTTTGTAACCTTGACGCTGGTACAACAAGTTTATGTTTGTTCCGCGTGTTAATATTATGTATATCACATTTCTTATAGAAACTATCAATATTTTTGTGAACATATATAAGGTTTTCATAGATATACTGACATGCAACAGTCATGATATTGATTTCCTTAAATTTTTCTCTAAGTGAGTGTCTACTACTAAGATCGTAAATTGATCGAATAGCCCTCTTCTGCAGAACAAAAATGGTTTGAATGTCGGCAGCATTCCCCCACAGTAGAATACCGTACGACATTAAACTATGAAAGTAACTAAAATAAACTAATCGCGCTGTTTCAACGTCTGTTAGCTGACGAATTTTTCTAACTGCGTACGCTGCAGAACTGAGTCTATTAGACAATTCACTTATATGTGGGCCCCACTGAAGCTTAGAATCTAGAGTAATTCCTAAAAACTTTGTGGTCTCTACAGGGTTCAACTCATCTTCTTTTATTTTTATAGTGGTTTTTACTGGTTTCACGTTAGGTGTTATAAAGCGAATACATTTAGTCTTGCCCTCGTTTAAGAGTAAATTGTTAACATCAAACCAGTTAACCACTTTTGAGATAGCCATATTTACATCTTCAAAGTCTTTTTGCTGGCGTTTTAATTTAAATAAGAGTGATGTATCATCTGCAAACAGGACTATCTCATGATTATTATTTACTAAATATGGTAAGTCGTTTATGTAAATTAAAAACAACAACGGCCCGAGAATAGAACCCTGTGGGACTCCCATTTTGACCACAGACCCCGGGGAGCGTTTACCATTAACATCAACTTTCTGAATCCTGTTACTCAGATAGGACGTAAGAAGATTCAGAGCTGTGTTTTTAATACCATAATGTTGCAATTTCCTGATTAATGTTTCATGCAGAACACAGTCAAATGCCTTAGATAAATCACAGAAGACGCCTAAAGCATCTTGCGATTCCTCCCAGGCGTCAAAAATATGTTTTAAAAGCTCCACACCAGCATCGGTTGTAGAGCGACCCCTAGTGAAACCAAATTGTTTAAAGTGTAATAATTTATTTTTGTAAAAGAAGTTCTGCATCTGATCATATATTATTTTTTCAAAGATTTTACTAAATGTTGGTAGTACTGATATGGGTCTAAAATTAGTGGGGTCAGACATACTACCCGATTTATACAATGGTATTACTTTACTATATTTCATTAAATCAGGAAATACACCACAATCTATACATTTATTAAATATAAAAGCCAAGTCCTGCGCGATAAAAGAAATTATAGACTTAGTAATCACAACTGAGTTACTCCAGAGGTCGGTAGTCTTCTTAACATTAATAGAATTAAAAGCTTTTATGACATCTATATGTGTAACATAATCAAATTGAAAAGTGATGTCACATCTCTAGCACTAGTAAACTACAAAAGCAATCTTAAAACCCGTATGGACCTATGGCATACAGCTTTGGGGTACAGCGAGCCACAGCAACATTGAAATCCTGGAAAGGTTCCAAAGTAAGGCCATACGAAACATGTTAAATATCCCGTATTACATAAGTAATAAATACATATATATGGATCTGGAAATGAAAACTATTAAGCAAGAAATAGCAAACTTCAGTAGAAATTACCAAAAAAGGTTATCAACACATACCAATGAGCTGGCATCAAGACTCGAACGAGAAGGAAGTGTGAGACATACGAGACTTAGAAGGCACAGTATCTGCTCTCTGATAAGCAGATATGAATAACATTATATAGCTATACTATAGAGGAATGTTCACTGGAGCCTTCTTTAAGTTACTACATAAATAACCAGTACAATAGTACAACACAAGAGTGGCTCATTGTGTTAAATACAGATTGCCAGGTTGCAGTTTCGGAGAAAAAAAAAAACAAAAAAAAATAACAGGCGGTACGTGACGACCGTGACATTCAGCCTATCAGCAGGCGGAACGATACGGACCGTGAGACTTTTTCGTGCATGCACCTAATCATCGATTTATAAGACGTTATCACGTCATAAAAAGATATCACACTTAATTTCTAACAAAAAAAGTCACATAAAGTGTGACGATTTTTTTTGTGATTATTTTTGCATCACTAAAATGGTCTTACTTGGTGTGTCACAAAAATACAAACCGTGCATTCGTACATTGTATTTTTTAACAAGTTAAACGGTCACACACAACGCAAGTGTAGTCATCCGCAAGTATCAAGACTTACCAGTATCCATCCTTGTGTTTGTGGCGAGTGTGACAGTTCGCTCTCCGACGAGACGCTCGTGGGACGACGCTCGCTTTCGTCTTCTGAACCTTCAGAACGACTCGATGCGGCAGGACCTTTTGGTACAAAATAATATGATTTTAGATGTTGAACGCTGTAAAAACGCTACATATAATTAAATATTTATTTTTTCCTAGCGAAAAGAATCGATTATAAAAAATATCGATTAATCCCTGTCCCACCCGAAAGGGGTCTGTAGGTATTCTGTTAATAATGCTAAAACAATATTAAAAATATATATCCGTTAAAATGATTGACAAAATCTGTAAATTTTCAGTTTTTTTATCATGAAATTTTTAAAACTGGCATAAATCGAATTGGAACATGATACCTAACAACTCATTAACGGGTCGGACACGGATTACATATGTACATACATACAGTATCCATACTAATCCATACTAATATTATAAATGTGAAAGTGTCTCTGTCTGTTACGCTTTTACGCTCAAACAGCTAAACCGATTTAGATTAAATTTGGTATGAAGATACCTTGAGTCCCGAGGAAGGACATAGAATAGTTTTTATCGCGGTGCCGGGGGTCAAAGCTAGGAATAGAAATAAATATAATAATGGTAGTTACTAGAGTGTTGCGCGTCGGCGGGCCAGGCGCCGGCGCCGGCCGCGCACAGCAGCGCGAACACCACGTCCCACTCCGCCGCGCTGTGCACGTTCTGTGCCGACGTCTTCACTATCTCGTACACGCCGCACGATATCTGCGCGCACACACACGTTATACGCATTAAATACCAATACAAAATGGAGTTTCACATATCTAAAGAGTTGTCCAAATAGAGTCCACACCATAAATATTGGCGCGCGGCCGTGCGCCGTCGCGCAGCGCCGCAGCACTATACTTACAACGTCCGCTTGCTGGTAGAACAGCTTGTAGGGCAGCGCAAACAGCAGCGTGAGGTGCTGCAGCACGACGTGCGCGGCGGCGTCGCAGCGCATGAGGCGCGCGGCCGTGCGCAGCAGCGCCGTGGCGCAGCGCCGCAGCGCCGGCCCGCGCGCGCGGCACCGCGCGCTCCACGACACCACGTGCGCCACGTGCGCTGACGCGTCCTCCCACACTGATAGGAGACGATCCCTGGAAATAACGTATCAACTTTGATAAACTATACAAAAACATAATGGTCTTAAAGCGTGGAGTATAAAAGTATAGTTGGAATGTTACATTTAAACATTGAATATTCAAATAATTGTTTAAAAATTCTGGACGCTGTTGATGACGTGCTTCAAAATACTGAGCCTTGACACCTTACCTCGATAACGCCAGTGCTCACAGTACAAATATGGCGCCACATATATTCTTAGGATACTGCGGTAGTATACTGTCAGTTCATAACGGAATGAATTTCCCGCCAGCAAACGCTCTGAACAAAAGCTTACAGCAAACAGTTTTTTGTCATGGGTATCGTTTTCATGGTTTTCAAGGATGTTGAAACCAATGGTGACGGTAAAATGTAAATCCAAGATGGTGTCTTCGAAAATATTAAAAAAAAAAACATATACAAGAAGGAACTTCGTTCCTAGCCCCCAACCGCACACGTTTTTTTAATGGAAATTAATTAATTTAATAATTATTTCATAATAGAATAACAGTAATAACTAGCTATATCCATATTAAAATTTATCAAAATCGATTCAGTACTTTCAAAGATTTACCATTGCAAAAAAATATTTATTAGTTTGGATACTAAAAAACAATCTTAAATTATTCTGAGAGAGCTATAGAATCAATTAAATAATAATAAAATACTATAACTACAATACTACTACAAACTTGAGTGTCAACCCTAGAGCTCTAATGGAGCGTAAATAACTTCAACGTTTTGTAGTGCTTTGCATAAATGGTTGGTGTCAGAGAGTTTTTACGCGATTGGATTGAATAACACAGTAAAAATATGTATACAGTACGGAAACTATCCGTACTATATACATATTTTTACTGTGTTATTGGTATGAAGTTAGATGATTAGATTAGTTGATGTGGGCCAATTGGCAAATCGAGCCATTTGTATACCATAATGTAACAGCTGTAGACAGATTGATAAACTCCGGTTGGTGAATGGGACACCTAAACCTAGCTGTAGTATTGCTAACTGGCTAGCTTTATTGGGCTACTTCAAGCAAACAATTCAAGTACTAATTTGACAGGGACAAGTTACAATTAATAGTCCGATATTGAAGCAGTAGCTAAATGGAGTAGTGTAAACAAATTACCAATAAATATATCCAAGTGTAAAACAATAACATTTACTAGATCCCGTTCTCCGATCGCAACAATTTACGAACTAGCAGGCACACCACTTGAACGTGTCAGTTCTATAAGAGACCTGGGGCTTAACCTCGATACAAACTTGATTTTCATGACCATATCAAGGATGTGTGTAAAGCCGCTAATAAATCACTAGGCTTTATAATTAGAATGTCGTTTGATTTTAACAATATACAGGCGGTTAAGCTACTCTATACAGCCTACGGACGTAGTCCAATTAGAGTACAATGCCATTGCGTGGAATCCAAAAGAAAAACTATATATTCTAATGGTGGAGAAAATCCATAAAAATTTCTGCAGGTATCTTTACAAGCGTCGACACGGATTCTACCCATATTTATATCCTTCTCTGTTTGTATCTGGATGGTTGGTTTGAATACATTGGAATTCAGACGTAAATTTATGATTGTATTCCATTATTATCTTTTAATAACAGGGAAAGTAGATAACCCATTAGTACGCGAAAGCATTTATTTTTATGTTCCAAATCAGTACGCACGTGGTTCAGGAAGAAGACGGCACCGACGGCTCACTAGTTCACCGTCATGGCGCACTACTCATGCCACTAATAGCCCAACTGTTGGAGCTATCAAACTGATAAATGAGTTTTTACTGACCTGTCCCGCGGTTGACATATTTTTCGATGGTACTAATATTATAATTATGTCTATCTTGCTGTACTTAATAAATAATTGTAAAACATACTCTTTTGTCAATTTAATAAGCTAATATTGTAATATAATCTGTTTTTGTTATACTAATAGTTATTGTTTAATGTATTTAATATTTTATTGGTCAATTTCTACTTATAGTATATTTAGTTAAACTTACTATAAGCGCCTTGGTGTACCTACACTGTAAGCTTATGTATGTTATATGATTGAATAAATGATTAAATGATTCAATGAATAAATGATTAAATGATTACATTATTAAAAAATGTGTTTATTAAAACTTCAAATATGTTTACTTCGTAAAACCAAGTCATAGATTGTTTGAAAATTTATTACATCTATACATATAATTATCATCAGCATATCGCAGTCCACTGCTGGACATAGGCCTCTCCAATTGCACGCTACTTTGTTCTATCTTCGGCTTCTCGAATCCAGCTCCTGCCAGCCGTTTTGCGTAAATCATCACTCCACCTGGCCTGATGGCGTCCTACACTACGTTTGCGATGCCGCGGTCTCCACTCAAGAACTCGTTTACCCCAACGGTTGTCGGTTCTTCGACTAATATGGCCACTTCAGCTTGCTAATCCGGTGGGCTATGTCGATAACTTGGTGCTCTGCCAGATCAAATCATTTCTGTCATGTTCTGATTTTGTTCCTAAGAGAAACTCCGAGCATAGCCCTTTCCATTGCCCGTTGAGCCGTTTTGAACTTGTGAAACACGTTTAAACGCACTGATTAAAGATTTAAGTCTTTAGGCATTGTGGGATTGACGATGAGAAGACTTGACGTAGCTTACCAAACGCTGCCCAACCCAACCGAATTCTCCTGTTCATTGTTTCTACCTAACTGCAATGACTGCCCGAGGTATACATATTTTTGAACAACTTCGAGAACGGCACCGTGCACCGCTGTCGGTTCCGGTAGTGTATGTTCATTGACCTTGGTTTTATCCAAGTTCATCCGTAGGCCGATGAGTACAGAGGAGTCAGCCAGGTCATTCAGCATCCGTTGCAGGTCCTGCAGCGTTTCCGCCGTGATGTCCATCCTGTTACGGTGATGAAATCCAGCCTGTTACGGTGGTTGGAATTCGTCAAGTCTTCGCGCAAGGCGGTTCGTGATGACTCTTGAGAACACCTTATAGACGTGGCTTAGAAGAGAAATAGGTCGGTTGTTTTTCAGCCGGGTCTTATCTCCCTTTTTGAAGAACAAGACGACTACACATCTACTCCATGCCTCCGGAGTTCTCCTTTCGAACAGGATAGCATTAAAAAGCTTTTGGAGGTCCCTCAGTACGGGTTTACCTCCAGCCTTTAGCAGCTCTGTTGTAACGCCATCCTCTCCAGGGGCTTTTGGGCGTCAATGTTGACTTCTGGCAGGTCTTCGGTGTAGTGGCGTGTTAGAGTGGCTCTAGGACCCTCATTTTGAGGATCAGGTCGAGATGCATGATAAGCGTATAACCGGCCATAGAAGCTTTCCACTTCGGAGAGCACTGCCGGCTTCGAAGAAACTTCTCCACTTGTTGTGGTCAACTTCGAAAGGTGGCTTCTTCCAAGAGATTGTACGAACACTTTTGACCCCCGGTTCTGCTCGATGGCTCTTTTAATCGAGAGATTGTTGGAGTGCCCCTTCGGCACTCCAACAATCTCTCGGTTTGGTTTAGAGCGCGCTTTTCCGACGAAATGACGGGTGGGTTTTCACGTCGTTTCTTCATTATCTCTAAAGTCTTCTCCGAAAGCTTTGACTTCCTGCCCTTACGCTGCATTTCACAAAATCTCGTACCTTCTTCCCTGAGTATCCGAACCACATTTACGAGTTTCTGGTTTACGTCTGTTGTGGTTTCCATGGCAGCAAATCGGTTATCCAGGTTTGACTGGAACGCTTCAGATCCTATCATGGTTTGGAGCAAAGTAGGTCGGAGCCTAAACCTCATCAGACGGGCACGTTCCACCTTGAAGTCGATATTACGAGAGCCTCGGACAAGTCGGTGATCACTACCGGTATTAAACCCGTTGATCACGATGACGTCTCTGAATATATACTTTTTGTCCGTCATGATGAAGTCGATTTCATTTCATGTCATAGTGTCGAGGCTTTGCCACGTCCACTTCCTTTGGGGCTGTTTCTTGAAAAAGGAGTTCATCAAGAAGAGCCACTCCCGTTCGAGGAAGTTGACTAGCATTTGCTCCCCTATGATTTCTGCTTCCAAATCCATGGGATCCTACTACCAATTCGCTGCAATTCTGTACTCCCACTTTAGCGTTGAAGTCCCCCATAACAACGTTGTAGTGGGTCTTAGTGGTGGAGTGGAGGGCCCTCGATATGTCATCGAACATATCCTCCACTTCGTCGTCTGGATGTGCCGAGGTCGGTGCGTACACTTGCACCACCTTGAGGCTATACCTCTAGGTGAGCTTAATAACGAGGTACGCTACCCTGTTCGACACGCTGGACATTTCCACCACATTGTCAGAAAGGGACTTATTTACCAGAAATCCAACACCACCTTGGGATTGTTGGTCTTCCTCGCGAAAGTACATAAGGTGGCCCGACTCGAGGGTTATGGTGTCCTCCCCCTCTCTTCGGACTTACTTAACCCGGTGGATATGCCACGTAATCTTCCCAAGTTCCACCTCAAGTTGTGCCAGATGCGAGTCTAGCCGTAGCGTGCGTCCGTTATACGTCGCCAGGGTCAGTCGGTTGGGGTGGCCTTTCGTAGCCCGGAGATTCTTAGCACCCCCCGCCACGCCGTTACCGTACTGCCGGGAACTGGGGGCCGTGGCTTTTGTACTTCGTGCTTAAGGGGGTAATGCCCATAATCGCCACGCTGGACAGGCGGGTTGGCGATCGCAGGTCGTAGCTCTCGCATCAGTGACGCTGCTGCCGGTCACTGACCTGTTACTTTAGCTACGCCTTGAATACGGAATGGTTATACCGCCACCAATCGGTCGCCAGAGTCACGTTCGTTATACAGCAGGATGTACCGCGTGCAGGTGAGGTTGGCTTGGAGCGAAAGATGGTTGTACGCTCCCTTACATACCAAAAGAATGACGTCATTGTTTTGTATTTCATATAAATTAGCATGGGGCGCATCGTTTTGACGTTTCTTAAAAAGATACTGATTTCAAAGTCAAAGTCAAAGTCAAATATCTTTATTTCGTAAAATCAGATTAATGATTATTTGAAAACGTCAAATTAATACATACTAAAAATTTTATAAAATTATGATTGTTCGAAAAAAAAAAAAACAAAATGAGGTTAGGTGGCAGTTCCAAGTGTAAAGCTCATGAGAAGAAGCTGCCAAGAAACTCATGTGCCACTCTTTTAAAATCATCAAGTTTTTCTTTACAAAAATAAATTTTACTGAATGAACCAGTGTGTTTGGTGAGTATAATCGTTTATAAAATAAGGATAACTAAATAATAATACTAAATTATTATTAGTAACTCTAAAATGAGTATATATAAACGTATTCAGCAAACACAATACTTCACTTCTTACAAAGTAAATATGTATATATACATTCAATCTTAAAGTACATTTTAATAATAGCCTGTGAGAGAAAGCAGTTCAATCCCTGTCATTTGACTTGACAGTCATCTACTCCTCTACTCTCTACCCTATTCAATTTTATTTGAAAAAAAAAAAACACATAATAATATGAAACTGTAACATTTTGATACTTTACATAAATACAAAAGCAGACTTACCGATTTTGTATAAGGGTCTGTCCTAATAGCTCTAGGAAAAATATAGTGATGTCTTCTAATAGAGGGTTGAGCTGCAAGCTGTCGGCATCAGGAGGAGTGCCCACTGTCACCATCGCGCGGACCAGCTCCTACGACAACAAATATTATACAAACATGAATACCATGCACCACTATAGTAACTATTCAAAACTAAAGAACACTTGCGAAACCCGCGCTTCACGGAGGCGACGTTGAGCTGAACCAGTCTACCTGTGATCACGGCCGTTGCAATACGGTCGAAACGTCAGGCAATAAACAAGGTATTTTACCTTAAATTATTCACGCGATTAATACCCGTAATATGTATATATTTTTCATGTGTACAAATCACGAAAGTTTATCAAAAAAAAATATAAATTTATAATCACAAAATTAAACGGTTTATTCCCAGTAGTTCCGTGGAAGAAGTTCCGTGGCGGATCTAGTGGTTTTTTTCCCAATAGTTCCGTCAACGGAACTTATGGGAAAACTGAATCCCATTAGTTCCGTTTATAAAATATATACAATACTGGCCACTCTAAAAAGCATTCACTTTTTAAATGTCATCGTTTTACAACAGTTATAAAAAAAACAGAAATAAGACTAGTTTTGAAAGTGGGAACTTCGTAGAAACTGTATTGAGTATTCTTTATTTTCATTCTTTTCTTCAGTCATATTAAATATATTTAGATTCGTGTCTTATTACTTTAATCGAAAAGTTCTTCATTACATAAAAGAAAGGATAAAGAAAGGTACAGCGGTACTACTGGGAATAAAAAATATTAATATTTGCGGAACTACTCAAATCCCAGTAGTTCTATCACGGGAGTGTGTTTAATTCGATTGTTCCATTACTGGGAACTATCGAATTAAACACAAAATAGTAAATGATTTCTACGTAGAAAGTCATGATACATTAATTAATTGTACGACGGCCTCCAGTTCTGTCATTATAACTATATAGCAGCGTGTATAATCCAGATATAAAGAGAAAATCGGGCAAGTGCATGTGGGGCCACGCGCAATGGAGGGTTCCGTAGTACCCCCATCCTAAAAATGCGGCTTAAAAAGTGGGTTTTCTGTTGTTATTGTATCTTTATAATGTTTATTGTATTTTTCAATTTTGTTACTTCTCACTTGGTCTTCCTTTTAATTTCACTATATATACTAATACCGTGACTTTTTTCACATACTCAACATCAACCATTTAGCTGGCAGGGGAGGGAGGGGGGACACTTGACTAAGAAAAAATATTTTTTTCAAAAATTGATTCCTAAATCAAAGAATGATCTTTTCAACACCTAAATGTTTTTAAAAGATCTATCTAATGATACCATATCTACACGATGGGTTAGGTGTTTAGTTTACATATGAAGGAGGTACCCTAAAAACATTTTTTCGTCAAAATTTTATTCTTTGACTTTGTCGGCGTAAGTAATATGTGTATACATGCAAATTGCATTATAGCCTTCTAGCACTAAGTCTCTGAGTTAAGCTGCGGATGGACATGGCGAAACTATAAGGATTCCGGTTGCCATTTTGGCTAGGGAACCCTAAAAAATGACGTACCTGTAAGCTCTCCAGCTGCAGGAACTTAGTTTCATGTATGAGCAGTCCGGGCAGATTGCACTTGGCTACACAGTCCGTCGCCTCGTCTATCAGCGCCTTCTCGTGGGGAGTCGGTGCGCGCATACCTGCTTAGATATTAATTGACACGCTATTAAATAAAATCTTTATATATATATTTCTTGTGTGCGTGTGTGTGTCACTGAACTCCTCCTAGACGGCTGGACCGATTTTGATAAAAATTATTGGGTAAGTTCAAGGGGATTCGAGGCTGGTTTAGATTCACAATTGAACCCAATTTACAAAAAAAAAGAGTCGAGCCGAAGTTCGCCGGGACAGCTAGTATATACACTGACGGACTTATAAACTGCATCAAAGTAATAGACGACTTTGAAATAAATATTTTAACCAAGTATGCAAACTTTCTATACAGATTTAAATTGAAACCTCTAGATTGGTTCGTGAACTTTAAAACAGCGTAGGATCATATCTTTAAGTTTAAGTTTATGTACTGGAAAGGACCTTAAGACCTTTTTTGAAGAAAAAACAGAAGTTTAAGGAAAAATTGTTTAATTAAAAAATTGGTTTTAACAATAGACACAAACTTTATGCAAGGGTTTATTTGTGTTTTAATAAGGTGTATTACCCCCACGTGCCCTTATTACGGATTCTAATCGGTTCCGCATAGATTTTATAAGGGTTTTTAAAAGATCTTGCGGAATATTGTCCCATTCTTCTGAAAGTGCTGTTCTTAGTGCTGCCACTGTCGTAGGCGAAGGGTTTCTCGCATATACAGCTCTTTTTAAATTGTCCCAAACATGCTCGATGGGATTAAGATCCGGGCTGCGTGCTGGCCAATTCATTGTACGTATCCCAACCTCTTCGCAATAATGTTGAACTTGTGCAGCTGCATGCGGCCGGACATTATCCTGCATTAAAGTAAAATTTTCGCCTATGAATCCCATGTAAGGCACCACGTGATCTTCTAATATCTCTGTTATGTAGCGATGTGCTGTCAAACCCCCTCTATTACCGTTTTGACGGACCATGTCTATGAACACAAGTTCTGTTCGCCCGTTCATCGATATGCCACCCCAGACCATACATGAACCGCCTCCAAAAGGAACACGCTCCTCAATGCAACTTTGAGCATATCGCTCCCCACGTCGACGATAGACTCTTCTGCGACCATCTGCACCATATAAACATGTCCTACACTCGTCCGTGAACAATACAGAGGCCCACTGCTCTTCTGTCCAATTCAGGTGATGACGCGCAAATCTTAAGCGAGCTTGTCTGTGAGCTGCAGACAACTTTGGACCATTTGCTGGTCTAAAAGGGGTGATAGCCGCTTCCTTTAACCTTCTTCTTATTGTTCGTGCACACACGTTTTTTTCACGCACTTCATTAAGCTCGGTTTTGATGTTAACTGACGTGAGGAAACGATTTCGCAGGGAAGTTGTAACAATAAATCGGTCATCACGACCTGTGGTTGCTCGAGTTCTGCCTGTACCACGTCTCCTCCTGTAAGAACCTGTCTCTACAAACCTTCTGTATATTCTACAAACCGTAGACTGGTTTAAATTTAAATTTCTACCAATCGTTCGTTGATCCAAGCCCTCCCGCACCAATGCTACAATTTGTGCCGCTTGTTCGGACGAAGTATCCATATTATGGTTCAAAAACTCTCGATGTGTTAAAAAACTAACCCAACAATTATGCTGGTAACAATAATTCAATTGACCAAACAAAAAAAATCAATGAGAATTAATTTAAAACTTTGCTATAAATAACACGCAAATCTGATACTACGAGTAAATTTTCTTTTCCCGGCTATATTCATTTGTTTTACCGCAGTTCTATTTTTAAATTTAATTTTTTTTTAAGAATAAGAGCCAGTCTTTCCATATTTATATAATTTAATCTAAAAAGTTGGCATACCTATTATAAAAAAATCCTTTTAGAGTAAACCTGAACTTTGATGCAGTTTATGAGTCCGTCAGTGTATATATAAATACAGACGCACAGAACTTTGTTAGCAATTCGTTCATAGTCCGATCGTAATAAATAGAGATTATAATAGTGTATTACCTGATTCACCTAGCGCTATATAGGAGTACAAGCTGGACAATAGTCCGGCCTCAGACCCCCTCGCTGCCTCTCTGATGAGTGAGACTGTTCCGTTGGGCGCTAAGTAATCTTCTGCTTCCACTAGGCACTGTTAAAAAACATTTTTAAATATTGACTAAGTTATTAGAAACAGGTTATGATTTATTGGTTTTTATGTTTTTTTTAAGCTATTGCATAGCTTTTATCGCGGGCTTTGAGCGCGGCGACCGAATCAAAAAATTCCGTAACGAAAATAAAACCCCCCACTCCGCCTACCATGTACCTCGGCCGAGCGTTCGCTTATCTTATATGTATATGGTACGACTGTACGAAGCTCGCACGGATAGAGACGAGCTGCTCCGAAATGTAATGAAAAAAAAAAAAATGAACTTATGCAATTAAAAAAAAAAAAAATTTTTTTTAATATTTTTTTGTTTTTTTTTACTTGATAAAAAATGCTATGCAATAGCTTTACCGCGGCAGTCCTCGAGTGCCACACATTTTTTTATTCTAATTTTTACATATCTTGATGAAATAAACAAATCTATCTTGTAAGAATTCCGTTTCTATTGCGTTAGTTATACTCGTACTCCGCCACATAGCTACTCACGTCGTGGATTTAAATCTCGATCCAATCATTTACATTTATTTTGAAGTTGGTAACAGTGGCGTTTCGGTGTTATTTATCTATATTATGTATGTATTTAGAATATATAAGTATGTTTATCAGTTGTTTGGTTGCCATAGCAAAGCTCTGCTTAGCTTGTGCGATTTGAGCCAAAAATTTTTGAAAGTTTATGAGGATATATATATATGGCTATATGAATGTATAATATACTATATACTACTCTTTAAAAGTACAGAATTTATGATGAAATTTTACAGTAATGTAGCTTTTACATTAGGATACATTTTATCGATTAGTTTGGGATCAGATAGCATTGCATGAGTTGTCCCAAGATATTATTATTAATATTGAATGTGAAATAAAACAATTAGGTAAGTAGTGACACAAAGCGCACCTTAGGCAGCAGCCTGCCTACGTAGAGAGTCTTGACGATCTCGAGCAGATGTCGCCACGAGTCGCGCACGCAGTCGGCGTGTCGCGCGGCCACGGCGCACGCGCGCCGCAGCGCCAGCTGCGCCTTCGTGGCCTGCCCCAGCCCCACGCCTGCGCACAACACTCGCTGGTTACAAGCCATACAACTTGTTTAACTTGTGTTCTAGATTCTACACTAATTTATACCCGCGTGTATACAGGTGAGACTGAACCTGTGTTTATAAGTCAATCTCACCAGTTCAGGTTCACACACAGGGTCAGTCTCACCTGTACAGATTGAGATATGCACGCGGGTGAAATCGACGTATACATCAATCTCACCCATGTGCATACCTCAATCTCACCGGTGTGTATACAGGTGAGACTGTACCTGTGTGTATATGTCAGTCTCACCAGGGTGTATATGTCAATCTCACCTGTGTGTATATGTCAATCTCACCTGTGTGTATATGTCAATCTCACCTGTGTGTATATGTCAATCTCATAAGTGTATATACAGGTGAGACTGTACCTGTGTGTATATGCCAGCCTCAACAGGGTGTATACGTCAATCTAACCAGCGTGTATACTAGTGAGCCTGAACCTGTATGTATACGTCAAGCTCACCAGTGTGTATACTAGTGAGACTGAACCTGGTGTATAAGTCAGTCTCACCTGTGTCTATGGGTCAGTCTCACCCGTGTTATACGTCATACTCACCAGTGTGTATACTAGTGAGACTGAAACTAGTGTATAAGTCAGTCTCACCTGTGTCTATGGGTCAGTCTCACCTGTGTCTATGGGTCAGTCTCACCTGTGTTATACGTCAATCTCACCTGTGTTATACGTCAATCTCACCAGTGTGTATACTAGTGAGACTGAACCTGGTGTATAAGTCAGTCTCACCTGTGTCTATGGATCAGTCTCACCTGTCTTTATACGTCAATCTCACCTGTGTGTCTACATCAGTCTCACTTGTGTGTATATGTCAACCTCGCCTGTGTGTATACAAGTGACACTGAACCTGTGTGTATATGTCAGTCTCACCAGTGTGTATACGTCAATCTCACCTATAGCGATGTAGTTGTGATGCTGCGGCGCCAGCAGGCCAGTAAACTTGCAGAGCGTGAGCAACACGGTGTCGAGCGTGACGCAGTCGGGCGGCAGCGGCGGCAAGCGTGCCAACAACGCCGCACAACGCTCTAGCCCGGCGCGCGCGACTAGCGCTCCCCCCTCTATGCGAGGGCTTTCTAGCTCTTCGGTGGTGGGGGCGGGGGCACGCTCGAAGGCTGCTGATAGAGCTGTCACCTAGGGGAACAAGTGTAAAAAACAAGTGTGAGAAACTTAAATCTAATGGTCTAACGACTCAACTTCTCCAACATCAAAAAGTTCTTCAACATTATTAATTTAATACGGAACGACGAAACAGTCACACTGTTAATGAACTTATACAGTCTAGGGCGGTTTTACCGAACATTTAAAATTTCATCTAGAGTTTAATTGTAATAGTGAAATCACCATTTCGATTGATTTGATTTCGTAACATACTACCTGACTACCGAAAAAAAACTTACAGCTTAGTTGCTGCTGAAAACCGATGGATTTTTATCAACAACTTTAAGTAGATCCGCCATAGTCCCGACAGGCAAGACAGTACTCACAGTGGGCGGACAGCAGACAGCGAACAGCCTGGCGTGTACGCAGTGCGCGGGCGGCACGCTGCGGTAGCGCGCGGCCGCGCCGCCGCCGCGCCGCTGCAGCACGCGCCACAGGTACGCGTCGCGCACCGCGCCCACGCGCTCCGCCGGCATCACCATCTCCTCGTTCCTGGAGCCATGGGCCCATGCGATTATTGCGAGGCTCACTTCGACCTTTAAACAACTTGCGAAACATAGTACAACAGGAAAGTTACCACTACGACTACTCTACCACCGCTGGAGACATCCTAACAGCTACAGGCGCTCAAATAACTTAGACATCACATCGGTCACCCCTATGGAATCTCGAATCTCAATGGTTTGTGTTAGGAGTGAGTTTATGACGGTAGTATAATGAGTAAGATAACCTACGACCTCACGGTTGCGAGTCCAGTGCCTATTCTACCAACAGCTAAAGTTTGAGAAACATTAGACACTGTCACTGTCGTCAAATCGACAGTCAGAGTAAAATAGTTTCAACTTTAAATTCGTAATATGTTTTAATAAATACGTAACTAGATACGTAATTAAACATACGTAAGAATCAAACTACATGATACTAATTTACATATTAAAAGCTTAGATCAGATTTAAGTACAAACCCATAAAAGCAAACGAAATTAAATCTATAACACTCCTATTTTAAATCAGATGTTAAAAAAATACCCATAAACAATGAACGACCATAAACAATTTATCACTTAAATTTCCAAAAACCTACAAAATACATGATTGTGCGCGGTAGCCTATTATAAGCCTAGGTCAGACCTTGAATACCACAGTCTGGCAATAAAGTAAATCTTATAACACAAATAACATAAGTAAACAATGTCAAATCTACAACATATTTTAAATCAGATGTTAATTAGTTACTACTAACTTGATAGAATGAAACACCTCCTCCAACATAGCCTGATCGAAGTCCCCAGAGCCGTTGCACCCTCTCAGGTTCTTGACGAAGTCCTCCACAGTCATGGGAACATTCAGTTTCTTAGCGTTGTGGTTGTGCTGGTCCATGTTCAGCATGATCACTGCATATGCAAGACGGAAGGCCGCGTCTGTGTTCGCGAATGGTTCGCCGTTTGTGCTCTAAAAGAGATAAAGATAGAGATGAGGCAGGAATCGACGAAATATAGTAACTGTGGAAAAATGTTTCTATAGTGAGTAATGTAGTTGCTAGTGAAATAGATGCTAGTAAAAATGTTACTAAAATAGATACTAGCAAAAAAGCTGCTAGCAAAATAGTTGCAACAAAATAGTTTCTAGTTAAAAAATTGATACTAAAATAGTTCTAGTAAATTGGTGCTACTACAAAAGTTGCTAGTGATATCGATTATAACAAAAGAGTTCAGACCATTACCAGTGGAACAGATGTCGGTAAAAAGTTGCTAGTATGATTTTTTTTAGAAAAATAGTTTCCAGTGATATAGCTGCTAATAAAATAATGAACTACGAAAATACAGTATTGCAACACGAAATTATTTTAATAATTGATCAATAATAAGTTTCACTCTGTTTGCAATATCTAACATTTTTTTTGGTTTGCTAGTAATGTGGGAATCAATCCCACATTGCTAGTTCTAAATGAAATAAAAATGATAAGCAGTAATATGTATACATATAACTTATTAAAACCATTTTTTAAATTAGTATAAGCCGCCACATGTAAATACTCACATGCCACCTCTCAGCGAACCTCTCCATGACTAAGAAGATGAGGGGCGCCTCGCCGGGCAGGCGGAACGTCTCGAGGTACAGGCGCAGCGCCTGGTCGATGCGTAGTGCGGCGTAGTCGAAGCTGTCCGCGAACGCGCCCAGCACTGTCGGACCCCCATCCTCGTCCTCGCCGCGGGATGAACGCTTGCAGATGTAGTCACCTATGACAACGTATTATGACTACTTGAAAAGAGTGGCCGCGATTTTTTATTGCCAGGTTCTTTTCTCCGGCTTTACCTATTGTTTGCGAATTTGGCATTACATGTACATGTAGAATCCCGACGTATCACAAGAATTGTTTTGCATCCTAAGTGTTATTTTTTTTTTTTAATTTTACTTTCAAAAATGTTTTTTTAAGGGCACCCTAGTCGATGATTCTACCATACAAACGCGTATAAGCGATTACCCATCTATATATACCTAGTCTAGCCATAAATATTGTTACGAAGAAAAAACATTTTTTTTTTATTGCAAATAATATTTATTACTTTTACAGTGTGTTAGTTTAATACATAAATAAAAAACAATTCAAAATATAAAAAGCTTATTCGAAGTGGTCTCCATTGGCTGCAACACAGTCCTTTAAACGTTGAGGCCAGTTATCAATAGAAGCACGCACTCTTTCCATGGGAAAATTCTTCACTGCCAATCGTATGGATTGTTTTAGGGACTCCAAATTATCATGGCGTTTAGAGCAAGCCATACTCTCTAAAACTGACCATAAATCATAATCCAGCGGATTAAGATCGGGACTAGACGACGGCCAGTCTTCAGCTCTGATGAAGTCCGAAACGTTCACTTCCAACCAAGACTGCGTGGACCGAGCTTTATGACCCGGCGCTGAGTCTTGTTGGAAGGACCATACTTGGTTATTGAACATGGTGTTGTTAAGGGGTTTAACTACCTTCTCAAGAATGGTATCTTGATACACTTGTGCCGATGTTTTGATACCTTTTTCACAAAAATATGGCTCAGTCACTCCTTCATAGCTAACACCCCACCAAACCATCACTGAAGTCGGATAATGCCCACGTTGCACTCTGTCGACTAATTGGGAAGCTTCCTTAGAGCTTTGAGCATAAATACGGTCATTTTGTTTGTTAAAATGTTGCTCAACTGTAAAGATTTTCTCATCCGTAAACAAAATTTTTCTGTGACCTCCCTTTGCGTACCGCTTCAGTAGTTGCTTCGATTTTACCACCCTATTCTTTTTTAAATTATCAGTTAAAAAATGACCAGTGCGTCTCTTATAGGCTGCAAGTCCTAAGTCATCTTTTAAAATGCGTGACATGGTTCTGGGTGCTATCTTCATCTCCCGAGATAAAATCTTTTGCTTTCGGACAGGATTTCTTCGAATTCTTTCCCTTACTGCTTTGACCACCATTTTCGTACGAACACTACGTGGACGGCCAGATCTTTTTCTGTCACAAACAGAGAAGGTCTCATTGTACCTATTAATAGCCCGGTACACAAACATTTGACTAATACCAAGCGTATGGAGAGTTTTAAAAATTACATTCGGCTCCATACCAACTTTGTGTAATGCAATCACAGCGATTCGGTTTTCTTTATCACCCCACTCCATTTTAATATAGCAAAATATTGTACAATGTATTGGCGCCAAAATTAGAAAATACAATGAACAATCATATAAAAATGACAGATTCCAAATTCAAATGTAATATCTTTCTTATTTTTAATTGTAACAGTATTTATGGCCAGACTAGGTATAAGGTCGTAAATCAAAGCTTAAAATTAATATCAACTCGTTTTATCATAAACTAGCTGTCCCGCGCAACTTCGTCTGCCTAAATTTTCCCCGTTTTTGCAACATTTCTCATTGCTGATCCGCTCCTATTAGTCGTAGCGTGATGTTATATAGTCTATAGCCTTCCTCGATCAACGGGCTATCAAACAGTGAAAAAAATCGATTCGGACCAGTACTTCAAACACACAAACTCTTTATAATATAAGTATAGACAGTACTTTAAACACACAAACTCTTTATAATATTAGTATAGACTAGGACTTGTAGAAAGAGATGATTGAAATATTTTGAAAGTTATAAGCCTTAAAACATTGGAATCTCAATCCAAAATTGTTAAAATGTTATTCATTTTAAGCTTAGATTTACGACCTTATACAGAGGAGTAATCACTTATGCGCGATTGTATGGTGGAATCATCGACAAGGTCTTAAGCGATTTCGGTCGGCGGTCAATCTCATAAAGCAAACGATTAAGGGCATTCTTATGAAGCAAACGATTAAGGGCATTCTTATGAAGCAAACGATTAAGCAACTACGAGTATAAGTAGTAACGAGTAATACACCACTAGAAGCGTTGCAAGTGTGTTAGCAAATTTAAAAACAGTAGTCCCATTATTTGAACAGATTTCATTTTGTAGTTTTTTGAGTAACTAACGGACGGGCGTGGCGAAATGAAAAGTAATACTCCTTTTACATAAATCCTGTGTCACTGGAGACTTTATAAACATACAATTAACGGAAAATACACCCAGACTCAGTACAACAATAGTTGTAATAATCAATTGAATTAATAGCATGGTGTCTAAATCAATAGCCATTCTTTTCCTGCTTTTGATATCAGAATTTATATTTTATGTTTAATCATTCGTTACAAGTACTTTGGCCAATATTTAAGCACATAAAGTTTTTACCTTTGTTGTAAGTAGATTCTCCTACTATGTTGTAGCCAATAAGCCTGATTTAGTTTATCCCATGTTTCAACTTTTTAATAAAATAATTTTCATCAGTCCTTTAACATGGTGTATAGGTGTATAGTATACAAGTCGCAGCACCTTACCCCCATATCAAGTTTATAAACATACAAACATTGTTAAATTGGGAATTTGAAAAGAGTGGCCGTTTTATTGCCAGGTTTTTTTCTCCGGTTTTACCTATTGTTTGCGAACTTAGAATTACATGTACATGTAGAATCCCAACGTATCACAAGAGTTGTTTTGCATCTTAAGTGAATAAAAAAAATGATTTTTTTTGCATGGAATTAATTTAAATTTCTGGTCGCTGTTGATCATGTGATCAAAGTAGCGAGCACCTTACCTCGAACACACCAGTGATCACAGTACAAAAATGGCGACGATTTATGACGTCACATATTTCCCAGGGATACTGCGGCAGTATACTGTCAGTCATAACGGAACGAATTTCTCCCAAGTGAAAGCACTAAACATTGCTTGCAGTGTATATCGAAATATACCCATAGTCATGCACTTACCGATCATCTTCTTATCCAAGTCAGGGTTTTCTCTTAAGAATATGGCGACCTGGTGCGGTTCTAAAGGCGTGTTCAACACGCCGTGCTCTTGTAAGAATTCGATACCGCGCTCGGGCTTCTGGTTGAACAGCTCTGTGCCTTGCGTCACCCACTACAAGATAAATACACATTAACACCCAGTAAGCAATAACAAAAGCCGTGATAGTTCTTTAACTACCGGCTAGATGGCGCATGCGAGGGCCCAACTCGCGAGCATGAAAGGATAGAGAAATTTGAGGTCTAGTAACATAGTCCAGATAGGTGGTTCGATTCCGGCCCCGGATTGGCATACAGAAGACTCGGGTTCGATTCCTGGGTCTGGACTTCAATTTTTTCTATCTTTTAAAATGCAATTATTGTATTTCTGAAGTAATTGGCAAGAAATGCCTATAAAAAATATAGGTTATATCAACAGTATTTTAACTAGAGAATGTTTTGTCTTGTTCTATTCTATTTTGAAAATATAATGATGACTGCCTCTGTAGCGCGGTGGGAGTGTGTCCGACTGCTACGCAAGAGGTTGTTCGATTCCCATACGGGACACCACTTTGTGTGTTCTGTCTGGGTGTACTTTGTGTCCGTGATTTGTATGTTTGTAAAGTCCCCCGCGATACAGGACTGTACCCTACTGCGGGAGGCGTCTTTAAAAACAAAGCCAAAGGATTCGCTTGTTAAAATTCTGTTACTCAGATATTATTTTGCTGTGAGTTATAAAATAATAGATATTGTATTTTTTCAGTTGAGTGGCTTTTGTATAATAGCTTATATATTTTTTTATTTATATACTTTTACTTGCGTTTATAAAAATAAATGGGTATTCTAAGTGAATATGTGAATTGTATATCATGTATTTTTTTTTTCAAAACTATGGGAAACAGAATTGTATATAATACAATAGGCACTAACACTTAATGCAAAAACAATACACATATTAGTCTTCCCAATCTGAAAATCTCAAAGTTGAAAATGTTAATAGTAACAAAAGTTACAAACCTTTTTCTTATTCTTGATATTATCCAACTCAGCTTCCGATGGTATATCAGTAGATGGCTTATGTCTGCCGGTCCTCCCACCACCGAAATACTGACTTATATCATGAGTCACGTGGTCAGACACCACAGACACATCATCTAGACCACCAAGCTCCAAACATATGTGACCTCTCATATCTTTCTCATTCTCTTCTTCAACATTAGCTATCTCCATCTCTGTCTTCACTTCCTTTGCTTGACAACTCATTTCGATCGCTTCTATAATCGTCATTAAAGCTTCCAATGACAACGAATGAATATTATAAGCCGTTGATGAAACTACGTTTTTAGATAGCAATTTCGTTAATTCTTCAAATATATTTAGGCAATAAACATCACAATCATAGTTTATATACATCTCTGCACATAGTCCAGGTATTCTAAACATTTGAGCTAGACTTTCTAATGCTAAATGGTGTATTTCTTTGAGCTCGTATATAGCTTTGGTCGTGTCGGCTGATATGATTTCTATTATTTTCTTGAAGAATGCCTCCATTTGGAATTTGAGATGTGTTCGTAATGCCTCGAATAGGAGGAATGAAACTTGCAGGTCTAACGCGAATATTGATATTCTTTCTGTACTCAGTAGCTGTAAATAAAATTATTTATTTCACTTTTTTTATCTTTACTAATATTATAAAGTTTGTTTTTTTGTTTGAACGCGATAATCTCAGGAACTACTGGTCCGAATCGAAAACTTCTTTAACTTTTGGATAGCTCATTTGTCGAGGAAAGCAAGGACCAATAGGAGCGGAGCAGCAATTAAAAATGTTGCAAAAACGGGGAAAATGTACGCATACGATTACGCGGGTCAGCTAGTATAAAATAAACTCGCGCAAAAATAAATAAATCTTCAATAACGAGCTCAATCAATTCTGAATAGCTCTATCGCCATAAATCTACAATGGCGAGTTTAGAAAACACCCAAAATGCACAACGAAATCTCATAGCGTAACTGTATTTAAAAAAAAAACCCCAATTTATGATTTTAAAGCTGTATATATTACAACATCATATATTAAAGGTAGTATCGCTGGCTAAGATAACATTCTGGGTACCTAGTAAGTAATGAGACATTTCATGTACATGTAGAATCGACTTTACACAAGTGTAGTATTTAAAGCTAAGTGAATAAAGAATTTGTATTTATTTGAGACAAACGACAAAATAAAAAGTATTTATTTTGTAAATCGAAGCTAAGCTCCAGGTCAATTGAAGTTAGGAGTCGGTATTAAACTTCTCAATTGCTCCACGCTACCGCCACTTCTAATGGCCGGTTTAAATATTATCGTTTATTAATCATAATACGATACGAATTGATTTGGTTACTAGATATATATATTTGAGATAAGGCACCTGTCCCACTAACAACGATGAGCGAGAAGCGAGTAGCAATTTATCGCTCAAGAAACGTACAATAGATGTATATTGTAGATCCCGTCCATGTAAACAAAAAAGATGCAGTATAGAGCGAGTACTCACCGGCAGTGTGAACACTGAGCGATCAACTACAACAACTATCAATATCTGTATATCTTTTGTTTACACGGGATCTACATAAGTATGTACGTGTCTTGAGCGATAAAATCGCTACTCGCTATTCTTTTTCTCGTCGTTGGTCGGACATGTGCCTTAGCTCCATAATCTCTAGTAGTCAATTCCATCAGTCAAAACGGCCGTAAATTAATCATTGTAAGATACCAATGATACCATAACAAACAAAATATGAAACATACTCACACTCAACAAGTTCCTACAGAGCGGATCTTTGACTAGATACAGCAGCGACGGGTACTTTGCGAGCTGGTCAGCTGATACCTCCAGGGCCGTGCTGACCAGGGACAGGCCCAAGTGGACCATACCTGACGTGTTCTGGCTGTCCAGCGGATTGCAGAGGGAGATCAGGAACCTAGCCACAAAAATACGTAAACAATATTAAAATATAAAAAAACAAGTAGTTCAAAAACATCGCAGAAATAACTTTAAAAAAATTAAGTTATCTTAATAATTGAAACTTATAACTTTATCATCGTGATAATCTAAATTTTAATCTACACTAATTATAAAGCTGAAGAGTTTGTTTGTTTATTTATTTCTTTGTGTACTGGTTCGAATTGAAAAACTATATTAGTGTTGGATAGCCGATTTATCGAGGAATGCTATAGGCTACATAACATCACACTACGAAAAATAAAAGCAGAGCATCATTAAAAAAATGTTGTAAAAATGGGGAAAATTGACGCAGACGAAGTTGCGCAGGTCAGCTAGTTAAACGATATATGTATTCTAACCTAGCACTTGCTAAGGTAACGATACTGACATGGTATAGTAATGGTTATCGGGCATACCTATTTAAATAGTATGTACATTTCTTTAGAATGCTCCACATAACGTGTAAGGCACCTGTCCCACCAACGGCGACAAGCGAATAGCGATTTTATCGCTCAAGAAACATACAATAGATGTTTATGGTAGAATTCGTCTGTGTAAACAAAATAGATGCAGTATAGAGCGAGTACTCGCCGGCAGTATGAACACTCAGCGATCAACTATTAATATCTGTATATTTTTTGTTTACACGGGATCTAAATATGTACAGTACTCCCAAATTAATAATGCACATGCAGATCTTCGCTAATTGTCGTATTCCCGGAAACACTCGAATCATGGAATCGTAAGAGCCCTAAACAAGGCATTTGCATTTTGCACCTTGTTTAAAAGAGATAGGAGTCAATATCATGTGTGCACAATCGAAAACAAATCGGGCGTTCGGCAGCTGTCGCCGGTCAGCGAAATGTCTGTCAGTCGTCTTTATATATTGGTAGTGACTGCACGTGTTCTCTATTTGTGGAAATATATAGAGCTGCTATTACACACCCTTCTTGGTAAATATAATTTCAACATTAATTAGCTTATTCAGATTTAAATAGTATATTTTGAAAAAAGGAAAATAAATAACATATTTCACGTTTTTTTAATATTAAAAAAATAAAATACCTACATTAAATACATATTAAGTACTAGAAAAACATTTAAAAAATGAGATTTATTTAAATTAAATAAATAGATAAACATGCATAAAAAATATATACCTAACTCTGCCCATGCCATTTTCTTTCAGACGAATTCTTCCAAAATGGATAAATTTAAACGTGGAAAACCGCTTAATTCACAAGCACGGCAAATGGTATTTAATGTGTACCTTTATTTCTTAAATGAAGCCAATGTTTTCAACAGAGACCATGATGGTTATTTTAAAAAAATTCAAGACCGTGTTACAAAAGCTACAGGAATTTCGCGACGAACTTTGAGTAATATCTTAAACGAAAAAAAACATAATCAATCAAAGAAATTTTCTACACCGAAAAAAGGAAGACCTAAAAGTAGATTTCGGCTGGTACTTGATGATTTCGACTACTGTGTTATTCGTAATATGATATACAATTTTCAATTGACGCTGAAAGAACTCCCAACTGTAAATAATTTAAGAATAAAGTTGATCGAAGCTATTAATTTCAAAGGCTGTGCCGAGACTTTAAGGTTGATCTTGAAAGACATGGGGTTTAGGTTTCTGAAAACTGATAATAACAGACAATTACTTATGGAAAAACATGATATACGCCTAAAAAGGATCAAATATCTCAGAGAAATACAACAGCTGAGGAGTTCTGGTAGAAACATAGTATTTATGGACGAGTCGTATGTGCACACATCACATACTAAGGGTAAAACTTGGCAAGATAGCAACAAAAAAGGTATCAAACAACCCATTTCCAAAGGAGAGCGAATAATTATTGTACACGCAGGCAATGAAAAAGGCTTCGTCCCAGGGGCTCTAATGTTACATAAATGTGTCGACTCAGAAGGTGACTATCATAAAGAAATAAACGCGGAACGTTATCAAACTTGGCTACGCAATCAATTGATTCCCAACTTGCCTCCTAATAGTGTGTTGGTAATAGACAACGCCCCATATCATAATAAGCTGTCTGTGAAACCACCAAACTCAAACACATCTAAACCACAAATGACAGCTTGGTTACAACAACACAACATTCCGCATGACCCAAAGAAACTGAAACCCGATTTGTATAAAATTATACAAAGATACAAAGAAAATTACACAGAATTTGCCATTGACCGTATAATGGAGGAACATGGGCATAAAATTATACGATTGCCACCATATCATCCCGATTTTAACCCTATTGAAAATATTTGGTCCCAAATAAAGCAACACGTGGCCAAGAGAAATATTGCAATGACTGTGACGTCAGTTAAAGATGCTATATTAGAAAAAATCAATAAAATAGGACCAGAAGAATGGAAAAAAGTTTCTGATCATGCGGTTCAATGCGAAGATGAATATAGAAAATTTGAGCCAAGAATCGATAGTTATTCCGATAAACTGATTATTTACACAGGTGATAGCAGTGAGGAAAGTGTAAATGAACAAGAGCATAATGAAACTTCTGATGAATCTGCGATGTCGGGAATAGAGGTCTTCCTCGATTCTGATTAATTTTTTTATAATTGTATTATTTTTCTGGAATGATTAGTGCTGTAAACAAATTTGAACTGAGATTTTGATTATATTTTATGTAAACCTCTATTTGAAAACGTTTTTTTCTCCTTCTAATAAAACCTTATGTTATTTAAACCTTTTCCTCCATAATTACACCAACTTCGGTAAGACACTTGAAAACTAATCACTCCAACAATGATTGTAGCGTTTTCGCTATTTACTTACATGGAATTATCGAATCAAATTTCGTTACAGGTAAATCAAATCTGTTTTAGCACAAAACACATAATATATAAAATTAGGCATAGAGAAATTGCTCTTAACCACTCTATATAAATATCGTCTTTCGACGCTCGGGTAATACGACCGTTGCCGAACAATGACGAAGATTTCCGAAGATTTCTATGCGCATTATTACTTTTGGAGTACTGTATGTACTTTTTAGAGATAAAATCATTATTAGCTTTCTCGCCGTTGGTAGGACAGGTGCCTAAACGGCTTGATTTCATCGTAATGATGAAATCCGATAAAATCAAGCCGTGTTGGACACTTCTCAATTGTAGTGGTGACATAGACTATACAATTTGTTATTTTAAATGTTAATTAAATTTAAGAGCACATCTAGTTTTTTTATTGCCAATTAGAATTCGAATTCGAGACTGTTCGAAATGTCAAGCAATGAAATGTCAAGCAATGAATATCATACAATTTAAAAGTTTAAAAATAACTAGTTACAATATATTACAAACCTGAACAGTTCCCGGACACACACAAGGCCGTACGGCTGCAAGTTAGTATCTTCCTGCGGCGTGAACCTGATCCCGCGGTGGTTCACGTACTCCGACGGCTTCTGTTCCTTCTCTTCTACTTCTAATGGGGCTTCCACCGGGACTTCTACTGTTTCTAAACTTTCTGGTTCCGGAACTTCGACTTCTACAAAAACAAGTGAAAAATTAGGAATTTTAATCTCAAAAGAGTCAATTTAAGGAACAAATTGTTGTTTTTAGGTAATAAAGATAACTAGCAATGTAGCATTGTATTAACCCCTCCAGCTAAGCTCTATGGCTTGTGTTAGGAGTGGGTTCACGTCGGTAGTCGGTAGTCGGCCAGGATTTGAACCCACGACCTCACGATTGCGAGACCGATGCCTTAGCCATTAGAGCCATTTTATATAAAAAAAAAGGAAATTATTTTACACAGGTAATAAAAATCTTCTAAAGATTTGAAAAATAATGAAAGTCTATAATTTTTAAATGTTTTCATCAAAATAAATACTAAAAGTAAATGATTTGACACCAGAATTTTAAACTGAATACAAATTTCTACAGAGCAAATTGTTTTGAAGTTTTATAAAAAGATACTCATTTGACTTGACATTCAAATACCCAATTTATGCAAGTATGGTATGGTAGAAAGTACCTGTCCCACCAACGACGAGACAGCGAGTAGCGATTTTATCGCTAACGTATATAGATACCATGTAAACAAAAGATGAACAGATAGACCGTTATCAGAGTTGATTTTAGACCGCTGGCGGCATGCATGCATAAATGAGAAAACATGAACCTATTTTATTGTAATATTTAATAATGGATTGCGAAATGTTTTTCATGTGTCTTAAATGAAATATATTTCGCAATCCTAATAAATAAATATACAGCATTGTACGTTTCTTGAGCGCCTCTCGCTCATCGCCGGCGGTGGAACAGGTGCCTTATGAGCGTTGTTAATAGAATACAACAAGAATCGAGGCGGAGACGAGTGCTTGTCAGATGTCCATAGTATTGAAATGGAGTAAAGTAAAATTCTATAATGTGTACAAATCGCGAAAGTTAACGAACATATCGTTAACTTTCGCGATTTGTACACATTAAAGAATTTTATGAGCAACGGGTCTTAATCGCGTAAATATTTTATTTTAAGGCTTAATACCTTTGTTTATTGCCTGACGTTTGTGACGTGAGTCTACCCGTGACCACGGCCGTTGCAATACGGTCGAAACGTCGGGCAATAAACAAACTTATTTAGCCTTAAAATAAAATATTTACGCGATTAAGACCCGTAGCTTATAATTCTATAATGAAATGCATTACACGGTACCCGTAACATACGAGAGCCGAGTTTTGTCTTTGATTCGACTACGCCTCAATTTCACCTCGAACGCACTTCAACTTCACCTCAACCAATCAAAATACAAACCTTCTGTAGTCACAGCGTTCCCATCAGTACCCTCACCATCCACAGCCAACTCCACCTTCTCATCAGCACCCTCGGCACTGACGCACTTCTCCAGCAGCTGCGTGATGGATGTGTTCCCGTTCGCAGCGAGGTCCATGGAGGAATGGCGGCCGTGCTTCTTCACTGGACTCTTCACGGCGTCCACAGGTTCGATAGTGATTTCAGCTTCGTTTAGGAGATTTTTGTCTTGGCTGTAAATAATTCAAATTCAAAAATGTTTATTAACTCAAAAAGTAAAATTACACTTACAATAATTGCATTTTTGCAAGAAAGAAAACTTTGAAGTCCAGACCCAGGAAACGAACCCGAGACTTCCGTAGCCAAACCGGGGCGGAATCGAACCACCTATCTGGAATATATTACTAGACCTCAAATTTTTCTATCCCTTATTGCTCGCGAGTTGGGCCCTCGCATGCGCCATCTAGTCGATAGTTAAAGAACTATCACGGCTTTTGTTATTGCTTCGTTACAGAGAGCATTTTAACAAATTATGATGTCGCAGGCCGAATATTGAAGTAATTTTTATAGGCTTTTCTTGCCAATTACTTTACAAATACAATAATTACATTTTTGAAAGATAGAAAAATATAAAGACCCAGGAATCGAACCCGAGACTTCCGTGGTCAAACCGGGGCCGCTTGTGACAAGTCATGCTTCTGATTCTACATGTATATTAAAAAAAGGCATTAAAAAGTTGTGGCCACTCTTTTAAAATTGCCAATTTACATAGCCCGGCCATAAGTTCTGTTACAAATGAAAATGCATTTATTCTATTCAAATTGGCCACCTTTGGCTTTTGTACAGGCCTTTAATCTGTCTGGCCACGAATCTGGTGGTTAGTGGAGTTTGTTAGTTTATAAACTATTTATACTAGTAGAGTGTTGCCACTAACATATGATACACCATGGTGTATATGGCTGGCATAGACTGATATGTATAATTAAAAAATATCAAGTTAATATTGTTAAATATCAGCCTATTAGGGTATCAACATAGCAAGAGCATGTTCTTACAACAATATTGAAAACAATAATAGGTAATATGCATGTGACGCAAATTTGTATGGAATATTTTGTTTCATAAACTTAATCACGTTAGAATTGTGTCTACATTAATATATCTATACTAATATTATAAAGCTGAAGTTTTTTTTGTTAGAACATGTAAATCTCAGGAACTACTGGTCCGAATTGAAAAAATTATGTAATCTTTAATATTTTGTTTTCCTAATTGGAGTATTTTTTTGGCACTGCACATTTTTAAATGTCGATGTGTGCGATTGTATAAGACCTAAAAAAAACCCTATTTATTTTCTTGCTTTTTTAAATTAAAATTAAAGGTGTTTTTGTGCTCACTAGTTGGCGCCACTGTTGAGGCACGTCTCGCTGGCAAAGTTTAAATTATATTCATATCATATATATAATATCTTAAAACCATGCTGTATAAATATCGAGCATGCCGCAGTATTGTGCAGTCTTATTTTATTCGAAAAAAGAAGGATTTAACAGAGACAACTTAGTGTATGTGCAAGTAGTATTTTTAAAGCACTAGACATTTATTGACCCATAACTCGTTGCAATACCTGAGATGAATTATGGCAAATATGATCATATTTGCCATAATTCATCTCAGGTATTGCAAAATATTCACGACAATTATATTATAAATCTATACTAATATTATAAAGCGGAAGAGTTTGTTTGTTTGCTTTGTTTGTTTGTTTGTTTAAACGCGCTAATCTCAGGAACTACTGGTCCGATTTGAAAAATTCTTTTTTTGTTGGATAGCCCATTTATCAAGAAAGGCTATAGGCTACATAACATCGCGCTACGACTAATAGGAGCGGAGTAGCGACGTGAAATGTTGCAAAAACGGGGAAAATTTACGCATACGAAGTTGGGCGGGACAGCTAGTAATATTATAAATCTGAAGAGTGTTACAGTACAATATCTTTGTGCTGTATCTACAATCTACATCACAATCTTATGTTCCTTATCGCACGTTCAGTATCTATTAAATGTTTCTACTATCTGTTATCAACACGAAGTCGTTAGTATATAAGATGCACCTTTGGATAATTATAACCAGACTATACTACATCTTTTGTCTCATTTATACCTAATCATATACTGCCAAGAAGTTTGGCAAATTGGTGACCCCGACGAACGAATACGCAGCAAGAAACATGGCACAATCACCGTGCAAGGCGAACATAAATCAGCAAGGAACACTTGAAGTAGCTGCTGGCACCTCGGTTTTATCCCGCATTCCGGAATTTTGGAAAGACCAACCAAGATTATGGTTCACGCAACTAGAAGCCATATTAGCACCACAGAAGCAAGGAGACGAATACAAATACTGTACAGTAATAGCAAAGTTATCCAAGGAAGAAATACTACAAGTTAGTGACCTAATCACTTCACCACCGACTACAGATAAATACAAAAACATCAAGGAACGTTTAATTGATTGTTACGAAGAAACAGAACAGCGACAGTTTCAAAAATTAATATCAGAGACAGAACTCGGTGATCAAAAACCTTCGCAGTTATTACGTCAAATGCGAGTCCTCGGGAGAGGAAAAATCAGTGACGAAACAATTAAACTGGTTCAGGGTTTTACCAACATCAGTTACTACGGTTCTAGCAGTTACGGAAGACATGGAAATTGACAAACTGAGCCAAATTGCAGACAAAATAATAATGAATTCAAAAGTTACCGAAATATCAGCTGTTAGCAACGACACTTCAAACGACAACAATACAGCATGCATTTTAGCCCAGCTAGCAAAATTACAGATAGATATTGACGCAATTCAGCAAGGTCAATATGGCTATCGACCCAACACGCACAATCATTTCAAGAAACGTTAACAATTCCCGATTATGAGGCCGAGAACAAACTATAGAGGAGCAAATCGATTTTGTTACTACCACGAAAGATTCGGAAAATATGCAAAGAACTGCATTAAACCATGCGGTTGGAAACCAATGACTTACGTACGGAACCAGGGAAACGAATAAGAGCACAGACAACGGCGAAACTCTGTGCAATCCACCCATCCAATCGCCTCACCATTACCGACCGAAAAAGTGGTATGAAGTTTTTGATTGACACGGGCGCAAATATTTCAGTCATTAGCAAGCAACAGAGACATTCAATTTTACAAAATGAACAATACACACTATACGCTGCAAATGGGACTAAAATTAGGACTTACGGCGAGAAGACGCTTACCTTGAATTTAGGACTACAACGATGTTATAAATGGAATTTTGTAATCGCCGATGTTACACAACCAATAATTGGAGCAGATTTTCTAGAGCACTATAAACTATTAGTCGACATAGCAGGTCGCAAACTTATCGACAAAGTTGCAGAGCTGACAACGCATGTAACTTCGGAAAAAGCGACACAACAAACAATTCGTACTATCGCAGTGGGAACGAATCCACGTATTACGCAACTTTTAAACAAATACGAAGACATCACGAAAGGGTCCTCTCTCCGCAATGCGCCCAAACATAAGATTGAACATCACATTATCACTACAGGACCACCCGTCGCAGCTCGGGCAAGACCATTACCTCCAGAAAAATACGACATAGCCAAAAAGGAATTTCAAAATATGATAGAACTCGGAATTTGCCGACCGTCAGATAGCCCATGGGCGAATGGAGACCGTGCGGAGACTATCGAATGCTCAATAGCACGACAGTACCGGACAAATACCCACTACCAAGATTAACTGACTTTACATACATATTAGAAAATAAGAAGATACTAAGCAAGATAGATATACGTAAAGCATACCATTGTATTCCTGTTAAAGATATAGAAAAAACAGCCATCATCACACCTTTTGGACTTTTTGAGTACTTAAGAATGCCTTTCGGATTACGCAATGCGGCACAAACATTTCAACGATTCATGGATTCCTTATTTAGAGATTTAAACTTCGTATTTATATTTGTAGACGACTGTCTCATCGCATCGGACAACGAAGATTTGCATTATCAGCATTTAGAAACGGTTTTCAAACGTTTACACGAGAATGGAATAACCATTAATCTCGAAAAATGCGAATTTCTCAGAAGGGAAATAGATTTCTTAGGTTATCATATAACGAGCCAAGGAATACACCCTACCGAAGAAAATTACAAAGCAATCATGGAATTTCCCAAACCGAAAACAATTCAAGAATTAAGAAGATTTTTGGGCATGGTCAATTTCTACAGAAGTAATATTCCACGCGCAGCGGAAAATCAAAGAATTTTAAACGAATATCTACATGGTTCAAAAAAGAACGATAATTCACCTGTTCCTTGGACAACGGAAGCAGACAAAGCTTACGAAAAATGCAAGGAAAGCATGAAAAACGCAGTGTTAACAGCGCATCCTTCCCGCAACGCATCACTAGCGCTCATGACCGACGCTAGTGCTACTTGCGTTGGTGGAGTTTTACAACAAAAATCCGGACGCAATTGGGAACCATTAGGATTTTTTTCACAAAAATTGAGCGAAACTCAACAAAAATATTCTACGTTTGACAGAGAGCTGTTAGGAATATACATGGCCGTCAAACATTTTCACAGATTAATCGAGGGAAGAGAATTTACAATATTTACGGATCACCGACCTTTGACATACGCATTCTCCCAAAAACCATCATCAAACGATACACCGCGACGGGTCCGGCAGTTAGATTTCATTTCACAATACAGTACCAACATTCAACACATAAGCGGACGTGACAATATTACCGCCGATGCCTTATCTCGAATAGAGGAAATATACGTGCCATCACCTATCGATTACGCTGAATTGGAAAAATGTCAATCAACAGATAATGAACTAAGTAAATTACATGACAATAAAAGATTAAAATTCAAAAACATTACGCTTCCGGGTTCCACAATAAACATCACCTGCGACACGTCTACTGGAAAAAGCCGCCCCTACTTACCAAAGCATTTTCGCAAACAAATTTTCGATACCATTCATGGTATGAGCCATCCAGGAAAAAGAACTACGAGAAAAATGATAACCCAAAGGTATTTATGGCCGTATATGAACAAAGATATCAATAATTGGTGTAGATCATGTATAGCCTGCCAAAAATCAAAAATACAACGACATACGATATCACCTCCTGGTACATTTATGACAGCGCAACGTTTTGAACATTTACATATTGACATCGTCGGACCACTTCCGATTTCACAAGGGAAGAGATATTTAATCACAATCATAGATCGTTGTACGTCATGGCCCGAAATATTTCCGGTAGAAGATATAACTGCAGAAACAGTAGCCAAGACACTTTTCGAAGGATGGATTACTCGTTTTGGATGTCCATTGCGCATTACTATGGATCAAGGCCGACAGTTTGAATCAAGAATATTTGAGTCACTCTCACAATTTTTGGGAATACATAAAATTAGGACAACACCTTATCATCCACAATCCAATGGAATGATAGAGAGATTTCATAGAACTTTAAAGGCGGCGTTAATGACAAGAGAATCCAACGAAAATTGGTTAAAAGAAATTCCAACAGTTTTACTCGGGTTGCGGAGTAGCTTGCGAGAAGACACAGGTTATAGTTCAGCAGAGATGACATATGGAACGCCAATACGACTCCCTGGAGGATTTTTTGAGTCATCAGCAGCACAGTTATCAACGTACGAAGAGTTTGTAAAACAAATTCAAAAGGACATCACACAAATGACATCAATTCCGAAAAGAAAAAAACACAATCAAGCTATATTTGTGCATCCCGAACTCAAAGAATGCTCACACGTATTTGTTCGGTGTGATAGAATTAAGAAAGCCCTGACACCGCCGTATGAAGGACCCTACCCAGTAATTAGTAAAACAGATAAAACATTTTGCATTAGAATTAGGGATAAAGAGACAGTGATATCAATTGATAGATTGAAACCAGCTTTCATGATCAATGACGAATCAAACTACGTGCCAGATTCAAAGGATTGCGACAGGCATTCACACACGTACACTACACGATCGGGACGTAAAGTAAAGCCAGTAGTACGTCTATAAAAAATCGCTGATATAAGCAAGCTATTCGTATATATATTAACATAGATCTTAACATATACCATTAATTCACAACTACTCGTAACAACAAGACATCTAAAATGGGAAATCAAAGTTCTAAGGACCAGATAACATACAATACGGACAATTGCCTCAATCAAAACGAAGCGGACCAACTCCGTAACCTGATCCAGGAGGACTTACGGTGGACAAGAAATGTTGCAATGGGACAGATTATTTTAACAATCGGCGTGATCCTAATTTACGGCATAATGAAAACACTGGACAGAAGAATGAAGAGTTTAACGGAAAAAAATAATAAACACTCGTGCAACAGCTAAGTCAAAATTACAGACGTCAGCAAATTACACCACAACAGGCGTCATCAAATTCCACCGCGTACAATAGCATTATTATTTATATACATCAGCAAATAACTAATGACAGGCGTCATCAAATTCCACCGCGTACAATAGCATTATTATTTATATACATCAGCAAATAACTAGTAAGGTCTAGGTCAAATTTATATTGTAAACACTATTACCATAATTTTTTTTTAAAGGGGGGTGTACTGTTACAGTACAATATCTTTGTGCTGTATCTACAATCTACATCACAATCTTATGTTCCTTATCGCACGTTCAGTATCTATTAAATGTTTCTACTATCTGTTATCAACACGAAGTCGTTAGTATATAAGATGCACCTTTGGATAATTATAACCAGACTATACTACATCTTTTGTCTCATTTATACCTAATCATATACTGCCAAGAAGTTTGGCAAAAAGAGTTTGTTTGTTTGAACGCGGTAATCTCAGGAATTACTGATCTGAATTGAAAAATTATTTTACTGTTGGATAGCTCATTTATCGAGGAAGGCTATATAACATCACGCTACAACCAATAGTAGCGGAGCAGCAACGAGAAATGTTGCAAAAACGGGGAAAATTTACGCAAATAAAGTAGCGCGGGACAGCTAGTTAGAAATAAATCCGCGTAACCCATCCACAAACTATGAAATTAGACATTTCGGAGACCTGACTCTACTACTAGAGCCTCTAGCGGCGAATTCACACGTCATAGTCCTCATTGATTATGTTGTTGTTTTTAATATTATCTTATTTTTGATACGTTTCATATTTATTAACTTACTTCTGTCCAATATCAGTTTTGACGTCACTTTCAGATTCGATGATTTCTGTAGAGGTTGTGCTCGGATGTTCACTCATTGACGACTTTCTTTCTAGTGAGTTAGTACCTGAAACAATTACTTTGTGTTATTACTGCCTCGTTGGCCGTACGGCTGTGTAATCGGTTGTGGTTTCGATAAACAATGGGCCTGCCGGGGGAGAAAACTTATGCAAAGCAGGAGGGGTCGCTAATAGATTGTAGGGTTAAATAAGGCATCAAAATAATGAGAATTTTTTAATAGTCGTTTTTATCTGAGTGTCAAGAATTGTTCCCATAATCAGATCAAATTAACTCTATGTAAATACACTTGATATAAACTGAGTAGGTACTCAAGTACCTTGTTTGTAAAGTAATTAAGTACCTTATATAAATAAAGAAATTTAGAACGAGTACAAGAACAGTAATAGCGTCAGCACTTAAGTGCAAATTTCAATATACCGGAAGTATTAGTCCAAGACGGTTGCGTCAAAAAATTCAAAGACTTTATAAAGGCTTATTTTTTGATATTGCGGCACATTAGTGGAGTCAAGAAATACCCTTTCGTCAGTAAAACTGCTTTCTCAAACTTAAAAATTACTAGCAATATATTAATTCAAAATGAGATTCACGTTTGTCAGTCATGCAAAATTTTGTAACCAGGCATGTCAGTCATGTGTTTAAGTTGTATTATTTAATCGTGCTCGATCTGCGGGTGCTATCGATTGTGTAATTTGAAATTTAGTATACCGGTGTAGAATATTATCAGAATCACAACACCATCAGTCAGTCAGTCTAACTCTTTACGACATGCCGTCAGTAGCCGATTAAAGTCCTGTACGCCAAACGCTAAGGAATCCAGCTGACTGACTGAAGGATATTATTTTAAATAGCAAAAAAACCAGCCTTTATAAAATGCTTGCATTTTTTGGCGCTGTCCTCCTGATCTATATGAAAACTTGCGCGTATAGTTTATCATACCAGAATAATAATTCAGTCTCTTTTTTTTTGTTATAAGAACATGAACGAATGTTGAGGGCAAAAAATGAGAGATTTTATCAACGGACTTCAAAAAAAGGAGGTTCTCATTAAATAAAGACTCCAATTGTATATCCTTGTCCGCGCGAGCGAAGTCGCAGACAATAATCTAATAAAAAATAATTCACGACACTTGTCACTAGATGGCGCTGTACCATCATTGTAAATCGCGCTATGGTTTGGTTACATAGTGGCATACAAGTTCTCGCGCAAGTACCGTTCATACAAAAAGGGTGTTTGCCGCTTAGATGGCACGTGCGCTGTAACGGCGCGCGGGGTATGGTTATCAAGACATACCCAACACGTAATTTTTAAGCCAGAGAGGCAGTTGGCTACCGCCTAGTACCGGCGCCTCTTCTGCAGAATTCCAATAATGAAAAGACCTGTCGCTTATAAAAGTGGCCACTACGGATACGTCCGGTTGGAAGTCTTCCGAATGGATATACGTAAAATTATGGCAGCATTGACTATACTTCCAGTTGGACGTCTTCGATTTGGACGTACGCAACAAGGTTATATTAAAGACTGCTGTCAAGACTACAAATTTGTTTCAGCAGTAAACGAGAACAAATTTGATTTTGCGAGACTGTCTTACTAGAAGCTTCAAGATTTGTCAAATGGCGTGGTTTGATATACGTCCATTCGAACTGGACGAACTCACTTTGAAATTCCAAAACGTCCATTCAAATGGATTACGTTTTTGACATTCACGATAAATTTTTGACAGACGTCCACGCTATTTGGATAGATGGATGCATCATCGTATAATATACTATAATAACCCTTCCTTGCAGTCGGGTAAAAACGTCCGGGCATAAAATGTCACTTAAAATGGTATATTGACGTTCGCATTGTCACATTATTTACTTGCATTCGCAAAGACGCGGAAAAAAATAGGTTTGCTCTAGACACTCACATAGTTTGCTTATCATCAAATGTAATAATATTCGTAAATTATAACGATTTTTTTACATTTTTTAGAAAATTCAAGGTTCGCGTGTTATGATCTGTCAAAGAACTAATACTGCTTGGGAAAACTTGATGTCTAAACTTTAATTTAATGGTGTCAAACTACATACTATTAACACTGGAGCCTTTCTTCTTGCTGGACTTCTCCCGTTTCTTGAGCGACAGGCCCACAGAAGCGAAGCTGGCTGAGTTGTCTTCTGGCGGAAATTGCGGCAGTCTCATGAAGATCAGTTGTGTCATGTCGCGGAGGCACTGCTCCGCGTTGCGGCGAAGCAACTCTACAATAACAAGTATATAATTTAAACTGATGTTATAAAGTTCTGTTGGAACAAGTTAATCTCTAATGGAGTGTGGAGCCGAATGGAAATGACCTGAACATGGATTCAACTTATTAAGCTGAAGTTTAGGGTACAGGGACTGATAAAGCCGAGGCTATTTTTTGGCGGTAACTTTAACCTAATGGTTAAGGCATAGGAATCGTGAAGTCGCGGGTTCGAATCCTACCCCTTATACTACCAACCCATACGATGTCCCACTAGTGTAATGTGGGACCCATAATCCCACATTAATTATCTTAAAAAAAAACCTATTTGAAGACAAGATACTTTTGTGATTCTTTTTTATTCCATTTTAATTTAACAAAAAAAAATCAGACAATGATTTAAGAATAAGGCTGTTAGAAGTTGTGTTATTCCATTCTTAGCTCGCGCGTAAGTTACTGTTCCTTTCTCGGAATCGCTTCGGAAGCAGCAATGTGGGATTGGGTCTCATATTACTAGCCATCCTGTTAACCCCTCCAGTTAAGCTTCAAAGCTTGTGATAGGAGTGGGTTCACGTCGGTAGTATAATAGGTAGGATTCGAATCCGCGACCTTACGATTGTGAGAGACCACCACTTTGTTGTTTAATTGGACCGATAGGATCCAACTACCAACGCAAACAACTCGCGCGTACTTTATGGCTATAGGTCCTTCAGACCTTAGACCAAAGCGCCTAATAGCTCTAGCGCATAATAGTCTAATTCAGATTAGGCCATACATAGACTTATTTGACATCGCGTCGGTTTTGTTACAAGTAAAAGCCTACACACCTGTGAGTCTAGTTTCGAAACATATTCTGAAACAGCTGAGCATTATTTCACAAACACTCTCGTCCGTCAACATGGCGCCCTCTGGACTCAGCATGAGTGTTCGAAGTACCTGCAATACAATTAACATCACATCACAATATCATCTATTGTCATAGTAGAAAAACTTTGTCGGCGACACGAAATTAATGTGTATGCCTCTGCGGCTCGGTTTCCGACTGCAACGCAAGATGTCGTGGGTTCGATCCCCACCCAGGATAAAACTTTGTGTAATGAGCACGATGGTTTATTCTGTGTCTGGGTGTTATTTAGCTATAATACAAGCATGTGAGTTAAGCTGAAGAGTTTGTTTGTTTGAACGCGGTAATCTCAGAAACCACTTACTGATCCGAATTGAAAAATGATTACACTATGGTATAAATTATTCAATAGTCCATTTATTGAGGAAGGCTATAGGCTATATAACATCACGCTACGTCCTTTAAGAGCGGAGCAGCAATAAAAAATGTAGAAAAAAACGGGGAAAATTGACGCATACGAAGTTGCGAGAGGCAGCTAGTAATTAATAAACACGTTAAATTAAAGATGAACATATTCTTTCGGAACACTTTATGACATATTACTGTTGTTCTATTTTAAACTTACCTTGACTTACCTTACTTAACTGTACATTTTAATTAACGTAGTAATAAGTGGAAACATAGTGGATTGTACTTTCATCTAAGTTTTAGTGTGACATCTAAATTTTGTAATTTATTATTGTACAATTGTTTGTTTTCCAATGAAATAACAAAAATTAAAGAAAATCTCTGATCTATACCAACCTGTAATATTTTCATAAGAACAACTCCATCTGACGAATGGTCTGTGCCAACAAACCTAGCATGTGTGACTGCATCAGCAATGTCTTCTACTGTCGCTGGAACACTTGGATGTGTTGGATCTGAAACATATTTATTATTTAAATTAATTGACATGCTGCAGATTTAACTATGTTTTCAGTGTGTATTTGAATTGTAACCAGGGTAAAATCTGGTATGTGCCCACCTAAACATTGTAATTTATCTCTTTACAACCTGACGAACAAATATGCTGTTTGTTATTTTACAAGCTTTTATTTAATTCGCAATAAATGTGTTGGTGCGAATCTTGAAAGCTAAATTAGAACCATTTCCGGGTGTCCGATAGAGCTGGTTGGATAGAGCAATTTGGTGTACATATGTACATTTGGGGACAATACAATAATTGCTAAGCTGTTCTGAATGATGAGGCCGGAAGACGGTCATAGGAACTTCTTAACGAAATAGGAACGTCTTGAGGAGTAGTAGTAAAAGCTTGTTTTCAAAATATATTTTTACAATTTCTTACCACAATAAACTAGTTGTTAGTAAACTAGGGGGTTAAAACACGTATTTAAATCAGTGCAGTTGCAGTTCAGTTGCAGTTAAGTTTCGATTAAAACGGCCATTTTCGTATTCATATAACTTTGGAATCGATCTTAAACACGCTTGCGCACCTGTACTAGAATGTCGTTATGCGCTCTCGAGACGCATACTTGACGCAAGCGTATTGACAATTGACCCGCTGGGGACCTATGAAAAATGGTATAATCTGACATATGCATTATCATGCATCTTTCAGAAATTTGATCTTTTATGAACAAATGAAACAAACTATATGCAAGAAATGCCTTTACAAGAGATAGTGAGTACTTTAACCCCATCTAGAAACAATAATAAGTAACTTGTTATTTCCAAGTGATTATGTTTTATATTACAGTGTTCAAATAATGAGTTAAAGTTAACAGCTTCCATCATCACATGCATTAGAAATATCTAAGCTTGTTGTATTTCCATTTCAAAAGTGTGGTAGGTTTCCCAATTCCTTTGTTGATTCCCACTACATAACATTTGTGAATATTTTTGGAACGAAGTGTCTTATCGCGCGTTGTGAAATAATAATAATAATATAATAATAATATCTTGGGACAACTCACACAAAGGAAGGAAAGGGGGCTAGACGGAAAAAAAATCATACGAAAAGTTGTAACGACACTTTTTGCTATAGTAAGCTATTGTAAGCCGTGCGGCGTGCGCATGTTTCTCTGTCTGTCTCTCTCTTATAATAATTATTACTATATGATGAAGTTTATATCTATACTAATATTATAAAGCGGAAGAGTTTGTGTGTTTGCTTTGTTTGTTTGTTTGTTTGTTTAAACGCGCTAATCTCAGGAACTACTGGTCCGATTTGAAAAAATCTTTTTTTGTTGGATAGCCCATTTATCGAGGAAGGCTATAGGCTATATAACATCGCGCTACGACTAATAGGAGCGGAGTAGCGACGTGAAATGTTGCAAAAACGGGGAAAATTTACGCATACGAAGTTGCGCGAGACAGCTAGTTACATTATATTTATCAATAATAAAAAAAAATATTATTATAACTTAAAAAAAAAAAAAATATTACAATTCCTTCACTAAAGAATCGAAAGGAACTTCGTTTCATCCAGGTGTCCCTTGACACCTCTCAAGTTTTTTTTTAAATTGAGACTGGCTCACAATGCACAATGGTTCACTGGAACCATTATGCTCAATAGAGTACCTGACGGAGTCTCAATTTCGACGGAGCCAATGAGAAGGTTGTGTTTCCATGTTTTTCTTCTACTAAAGGAATTGTTGTAAAGTATCTATCAAAGTATGCCAGCAGGTAATTGTGTGTGCCATAAAAAAACCTTATAGGATACTTCTGGATAAAGGAGAGGACTGCAGATTTAAGATGACGACCATCCCTCATCCTGTGAGGACGATCTACATCAAGGTAGTCATATAGGCTGTGGGCAAATTGTCCTCATCTCGATGAACATGGTTAATGACAGATGGATATCATTTGTGTGTGTTGTGGATAGCATTTTTTCTTGCTTGTACTGCTCAGCCCCAATATGGCTAATTATGGGTTGATCTGTCCTCATAGGGTCTTGGGATTGTTTCAGTAGGCATTTTCGATACATACTTACAACAAGCCATTATTTATAGTTCAGTCAGATTTGTCTCACGGTGTAGGGCTATAGGTAGTCTAATATATTCAAGTATTTCACCCTTCAATGTATCCATACCCGAAAGTTTTTCCTTATCACGAGTTTTGTGTTTTATATTACCTATACAACCTGATTAATTCCAGGTTATAGTATATGTGGTGGTTGATGAACTCTTCAATTTCTGACACATTATCGTTTCTTAGACCTTCTATAATAGCTGCTTTAGCAACAGCATCAAAAAATAATAAATATCAATTCCATTGTACAATTTAATTTTTAATAAATTTATAATTACTCATAAAATATACCATTGCGACCTGATAAACATGTATATGCATCTTGTAATTTAACAAACAATAATGAAAAATCTATCAAATTTCATTACATTTAAATACGCAAAAATAAATTCTTAAAATAGTTACCAAGCTAACTAATTAATTTACTTGGAAAATGTAGGTAAAAAAAAACGTACTCAAAATGCATATTGAACCAAATAAATGCAATCATGTACGAGGCATTAATGTTGGTTGCATTCAGCAAAATATATTTTTTTAAGTCAAATGCATGATTATCTAAATTTGGGTATAAAGGGTTATTCTAAAAAAGGCAAAAGGAAAATCTAAATTAAAAAACTTTGTAAGATGTGACATTTTTTAATTGTTTTTATCTGGTGCTCAAAGTCAAATCTAACAAAAATGTGTCCCTATAGTTATGTGTTGTCAAAGGACAAATTGTCTATTCTCATCTTGCTATAACAATATGCAATGCTATGTTAATTATAATGGTAAATATCTGCTTCATTAACAACATGTAGGTATTATTAGAAGAGGTAGGATTATATTACTGCTTTTATAATACTGGCATTGTAATATCTATTCTGAGATGAAACAGATGCTTCACATTTCAATTATATTTTAATAATCATAAATCATCATAAGGTATTGAAATTCTTGAACTGAAAGTTTTACAAATTATATTACTATAACTTTTTAGGAGAGTTAGCATCTTATTTAATTAGAATACATAAGAATTATCTATTCTACTAGGACACACAACCATCTATTGGACTCAACTCTATTGCTTTTTTCTTATTTATCAAGGAAACATCATGCATACGGTAAATATTTACCCAGTTTAAACATGTTTACTCCCTTATCAAATTGTTTATTACTCAATGAAGTAATATTTGTAACAGATATTAAATTATATTACTTAATTGTTAAGGTTTTCAGTTAAGATAGAATAAGTTACGTATTTTGGTTTCAATTCTTATTCGGTTGTTTCTAACATGTTTTGTGAATGAGAAATTCTTGTAAGGATAACAAAAGTAACATATATTTACTCACCAATTAATCCATACGACAAAAACTTGTGTATTGCAGAAAGTGCAAGACTTGTGACTGGACCAGTGGTTTCTTTACTCCTAATCACTTCTAAGAAAGGGCTGAGATACGTGGCGGGGTCCAGTAGCCGCAGGTCATCCACTTGATTCAAGATTGTCTTTAGATCTTGGAATGTGCGCATAAGCACATCATATTCTTCATTCGGAAAAGTGTGTGAGCCCCATCGTGTACTCCTTCGCATGGCAGTGACGAGCATAGCCATCTCGCCCTGCACCACGAAGATTCCATTTCCCGGTAACGACATTTTCATAACTTATCTCACTAAAACTGATCAACATCAACAACTTCTTGATAACTTTAATTGTGTGGGTAATTATTTGTAAACTACATATTTAAAGCATGTATAGCGTAGTAACACACTTCACAATATTAATTTTGTGATACTATTCACAAATCCTGGCATAAAAATAATGAAAATCAATGAAAATTCACAATTTGATTAGCAGATTCCATCACGATCATGTTGACGTTTCAGAAATTTAGTTCGGCTATTTGACGCTAGATGGAGAAGAAACTGTAAATTGACAGCTGTTTATTCGATTAGAATTTCATACAAAGAGGTTTCATAGTCGATTTTACAGCTGCCTTGTTCCTTTGTACATGCAGTTTTAAAATTGTTGCCAAAGTCAATTGGCGGATTGTTTTTTATTGTTGGTAACATTGTGAGGAAAGATGGTTGACGGTCGTACACTTTTCTGACAAAATTTTAGAAAAATAATCTTTTTGTTGTTTTAGTCGTTCATAACATAGTGTCTTGCCATCGTATGTGATTGTAAGTGGATAATATTTTTATTTATGAAGTTTTGGTACTTTTTTACATTCTCTGAAAGGCACAAGAAATGAATGTGCGTTGTCACGCGTGCAATGGCTATCGACACAGATTTGACATTTTGTTCTTTTTGTGTTAGTGCGGTTATTCTTACCACATGTATCTTGTTACGTATTGCAGGTGGTTGAATTGAGACGTAAAAATGGTAAAGAAAAAGAGACACAGCGACCCTGGTGAGAATGGTGACGAGTCTACAGAATCTTGTGATGAGAACGTCAAATCCGCATGTCCTCACATTGCAAAAGCTGTTGACCTCACTAGACTGAAAAAGTCGCTCAAATTAGGAGGCTTCGAAAAGGAATGTTCAGAGTGTAAGAAGACGTCCAAGAATGAAGTGTCAGACCCTGACTACGAGGAGGATCTTAGTTTATGGATGTGCTTGCGCTGTGGGTCACAACTCTGCGGCCGAACTCGTAACAAGCACGCACTAAACCACTTCAACACCCCGCACTCTGACTGCCATGCACTCACTGCTAACACCACCTCATGGGACATCTACTGCTACAACTGCAACAATGAAGTCACAGCTTCTAGTGGTAAAAAGCTTCATGAATGTGTTGAGTGGCTGAAAAAGCAGGCTGTGACTGGTGGAAATCCAAAATCACTCCCTCCAATAGAACTGCCATTTAATTCTGATCCTAAAATTGATGTTACTACTGTAGAAACTATAATTAAGATTGACCCATTAGCTAAACCAAAAGAAAAAGCCATGATGAGCTTGCCGAGAGTGAGAGGTCTGACTAACTTAGGGAATACTTGCTTCTTCAACTCTGTTATGCAATGTTTGGTGCAAACACCATATCTGTTACAAGTTCTTCAAGAGATGGCTAATCCAGGAGAGAGGTTTACTCTCCCTGGGGGCAAGTTAAAGTTGAATGGAGAGGAGGGCAAGGAGGTAGATCTACCTCCCATAACTGGACAGTTGGCTGAATGGGGCCCTCTTACTCGTACATTAGCTGAAACTTTAAGTGAACTACAAGCAGGTATGTTTTTTTCTATTTACTATTTATATATTGCGTTTTATAGATTATGAAATTAAATGGGAATATTCAAAGGTCCAATACTTTATTTTATAGAAACACACATTTGTCATAAATGGACTGATGCTAATCATTATCTACAGAACTGGTTTATTCCCATAAGAACACCTGGGTTTCCATAATAGGTCTCCTATGGACACCTAGATGCTCTTGTGATCACCTTTTTCCCTTTGTTCACCCTCAGTGTTCATAAGTTACTTCATTCAAATGATTAATTCAGTATCCTCCTGCTGACTGCTTCGGTGGCTCAGTGGGAGTGTATCCAACTGCTACACAAGAGGTGGGTTCGATTCCCACACGGGACACCCCTTTGTGTGATCCACAAATTGTTGTTCTGGGTCTGGTGTTTATGACTTGTATGTTTGTAAGGTCTCCCGCTACTCATGGCTTGTACCCTGCTGCGGTTGTCGTTTTTACATATAAAATATAATAAGCATGTCACTTTCACTGGTGCACATATGTGAACTGCAAAAGGCTGAAATATAAAGAAAAAAACTGGAATATAAAGAATGTAATCAAACAATAAAATTAATCATATTTTGCAATTGTTATGATTATTGTCAGATCTGCCTTAAAATAATAGTCTATTTAAACAAAGAACAGTTTTTCAATGTTACTAGTAAATATTATGCATGTAGCACCGTTAAATAATAGATAACACATTGCATAATTACTATTTAGTAGATAACAGCATAGACATCAACCTAACCTTAATAATACCAACTGTATGAACAGTTGTTCATTTAAACTACACATATGTAATAAATGTTGATAAACTTTCATGATTTGTACACATTATGAAATTATGTATATATATTAGGGGTCTTAATCGTGTGCATAAATTAAGGTAAAATACCTTGTTTATTGCCCGACGTTTCGACCATATTGCAACGGCTATCCACTTCTCTCTATTTTCTGCTACATTTTGACTTCTTGATATATCTTAACTCCCACTTTCTCCATTCATATATTGTATAAAATTGGTTCTGAATATATATAATAATATATCATAAATGAATAAAGTGTGTGTGAGCCAGTGGTATTAATAATTTATTCATTTTACTTTGTTATTGTTCATAAATACATACTACAACAAAGTAATTTACAAATCTACAATTTGGTTATTAATATACTCATAAAAACAGTTTGTACATATTTTTGCCACAATTTCAACATTTAAATGCGAATGCTAAAAATGCAGTAACAACAACATAAATGCAATTATTAAAAGTAACAGGATCAAGGTTGATTGTTTGTGTGTAACTGTAGTCATGAAAATGAAGATTGCTACATACTAACTTTATTTAAACAGTTAGTGTATATATCTATATTATCTGCATACTTTATGATGCTAATGTATGTCCTTTGTTTACTCCCAAGAGCATAAATTGCAACTTTTTCCTTGTGGAAGTTGGTAAACTTTTCACTTTTTTGAGTTAAGAGTTCAAAATATCCTATTATAGTTCTGACAAAGTTAGTAGTTAGCCAAGATTAGCCAGAACAAATAGACAGACATTTTGAAAATTAATTTTTAGTTACAAATATTATAAACTAGCTGTCCTGTGCAACTTCATCTGCGTAATTTTCCCCGTTTTTGCAACATTTCTCATTATTGCTCCGCTCCTATTCGTTGTAGCGTGATGTTATATAGCCTATAGCCTTCCTCGATAAATGGGCTATCCAACAGTGAAAGAATTTTTCAATTTGGATCAGTAGTTCCTGAGATACCACATTCAAAGAAACAAACTCCTTAGCTTTATAATATAAGTATAGTTAGTTCTGACAAAGTTAATAGTTAGCCAATATTAGCCAGAACAAATAGACAGGCATTTAAAAAATATATATTTACAAATAATTAAAAGAAACATGTAATAGTTTTATATGTATGTATTTATTTTGAGCTTTAAAGAACCTTCTCTTGTTACTTGCTGTTAAACACCAGTAGATTTCCATTGTTTTATTTTGCATCATGAATGCATCATTTACACCTGACCTTTACCTATATGTTTGTATTAGGAAATTGATTACAATGTAAACCTTACTTACACTGCAAGTAAATATTTAAGCTCATTGTGTAATGTACACTCATCATAATATGTAAACTGTCTCCTTGTAACTTGGCTGCCAACACACTATAGGTTGCCTATATTTAGACAGTGACCTGATTTTACGCCTGTACTGCTCTGCTCAAAGTCTGGAGTTTTAAAATTAATTTTGAAATATTTTTGTATATTACTGACCAGACATTGATTGAGGACATGTCTTTTGTCTTAGTAAACAACATTAGTTTTAGTGTTTTTATTTTAATCAAGTGTTCTATCATGTAGAAGTTTCAGATAAACACTTATCCAATTTGAATGTTTTGTTTTATGAATATAACTATGTTATCTTACCAGATTCTAATTTGAATTTTGTTACATTAAGTAATGAACAAAACACTAATATTTTCTATAAGACATAGTATTTAAATAAATTGCACTGTTGATAGCAATAACGATAGTCCACTGTTTAGTAGTATATTTAATGACTATAGATAATAGTTTTTCAGACTTTGTCTAATAGGTTCTAATTAAAACTTGAACTCAAACAGGCCTCATTGTTTTTTCATTGGCCTCAGTATTAAATAGGTATTGCTAGCACTTCTAGCCAACTAATGTACGAAATCGTAATAGTATTCAAATCAAATTTACCAACTTAACGAATGGAGTAGTCTTAAAAGGGAAAGAGAAGATAAAGTTAATATCAAATTATCGAAATGTTTACGTTTATATTAGCCAGTGCCTGCTGCCTGAATTCTGAATGTTGTATGAACTCGTGTACGTACATACTATTATTATATTTATAGTATTATCATATTATCCTTAAATTACTAGGACGATAGTAAAATTTAGGTTCTTATTATCTACTAGCTTTCACCCGCGGCTCCACTCGCCTGGATGTCGGTTATCGCGAAAAATAATCTATCCTACGTCCTTCCCCGGAACTCAAACTATCTCCATACCAAATTTCATCTAAATCGGTTTAGCTGTTTGAGCGTAACAGACAGATAGACAGAGTTACTTTCACATTTATAATATTAGTATGGATTCCTTGGCAGTCATTTGCATGCATGGATTTTCAAAATGGCCCCGTTTTCGTGGTTATCCTACAACACATACAAGCATGATCATATAAAAAAAATTCAACAGACATAATACTGCATTATGTGAAACAGACATGCATTCAGTTGCATTGCTTCCATTATCGATTATTGCTAGTTAATAACGTTGTTTTTATGTATCACGCTATAGTGCTGCGTAACCCTGAGTTTCGCGTTTTCTTTTTCGTTGCATAAATTTATGTAATCATATACTTTTAACAAGTCTCACCCTTGCATTCATGCTTTATGTAACTTGTTACGAATTCACATTGTCATTCTTTTGTGTTACCAGCGAAATGTTTCTATAAATCGATTACTATACCGTCACGTAACTTAGGTTCTGTGTCCTCTAAATGACATGGATACATTATGGGCAGGTTATTCACCCCCAGAATATTTTTTGCGACTTGATTACAAAACGTAGACTTTCTCCCTTTATGTATACAACGAGAATCCAGTATTGCCTCTGTGGCGCGGTGGGAGTGCATCCGACTGCTACGCAAGAGGTCGTGGGTTCGATCCCCACCCAGGATATAACTTTGTGTGATGAGCACAATGGTTTATTCTGTGTCTGGGTGTTATTTATCTATAACATGTATGTATTTAGAAATATATAAATATGTTTATCAGTTGTCTGGTTTCCATAGTACAAGCTTTGCTTAGTTTGGGATCAGATAGTTTTGTGAGTTGTCCCAAGATATTATTTTTAAATTAGTTACTAAATGAATACTCTAAATGATAATGAAAACCATATCAAAATTCGTTGCGTTGGTTTAACCTTTCTAATCTATACTAATATTATAAAGCGGAAGAGTTTGTTTGTTTGTTTGTTTGTTTAAACGCGCTAATCTCAGGAACTACTGGTCCGATTTGAAAAAATCTTTTTTTGTTGGATAGCCCATTTATCGAGGAAGGCTATAGGCTATATAACATCGCGCTACGACTTATAGGAGCGGAGTAGCGACGAGAAATGTTGCAAAAACGGGGAAAATTTACGCATACGAAGTTGCGCGGGACAGCTAGTTACTCGATATACCTGGACACCACTGTTCTGTGCTACAGTTTCACGGACCTCGACTCTCTCTTGTTAGTATATACTAACAAGAAAATAATACAAACTGTTCTAGGAGAAGGCGGTGTGTACACTCCCCGCAAGCTGCTGTCAGCGCTGGTCAACAAACTGCCACAGTTCGGCGGTGGGGATCAGCACGATGCACACGAATTGCTGCGACATTTCCTTGAAGCCGTCAGGTACGTTAAATAAATTATATTAAGATATGGTAAGTGTAATTAATTGAAAATTAGTTTACATTGATAATAATTAATAATTACCAAAACTTGCGGTAAAAGTAAGAAATTAATAACTTTTACCGATGATTATTGATAATTTTACCGTAGTACTGATAAAAGTGATAAATTATTTGTATGAAATGATGTTTTGTATATTTTAAGATCTTTCTGTTACGAATTAATCTGTGGAAAATATAGTGGTTGTTGCATTTCCTACTAACAAAATAATGTTATTGTTTTTCCCCAAAATTCATATTTTTTTTTTTTAAGACAAATTTAGTGTATAAGCTCTGTGTCGCAAATTACTTTACAACCATACAAATCATTGATATAAAGTGCACCCAAACTCTTAACTACAATTTGTGGATTACACAAGTCAGAAAGAAGTAGGAAGAACCCAAGTCGGAATCGAATCCACAACTTCTTGCGCAGTATTCGTAGGCGCTCCCACTACACCACCGAGGCAGTTTGCCATAAAAATCATACCTAAGTGCCTCAGAGAGCACATTAAACCGTTAGTTCTACACTTATCTTTTTCCAGTCTTTCTATCCCACCAGATTATCAGAGTATAAAATGTAGAATATATACATTATGCACTATTGCATCTTCTGCGTCTGCGACTAGTCTCTATACCAATCGACCGCCATAACTGGAATCAAAAGTCATAGCTATATAGACCATTTTTATCATGCATTTGAATTAGGTGGAAACCAGCCAGCAAGTGTTTGTTGGTAGTCGATTTCTTAATGATTAGAAATTAGAGAGATAGTAAAATCAGATTGTGTACAAGTGTATGACGATGTGATAATTATACACTACTTGAGGGCAGATAACATTGGTAGAGGCCGTTTTGTTGCTATAATTTTGAATGGTTTGTAAATTAAAATTCAATTTGCGTTTGTTTCTTTTTGTCTAAACTGGGGTACACTGCAAGTTATAAATACGCTTAATTTTTCAATTTTTCTTTACAAATTCGTGAAATCAAGACAATGGTGTCCCAAAATATAAAATACTGTTTTTTTTTTAAGTCGATTCCCGTAGTAGTATGCAAGCCCTGTGTCGCGGGGGACTTTACAAACATACAAGTCACGGACACAAAGTACACCCAGACTCGGAACAACAATTTGTGGATCACACAAAGTGGTGTCCCGAGTGGGAATCGAACACACGAACTCTTGCGTAGCAGTCGGACATACTCCCACTGCGCCACAGAGGCAGTCAAATTGGTAATTTGGACTTTACAAACCTACTATATAAAGTAACTACACCCAGACTCGGAACAACAATTTGTGTATTATGTGTAGGGATTGAATCTGCCTTTGAACAGCATTCGTACACACTCTCACTTCACCATGTAAGCAACCATTATAGCGTAATGTCAGTTACAACACGACTTCCTGTTTTCTTTAGATTTAAAAAAATATAGATATATATTATCACTTGCCATTGCCTGTGGTTTGTGGTTTTATTTACTGGAGACCCTTTGTTACCGCAATAAAAAATATGCTATAAACAGATGGACTGTTTATAGGAGGACTCCAATAATGACGAAAACAGGTGACTTGTTAGAAAACGAATCACGTGTTTGACCTTTAGAACTTTTCTGTGAACCGAGGCTCTAAAATACCCTTTTGTTATCGGCCGAAAACAACCTAAACAATTCACGACAAAACAGCGTTGGTGAAAGGCAACGTGACTGGTTTATTTTTATCTTCTGACATTTAGTCTCACCCCTGTTACCCTGCAAAAATTGGCTCATACTTTTCCATACTAAATGTTTATTTACCTTAAGGGGGCATTACACTGAGAGAATTATTTATTTAGCGCTACGTACACAGCGACACGATCGCACACAAACATTACTTCACAGTGCGCAGGAGCGCAGGTCAAAATCAAATAGAATATTCGTTCGTACATGTTAGATTACGAACGCCATGACTATGACAATACGAAAATGCTCGTTTTTGTATTTTTCCGCAACTTCAAGATTTATTTGCGGGATCATATATTATTAAGACATAGCCTTAAATTTCTTTTTTTTTTTCATCTACTAGAAAAACTCTTTGACTAGTAACAAAATTTTTTATATACATTTTTGAAAGAGCCGTACCCTGTTTCGCGTAATCTACCCCTAAGTAAAGATTCGAAAGAACGTTCATAACTACATGTCATTTTCATAACAGTTACGATATGAAACTAGAACAATGGCCTTTAACACAACGCGGTATTGTTTCATCCAGGTCAGAGGACCTCAGGCGTTATCAGTCGGTGATACTGAGCAGTCTAGGCATGAGCTCTAAGGTGGACCCTGCCAAGGTCGACGGGGAGGTCAAGCAGAAGGTCAAATTCTATGGACAGCAAGCCTCCGATACGATGCTTAGGCCTGAACAGGTTTGTTATGTAAATACAAAAAAAAGCAAATATATAAGACTAATATACTAATTTTAATTTTATCTTTTAAACTAATGATTTCATCTAACAAAGCTAAGTAAGAACCATCTCTATTATACAAGGTATCAAAAAATAGATATACCTTCATACTATTAACACCCTTATGTTTGCTTGGCGCGTAAATTAGACTCCAAAAACACGGTAGTTGCCATTTGTTCTATGGCACATAGCTTCATAGGTTAAAATAGTGTTATTTTTCCACTTTTAATTCCATACAATTTACCCAAGTCTAACGCCATAGAACAAACTGGTAATTATTTTTTTGTTTCAAAATCTTTTTAAAAACTTTTTGTCTTATCTACACTAATATTATAAGGAGGAAAGATTTGTATTTTTGTATGTAACGAATAAACTCAAAAAGTACTGGACCGATTTTAATAATTATTTTTTTGTTGGATAGCCCATTTATCGAGGAAGGCTATAGGCTATATAACATCGCGCTACGACTAATAGGAGCGGAGCAGCGACGAGAAATGTTGCAAAAACGGGGAAAATTTACGCATACGAAGTTGCGCGGGACAGCTAGTATTTTATATATAGAATAATTTTGGAAATAAGAGTATTACATGTTCTTTCTCTACTAATATTATAAAGAGGTAACGTTTGTGACGTTGTAGGGGGCAATCTCTGGACCTACTGAACCGATTGTGATTCTTTTACCAATAGAAAGCCACGTTATTTGTGAGTGTCATATGTTAACATCACGCTACGACCAATAGGAGCGGAGCATCAATGAAAAATGTTACAAAATTGGGGGGTAATGACGCGAACGAAGTTTCACGGGTCAGCTAGTGTATTGATTGTTGATAAGAAAAAAATGTATAATTTTATCCTATGAGGTCATGTCCCATAGAACAAATGGGAACTACCTCAAAAATACATTGCTATAATATTAATGACAATTTTTTTTAAAACAACCTTTTTTTAATGGGCATTGGCAGTGGTAATCATTTATAATCAGTACAGTAGGCCTACTCTCTTTCTTTATAAAGAAATTTATTAATTTTCGTTTACCGAAATTTCATAAGTTTACGGCGACTATTCTAATTAATATTCGGATAAGCACAAGATGTTCGAACCCATGGACAATTTCTTGGAACGAGTGGATAAATAGATGTTCCTGACTCTGTATTAATATACCACCTCATTTTTGATCGAATCTTCGTCTTCATTGAATTAGAGTAGGCTCCCAGGCCTACTCTCTTTCTTAAATGCATTTTTGTTTACTGCCCTCGGGCACTATTCTAATTAATTTTTGGATAAGCACAAGAAGTTCGAACCCATGTACGATTTTCTGGAACGAGTGGATTAAATAGATGTTCCTGGCTCGTTATATTACCACCTCATTTTTTACCGAAACTTCGTTTTCATTAGAGTCAAGAGTAGGCCTCCAGGTGACTTGTTCGTTTACACCTTATCTCATACATAAAAAAGAACCTAGATGTTTTATCGGCTGTACAAGTTTCATTGCAAAAATAAATCTGAATCTTGCGTCACAAAAACTAAAAAAATATTCAACAACTTACGCTTTACATATAGATCCTATAATCTTCCTTCTTTGCAACATCTCCAGGTGTTCCGCGGCTTCCTGGTGTCAACGCTGGAATGTCAGGAGTGCCTGCATCAGTCGGACCGCGCGGAATACTTCCTCGATCTGTCTCTACCGGTCGCAGCGAGCAGGCCGCAGCCGCCCGCGGTCGTACGACGAAAAACGCCTAATGGTACGTGTTCTATCTTGTATATAAGATGAGTTTTGTCATCAACATTCAACAACGATTAGTTGTTTTTGAATTTTGAAGGTAAAACACGCCTTATGTTTGTGTTGTGTGTATGTGCGTATTAGAGCATCATTCGATGTTTGGTTTAATTGTTATTTACTATCAAAACTTTGCAATACCATAGAGTTATATGAATATTTACTGAATTTTTAAAGTGCAGGTAACAAAAATCGATTCGATTTCAGTAACAATCGATTAGGAAGACATTTTGTTTAGAATGCTACAAAAATGTTTAGATGGACGTTTCTCCCTTATTTTACGTCTCTATTTGACCGCAATAGATCTCTTCCAAAGCATGCTTCCCCAGGCTTGTCTGTAACGCATTTCGATGTGTAGTAACTAAAGCATGTATTGACGTAAGAATTATATTTCAGAAGAGAATGTATACAATACACAAGAGGAGAACAAACCATCTAAACACCAATTGAAGAAGGAGCGGATAGCTGCTCGGAAGGCAGCTAAGAAAAACAAAGGTGGTACTAGTAGCATGTATATGTGTACACTAGATCAATCATCGTACCCTGCTTATACTATAAAAGCTTGATGTTTTATGCCACAAGTATTCATATATCATATGGTCAAGATCTACGAAGTTAGCTTTTGAATGGGCTAGCAGTTCTTTTGGATGTTGATTACAATGTCAAAATTTCATTAATTGTTATATTAATGTAGCTAACATTAATCAGTATTTTAGAAATTGGAGGTCCATATCTGTTCCACAAACTTTTTGAATCAAAATGAGACAATACATGTGACGTCAGAACACTAAAGAGGTTAATAAACTCATTCTAAACTCGTTTTCTTTTCTAGGTAACTCGACTTCTAAGGACGAGGTTCCCGTAGGTGATACCAACGGCACTGCCAAGGTCGACGGTAAGTCTTCCTCGGAGCAGTCTGATGCTGATGTGGAGGACAACCTGGAGGACCTCCCCCGTCCTGCTGACACTCACACCGTGTCGGTCGGCACGCAGGCCGTCGCTCACACCGCCGCAAACTTCGCCGCCTACCACATGGAGTCCGGGTACAACTCCGAGAAAGTCATCAGCTCCGACTCTATCCGTACCAGTCCCGTAGACATGGATAAAGAAAAAACGGACAATACTCCCGAACATATGGACAAGGATAAGGTTGAATTCGCGGATACCTCTACGTCAACAAGCGCGATACCTCTCGATTACAAACCCCTCATATCGCTGGAGAATCTCTCCAATCCAGATTCGGGTGTCGCGAGCCCGGAGGCCACCAAACATAATTCGACGGAAACTGTCGATAACGTCGACTCCCCGATAAACGGCAAGGAGCTCGGCAGCCATAGTTCCCTCTCGAGCGAAATCAATTTAGATTTATCGAGTCCGCAACATAGTAAAACTTCACCTAAAACGGAATTTGAGAGACCAGTGTCGAGAATATCCTTCGTACCGGAGTACTCCAACGAGGTCGTCTCGAGAGGTATCAGCGTGCAGGGATGTCGCAGTCTGCTGGAGCACAGCGGGGAGAGCAGCTACGAGTCTCTACCGGAGAGCAAAACTCTCAACGACCTGAACAATCAACTGGACAAACTCAAGTTGTACATGGATGATACTACGACGAAAAAACCGGCACTCCCGTCCCCCGTAGCGGCAGAAAGTCCTGTAGACCCTCCGCCTCCCGCACCTAAGCCGAAGATCAACAATATCGAGGCCGAAAAAAATCAGAGAGACTTCCTGCCCTACTCCCGACAGAGTCCACTCTCCCCGCGCTATGTGTGCGATGAGGACGAGTGCAGCATACAGTCCTGTCTCAGTCAGTTCACCGCCCTGGAGTTACTGACCGGAAACAACAAGGTCGGCTGCGAGACCTGCACCGAACGCATCAACGGCAAGGATGGAAAGACCATATACACGAACGCGACCAAACGTTTCCTGGTATCGAGTCCGCCGGCTATTCTCATTCTGCACCTGAAGAGATTCCAGATCGGGCCGCGATGCATGTTTAGAAAGATGTCGAAGCACGTGGAGTTTCCGACCGTGTTGGATTTAGCGCCGTTCTGTGCGATGGATAAGGCGCGCAAGTTGGCCAACGTGAGTGGTGCGGCCGGTGCTCTGTTGTACTCGCTCTATGGCGTAGTGGAACATTCTGGGGGGATGCACGGCGGGCACTACGTCGCGTACGTGAAGGTACGCGCGGGGGTGGGTGCGGGCGACGCTCGTTGGTGGTTCCTGCCCAAGAGCGGCAACATTGTGCCGCCTCAGTCCGCGCACATATCCGACGATGAATCGTCCGACCTGTCGGGCTACGAGTCCGGCGAAGCCCCCACTCCAGCCGCCCGCCCTCCCCCCGGCAAGTGGTACTACGTATCCGACAGCATGGTCTCTGAGGTGAGCGAAGACAAAGTGCTCAGAGCGCAGGCCTACCTACTCTTTTACGAGAGGATTTTATAAGCTACGGCCGGCCTAATTTGGATTGGCATTTAAGTGGAAGACTGGTAGAATCGGTTATACGTAGGATTCGCATGAAGTTACTTTTCTAGAGGCGCTGTAAATAGCTTTGGAATTATATACTGGCGTTTTGTTATTGCAATACTAGTAGTCGACTGCGGTCGTCTATGTGATTAGTTTATTTTTAATGATGAATTGTTTATGTATAATATCGTCTCGTCGGTGCTGGCGTTGGTTGTGACGTGTGTCGGTCGGATCGTCCCGTGTCATTCACGTCGGCCCTCAGTGTAGTTACCATGTCCAAAGTAAGCACACTAGGTAATGAGACACGATTTCACAACCAGCGCTATCGCACTTATCCTACGTTTGTTATACACCTATTTATACAACGTTATTCTTGGTATAGTGCAAACCTGAAATTAGTTTGTTTAGAATCAGTACTAAAGTAATTTTTATAGGCATTTCTAATAACATAGTCCAGATAGGTGATTCGCTTCTGGCCCCGGTTTGGCTACGGAAGTCTCGGGTTCGATTTCTGAGTCTGGATTTCAAATTTTTCTATCTTTCAAAAATGCATTTATTGTATTTGTAAAGTTATTGGCAAGAAATGCCTATAAAAATTACTTTAATATTCGGGCATTGTAACGAAGCAATAACAAAAGCCGTGATAGTTCTTTAACTACCGACTAGATGTCGCTGCGAACGCCTAATTTCGCGAGCAACAAGAGATAGAATCAGTACCTCAATCCATTGGAGTAGTTTTTGGACCATGTTACATTTCTCAATTAATTAATTAATCAATTATTAATTAATTCTTTAATCATTCTAACAGTTCAAATCCTGTTCACAATGTGATGTGAAATGTGATTATCACTTATTTTTCAAAAATAACCATGTTTTACGTACTACGGGACACAATGAGCACGATAGCGCGAAGAACACAAGACAACTTGAACGGCTTATAACTCTGCAAGTTTTCAATATTTTAATTTTCTTTTTTTATATGATTTCTTGAAGTAAAAATCTTGTTGGAGTGTCTGAGCTTTGCACTATACCAAAAATAACCTCGTATATTGAACATGAAATAGATTCAGAACATAATCTCACTCTGATGACTTAATCGTTAAAACTATCATCTTGTACAACGGCAACAATAATTATGACTGCGTATTTAATAAACATATTAACATAGCTCCAAAATTTAGGAATTGACAGGGAACCAAGCGAGTAGTCTTTTCGAAGATACTTAACCAAGTTATATGTAGTGTTTCAAAAGTCAATGTAATCAATATATATTACGCAATTACATAAATTCATCCCATGTACGTAATTTAAATTATTTTCATGTATTTATTATATATATGCTAGTGTACATCGCTCGCGGTACACTTCGTCTCCTAGCGTTGTTGATCCTCGCATTATTTGGTACTTATTACAACAGGACAAGTCCTGTTCAGTCCCAAAGGCGTATAGTCTTCCATTGAGGTGTCAAGAGAAGTGTAATTCTACAAATTATGATTTGATTGCATACAATCGTCGATTTTAACGAACTAGATAAGTTATTTATTATGTGTTGTCGTCAATTTTTGGACCGCGTCACCTAGTTTTAAAGTGTTTTCGTTTCCATAATATATATATCGATAATCTCATAAGATGTATATTTTAAATATTGAATTCTTATTAACACCATATTCGTTCAAGTCACATGTAGTATCACGACGAGACAAAGATAATCGCCTAAATTATGATAAACTTGTACATCACTATTCCATAAACAAATCGTTACTGTATAAGGGACAGAAAACAATAAATAATAATGTAATCTTAGATCTCCGAATGATCTCGCGTTGTTGGAATATTTTAAACTTATTTATGACAACATGGTGCCATTTTATACAAAATGGAGTCTTATAGCCCAACACTACGCGTTCTTTGCAAATACATATGTTTAAAGGTGACTGTTTGCGTCCAGATTGGAGTAAATATTAGGTTAAGGCCTGATGTCCACACACGTTTTTGTGCCGTCAAAAACACGGTTGATTCGCCGTTTGTAGATACAGTCAGTGTTGTATGGAAGCTTGTCAACAGACACGGCGGGGCTACGGCATTTGTTTCGTCAGCCGTTTGGGCCCAAACCAGGGTTTGTCGCCGTGTGTAGTACTGCTGTCAATGTTGTATGGAACACGATACAAACGGCGTGTCTGGGGACACAGGCGGATCCAGGGGGTGGGGGAGCACGTGGCCTCCCAGACGGTTATTTCGTGTACCGAATTTCTTATATTGTATTGAATGTCTTTGGCCATTTGTCTCTTGTGCCTTCCCCCCGAAGGGGTTTTATTTTGCAACCCCCCCCCCCCCCATCGTACGTGCAACTTACATTTGGCCAATCTGGCCAAAACGAAATTCACCCTACTACCTACGTAAACATGTCAGATCCGGTAAGGCCATTTCCCTAATGAAATCCTAGATCCGCTCATGCATAGAACACTGACGACCGTGTCTACACGGCGAATTAACCGTGGTTTTTGACAGCGTGTGGATAACAGTCCTTAAACTAGAATCACTTTACCCATTACGACGTGAACGGTTTCTTTATGGAATCTAAATCGGACGCAAAATTAGTTAATTTCACATAAACTATTTTATGTAGTTGATTGTACATACACTTTTTATAATGCTAGGCTACTGCAAGGTGTCGAGGGCACGGGTGACCGCTCGTCGCCGCAGACCTGCTGTTTATCTGTCGTGTATATTAAGTTTTAAACGCATTATGTAACATTGAGTGCTCAATAAGTTGTTGCTTTTACCGTGTGCAACTAATTATGTTTTAGGAACTTGTTACGCTGTTAATTTGTATTTGAGTCGAAAATACTTGAAACTGTTTTTTTTTTTATATATTTGACCCTTATTTCGATCTACTTAAACCTGAGGCCAGCTTCAGATGGCAGGCTCTCTATACGTGCGTTTACAATAATGACATACTTATAACGCTCGTTTCCATGTAATCGCCTTGAATAATATGAAAGAAATGCTTGTCATCTAAAAAACAGGAATCATCTTGAATTTTAAAGTGCTAATTTTAACTGATAATATAGGTTTGTGTATGAAAAATTAAATGAACAAGCTAAATGATTACAAAACAAAAAAAAACAGACTTGCTTAAAATTAATAACTAAAATATTTTGGCGCCAAAAATCAGCTATTTATTTTTTTCTATATTGTACCCAGTGTCTCTCTCACAACTGAGATCAAATCTAACGATACCTCTCAAGCTACAATTCATCAAGCCATTTCGGCTCTAGAGCTTGGCAAAGAAATAAACATAAAACATAATCCTCCTTCATGTACAGTTATAATAATAATAATAAATTTTATTCATAAAAACTACATTATATGAACTGTGATCGAAGCCACCTAGTAAGCAAAAAAATACCTGTGACAATTACAGTGTACAGTTAGATAAAACATTATTCTGGAGAGTTATTGTTGTGTAGTTATCGACAAGTCCAATGTAGCCTACATTGGGACTTGTCGATGCAGTATGTTACATTGGTCGAACATTAAATAATTTTTAATCAGATTATAAGGGAGGGATCCCACCACCCACCCTCGATCTGTGAATCACCACGATTGAAGTAGTAAGGAAATGCCCTTAATACAACAATCGAAATAGATTGACAGACCGCAATCAAAAAGAGAGACCTGTAACAAAGAAAATTAGTGACAGGTACTCTTACCAAGTCGAGTGGTAGGCACCTCCGGACCCTTGACTTGCAATATTCCGCTTCCACGAAGTGAAACTTCGACACGTGTTTCGCCTCTACACGAGGCATCCTCAGGACAGTTTGGCACCGACTGAGCGAGCTCAGTCGGTGCCAAACTGTCCTGAGAGAGTACCTGTCACTAATTTTCTTTGTTACAGGTCTCTCTTTTTGAGTGCGGTCTGTCAATCTATTTCGATTGTTGTATTAAGGGCATTTCCCTACTACTTCAATCGTGGTGATTCACAGATCGAGGGTGGGTGGTGGGATCCCTCCCTTATAATCTACTTAAGATGGATTTCCGCCATGTAACGCCTGATTCAATCGGTTATCTTAATTTTTAATCAGTTACGTGTTTCAAGTATGTTCGTATCAAATATGGGGAGTGCTACCCATGTTCAAGTTTCAACATTACGATAGACGATTTTTATGATTGCATTTGACAACATTATGTTAGTCTTGTACCGTTAGTTTTTAGCTTGTGTTAATTATTTGATATTTTTTTGTATAATATTGAATTCACATAATTGAGTTACGAAAAGTGTATTAAAATATAGTTGTAAAATGTCTGTTGTATTTTTATTGTTGCGTGTTTTTATCATAAACCTAAACAACTTCTCGTTTAGTTCCCACCTAGACAGAAATAAGTCACTATCAGAGTCTATCAAGCAATCTATACTAATATTATAAAGCTGAAGAGATTGTTTGTTTGAACGTTCAGGAACTACTGGTCCGAATTGAAAAAATATTTTACTTTTAGATAGCCCATTTATCGAGGAAGGCTATATAACATCACGCTACGACTAATAAAAGCGGAGCAGGAATAAAAATGTTGCAAACCCCTGGAAAAAAAAAATACCTACAAATTTGTACGGTTATCGAATGGTTTAGACGGCGCCGTTATCCTACGAAACTGAAGCTCAAAGAAAAGAGAAAAACATTTTATAAAACATTGTAATAAATTATTATTTACAAATATAAAAGGCTCATACAATATCCTAACGTTATAATCCCCCGCTAGCTGCCCTTCTCTTCAACAGGTCGACGTGCATGCACTCGTACGGCTTGTAGTCTGTTATCTGAGGCACTTCTAACATTGTTATTTCTATTATACAATACATCACTTGAAGCTTATCTCTGGCGTCTTTTATGGCCTGAAATACAAAAGAAAACATAGTTTACCAGACTTGGTCTACAGCTTTACCATTGCGGATGTCAACTAACACGATAAAGTTAGTATAGAGTTAAAGTTTTTATGTGATAATAATAATAATATCATGGGACAACTCACACAACGCTATCTGATCCCGAACTAAGCAGAGCTTGTACTATGAAAACCAGACAACTGATAAACATACTTACATATTTCTAAATACATACATATTATAGATAATTAACACCCAGACACAGAATAACCGTGCTTATCACACAAAGTTTTATTCTGGGTGGGGATCGAACCCACGACCTGTTGCGGAGCAGTCGGATATACTCCCACCGTGCCACCAAGGCAGTAAATGTAGGTACCAGATAGATATTTGCGTAGGTGTGGTCGACGACAGCATAAACTGCTCGTTTACCTAACATCGAAGCTGTCTCCCCAAGCACATAATAGCCATACTGCTACAGCAGTAGTGTATATTAATAGTTTTTTACAAAATAATCCAGATGCAGACATATTTTCTGACACACCCAAACATTTTATGGCATGTAATAAAGTAATATTTATTAAACCAAATTATAAACATACCTATTATGTATTCAATGTATTAATAATGTCAATATTGTAATCAAATTATTATTTTTGTGTTATTGAACTATATTAACAATGTGTAATCCTTTCGTAATTAGCAATAAATGTAAATAATGTTAATATTTTAATCGAATTATCATGTATTTACAAGCAGCGGTAGCCTAATGGCTAAGGCATCGGTCTCGCAATCGTCAGGTCGCGGGTTCGAATCCTACCCATTATACTACCGACGTGAACCCACTCCTAACACAAGCCTTTGAGCTTAGCTAAGGCTTTGGGTTAACAAGATTGCTAGTAATGTGGGACTCAATCCCAAATTGTAGTTATCTTTAAAAAAAATATGTTATTGAATTAATCATATATTTACTTTTAATTAATTATTTTTATTTTTAATTAAACATATATAATAACTGCCCACACTTGCAACAGCACTCATAACACATGCGAATGTCCCACGCTCGAAAGAGTTGATGTGGTGAAGTACCTCGGGGTGGTCATCGACAAAGGCCTCAATTTTAAAGAACATATCAGCGTCCTTACACGTAGAATCAGAAAGTTAATCTATGTATTTAAGAACTTACGCAATGCTGCAGACGAAAAAACGCTGAAAACTACATACTATGCCTTAGCCCAATCACTCCTGAGCTACTGCATCTCATCATGGGGTGGCGCCGGAAAAACATATATGCTTAAACTCGAAAGAGCTCAGAGAGCCATATTAAAAGTTGCATATAGGCTTCCCTTCTTTCACCCCACTACGACATTGTACAAAAAATGTCAAGTACTATCTGTCAGACAGCTCTTCATATTACAAATTATATTAAGAAAACATTCCCAATTAGTTTATAATCCACAATTACACTCACACAAGCGCAATAAAAACAAAGTCTGCTCAACCAACTTGTTTAGAACCAGTCTGTCACACCGATTCTCCTGCTTCCTTGGCGGCTATCTATATAATAAAATCAATCTCATTCTCTCTATATATACTCACCATAATACGAAATGTAAACGAGTTGTTACAGACTGGCTACTTAACCAAACATATGACAGTACGGAATTGCTTTTATTTATACCACAATAACCCACCCACACCGACACACCCGCTCACAACAACAAAAAGACACACACACACGCACACGCGCACACACACACACACACACACATACACACACACACACACACACACACACACACACACACACACAAACACACACAAACAAACAGGTTATCACATTTTCATATTTTCATATTATTATTACAGTTTTTTTTTTTTTTTTCTCTTTGTTTTTTGTTCTATATTCTTTCTTTTTTGTTTTTCATAATTATATAAAATATATTGTACTTTCGCAATACAGTTGAATTAAATATTGTTTCTTATCTTTGCTGCGGGGGGCCTGGTAATCTGTATGACAGGGAGACCTAGTGCAGATACCAGTCTCCCACAAAGGATTAATTAGGGAAAATATATGTACCACCTATATATAAGAGACCTTTGTGGAAGAAAGAATAAATAAAATTATTATTATTATTATTATTATTAATCCTTTCTTATTTAGCAATTAATGTATATAATCTAGCGTCACTGTAAGCTTGCATCGCATAATAAATAAACTAAGATACATCTACGCCAAATTTCATCAAACTTGGTACAGGGGTTCGTGTCTTCTCAGTATAGAAGACAGATAAGCCCTAAAATTAATGAAGTTAATTTTTTTAATAGCCCCATTAAACATTTTTTTTTGCAATGTGGAATTTTGGTCCCACATTACTAGTTATCTTTAAAAAAATCTATTTGAAGACAAGATTATTTTGTGATTCTTTTTTATTCAATTTTAATTTAACAAAATAGATCAGATATATTTCGGGGCTTAATCACGTGAATTATTTAAAGGTGCGAACCTTTTATTTACCCGACGTTTCGATCGAATTGCACCGATTGTGGTCACGGGTCGACCCGTCGGTAAATAAAAAGTTCGTACGTTCGGAAGTAGCAATGTGGGGTTGGGTCTCATAATACTAGCAATCCTGTTAACCCCTCCAGCTAAGCTCAATGACTTGTGTTAGGAGTGGGTTCACGTCAGTAATATAATGGGTAGGATTCGAACCAGCGACCTCACGGTTGAGAGACCGATGCCGTAGCCATTAGGCTACCGCCGCTTCAGTATTTATTGATTAGAATGAGTTAGCTATCTTGTAATCCTCGATACCCTTAAGGGACAATGTGATCCACACACAATATTATTAATCTGTATATATTTTTTGTCTATAACTAGTACGTATGTTAACTTGTCCTTCATCCTCCATACATAGTCTTTTATCAAAAAACAAAATGATAATTCAAAATAACTGATACTCACCGATACTACTTTCGCCTTCAGCTCGGGTTTCGTCCCCATCTCTCTTTTCATCGCATTCATTTCATGAGGTGTAACCCCAACTAGTTTCGACAGTACATCACTCGTGAACTCAACATCCAATCTGCCGGTTCCATCAGCTATAGCACATTTGAGACTCCATTTGTCTTTACTAACAGATAATTTAGATAAAAGATTCATCACTTGACCCTTTACTTTAAACACTTTTCCTGCTTTGTCTATTTCAGTCATTTCTTGTAATTGCTTTATGTATACAAAAGGCTCAGCTGATACGCGACTAGGACCTGTATTTGCAGGTGTATGGAATCCATTTTGCTCTGCATGTATTTGCGCTTCGATTTCTCTTAAGTATTCTTCGTCTTCTTCGAATATTAAGTCGTTATCATCAGGATAGTCTTCGGGTCTGTTTACTGTTACTGTTTCTGTCTTAAGCTTTTTCTCTGGATTTGAAATATTGCTGTCAAGTGATCTCTTTGCTGGGTGGTCAATGAACTCTGCTTCTATTGCAGCTATTTGGTCAATATCAATGTCGTCGTCGGCGAAGTTGGTTGTTTGGTACGAAACAGTTGGTCGTGTTGGCTCCAATGTTGGTTCAGATGTATGACTGTTTGCAGGGGGCATGTGTGGTGTTGGTATATTAGAGTTCCTCGGCTGGTTTATTGTGGTGTTGTGATCTGAAGCTGAAAATGTAAAATATTATTTGTGACAAACTGCAACTCAGGCTTTTCTCTCTGGAATTTGAATAATTGTGAAATCTGACAATCTAGCTGCTGTTCCGATTTGGTTTACAAATTTTACATTTTTCGGGGATAAATAAGACACTAGAATCGAGTTCTGTGCCGAATTTCATCTATATCCGTTCATCCGTTTCGACGTGATTTAGTAACAAACATCTATATATCAATCAAGATAGGTCCGAAGATAATTTCTAAGTACTAACATACTTTAGCAAAAGGAATGCGGACTTAGGAGCTGCTGGCGCTAGCAATGATAACATCTAATCTCCATAATATGATCATTATGATAATAATGTGCTATCATAAATATAATCTTATCATACACGTTTAAATGAACAATTCTGTATCTTAGAAATCTATCCAATAAATCTTCAAATCAGAATTTATCGATTTTCATGAAACTAGTATGTAGGGGGTTTCGGGGGCGATAAACCGATCTTGCTAGGTTTCATTTTTATAAAACGTCGTTAAAAAAAAAATCGAACCAAGCTCGGTCATCCAGATACTAATTATAATTGATACAAAATCTATGTAACCAAATACTTTTTAAAGACTACTCGCACAGTACTACTGTACACTACAAGCCCTGTGTCACGGATACACGAGTACAAGTACACCCTTATTCGGAACAACAATTTGTGGTTTACACAAAGTGATGTCCCGTGCGGGAAACTAACCCACGACCTCTTGCGCTGCTAGGGATGCAACATCGTTCATAAAAAACATCGATATTAGGATATCGATGTTTTCAAATGTAAAACATCGATATTTATTAACAATATATCGGTATTTTTCGAAATTTTGGATTTAAAAAAGAAACAGAACCACCTCTCTTGAAGGCGGTTAAAAAGAATGTATTAACGTTAGGTCTCGACAATGAATGGCACATCTTACGTCGTTATCTGTTAATTAACATAATAAAAGTTTTAAAAAAATGTTGTTAATGATATTATATAATGATACTAAGGGACTTTTACGTTTAACGTATGTCAGTCCCATCATACCCTAAACTTAATAATAATTCCTACTAAAGTTAGATCAAAAGTTTAAACAGGACTTTTGCAGCATCTCCGTTTGGTTGAGATAAGATTTGGTAGAACATTCCCATATCAGTTCTGTTCAAAGTCAAACCCAATATTAAATTATTTCTAGTAGACTCACGGACACATTGCATTAACAAGTGGTGTAGATCCTCTACAACCCCACATATATACCTGTATAATGTATATTTTCAATTTCTTCTTTATTTTTTCTATGTCCTTGATTATTTTTATTTTTGATTTTTTTATTGTTTTCTTTCACAATAATTTCATCATTCACCGACTTTATTTATCTAACTAAATTACATGAGAAACAATGGGCGCCGTCGATGAGAGTGAGAGCGAGATGCTAAATATAAAAAGGTACACGTGTGACTGAGAAAACGAATAAATAGCGAACACTTTACGCAGTAACTAAATGGCACTCGTACAGTAGACATGACAAGACAACATATCTTTCCTACATCGAACTTTGAAAACAATGTTATATGATGATATAACATTGTTTGAAAACGATGGTTTTCAAAGGGCGATGTAGTAGTGTAGTGTATCATCGATGTTAAGAAGTTCAAAATTAATTATAAAATTATATGTAAAATACCTTGTTTATTGCCCGACGTTTCGACCATATTGCAACGGCCATGATCACGCGATTAAGACCCGTAGTATATACAATTTTATAATGTGTACAAATTTAACAACTTCAAAGATAATGTTTTAACATCGATGTTATCGTTTGCATCACTATGCGCAGCAGTCGTGCACACTCCCACCGCGCCACAGAGACTGTCAATTTGAATAGAATCATATAAATGGCTACTTTTGATACTTACCCTGTGTACCTTGCGTTATAGTCACACCTAGCTTAGTAGACAAGAGTCCAGCAAGTGAATTGGAGATAGCTATCTCTTGGACCTCTCCTCCCAATAACTCTATAGCACCCTCTGTCATTAGAAGTGTCCCTCGTCGGCATTCTATGGGACCTGATGGATAGAAAACATAATTTAATTATTATGTTTTAGTAGTGCTTTAAATAGCACTTACCAATAAAAGGTATTAAAAGAATATAAGAAAAAAAATAACCGCCTTCAATAAAATAAGTTTTTAATTTAAGTGATGTAATGAAGTGGTATTTTGTTACCCCCCCCCCCCCATTGGTGGGGGTTTAAAAAATCTCTACATGCCGTTATTTTGGGGGGAGGTGGGGAGAGAAAGCCTATCCATATGTAATATTTTGTAAATTTTATATTGAAATTTAGTTCCCTTTCTAATGCTGAGTGGTTTTCTTCATACAGGGTGTCCCAAAACCATGTCACATGGAGGAAAGGACTCTTACTGACTTAAATGTTAAATTTTGTCTGTTTTCCTTCCCTTTAAGGGTAGATTACGCTAAACAGGGTTCAAAGAGTTTTTCTAGTAGATGAAATAAAGAAATTTAAGGATATGTCTTAATATGATCCCGCAAATAAATCTTGAAATTGCGGAAAAACGCAAAAACAAATATTCTACTTTATTTTGACCTGCGCTCCTGCGCACTGTGAAGTAATGGTTGCGTCCGGAAGAGCGAGGCCGGCGATCGTGTCGCTGTGTACGTAGCGCTAAATAAATAATTCTCTCAGTGTAATGCCCTCTTAAGACACTATGTTACTTAGAATAAAATAATCGTAATGCTTGACCCTTTCGATTGGTATCGTAAAAAATATTTTTTTATTTTAATATTTTGTTGGTTTGATTCCCATTCCTGACAGGTGATTATTAAAGTCTTGAAATGCATTTGCAATTATTTTTTAAATCAAAATCTAATTAATCTTTTAGTAAAATGTTCTATAATATTTTATAACTAACAACAGTTACCGCCTGATATATGTGGTTCAAGGGAAAGTTATATAATTCTTTAAAAGTAAAAAAAAACATAATTATTAACTTCATACCTTTTATAAGCACTTTACAGCCAGGTGTAATATCACAACTTAAATTCCTCATAGGTTTGTATTCAATACCAAAAATCTCTTGTACCCCATCAGTTAGGTGTAACTTTACCATCCTGAAAGTAATTACTAACAATAAATCTATACTAATATTATAAAGCTGTAGAGTTTGTTTGTTTGTTTGAACGCGATTATCTCAGGAACTACTCGTACGAATTGAAAATTTTTTTTACCATTGGATAGCCCATTTATCGAGGTAGGATATAGGTTATGTAACATCACGCTACGACCAATAGGAGCGGAGCAGCAATGTGAAATGTTGCAAAAACGAGGAAAATCTACGCAGACGAAGTTGTGCAGGCCAGCTAGTCTATACTAATTTACAAAGGCGAAGAGTTTGTTTGTTTGAACGCGATTATCTCAGGAACTACTGGTCCAAATTGAAAAAAATATTTTACCGTTGGATAGCCCGTTTATCGAGGAAGCTTTGTAACATCACGCGGAGCGGAGCAGCAATGAGAAATGTTGCAAAAACGAGGAAAATATACGCAGACGAAGTTGCATGGGTCAGCTAGTTTGTTATGAATGTCACAAAAAATATTTTTGCAAGTAAAATTTAATCTTCTTGTAAGTATAAAAAAAAATGGTTTAACAGATGTCTTAGTTGTCGATGTGACTCAAAGGCCTCTTCTAGCTTTTCAAGTCGTCTGTTAATTGAGCTGTTCAATGCTATAGTGAAGAAGCATGTTTGATATCTTTGTACTTAATAGCAAATAAAGAAGGGGGTAGTTAGGGTGCATTTCCCCAGATGAGGATTGTACCACGAGTTGTCAGACCTGCTCCAAATAATTTTAGGTATAATTGAAGTAGTATATTGTACTTCACTCCACTCCGTCCCACACCACATCAGTAGAAACGCACACTAAGGTGCACGCTCAGATGCCCTTTGAAATTTTCTCATGAAATAGAAATGGATTCTTCCTTTTTACATACCTGTGACTAGATATCCTGTCTTCAAAGTTTGTAGTAGCTTCAACATTTTCCATATTCACCTTCTGCAATTTTAAGTACTGCTGATAAGCTGGTGTGCCTGTACACAATCATTATTTTCAATGTACTTCTGACTGTAACTAAATAAGCATGAGAAGATAACACTGGTATAATGTAAGTAATAGGCTAGCTTTCTTTCAAATAAAAACATAATTTTTCATTCTTTACCAATATATATTTTTTTATGTACAACCAATTTAATAGCAGCATCAGTGCTACTTAAATCCTTGTTCTGTTAAAGATTTAAGTTTCACTGCACTACATTCTTATTTGTATGTTGAATTCCCCAGTAATTACTTTTCTAAAAACTTTGCTATCAAACTAAGTAGTATACTAAGTAGCGGCTACTACAAGATACCTTTTCGTAAAATTTAATTAATATTCATTGGGTAGTCTTCTAATAAAATAACTGTAATATACCGACAGACAGACAGATGGACGAAACTATTCCGGGTTCCGTTTTTGCCATTTTGGCTTTGGAACCCTAATAATGAAATTGCTCTACCAGGTCTGTTAGGTGCATAATGCAAATGATGGTGGATGGTATTTATATCACTAGCTATTTCATCATATTACCCATCAAGATTGCCTATGGCTTAGACAGGGTTGAGTTTAGAAACGTGCCGCATCGCTAGAAAGATTTCAAGGACACTACGGGGTTCTGGGGGTTCTTCTGAACCCCCCACAACAATTTTTTCGTTTCGGAGTCGCATTTTTTTTTTGTATTAAAAATTTAAATTAATATTTTTTTTAAGGTTAGGAACGTAATTGTTTACGTCAAAAACCATCACTAAACTCACGAATTATGCTATTATGAACATGTACTTAATATTCCAGTCAGGTCAGAATACTTTGAAATTAATATTTTATGCTAACTCTGCAACACATATCTGTGGTTCATTATAGAATTTGTTAGATCCAAGATATATTTACCAGGACAGTGGAGGAATAGTATAACATAATGCTGTGATTATGTTATACTGTTCCTACCCAAAGAGCTATTTTGGTAAATTGCCTCGGGCAACAGAAAAAATGGTTAAGCTGTGGTTTATCTTACCAATATCAATCGCAGCATTGATCTGCAACACGAATCTACCAGTTAGAACCGTTTTCTGTTGGTTTTTAAGATTTGCCGGCAACGATCCGGGACAAATTGTCTTTAAATCGTTAAGTAACCATTGTTCTTTAGCCAAGTTTTTTATGTCTGTTTCAGTGTAATTACTCTCAGTATCTTCAGACAAATATTCGACACATCTGAAATTATATAAACATTTAATTATTTTACTTTGTTTGAGTCCGCACTAGGCATTTTTACTCGTAGAATAAAATGTAGAAAAGTACTCACCCGACCAACCAGTCGTCATCAACAAACATATGATGTGACGCTAAATATTGGCGAACCGTGTTTAAAAGAGATGCTGAAGACATTATGTTGTACTTTTATGTCAAATTTGTGCTGAGACATATCAATAAAGATATTATTTTTCAAATTCGTATTCTCAGTTTCCCACTATTTACAACTTGACCTGTCTTAAAACCATGTGTCACTTGTGTCAGTGAATTTATCAGTATGACATTTACGAATTACTCGTGAAGATAAAAAAAAACAGATTCCAAAGACAAAGATAAATCGATGATGGTAAAAAAAGCTCAACTCATTTCGACCAAATATACTAAATACGGAAATGCTTTGGAAATTCCTCTCGAGAGAAGAAGTTTGATGAGTGTGCACGCTTTGCTGTGCAGTTTTTGATGTGTGGAGTTGTGATAAGATGGTATATCTATGGTGTTTCATCGTCCTTCGGTGACCAGTCGTGGTGGTGTCCGAGCACGGTATGAAGCGGTGGTAAGCTTTTACGGTTGGAGAAGGTCAGTCGAGTATTCGCCGAGTTGGTCGTCCATCTTCCAGCCAGGTTGTAAAAGGGAAAACAAAGATGCGATATAGGCGTGTGCGTTACCCCAGCAGAATTATGTCGTCTTTCAGGATATGAATGATACAGATTTTCAGTGCAACATGCCTTAGAAATGTGCACAACTTTTTAAATTTGTGCATCCAGTCGTTTTTGAGTTATTCAAGGAAAAAAGATTCCATTGAGGATCTTGTCATTCAGGGCAAAGTTGAGGGTAATATGAGGGTAGAAGGCGTGGGTGGTCATGACATAGACCGAAGTTAAGTCTGCTGTGGGTGGCCCCTTGAGATAGTGCACCAGGATATATGCCAGAAGAGAGAAGTGGCGACAGATCGTGCGGTAAATCATCCCTCCTCCATAGAAGTCACTACGTAATGATCACAACTACTCTGTCAAGAGAATCAGAATGAAGAAGAAAAGATACATACTGATTGATGAATAAAAAAACTTCCAATAATTGGCCTAATTATGTTTGTCGTATGTCTTATATCCAAATTCAACATACGACAACATTCAACTTACCTACAACTGATTAGGCGGTAAAAATGGAAACAGCAGGACAGAGCTAAGCCGAGATGGCGGAACGAACTAGCCTCATCACAGAAAAAAAAATCTAGTTTTTAAACAGACATTAGGAACAAAGAAGCGACGAGAGCCTTTGTCTAACAGTGGGATACACCTTGCTTAGAGCAATAAATTCCAAGGGCTATCAGAAAAGAACAAAACCGCAAATTAGCTTGTGGTAAGCTGTCAATAGTGTTAAGACAGATGATATTTGGATCAACTAATTCCACAATAGCAGTCCATCGTACACCCAACATAGGCAATACATAACGTTAAACGTAGTTTCATATACGATACACATAAGCATCAAGGATACTCCGTGCAACTCAAATGTACTGCTATAGAATAGTAGTAACTAGTAGTTATAATCGTTACGGTTTACATTTTCAAACTAATTATTTTTATTAATTTTATAATAATAATAAATAAACCCTTCGGGGCTAGTCGTTGTCTCTCTACATGAGATTAACGCAACACTCTGAGGGCATAGTAGCAGCTCATGAAATCCTTATGACACCAATAAAAAATGTCTCATGAGGGTGAAATAAGAGTAAACAAACCGCAGGGCAGCTTTGTGGCGAGCTGAATGTGTGTGGCGACACTGCGGTCCCGATGCCTCAGAGAGTTGGTCAGGGCCTCGTCTCCCGCTTGCCTTTACTGGCCGGCGAGAGTGGAACACCAAGAGCGCCCGCAGGACTCTCAACTCTGGCTTCAAAACCGGCCGGCCAGAGGGAGGTCGCCAGAGCTTGTACGCTCAGGGGTGGAAGTGTCATTTTCAAGGGCATAACTACGGGGAAACCCGCTCACGGGCCTTCTTCGTGATGGTGAAACCGGCGCCGCACCGCTCGACACCCCAAGCTGCTCACACCCATGTTGCTCCCTGTCGCCTGTTTGGCTGTATGCCTGTGGCGGCCAGAAGGGGCCCATCTAGTGAGTGGCGAGTCACCGCCTGCCCATTTGTCGTTGCAGTTTGTTGCAGGCGCCATAGTTCTTCAATAGTACCAGCTAACCATTCCACTAACACATCACCTCCATAACCCAATTTCTTAGCTACCACTTTTTGACAATAGTTTTTACACTAACCGGGGAATGTCGTTGGGTACATTTATATAGTGTATACAACGATATTCGCCGGTTTGTGTCACATAGCCTTTAGATTAAAGTGTATAACGGGCCTCTACGTGTTGGCTTCGGCCCCACGCACGCCTCCCAAATGACCGGGACTCCATTGTCCCGTGATATGGAAACGACATACAAAATAATTTAATAAGCATTTATTTGTCCTTTATATACAATTAAATTTGACATTTTGGACACAAACAATAAATTAAAATAAAAGACAAAAAGGTCCTGGACTCAACATATACGTTTTCGGTTAAATTTTTAAATATTTGGCAGTAAAAAATTAAAACTTATTGAGCCACTACATACGAGTACATTTCCTCTCTATGAGACGTTAGCTGTTGTCATTGCAAACATTTTCTTCTTTGTTTTAATTATAATAAAAATTAATCAAAATAATTTTAAATTTCTTACCAAATCTTTAGGGACCCATAACTTTTTTGGAAACCCTCTGTGACACCCTCTTTTGAACAAAAAAAAATGGTTTGGGTTATTGTTCTTCAATCTAAAGGGCCGTTTAAACGGGCCATTATTTACGGCAATTTGTGGCAGCAATGCTGTGGCCGGCAACATGGCAGTACTCTTCAATTTTCATTTGATGGTTGCCGGACGATCGCTGAGCGATCTATTTTCCGCAATGTTGCCCGGCCAATTTTGTTGTTGTTTCAGTCGCCCTCTATTTTATTGTTACCGGATTGTGTAGCCCGTTTAGGAGACTGGATCAGTAGACATATTGCCATTATTGGCCGAGCAATTAGTTGCCAATAGCACCGCCACAAATTGCCATAAAAAATGGCCCGTTTAGACGCCCCATAGGTAGGGTGTAACAAAACATTGGTATTTTAATTAGGCTATTTCTTGATAGTCTCTGATACATTGACTTATTTAATTGACTGGCCTGTTGGTCTAGTGGTTAGTGCTATTGTGTAGTACACTTACGCTATTGGTTGACTCAATTTTATTGGTTGTTATCGAGTTGGATTTGTCTATCAGGAGCAGGAGGCTTATTCTAATTCAATGAAAACTTAGATTCGATCAAAAATGAAATAGTAATATACAGAGCCAGGAGCATCTATTCAAATTATGTAAACAATAAATAATGAATTTTGTTTGAAAGAAAGAGAGTAGACCTACAGAATGATTAACACTTTCCATCCAATTACATCAAAATTCCCAGCTATAATGATTGAATTGATTCAAATTATACTTTATTTTGGTTTTTAGGTAGGCAACATTGAGTGTGTGAGAGTGAACGCAAAAAGAGCTTGCCGATATTTCATCCATCTCCCTCGTAAATTTTGGACATAGGCTGATTGACAACAAAAGGCACTATTTAGGAGATTATTGTTGTTTTAAATGTTTTCTTTTAAATAAGTGTTGTGGAACGAGCGCCTGTATTCGTGATTTATATTGCGGATGAAAAAATATGAAGCGGCGAAATGCCGAAACTGGGAAGATGCGGCGCCCCTTGAAGCGCACAAAAATCACCGAAGGAATGTACGGAAAGTGAGTGTACACTGTTTATGTTGTTTAATTTATATCTGGACACAGTTCTGTGTATAATGCGGCATGTAATCCTGTGATAAAATTATCATAAATATTGTGATATATATCGTTTAGGTGGGTAGAAAGTCCCATCTGGCAAACATGATCACCGTCTGTATGGTGCGCGAACACAAAAAATAATTAAAAATTCTCATTTTTTGTTGTTTATTGTGAAAGAAGGGCAACATGTGCGAACTGCTCTCATTAAAGATTTTTTTGTGGCATTTGCATTTGATAAACATACATGCTACATGTTTGTTTTATTCTGAAAACTGTATTCTTTATATCACAATAAAGGTCATAAACATACTCCTTTACCTTAAACTACTTTAAATTATACAAAGTTTAGTAAAAAAATCCAAGTGTTTGAGAAGAATTTTCATATTGAATTATAGACTAGCTGTGCCCTCTATTTCATCCGCATGAAATTGCAATACTCACTCACTTCATATAGACATAAGCATGATGGTAAAGGGTGCCTAAGTTACTCCTCATATCATCAGCTGTCTGACAGTGAAAGTCCTGTCAAAATCCATCCAGCCGTTCTGGAGATTACCCTTAACAAACAGAGAGACAAAAAGAGTTTAGAACTGTGTTTTTGTTATAGTTATGTTATATTGCTTACAGACACTTACATTTTATTTAAATTGTATAGAAAATATATCAGTTGACTATACCTACAAATCACACAATTTGATATAACAGTGAACATTATATTATGTGCATCTATTTGTAATTGTGAAGTATAGAATTATTGTTAACAATTTGTAAATCATACCTTTTAAGATAAAAATACTGTTGTAACAATATAGGGAACAAGTCCTTACCATTATTCTATTATTCTGGGCACATCTTCTTATTTTAACTTTTCAACAACTTGCCTTTAAAGTATTGTTATATCAAGCAAAATATGAATAAAATATGATTTGTTTCAGTTCAATGCTGTACCTGAAGTTCGTAATGATTTGGGCAACAATTGTAATGGCTGACTACATGCTGGAGTTCAGATTTGAGTTTCTCTGGCCCTTCTGGATGATGCTGAGATCAGTCTATGACTCTTTCAAATATCAAGGACTTGTGAGTATCTTTATTATTGTTGTTTTAAATTGAAGTTATTATTTTCTAGCTGATTATTGCTCTGTCCCCTAACTTATTTCAGTTACAGCAGCCAATCTTAACTGAAATTCTAGCTAATCTCTATAGATGTTACAGTGTTTAAGTATGTGCATATACTCTATTTCGCTGGGTACCATAAAAGTCAGACTTTAAAATTGTACTGTGTTTCAAATGAGAAGATAATCGCTATCACAACAACTTTACTCTGTACTTGTCAAAATTGTACCGCTAGCAACAAAAACTCCCAAGTAGGGTAAAGTACATATGTGTATGGTAATGGAACGGACATAATATTTACTTTCTTTGAATTATGTACCTAACATTTTTCTTTATTATAATATTATTAGAATTCTTTAATATTTATTAAACACCAAACAGAAATATGTAAATAGGCAAAATATAAGAATATTCTATACTTTTGTTGTCATTCAGTCAGATTTGATATTTTTTTTAAACTAAAATATATTTGTAATAATAAATAGTAAAATACAGTGTTTATGTATAGTTCATTAGAGTAGGTAGGTACTTCTGTTTAATATTAATGACACCTTTTTATGAATCATTTATTTCTGACCTTACATCATACAATGAAGTTGCAGTTGTAATGCGAATCAAAATGTTATCATGACAGTTATCAACTCATTAGAAATGTGTGTGAGGTGACATTCAGCGTCATTCTTTGTGTACTTTAAAGCCTTACTGCGATCACCAACCCACTTGCCAAGTGTATTATGGCAGTTACTCCCAAGACCTATAATAAGTAGGTTTTAATGGGGAGACCAGTGGCCAACAATGTTAAGTCATAGACGGGTTTGATATGAATTGACACATTCCTAATACAAATATATTGTTTCAGGCACTCTCAGTGTTCTTCATTTGCATAGCGCTAACATCTGACATGATATGTTATTTCTTTATACCACTGCAGTACATATTTTTTGCTGCAAGTACCTATGTTTGGGTACAGTATGTTTGGTACACATGTAAGTATTATATTACTTTATTGTTTCATTAGATTTAGGTGTAGTCTAGAGTTAAGTCAGTGCATTATCTATACTAATATTATAAAGCTGGAGAATTTGTTTGTTTGAATGTAATAATCTCAGGCACTACTGGTCCAAATTAAAAAAATTCATAGCCCATTTATTGAGGAAGGCTATAGGCTATTTAACATCAACCAATAGGAGCAGTGCAGCAATAAAAAAATTGCTTATACAAGGAAAATTTACGCAGATGAAGTTGCGCGCATCAGCTAGTCTTTAAATTAAGATTTAGACACTTTCTCAGTAGACATAATATTATCATCATAGATTTTTATTGATCGGCTATTTATTTATCATATGTACATTTATCACTACAATTTTACTTTCAATATTGGCTGTCTTGTGGTACTTATCATGTATTAAAAGCTTTATAAGTAGTTTTATGACTGACACAAATTACAAGAAAAGTCATTCGTTAACTCTAATTTCAAATGAATACTTTCGTTTTAAAGTATTTGGACTAGTCCATTTAATTGTCCCCAAGTGTACATACATAGCTCATAAACACAAAGTAATAAGTAATTAAGGTTAATGTAAAACTAAGCAACATTGTTCAAAACTTTCAAATGAAAATTAATTTCCGTGGGAATTAGTCGTCTGTTTGTTACCAAAATAGTGATGCGATTAATGGCCGCCGTTTCACTTAGTACTCATATTGTTTTACGAGAGTTCCCAAAATAAACTGTTAAGTACATAGTGTGCTACTACTGCTTCATACATAATATATATACATGTACTAGCTGACCCTCACAACTTCGTCTGCGTCAAATTTGCCCGTTTTTTCAAATTAAAGTTATTAACAAATAAATAGGGGTTGATCGTAGTGGGTTGAAAAGTCAGGGTTGTATGTATTTTCTAATACTGTATCTTAGATGTCTAAAAATTAAAAAAAAAATGCCTAAAAAAATAAAAAAAAAATAGGGATGTACATACACTTTATAGGGGGATGAAAAATAGATGTTGTCGATTCTCAGACCTACATAATATGCACACAAAATGTCATGAGAATCGGTTAAGCCGTTTCGTAGGAGTTTAACTACAAACACTGCGACACGTTAATTTTATATATGTAGATTCTGACTAGTATGGCCTGTTAGGTAGAAGCAATGTCCCTTATTGTTAACACTATAATGTATTTATTTTAAACCTCTGTAAAGTTTGAAGGTTCAAATCCACACACGATGCCACTGCATGTGATCAACAAATACAACCTCCTCCGCATTAGGGTACTTGGAATAACATTCCGAGTCTGAGTGTGCTTAGTAAAGTTCCCCGCGATACAGGACTTGTACCTTAATGTACAAGATGTTTTAAAAAAAAACGAGATTTCAAAATACAAAATAAAGAGAGTAAAATCTGTGCCTTGTGACGTTATTTCGTATTTCATACATGTTATGTATGAAATACGAAATAACGTAACAATTTTGTAAGGTCAAACATCAACTTTTTCTTTCAGGGACATTCATAAACACATTAATTTATTGAATAACATTTTAAAACGTATTACTATTTTTTTGTCATATAAACCCAATTGGTGTAAAATCTTATATTTTCCCCCGTTTCAATCGAATCCCATTCTCTAATTGCCTCCATTGAATTTTATGGTGTTTGACTTATTAGATATTATTTCGGGCGTTAATCGCGTGAATTATTTAAAGGTTTTTTTTTCGAATTGCACCGATCGTGGTCACGGGTCGACTTTGACTTACTTTATAAAAGCTTGTGAATTGAAATTCCACACGAAAAACACTCACGAAGGATTTTAAATATTTGATCTAATTGTACTTTGTCCGTTATTTTTTCCTCCAAACTGCAGTACTGGCCATATTTTGCACGGCAGTATACTTAGCCGTGCAAAATATGGCCAGTACTGCAGTTTGGAGGAAAATTATATAAGTATGACCAGACTCGGTACCAGCATTTGTCGACCCCGAAGCTCAATCCTGTGTACCAATCGAACCCACAACCTTTTGACCAAGTTTTAAACACTCTCACCGCGCCACCAAGGCAATCAAAAGATATTAGAGAGTCTTGAAGATAACTTGTTTTTTTTTGATGTGCAACATTATGAAATAAAGGGTCATACTTAAACAACGTTATTCTTGGTATAGTGCAAACCTGGAAGTAGTTTGCTCAGAATCAGTAACACAAACAATTGGGTAGTTTTTGAACCCTTATATATTTTTCTATTAATCAATCATTAATTAATGCACCATACCAAAAATAATCTTGTATAATACCCGAATATGTTTGGTACAGTTGCAGATAAAGGCATATGTGTGCCGACAGTAGCGATCTGCTGCCTGCTAGTGTACGTAGAGGGGCTGTGGCGCGGGTCGCGCGGTGGTGGGGAGCTGTGCAGGCCGCTGGCCGCGCACTGCGTGGGCTACCCCGTCGTCACGCTCGGCTTCAGCGCCAAAGCGCTGATAGTGCATCGCCTCAGACAGAGGCGGCAGAGGCACGTTAGAGCTATGAACGAGTTTTACTTTCAACTCATGAGGGATGCGCTCCCGGAGACTGCGCTTGATCAGGTTTGTTCTTTTATAACGGTTCGGTTGTTACATCTAATCATAGTCTAATCTGTTTTTCTATTTAACAGTGTCTAAATAAATATTTTCTTATGGTTCTCTGCTCTGTATAAAACGAATAAACTACCATTGCTTATAAATTGTTTGTGCAATGATCTCTCGCTCAAAGAGGAAGCGTGTGGCCAAGCATTAAGAACTTTGAGCTTGAGAACTTTGTAAACAAATCTTAATTTGGTTTTAGAGACTAGAGTGTTATGACAAAACAAGCTCTGGAATATCACTGTCAGTCTATAACCTACATGGAAGCGAAAACTGCATCTTAAATTAGGCTATGTACAATATACCTGCCTGAGTATATTGTTAGGGATTTAATAAATATGGTATTGAATGGGTTTAGTCTCAGAGTCAGCAGCAGCAAGCGCCGTCGAAAGAGTCGGTGGGTGCGAGCGGCGACAGCGCGGCGTGCGCGGGCGCGACGTGCGGGCCGGCGCCGGCGGACGCGCGCCACTTGAACGGCTCGCTGCGCCGCCGCTGCACCAAGACTAACGACCAGAACGGACATTGTATGCAGGAGCATGCACAGCTGCAGGCTAAGGTATGCTTTTGTTATATTTGTTTACATATTATGTGAAGGGGTCGATCACGTGATGTTTTTTTTAGCCACTCTCCCCTCTGGTGATACGTGGTTATGTGTTAGCCTAACCCCCTCACCCCTCTACCAAACATCACCTGTATTATTTGATACAAAATTATTAAAATAAATTTCACTCGAGTGTGTCTCGAACGACGGAGGGGTGCAATGGGTCCAATACTGATCAAGTGTCGCTAGCAAGACGAGGAGAAGGTTAACTCTTCTCCTAGTCTTGCTAACGTAACGCCGGTTAAGAATGATTTTTTTAGAGCTACGTACACAGCGACATGATCGCCGACCTCGCTCTTCCGCACACAACCATTACTTCACAGTGCGCAGGAGCGCAGGTCAAAATAAAGTAGAATATTCGTTGGTACATACGTTAGATTACGAACGCCATGACTATGACAATACGAAAATGCTCGTTTTTGCATTTTTCCGCAACTTAAGATTTATTTGCGGGATCATATTAAGACATATCCTTATTTTTTTTTATTTCATCTACTAGAAAAACTCTTTGACTAGTGCCACAATTTTTTTCGTGTCCTAATATTTAGGTTTTCTATATAAATTTTTGAGAGAGCCAAACCCTGTTTCATGTAATCTACCCTTAAGTCTAAAGAGTCACAATCCTGTAAATACACCCATGATATATTACTACACCGCCCGTGATATTACGTGATTTTTTCCGAATCTCCTCCCCAACTTTCGAGCTTGACGTGATTAATGGACAGCCCCTAATCATGGTTCTTAACCATCGTTGATGTTCTGAAGTAAATCTTCTTTTTATGTTTGACTTTTTTTAAGTAGATTTTACTTTTGACTATGTATTTATTTTTACAAAAAAAAGCAAGTCAAAAAGACGACAGCCAAGTTGGGATTTTCACAAGATTATTGAACTGTTGTTACAGTTAGAAAAGTTAGAGAAGCACTTAGCAGCGCAGACACTAGCGCGCGAGAAAGAGAAGGAGAAGGCGGCGAGTTCAGAGCCACACGCGCTCAGTAACGGGTCCGCCTGCCACGCGACACACGACGCGGAGGACAAACACGAACACTCCAATAAAGGTCATTTACTACAGAACTTTCATTTACAGCAACAAAAATAAATTTACTGTCAAAATAGCAGCAAAATAATCAACAGTATCAATAACGGCCATTTTCATTTAGTCTATCTATAGATGGATTTGGCTAATAGAGATTGAATTTTGATATAGATTGTTTGAAGCTTATAATTAAAACTGACGTTAGAGTGTCACTATCACTAATAGCAATAAAATTGTTATTTAATCGTCACCAAATTGACACCAACACACTTTTGTTATACCTCATCAGCGTAGCATTAATCATCTCCCAAAAATAAATTACTGCTGTTTATAAGTAGGTATATTATTTGCAAAAAGGATTAAATGTACTGGTTCTGTTTACAGGTAGCAATAAAAGTTCCAAGTCAGAAAAGAAAGAGGCTAATATATTAAAAGAGGAAAAGAGAAAGAATAAAAATAAAGATAAAGATAAGGAGAACATCGATAGTCATAAGAGCACAGAACACAGTAAGTATATACCACAAAATCATAAGGGGATAGTTTCTTCGTTCAAACATACCAATAGGGTATTACACCCATTTTTTAAAAGTGTTTAATTAAATTCTATAGTGGCAATTCACTAAAAAAACATTTCATATGTTAAGTGTCATAAAAATGCATTAAAATTTTACATTTTCAAATTTCTCGCATAATTTGACGAAAACGCTAGACGCAGTGGACGCCATATTTCTCTGTGGTAATGACGTCAGTTGGCTGTGTAAACAAATGTACTGGTGTTTTGTATGACAATAACGCCGATCAGTTGACAGTTGACACTTTTTAGTTTATGACAATAACGCCGATCAGTTGACAGTTGACACTTTTTAGTTTACACAGCAGTGTGACGTAGTAACATGGCAGCTACTATTTCATGGTGTTATAAAACAGATTAAAAAGAATGAAAACTTTGAATTGAATTTTAAAATTTATTTAGTTATTTTATGAACTAAAACTGACATTTTCGGGCTGCTTTTTACCCGACTGTAAGGAAGGGTTATTACCTCAACTATTTCAATAATATATATATTTAGATATTTTTCATAAATAGTAAAATACCCTATTCGATAAAGAAAGAATCTAATTTCTATTTCAAAAGAGTAAAGTATTATTTTCTTCCTATTACAGCAAAAGAACAATTAGTTAAAGATAAAGAAGTAGAGAGTACAAAAGAATGTATGAAAATTAAGGAATGTAACAGTAATAAAGATAAAGAAAAAGAACAAAGAGATAAGGAGCGAGAATTAAAAGAGAAAGAGAAGGAACGCGAGCGGGAACGTGAACGCGAACAGGTTTGATTTATTTTATATTTTAAGATTACGAGTACTATTATCTAAATATCGATTACTAGTTACTAGAAATTGATCAATTGATTGTTTTTGATTTTCTAAACTATTTGCACTTTATACTATATAGGCTTTTCTTCGGGATGTCTGATTTGTTTGATTTTTATAGCTATTCTGATTAGCGATGAATAATTCATGAATTTTTCTTAAAGTACTGTATTTTTCAATACATTACAGTATTTTTTAACAAATATGTCTATTGAATCTTTCGAAAATACATGTATTTTACAAAAAGTAAAATTCTTAACAAGTATATCTAATATATAAAATTCTCGTGTCACAGTTTTCGTTGCCATACTCCTCCGAAACGGCTTGACCGATTTTGATGAAATTTTGTGTGCATATTGGGTAGGTCTGAGAATCGGACAACATCTATTTTTCATCCCCCTAAGAGTTTGTTTGTTTGTTTGAACGCGATAATCTCAGGAAGTACTGGGCCGCATTAAAAAAAATATTTTATTGTTGGATAGCCCATTTATCGAGGAAGGCTATAGGTTATAACATCACGCTACGACCAATAGAAGCGGAGCAGCAATGAAAAATGTTGTAAAAAAAAAGGGAAAATTTACGCAGACGAAGTTGCGCGGGTCAGCTAGTACTATATATTTTTTAAAAAAATACTCGTATTAAGCAAAAATATACATACAAGTTTTATTCGAATAATTAATTCAACAATGTTGTGTTTATTTTATTATATTGAGGTGAGGGTAGAAAGTTGGTTTAAGTGGACGTGGGCGTTGACGGTGTCATACTCCGCAGCAGAACCACTTTGACTACACTATATAAAAATTACAGGATAAAATGTAGATAATGTCTATATTTTTGTAGCTGAATATCAAAAATTGTATATTGTTAGTTTCTTGGAAAATGCCAATTTAATATGGTCATGCTACAGAGCATACTCTCCAGCAGAACCACTTTAAAATAACAGTTATTTCACGCTGATTATGAACAGGTTATAATATAAACGCAAGTATAGTAATTGTATATTAAGATAACACCTACAGTTTTATATAAAAACTTACTGATTGTTAGTAACATGCACTTAGATGTTTTATCGGAATGCGCCTGTCATAAATTTCCGAGCAAATATTTCATAAACCTATTCATTGTTGTTTGTATATTTTAAGTTAGTATGTTATGTTTATACGTACTTCACTCTATCTATTTAAACTATTATTTTCCTGTAATTAGTAATTCATACGTAATAATAAATAATTATATAACCTGATTTACGGCTTACATTATTACTTATTATTTTTCATGATGATCTAAAGAGGGTAGGTAAGTCTAAATAAAAAATACATTTACCTACATTTTTATATTATGATAAAATTAATACGTAGACCGGTTAATTTGTTGTATGTGGTCTGCAAAACCTTAACATGAAGCGTGGAAAAAGACTATCTGTGAGCTTGGAAGAACAAAAGAGTGTTTTCATACAGTTTCAGAAACATTTTAAATGTGAATTAGAGCTACCGTCCTCGTGCAGTGTAGTTTACAAGGAGATAAGTAAAACGTTGTGTTCGCGAATGTCAGCATATGGTCTGTATTTCTCGGCTAAAAGAAATTTCAAGTATTTTTTCGGCGCTAGAAATGAAAATGAAGACAGAAACCTCAAGAAACACCCGAGTGTTCAAGACAATTCCAGTCAAAGAAGTAGTAGTGAGTATTCTAATGTTGATGATAGAAGCAGTGACAATAGTACTTGTAATGACAGCGACAAAGACTTTGTTTCTTTTGAAATAAGTTTAGAAGAATGGGAACATATTAAACCACAACCTTATTGTTATGCTAGAAACAATAAAAATAAATCTAACGTTAAATATCGAAATGTGAAACGAATGCCGATAAATAAATGGACGGATTTTATGAGAGAATATATTTGGAAGTATACATCAAATCGATGCACATGGGTTTTTAAAAATAATACAGTGAGTGATAATTATACCGTCAAACTCATAGGATATTGCAAACAATGCGAAGGAAAACTTACAGTTGGTACTGAAAAAAAAGACTCTGTTGTGGTCGCTCATTGCTCAATAATTAGTGTAAATCCTAGATTGCTACACGACCCTATTAAAGTTCGAATAACAAATTTCAATAAACAAAAATTTGCATCGGAACTGGAAAACCAATATCCTGTTGTTGTCAGAAATAAACTAATAAATAGTAAACTTACGGATGACGATACAATAGAACCTCCGTTTGTTCCCAGTCTAAAAACTTTTCAAAATATAAGAAACAAGACTAACAATTCCAAATATTATCACAAAATTGTGGTTCTTGCTTTGTGGGTTATGAGTTGTACTCCTCCTTTCAATACAGTGATCCGCAATGTGTCCTTACACCCTTTCTTTGTCCATTACTGGACTGAATTGCAACGCAATTTTTATCAAAAGTTTTCAAAAGCTCATTACGCAGCTATAAGTATTGACGCCACAGGATCTTTGTTCAAGAAAATATATCCACCTACAAATTTATCTGACCAAAAATATAATTCTAAACACCTATTTTTGTATGTCGCAGTTTTGAAACTAAAAAACTCTTCAATACCATTGACTCAGATGATATCTGCAACGCAAAAAATGGATAATATTTATATGTGGTTAAAAATGTGGTCTGAAAATTTGATCAAACCAAAGGAAATTATAACAGATGACTCTAGTGCTTTAATAGGAGCATGTGTGAAAGCATTCACAACATTCGCTACAACTAGAGAGTATGTTAACCATTGCTTTAAGATCCTTGAAGAACAAACCCACGTGATTCCTGCTTGTTTTATGCGCTTAGACTCTTCTCATTTTATTAAAACATTGTATGGATTGGAATGTTTTAAGTTTGTAGATTTACGCGTAAAAAAGTTCTATGTCAAGATTTTGTTACATGTAAAAAGTTGCACAAATTATGTAGAAGTTAAAGATATCTTAAGAAATTTAGTTATAGTGGCTGTAAACAGATATGATCGGTATACGAAAAATGGCGAAAAAACTAAATGTGAAGAGGCTAAAGAAAAATTATTAAGTATGAAAAACCTTTCAAAAATCATAGACGATGAAATAAATTCATTATTAAACCAGGCAGAATCAGTTATTGAAGATGATGATATTATATGTTACAATGATGATGCGCCGTACTGGTTCAAGACTCTGATACAAAATGAAAAGTTATATGCTGACCTTAGCGACGAGACAATGTATGAAAATGTTTATTATTTCCCGAGTTTTGTTGACAGCTTGCAAAAACTATTATACAGATTTCCTCTTTGGACCAATTTAATGTTACCTTTCTACAAAGAAACAAATGATGCAGCCAGCAGTAGTAATGTAGAAAGTTACTTTAAGAATATAAAACAGTTGTTATTCTGTACAAGGAGTGGTTTATTACGTGTAGATGAATTTATTATGAAACACACTGAATATTTATCTGGTGAAATAAAGTCAGCTCAGTGTGCTTACTTTGATAACGACATAACAAGTCACGTAAAGAAACAACAAAAGAGATTTGAAGATATTGCGAAGTGTGCCACTAAAATGAAAAAAGACAGCACTCATCCGGAAGACACACAAAGCTTTAGGAGAGAATCAGTATTTCAAAATACTCCAGTTTACGAAGAAAACTGGCGTAACAAAAATTATGAGGTTAAGAAAAAATCTTTAATAGAGTTAATTAAACCTAAAGTCGACAAGAAAAATGTGCAAATATTAATAAATGGAAATAAAAGTCACGCTAATATGAATCACATAATGCTCCAGAATACATGTGCTTTCGATGCTGTGGCCCACGCATTCGCGGTCGCCTACAAAGAACACAGAAGCGTTCATGAATTATTGGAAGGAAAAAATTCTGCATTTGCTACCCTAGTAAAAGCTCTATCGAATCACAATGATGCTATAGATGTATTAGGATTGAGAACAGAGATTTTGTTAAACTCTTTCGAAAAAGTAATACGAGGCAATATTCAAGTTGTCAACTGCACATGTAACGTTACTAAAATTTTTGAAAGTGTTTTAGTAACCGAATATTCTAGTGCAAAAAATTTTAAACAATGCTCTAGCTGTGATTATGTATCTGAACGAAATTGTCCAATTTTACCACTAGATATTGTTATATTGGCAGATGAGGGTATAACGACTGGCTTAGAAGAATCAGCAAACTCAATGTTATCCACTAAAACTCGATTATGCCGTCAGTGTAACACAGGTACGATTACAGACTCTTACGACTTATCTAATATAATAATTTTTGAACATGATGATTACTTAAATTTAACCGATGTACCAGAAACAATCGTTTTAAAACAAAGAAGGTTCTCCATCGTTTCTGTTGTGGAGTATATTTCAGGATTACCTGGTGATGTAGGACATTATAAGTCACACTGTAAAAGTAGTTCAGGTTGGTACTGTTATGATGACAATATTTGCAAAGTAACCAAAAGTAAACTAAAAATAAATATAAAATCACATATAATAATATACGCTAAAAAATGATTAAATGTATTGATTTTTTATGTTACATAAGAATAAAACTAATTATATTTACATTTTTGTCTACTGTTACTTCACCCTTATAGCTAATCCTTTAATCTATCTATATGTATATATATATATATATATATATCTATATACATCGATTACGTACTTACGTAGAAATAAAAAGATTAATGGATACTTATCCTTTAATCTTTTTATTTGCTAAGAAATTTATGACAGGCGCATTCCGATAAAACATCTAAGTGCATGTTACTAACAATCAGTAAGTTTTTATATAAAACTGTAGGTGTTATCTTAATATACAATTACTATACTTGCGTTTATATTATAACCTGTTCATAATCAGCGTGAAATAACTGTTATTTTAAAGTGGTTCTGCTGGAGAGTATGCTCTGTAGCATGACCATATTAAATTGGCATTTTCCAAGAAACTAACAATATACAATTTTTGATATTCAGCTACAAAAATATAGACATTATCTACATTTTATCCTGTAATTTTTATATAGTGTAGTCAAAGTGGTTCTGCTGCGGAGTATGACACCGTTGACGTGGACGTGGGCGTTGACGTAGGCGTTGGTGTGGGCGTTGACGTAGTCGTTGGTGTGGTGTAGTGGGCGTTAGGTGTTGGTGTGGCCGTAGCGGTTGGCGTGGACGTTTCTGTTGGCGAGGGCGTGCGCGTTAGCTTGGACGTGGGTGTTCCCACGTCCTCTGGCTTAGCAGGCAGGGTCACTAACCACTATAGTACGCACGTTATCATCCGAGTCGTCGTGTCATAAAAGTCAAAAGAGATAGGAATGTGCAGCGCGGCGAACCGAACCCTAGTTATCGATAAACGGCTACCTGCGCCACGAGCCGTTTATAGATGAGTTGCTAATGACCTGTACGATTCTGATTGGTCGGTTTCAAATGTAATTGCAGTATGTGTTTTTTTTTTGCTATAAATCGTCATTATGGTCCACAGCGGTCAGCCCGCGAGTGCACGGAGGAGCTGAAGCGCGCGCGCGGCGAGCTGGCGGCGGCGCGCGCGGGCGAGGCGGAGGCGCGGCGCGCGCTGGCGGCGGCGGCGGCGGGCGAGCGCGCGCGCCGCGCCGAGCTGGCGGCGCTGAAGCAGGCGCACGCGGCGCTGCAGCAGCGCGTGGCGGCGTGGCGCGGCGGCGAGCGCGCGGCGCTGGAGCGGCGCCTGGCCGACGAGCGGCGCGCGCGCTCGCAGGCCGAGCACCAGCTGCTGCGCGCCCGCCACGCCGCCAAGACGCCCAGGTACACGTTAGGCTAACTCACTTTTTTATTAACACGTACAATAGTTTTGATACTTATAAATAAAATATACTTAAGTATGTCCTAAAAGAGTGAACACAACATTCTTTGTACTGCATACATATTACTTCTTAAAAGCTAAAGTAAAAAATAAATTCATAATAATAAAATAAATAACATAAAAACTAAGATAGTATACACTTGTGAAAATGGCGGCAAACTGACATAAGTCGGACCTTATCTAGTCTGATTGCTATAGTCCCAAGCTAGGCAGAAGCCTAGCTTGGGATTAGATGGCGTTGTGTCAGTTGTCCCAAGATATTATTACAATTTTACGTGCTTAAAAATATGCTTGTGGCACCTTTGTATTTAGGTAAATGAAATTCCATTATTTTTCAACAGTGGGGAATGCGAGAACGAGACGTGTAGATCCCGTCGTTCAACGGGTGAAGCGGAAACTGCGGCGTTGAGGCGCGACCTGCAACGTGCTAGAGAGAGACAGCATCAGTTGCAGCGAGAACTCACGCATGCCACTGAACAGGTGCGTCTTTCTCAAGGATTTGACCGTATAGTTTACCAATTTTTATGTACGATTGTAGAATTGGTCATACACTGATTTTAGCAAGGCATTTGAATTCATTAACCATAACATCTTGTTCGCTAAAATCAATCGTATAGATATTCATTGATTAGTTGAGTTGGAGTCCATTTTATTTGCGTAACCATGCTTAAATCGTTGTCGTTCAGAAGTTTCAATTACAACCAAATGTTATTTTATCGGGGGTATCGCAAGGTTTCCATATGGGACCACTATTTTTGTAATGTACCACTATGTTGAGTTGGAGTACATTTTATTTGCGTAACCGCTCTTAAATCGTTGTCGTTCGGGAGTTTCAATTACAATCAAATGTTATTTTATCGGGGGTACCGCAAGGTTTCCATATAGGACCACTATTTTTGTAATGTACCACTATGTTCAAAGTGCTCAAATAAACCTACCAAACGCAGCCGGAAAGTATTTTTTCTATTCCATTGAAATCTAAAACAAACAAGAAATATATGCAAATCATGATATTGCCCGATCCTCTTGGAATTTGTAACTAATGTCCGATTCGAGCGTGCTTCTGACGCGCGCGGCAGAAGCACGCTCCAAAGGCGCGCGAGGTGTGTTAATGCGGCGCACGATCCGTTCGTTGTCGGTTTGTTAGTTTGGCTCAAAGGAACCTCAGTCGTTAAGCGCGCGTGGTGTAAGGTTGAGTGTGGATCGCGCGATCCGGCGGTATAAGTATAAGGCAGAGTTAGAATAGTGACAATTGCAAACCACCTACGGAGCGCATATCAGGAACGTAAACGATAGTTTTAACGAACTGGATCGGCCTAGTGCGATCCGCGATCCAGGCTCCATGATCTTGAAGCGCGTATCGCTCCAAAATGGATCACCAAGCATGGACCCGGCTATTGGTACGAAGATTGTTTGATTTTGCCGTAAGACATGATTAAAATAATGCGCATCTTTCGTACAAGTGACCTGACCTCTGGATGTGATTATGTGACCTATTGCCCACGCCCAGCGTTGAAAATACAACATTGCGCGATAAAAATAATTCGCGTTGCCGTGTGAACGTGTACTTGGGATGAATTTGTTCTATTTGAGCTATTTTTTTACGCGCGTTAAAGGCCTCTCACAGTATAGTTTTTAATAAGAGTGTTAAAACGTTTTCTTGGAGGCCGAGATACGAGGGGTGTCCTCGTATCTCGGCCTCCAAGAAAACGGCCAGGCTTTAGGGACTGTCCGCAAGTTCCTGGAACGATATTCCACTTCCTATAAGATCCCTGAGAATAACGGAATTTTAAATACAAACAAAAGGACGAACACATATTACAATATCAGTAACATTTTTTTTTCATGTTTGATATTTTTCAAAGAAACACTTTTTATATTATTTGCTTACGGAAGTTTCATAACCCATATAAAGTAGGAAAACTAGTACGTAAGCGACGCGAGACGGCATAATATCATCAATATTCATTGAGAAGTATCTGATTAAAGTGCCTGTGACATACGGACCGACGGACAGACAGACAGACTATTAGGGTAACTATTAGGGTTCCGATTTTTGCCATTTTGGCTACGGAACCCTAATACTACGGACAGAAACATTGCATTAAATTTGTTTAGGCGAACTGTACTTATTGGCCTGCAGGTGATCTGGTTTACTTTAGCCACTATATGTATAGGAAAAGAGTGATCAGATGTTAAATCACTCAATATGTATAGCTACATAATAACTACACCAAGTTGTAACATTTTTGTAGGTGCGCTAAACAAATGCTTCAAGTTAAATGCGTTAAATAAATGACATAATCTAATACCCAATATAAAATAAATTAATGTTAAAATTACCACATATTATACATGCTTTTTACCATAACTAAGTACTTTCTGCAATCTTCCATTATATATATTATTATACCGAATAAATTAAAATTACTCTGTGGTGGACAGTAAGCATAAACAACAACATGCTCCTTCAACTTCACAAAAGACAGTTCAACAATACGCTAGACAGAACGATCTAGTATATCCTTGCATTTTTTACTGTTCACACTAAAGAAAAATATAATATATTTTTCTTTAAAGCAAAGCTTTGTAATGTGAAATTCGGTATTGCTACTATTTATGATTGCAGAGTTTGTAATATACTAATTTTAGCAAGGCATTTGATCTCATTAATTATAACATCTCGGTTGTTAAAATCAATCGTATGGGTATTCATAGATCGCTGTTGTACTGGTGCGTGAATTATTCTTGCGAATTCATTCACAGATCGTTGTCTTCCGGCGGTTCAAATTACAATGTTACGTTATTTCATCAGGGGTTCCGCAAGGTTGCAATATGGGACCACTATTCTTCCTCATATTAGTTAATGATTTATTAAATCTAATTTGATGATTAATCGATTGATTGTTCTATTAACGAATTTCAGGAATTGCATACCCAAATATAGATTCGAATCGTGTAATAGAAATCGGTCGGTGACTGTGTGTGTTGCAGGTGCGGACACTGGAGTCCCGGCAGGAGCCGGCCCCGGCGGGGCGCCTGGCGCCGCCGCCCAGCGGCTGGCAGGCGCTGCACGAGCGCGCCGCGCACCTGGAGCGCGCGCTGTCCGCCGAGACGCGCGTCAAGCTCGACCTGCTGTCCGCGCTCGGCGACGCCAAGCGCAACGTGCACATACAGGAGGGTACGCACATAGACGCCCCTCAGTGACGCTAACTCTCGACCTTGAGACGCAGAATTGACGCTCGTTTTCTCCCGCAGGCTTAATATCGAGGCAAGAGAAAGAAATAGAGGAACTCAAAGCTCAAATGTTGGCGGTGATGCCGACGGAGTTCGTGCCGTCTGTGAGCGCGTCCGTGTCCAAGCTGCGACTGTCGGACGGCTCGCCGCTCGACCCTAACGCCTCCGTCTACACGCCCAAGCAGCTCGCGCAGTGCGGAGACGCATAATCTGAAGAAGAACCTGCTGCTTTAATACACGGACAGAACACATAGCTACAGAAAGCTAAAAACCTAAAACGAGCGAATATAGGTCCACGTACACATGAACACACATGTACGCGAATCTCGGTCGAATTACGACCGAGATTTTTTTGACAATGTACTATCGGCGAAGAAAGTGGTCTATCAGTTTTGACAAAGCTTCCTTTGTAACCAAAATAGAGTTAAGGTTGAAATTATTAACAGTCAGAATACTATTGCGAGGAAAAATCAACCTTGTTGTTTATGACGTGCAAATGAATTTCAACCCTAAAGTGATAGACCACATTTTTAGCCGATTGTACGTACATGAGTGTCTATATGTGCGTGGGACTATATAAGCTGGCTAATGTTGCTATGTATTTTGTACTACAACGGCTCCAGGGAGAAACTACCAGACACCACGCTCGAAAAAACATCTGTGAAAACTATTATATCTATTGGTAATTATCAACGCACGGCTGTGCACGTAGGCTTCGGCAGTGAACATTTAATTCTGGTAAGTGATCGATGACTTACCACTCTTTCAAGACAACAATACCTACCGACGCTTTTGTGTTCGGCTAACTAAGGTACCCTTGCAACAAACGAGTGCGATGAGCAACAAGGACAAATATATAGAAACGTGATATGTTTATCCTTGTCGCTCAGTGTCATTATCCTTATCGTCCCAAAACAACGTGCAAGTATAGTTCAGTGTGAGAGCAAAGTAAAATGATTATATGCTTATTATTGTCTAAATTATTTTATCAAATTTATATAGTGTTAAAAAATTTACTAAAGAAAAAAATGTGTGGCACTCGGGGACTGCCGCGGTAAAGCTATTGCATATCATTTTTTATCAACAAAAAAATATATTTTTTTAAATACATTTCGGAGCAGCTCGTCTCGATCCGTGCGAGCTTCGTACAGTCGTACCATATACATATACGTTAAGCGAACCTCGGCCGAGCTACATGGTAGGCGGAGTGAGGGGTGTTAGGTTTTATTTTCGTTACGGAATTTCTTGATTCAGTCGCCGCGGTCAAAGCCTCGATAAAAGCTATGCAAAAATGCAATTATTATTTTTGTAAAGCTATGCAAAAACTTAAAAATTGAGCTATTTTTTTTCACATAACAAATCAATTTTGCACAATATTGTTATGTACACTGTACGTGGGGCTTTGTCCTACGTCGCGATCTGTACCGCATCGTGTCTTACTTCACAAATTAGTTGGTACAATAACCGTGTACAAAACAATATTATACAATAATGTTTTTATTACGTGAATAAAAAATAGCTCAAAAAATATGTTGTTGTAGTTCTTGCAGTAAATTTTTTAACACCTTGTATAATCCACAGCACTATTCAGTCGTCAAACCCGAACAGTATAATATGCCTGTTTTGTAGTAAATGTCTTCCTTCTTTACAGTGAACTTTACTGATCACTGTTAACGGCCGGTCTTAATACCTTATCTATCGTTAAATGTTCATATGTCAGTATCGCTACTACAGTTAGCGATTTTGACAGACAGTTAACGATAGGTAAGTTATTAAGAACGGCCGTAAGTGAAACTCCAGTTGCACTGTATAATTTGCACCTCTGTTTTGTGTGAGGATGCTGCGTAATGGAATGATTGGCGAATAACCAAGTTATTGGGTAATTGCAAAGCTTTAAAGCAATAATAATGTAATCGTGAAATATGGTTATAAATGTTTGTGTTGTAGATGAATGAATTGTACTAGTTAAATTAATTAAAATATATAATTTAGACAATAATACAATATATGAGCATATAACTCTAGAATTCTTTGAATTCAAGGAGTGAGAGTGTTGTACCTGTTGGTTAATACCGAGCTTTGAACATTACCCTTGGAGCCAACCTTGGAGCCAATACTGGTTTTTGTATGGGCGTTTCCTGATCTCAATTTGTTTTTTTTTGTGTTTTTTTAATTGATACGCAAGCTGACAAGATGTTTTTTTTTGTTAATTTATTCTAGTTAAATTTAAAAGTGTTTTTTTTTGTAAGTCCGCGTATGGAACTTGGTGGTGCATTTTTTGTTAAAGTGATTTTTGTAGATCATTATTCGAGATAATTTTGTTTGAAAAGTTCCTTTCAAATTTGAACAAATCGAGTTAGTTCGATACTATTGACTGAGATTTAGATACTATTAGTATTCGTCATTTTTTGTTGTTATATTATAACAAAGTCAGTCCTAACTGCGTTGCCAATGGCCGCAAAAATGTCCATACAAACATCGGTACTTAACCGGATATAAACTTAAAAATACAAGTGTGTTAGTTTTGTAACAGTGTACGTACATAAACCGAGACAGAGCGTTTATTTTTTCATATATTGACATATTTGAATTTCACGCATTCGTCATTAAATCTTGATCTTTACAAAATGCGAATTTGCGCCGGAGTATAATTTCTAGGTTAGGACATTCGTTGTTTTGAATGCGCTTCAATACAGAATATTTTTAAACTGTATGTGCTATCAAAACAGCGGAAGTAAATCTTCACAAACGCTAATAACGTTACGTTTCATTGAAAAATGAACCTTACTATCGACTTTTAAAGATACATTTTTGAATGAAGCGTGCTAGACTTTTCGGCATTCGTTAGAACGGGAATGAGCGATAATCTGATACAACATTTGTGTAGACAGGAAAGTCCTATGTGATCGCTGCTGCAGTCTAATGAATACGTGTTCTTTTTAAATTTTATGTGATAAATTGTACAAATTAAGATCTGAGATCGAGTCTTCTTCCTTGTATATTAAATTTGTAGTTTATTCGACGTTTTAGTCCAAATTTGTCTGTATTTACGTGTGACGTCACGATGGCGGCCGTCGATTGGTCGTAGCGTGACGTTCATATATTCTTGTTGAGCATTTGAAAGCGCTGGATATTGTTTGACGCGTGTAAGCACTTGACAGTATGAACCATGACAGATGTGATCTGACCGATGTTCCGGTTGACGACGGAGAAGCAATACTATAGATATTTGTTGTTGATTTATTTTTAAATAATGTTAGTGCCATGTGTACCTGATGTAGTACTATTTGTATGAAGAGACTTTGAAAAAAAATAGTCTCAGAAGTAATAAAAAAAATTGGCTTCACAGTGACAAAGTGTGAAAACTGAAAGTCGTCATTGACATACCATTTCGATATGATTTTAATATAATGGTAATAGTAAAAAGTCATATGACTCTTCACTTTAAAATCTAGATATTCTGATGTCTAGCAAACTATTATTAAAATAAATTATTATTTTTGGTATTAAGCTGAATGATTTTTTTCTGTCGGCTGAATTGGCTAAGATATCGTTATTTTGATGACTTTATTTAACATAAATATCATATGGAGATATATATATAATGTTAAAAAACTCGCTAAAAGGTACTAACTATAACAAAAATCTATAGAATTGTTTCGTCTATTTATGTAATACAATAATGCATTTTTATAACATTGCATGATTATATTTGCAATAGCATATTGTACCGAGTTTAGTTGCAGTCGTCATATTATAATTAAAATAGTAATGTTATTTGAATATACATGTATAAGTTTGCCATTATATAAGAAAGTTGAAGGATAATATCGCAATGTGGCAAATAATTATAAAGCAAATAAGGTCAATACGGGGAAGTGTGTCATACTTTTTTCTAAGTTTATTTAGACCCTTATTTCAAGTTCTCAAAATTTATATATAGCTTTGTTTCCTACAACACCTTAAAATAAGGTTCATAATTACCCGAAACCAATGTATTAAATGCTATTTTACCCAGAAATTATTAGTATTATAGGTCTAAAACGATTGGTCGACATCAGACACTCTTTCCCACCAAGGCGAGGCAAGTGTGTCTACACTGTAGAGACACGATAGTTGAAAAATGTGATGTAGAACATGTTAAGAATATGTTGCTTGATCATACCGACCAACCATTTGTCACTTACTTTATATGAATAGCTTTTTAGGCACAATTATTAAAAAAATATTCTTGAGGTAAGTGTGTCGCACTGAGTGACATGCAGGGGTAGAAAACATAAAACAAAACTTATGAAGAAAAATAGAAACGTTTATTATTTATTATCTTAACTCACGCAAGTATACATATAAAAGAACTTCGTCGTATTAACTTGGTGCTTTTGTATACTTCGCTCAAAACTCAAACTGTAATTTTTTTTTAAATTACGAAAGTTTTCGAATACAAAACAATATCAAGTAAGAAAATTTTTGGAATGTTTAAAACATTTCACACAATAGAAAATTAAAACTATTAATATTTGACAATCTCAAACATGTAAGCTGTAGCATGTAAAATGCAGTAGTATGTAAAATGTAGCTACTAAAGCTCTTAACAAATAAAATAAATTTGAAAAATCAACATTTAAATCACTTATTATATTTAAAATAAATACAAGTATCAGTCTGCACAATCTCAGTAATTAAAGCCTTTGAAACACTTAAAAATATTAAAAATTATACGGTAATTAACATATTGACTAAGCAAATCACTTTAGCCTATTCTGTTGTTTTTACTGAATGTTATAATTAGAAAAATTAGTTTTAAATATGATATGTCCGCGACGAGATATTTCTGGTACAGGCAAGACTGCCAAAATGTCTTCAACATGCTTCAAATCACAAATGTCATCAATAATAGGATAAGTAAACAATGATTCCTTTTTGTTAGTAGTCTGCACTTTCCGGACATACTTAATTTTGGGTGTTTTATCTTTAAATGATGTAATTTGTCCAACAAAGTGTTTTATACTCTTTTTGGTACAAAACTGTACCAAGACCCAATCGTTTAAACCATATTTTAGAGGAGATTCTCTATTATATTTAATATCAGTTAAGCCATAACTTTCCGAAACCATTTCTTCATTATTTTCGTAATTAAGTATACTGTCATCACTTAACTCTGCAAATTCATCAAAAATTGTATAATCTGACATGTCACTGTCATGAATGGAGTAGTTACTTTCATCTGTTGAAGAGTCCGTTGTTACACATTTTTTATTTTTAACTTTAATATCTTGTTTTTTAATAATATCAGGTTTCTTTTTTGGCGGTACTTTTATTTTATCATATATATTTTTATATCTTGGATCGAAATTTTCATCTTGAACCTTCCTAGTTACTTTAAGCACACTTTTTTTATTTATTTTAATATTCTTCTCTTTATTCAAATCTTTCAACAGTGATTCGCCATTTTGAATATATTTATCCTCTGTAATAATTACTTTTATTGCTTTTGTATTTTTTGAATTCATATCGGAACTTTTAGATGTTGATTGCACTAACTCTGGAGATTTCTCTGTATCAATAATACTGACAAAATCTTTCTTTTTGGTTACTTTGGTAACAGTTTCCTTTGGTAAATTGCTTTCTTTCACTTTTCGTTTCCTACTTTTGTTTTGTTTTTCTACTTCCATTTTTTTCAGTTTATTGATCACGTCTATATGTGTAATTATTTCAGCCCCTCTTGCAATTCGCGTCTTTTTTTTAGTTGTAGTTAGATTTTCATGTTGTTTTATGGATTGCAATAATAATTCTTTAAATGATTTTTGTTCAGCTTTCATTGAACATTCACTAGTACTGCACGGAGAAAGACATGAACCATAATGCGAAGTATCAATAACTTTGTGAACATATCCTCTATCAAAATTGATCATAATTTGCTTCAGTGAAAGAGACGCCAATGTTGGGAAATTACAATTATTTTTTATATTTGTAGCGCCTGCAACGTGATTGAATGGTCCACCACAATTCATTGCATTGCCAGGATCAATTCTCACAGTTTCCCATCGCTTTAACGCCACTGGATCAAACTTGTCCTTTGGTATGACATTTTTATTTAAAGGATAAATACCTCCTTTCTTAAACCCATTCATGATAATCTGGGGGTCAAGATTTTGCCAAACTTGACCAATAAGCACAGAGAATTCTTTTTTGGATAATTTTTGGCCATAGTTAGAGCGCTGCCATTTCACCATAATAGAGTCCCACTTGTCCTTAAATGCCTTAAACACCGACAAGTCCAAAGGCTGTAATAAATGGCTTGAATGTGGTGGTAGTTTAATTATAGTAATATTGTGTTCCTTTGCTATTTCCAGTACTGATGGTTGAACATGAGTACTGTGCCCATCATATATTAATAGCGTTGGATCGTCTGTGGAACCCAACGTTGGGATAAAAGATTTCGAAATGAACTCTTTGAAAGCTTTAGTTTCTATCCATCCATTTTCTGTTGCTGTATATACTGTACCGGGATAGGCATTTTCGGATGTCCACTCACTCCATGTATTTTTACCCTTATATATAATAAATGGAGGCCCCTTTCCCCCCGCGGCATTAGCAGCAAAAAGAACTGTAGTGTTGTCTTTTCCGGCAGTAGCAGTAGTTCTGGTGGATGCAAATCCTTTTAGTCCGACAATTTTTGTTTTTTTGGGGTCACTCACAAAACTTGTTTCATCAATATTCCAAATTTTATAAGGTTTATTTTCCAAGCCTAAGTCATGGACTGTTGCAACCAAGAGATCAAAATATTGTTCAAAAATAAACGGATCTGCTGCATTCTTTCTTGAAACTTCAACAGACTGGGGCTTTTTAATAGACAAATTATGTCGGTTGCAAAAATGTTTGAACCATTCTTGACCCGGCTTATCATCTTTAAATGGGGTGATGAGTTTGTTTTCTTTAACGAAAGTCTGGACAAGTTCAATAACCTCCATTCGGCTCAAACCAAAGCCATTCTTTTCTAATATATGTAAGCAGTTAGCTAGCCTTTGCTCATGTTCTGAACTTAAAGCTTTTGGTCTACCCATATTATCTGATTTCTGACCTCTTAAACCGTTGACGTGACTCATTATTGTTGTCCGTGGTATTTTAAATCTGACAGCAGCTGCGTATCCCGATAGTTTGCCACTTTTGACTTGCTCCACTGCCTCAAGTAGTTTTTGTTTACTCCATTCCGGGCCTTTTCTCTTGCGAATATAATTACGAACCATATTTGGTACATATGTGTTCTGAAACATACAAGCAAATCTAAACCATAATAACATACACAGCATCCTCTAGACTAAAACTAAGCACCGCTTGATACTATGACTTGTACTGAGTGAAATATAAAAAAAACATACACTCCCAAACATTAACACTCACAAACACACACACTCCCAAACATTAACACTCACAAACACACACACTCCCAAACATTAACACTTACAAACACACACACTCCCAAACATTAACACTTACAAACACACACACTCCCAAACATTAACACTCACAAACACACACACTCCCAAACATTAACACTCACAAACACACACACTCCCAAACATTAACACTTACAAACACACACACTCCCAAACATTAACACTCACAAACACACACACTCCCAAACATTAACATTAACAAACACACACACTTACAAACACACACACCTCAATCTCATATTATTTCTAGCCATACCCGCGACTTCGTTCGCGTGAAATACGCTTTGGAGATGCACCCATCGCGCAATGGGTTTGTTTTTCCCGCACGGATACGGATAGACAGACACACAAAAAAAAGTTTTTTTAAATATAAGTACTTTAAATACTTCACATGCATTTAGTAAAAAGCTGTTCATTTGAAATTACAAACAGACACTTCAATTTTATTTATTTATATATTATATAACGAGGCGTAACAAGTCATTGATTTTATGTAAGTACCTACTAGTTCAACAATAAGTAAATCGTGTAAATGATAACCATCGACTCACATAACTAAGTCATTAAATGTTTTTAATCCCTGATTTGGGGTAAGTGTGACATATAGACACACTTGCCTCAAGAAAAGCGGACACACTTCCCCGGTTGGTAAATTGTGAGGTTATGTTTTTAAAATACACATAAAACTTTTATTGTTATGATTACAAACAAAATAATAAGAGTAACATAAAGTTGAAGAGGTATTGAAAGCACTTACCAATTCAAAATATATAATTTCTTTCTTATCACCTCGATTTTTATTGATTGACGGGACACACGCGAACTTCGAGTCGTGTTGAAAAATGTGACAGATGTCAAAATGGCGATTTGCTCATAATTACTTGTCAGAGCCATCTAAGTTTTGGTTTGTGAACCACTACACGTTTTGTTGTTACCAACAGGTGGCACTCGTTTTAAGCGGTCAATAATTTGTTGTGTTATAGAGGACAGTCACACTTGCCTCCTAGCTACACTTACCCGTATTGACCTTATTCTAAAGTTATCTTATTTAGTGAATAGGTAGTTCAAGAGATCCAAATTTTCGTTTTGTATGATTATATAAGTACATTTCTGGCCGCCTAGATTGAGCTAAGTACATCGTTTTTTTATGAAACCTTTACACACACTATACATGTAGATATTTAACAAACTAATTGGTTTTCAACTAACAATTGAACTCTATTGCAATGTTATTACAGTTCTTAATGAAATAGCACTATTTGCCACTGATTCTTAGTAAGTGAGGGTTTATAAAGTTTTACTTGTTATATTGTCTATCTTTGTTTCAAATTTATAATACAGATAAATAGAAAATCTATCGTAAAATAAAAGTTTCTCAATTTATATGGCCAGATGTATATAATTACTTATATACATCTTTTCCTTTGATCATAGAATCTACTAATTTAGTTTTGAGAACCACAACACTCACTGTGGATATTATTCTTTAACTTGATCTAAATAAGTTGATTCCATCCATTCTTATGGTATCCTAATTAGTAAAACCGCTCTTCACATTTCAACTTCCAATATAAATCTGTTGCATTTACACAGTACAATTATTTTTATGAGTAAAGTGGTCAAGATATTGTAATAATAAGCATCGGAATTGTAAGAATACGTAGGTTTAACAATGGTTCGTCGTCGGTTCGTTTAGTGCATAGTATTTGTCGCTGAGTGTACGCGACGCGCGTAGTTTGAGGTATTGGTACGATTAAACGCTTGCGAGTGCCAATGAGTACTTTGTTATCATTTGGAATACTTTTGTGACAGACGTACTTTGAAGTTAAGGCGACAAAATTATCCATTCAGCCTACAAAAAAAACGTTGGCAATTTAAAATGTTGTCAATAAGGGAATGACATTATTGTACGAAAAAAATGAGCTTATTTTTAATAATGTTAATTTTGTGGTAAACTTAATATTTCTTTTTCATATTATCTTTAACCTGATTTTACGAAATAAAGATAATTGAGTTTGAGTTTGAATACAAAATATTTTTTTTTTACATTTGACCTAACTTTATAGGTGTGTGTGTGGGGGGGGGGGGGGATAGTTTTGGGTTAGCATTTGTAGTTAAAATATCTAATTGTTCGCTAAAATGGTAATTATATATCACTAAAATAATAATCACATAATCAAAATTAAATGTGATTTAGCAATTGATTTATTGTGTAATGAAATTGCGATAATTTATTAAAATTAATTATAAATATAGTACAATAAATAAGAAGTGCATTCTATAATCATAACTAAAGTAAAATACAAGTTATATGGTCAAATTGAGCTTTCTGTCTAAATGAAAACTTGGACCTTACCATGGCAATGCAGCATAATGACACATAAATTCCACATTCTGCTGGTCAGAAAACAGTGTTGTAAGCTTTTTGTAACAATATGACGATATGTTTAATCAATGACTATATTTAGTCTGTCACTCAAGTATTCCATAATTGATGAAAAACAGGCGACAGTGACAAGCGATGTAACGCACATTTGGAATAACAAAATAAAAGGTCTATTTCTGTATTATTTTTGAGATTGTTACGTAAAACATTCAGTCTAGTCTTACCAAAGGTCGATTTAACATTGTCTAGGATAAATAACACTAGTCACTTAAATATCTGTGGAGTGAGACTGTGCAGACCTCCTGCACGAGATGTGATATTCTTAGTAAGAGTAATTCATATTAATATATTTTAAAGCTGTACTTTGGTATAAAGTTCATTTTACTGAACAGTGCTTTATTGTGTTTACGAGTGAGATTACAATTCCGAACTCCAGACAAGTGTTAATCGACCTTTATTTTAATTTGTAAAGCTAAGTTCTAGACGTTTAATTTTTTTTTATTATCAGACTGCGCACTGCCCTCAAAGTATAACTTCCGTTTATTAGTTGGTAACTACGTAAAATGATTGTGAAAAAGTACTTAATTTTAGCTTTAGACTTGATGTGATTATTTTCGAAATAAATATGTCTGGAACTCAGACACCGATGTATATTTTTTCATGAACAGGATCAATACGAGAGCGTTATCGTTGGAGCAAACGTACAATCGGAACGATCTGAATTTTCACTAGTGAAATGTAAGTGATAATGTTTGTTTTTGTATTATAAACAGATGCTGTAACAGCAATAAAAAATCAGACTTGCAATATTCTTTTTATTTCATCCCTATATTTTAAAATTATAATTACCAAAAATATATTCTTCGTTTGTAAAGAGATTGGGACGATGTTGATTGAAACTACACCAATTTTTTACGACACATGGAGGAGCAAGTAGTAAGGAATGTCCTCAATACAACAATCAATCGAAATAGATTGACAGGCTAAACACCCTCAGTTAAAACAAGATACATCTGCAACAAAGGAAATCAGTGACCAACTTAAATCCAGTAGAGGCACTACTGGATTTAAGTTGGTCACTGATTTCCTACACTTTAAACAGGTATTACAGTTTTACTTCATGGAAGCAGAATAATAATGCATATAATATAAAGGGTCCATAAATGTCGTGACGTATTTGTCGTGATTTCCTGTTACCGGTTTCCCTTTTTTAAGGTGCTTCTGGTCTGTCTATATATATCTTCTTATCTTTATCTTCTTTTAATATATATATAAATCTCCTGTCACGATGTTTGTCCGCGATGGACTCCTAAACCGCTTAACAGATTTCGTTCAAATTTGCACGCAAATGCAATTGGAGACGCCTATGTCCAGCAGTGGACTGCGATAGGCTGATGATGAAAAATAAACATGTTTTCATAGAAATAAAGTCGACATTATATGAACCGATGTGAAGTAAACGATAGCGCGATCTAATTTTGCTTTAGTAGGCTGTGGCGTCCTACATGCCAAGCCGCCGATAGCGCCCGACATCGCGACGCCGACACCGTAGCGCGCGTGCTGAAAAAGACGACATCCCAACGCAATAACTATTTATGCACTAAGCCGCGCGCTGTGCCACACGTTTATATATGGCGCCGAGAATGCACCGCAGTCGTCGTGATTGGTCGGTCGCGATGCACTGACTTGCTACATGCAATACAACTTGCGAACCTTATTTTGTAAATATAACGTGCCACTTTTATTTAATATACCTCTTTCACCTTTTACTTATACATCACACGTGAGTTTTATTTTGCAACCTCAAGACTGAACACCCTATCAGTAAATTGGTGACCCCGACGTGATCAAGGAGCAACTCCAAGATGTCTACAGAGGAAACCAGCCCACAAGAAGTAGAAGACGTGAAAGAACAGGTAACGACCGTTACGTGTGACGTCGCCACAATCTCGCTGCCTGCGCGTCTGCCGCCATTTTGGCGCCAAAACCCACGCCTATGGTTCGCGCAGTTTGAAGCCGCCGTTGCGGCTAGCAGAATTGGAGAAGATCAGAAGTTCAATCTCGTCGTCCCGTTGCTCGGCTGCAACGACCTGGAGCAGATCGCCGACATCGTGCTGAGCCCGCCCGCGAGCAACAAATACGCTACACTGAAAAATAGGCTGATTTCCACGTTTCAAGAGTCCGACCATCGCCAGTTGCAGAAGCTGCTCAGCGGCTTAGAACTCGGCGACATGAAGCCTAGCCAGTTACTGCGCAAGATGACTGATTTAGGCGGGAAATTGCTGACCCAAGAGGCGTTAAAGGTAATGTGGCTCAATCAATTACCTACGCAAGTGCGCGCCGTGCTCGCCGTGAACACCGAATCGTCGCTCGAAGGCCTAGCTGCGATGGCTGACAAAATGGTGGAACACTTCGAACCTGCGACGGTTGCCGCGGTCGCCGTGCGTCCCACGTGTCCGTCGCCATCAACATCGTTAAACTCCGCGCATACGCTCGAAAGAAAACACGTACCAAACGAAAACCTGCAGTTTGACCTACTATCTAAACAGATCGAGAAATTATCGCTAGAAATCGCCGAACTTCGCACGAGACAACAAAATTCGACGCATCATTCCCGTTACCGCCAAAATCGATCGCGGTCGAACTCGCGAGTACGTGCCTACACGAACCGTAAGCCCGGAGATCCAGATTGGGTATGTTATTATCATTTTCAATTTGGTGATGAAGCCCGAAAATGTGAACCGCCGTGTGCTAAACAGAAGCAGAAGTCGGAAAACTAGAACGTTCATCCACGTTGGCGGGCGTCGATGTTAACAAACCAAGTTACCGCCTATGTGTCGTCGATGTTAACAGCAGAGAGAAGTTTCTCGTCGATACCGGAGCCGACATATCTGTGTTAGCCGCTAGAAATAAGAAACCCACGAAGCCGACAGAAAATACCTACAGATTGTTCGCCGCAAACGGAACGGAGATACGTACCTACGGAGAGCGTACACTCGAGCTCAACCTGGGTTTACGTAGAGCCTACAAGTGGACGTTCACGGTCGCTGAGGTGAAAACATCAATTCTAGGCGCAGATTTTCTAGCGAGGCACGAATTGCTAGTCGATTTACATCACCGCAAACTCATCGACCGCATCACCGACCTCAGTGTAAACACCATCACAGTGCAAAGTACCGAAGCCGTTTACGTCATCAACCGCAACCACGCCTATCACGACCTGCTGAAACAATACCCAGACGTTCTGCGATCCATGTCACTCAAAGTACCGACGAAACACGAAGTAACACATCGCATCGAGACAACAGGACAACCGATCTACTCGAGGCCACGCCCCCTGCCACCAGATAAGTACAAAGCAGCGAAGTTAGAGTTCGAGAAGATGATGGAGATGGGTATCTGCAAGCCGTCGAATAGTCCATGGGCTAGTCCACTACACGTCGTTAAGAAGAAGGACGGTTCACTTCGCGTATGCGGCGACTATCGCCGTCTCAACGCCGTGACAACCCCCGATCGGTACCCCATTACGCGAATTCAAGATTTCACGTACCAACTGCATGGAAAGAAAATATTTTCAAAAATCGATTTAAAAATGGCGTACTTTTGGATACCAATGGAGAATGAAGATGCTGCGAAGACGGCCATAATAACCCCATTTGGCCTCTTTCAGTTTAACTGCATGACATTCGGTCTTCGTAACTCAGGTCAGACATTTCAACGTTTTATGCATGAAGTACTGCGAGGACTCGACGACAATGTATTCTGTTTCGTCGACGACGTGTTGGTCCACTCGAAAACAGAAGAGGAACACGAGCGTCACTTACATCAGGTACTCGAACGACTGAACAACTACGGTGTCTCACTTAACGTCGACAAGTGTGAGTTCGGCAAGGACAAGATACAATTCCTCGGCTACGAAGTTTCATCGGCCGGTATCAAACCCACTGAAGATCGCATACAAGCCATACTCAAGTTTCCAAAACCAAGCACAGTTCAAGAATTAAGAAGATTCCTAGGTATGATAAACTTCTACCGTAGCTGCCTACCCCACCAAGCCGAACATCAACATCTGTTAAACAAATACCTACACAATAGTAAGAAAAACGATAAATCACCAATATTATGGACACCCGAAGCCGAACAAGCCTTTGAGCAATGCCGACAAAGCATACTCGAGGCCACCGTCTTATCGCATCCCATACCTAACGCTCCACTATGTCTTCTCACCGACGCATCTGACAGCAGTATTGGTGCCGTTCTACAACAGAAGATCGACAATACGTGGAAACCACTCGCTTTCTACTCCAAAACGATGAGCGAGACGCAACGTAAGTACAGTGTATACGATCGCGAATTATTAGCAATGTATACAGCTGTTAAGAGCTTACGCCGACTCGTAGAGGGCAATGACCTCACAATATGTACCGACCACAAGCCACTGACGTACGCGCTAACAAGAACGCCGAGTAGCAGCGACACACCAAGACGAGAGCGACAACTACACTTCATCAGTCAATTTTGCACTAACATCAAGTACATTCACGGTGATAAGAACGAAGCAGCTGACGCGTTGTCACGTATCGCTGAAGTCGAAGTACTCAACGCAACCGTCGACTATAATAGACTCGCGGAGGTACAAGAGGACTCCGAACTACGCGAATCTATGAAAAATCCGAATCTCAAGTTTACGCGCGTCAACCTACCGGGAGTTCAACGACCGATATGGTGCGAAACATCAACAGCGAACGCTCGTCCATACCTACCACCGCCGTATCGCGTCCCAGCTTTCAAAGCGCAGCACGAACTTAGTCACCCGGGAGTACGACTATCGCGAAGAATTATGACTACAAAGTTCTTCTGGCCGTCGATCAACAAGGACGTAGGTACTTGGGCGAAATCATGTATCAGCTGTCAACGCGCTAAAGTTCAACGACACGTCGTGAGTCCACTCGGCGAGTTTCAACGGTCGTCGCGTTTCGAACATGTGCACGTCGATATAGTCGGGCCCTTACCTCCATCGGAAGATTATAGATACCTCGTGACGATGATAGATCGCTGTACCAAATGGCCTGAAGCAATTCCCACACGTGACGTCACAGCTGAGACCGTCGCGAAGGCTGTGTACGACGGGTGGATAGCACGATTCGGCTGTCCTCTGCAGATTACTACGGACCAAGGGAGACAATTCGAGTCGTCACTGTTTACCTCACTCATGAAGAAACTCGGCGTAACTCGAATACGGACTACGGCTTTTCATCCCCAAGCGAACGGACAAATCGAGCGATGGCATCGTTCCCTCAAAGCGGCACTGATGGCGAGAACGAACGACGGGAGGTGGGTCAACGAACTTCCTACGGTACTACTAGGGCTTAGAAATGCACTACGTGACGACTCATCTGTCAGCCCGGCATTAATGACATACGGCTCGACTCTTCGCATTCCGTCTGATTTCTTCGTACCTACAACGTCGAACATTGAAGACGCGGATTTCGTCCGTCAGCTGACCGAAACGATGACGTCACTAACACCTTCTCCGAGAGCTCGAGCATCAACGATGAACACTTTCGTCTACAAGGATCTCGCAACCTGCTCACATGTGTTTGTGCGCAACGATACCGTACGCAAACCTCTCACACCTCCATATGATGGCCCGTACGAAGTTTTACAGCGCAGCCCAGACGGGAAACACTTTACACTGCGGTTACCGCTTCGCACCGCTGTTATTTCTGTCGACAGATTAAAGCCGGCCTATATCTGCAACACAGCACCGAGCGGCGCAGCGCTACCGATCCACGCACCGAGCGACACAGCTTCACCCACTAGATCATCGAGCACAGCATCATGCGGCGCAGTGCCACGGATCCACGCATCGAGCGACACTGCATCTTCGATCATGACCCCTAGCGACAACGCAACGTCATCGTCTTCACCGAGCAGCGCCTACGTCACAAGATCCGGCCGCACGGTGAAACACAACGTACGCTTCGCTTGAGGGGGAGTGATGTGGCGTCCTACATGCCAAGCCGCCGATAGCGCCCGACATCGCGACGCCGACACCGTAGCGCGCGTGCTGAAAAAGACGACATCCCAACGCAATAACTATTTATGCACTAAGCCGCGCGCTGTGCCACACGTTTATATATGGCGCCGAGAATGCACCGCAGTCGTCGTGATTGGTCGGTCGCGATGCACTGACTTGCTACATGCAATACAACTTGCGAACCTTATTTTGTAAATATAACGTGCCACTTTTATTTAATATACCTCTTTCACCTTTTACTTATACATCACACGTGAGTTTTATTTTGCAACCTCAAGACTGAACACCCTATCAGTAAAAGGCATTTGATTCATTTATCATGCTACAAACTATTACGAAGTTATTTATATTCTCTTTGTTACAAACTTAGATTTGCGTATACCTTAACTACTAGTATAGTATTATATTATCTGTGCCTTAACATAACAAAGTTATTTTCTTCGCGTCATTGTCTACCTTACACGGGCTTTCCTGTTTCTGGAGGGTTACAATAATTAACACGACATGGCGGCCGGGCTTTCTGTCTGCTGTTTACATCACCCTCGAGTTGTTCCGAAATGTTCCTCGAGGAACTATCGATACGTTACTGATATTTGATAAATTTTTAAATAAAATATTTAAAAAAATTTTTGATTGAGTCCCATAATACTAGCAAACTTGTTAACCCGTCCAGCTAAGCTCAAAGGCTTGAGAGTGGGTTTACGTCGGTAGTATAAAGGGTAGGATTCGAACCCGCGACCTCACGGAACTGCGACGAAATTAAGATCTTAGATCTAGTCATTCAGAGTGACACATTCAGACTATCGACATTTTTACGCTAATAAAATAGCGACAAAAATTTTCAATTCAGTTAGATTGTAAATTAATAACGTGTCTCCATAAGTAGAAAGTCGACATTATATGAACCGATGTAAAGTAAACGATATCGCGATCTAATTCTGCCACTGGCGCCATCTAGTAGGCATTTGAGTCATTTAGCATCTTTGCGTTGTAGACTTCTGAAGTGCCAGATCCTTCTAGGAAAAAAATTGAGAACACCTCTTGGTACATCTACCATGCAATGTTGATGTCGTAGGATGTCCTGTCCGATGATGCAGTCGTCAGTTATATTCGCCACCAAAACTGATTGATTGTAGATCTCCTCTCTAAGCCTGATCCTTACATCTGTGATTCCCAGGACGGTCACTGGCTGGCCTGTTGGTGTTTGTAATCGGCATGCTGGTCGTCCATCTTCCCACATAATTGTTTGATTCAAAAGTTCCGGCCTAGCTATAGATCTTGATGCTCCGGTGTCAATCGTTAGGTAATCTGTTTTATCGTTTATTTTCTGAAGTTACCAGGCTATTTCTGTCACACGCCTGTGACACTTGAACGTCGGGGGCTTGACGATGCCCAGCCAGTGCCCACCCCGCAGCCCTGGCTCCATTTAGTTTAACGACTTCTCATCGGTGTCAACCTCGTCGATCTGTGTCGAGGTTGATACAGTTCTACTCTTCGTCCTCACTGTACAGTTGATCCGTATATGTCCTCTTTCACCGCATCCGTAGCACATACCCAAACGTGGCTTCACTGTTGCAAATTGGCCAACCCGCGGCTTTACTGTTGCCACGACATCTCGTACTTTAAGTGCGTGGAAGTCACTATGTACCGCTTCAACTTCCAAAGCATGTGCTAGAGCCGCATCCAAAGTGGTCTGATATCCCAACCAGACTGCCGCTCTTACTTCGCGGTCCCGTATGCCAACGACGAACGCTTGCATTATAATCTCATCGACCGAAGAGGTACTAGACGCATAGGCACGGCGCACAAATCGCTTAATCTCGGTAGCCCGTAAAGGGTAAAAATAAATGTCTCAAACTTTAAAACTATGTAATCAACCAATGTACTACAGTATTTATAATGGTCAATAAAACTTATTATTATTATAGCCCATTGCTGCAATCCTTAGTTTGACTTCTGGATCCGCTCCTTTAGCTTTGTTCGGTATACATGCTCCAGATGTTTATCCCCGTAGCGAGCTTTTAGTGCCTTAAAAAGCGTTTTTAAAGCTCGGCGGTCTGTAGGTAGCGTTTCGAGAACCAACAGGGCGTCTCCGCGTAGTGCCAAGGTAAGAGCCGTAAGGACGTAGTCATCGTCCCATCTATTACCCTTGGAGATCACTTCGAATTGATGCCGGAATGCTGTCCATGAGTTAGTGCTGTCGAAACTGGGTACTTTAAATTTCGGTACAGCTATGGCCGTAGATTGTGTAGCCAATGAAGTACGCGTCTTAACCCATTCATGATGTCAAGTTTTATGATTGACGCTCGCTCGTGACATATTTGCCTAGTGTCAAGAACGGGGTGCGGTGTGGGTAGTGGTGTGGTACAAAAAGGAACGGCTATCTCGGAGTAGTCAAGTAGGTCAATGTCTTGTAACTTGTAATTACCAAACCACATCATCATATTACAAAACCGTGGAGTACATGTGTACAAAACGTGTATATGTGTTACATAAAGTAGTATCGTAGATACCCCCTTATTCATTTTTTATGAATAAGAGGGATCGTACCCTCTTATTAGCTAAGCTTTAGCTAGCCCAACACCCAACAGGCTAGGCGATTTACCATTATTATATATTTAGGGCACTGATATTATTAAAAGAAAAAACCTATAATAATAAGCGAGCGCGGCCATAACGGTACAGTCGTTCGTTAGCAGTAGGGCGTAAGTATGTTGTTTTTTTTAAATTATTTCCACTGCAAAATCCTAAATTCAGAAGTGGGATTCTTTTCCTTATAGCTCACTACTTTTCGTTTTATTTTCATTCATTGTTGACTACTTGAATAAAACACCAAACACCCATTATTTTTCAAATCTAAATCTATTGTTCGTTATTTTTGTTTGTATGTAAATATGGTAGATATACTTATCTCTTAGCAGCAAAGATCTCCTAACAAGTCCCTTTAGCACAAAAGGGATCGTCGATCTCGCGAGGTCTCTTTCTTGGAGTAGGTCTCGCTCTAGAAAAAGGGCTCGTTCTTCGTATAGATCTAGATCGAGAAATAGGTCGCGATCGGATCGCTACCCTCGTAATCGAAACTCGGTAATGCAACATACGTTACAATCGATTTTGTCTCGTTTAAATACACTCGAAACCGAACGTTCCACATAGCGCGTCTGATGGCCAGCCAGTTTAAAATAGTGCGTTTTTAAGGTCAAATACACTTCCAATGACCACTTCAGAGAGACATCAGGCGCTTCAAGCTAAATGATCAATGTCTGGAATTCCGTTATCATGTATTATACCGCGTTTGACAACACAGCAGTTGAAAGTCAAAGCAATAATACTCACGATCATGACGAACATGTAATGACAGCATATAATGCGCAAATGCTAGCCGAAGCCATTAGGTCGGTCAATTCGGACAGAAGTCAAAAGTATTTCGAGTCTCAACTTCGACTATTCACGGCACAGACGTGTGGTGCGAAGAGGTTGTAGGGCTAGGTCTTATATTAGTTGGGGTGATTCGGAATGCCTATCGCGCGTATCAATATACGAGTATCTTAAGGGTGATGCACGTAGTTGGTTAAACGAATGAGTGACTAATGAACGAACGTGAACCAATTTCGATAAGGAATTTAACCCCTTGTGTCCACGGAAGTTAGATTATGAGAACATCCTCTACGACGCGATGCGTGAAACATCCGATAAGTATAGTACCTTCGCTGAATATGCGCGGAGACGTTGTTAAGCTTAAAAATGATAGTAATTCGCGAGTAGGATAGACAGTATCTGACCCAAGCCATTGAAAAGGTTGTCCATGCTGCATCCCTTGATGAGATTTCACAGATTAATACACCTCTTATAGATACGTAGCTCGAATGCCTTCTAGACTTAATTAAACAGTTTTTAAGCTATTTTATTTCGGGAACTACATCGACTATTGTGACAACTGGCAAAATGTCAATCAAGGTTACGAACGATACACCCGTCGCTTACCGACCATATAAACTGTCACATTCAGAGAAACTCAAATTTCATGAAATAATCTATATCTAATAAAATCCGTGTGTCCAATTCTGAGTATGCGAGTCCTATTATATTAGTTAAGAAAAAGGACGGAAGCTACAGTATATGCGTCGATTAGAGGGCACTCAATCGTCTGACTGTTAGAGATCGGTACCTTTTGCCACTACTAGACGACCACGTAGATAGATTGGGCAATTTTAAATACTTCAGCAGCCTTGATATGGCCACTGGGTTTCATAAAATAGCCATTGAGGACTGCTCAATTCACAAAACGGCCTTGGTCACACCGGAAGGACATTATTAGTATCTTCGAATGCCATATGGTTTGACGAAGTCCCCTATAGTATATCTGTGAATTATTAACGATACGTCGTGAGCATGCCGAGGTGGGCAACATGCTCGTTTATGTCGACGATATGCTCTGTATGAGTCATAGTATCGATGAGGGTATTCAGTTACTGAAAAAAGTGTTGCAAACGTTGACAGGATCAGGTTTTTCAATAAACTTGCGAAAGTGCTCGTTATTTTCAACTGAGTTTGAATACCTAAACCGCGTCGTTACTTAGGGTCAGGTTAGGCCCAGTCTCCGTAAAATTCAAGCTCTAGTCGACGCACCAGGCCCCCAGAATATCAAACAAATACGACAATTTCTAGGTTTAGCGCTTAATGAAAAAAGACGTAACTTTCTATTGGGGCTTAGAACAAGAACAAATTAAGCAGGAAATAATAAGCCGCTTGACTAAATCTCCAGTACCTACTGTCTATTTTTGATCCACCCCTACCCGTAGAATTGCATACCGACGCCAGTAGCGTTGGCTACAAAGTAAGGCCTAGGTATCACTCCTATGAGTTGGAGACTCTGGCGGTCGTGAGAGCGTTACAGAATTTCCGCCACTATGAAGTAGGTATAAGCTTTAAAGTTATAACGGACTGCAACGTTCTCAAGGCCATAGGAAAGAAAAAGGTTCTACTCCCCGCGTCGCTAGATAGTGAATCTATCTACAAGGCTTCGACTTTAGTATTGACTATCGGAAAGGCACTATGATGGCACATGCAATCTACCTCAGCGGAAACCCAATTCCAGCCGTCGGTGATGTCCATGATATAACTAGATCACATAACTGGGCGAAAATTGCTGAATCTGCGGACAATGAGACTCAAGCTCAGGATGGAGAGTTGGACTTTTGGAGAGCGGTACGTCCGTCAGAACGAACTCCTCTATTATCGATACTCGCCAGTGGGTGAGTAAGCTGTCCCGCGCAACTTCGTCTGCGTAAATTTTCCCCGTTTTTGCAACATTTCTCATTGCTGCTCCTCTCCTATTGGTCGGAGCGTGATGTTATATAGCCTACAGCCTTCCTCGATAAATGGGCTATCCAACTGTGAAAGAATTTTATAATTCGGATCGATAGTTCCTGAGATTACCGCGTTCAAACAAACTTAGTATAGATTTCATACAAGAAGGATAGGTATATTACGATTTAAAAAGCTTTAGTGGAGCTTAAGACTTACCTAAGTACTAAGATTTATTACTGAAAACTATACCTACTTAATATTGAGGATTACATTGTAGTTATAATTGACAAAATCTCTTTGTTTTTGTAGCTACTTGTAAATGGGAAATTAGGAGGTCTTACTCACAGGAATTTCTTGAGCTTATACTGGGTGGCGCAAAAGTAAAGACCCTATTTGGTTCAGCTATAACATTTTTTCTAAATTAGAAAACTAGATTTAGATTTTTTTAAATGTATATTTGTGCCATTCAATAATAATAATAATATTTATTTGCTTTAAACATGGTATTTGGAGATGTTACATAGTGGTGGTTCGTACATACATGTTTAGCTACATTAATATAGCAAGCAAAAATATTTTATTTCGTACCATTAGGATTTAAAGATGATGTCTTTTAAATGGTGACCTCCAGAGTTGATACACATTTGAGCCCTATTTATGACATTTTGCATAACTTGCCGTAACACTTCCTGCGATATGTTCGTTATTTCTTGACGAATGTTTTCTTTTAGAGCTGCGAGAGTCTGTGGCTTGTTCACATACACCCGAGATTTCAAAAAACCCCAAAGAAAGAAGTCTGGACTGGTCAGATCGGGTGATCTTGCAGGCCAAGGCAAATCGCCAAAACGAGAGATAACTCGGCCTGGAAAAGCGTCCCTCACTAAGTCCATAGTGTCGCGCGCTGTGTGTGCCGTAGCGCCGTCTTGTTGAAACCAGATGTGCTCCAGCCCCAATTCGTCCAAACTGGGTATCAAAAACTCACGTAACATGGTTCTGTAGCGTTCTCCAGTGACAGTTATCGCATTGCCTCCAGCGTCTTCGAAAAAATAGGGTCCGATCACTCTGTCAACACAGATGCCACACCATACAGTAACTTTTAGTGGGTGTAGAGGTGTTTCTTGAATAATGCGCGGATTATCAGTGCCCCAGAACCGAGTATTCTGCTTATTGACATGCCCTGAGAGATGGAAATGCGCTTCGTCACTCATAACCAATTTTGAAGGAAAATCATCCTCTTCAAGGTTGAGGTTTATGACGCGCTGGCAGTAATCTAGACGAGCTCGGTGGTCAGCAGGCAGCAGCTGATGAGTCATTTGAGTTTTATACGGGAACATCTTTAAGTCTTTCACCAAAATACGCTGCAGGGTCCGTCTGGAAATGCCCAATTGCGTGGCACGTCGCCTCGTTGATGTTTCTGGACACTCTTCCACATCTTCGCGCACAGCATCGATATTTTCAGCTGAACGGCCTGTTCTTGGTCTCCCAGACTTAGGTCTATCCAATGTTGAGCCAGTTGCTTCAAGGCGTGTGGCAAAGCGTCGAATTGTGCGACCAATCGGTGCCGGACGGTGGGGAAATCGTCGACGAAATTCACGTTGTGTTCTTATCACTGATGAATTATTCCGTAAGAACATTGACACAATTATTCCACGTTCTTGGGGAGTAAAACGGTCCATGTTTATTTTCAGTGTATTTTACATTTGTTCACTACACAATTTTCAACAGAATGACAGAAAATGTCATATAAAAATCACTCACTATGCCTACATACGCTTCAAAAATTGAGCTAAGTATAGTTTAAATATTTGGGAATCACTGTTAATAAACCTGTTTTTCCTTTTAGTTCAGAAAGAAAAATAATTCTTATTAAAATTTATTTAACAAACAAACCTTGAAAATAGGTAATGTAATTTAAAAAAAAAATTATGTGATTGCGAAATTTTTTAAGTGACTCAAAAAAATAAGGACTAGTAAACCAATTATTTTTATTAACCTGAAACTATTTTTAGAAAAAATCCAATACAAGTTTAAAGTATGGTGACAGCGTGGATTATTATTATTAAAAAACGTTGAGTTGTAATGTTTACATTTTTATTTACATCAATTTCTAAATTCACAAGTTGTCTTAAGAATAAACAAATAAATACTAAAACTGATCATAAGTTCCATAATCTATCCATTTTTATCATTTAATCCTGATATCCGTGCCTCACTTACTAAACTCTGTATTTCTAGCTGCACTCTCAAAGCTTTTTGTAGGTCCATTTTTCTTAATTGGGTAGCGATGTATTTACCATAGATATCAAATTCATCCTCCTTAGCAGCAGTATCTATGTTGGAATCTGTGCTGCCTCTAAATGTTGAGCAGTCTGTGCTTGGACTTCTAAGTTTCATTTTTTTCTTTTTGCTTTCATATCTATTTTCTGAATTAGTTGTTTGCCTGCCAGTTGTTAGGTGTGATACATCTCTCGGTTCTGTTTTTAAAATTATAGTATATTCATCATCAGCTTCAGGGAATGTTTCTATAGTCTCATCTTCTATGTTGTCTTCATTTTGTGAAAGCCATATTTTCTGACATGGGTCTTCTGTTATATCTTGGTGCTGTAAAATTAAAGAAAATGTTGTTAATGAAAAAATTATGTAACATTAAATCAGTTTGTGTTTCACTTTTAACAGCTAATTAAGAAAGGAAATTGCTGCAGCAGGTATCTAAGTTTTGCTGATATTCTTAGTTGGCAACTTTATCATGATAAAATTCTAAATTTCATCAAAATTAGTCTGGAGTTTATGTTGGATAGGCACACAACACTGACCTCTATACTACTAGTATGCTGGATTAGATTTTGACATTATGGACAGCAAGCTAACTAAATTAAATGAAAGTCTTTGTCTTAAGTGACAAAATACCATACTGTGCTCGTCAACAAGGATGTAATCAGGTGTGTTAATGGGATTTATATAAGCTAGAAGAATTATATCCTATCTACGAAGTAATTTTTAAATAGTATAAAAAATTATTAGTATGCATTACATACAAGCAATACGTTTTCAAGCTATAAAAGCTCCACTTGTGACCATGGCCCGTGCTACCTGGTTGTCGTAAACGTCAAGCAATTTTAAGTTAAATAATGTGCGTTAATTCCCCTTATAATAAATAGTTTTAATCATGCAACATAAAAGTTTAAATGTTAGTAAATCTATAAAAGATTTATCAAAATCAACATTTTCGGCATTCGGCTACCGTGGTAAGAACTATATTAGTGGGCTGGATCCGCGAATGGGTGCAATTTATTGTTCCAACACCTATTAAAAATAGGTATTTGAAACATAATTTGATATATAAATATGCATAAGTTTATCATATTGTAAATGATGAGTTTTGTGATTACGTACACTATCGAATGATGCATCTTCGGTAGATTTTTTCCGTCCGCCGAAACATTTGTGCCATTCTGCAAACCATTTCATATTTGGTTTGTAAGTCCAACTAGGACCTGAGCGCTGTTTTATTTTCGTAACTTCTTGCATATATGTAGACCGAAGGTTCTTTATCTTAATCTTCACTTCAGTTTCGTTAAGTAATATTCCTGTAGTATCGTTTAGTTCAGCAACAATATCTCTATAGGCTTTTAATCTTTTACTTTTCAATCTGTAGTTTGTGTGTTCGGGATTCCACAAAAACTCATGGCTCAAATATATTTTGACGAATTGGTACGTCTCATTTTCACTCCACCTCATTTTAATTACATTAAATAACTTTTGCACTTTAGAACAGAAATAATTCTACTTAACTCCACAACAAACAAACAAACAGCAACAAACAGGCAGCCTTAAAGTGACATTGACAGATACAACTGTCATTTTCATTTTTACTTTTTTTTGTTTGAGAACAGGCTTGCAGCAACATGGTTATATGTAAAAAAAATTCGAGAAGTTGATGATTATTAATAAACGCCTCAGCGCATAATGCCTTTTTAACATTTAGTTACTTTTCTCAGAATAGAACATTTTGACAAAAGTACATTTAGTTATTGGGTTAATATAATTATTAATAAAAAGGGACATTTTGAGAAAGGACATTATGCGCAAAAAGGACGGGTGTATGTCCCTTTTGCGCATAATGTCCTTTCTCAAAATGTCCCATTTTTACGTTAGTAAATGTGCGTTTTCGCGCAACTAAGTCTGCGTTAATTTTCCCCGTTTTTGAAACATTTTTTTTTTTTAAAGACGACTCCCGCAATAGGGTACTAGCCCTGTGTCGCGGGGGAATTTACAAACATACAAGTCACGGACACAAAGTACACCCAGACTCGGGATAACAATTTGTGGATCACACAAAGTGGTGTCCCGTGTGGGAATCGAACCCACGACCTCTTGCGTAGCAGTCGGACACGCTCCCACTGCGCCACAGAGGCAGTCTTACATTGGTGTTTCGGTCCTATTGGCCTTCCTCGATAAATAGGCTATCCAACAGTAAAATATTTTTTCAATTCGACCCAGTAGTTCCTGAGATCATCGCATTCAAACAAACAAACTCTTTAGATTTATAATTTTTGTATAGATAATGTCTAGTGTATTTGCAAAACAATTAATAAAGTGTTAATACAGATACATTTTACAAATGTTTTAATACAAATAAGTACAATCAATTAAATCTAATTTTTATTTCAAATAAAATATCTTATTACACATTAAACTATGTACTTTAATTTTATATCTTTGGCATATAATTTTCAGTTTATATTTTATATTTTCAATAAAGTAAAAAAGATAGAAATATTTAAAGTCAACATAAAAGTTCTTAAAAGTAGTCTTTAGACTGAAAGTAACATAATTAAACAAAAAATTTACAACTTGAATAAGGGGAAATAAATCAATCTTTTACAGACAACTTTATAGAAAAATAAAGACTGTAAATCAGTTTCAAAAAAGTATGTATATAACCCACATTCATAATATCAATCAATTTGCTTCGAGTGTCCCATTGCTAAAAATTTCTCTGAATATCCACACACAAACATTTAGGGTGTGGCATTAATCAAAAGATCTAAGCTTATAATTATTTTTATAAAGATGTGATGATGATATTTAAAGAATATTCAGAAGGGTTTATTACATTTTCTTAATCGCTAGAGACAATATCTGAAATTCTAGCTTCACTAACAAGGTTTTGTATTTCCAATTGAAGCCTCAAAGCTTTGTGTAAATCCATTTTTCTCAGTTGTGATGCTATATATTTACCATAGATATCAAACTCATCTTCTTTTGCACTTTCTGAAATTGAATCTGAAGAATAATTTCTTGTTGCACCTCTATGCTTTAGTTTTTTCTTTTTAAGTTTTTTGTAATACATTGGTGAAGTATGCCTTTCTACTTTAACTTTAGATATTTGTTCATCGGGTTTGTTTGAATCATATTCTTCATCTGTTTGTGGAACAAGTGGATCAGGATTTGTTTCATCTGTGTTTGTGCTTTGTAATTCTTGTTCTACCCATATTTGGCAGGATGAGTCTACTTCTGGACCATCTTGCAACTGAAAAAAAAAAGGTAATTTATGACTATGGTTTTTATTGCCTTCATTTATTTCATCGACATATAGATTTTGACCGCACCATCCCTTTTGAATTATAAAGTAAATATGTACTCCAAAGCGTGAAAGAGATTCGACGTCAATGGGAGGACCATGGCTTGGACATTCAGTGAACTTTGTTTATTTTTATAGAAGTTGGTACTTACGGTACTAAAAGAGTTTGAGTGGCGATTACTTGGTACATGCTTCAAACAACGGTCCATTTCATGAAACCATACAAGAGAAGGTTCATATATAGAATCAGGACTAGACTTCAACAGAATTTTGTGTACTTGCTGTAAATATGTTGTCCTCAAGTTTTTAATCTTCATTTTTACTTCAGGAATAGAAAGGGTTTTCATTGTAGCTGTTTTAAATTCTGCACTAATTTCTGTGTAAGCTTTTTGTCGTTCGTATTTAAGTTTGTATCCAGGATGTGATGGGCTCCATAGACATTCATGTTTAAGATATATTTTAACGAATTCAAGTGTCACAGCTTCACTCCACCTCATACTTGATATACCTACCATACAGTATTTTCAAAAGAGAGTGTAATAGATTTTTTTTTTTTTTCATCAAGTTGAGGTTACATACTTACTCGTTGTTAGAACAGCTGGGTTGTGAGGCGAGTCGAAAATTAATGAGCCGAAGCAGAAAGGGGCTATTTTGTTAAGTTAAACCAGATACGTTATTGGGTACATAAATTATTTAACTACACAGAGAAAGTATACAACATTACGTTTGTTTTGATTAGATTTGACATTTCTGATAGGACAGGGCCCATGAGTTATGGTCAATGACTGACAGGACCAAGACCACAGACAAGTGATAATATCTGATGTCCAAGTATTAGTCAGAAATAGCCAGAATATTACTGCAGCTGTATTTTCTGAGCTTTGTGTTTACTCACAATTTGTTTACTAAAAGGGCACATAATTTTGTTTTTGAGAAATTGATCTATTGTATTTATTGAATGAGCCACTTCGACTTGATTGAAGCTTGCCAGACTAACACTTCTTTCGACCCCACCCCTTTTTAGGGTTTTGTAGCTAAAATGGCAAAAACTAAATAATTAGTCATGTCAAAAAAAAAAAAACTGTGCACCAGGGTATATAAGGTTAAGCAATGTTCTGAAAGAAAACTTATAAAAGATATCAACCTAAAAAAAATACAGAAAAGGTACACTGGCTGAATATTTTCGTGCAAAGCCAAATTCTCAAATTTGAATTAAGAATAGAAAGAAAACAAAAGGGCCCGGAAAGGTTTGCAAAAAGACGCGATCATTTTGTTTATTTGAGTATTTTTGTTTCTTGTTGAATGTGAAAAAAAAATGTTCCTTGCTGGCTGTGGAGGTAGATATTTCGAATTTCAATATCAATGGATTTACCTTTGATTAAATAATGTCAGATTTATCCATCTTCATAATTCAAAGAAAACTCTTTGTGAGTACAACTCCGTGTGTATTATAAAATTATATATACTACGGGTCTTAATTGCGTGAATAATTTGAGGTAAAATACCTTGTTTATTGCGCTTGTCGACTGTATTGCAATGGACGTGGTCACGAAAGGAGTAGTAGGAAGGTTATCTTAAATTATTCACGCGATTAAGACCCGTAGTATTTATAATAGGGACAATTCGCGTAAGTTTATCAACATTTAACTCCGTGTGTGTTTGGTAGGTCCTTCCTGTACCTTCACCACGTACGTTGTTACTGGTGCAGTTGTTGGTGGCGTGGTGAGGACTTATCAGCTAAATGTAAGTCTGATAAACTTGATGGTCTCAACCAGGTACCGAGGAAGCAGGTATGTAAGAAGCACCAATGTTCTAACAATTTTTTTGTCTGTGACTCAACCGTAGTCAGGTCTATTTTTCGGTAGTAGGTAGGTACCTAAGTCAAGAGATGAGGTCAAATCAGTCCAAGGGTAACAAGGAGGGGGCGCATGACACTAAAATCAGGGTTAATCAGTTTCGAAGAGGGGAGAGGTTTGTACACTCGTATCCACCGCCTGGGTACGACTATGTTTTGACTTTTTTGTATGCTGAGGAATGGAGGATATGAGCAGGTCGCCTGATGGCTTGATGGTAAGCGTCACACTGCCCATAACAGTATTAGTCCTACCCATATCCTTGTTTGCAAAAGATCTGAATTTCGCCGCACTGAGACAATTAACCCGACACCGACTAAGTACCTCGCGCCTAAATCAATAGCGTTTTTGTTATTTGTCGGAAATCTGGACATCACATGAAATGTCGCGAATCAAGGCGATTTCCCACCATTACTAGTAAACTTGTTAACCCCTTCAGGTAAGCAGAATTGCTTGTGTTAGAATAGGGTTCACGTCGATAGGATTTAAAAGATTCAAGCTTAACAAATTGATTCGGAACATTAGAGATAATTTGAAGCGGCGGTAGCCTAATGGATTAAGTATCCGACTCGCAATCGTGAGGAGGGAATCCTACCCATTATAGGTGCTACGGACGCCAACCCCCTCCTTACACATAAGCACTTTAGCTTAGCTGGAGGGGTTAAAAGGATTGTTTGTAATGTGGGACCCACCATTCCGCATTGCTTTTTCATCTTGCAAAATTAAAGATCGTGTTACTTTTATTATTGAAACTACACGACCTTGAATAACAGTTGTAAGTAGGTATCTACGCATCACACTGTATCCAGGCGCGGATCCTAGGGGGGGCATCGGGGGCCATTGCACCTGAACGACTTTTTTTGGAGATTTTTGACACTGTACCGGTGTGTTTTGATAGGCAATTGCCCTCCACCCTTCCTTATGCGGTGGAGGTTGGTGTACCGGTGTTGAATCAAATGCACCCCCTCGTCTCTCGTCATACGAGCTACTGACCCTTAGCCGGTTGGGTCACATGTTGGCCCTCCTGAACTAAGTTCTGGATCTGCGCCAGACTGTATCTACAAATATTTATTACTAGCTGTCCCGCGCAACTTTGTCTGCGTAAATTTTCCCCGTTTTTGCAACATTTCTCACTGCTGCTCCGCTCCTATTGATCGTAGCGATAGATGGGCTATCCAAAAGTGAATAATTTTTCAAATCGGATCAGTAGTTCTGAGATTACCGCGTTCAAACAAACAAACTCTTCAGCTTTATAATGTTAGTACCTATAGATAAATAAGTATTTAAATAAGTATTTAATTTAGTATGTTATTATAAACTAGCTTTAGCCGGCGGCTCCGCGTTATCGCGATAAAAACTACCCTATGTCCTTCCCCGGGACTCAAACTATATCCATACCAAAATTCATCTAAATCGGTTTAGCTGTTTGAGCGTGAAAGCGTAACAGACAGACAGACAGAGTTACTTTCACATTTATAATATTAGTATTGATTGATTGTTATAGGTTTAAAAAGTCATGTTTGGATTACTTTGTAATTAATTAGGTATAATAAAAATTATAAATTGTCCTTTTGAAGTATTAACAATATTTGCCTAATATAAATGGATGTTTGTAACAAAAGTATTAACTTCTTGAAAGCGTTCGTCTATTTTGATATCGTTATTATAAATAGAATTTCAGTGATCGTTGAGGCGTAAAGAATCGAGCGAAATTAAATTATTTTAGGAGATTGATTCTCTTTTGGTGCGTATCTTGTTGTTGTCATATCGTAATAGGATTGGTGTTCATATAAATACTCGTAGGTACGTGTGAGTAAAATATTGGTTTTAGCAGTTTTAATGATTTTTAGTGTTCCCTACCTCAAAAAGACCCTAACTATCACTTTGTTGTCCGTCCGTCTGTCTGACAGGACCCTTTTTCTCGGGCAAGCGTGGAGGTATCGAGTTGTGAAAAAAGAAACTTCAAAGTTAAAGTAAAAAAGAAACGGCCAAAGGCCCTAGGGAATCAACATTTATAAGGTATATTCCGTTGACTTAGAACTATGAAATTTGGCAAGTAATACCGTCTCAAGTATAAACATTTCTTTTCATCGCACTGTCAATCAAAATTTGAATCTGAAAACCTACTTTTTGTTGTTTCCTTTGTGTTGAATCCCTCTCCTGCCCCTTGCAAAAAGGTAGGTACGAGGTTGCTACACATTTGGCCGTTGCTTAGTCAATGTTAACACCTAAAACCCCTTCAAATTAAGAAAACCCCCTCTTGCCATCACTGTCACTCGAGTAAATGTGAATAGAAGCGACTTAAAGTAGGGACAAGATAATAGGTCACTTTTGACAGATGTCAGTTTTATATTCATAGTGAGGTGACCTGCTTAAAAACATCGATTAAATGAATGAATCGAATGAATCGATACAGACTTGAAACATATGTGAATTTTAAAAATGATCATGCGAATCCCTGTCCCATTATTATTTTTTCTTTCATAAATTAAAGGAGCAAAATAAGACAAGTACCTACGTAATTTAACAAAAAAATTGCTTTTATTCACTTGAACTATCGGAACTGCTATCTTCATCACTGCTGTCAGCACTCAGAGATATTATTAATTCATTTTCAATAATATTGTCTATTCTCACATCTCGTTCAAAATCTTGTAAAATTATTTTCTTTGTCTTCTCCACGACTTTTTGCCAGTCTTCTGTAGTGACTTCTGCACATGCAGTTTGTAGCAGAGTCATCATTTTAGCAGTACTGAAGGGTGGTTCAGTATTGTTCCGCGCTGCATGACCCTTTATTTGTGCCCAAATAAGCTCGATGGCGTTATACTGGCAATGGTAGGGAGGCAATCGAATAACTTCGTGTCCATGCTCTAGGGCTAGTTCATCGATTACATAGCGGAGCTTGGACGGCTTAGTTGCTTTTACCAGATTTAACAACTCAACTTTTAATAAAGTTGGACTTGCCTCCACACCATTTCTTACCAGCCACGAGACAATTTCTTGCTTTTTATTTGCTTGAGTTGGTGGTTTATCAACTTGTACAGAATGATACGGAGCATTGTCCATTATAATTTTCGATGGGTTTTCTAAGCTGACTAGCAGCTTCTCAAACCACTCTTTAAAAACATCAAAGTTCATTTCCTCATGGTAATCTGTTGTAGTTTTAGAGGCGAATGCGAAGAGGCAGTCTGGAATAAAACCTTGAGAAGCTGATCCCGCGTGACATATAATAAGTCGGGCTCCTTTTCCCGATGGAACTTTTGAGGTGGAGGCCGCTGTATCATCGGTCCATGTCCGCGCAACCGTATGGTTCGCATTCAACCATGTTTCGTCAATAAACACGACATTGTCCCAATCCGTAATTTTATTTACCTGACGTAAGAATGTTATTCTCTTCAAAATAATATCGTAGCGTTCTAGCAGGATTTTCCGCTTGTCGGATTTTTTAAATCTAAAGCCAATCGATTTCAAAACCTTTGATAGAGACGATTTGCCTCCAAAAAATAAGCCTGCGCCTTTTAACGAACTCAATAGCTTTTCCCGTGTAGGATATTCTTTTCTCGAGTAATATCCATAAATGTGGTTGCGAATTGCAGCAGCATCAAAATTATCAACGTCAACAATTTTCTTGTCCCTCTTTCGTTTTTTCGGTGTACGTAAAGTATTATCTTCTGAGCCTGATGGTCCGTATTTCTCTTTCAGAATTTGAGTTACTGTCTTCTTCCCTATTCCCAATGCTTCGGCAACGCGTTCTCTCGGTGGTTTCAATGGTAAAAGAGGCCCATCGTTAACTGATTCACGTCCAAAATAATTGTACAATTTCAGCACTAGTTCGCGAGATTGACTGTTTAGAGTTTTCCCTCGTTTCGACATAGTAAGACTGTAATGTTTTTCTTGTTTAATAATCGTTAAGCAATCGGAGTCCAATTTATAGCCAGGTAAACGTAGTCAGTAAGATCAGTTCAATGAAAAAGCCGGATCAGAAGAAAATAACAGAGAGCACACCAAAAACGCACAGTCACTTCGCACAACAACAAAAGACTGCGTCATCATCATGTTATGGCGACATGACATGCGTCATCGACAGGCACTGGTGTTGCCAGCAACATCCACCTAAATTGCACCCAACATCAATGACCTTTCTATTTAGTTATTTTTTTGTATTTTCATAGTTAGTTAAAAGAATAATAAATATGTATAATTAGGTTTTATTATAATCACAACGTGGTTATAAATTTATGGTGATTTTTCTTCACAAGTAATCATTGCATTCGATTCAACTTACAATCCTATCAGCTTTCGATTTTTAGAGTAACATCCCTAGTGTTTAAAAAGAAAAAGGGTTGACTGACGCAACATTGTAACGACGTTCAGTTCTTTAGATCAGAAATTGTTTATTATGTTTAGAATGGTTTATTAGTGAAAGCAAATCGTAAAATTACTCGTATCGGTCATTATTACAATAAATATGTAAACGTAATTGAAAAAAGTTAAGCAATTGTGCAGTTCTTATTTTATGCCCGCCGTTACAAGGTCACGTTGTTGAATTTTGATGAAATGTCAAAAGTGACCTATTATCTTGTCCCTACTTTAAATACAGTCCTAACAAGGATCTTTTGGCGGTTCGATGACATTGACATGAGATGGCGGCGTTAGTTCAGATTTCGACCACGTGCCAATGCAATCAGTTATCAATACTTACTGGCCAATGGCACACGGATGACATTGACATGAGGGCGCTTTACAATATGGCGGTGTTAGTTCGGATTTCGGCCACGTGCCAAAATATCCTTGCAGCGCTGTATTTCTGAGTTTCTGAGCTCAGACTCAAAGTTTTACTAAGGATTTTACTAAAAAAATTATAGTAGGTAGGTACGTTGTAAGTATTTGGGAAACATTGGGTATGGTTCGTAGGTGTAAAATTTTACATGTTTCTTGGGTGTAAGCATCCAGAAATGGTTTATGGGGTTTAACGTCGTTTTTTATTGTTGAAGTCAAGAACCCGTCCTCCCTTTACATGTGGAAAAACACCTAGAAAAAATATTGTCCTAAGTACACCTTGTTAAGTCAAATCAAAGTACCTACCTACTTTATTCAGTTAGGTTACAGAATGCAACGCTTAAGAACGTAGTCAGACAAAATTGGGAATAGAATAATTCTACATTTAATACCAAGTTCACAAGAGTAGTACCTGGATGACCCAGCTTTGCTCAAAATGAAACCTAGCTAGATCGATTTATCGCCCCCGAAAACCCCTGCATATTAAATATCATCAAAATCATTGGAGCCGTTTCCGAGATTCAGATTATATATATATATATATATATATATATATATATACCTAGTCTAGCCATAAATATTGTTACGAAGAAAAAACATTTTTTTTTATTGCAAATAATATTTATTACTTTTACAGTGTGTTAGTTTAATACATAAATAAAAAACAATTCAAAATATAAAAAGCTTATTCGAAGTGGTCTCCATTGGCTGCAACACAGTCCTTTAAACGTTGAGGCCAGTTATCAATAGAAGCACGCACTCTTTCCATGGGAAAATTCTTCACTGCCAATCGTATGGATTGTTTTAGGGACTCCAAATTATCATGGCGTTTAGAGCAAGCCATACTCTCTAAAACTGACCATAAATCATAATCCAGCGGATTAAGATCGGGACTAGACGACGGCCAGTCTTCAGCTCTGATGAAGTCCGAAACGTTCACTTCCAACCAAGACTGCGTGGACCGAGCTTTATGACCCGGCGCTGAGTCTTGTTGGAAGGACCATACTTGGTTATTGAACATGGTGTTGTTAAGGGGTTTAACTACCTTCTCAAGAATGGTATCTTGATACACTTGTGCCGATGTTTTGATACCTTTTTCACAAAAATATGGCTCAGTCACTCCTTCATAGCTAACACCCCACCAAACCATCACTGAAGTCGGATAATGCCCACGTTGCACTCTGTCGACTAATTGGGAAGCTTCCTTAGAGCTTTGAGCATAAATACGGTCATTTTGTTTGTTAAAATGTTGCTCAACTGTAAAGATTTTCTCATCCGTAAACAAAATTTTTCTGTGACCTCCCTTTGCGTACCGCTTCAGTAGTTGCTTCGATTTTACCACCCTATTCTTTTTTAAATTATCAGTTAAAAAATGACCAGTGCGTCTCTTATAGGCTGCAAGTCCTAAGTCATCTTTTAAAATGCGTGACATGGTTCTGGGTGCTATCTTCATCTCCCGAGATAAAATCTTTTGCTTTCGGACAGGATTTCTTCGAATTCTTTCCCTTACTGCTTTGACCACCATTTTCGTACGAACACTACGTGGACGGCCAGATCTTTTTCTGTCACAAACAGAGAAGGTCTCATTGTACCTATTAATAGCCCGGTACACAAACATTTGACTAATACCAAGCGTATGGAGAGTTTTAAAAATTACATTCGGCTCCATACCAACTTTGTGTAATGCAATCACAGCGATTCGGTTTTCTTTATCACCCCACTCCATTTTAATATAGCAAAATATTGTACAATGTATTGGCGCCAAAATTAGAAAATACAATGAACAATCGTATAAAAATGACAGATTCCAAATTCAAATGTAATATCTTTCTTATTTTTAATTGTAACAGTATTTATGGCCAGACTAGGTATATACAACTTTATTCCTGTTATAGTGCAAACCTGAAAGTACTTTACTCAGAATTAGTAACGCAATCCAATGGGGTAGTTTTTGAACCATGTTATATTTTTTTTATTAATTAATTAATCAGTAAATAATTAATTAATTCATCATTCAAACTGTCCATATTTGGTGAAATGTAATCATCACTTATTTTTTCAATAATATCTATGGATTACCTACTACGGAACTCTATGAGCACGATAGCGCGAAGAAATAATACAACATAAGGTACTTACCTGCAAGTTAAGTTTTCAATATTTTCATTTTCTTTTTCTTATATGATTTCTTGAGGTAAAAATCTTGTTGGGGTGTCTGAGCCTTGCACTATACTAAAAATAACCATGTATGTATATTTACAAGAATTGCTCGTTCAAAGGTATTAGAAAGATATTTAAGGTGCTGCAACCGAGGGTGGAAAAAATCGAGGGTGCGTGGTGGGATCCCACCCTTATAATCTACTTAAAAATAAACCTGTGAGATGATAATGACAAGGGTGACCAATCACCAGTGACCCATGGGTCAGCCATCATGCCCTTCGCCATATTGGAGGGTAGGAAGATGACCCAGCCCACAACATCACCATTTTAATGAGCATGACGACCCCTGACAACTCATAGAAACGAAAATAACCTAAAATATTTTAATGAAGTGCGATCGCTAGTTGTCATTACTAACAATTTCAATTATCTATTTAGGTACTCTGAGAATATAGAATACAATTGTGTGTAATGATTATGTTCATATATGTTGTGGTTTAATCTTGTTACCGAACAAATCACCAGTAGGATCGTCTAAAATCAAAATACAGACACAGATTTTTTAAATAGAGCTGGGACATCGACTGCTTTCTTGTTTTTTTTATTCGTTTATTGCCGTTCGACCGCGGTGTCGATGCAGTGTGAAAATTGGTAAAAAAGTTCTAAAAAACTTGTCGGGACTTCAATCAACAGCTTTATACATTTTTGGCGCTAGAAGTCACAGCACTATGTGTTTTGTTTTTAAGAGTTTGCATACACGCCAGCCGGGCTATTAACAGCATACTTTATGTAGATAATGTAGTTAGGAACTATGTTAAAAGAATATCCTTTTATACCAATGATTTTTAAAGAAAACACATTATTTAAAATAGATATAAGGCCTATAGCGAGATGCTATAGTAATGTGAGTCAAATAAGAGACGATATTAATTTAGTTACTTATTGACTGTTTATTGACTCATTAGACTGACTAATTCTATACAAATGTACAGGAACTACTGATCCGAATTGGAAAATTATTTTACTGTTGGATAGCCCATTTATCGAGGAAGGCTATAGGCTATATAACATCACGCTACGATCAATAGGAGCGGAGCAGCAATGAGAAATGTAGCAAAAACGGGGAAAATTTACGCAATAGAAGTTGCGCGGGACAGCTAGTTAAAAATAAATGCACTAAATAAAAAAAAAAGTCCAATTTGAATAATTGCACTAGTAGAACGTTCATAGCAAAGTACTTACGCCCTTTTGGTTACACGGTTCAAAAGATAATATGGACAGACAGACAGACAGACGAACATGACAAAACTATAAGGGTTCCGTTTTTGCCATTTTAGCTACGGAACCCTACAAATGGCGACGATTTATGACGTCACATATTTCCCAAGGATACTGCGGCAGTATACTCACAGTCAAATCATAACGGAACGAATTTTCCCCCAGTAAAAGCACTGAACAGTGCTCGCGGTGTATATCGCAATATACCCTTTGTTTTACAACAGACGAACGGCAGTGTCAGAGAACTTATAAAAAGGAAAAAAGGCGACACAAAGAAACAATGCTCTTATAAACCACAAGCGGATTTGTTTCGGATTAGTTTTATAAATAAAAAAATAAATGATAAAAAAAAACCCGCCTGCAAAAAAAAGATGGAAACAAGATCCCACATAATTATACAATTTCATGCAGTCGGAGGCACTTTACTAAGTTCATCGATATTCATTAATGCAACGTCACCTATCTAAGAACACTTGGGCGATTAAGACGAATCTAACGACGGACGTGTGAATTGTATAAATCCGTTCAATGGATTGTGAGATATCAGGTAATAAAGAATATTACATACATACATACATACATACAAGATACGCCCTTCTTTATAGTCGGGATAAATGAGAAGTATGAATAACGAAATACTTTTATTTTAAAGTAACCGAATACGTCCGTCTCGATCGAATGCCAACGCGTAACTGAGTGCTTCGTGTCGCCGCCGCCCCGAGCAGCGCTCGCACCGCTCTCCCCACCGCTTAGGTGATTACGTCACGATGGAACGATGCTAAGTCACTCCTCCTCGTCTGATATTTCTAACAATGGTTATACAGGGGCGTCTAAACGGGCCATTTTTACGGCAATTTGTGGCGGCAATGCTGTGGCCGGCAACATGACAGTACTCTCCAATATTGATTTGATGGTTGCCGGAATCTATTTTCCGCAATGTTGCTCGGCCAATTTTGTTGTTGTTTCAGTCGCCCTCTATTTTATTGTTACCGGGTTATGTAGCCCCTTTAGGAGACTGGATCATGTGCCATACAATTGTAAACATATTGCCATTATTGGCCGAGCATAGTTGCCATTAGTGCCGCCACAAAAAAATATATCCAAGTACGAATAATTTCGGGCTATCTTTGATCCCCTATAACTTAAAATCAAATTAGTTCGCCTTAAAATCGATTTCGGGTGTCATAAGTATCATCTTCTAATTACCATAACCGAAAATCACATCACATCCAAATCCGTCGATACAAATCCACACAGATAAATTTATAACACTCACTCTTTCGCGTCGAGGCTTAAAAAAGATCATTGCTGACAGTATGTGATTGTACCTACTATATAAGTAAAAAAACCTTTTTACAATAAATAATACTCGGCGACACAATACGACAGCGAAGTTACCTTTATCAGTTTTTCCTCCATATATCACGGTGTAGGTATTCGCGGGAAGGTAGGTGTGAGGCTGCCTGCTCTAATGGGGCCAATAGTTGGGCAATTTGTTTCTATTGTGGGTCCCTGGACGCGAGTGCGTTCGTATTACAGTGCCTTCTCGTACCTGTCAAAACCGACTACCTTTTTGTGTTTATTAGGTTTGGTTTATTGCATTCAAGCTAAATATTTAAGATTTTAAACTGTACAAGGTTAAAATTTTTTTCACTGGTTGTTGCTATAACGAAGATTCAAAGATTCAAAGATTCAAAGATATTTATTTTGCAAAAACATGTGTAGATAAGCAATACATTGTTTACATGCATAATACTTATTGGTGTTCCAGTACAATAGACACAACATGTTTAACCGTTGCCGGTGTACAAAAATTATAAGAGAAAAAAAAATGTATATTATTAGAAAATTAATTTTAAATACAATTATTATTAATTAAAAATGTCAAGTCTTATAAAAATATCATAATAAATTAATTTCAATACTAAAATAAAAGTCATGCACATCACAATCATAGGACACCAACTAATATAATATATTTATGTCATTGAGGAAATCATCAACCTTATAATAACATTTATTTGTAAGCATATTTTTTAAAGTTTTTTTGAATTTTTCTGTATTTAGTTGTTTCCAGTCCTTTGGTATTTTATTATAAATTAATGGCGCCTTGCATACTATGCTTTTATATAGCAGGGCTGTTCTGGCTGGGTGTACGCAAAGTTTTGTGTTATCACGCCGATTATTTCGTCTGTCTGATAGACGAGGAAAGAGATGGGGATTCTGTCTAACAAATAGGGCAGTCTCCAGTATGTACAGTGATGGTAGCGTGAGAATTTTATGTTTGATAAACAGAGCTCTGCAACTTTCAGTGCTTTGAATCTGAAACATTGACCGTATACATCTTTTTTGCATCTTAAATGCCATTTCTTTATTAGTAGAATTCGCCCAGAAAATTATGCCATATCTAAGAGAAGATTCTACGAGCCCATAATATGCTGAAAGTAGCGCTTCCGTATTAACAACTGGAGCTAATTTATATAATGCATATGATGTGCTGCTAATCTTTGTACAGAGTGCGTCAACGTGATCTTTCCAGTTCAATTTGTGATCTATAAGTAAACCTAAAAAACGAGCAGTGGCTACTTCTGTTATGGTGTGATTATCCTGGATTACGTTTACGTTTAACGAGTTTTGAGATCTTTGGCCAAAATGCATTATACTTGTCTTCTTTAAGTTAATTTTTAAATTATTATTATCAAGCCATGAAATTACATATGTCAATGAATTATTTATGTCAGATTGATAATTATTAATGTCCTTGCATGCAATTGTAATGGTGCTATCATCAGCGAATAATGTCATTGGTTGAGTTGTGGCTTTTGGTAAGTCGTTAATGTAGATAATGAATAGGAGAGGTCCTAATACGCTGCCCTGTGGGACGCCATAAGACGTATAGCGCTTCATAGAAGTATATACTTCTTCATTTTTTGATTTGGGATTGACTCTAGCTATTTGCGTCATCTGTTGTCTGTTCATTAAATAAGATTGTAGCAATTTTAAGACATTACCTCTAATACCATAAGCTTCGAGCTTTTTTATAAGTATTTTGTGATCTACGTGATCGAAAGCCCGTGACATATCGCAGTATATAGCACAAATCGGAGATGTTTTATCAATATGATACAAGATATTCTTAATAAATTCATAAACAGCCATGCCTATGGTCTTATTTTGGCGAAACCCTTTCTGTTCGTTGCATAAAAGATTATTTTTTTCAAGATAGGAGTTTATTTCATTATAAAGATATTTCTCAAAAATCTTAGAGAATACTGATAGTAGCGCTATTGGTCTGTAATTTTCCATTCTTTGCTTATTATCTTTTTTGAACAAGGGCTTAATGACAGTCAGTTTAAGATCTGATGGGAAAGTTCCTGATGAAATGCTTAAGTTTAATATATGACTTAAGTGATGGCAGATATTATCATTTACCGCTTTAATAATTCTAGTAGAGAAGCCATCATGTCCCACGCTGTTTGTATTTTTAAGACTTTTTATGATTTTATTAATTTTATCAGCTGAGCATGGTGCTAGGAACATCGAGTTTAAGCTGTGATTAATTAAATTTGTTACTTTTTTGCCAGCACCCGAAATAGGATTGACTATTTCAACAAAATATTTATTAAATGCCTCCGCAATTTCAGCCGGATTACTGATGTAGGTATTGTCTGCAGTTTGTATGTCGACAATGGGTTGCTTTGGTAAGTTCAGTTTCGTTTGGTTAATGATTTGCCATGTGGTTTTGCCTTTATTAGCAGATGTTTTTATGTTGTAACAATTTTGTGCACGCTTTGTTAGTACAATGATTTTTTTAAATAGTTTACAGTAATTTTTATATTTTAATTTATTTTTTTTTGTAGGGTTTAGTCTGGATTTCCAAAGCAGATCCTTTTTATTTTTACTGCAAATCTTAATACCACGTGATATCCATTTTTTATTTCTATTAACTTTAATTTTTAATTGTTTTTGTGGGAAAGAAAGGTTATAGAACAGTCTGAAATCATTTATAAAATTTTTATAGGCTACATTTGGATCATCTGTGCAATAAATATTGGAAAATGTTAGGCTTTCTATGCACATTTTAAATTTATTTATGTTTTCTAAGCAGTAATCACGTTTTAAAATTCGCCAAAAATTAAATGATATAATTTTTTTTACCGGCAGTTTGATCAATTGTGCTGTATGATCTGATAGGCCTATGTCTAGAACTTCCGTTTTACAATTTGAATTAAAATTATGAGCAAAATTGTCTATACTGGTTTGTCTAGCTAATCTAGTAGGTTGATGAATGGCTAACTTAAAATTATGATTGAGTAGTAAGCATTTAAAATCTAGGACGACATTACTATATTTTAGAACATCTATGTTAAAATCGCCAGCAATTAAAATATGTTTACATTTCAATTTAGATGTAAATATCAAAAGTTTTTCTAGTCTATGAAAGAATGTACACACGTTTTTTTTTTCAGGTATTCTATAAATGCAAATAACAATAATGTCATATTCAATAAGCCTAACTGCACAACACTCAAATACATAATCGATGCCGTGTTTGTTAATATCTGAGAGTTCAATAAAATTAATATCATTTCTCAGTAAAATGCATGATCCTCCTCTTTTATATTTACTTTCACGACTGTAGGATGCCGCCAGAGTGTAATTGGGTAGATTTAGGTTGATCTCTTGTCCTTTAATCATGAAATGTTCAGTTATACACAAAATATGAACAAGTTTGTGATTGTCCTTGAGCTCTTCTAAATTTACAATTAAAGTATCTGCCTTGTTTAACAATCCTGCAATATTCTGATGCAATGCATATAAATATTTATTATAGAAAAAACTCATTGGTTGTATTTTTATCACATTGTGTAGTTTGAGTTTGTATGTTTCTTATGTGTTGTTCATCGTCGTTGATTGCGGTTGGTTCTATTTGCTTCGGTAAACTCAGATCAATTAGTATGTTTTTCATGATATGTTTATACATGTTTCTTAATCCATTTTTATTGATTTTGCCAGTTCTGTATGAAAACATGTTCAGAGAAAGTTCGCAGTTACTATCAAACACGTATCCATACCCATTGCTTTGTATATTCGAGCTTAATTGGTTATTGAACATTTCAATTTTGAAATTGTATATTGGTGCTCCTGCTATATATGTTGGTAAGCATATAACAATATTGGTATGAGTGACCTTTTGTAGCGATTCTTTTATTGCGTTTATTGTGTATGAATGGTCCTGCCTCGTTATTATGTCATTACCTCCAATTAACAGAATGCAATAATCGTTGAAAGTGTAATTTTGTAACTTATTTTACAATTGGGAAATGAGTAGTGACAGAAATTAAAATAATCAGAAAATTCGTCTTCAATTAAAGATGAGACCCTTCTTGTCTGTAATTGCTCAATATACACATCTTATTTTTGTGTTTTGGTTTTGTTACAGTTTTTTCTATTTGAGATTGTGTGTAGATAGATTTTTCTTTTCTTTTATCTTGTGTGTTAGTGTGCAATTTCTCGGTTTGAGTATCTTTATTGAGCATTAATGGTTTGATTAAATCGGTATGATTTAAACATGTATTTCTTTTTTTAGGCGTTTTGGTTGTTAGTTTAATTGGACTAGTGGCAATTTGTTTATATAGAGAGTTCTTTCGAATTAAATTTTCGTTCTCTGTTTTCAACTCACTATTTTCTAACAATAATGAGTCAATTTGGTCATCAGCACTTCGCAATTTTTGTGTGAGTTCATTCAGCTGACTCTTCAATTGTGTTATTAAATCAGTGTCTTCATCTTCTGATAATGATTGAAAGCTATGCACAGTGCCATCTTGCGAGTCATTTACGAAACTGACGTTTGTGTTCATATCGGTGTCTGTGAAAGAGTGCATTCGCCTACGCCTCAGGGTGACGTTTTCTGATTGAGCCATTGTACTCACAATTTATTTTTATTACACAAGGTATTTTAATACTCGTCGCTAGGGGTCGCTAATTTTGCCTTTTTTCGCAGTCCCTATTTGTTTTGTTTGTAGACTTATTTATATTTGGTTAGAAACAAATGCTTTTCACCACAAAAAGTGCAACTGTTAGCTAGGATTTGAACCCGCAGCTTTCGTGTCGTACTAATACCGCCTCCACTACGGCGAAGCTATCTGAGCAGTTAATGACAAATGCGAAATAAATGGTCATAACTTTACTCCCGAGAATTGTTTGGATCTGCGAACTGCGAGACGGACGTTATCATTTGAGACGTTTGTATTTTTTTTCACTGTCACCTACACTTTTAAAATCAACAAATTTGTGTATTTTGCTCATTAAATATTGTCTTTCTACGATATTATTGCTTGATAAAATTGTAATAATGTACTAAATTACACTAATTTAATCACTTTTGTAAAACAGTATTTCAATGTTTGTTCAATTTCACTTGAAGTTAAAGTTAGTTCGTATAATTTCACTATTTCGCACTATATTTACTTGCTAACATTGTCACTTGTTCTTCATATAGTATTAATTATATTTACACGTAATTTATGTTTTAATTTTTGTTTAAACTATTTTTAAATAAAAACTTTTACGGAGCTCATAGAAGTTGACACTTTAGTTGACGGTGGCGCCAAAAATCACCTGGCGTCGGGCTGAGTCTCAACAGATCGCAGCACGACGCTGCTCTACCGAGCACAACACCCCGCCAGGAACGGAAGTCGTCTACAGACTATTCCGAGCCCCGACATCGAACTGAGGTAGATTCGGACCTTCGGAGCCGTGATGCACGCGTTAAACGGACAGCATCGATCTCCGCGATCCAAATGGGCTTCGACGTCGCACCTCACGTGGTGAAGCGCGACTAGTAAAGTCACATTGTTTAGAGCCTCCCGACTCTCGGGGCTCCACAGTGAGCATATCCTTGCCGGATTCGGCTAGGCTGGCTTCGGCCTTAGAGGCGTTCAGGCATAATCCCGCGGATGGTAGCTTCGCACCACCGGCCGCTCGGCCGAGTGCATGAACCAAATGTCCGAAACTGCGGTTCCTCTCGTACTGAGCAGTATTACTATCGCAACGACAAGCCATCAGTAGGGTAAAACTAACCTGTCTCACGACGGTCTAAACCCAGCTCACGTTCCCTTTTGATGGGTGAACAATCCAACGCTTGGCGAATTTTGCTTCGCAATGATAGGAAGAGCCGACATCGAAGGATCAAAAAGCAACGTCGCTATGAACGCTTGGCTGCCACAAGCCAGTTATCCCTGTGGTAACTTTTCTGGCACCTCTTGCTAAAAACTCTTTATACTAAAGGATCGATAGGCCGTGCTTTCGCAGTCCCTATGCGTACTGAACATCTGGATCAAGCCAGCTTTTGCCCTTTTGCTCCACGCGAGGTTTCTGTCCTCGCTGAGCTGGCCTTAGGACACCTGCGTTATTCTTTGACAGATGTACCGCCCCAGTCAAACTACCCGCCTGGCAGTGTCCTCGAACCGGATCACGCGGGAGTTGTACGGCGACGAGCGTTGCCGCCACGTCGCGAAGAGCGTCTAATGTTAATAATTGTAGTATCTATTTATTACATCGGTATGAATCGGGTCGGTAACACAGTCGTGATTCTGTAGATTCAAAGGTCAGCGATGTTAAGCATCGTTAAAGGTGTACCAGAATCTCATGCAGAATCTCAATAAAAAAATATTGTGATTTTTATATGGCAATGTTAACTGACAGTGGCTTCTACTGCGAATAAGACCTTTGATACTTTTTCGTTGAAACATGTTTTCTTAAATGTACATAATAAAAATGCGGTAGTAGGCAGAGGCGAAGGGTTAAAATTTTCTTGAGGTAACCCGATAGGAAAATGTATCTTGTTGGACACGGATTTTGTACCTACAATAATAAGTAACAAGGATTCAAAGGGAAACCGAATAGAATGGTGTTCTTAGCACCCTCCGCCACTGGTAGCAGATATGTCCAGTTGAAATTTAACCGCCAAAAGTGAATAGGAATGGAAAGAAGAAGAAAGTTTGAAAGTTTATTGTGTTTGTATTGTTATTAATCAATGCAAAAATGCGCTATGTGCTACACCATAATCACTTGGTTATAGAAATAAACTGAACGAATGCTACAGCATTCTTTAACTGGTGGTAATAAACCTACATAGCCATTAATAAGTCTAAAATTACTTTAGGTAAGTCTAAGTTTTAGCAATGCTGATAGCGCCAATGTTCAGTACAATTTGAATTCTAAGAAGACACCTCACCTTATGTCTAAATTTACAACCTCATTAAATCCAAGTGCGGAGGCCATAATAATGAAAATTTAAAACGGCATAACACGCTCGAGGGGCTGTTATGACATGCCGTGAATTTTAACTAGCGTTTACTGGACTTCTCATTTGAATAACACATAAAAATAATGTTTGTTTGTCTGTTGGACCCTGCCTAATGTGTGTTTTGGTGTAGAAACTGGGTTGAACTTTGACAACAGATGTCAGTGATTATGCCTCGTTATGTTTCCCATTTGTCATTATTGTCGTGTTGAATGCTAAGGTCAAACCATTTGTTATACCTTCTTTCTAGACCAGTTACTTTTGTACAAGTAGTAAGTACCCATGAGACAGGGGGTGATTGGAGGTTTCTTCTGCCCGTGGTCGGTTTTGTTGTGTGGCACAACTGTCATTTTCATCAGACTAGCCAAATTCACAGGGGATATTGTAGTCCACAAGTGTATACTTAGGTATATGTACACTATTTAAAGCTATGAATTGAGCAAGAATGTTTTGGATACACAGTTTGTAAAATATCACGTCGATGTTTATAGGAACTATGTTTCGGAAACTCTGTCGTTCGTCTGATGTTAGACGGATCATTTACAATTTTTTTGCGAATGTTGAAATAAGATTTTGAATTGCTCTAGCAAATGGTAATTCGTCCCATACTATCTCCACGTTTATTAAACAAGTTTCACACTTATATGCATACCTACTGATTTATTTCGTCGCTACTCATGGTGAGCGGGGAGCATAGAAACATGACGATAAACACACCATGTGTTTATCGAAAGAAAATAATGTGTTTCTGAAATAAAATGATCTGTTTCAGAAACACTAATATTTTGTTTTTAAAACAGTGTTTATAAACAATAGGGTAGATGACTGTCAATCCAGGCCAAAACGATGCACCCGTACCAATTTAAATGAAATACAAATCAATGACGTCATTGTTGCGTATGGTCAAATCATTTAGTTTTAATGTTAGTTTTGATGTTTATAAATTCATGACCACGTAAAATTGTAGACAAACATTGTTTTTCCGGGCATTTGAACAAATGCTATTTCTTGCGTAGTGTAAAATAATTTATTGTTATTGCAGTCATCTACCCAAATGTTTATCATGTAAATACATGGCTTATGAATTCATCTACTCTCATAGACCGATAGGATGGATAGGATACGACCGCTCAGTGATTAAGCGCAGGACATGGCTATATAGGCTAGGCTAGATATTTTTGCAAAAAGGGCACCCCATCTATGGATAGACTATGGTTGATTAACCTCGCAGGTTGCCATTGAAACAAAGGCCCTTTTACATAATTATTAAGTCTAATTCAAAAGATAAACTGTTTATAAACTACGTGTCTTGTTTATGTAAGTCGCGTCTCAATAAACAGACAAAGTTTACCTTGTCAAGTTCACATGCAAAGCGGAGATTAGCTTGGTTTAAACTATAATAATCACCGATTAAGACGAGCCAACACCGCCAACCGAGTTTCACTGCCTGAACATTATTAATAGAAAACTTTAGCGGAAAAGGTGAAATGGTGAGACCTAGAGTTACTAGATACAACCTATCTGATATTGGGGGAAATAATTATCTAGTCAAATCAGTGTTTTTAAAAAATGTCAAAACGCTCAAATACTCTCAGTATTGTACAGAATATATAACATTATAAAACACAATTCGAACAATTCGATAATTTGATTGCCACTGTGGCGTGGTGGGAGTGTGTCCGACTGCTACGCAAGAGGTCATGGGTTTGATTTCCACACGGGATACCACTTTGTGTGATCCACAAATTGTTGTTCCGAGTCCGGGTGTACTTTGTGTCCGGGACTTTTGTAAACTTTTGTTTTGTAAAGACGGGTATTTTGTAAAGTTCCCCGCGATACAGGGATAGTACCCTACTGCGGTCGTCGTTTTTTACAATAAAAAATCGACACGGGAATAAACGCGTTTAAACTAGGTCAATTATCTACCTCACGTTTGACGTTTAAACTGGATTACACCCATCGTCTTGATTCGGCTTATATCCGTGTCGAATTGTGTATATACTTAACTATAACGCGACCCGCGGAACTTCGTCTGCGTAAATTTTCCCCGTTTTTGCAACATTTTTTATTGCTGCTCCGCTTCTTATTTCTCCACTATTTAATGGATGTTATTATACATATAAACCTTCCTCTTCAATCACTCTATCTATTAAAAAAAAACCGCATCATAATCCGTTGCGTAGTTTTAAAGATTTAAGCATACATAGGGATTTAGATATTATTATATAGGGACAGAGAAAGCGACTTTGTTTTATACTATGTAGTGATGTAGTGATACAACGCGTACATTTCAAAGTTATAATACCATTATGACGTCATAAGGCCCTATCGTCATAAATTATGCACTTAGAATTCGTTTTAATGGTTATAAATTCTAAAACACCTTAAATTGTACCTAGACGAATGTTTTCATTTTTAGAACATTTGAAAGACCTACCTATTACCCGATTAGTGTTAAATAATAATTTATTGTCATTGTTGTCAACTACCATGGGAGTACCCAGAAAAATGATCCTGGGTACGTTCATGTAGCTACCCAGTTCATACTTGGAGTACCTAGGTTTTTTAGTTCCGATCAAACTGAGAAGGATTTCAGAATGTTGTAGATTTTAGTAGAAACTTAATTCGTTTCTAGTTGCTCTAACTCCCTGTTCCATCTTACAAGTCCTTTGAGCTGCGTTATTATTTCTAAAATTAACTAGATATTGTTAGAAATTCGTCTTCTTTTGTTTTCATTAGATACTTTTTACTTTTATCCTGTTACAGCAAGCCAAAGAGTTAACGAGGCAACTTTAGAGTTCAACTTTCTATTTTGTATTTAGCTCATTGAAATATTTATTTTTGTAAATTAGCTATCGAACTAAGTAGCGACTTATACAAGACACTTATACTCCAAATTTGTTGTGCAGTTTTTGAGTAAACTGCCTGGGACATACGGACAGACAGCCATGACGAAACTATAAGGGTTCCGTTTTTGCCAGTTTGGCTACAGAACTCTAAAATGAGATGTCTGAAAAATGAGCTTTATAAAACATTGTGCGAAGGCGTTTTAGCCAATAGCATCCTTGCTAGTCGCTTAAATTGTGCCGCTAAATTCAAACGTACAGACCCAGGAATCGAACCCGAGACTTCTGTAGCCAAACCGGGGCAGTAGCGAACCACCTATCTGGACTATGTTACTAGACCTCAAATTGCAATTATTGTATTAATATATGTTGGTTTGGTTTAAGAAGTTATTGAATGAACAAAGTCTTCTTTCCCAAAAGTGCTTTATGACGTAACAATTAACGTGCAAATATTTACATCAATTACGCTAATCATCAGATACCATTTGACTGTTCAAGCAAATTAGTCAAGTTATCGTATCCATCAGCCGTAAGACGACATTAATTAGTAGAATTAACATTCCATCCAGTTATAATTACTCCCCTCCTCCACCAAAAAGCGGTGGGAGGAGGAAACTCCCGGACTTGGCGTTTTATAGCCCAAGTTTTGATAAAATTACTAATTAATGCTGATTTTCGTTAGTATTCAATTAGCACCGGACCATCGATTGGAAACATCTGGCATTGAGGTGAAAATGGTATATTGAAATTAAAGGGAGGAATTTTCCTTTTGGTATGATTCCACAATTGTTAACAATCCCTGATGCTAAAAGATGGGGTGTTATAAATTTGAAGCTTGTATCTGTCTGACTATCTATGCCATTGTAAATTTCAAATAGTGGGTCTGTGTTTTTGTTAGGAAGCTAGCTTAATTTTGTATGTTTGAAAAAAATGCGACCATGAGTTTTTATTTTCAAAATCTTTTCTTACTGGCTTGTGACACTCTATTACATATTTTGTCAGACGCTGATAGGACTTTAAAGTACTTTTACTTTTTTAAATCGGTAACCGTTCTGAAGACCACTTTTTTTTTCTTTTTTTTTTTTAAGGTAACTAGCAATGTGGGATTGAGTCCCACATTACTAGCAATCTTGTTAACCCCTCCAGCTAATCTCTAAGGTTTGTGTTAGGAGTGGGTTCACGTTATTTTAAGTTTTTTGCACTGAGCCTGAGCCTTTTTTGCCCTTTAGCCGTAGTTAGGCTACCGCCGCTTCCTAAATCCTTCCTTTTCGTTCAAGTATTCTCAATTCTTCTCGTCAAGTAGTATTTCTATTAAAATAGTTGTCTCAATAAAAACGTACGCAAGGCTCGGTAGGTCCCTAAGTCAAGTATAAAATTAAAAAAAAAACAAAATTCTTTATTCACTTAGGATGCAAAACAACTCTTGTGATACGTCGGGATTCTACATGAACATGTAATGCCAAGTTCGCAAACAATAGGTAAAGCCGGAGAAAAGAACCTGGCAATAAAAACTCGCAGCCACTCTTTCCAAATTGCCAATTTAACAATGTTTGAATGATTATAAACTTGATAGGGGAGTAAGGTGCTGCGACTAATATACTATACACCATGTTAAGGTACTGATGCAAACTGTATTATCAAAAAGTTGAAACATGAGATAAACTAAAATCACCCTTAGTGGGTACAATAAATATACATAATGTTCCTATCTGAATACGTAAAGTAATGTGCCTTTAAGTTTCTGAAATTCCTCAAATTCTTCACGACAGCCCTGTTGAAGGCGGAGGGTAAATTTACGGAACTTTTAACGAGTTCACCCCTTTGTCCGCGCACCAATTACTTATTCTTTTCAAGGGTGCAATTAATGTTTAATATCAAAAGTTGCAAGTTGTGGCTTTACATAGAATATGATTTTATTTATACGGTAGGGTACAAAGTGAAAATTCACATTAGTTTAATTAACGCATAGGGACTAATTAAAATATTGTGCAAGAGTTTATTCACATCGGTAGCGTTTAGTGTAAAATTACTTTTCAAGGTATTCGGTGAGCAAGTTGCTGCAAAAATATTTTCGGCATTTATACGTCAAAAGTTTTTTGAAATCTTTTGTTACGTTTAGGTAGGTACCTACTTCCACTCTACACTCTACGCAGTCATCTACCCCATTAGGTGCCTACCTAATGGGGTAGATGACTGCGTAGATGAATCCGGCAATATTTCATCCCCAATGTAACATGTTTAAGAATTATAGCCATCAAAATCTATATTAAAGTTTGTTTGTTTGTTTAAACGCCATAGTAATCTCAGGAACTACTGGTTTCGAATTGAAAAAATATTTTAGTGTTGTATAGACTATTTGTCAAGGAAGGCTTTATAACATCATGCTATGACCAATAGGAGCGGAGCAATGAAAAATGTTCCGAAAACGAAAAATTGACGCATTTTTTTTTAAAGACGGCTCCCGCTTTGGGTACTAGCCCTGTGTCGCCGGGGACTATACAAACATATAAGTCACAGACACACAAGTACAGCCAGACCTGGAACAACAATTTGTGGACCACACAAAGTGGTTTCCCGTGTGGGAATCGAACCCACGACCTCTTGCGTAGCAGTCCGACACACTCCTACCGCGCCACAGCCCAGGTTTGTAAATAATAAATGTTAATGATTTGATCATTTGCAATTATAACGTCAGAACTGTGTATTTCATACATGTAGCCTTTGACGTATAATAAAATAAACTAATTTTATTTGACAGTCGTGTAGCCAATTCACAAGAAATCTATTTAACTTTGATACGTTCCCAAAAATATATCTCTTTACTTTCACCTTAAAGTGACAGTGACAAACAAGACGACTTCGTGTTATTAATTAACGTGCATGTTGACAATTAGCTTATTAGACGAGTGCATTGGAGAGTAGCAGGTAGGTGTAGATGGCAAGGGTATTTGGCATAGTAGTCCTAATCACGTTAGGAGCCTCCACCGTGAGAAGAGGATTTTAGTACAGATCGATTGTTAGCGTAAGGTTGTTTATAAGGAAAAAAAATTGGGTAGTTGACTACAATAAAAGTAAATTATTTTATAATAATCAGGTAATAGTAGATCTTAAAATGCTCTGAAAATAAATGTCCTTTTATAATTTAACATGTTTTTGAATTTAAAACCATGAAAACGAATACTAAGAGTAATGATTTGACGATAGGAACTTATGACGACATAGGTTGCTATTTCATACACATTTCTATAGAGCTTGGCAATTTCACATTTCGAAAAAAGACTGATTTGACTTGACAGTCAACATCCCTATTTTAACTCACTCGGCTTTCAGTCACTCAGTCGACCCGTGACCACGATCGGTGCAATTCGATCGAAACATCGTGTAAATAAAAGGTTACCTTTAAATATTACACGCGGTTAAGTCCCGATAATATTATAATATGTGTAAGCATCGCGAAAGTTTAAAAACAGGACTTTAGACTTACCTACTTTACCTTTACATGAATAAATAGCTTGGCTTTTCTTACCCTCTAGGAATACTCCTACTATTATTAAGTACTTGAAACTCAGGAGAAAATATGTAACTAGGCACGGAAACAAGGGGGTGGGGGCAACAGAGGCAAGTGCCCTCCCCCAAGACTCAACTGAAATACCCTTTTTTAGGGAATTTTGACACCAGACTGGTTTGTTTTGACAGGCAATTGCCCCCCTCCACCTCCAAGGCGGTGGTGGCTGGTGTACCGGTGTTGAATCAAATACTCCCCTCCACTGCCATGCGACTCACACTTGGCCGGTTGGGTCACATACATGGAGTACCCCCCTAAAAATATTTATTTTTATTATTTAGCTAAAGGTTCATTTCCCTTAGCCGCTCGCGGCTTACGACAAGCGGCTGAGGTAAGTGACAGACGCGCGCGGCCGACGACTGTCGTAGGCCTACGCGCGCACTGTGAATATTGTCGCATCGGCCGCGAGCGTCAGCCGCTTGTCGTAAGCCGCGAGCGGCTCGCGATCGGTAGCAATGCACGGAAATGAACCTTAACAAACTAAGTAGCGGCTACTACAAGACACATTTTCACCAATTTTCATCAATATTCATTAAGTAGTCTTTGAGTAAAATGCATGTATCATACGGACGGACAGCCAGACAAAAAGACAGATGGCCATGAGGAAACTATAAGGATTCCGTTTTTGCCATTTTGGCTACGGAACTCAAGTCACAAATAAAACAAAGAAAAACTCTTATTGTAACTATCAATCGTATGATGGTGAAGTAGTAACACATATTAGAATTCTTGTGACAAACCGCGTCCTCCGCTATTTTCAATACATGCCAATGTTTGATGTGATTGCGTTGCGGTTTAGGCTCTTCAGAAAATGTTTTCAACATTACGGGATGAAAAACAGCTTCGGTTTTCGTTTACTTATTTGTTTGTGGCTCTAAATGCCATGGATGTACCCGGGTGGGGGTAAAAAGGTAGGCACATACGTACCTACTCACTCATTTCACCGGTGTTTAATCAATCAAGACTCAAGACTGCCTCTGTGGCGCGGTGGGAGTGTATCCGACTGATACGCAAGGTCGTGGGTTCGATTCCTACACGGGACACCACTTTGTGTGATCCACAAGTTATTGTTCCGAGTCTGGGTGTACTTTGTGTCCGTGACTTGTATGTTTGTATAGTCCGGCGACACAGGGCTTGAGCCATACTGCGGAAGTCATCTTTTAAAAAAAAAAACATTAAGATAACATTAACATAGATCTATGATATAATATTTTGGGACAAGTCACACAGCGCCATCTGATCCCAAACTAAGCAGAGCTTGTACTATGAAAACCAGACAGCTAATAAACATCTATCTAATATATAAAATTCTTGTGTCACAGTTTTCGTTGCCATACTCCTCCGAAACGGCTTGACCGATTTTGATGAAATTTTGTGTGCATAAACATCTATCTAATATATAAAATTCTTGTGTCACAGTTTTCGTTGCCATACTCCTCCGAAACGGCTTGACCGATTTTGATGAAATTTTGTGTGCGTATTGGGTAGGTCTGAGAATCGGACAACATCTATTTTTCATCCCCCTAAGAGTTTGTTTGTTTGTTTGAACGCGATAATCTCAGGAACTACTGGGCCGCATTGAAAAAATATTTTATTGTTGGATAGCCCATTTATCGAGGAAGGCTATAGGTTATAACATCACGCTACGACCAATAGGAGCGGAGCAGCAATGAAAAATGTTGTGAAAAAAAGGAAGAAAAAGAAAAAAGGGAAAATTTACGCAGACGAAGTTGCGCGGGTCAGCTAGTACTTTTATATATTTCTAAATAAAAACATGCTAGTTGACCCGCGCAACTTCGTCTGTATCAATTTTCCCCGTTTTTGCAACATTTTTCATTGCTGCACCGCTCCTATTGGTCGTAGCGTGATGTTATATAGCCTATAGCCTTTCTCGATAAATGAGCCCATTTATCGAGGAAGTTTATCCAACAGTGAAAGAATTTTGCAATTCGGACCAGTAAGTAATTCCTGAGATTATCGCTTTCGAACAAACAAACTCTTCAGCTTTATAATATTAGTAAATATAAAAGATAAATAACACCCAGACACAGCATAAAAGATCGTGCTCATTACACAAAGTTTTATCTTGGGTGGGGATTAAACCCACGACCTCTGGCTCAGCAGTCAGGGTCACTAACTACTAGACCAACAGGCCAGTCATGTACAACAAGTTAGAATTAAAGAAATATTTAAGTGTTGGATTCCTACTTATCGAGGAAGGCTTTAGGCTATATCACGCTGCGACCAATAGGAGCAGAGCATCAATGAAAAATGTTGCAAAAAAAGGAAAAAAAATACGCAGACGAAGTATAAGTCATAAATTATCTAATCCATTAGAATCAATACTAGATATGAACACAACAATGAAGAACTCAGAGGTCCATTAAAAAAGTTTACGAATTAATAATTCAGCCTAACAAAAAATAAAGTTTAAAAATAAAACAGAAACATCGCGACGTACAATGGTTGAAAAAAAACCCATTATAATGTATATTTTTTATTACGAGAAAAATTGTTTGTTTCCGTAGCCCATTGTCCCCTTCAGAACTCTTAAGGCTAAATTAAAGGGGCGCTCGGCCATTTCGACTTTTAATTACATTCTTAATGAAACATTTAAAAGGTAACAGACGTCTTCGGGTAATGATTTTTCCTGTGCAACTTGACGGTTATTTAAAATATTTATAGAAATCTTACAGGGGAAGCTTCCTTTATAGAGAATATCTACATATTAACGAGTAGGTAGTAGCAAAGACGAAAGGTAGAAGGAATAGTATCGCTTGCCTCTAAACAATAATATAACATTTTGACGTGATAACGTCTTACAAGTCGATGAGTTTGTTTTATAAAAATTGAAGTCTTTCAAAGTGATTGGACGATTTGGACCCTTTCGCGATTGGGCCCGCTTATCCATAAACGTATATATTCGGCAGTCTTAATCGTGCGGTCGTAGCGACGGCGCGTCTGCTGATAGACGTCGCTATTTTTGTGCGAGCGTGTGTGCAAAGTGTTAGTGTGGTTATAGGATGCAAGTGCCATTTGTGTGATCGAGATGATTGGAACGGTAGGCGGACTTTACCTTGCTCGAGGTATCCGCGTTCATATGCTCGATTGCCATTTTCCATAATGTTAATTCGGGTATTGAACCGCTAATGGCTCACGAGGCCACCCTAATGCTTCTTAAATTCTTAACGATTATATATGTCCCGTAAATATTGATAGTGGACAAAGACAGAATTCATGTCCCCAATATTTAAGTTAATAAATGCCTTAGGGGAGACCGGGTATAAAAGTAACGCGGGATAAATGTTATAAATAAGTTTATGACGTAATTATGTTGATTGCATTTATGGCTGTATCACTATTATGTGCCATTCTGAAACCCCATATACCTTACTAGCGCTCACGACACGATGCCCTCAGGTTTTGGACCTACAAAGACGGCAACCTGAAAATACCTCCAAGTATGATATGACCGTTTTATTCATCATCAGCCTATCGCAGTCCACTGCTGGACATAGGCCTCTCCAATTGCACGCCACTTTGTTCTATCTTCGGCTTCTCGCATCCAGCTCCTGCCAGCCGTTTTGCGTATATCATCACTCCACCTGGCCTGAGGGCGTCCTACACTACGTTTGCCAAGCCGCGGTCTCCACTCAAGAACTCGTTTACCCCAACGGTTGTCGGTTCTTCGGCTAATATGGCCAGCCCACTGCCACTTCAACTTGCTAATCCGGTGGGCTATGTCGATAACTTTGGTTATCTGCCGGATCACCTCATTTCTGATTTTGTCCCTAAGAGAAACTCCGAGCATAGCTCTTTCCATAGCCCGCTGAGCAACTTTGAACTTGTGGACCAGCCGTACCGTCAGTGTCCACGTTTCGGCTCCGTATGTCATGACGAGTAGGACGCACTGATTAAAGACTTTAGTCTTTAGACATTGTGGGATCGACGATGAGAAGACTTGAATTACTTTAATTGAATTACTGTTAAAACTACAGTAATCGTGGAATATTGTAAAACTGATCTAATTATTATTTTTCAAAGTTTAATTATTATACAGGGGGGTGCAAGTGCACACCCTTGCACCCCACTGCCGGCGCCCATGATGCTGTTCCTAATATAAAACGCGGTGGGCTGTGGGTGCGTTGGACAGGGGCCTCCTGGAAGAGGCGGCCATCGTGGCATCATGGTCGTCTCCACCTCCAACCGAGGAGGTGGACGTCATGGCTGGCCGCATTCGCGATGCGTTTACGCAGATCTGCGATGCGGCCATGCCCCGCTCACGACGTCGCACCCCGAGGAAGGAAGGAGGGAGGCAAGCTCCTGGGACCACCAATACACCCCGTATTGGTGGTCCCAGGAGCTTGCCTCCCTCCGCGCCGCTTGCATCAGTGCGCGGAGGTCCTATACCCGCAGCCGGACTCGTCACCGCGATGTCCAGGAGGAGAGCCAGCTTTATGAGGCGTATCGCCAAGCGAGGGACGCCTTTAAGCTGGCTATATGTCGCGCCAAGGAGAGGGCGAGAGAGGAGATGCTGGAGGGTCTCGACCGTGATCCCTGGGGTCGCCCATATCGAGCGGCGCTGAACAAGCTTCGCTCGGCGCCCCCCCCCCTTACCGAGACTCTCCAGCCCAGCTTCCTTGCGGAAGTGGTCGAGGGTCTATTCCCGCTGCAGGCAGAGCACGCGCCCCCGGCGATGGTCTCCGAGGATGAGACCGATGACCGGGAGGCCGACACAACTGTGCCGCCTGTCACCGAAGCGGAGGTGGGCGCGGCTGTTCTTCGAATGCGTTCGAAGAACACCGCTCCCGGGCCGGATGGGATTCCCGCCCGGGTTTTGGCCCTGACCCTCGACCATATCGGGGACCGCCTCAGGGGACTGTTCGACGTGTGCCTGGCGTCCGGACGGTTCCCTGACTGCTGGAAGGCAGGGAAGAAAGAAAGAAAGAAAGAAAGAAAGAAAGAAATAAATTTATTTTGTCCTCAAAAGAAAAGAATAAATACAGTAAGTAGTACAAATTCAAATAATAGTAGTATCGAGAGACAAAAATGGTCCTAGCTCAGCTAGATTGCAACTCCGCTTAATGAGGAGCTGCGCTGGTATTCTGCTAAGACCAAAGTGACGACACGAATATTAACCGTCAATATATAATAGGAAAGTATACAATAAATATGAACAGAAAAAATAAAGTTTATATAAGTAAGACACAGTAAAATAGTAAAAAAAATAAAAATAATAATAATAATAATAATAAAAAAGCATATTTTATGGGTAATTTTATTTTTGTAATATTATTTTGTTAAGGTTAGTTATTGTTTTGTAAAGTGTAATTAGTATTGAACGCAGCCAAATCACGCGGGAAACGTTTGACAGATTTGACCATAGATTTTAAACTTGCATTTGACGGAGTTTTTCGGTTTCGACTGAATTTAAAGTTTTTACCAAGTACCCATTATAGTGCCTAAACTGTATTAAATAGTGCGTACCTATGAAAACTGCAGATGAGCAATAAAATTTACATGATTTATCACTGGAATGATAGCGAGGAGCGCTCATTAAATTAACGGCATAATTTCAAGAATTATTAGGTATGTTGTGTCTGTAAGTCTAGCAACTGTTGTTTATACTTTTTGCTAAAAGTATGAACAGATTTCAGCGTACGCACAGGCGGCGGAAGATCGTTCCAACAACGAGTAGCGGCAAGCTTAAAACTCCCACGAAAGGCTGCAGTACGATGTCTTGGTGTAACGAGAAGGTATGTTGAAGCTCGTGTATTATGCTTGTTTATATCACTGGACCAGCTTAATTTGTTGTATAGATAATCAGGCTTCTTGGATAATATTACACCAAAGAGTAACGTAGCTAGATGAAGCTTCCTACGGGTAGACATTTTCATCATGCTTCCATCATTAAGAAACGGGGTAATATGAGAACGTGGTGGCACATTAAAGCAGAACCGAGCACAAGCATTTTGCACCCGTTGTATAAGTCTTTCAGTTTTACTAAGTAAACAGCTACCATATACTGTGTCAGCATAATTTAATTTTGACAAAATTAAAGACTCACAGAGCATAATGCGAGTCTCCATGTCAACATATGGCCGCACCCTATAAAGAAGCCTCAAGCGGTAAAAGCAGTTACGGACACATTCAAGGATGTGGGTTTCAAATTGTAGTAACCCGTCAAAGACTACTCCAAGATTGCGAGCTTCCAACACTTGCTCTATAGGGCAATCACTAAGCCTCAAAACGGGGATACTGCTCTGCATCTTTCTTATTATATCCCTAGACCCCATGATTAAGAACTTTGATTTATTGGGATTGAGAACTAATGAATTCCTAAATGCCCAGTCTGAGATCCTAACTAAATCTTCATTCATTTTTATTACAGATTCGGAGCAGTCCTTTGGATGACAGGACATATATAGCTGAAGATCATCAGCATACAGATGATAGTTGCAGTTAGTTAAACACTTTGTAATGTCAGCTGCATAAATAATAAATAATAAGGGCCCAAGTATGGAGCCCTGCGGAACTCCCCTAGTCACAGGATATATGGTAGATGTTGCCTCACTACTATTTCCACTATCAGGTAACTGCACAAATTGAGAGCGACCACTTAAATAACTATCAAACCAACGAACTGTTTGTACATCACAGCCATAATATGATAACTTTGACAGCAGTAAAGGAATGTTAAGACAGTCAAAAGCGCGTGAAAAATCAAGCAGTGTAAGCAAGGTCCCCTTGCCCTGATCTCTGGCCTCAAGTATATTATCAGTGATTTCAATTAAGGCTGTGGTAGTACTATGACCTGTACGAAATCCTGACTGTTTTTCAGGTAATATCTTTAAATGTTCTACATATTTCCTAAGCTGGATGCTGACCACCTTTTCTAGGATCTTAGATAGGCAGGGTAGAAGGCTGATCGGCCTGAGATCCTTTGCTGTACAGGGATTAGATGTCTTAGGTATAGGTTTAATTATAGCCACTTTCCAGAGGTCTGGAAATGTAGAGGTAGAAATAGATTTATTTATAATCTCAGTAATGGCAGATAGAGTGTCTGGTAATGACATAATAATCATATCAAGTGAGATGCTGTCAACTCCCACAGCATTAGACTTCAAGCTTTTAATTATTTTTAAAACTTCCTCTTCATATGTCAATTGAAGTTGAAAACAGCCCAAACCAAATTTGTTATATTCAAAATAGGTTAAGTCAGATAAGGTGACTGCTCCACTGCCTGGTACATTCAAAAAGTGTTGGTTTAAAACATTAGGATCTTTACATGAAGGGGGCAAATTAAAATCTTTATTACCTTTGTAGGATATAACTGACTTGATGTTATTCCACAATTTTTTGGGGTTCTTAATTTGCTTGTTAATGCTGGACTTAAAATAAGCACGCTTTTCACTATCTATGGCAGTCCTAACTATATATTTCAGTTCCTTATAACTATCAAAATGGGTGTCCAACTTGCTGCATTTATAACGCTGATGATATTTGTCTCTTAGTTTGACCATATCATTGATTGTGTCAGTAATCCAAGGGCATTTTCTGTCTCTGATCAAAATTCTTTTTAACGGGGCATGGAGATCAAATAAAGTTAGCATGTAAGAGTTGAATGTCTCAATCATAGCATTAACATCATTTAGGCTTGCAATGTGACTCCAGTCAATTCTACTAAGATCCTGATAAAATATGTTGTGAATTATGTCCCTTATAGGTCTATAACAAATCCACTGGGTAACAGGCTTCACAGTCTTAAAATTGAATTCTGTTGTAACCATTGCATGCTGACCGAGCTCTGGGATATGTAGGACAGAGGAGCCACATACCTGAGCATTAGTACAGACCAGGTCAATTAGTGTTTCACTGTGATCTGTGAAATGGGTAGGTTCAGTAATTATATTTCTGAGACTGGTGCTCACCAGAAAACTAGTGAGTTGATTGGTTTTAGTGTCATTAACATCCAGCGTATTAATATTAAAGTCCCCCAAAAGAAGAATATAGTCACTGGATGCTAAAGAAGTGAGACTGTCAGTGATTGCATCTAAGAAAATGTTAACATCCAGCCAGGGTGGTCTGTAGGCTGTGCCAATAATCATGGTTTGTGAGTTCATGGTTAGTTTGATCCACATTTGCTCAACCATAGGTGCGCGTGGATGTGGTATAGTGCGAACGTTTAGGCCTCGCCTCACATAAAAGCCGACCCCGCCTCCGCGGCCTCTCAGGACATTTGGCGGGCGAGGCTCGTGTCTAAGTCGGTATCCGGGTACCGTAGGAGCACGGCCTTCTTCTCCCTCCCTGAGCCAGGTCTCGTTGATCGCCATTATGTCCACCGAAACGTTGTTCATAGCAATAATAAACTCTTCCTGCCGCGAACCCAGCGAACCCGCATTATATAATCCAACACATAGTTTTTTATTAATTTTCATTTTAGTATAAGACTTTTAGTATGTAAATAATGTTGAAATTTAAAAGTATGATTTGTGTATTTGTTATGTTTAGTGTGAAAGTATTGAATTATTTTACTAAGATAATATTTATATATTATAGATTTATAGCACTGGTTGTACATTGGATATGTTAAGAAACATTTATTATAGTTTGATATACTAATATTTATAAATTCTGATTGATTTAATAACATTGATATGTAATGACTAATGATGAACAATACAATAAATAAATATATAAGTATGATATCAGTAAATATATAGTATCTAGTATGTTTGACAGCATGTATATTATCTAGGTAGAGGTTTCCTATGTAATTGTTATTTAAAATATCTAATAGAGAGGTAGACCATATTTGTTTCTCATAGTTCATATTAAGGAAACATAATGTAAATAGTGTAAAAACGTTAATTATTAGCATTACATTGATGTACACAAGTATGTAGCTTACATCTAAATTTTGCATTATTAAAATATATATAGCACAAATGCGTTTTACTGTATAGTTATTAAAATTAATAATAAGTAGAATTAGTAAATACTTGAGTAAAAAATCAACCAGAAATGTCTTTAGTAACATCATTTCCAAAAACCCGAGTGAGGTCGTCTTCAGAACGTATCGCCATAGTGCGTTTGCCGTCACTTTGTTTGGCTAATATTTTTCCACCTTTTGTCCAGGTGTAACGCCAGCCCAAGCGTTCCGCGGCTAGACGGGCGCGGTAAAACAGATGTTTGTTTGTACGCGTGAGCCTCTCGTTGAGGTAGAATCGCGTCGGCGGCGTCTGCAGGCCGAAGTCGGCGGTCGTGGCGCCGCGGCGAGTGCGCGCCTCGCGGAGCAGCTCATCGCGCAGCGCGCGGCGCGCCAGCCGCACCACGATGCGGCGCGGCCGCACGCCGCCCGCCCCCGCTCGCCCGCCCGCACCTGAGTCGTTGCGGTCCTCTGGTTGATCGTGTCTTACGCCCACTCTCTCGGCAAATACGATATCGCGCGTTTCAAGAGTGACCCCTAACTTCCTCGCCACGAGCTCGACGGTATGAATTACATTTTCTCCGCTCCCCTCCGGTAGGTTCGTTATCTCGAGGTCGGACGATAAAAGTTCCTGCTCGCGGTCGTTGAGCTCCGATTTAAGATGTGCCACCGTCTGTTGGAATTTACATTGTAAATCCTCAGAGGCGGCGCCTTCCTGCCGGCTCTCAAGTGCAACGACTCTGCTTTCCAGACTGTCGATCCGTGTACTGCACGTAGTGACAGTCTGGCGAAGATCAGCCACCTCTCGGCGAATCTCACGGAGCTCTTTTTTCAGCTCCTCCTTCATCAGCAGCAACTCATTCCGGATAAGCCTCATTTCGTTACCTAAGTCAGTCTGGGGAGCCAGCAATGTACGTTCCTCAGAATCTTCAAACATTTCTACCTCGCCTGCCGAACTCGGTGTACCCTCTGCGTCTACCTGTTTTAAGGAAGATCTCGAGCTAGCTGTTTTTTTGCAACATTGGCATTTCCATTCCACTTTAGGACAGTGTTTCAGATGTGCACACGCCAGGTGGTATGTATTATTACAAATATTGCACAAAGCGACATCTTTCGTCCCCACATACTTACCGCAAGCGGCACACTTGACCATTGTAGAAGCAGTAAAATAGTACACCCAATAGATGGCGCTAGGTAAGGCCAAATAATGTCAATAAGTTCCTCCAAAAATGATAATAGAGGGCGCTATTTTAAGTTATTTTTTTATTACAGTTTTTCAGCAAGTTGATAGATGAGTAACACTTTCAGTTATTTTCACCAGTTTGAATTATGTATGCCTCACACTGTGGATGTACTAGCTTAAGCTAAAATTGTATATAAGTAAATAATCACTTTTGTTTTTTGGAAATTAAGGTAGATTTAGTTCACTTAGTTTTTAAAGTTTTTTGTTAGCACTTTATTATCTTTAGTTTTTGTATTATCACCGAAATAATAATATTTAATGTAAATCTCACTATATTGTAGCTTTCTACAGTAAATATTCACAAAACAAACACCTATTTTTATTTTAAATGTTGGAGTAAACAAATAACAGGCACTGACAGCTTAACGTACGTGACGTCACTTTTCCAAGTTGAAAGCTGGTGCTCCTTCCAAAGCCGGGACGGCCTCCCGACTCAATTGCGGCCTACAGGCCTATCGTGTTGCTGGACGAGGCGGGGAAGTTGCTGGAGAGGATTCTCGCTACCCGCATCGTCCGGCATTTGAACGAGGTCGGCCCTAATCTGTCGGACGCTCAGTACGGCTTTCGTGCTGGGCGCTCGACCATTGGGGCCATTCTGCGCTTGAGGGCCGCATCGGAGGAGGCCGTCGCCGGTGGAGGAGTAATGTTGGCGATATCGCTCGATATCGCCAACGCCTTCGGGTCTCTGCCATTCAGCTGTATCAACGAGGCGCTCCGGTATCATGGAGTGCCCGCGTACCTGAGGCAGCTAGTGGCAGACTACCTCGAAGGCAGGAGGATCCTGTACGAGGACCGAGAGGGTGAGGTAATCCGCAGGGACGTCTCGTGCGGTGTTCCACAGGGCTCTGTCTTAGGGCCCCTTTTGTGGAACATTGGCTACGACTGGGCCCTGCGGTGTGGCTTCCCCCCCGGGATAGGGGTCATCTGCTATGCGGATGACACCCTCATCACGGCCCGGGGTGGGAATTTTGAGGAGGCGGCGCGCCTGGCCAACCTAGGGATTTCTCGAATGGTCGGGCGCATCGAGGCGCTGGGGCTTAGGGTGGCTCTTTCTAAGACGGAGGCCCTATTATTCCATGGGCCCCGTCGCGGTCCACCTGCTGGCGCCTCGATAGCCGTCGGCTCGGTCCTCGTACAGGTCCGGGCCCAGATGAAGTATCTGGGCCTGGTAGTAGACGGGCGGTGGCTCTTCGACGAGCACTTTCGCATTTTGGCGCCAAAACTCGAGGCTGCGGCGTCCGCACTGGGGAGGCTGTTGCCGAACCTGGGCGGACCCAGTGCCTCGAGTAGACGGTTGTACACGGGGGTGGTGCGGTCAATGGCTTTGTACGGCGCACCCGTGTGGGCGGCGTCCCTGACCGCCCAGAATAGGGTCCGCTTAGGGAGACCCCAGCGGACCATGGCGGTCAGGGCCATACGCGGATACCGCACGGTGTCTGCAGAGGCGGCGTGCGCATTGGCCGGCACACCCCCGTGGGATTTGGATGCGGAAGTGCTCGCCGAAGTGCATCGGCGGGCGGTGGCTGTTCGGGCAGGGGGTTCGGTGCCCCTGCCCGAGGAGCTACGCGCTTGGCGCGGTGAGGCCCACCGGGCAATCATGGCCCGGTGGCAGGGCCGGCTGGAGGCTCCACGGGCAGGTGTTCGAACCGTGGAGGCGCTCCGGCCGGTCCTGGAGGAGTGGGCGGGGCGGCAGCACGGGACCCTTTCCTTCCGGCTGGTGCAGGTCCTCTCCGGGCACGGGTGCTTCGGGAAGTACCTGCACGCGGTCGCTAGGAGGGAACCGAGTCCCGCCTGCCACCACTGCGACTGCGGTGAGGACTCGGCGCAGCACACCCTCCAGCATTGTCCAGCTTGGGAGGGTCAACGTCGAGTTCTCACCGCAGTGGTCGGAAGTGACCTCTCGTTGCCGGCCGTGGTTCTGTCCATGGTCCGGGGCGAGGGGTCGTGGAATGCGGTCGCATCCTTCTGCGAGGACGTCATCTCGCAGAAGAGGCGGCGGAGCGCGTCAGGGAAGAGAGTTCCCTGGCAGACCCGCTCCGTCGCCGGCGAACCGGGCGGCGTCGGCGCGCATATCTGCGCTTGATGCCGCCTTAGGTGGGGCTGCGGGCGGGCGTACGGGGTAATCTGCCCCGCCCGCGGCCTTCCGTGGAGGCGCGGCGCCCTGTGTGTATCCAGGGGCCGCGTAGGTGTGAAATGCCCGGAACGCAACAACATCGCGTCCGGGCATTGCCACTGGGCGGGCCGCCGACGGTATAACGAATTCCGGCGGCCCGTTCGCAAAGGTGGCGAGCGATACACGGCGGGTTTTTTAGTGGGTGCAAACCCCACACTACCTCCATCATCTTCCCCGGATGGTGGGGGTGTTCGTCAGGAATTTTTCAAAAAAAAAAAAAAAGCTTACCAAACGCTGCCCAACCCAACCGAATTCTCCTGTTCACCTCGTCCTCGAAGTTGTTTCTACCTAACTGCAATGACTGCCCGAGGTACACATATTTTTGAACAACTTCGAGAACGGCGCCGTGCACCGCTGTCGGTTTCGGTAGTACATGTTCATTGAACATGACCTTGGTTTTATCCAAGTTCATCCGTAGGCCGATGCGTACAGAGGAGTCAGCCAGGTCATTCAGCATCCGTTGCAGGTCCTGCAGCGTTTCCGCCATGATGACAATGTCATTTGCAAATCGCAAGTGAGAGATGTATTCACCATTGACGTTGATGCCCCGCCCTTTCCAGTGCAGCGTCTTGAACATATCCTCCATTGCATTTGTGAACAGTTTCGGGGAAATAACGTCCCCTTGCCTCACTCCTCGATGCAATGGTATAGGTTTTGTTTGCTGATTCTGGTCTTGTACGGACATGGTGGCGGCTTCGTAGAGACATCTCATCACTTGGATATATCGCCAATCTACTTGGCATCGCTGCAGAGACTCCAGAACGGACCAGATTTCAATCGAGTCAAAGGCCTTCTCATAGTCCAGGAATGCTAGACACAGGGGCTGATTATACTCCTGGGTCTTTTGTATAATCTGCCGCACTGTGTGGATGTGGTCTATGGTGCCATATCCGCTCCGAAATCCAGCCTGTTCCGATGGTTGGAATTCGTCAAGTCTTCGCGCAAGGCGGTTCGTGATGACTCTTGAAAACAGCTTATAGACGTGGCTTAGAAGAGAAATAGGTCGGTAGTTCTTCAGCCGGGTCTTATCTCCTTTTTGAAGAACAAGACGACTACACTTCTACTCCACGCCTCCGGAGTTCTCCCTTCAAACAGGACAGCATTAAAGAGCTTTTGGAGCTCCCTCAGTACGGGTTTACCTCCAGCTTTTAACAGCTCTGTTGTAACGCCATCCTCTCCAGGGGCTTTTCCATTTTCAGCTGTTTAAGAGCCAGCACGATTTCGTCAATGTTGACTTCTGGCCGGTCTTCGGTGTAGTGGCGTATTAGAGTGGCTCTAGGACCCTCATTTTCAGGATCAGGTCGAGATGCATGCGAAGCGTATAACCGGCCATAGAAGCCTTCCACTTCGGAGAGGACTGCCGGCTTCGAAGAAACGACTTCTCCACTTGCTGTGGTCAACTTCGTCAGGTGGCTTCTTCCAAGAGATTGTACGAACACTTTTGACCCCCGGTTCTGCTCGATCGCCCTTTTAATCAAAAGAGTGTTGGAGCACCGAAGGTCGTGTCGTATAGCTTGTTGATCTCTTGGTTTAGAGCGTGCTTTTCCGACGAAGTGACGGGTGGGTTTTCACGTCGTTCCTTCATTAGCCCTAAAGTCTTTTCCAAAAGCTTTGACTTCTTGCTCTTACGCTGAATTTCACAAAATCTCGTACCTTCTTCCCTGAGTATCCGAACCACATTTACGAGCTTCTGGTTTACGTCTGTTGTGGTTTCCATGGCAGCAAATCGGTTATCCAGGTTTGACTGGAACGCTTTGGATCCTATCATGGTTTGGAGCAAAGTAGGTCGAAGCCTGGACCTTATCAGACGGGCACGTTCCGCCTTGAAGTCGATATTCAGAGAGCCTCGGACAAGTCGGTGATCACTACCGGTATTAAACCTGTTGATCACGGTGACGTCTCTGAATATATGCTTTTTGTCCGTCATGATGAAGTCAATTTCGTTTTTTGTCATAGTGTCAGGGCTTTGCCACGTCCACTTCCTTTGGGGCCGTTTCTTGAAAAAGGAGTTCATCAAGAAGAGACCCTCCCGTTCGAGGAAGTTGACTAGCATTTGCCGCCTATGATTTCGGCTTCCAAATTCATGGGATCCTACTACCAATTCGCTGCAATTTTGTACTCCCACTTTAGCGTTGAAGTCCCCCATAACAACGTTGTAGTGGGTCTTAGTGGTGGAGTGGCGGGTCCTCGATATGTCATCGAACATATCCTCCACTTCGTCGTGTGGATGTGCCGAGGTCGGTGCGTACAATTGCACTACCTTGAGGCTATACCTCTCGGTGAGCTTGATAATGAGGTACGCTACCCTGTTCGACACGCTAGACATTTCCACAACGTTGTCAGAAAGGGACTTATTTACCAGAAACCCAACACCACCTTAGGATTTTTGGTCTCCCTCGCGGAAGTACATAAGGTTTATTCAATTGTGCTTATTTTGGTCATAGTAGATTTTAGCTTGCGTCACAGGTATTATTAGTAAAGTAGCTTATCTATTTGTTCTTAGATTTAGCCTTAAAAACGTTATTAATTTTTTTAAAGATATGACCCTGTGGTAAAATAACAACTTGTTAATTTCATCCTGATTATCATCAAAACATGATTTATTGTATATATAAAAGTAGGATAAATTACTTCCAGAATGCATAAAATACATAAACCAGCGACTTGTAGATATTTAGTTACTGCAAAAGCAATGAATTTGGCTGCAGACGAAGTACCTACATACTTAAAATAAAATCTTTATTTATTCTTGACGCTACGTAGGTAAGCTACGTTTTCAAAGAAAAAGTTTTTACCGACGCGGAATACTTTTACTGGTCGATAACTTATTATATCTCTTTAAAATTAAAATGATTACGTAAGGCTCATAAAAATCTTGTCTTCAATTATATAAACTCGGTCCAGTGACTACGGTCGAAGCGTCGGGCAATAAACAAAGGTGTTAAGCCTTAAAATAAAATATTTACGTGATTAAGATCCGTAGCTTATAAAATTCTATAAAAAATATAAACTCGGATGTAGATGTAGCGATTCTATGGACAACCCCTGATAGTTTACACATTCCATCTAACCCCTCAGTTAGTGTTCAGGATGTCGCGATGATATCGTTTAGAATTTATAAAGAAGTCCTATTAGAGGCAGCACTCAAAAATATTAAATATTGATCATGACTTAAAAGGTTGGCTTACAAGTAAATTATTTATTTTGTTATGCTATTAACTTTATTTTTATTAACATTGTTACAACTATCCCATTACGTTGTTACAACCAACCCTAGGGGTAGAGATGATTGTAACAATTTCCACTTTAGTAAATTTAGTCGTTTTTCTCAAAATTTGAAATACTAGTTGTATTTATGCTAATGTTATTAGATAGCTGAAAGACCAATCGCTCATGCAAACTGATTAGAATTTTGATATTCAAAAAGTTTTGTGAAATATTACGTCACAATTGAAAATTATTACGTTCATCCCTGGTCTCCCCTACCTATGACTTATCATCCTAGTACTAGGTACCAGAATTATTGGTAACTTAGGTATTCACTATAATTAGAGTAACTTAGGTATTCACTATAATTAGAGTTGTAAAAAATCGTAATATCATTGTAATTTTTTAAAATAAGTTTTCCGACCGACTAGTATGCGATTTGAGCTAAGTGATCGGCGACTACACGCAGTTTACAAATATGGCCGACTATTCGGCTTTACTATACCGTTTTCTTTTAACAAAAGCTACCCTTTTCTATAATACCTACATTAGTAGATAGCTTTATTACTAGTATAGTATTCTAAAATAACTAAATATTCAACGGCTCAGACGGATTATAGGTATTTGCAAAACAATTAAAGTTTAACAACGACAGTTACGAAAATACGCTTTGCTGTAATACACACTATAAAGTCAAGTATTTCATTGTCGTCTAATTTACTCTACATATATAAATTTATCTCAATAAATTAAACGTGGGTGACAGCTTGACTATTCTATTAAGTTATAATAAGAGAGCGATTCAAGTTACTAGAAGGCTTGTAATTTGTTCACGGTGTCTGCTGCAGGCGCGGATACAAAGGGGATGCAATAAGGGCAATTACCCCCCCCCCCCCCCAGATTCGACTGAATGACCTTTTTATTTGGGAAATTTGAGAATTTTGAATTGGAGGTGGGTGGTGTACCGGTGTTGAATCAAATGCCCTCCCTCCCGTCATGCTAGCGACTCACACTTGACCGGTTGAGTCAAATGTTGCCCCTCCCCAGAATAAGTTTAGCACCTGTTACCGCACTTGGGCCCCTAAACGGATTAGAGTTTACGCTAGTCGAATAGAATGACGTCATTCTACCAGAAATTTACGTTACGAATCCACCCTGATAAGGGATTTGGCAGAGTTCATCTCACCAGAATGAATCCTAAAGGTAGCGGGTACTTAGCTTCGATACAAAGCTTTATTGAAATACTTATGCACTAGACTAAAATTACGGTCAAAACCACTTACCCAAGCTCGCAGGCTGGTGTCCTGACACAAAGGTTACTGAATATCCTACCTAAACTCTTAGAGGCCTCATAGAGATAAGCAAAATATACTTCACCCTTAATCTTGCTCTGCAGGGCTGATTATTTTAAAAATCACTTGATGTCAATATAGTTCACTTCTATGCCAATTATCTAGATATTTCACTGTTTAGAGCCCACAGGTGCGCGGGCTCACGTGGACCACACCAAATCACGCGATCACAATAAGTACACAAAGGTACTTCAAAATCCAAATGCCTGGGGGGACGGTGATCCCTAAAGCGTCACCCAAGAGCCAGGCTTATCAAATTATCATATAAATCAATTACAACGAGCCCAATGACGTCATTCTATTCGATTAGCGTAAACTCTAATCGAATAGGTAGTCTAGTCTGCTGTGTGTACCTTGACACGTCGGAGAACTATCAATTTCATTTTCTTTAAACCTAAACTTCGTTAGCTGTTGAATTTGTACTATATATATATATGTAAAAGGATACCATGAGTAGGTACCGTGACTGAGTAATACCTAGGTATAATATAATAGTCAACGCACAGTTCCGTTCAAACTTTTTTTTTTAAGACGCTAAGAATAAAACTAAGGATTTTTGTAAATCTCTGGAGGTGAAAGCTATATTATCTATATCCTTGAATTGTTAAAAATAAATTAAATTGAAATTAAGATATTACCTATATCCTTTCTTAGTGATTGCTTAGATTACCTACAAAAGAAACTTCTATAGAAAATGACAAGGTTTTTGCAAGACTTACGAGTATCTATCATTCATTACGCAAAGCGCGACTCCTTAAAACGTTATCTAGCTTGCTAACTGTTTTTCATAATAATTGAGAACGAAACTTCATTTTATAGATATCATTATCACAAATACACAAGCAGTGGTGGAGCCATAGAAGGGAAGCTGGGAGGCAGAGCTTGTGACGTTACATATCTACACTAATATTATAAAGTTGAAGAGTTTGATTGTTTGTGTGTTTGAACGCGGTAATCTCAGGAACTTTTGGTCTGAATTGAAAAAATATTTTTCTGTTGAGTAGCCCATTTATCGAAGAAGGCTTTGACTATATAACATCACGCTACGATCAATAGGAGCGGAGCAGCAATGAAAAATATTGCAAAAACGGGGAAATTTGACGCATACGAAGTTGCGCGGGTCAGCTAGTATATAATAAAACAAACAAATTGTCATTGGAGGGATTTATTGATTAATATTGGAGTACAGCTGCTTATAAGTAAACAAGTTCCCAATGTTAACCATTAAGCCGCGACCTGCCAGCCACGATCACCTGCCTGGTCGGAGTATCCTCCCTTTCTTTTGGAAGGACGTAACACCTCGCCACCTACACTGTTTAAATAAAAACTACACTCAAGCCTCTTCAAACCAAAATTCTGATGGCTCAGCAGGGTGATACCCTCTCTCAAACGAAAATCCTTGTACTCAGATTCTCCCATTTCCATGTCGTTTGTCACAAGAGAGATAGGTGCCTAATTATCCAACTAGTGCTAAAAGGTCTACATGCATCGAATCCCTGGTTTAACAGGAAGGGCTAAATGTTGCTACTACCATTTGTTTCTAATTTTTACTACTTACAAGATACAGTAAGTAAAATTATTATATTAGTATAGCTATGCGTGTTTAAGATCAATCCAGTGAATGGCCATTCAACTATGCGTTTCAAATGAGAACTCCCAAGTCGGGTAAAGTACGTATGTGTATGGTAATGGAACGGACGTAATATTTATTTTCTTTGAACTATGTACCTAACATTTTTCTTTAATAAAATTTTATTAGTATTCTTTAATATTTAATAAACACGAAATAAGTAAATAGGCAAAATATAAGAATATTCTTCACTTTTGTGGTCTTTCAGTCAGCAGTGATATTTTTTAAACTAAAACATATCTATAATAATAATTAATAGTAAAATACAGTGCATAATTAAAGCTGTAGGTACTTCTGTCTAATTGTAATAACACCTTTTACGAATCGTTTTATTGCTGACCTTACGTCATATAATGAAGTTGCAGTCGTAATGTGAAACAAAATGTCATCATGACAGTTATCAACTCATTTGAAACGCATAGTATTCTATATCCATTATTAAAAACGAATTTTCTGTTTAATAATAGGTAATTAATATAAGTAGCGTATCATGTGGAGGCTAAATTCGACTTTAGCAGACATGTCTCGGTGCCGGAGTTGGTAATGGCTCAGGGCCCGGTACCCCTAAGGCCGCGGATTTAAGTCCCACCTGGGACGAATTTTTCCTCCATACATTTAAATTAGCATAAAAATGCTTTAAAAATTACAAAAAGTAATTGTACGTTTAATGTTTATGCGATTTCGGTAACTACCCAATTGCAGTAGAGACTGGCCTGTTGGTCTAGTGGTTAGTGACTCTGCTTAACCGAAAGTCGTGAGTTCGATCCCCACCCCGGATAAATCTTTGTGGGATGAGCACGATGGTTTATTCTGTTATGGGTGTGATTTATATATAATATGTATGTATTTCGAAATATATAAGTATGTTTATCAGTTATCTGGTTGCCATAGTACAAGCTCTGCTTAGTTTGAGATCAGATGACCACGTGTGAATTGTCCCAAGATAATTATTTATATTTATAGCGATTTAACATTTTTCAAAGTCAAAGTCAAAATACTTTATTCATTTAGGTTACAAATGCAACGCTTATGAATGTCAGACAAAATTTGGAATAGAATGATTCTACATTTAATGCCAAGTTCGCAAGAGTAAAGCCGTGAGAAAAGAACTTGGCAATAAAAACTCATGGCCACTTTTTTAAATGTCATTTTTTACAATAGATTTGTGTATATACAGTAAAGCCAGGTGCTGCAACCATTACACCATGAAACTCATTGCATTCATTCTTATACTCGGGTAAAGCGTACAATGTACAGCATCAATAACGAAAACTACGACAGTGTGGCGTGGTCATTCCTGTGGTGAAAACCAAACAATTAGCAAAGTTTCCCGTTTTCCTATTACGCGGTACAGACAGACAGTAGTCGATACAGTTACAATGTATGACTATTACGGCTGTTATAGTGAAACTCGGACTCATAGTACGAACCCTGACTCACCGGCCGGCGGGCACTCTGCACACAAAATTCGGCCCTCTCCGTGTCTGACTTAATTAAACCAAGTTCCGATTAAATTAGTTTTTGGAAAACAATCACCAGATAATTGTGCTGCAGGTGAACTTTGTACAATGTGAAAATGATAAACTTAATTGTTTGATGTGGTCATATTGTGAATTGGTACCTACTTTGTTTTTTCAACATTTAGATTCAGTGTAGGTACTCTTAACTTGAGTCAATGTAAACCTTTATCTTATATTAGAGTACGATCTACTAAAATGCACGAAATATATTAACTATACTAGACAATTTGTTAAAGCACAATCACTACTTATTATAAAACAAAGTCGCTTTCTCTGTCCATATATCCCTATCTACCTATGCTTAAATCTTTAAAACTACGCAACGGATTTTGATGCGGTTTTTTTAATAGATAGAGTGATTGAAGAGGAAGGTTTATATGTATAATAACATCCATATATTTTATACCCGTGCGAAGCCGGAGCGGGCCGCTAGTGTACGTAATAAATGCAATTTTGTTTTTGCTTGTAGTTTAGACCGCGTAAATGTGGGACATCCCACATTAAGCGAAATCCACAAAAAGCGTAAGGTTGCCCACATTAAGCGAAAATTTGAAATATCCTTTTACTCTATATCTCATTTCTGGACATAAAGTGATAACCTATATTAAAAGACTAGCTGTCCCGCGCAACTTCGTCAGCGTAAATTTTCCCCGTTTTTGCAAAATTTCTCATTGCTGCTCCGCGTCTATTGGTTCTAGCGTGATGTTATATAGCTATAGCCTTTCTCGATAAATGGGCTATCCAACAGTGAAAGAATTTTTAAATTCGGACCAGTAGTTCAAGAGATTACCGTGTTCAAACAAATAAACTCTTCAGCTTTATAAAATTAGTATAGATTGCCTACACAATAAAAATACTTCCACTGTATTTATTTAAATCAATTGAGATAGATAACTGAAATCATATAACGTTTAAAATATTTAACATTGAAGACTTTGTTTAACTGCACTCAAGTTTGAGTTACTTTGATTGAAAAAACCCTCCAAATGACGACAATATAGGGGCGAAGCAAATTTTATGAGAGACGGTCGAAAAAGCTCGCATTTCGATGTAAATGGTATTCCACCTCGGGTATCAGTAGACGGGATTGAAACAACTGCTTTGAACAGACGACAGATTAGATTTTTTGTTCCAGAAAATTCTACTTTAGTATAAGAGGAAGCTTGGGTCGTTTTTTCTCTTCAGTTTTGATTCGAAGGGTAGTGGATGATATTATTTGGTTAGGATAAGTGGGTAGATCTAGTAGGATCAATACAATGTACAATAAACTGTGTTATTATTACAAGATTTTATGTAACTTGCCTTGTGTGTATATTAGTTTGTTTGTATAAATGAAAAATGGATAACGGATTGCACTCCGGGAGTGCCGGCAGAACTGAAAACTTGAACATTAATGTTGTGCATTTTTGAAAATTTTGGAATGGTTAGGGAATAATTTCACACGAATTGCTTTATTTATCAGTATAAATACATTTTTACAAAAAAATAAAAACCGACTTCCAAAATAAATATAAGTAACTAAAAAGCAAAAAAATAATATAAGTAGGTACAACAACAAAAAATAATTAAACATTTTGATACATAACTACATTTCCTGGCACCCAGGAAATAACTTCAAAATGTTTAATTATTTTAAATATGATTCAATGTGGTTTAATAAGATGTAATACAAAACAAAACTACAAAGTAAAAAATAAATAAATTCATACATACATACATATCAACCCATATGATGGCCCACTGCTGGGCACGGGTCTCCCCAGTAGAACCTACTGGTATGTAGATCCTGGGGGTAATTGCCATAATCGCCACGCATGGCGAGCGGGTTGGCGATCGCAGTAAGGCTTTAAGTACGCAGAGGACGCTGCTGCCCGTCCTCCGGAGTGAAATCCCTTAGTCGCCTTGACGACACCCACGGGAAGAGATGGGGTGGTACTATTCTTAAGCCGGCACCACACGGCACAAAAAATAAATTCAAATATTTTTAAAAACAACCTTTTATTTAAATGCCCTAAAAGGAAGAAAAAACAAACCCATCAATTTGTTACATTGTTACATATATACCTAGTCTGGCCATAAATACTGTTACAATTAAAAATAAGAAAGATATTACATTTGAATTTGGAATCTGTCATTTTTATACGATTGTTCATTGTATTTTCTAATTTTGGCGCCAATACATTGTACAATATTTTGCTATATTAAAATGGAGTGGGGTGATAAAGAAAACCGAATCGCTGTGATTGCATTACACAAAGTTGGTATGGAGCCGAATGTAATTTTTAAAACTCTCCATACGCTTGGTATTAGTCAAATGTTTGTGTACCGCGCTATTAATAGGTACAATGAGACCTTCTCTGTTTGTGACAGAAAAAGATCTGGCCGTCCACGGAGTGTTCGTACGAAAATGGTGGTCAAAGCAGTAAGGGAAAGAATTCGAAGAAATCCTGTCCGAAAGCAAAAGATTTTATCTCGGGAGATGAAGATAGCACCCAGAACCATGTCACGCATTTTAAAAGATGACTTAGGACTTGCAGCCTATAAGAGACGCACTGGTCATTTTTTAACTGATAATTTAAAAAAGAATAGGGTGGTAAAATCGAAGCAACTACTGAAGCGGTACGCAAAGGGAGGTCACAGAAAATTTTTGTTTACGGATGAGAAAATCTTTACAGTTGAGCAACATTTTAACAAACAAAATGACCGTATTTATGCTCAAAGCTCTAAGGAAGCTTCCCAATTAGTCGACAGAGTGCAACGTGGGCATTATCCGACTTCAGTGATGGTTTGGTGGGGTGTTAGCTATGAAGGAGTGACTGAGCCATATTTTTGTGAAAAAGGTATCAAAACATCGGCACAAGTGTATCAAGATACCATTCTTGAGAAGGTAGTTAAACCCCTTAACAACACCATGTTCAATAACCAAGTATGGTCCTTCCAACAAGACTCAGCGCCGGGTCATAAAGCTCGGTCCACGCAGTCTTGGTTGGAAGTGAACGTTTCGGACTTCATCAGAGCTGAAGACTGGCCGTCGTCTAGTCCCGATCTTAATCCGCTGGATTATGATTTATGGTCAGTTTTAGAGAGTATGGCTTGCTCTAAACGCCATGATAATTTGGAGTCCCTAAAACAATCCATACGATTGGCAGTGAAGAATGTTCCCATGGAAAGAGTGCGTGCTTCTATTGATAACTGGCCTCAACGTTTAAAGGACTGTGTTGCAGCCAATGGAGACCACTTCGAATAAGCTTTTTATATTTTGAATTGTTTTTTATTTATGTATTAAACTAACACACTGTAAAAGTAATAAATATTATTTGCAATAAAAAAAAATGTTTTTTCTTCGTAACAATATTTATGGCTAGACTAGGTATACTAGGAATGTTACACAGGTAGTTTTATCTGAACCGACGACTTCGGTTCAGATAAAACAGTCGGAGTTTTATAATTTAGTTTGTCGGAATCGGAGTCGAAGTCCGGAGGTGGTGAGTAAACAAATATGTTAAGAGAATAAGACAAAATCAACGGAAGTAATAACGGAATTCTTTGTACTATACAAAGAAATCCAAGTGATTTTTTACTGAATAGATTTTACACATTAGCATGTAGCAGCAGTCGCCCCAAGTCGAGGAAGCCCACGCCTCTGTTAGCTTAGGTAGGACCTCCTACTAAAATCTCCGATTTAAAAGTGTCGGAGCCGAAGTCGGAGTCAGCGGTGTAAAATCTATCGGAAGTATCTTTCGGAGTCGGAGTCGAAGCTCTGTAACATCCCTGATATATACCATTTATATTACACTAGCTGTCCCGCGCAACTTCGTCTGCGTAAATTTTCTCCGTTTTTGCAACATTTCTCATTGCTGCTTCGCTCCCTTTGGACGTAGCGTGATGTTATATAGCCTATAGCCTTCCTTGATAAATGGGCTATCCAACAGTGAAATAATTTTTCAATTCAGATCAGTAGTTCCTGAGATTACCGCGTTCAAACAAACAAACAAACTCTTTAGTTTTATAATATTAATATACCTAGATAAAAGCTTCTCACGAGATTTTTCTAATGCTCACATTATACAAAATGCAGTACCTATAATACCATATTATGGTAGTACTGTCGATCAGGCATTGAGTAGAAGAATCGACCTAGCCAAACTTTTTAAAAACTGTTTTTAACTGTCAATGATTTCCTCCCAATTGTATTCTATTTCTTGATTTCATAGTTTGGTTATTTTTAACAGGCAGTAAGAATTTAGTCCCTTATAATGTATTCCTTCTTATTTTATTCAACCTTTGATGTAATTATATCTAGGTAATACTAAAAATACGAAATAGTACTTACTAAATAGTTATGATTCTAGTAAGATCAGTTCGCTGTTGTTGGTAGTTAAGGAAGGGTAATTTACCGTAGGTATCCTTTAGTTAGTATGGATTTACTGATACATAAAAGAAACCATTCCACGTTAAACCGTTCAATTGTCAGAACCTTGATACAAAAAAGTCAATAAACACTTCGCAGATTTTCAATGGAGGCTTCGGAGGGCTCTATGAGGTTGTATTTCAGCCGCACCATTCCGCAAGACAAGTGGCCGAGTGGCCACGCTGTGGAATTGGATGTGTCCATCGTTATTTATGGGGGCACGATCTGTTCTATTCAATTGCGTATTGTACAGCCGTACCAAAAATAACAGTGATATGCTTTCGATGCCGTCTCACTGGATGTTTCGTTTAAGAATGACATTGTACATTTTCAAGTCTTGCCAAAACTGTGCCATAAAATCGGGCATGTGCATGTCGGGCCACGCACAATGTAGGGTTCCATAGTCCCCCCTCCATCCGAATAATGTGGCTTACAACGTTATATCTACGCATTTAAAGCGACGGTAGCCTAATGGATAAGGCATCTCGCAATCGTGTCGATCGCGGATTCGAATCCTACCCATATACTACCGACGTGAACCCACTCCTAACACAAACCATTGAGCTTAGCTGGAGGGGTTAGCAGGATTGCTAGTAATGTGGAACCACAATCCCACATTGCTAGTTATATTTTTCTTTAAAAAAATAATCTATAGAAGTAACAAAATTTTGTCACAAATTCCATTGAAAAATATTATAATGTTGTATCTAAGTATGAAACAAAACAGAAAACCCACTTCTTAAGCCACATTTTTCGCATATGGAGGGGGGGGGGGGGGGACTACGGAACCCTACAAAGAGCGTGGCCCAACATGCACTTGCCCGGTTTTATGTCACTTCCAGCGATTCTATATATAGTCTGTATAAAAATAAAGCGTAAATAATATAGAAAGGGAAGGACAGAAAAAATACATAGGTACAGCGAAGACCCTGTGGGGTTTGTAACGTTTTTATTTTTGCATCGCTACATACGTACATTTGTTTCCCTTTCTTGTTGCGGTGTAAAAATATGGTAAAAATACTTCCTAGGTACTAATATTATAAAGCCGAATGTTTGTGAGTGCGGATGTGTAGATATGTGTATGTTTGTTCTTCTTTCACGCAAAAACTACTGAATGGATTTTATTGAAACTTTACAATAATTTAGCTTATACATCAGAATAACACATAGGCTATAATTTATAAAGAAATTGTGTAAATTTTCCAAAATATAACGATAAGTATCAAGTAAGTAGGAAAAAAATCTGCAATCGGCGACATGTTTTGGCGTGCGCCGCCATAGTCTACTTTTAACCCGATATTCCCACGGGATGTAGACTTACGCGGGTGAAACCGCGGGGCGCAGCTAGTACATAATAAAATGGAAAGTTACAAAACGAGTTCATTCAAAGACGATTCTAAAGATAATTTATAGTATTGTAAAATGCCAAAACAAAATGGAGTAATTTTAAACTTACACGTTGCGTAATGCAACGTGTAAGTTTCAGTTTCAAATACAATTTGACACGGGAATAAACGCGTTTAACCTAGGTAAAGTATCGTCAAGAAACGTCAAGTATAAGGTAAATAATAAACTGTACCTAGGTTAAACGCGTTTATTACCGTGTCAAATTGTATTTAAAATGAAGTAATGTCTAATCCAGCTATACTCTAAGTGTGTTCCGCGGAACCCTAGGGTTCCGTGATACCTCTGTCGGGGTTCCGCAAGAATTTAGAAATAAAAAAATCAAAACACCTCTCTCTGGTCGCTCCGCGGCTGTGCGGACTCCGCGGCCGCGCGGAGACAAAACGCTATGAATGTTATTTATTTATTTATTTGTATTTGTATAAGCTTGTGTTACATTAGCTGGTACAATATCTTATAAGTTTGGTCTCAACAATTTTATACTTGTACAACGCGTTCGCTCTAAGTTTGCCGGTCTGTGGAATGCGCGTACCCTCCCCCACGTCACAACAAAACTTATAATGTGTCATAGTTTTACCCAAATATCTACCGTACACAATTTTTATTGTTACAATTAAATAAAAAATTTCGAACGTCATACACTCATACCTATCGCCAGCGGCAAACTTAAAACGAGCGGGTAGTATACTTGTAAGCGCTCAGTCTCTTTGATAAAAGCCGCCTCTGAATTAGACGCTATAGTTGTCAACAAGCGACTTTCGTCTCTAACTTCAAAGGATAAAGTCGATATTGTTTACAACGCTATTTTTAAATTTCTGTTTTTATTTTTGCTTTTTGTTTATCAAAGGTGCCGACTCGAGTATTTTCGAGAATATTTGAGATCGAGTCTAGGACTAAGTATAAAAGCGGCGATCGCGCGTTGGCGTCGTCAGTTGATGATTAGCGTTCGGAGCGATAAGTTACTACCTACTTACAAGCTCGCTAGCGAGAAACTAGTGTTCATTGTTTTACTGCCTGCTGTATTCTGTTGTCTCAGTTTTATACATTTCTTCCCTGTAGGTTCTAAATTTAGTCTCTTATACGCAGTAACGATTGTGCATTATTTAAACCCCACTATCCTGACTTGTAACATTATAAATAAAGAAGAATGGAACGTTGGCTTAAAGGTGTTAAACGTGTTCCAACAACATCTTCTAATGACGCTGAATGTTCAAAAGCAATGCGCGCGGAGAATTTAGCAATCACCGATCCAGAAGATGATGCCACGAGTGCCACGACGTCAAGCTCGACGGTTTCAAAGACGAAAAAAAGGAAGTATGATGAATCTTATATCAGTTTCGGATTTGTTGATTCCAACGGCTCACCTCTCTGCATGCTCTGTAGTAAACTGCTTCCTAATAGTTCCATGGCACCTGCCAAATTGCGTCGACATTTAGAAACCGTACACCCCGACACTAAAGACAAGAATAAAGAATTTTTTGTTCGCAAAAAAGATCAGTTATTAGAAAGTCAAAAAAATATGATGCATGTAACACAAACTACCAACGAAAAGGCCACGGAGGCATCATATTTAGTTAGCTATCGCATTGCACAAGCAGGTGAAGCGCACACTATCGCTGAGAAATTAATAAAACCATGTGTATTAGACATAACAAAATGTATGCTTGATGAAAAATCTGCAAAGCATCTTTCTACTGTTCCGCTATCAAACGATACTGTTTCACGACGAATCCATGATCTGGCAAGCTACGTCAAACAAGAACTAGTTACACGTCTACAAAATACACGATTCGCTTTGCAAATGGACGAGTCGACTGATGTCGCTGGTTTGGCTATCCTGCTGGTTATTGTGAGATATCCATATAAAAGTTCTTTTGAAGAAGACATGCTTATGTGTTCATCGCTGCTTACAAACACTACCGGGGAAGAAATTTTTAATAAAATAAATATATTTTTTGAAGAACATAATCTCAGTTGGAACAATTGCATTGACATTTGTACAGATGGGGCCAAGGCGATGACAGGTAAAACAGCAGGAGCAGTGTCACGAATGAAAAATAAAGCGCCTAATTGTAGTTCCAGTCATTGTATTCTGCATAGACAAGCACTTGCGATGAAGCAAATGCCGTCTAATCTAAAATTAGTTATGGATGAAGCGGTAAAAATAATTAATTTTATCAAATCACGACCACTACAATCCCGATTGTTCTCATTATTGTGTGAAGATTATGGCAGCAAACATAAAACACTGCTGCTCCATACAGAAGTGCGATGGCTGTCTCGGGGAAAAACTTTAACAAGGCTATTTGAACTTAGAGCCGAGTTACAAATGTTTCTTTCAGCAGATACTTCTTTTAATTTGAAGGACCGTTTGTATGATAAAACTTGGTTGTTCCGATTGTCTTTTATGGCGGATATCTTTCAAAAACTTAACGAATTAAATTTATCGTTGCAAGGTAAACAGACAACAGTGTTTCAGGCCTATAATAAAATAACTGCTTTTAAAAGAAAATTAGATTTTTGGATCATTTGCATTGGTAAGAAAGAAATAGAAAGTTTTACGTTACTCAGTGAGTTTGTTAGCGAAAACGACTCAGAAATGTTTGAAGATAATGTGTTTGAAGAATTGGTCCAATATCTCAGTTCGATGCGCGCATCTTTTGAAAAGTATTTTCCCGAAGAACACAATACAAAAATTAAAGTGAACTCCTGGATTCATAATCCTTTTTTACCCAACTTGGAAAAGCCTGAAAACATGTCAAATGAGATATATGAATCTCTTTTAGAAATGTCATCAGACACAAGTATGGAGTCATTGTTCAAAACGACGCCTCTTAATGATTTTTGGTGCAGAATCCAAGATGAATATGCAATGCTTGGCCAAATGGCTCTGGATATTCTTCTCCCGTTCCCAACTACATATTTGTGCGAAACAGGATTCTCTACCTACGCAGCCACGAAAACAAAATATCGCAATAGACTGGACGCCGAAGCTGATATGAGACTCCAACTTTCTTCCATCAAACCTGATATCAAGCAATTGATGAAAAATAAAAAACAGTTTCATACCTCCCACTAGTTAGATTTTTTCTTTTTTAATGTTTTCTATTATTGTCCTTACCAAGTGGTGAAGTAAATAATAATTAGTAACTGATACATTGTACTTTTATTATGCTGATTAATAAAGAATACACTTATAAAAATAATTGTTTTATTGTAGGGTTCCATCAAGTATTTTGCTTCCCAAAAGGGTTCCGTCATTTAAAAAGTTTGAGAACCACTGAGTCTAATCCATTCACGCAATCCAAAATGAGCTAGAAAATGCCATAAAAGTTTTGAATTTGAAGTCGAGTAAACAATGAATGAAAGCATCGCTTTAAAGTAATTACAAAGTGAGACCCCACGTGTTTGAGTCCCGGTTACTGCGCAATAAACAGGATTGGTGAGATTTGCTCAGTTTTATACACATTTTTGGAGATCCCTTTTGAAGGCTTTGTTGTACAGAATTGTTAGTACAAGCAAAGAAAGCAAAAATCTGTATTTTTGTTTGAGACTGACTCAGCAGTATAAAATTGCGACAAGTAATCGTTAGTTCATAATACAGACAGTCAGATTCAGATTTAGAATTGATTTAAGGCAATATTTGACTCAATCGGCCAAGTGTGAGTCCACTCGCATGACGGAGAGGGGGTGGCATTTGATTCAACAGGGGGCACCAGTCGTCGAAGAGGAGGCAATCCAGTGTCAAAATTATCATATTCCCCAAAGAAAGGTGAGTCACTTTGAGTGATTTGTTTCATCGTTTCAGAGCCACTGCTCAAAATCGATTAAAGAAAACCTCGCGAGCTGATTAGTATTTGATTTTTTGGTTCTAGCTAACAAATAGAGCACTTATCTCCAATGTGGTCGCTTTGTAGATTACGGCCAAGAGTCCCTGCAGTGTGGACTTTGAAATAGCGATTGAGTTTTGGTTTCAAACCAATTTATTATATTTTCTGATGATCAATACTACTTCTAACATTTAGACCACTTCTTTAAAAGCTCATTTCGATAACATTCCTTCCATCTCGTCACATACATTACGCGCCAGTGTGCAGATGTCGTTAGTGTTGTGTGTCGAAGTACCGATGTTTCCGTAATAGTGAGTGATAAAAATCAAGCGAGGGTAGTTTCCGAAACCTGCGCTTCTCGGAGGCGACGATGAGCTGAATCAGTCTACCCGTGACCACGGCCGTTGCAATACGGTCGAAACGTCTAATAAACAAAGGTTTAAAATAAAATATTTACGCGATTAAGACCCGTAGCTTATAAAATTCTATAAGAATTTATTGTTTTATACAATAGATAGGTTTATATTACACAGGGAGTCATACAGTATTGTTTATGAAGCCATCAGCTCGTAGTTGGGTCCAAGATAGCTACACAATAACTTAAGTAACAATCGTAACTTCGAAGCGTCGTATTAAGTGATACCCCAATTAACTCTCGCAAATAGGGGACTCAATAAATTGACACTTAATGTTAGCCTCACAGTTCATTGACTGTGGAGATACCTACTTATTTGATTTGGGGATAATGAAGAACTTATCTTGATTATGTCCAAGACGAAGACCATAAGTGGTGCCCCCGAATCATTGTATCGGAAAACTTGACTACTAAGTGGCTACCGACTAGAAATAATAATATCTTGGGACAACTCACACAACGTCATCTGATTCCAAACTAAGCAGAGCTTGTACTATGGCAACCAGACAACTGATAAATATATTATATATTTCTAAATACGTACATATTATAGATAAATAACATCCAGACACAGTATAAACTATCGTGCTCATCACACAAAGTTTTATCCTGGGTGGGAATCAAATCCACGATCTCTTGCGTAGCAGTCGGACACACTCCCACCGCACCACAAAGGCAGTTAAAGAAATAGAACATAATAAACGAGGCAAATCCCATGGTTATTTTTTAATATTGTCTAGTTTCTCTGCATTTAATTTCCATAGATACATGAATTAAAACCAGTAAAAAAAAAGTTTTTTCTAGTTTGATTTTTTATACATATGATAAATAATGGGCTCACTTGGTAATCGCCTCTCTCTTTCTCCATGAAAGCCTTCATGCTGTAGAAATGGAACCCAACATTTACGATTCGACGTTACGAACATTTACTGCCTCTGTGGCGCGGTGGTAGAGTGTCCGACTGCTACGCAAGAGGCCGTGGGTTCGATTCCCACACGGGACACCACTTTGTGTGATCTACGAATTGTTGTTCCGAGTCTGAGTGTACTTTGTGTCCGTGACTTGTATGTTGTAAAGTCCCTCGCGACACAGGGCTTGTACCCTACTGCGGGAGTCGTCTTTTTTTTAAATAAAAAAAAAAGGTATTTAGTCGTTTATCAAGTTTGGTACAACAATAAATTTATATAAGCGTGAGTTTGGCAAAGTTATTATTGAGTTTTTAGGGTATCAAGTTTCGATCGAGGGCATACGACCTCTTGACCACAAGGTCAAAGTCATAGCAGAGTACCCTCGGGCGGAAAACATCGAGTAACTACGGCAATTCATGGGTCTTGCTATAAACTACTTATTTAGAAAATATTTATCGCATGTGTTTATTTGGCTTTCCAAGTGAATAGTAAAAAAAATAATGTAAAAAGAAAATTCTTTTTGTAGGTATACATCATAGTATGCCAATCCACAATATTTGAAACACACATATGCATTTTGGAAATTGAAAAACATTTTATAATTTATTCAATATTTTCTCCAGAGCACGGCATAATGGTTCACGAATGAAGACAGAAAGTGCTTCTTCGGGCTGTCTTGTGTCCATTAAACATTTTTTGCTATTACTGTTGTGAGTTTCACTTCTGTAGATACGGAACCCTATGATTATACAAACTCTACTTGCCCACTTTTGTGATCCGGCGCCGTTTTTACTGAAGGTTTTATTTAAATCCATAATTTAAATGCAGATGAGAACTGGTCCGAGATGACTGTCGAAACTCCACGAATTAGGATAATTTCTGCATAAATAGTAGGTATTACACTTTATATCTAGATGAAGCATGGTCATTTCTTCTTATGTCACATGCATTGATGACGCAGTTGATGCAGATGATAAAAGGGTCTGGAAAATAAATGTTGATAAAATTTCGCGATTTGTACACATTATGAAAATATATATATTACGGGTTTTAATCGCGTGAATAATTTAAGATGTAATACCTTGTTTATTGCCAGACGTTTCGACCGTATTGCAACAGCCGTGGTCACGGGTAGACTAGTTCAGCTCAGCGTCGCCTCCGTGAAGCGCGGGTTTCGGAAACTACCCTCGCTTGATTTTTATCACTCACTATTACGGAACCGTCGGTACTTCGACACACAACACTAAGGACATCTGCACACTGGCGTGTAATGTTTGTTCGGCGGTGTATACACTTGCTGATCACGGGATTCCACGATGTTGACAAACGGTATCCATCTTCACGGTTGAAATTGACATGTTTTGGCGACGCTGAGCTGAACTAGTCTACCCGTGACCACGGCCGTTGCATTACGGTCGAAACGTCGGGCAATAAACAAGGTATTTTACCTTAAATTATTCACGCGATTAAGACCCGTAATATATATATTTTCATGGTCTGTAAAATGTCTAGTCAAGCTTGCTGTTTTTAAAAAAGTCTTAGAAGGCAAAGGTCTGTAGATACATTCAGCTGTTTTGCTGTTACTTTCTCAATCACAATCCAATCACTAAGTTAAGGCATATTATCGTTATCATAGCTTATGTGAAGTTTCTTTAATTTGGATTTTATTAGGTACTGAAATAGCCAACGAGTTTAGTTTTTGTTGATGACTTTTCGTTTCCTCGCACCCAAGACAGATACGAATAGTTATATCTAATGCGGTAAACATGTAAGTTATGTCACCTTCATGCAAGGTTCCACTAACTATGTCTGTTAACACCAACTCAGCGATACTTACACGAACTATTTGCCAACTCATATTGATATAACGTACTTAATTTACTGTTATGTACTTAGATGGTTGATATTAATGTGTGTTGACAAGTTAACACTGTTTTCTGACTCCATAACCTCTAAAACTTTGTAACAACACAGTTTACTTATGTACTTTATGAGTCTTTGAGGGCTGCGTGAGATAGTGGGACGATTATCCGTATTAAAAAAAAACAAACAACGGCTGGCACTCCAGGAGTGCCGGCAAAACTGAGAAAAGTGTGAAAGATGTGTGAGTGATGAAAATTGAACAATGTTTTTCGATCTAACCAACATAATAATAAAAAAAGATGAAATAGTAAATCACAAATCATAAAACCAAAATAATAAATAAAAATAAGAAGCACCTGAGCTATAATAACTTTGTAGATGGTGGCGAAATTTATCTTCGTATTCTAATAATATTGTAGCAGTTTTTTATTGCTCTCCCTCCGTCTTACGAATTTTCGATCAGGTCACGTGTCCTGACGCGAGTTTAACATTTTTTACCCATTCCAAAAAGTCGTTGTGCACTTTTCACAGAGAAAGAAGTTTTCACTTTAAAAAATCCTGTGGACATAGCAGATTTATTGGTGGTATCCAAGGATTGGTTCTGCACTCAATCTGTTTCCAGCCGATTCAGTTTTCCATCAGGCTATGTTAAAAGAGGAATAGAGAATATGTTTTGGCACACACATGTGCATTTTATCTCCTGCGTATTTCCTCCATTGAGATTAAATTGGAGGACACATTTTGTAAGTTGCAATTGAATTGTTAATTTTCCAGGAAGCTTTTAAGATAATCAAGGTGCCTCTGTGGCGCGGTGGGAATGTGTCCGACTGCTACGCAAGAGGTCCTGGGTTCGATACCCACACAGGACACCACTTTATGTGATCCACAAATTGTTGTTTCGAGTCTGGGTGGAATTTGTGTCTGTAATTTGTATGTTTGTAAAGTCCCCCGCGACACAGGGCTTGTACACTACTGCGGGAGTCGCCTTTAAAAAAAAGAAAATAAAAAATCTTAACAAATTTCTCAGTATTAAGCAGGTAGGTACCTAGTTCAACACCAACACCACAAATAACTCTACAGAACTTAATCAAGTATACGACGACACAGCAAACAGGCGACAGAGCTCAATAAGTTGATCCGGGTTCACAGAATCTCTCACAATGAACATTAGTTTGTTCGGCAGCCTTCAAACGGTTAATATCCTGGCGTACCACGCCCTGGTACCCTGTTTCATTGCTAAACCAACTTAATTGGCGTGGAGCGGATATTGCACTCGTAAAAGTGTTTAAAAGAGCTTCTAGGTGCTATCCCTGAAAAGAAAGTATTCGTTGAATGAATTTGAATCTTAAGGTGAGTTTTATAAGTTTAAAAGCGGGCAGTGTAATATTACCTAGTTTTTATGTAGCAGAGAATATTTAAATATTCACTGGTTCATAAAAAAAGTAGGTAGGTAATCGTATAAACTAGGTCGCTAAATAATTTATCTAAGGCTTTTATTGTTGAATGAGTTTTTTGTTTATGTAAGCACCAATAGAAATTCAATAACTTAGTATAAATAATACTTTAATAAGTATCTGCTTAAGCATTACTTGAAAAATTGAGTGAAGTGAGTAAGTATTGTGCTAGTAATAGCGCACATTCTCTGGAAAAAAAAAAAAAAAAACTAATAAACACACTACTTCTGTTGGGATTTTAACTTGGCTGGAATAAACACATTACTTCTGTTGGGATTTTAACTTGGCTGGAATACACACATTACTTCTGTTGGGATTTTAATGTAGTAAATAGTAATTATTAAGTTATCCGCAAATCTAACGTAAACAAACAAAAATATTACAAAACAATAAACCCGACTGTCTAAAATTATTAACTGCAATATTTTGGTGCATAAAATCTATCATTTCTTAATTTCCATGTATGTACCTAGTGTCACTCTCACAACAGAGGCGAATCTAACGATACCTCTTAAGCGCAAATCTATCAAGCCATTTAGGCTCTAGAGTGTGCCAAACAAATATACATACACTCGAAAAACATAATCCTCCTTCTTACACAGTCTAGTAAAAATACAAAATTATTTACCTGTATCATAAAGTAAATCAACCTTTCATTTTTAAGTTAAATTATTCATAAAGGTCACTCACTCTACACTCTAAAACTCGTAAAATTTCCATGAATAACTCAGCTCGTTGCACCTAAATCTAACTTTCCCAAACAACGTAACTACTCCTTAGGAAAGCCTCGTAGACTTTAGATCGTATTTAATTTGGCCGGTGATTCGTAGGCATTAAACTAGCTGTATAATAAAATAAGGTCCTTGGGGTCCCGGGAGTCTAGCTAGAGACCCGCAAGTCCCGCGCTCTGTATAAATTTCCACACCGCATTACAGCCGGGTGATAAAAATTCCGTGCCACGGGACCGATACCTATCCTTTTGTTCATAGGTCACTTTGAACATTCAGAGGCTTTTGTATTTTATTAGTTAAGTATCTAGTTTACAAAAATAGTAGTTTTTATAAAGAAATAGAAAATGTGTGGTTTGTAAAAGTTTTCAACGTTGGAAATGATACTTGAATTGCATAGTTGGATTGTAAAATTTCAACTTTTTTATAATTAAAATGTGATTGATGAAAAAATAAAGGAGATGTGCAGAGGTATATAGAGAGTGAGATGCTTGACTCTAACAAAAAAAATCACTTTAAAGCTAATATTCCACAAACTGATCCCTAAATCTAAAAATAGTCTTGTCAACCCCTACACGTTTTTAAAAGGCCTATCTAATGATATCCTACACGATGGGTTAGGTGAGAAAAAAAAAACAACAAAAGAATAAAATCATGAAAAAAAAACACTACTTATAGGTACTAAAAAATTTTTTTTTTTCATTATTTTATTCATTTACTTTGTCGGCATAAGTGATATGTGTATCTATGCTAAATTACAGCCATCTAGCACTAACAGTCTCTGAACTAAGCTGCGGACGAACGGACGGATAGATGGACATGGCGAAACTTTAAGGGTTCCTTTTAGCCATTTTGGCTACGGAACCCTAAAAAGCGTCTGCCACATATTTCGTTTAAAGTTAATGGTTTAATCGCTACACCACACCCTTCATGCAGAAAATAAATTTATAATTATATAGCATTAACTAATTTCATCATAATTTCAATAAAGTGTAAGACGAGTTGAAATAACCTGACATTGATTGATGTATTATTTTAGAAGGTCTCACAGGTAATGCGTTGATTAAATTGATTAAGCAAATTATTCTTAATAACAAAGTTCTAACACAAAAAATGTTTTAGCTTAGTTTAAAATTACTTTAAGTACACTCCGGTGCAATGAAATCGTGCATGTTGCAGATCGTAAATATGTTTTGTGATTTAGTTTTTTTTTAAATGTGGTATTATAGATTGTTTTAATATCTATCCAATTATACCACATAAATAATTACAAGTTGACTTCAGGTATCATTAAATTCAAATTATTAAAATAATAATAATAATAAATACTGAGCACTGAAATTCAAACGAAGACATTTTACTGCAAAACCCAGCGCTAGCCGTTTTTTGTGCACTTTTGTCGAGCTATCTGCTCTTTATCCAAAAAGAAATATTAACTAATAAAAATACATTACATTTTATTTTTGTTTATGGAGTATAATGTTTTATTTAATCTCCTCACAACGAAACCACAGAAATGTAATAATTATAAAAAATATTGATAAAAGGCATCTCCTCGTAAAGTACCTTTTCTTTGATTTGCTATTTACAGTAATGGATAGGCAATTTAATAAAAAACATTAAGTTAGAAACATTTTTATCAAACGACTAATATTTCGCAACGGTGCGGCAAAGAGGGTACGAATGCTCAAGGTTATTTTGGTCAGGGTACAGCCTTAATATTGTTAGACTTACTCCTGGTACAACCTGGAATGGGTCCCGCAACCCGTACCACCTACTCCGAGTCCGAGTATTGTCCTATTTTAAGGACAGTAAGGTAAATTAATCATCTTAATTTACTTACTGTCCTAATATGTTTTGAAATAATCTTTCTGCGCACATATAAAAAAGAAGTTTATTTTAAAATTTTGAAATCTAATTAGGCAATTAAATCGCACGATTTCATTGCACCGGAGTGTAGTTATATTAGTAAAATTTTAGGTTTAACTAAATCGCCAAAATAATGTAAATTTAATGAATGTCAGCTAAATTAGCGCTCTATTTTTTCTGAATACAATATAGAAGTAAAATATTATCCAAGGTTTTTATGCTATAGGTTTAAGAATAGCGACAAATAGCAATAGATTTGATGTGTGTAAGATGATGTGCGAGTAATTACAGATTGACGGTAAGTGGTGTTTTTGGAACATCATGTGTGTCATATACTCTTATCTACGCAGACGCACACAGGTAACACCTGCACATGGCGTTTTAACACAGAATACTCCATGTAATTTCAGTATCACATTAAAAAAATAAAAATAATGATATCTCTTTTTAATGTAATCGCAGGTTCTGTTCTCCACTAACCTATGAAAATAGTCAATTCAATATAAATATTTACGGTACCGTAACCGTTTTATAGGCGTAATAAAATCAGTTGGTACCGCACTAAATTGGCGGGGAATTACCCTTTTTCGCGGGTCTCCGTGGCGGGGCTAATGTTCGTTGTGCTGATAACCCACTAGTACACTTTATGGACACTTGAATTGAAACATATAGCTCTAGAATAGATAAATTGTCCCTAGATACTTACTTTGCCATTTTTGAGCCAATTTAAATGGGCACTGGTGCATTGCAAATGTGATGGAAAGATGGTTGTTCGATTTTAGCCATTTGGACAATGAGCGAAATTATATTATACTAGTTCCCTGCGGCTTCAACCATGTGTTTATCAGAAAGAGTTAAAAAAAAACTCTAATAGCCTAGCCTAATGTTAGGGATGAAATTTTTGGACAATGCTTATAGATTGTTAAAAAAAAAGATGGAATTTACAAAAACTGCTTTTTTGCTCCTCTTCAACATCACAAAAAAGCCTCTCTGCAACATTTCACCTTCATAGATCCAAAAAAAGTTTGGTCAATCCAGGACTTATTTTCTTAGGGCTTCATCTAATCAAAGAAAAAAATATAATTTCAAAGGATGTGGAAGGCCCACATTCATACTTTGAACGTGTCTTTTTTCGGATCAAGTGTACATAATATGAAGGTAAGAATATACATTGTTACCTACTACGTATTTCTCGTTGGCCAAATTCGCAGACACTTTGTTATTCAGATTTGTAATGGGGGTATCAAAGGCCGAGTGTTTGCACTCATCTTTGACACAGGGCTGTGTGTGTGTGTTTTGAGCACGATGGTTTATTCTATGTCTGGGTGTAATTTATCTATAATGTGTATGTATTTTTAAATATATAAGTATTTTTATCAGTTCTCTGATTGCTATAGTATAAGTTCTGCTTAGTTTGGGATCAGTAGAGGTTGTGTAAGTTCTTAAGACATTATTATTATTATTATCTTGCAGAATGGGAACCTTATTTATTGAATTTTGTTTGTAATGCCTGTTCGCACATGTAATGCCTGGTAATGCCTAATCGTTGGTACATGTAATGCCTGTTCGCAAACAATAGGTAAAGCCGGAGAAAAGAACAGGCAATAAAAACTCACGGCCACTCTTTTCAAATTGCCAATGTTTCTTTGTTTATAAACTGTATATGCAGGTAAGGTGCTACTACCATTATATTATACACTATATTAGAGGACTGTGCAAAAACAAGAGATCAAAAATATTAAAGGAAGAGTTCACGAGATTGGATATATCAGCCTCAATGGGTACAACATAGTAGGAACATCCACTTACGATGTAAAACCTTTATGTGCTTAAATATTGGTCAATTTAATGCTACTTAATGAATAAGTATGTTTTGCAAAAGAAAGAAAAGAATGGCCTTAATTTATCACGCAGAATCTTTATTTACAAAAGTAAATCGTTTTCTTAACTAGTACATAAGTAACATAATCAAACGGTGAAATAAATATCGATTGAGATTTTCAGAATAAATGCCACTATTTGGCTAATTCTTTTATTGTTGTATATTTAATCAAAGACATCTTCACTAAATTCTAACTGTATTTTAGACCCATAGCGACTTGCAATTGATAAAAGCATCGCATTGCAACCTGGGTATACAAAATTGTTATTAAAATCGTTTTTAATCAACGATCAGTTTTAATTAATTCCGTAATCCTATGGGACATCCCTGCCGCGGCAGACGGTCTCGTCGCTAGAGAACTGCCTTAATTTTCTATTGGAACTATAGGGTAGACAGTCTACGAACATTATCACTTTATAAATTCATTATGTTGATAGTTTGTCTATTGATTCAACATAGTTGTTAAGGAATTCGGCGTCAGAAAGTATCTGAAGAAGCACTCGAAAAGTTATCTACTACCTATCTGTTTAAAGTCTATTGTAAGATTGTAACAGTGGGGAATATGACTATTTCAATAATTTAAAATATAATTAACCCAAAATTATGAAAATAATCAATATATTGTATTTTGCATTGTAAACACAACTAGCTGACGCGCACAACTTCGTCTGCGTAATTTTTCACCGTTTTTGGAACATTTTTTATTGCTGCTCCGCTCCCGTTGGTCGTAGAGTAATGTTATATAGTCTATAGCCTTCCTTGATAAATGGGCTATCCAATAGTAAAATATTTTTCAATTAGAACCAGCAGTTTCTGATATTATCGCGTTCAAACAAACTCTTCAGCTTTATAATATTAGTATAGATTTGACACGGGAGTAAAGCGTTTATACTAGGTAAAGCATTTACCTTAAGCTTGACGTTTTGATCAGGTTACACCGGCCGTGGTCACAGGTTAACATTAGCTTGTGACCACGGTTTACCAACTATAAACGCGTTTATTCCCGTGTCAAATTTTGTATATGTACACCAATATTCAATAAAATCTACAAATTGTTGTTCTAAGTATGGGTGTAGGTACTTTGTGTCCTTGAATTAAATGTATAAAAAGTTCCCCGCGACACTAGGCTTATACTCTACTGCGGGACTTAAAAAAATAATTCAAAACAATTTATAAGAATAGACGGCCAATGAGAATATGATATGAAATTTTGAGTAAAAATGATAAAATTAATGTTCTGAAGTTTATTTTATATTGTACCATATGAACCATAGATACCATGTGATGATAATGTAAAGGAGGAAAAAAAACACCTTTTTTTTCTTCTCAAGTGTGGTAGGTTGTCTATAATAAACATAAATTAGCTTAAAGATGGACTGATTTTAGCACTGGCTTAAACCTTGCTGGTTTTACGTTGCTATTATTAAGTTAAAATGTTTAACATTGTATTTAATCTAGACTAATATTATAAAGCTCAAGAGTTTATTTGTTTGAACGCGATAATCTCAGAAACTACTGATCCGAATTGAAAAATTCTTTCACTGATAAATAGCCCATTTATCGAGGAAGGCTATAGGCTATATAAAATCACGCTGCAACTAATAGGGGCGGAGCAGCGATGAGAAATGTTGCAAAAAAAATTTACGCATACGAAGTTGCGCGGGACAGCTAGCCGATAAATAAAAAAAAATAAAAAAAAAGAAAGTTGTGGAAACTGTATCAGCCAACTTTTGCAGGATAAGGCATGAAATGTCTAACTCTAACTCTCTAACTTAATACTAATACCTAAACCAATCTTAGGTAACGTTAATAATAACCTTTAGAACCTCTAAAATCATAATAAGATTCAAAAGAAAATTATAGAATTTTATAAGCTACGGGTCTTAATCGCGTAAATATTTTATTTTAAGGCTAAATACCTTTGTTTATTGCCCGACGTTTCGAGCATATTGCAACGGCCGTGGTCACGGGTAGTCTACCCGTTACCACGGCCTTAAGACCCGTAGCTTAGCGTATCTATAATGTGTACAAATCGCGAAAGTTTACGAACATATATTGCAAAGGAAAATTGTAGAGACCAATCCCAACGGTGGTCTATTTCATTTATTTTGTCTTCAAATATTGTTCTCAGAATTTCTGTAAAGTTTAGTATCAAAACTTGGTGTAGCACGAGGCACTAAGCTTATCCTTTTGTCTCGGATACTATAGGTGTGGTAAAGATGCGACGATGTGGTCTCTACGTAGGTACATCGTGCTTATTATTTGTAGCCAGTGTAGCGTGAGTTGTGCCGTGTCGTTGGCGTTTGTTTTGTAACATCTCTTGTGGTAGGTGCATATTTGGTTTTGGTTTTATATTGTTTTCGGTTTTAGTGGAAATTATCTTAATAGTTGTTATGTGGAAACACTGTACGGAAAATGTTTTTTTTAGGTTTAAATAAGTATTGTATGCTATTCATATTCGTCTATACATATAATCTATATCTATACCACAGATAATATAATACTATACTAGAATATATTATAATACTATCTATACTACTGCCTCTGTGGCGTGGTGGGAGTGTATCCGACTGCTACGCAAGAGGTCGTGGGTTCGATTCCCACACGAGACACCACTTTGTGTGATCCACAAATTGTTGTTCCAAGTCTGTACGTAGTGTACTTTGTGTCCGTGACTTGTATGCTGGTAAAGTCCCCCGCGACACAGGGCTTGTACACTAGTGCAGGAGTCGTCTTATTAAAAAAATATATTTAAAAAGAGGAAAGATTTGATTATTTGTTTGTATTGAATAGGCCCCGAAACTATTGGACGGAATTGAAAAAAATTTTCATCGTTGTGAAGCTACACTAATCCCGGGTGATATAGGCTATTTTTTATTCCTGTATTCCCACGGAAACGAGAACTACGCGGGTTATATGATAAAATAAATACCTGACATTGGGGTTCAGAACAGTACAAAATTGAATAGGCGTTATAAAACTAGAACATTGTACCTCTGTGTAATACTTATTGTTTTGGAAATACAAGTCAAATAAAAAAAAACAATTTGCATTTGTAATTTTTTTTTCTGCAATCATTGTCCTACCACCAGCAGTCACCAGCAGTCACGTGTTTATTGAAGTGAAAACTTCTTTAGCGACGTTGCGCACTTTTTGGGATGGGTAAAAAATGTTAAACTCGCGTCAGGACACGTGACCTGATCGAAAATTCGTAAGACGGTTGTTTCGTCATGTCCGTCCAGTCTGTCTGTCCGTCCGTATGTCACAGGCATTTTACTCAAAGACTACCCAAGAATATTGATAAATTTGATGAAAAGATGTTTTGTAGTAGCAGCTATTTAGTCTAATAGGTAAATAATAAAAATAAATATTTTTAGGGTGATCACTGCAACAAAAGCCGAAATATATTGTTTTGAGCATACGTCAATGTGTGACACATTTTTCGACAGGTCTTTTTTAAAAACATTATGTAATAATTTTTGAATATAATCGCTCCGAAAGTTGCATAAATTGTGTCCCCACTTATCTTTTGAACCGTGTGACCAAAATTATGAAAAAATCAAAGCATTTAACAAATACTTTAAATTAAAATTATTTCAAAAATGATCTAAAATGATGGATATACCGTCATTGAGTTATTGCCGAAAAACTGCGTTTCTCAACAAACGGCGTAAGTGCCATGAACACACACTCTTCTGCTGGTGCAAACATTCAAATCGGTTTTTTTTTATACGGCAACGTTTCCGGAACCCTACACTGAGCATGAACCGACATGCACTTGCCCGGTTTTTAAAACTATGTACTTCACATTGTCAAGATATGCTTTTGTTAGAATAGATCAATAGGAGCAGAGCACCAATGACAAATGTTGCAAAAACGGATAGAATTGACACAGACAAAGTTGCGCGGGTCAGCTACATATCAACCCATATGATGGCCCACTGCTGGGCACGGGTCTCCCCAGTAGAACCTACTAGTATGTAGATCTTGGGGGTAATTGCCATAATCGCCACGCTTGGCGAGCGGGTTGGCGATCGCAGTAAGACTTTAAGTACACAGAGGACGCTGCTGCCCGTCCTCCGGTGAGAAATCCCTTAGTCGCCTTGACGACACCCACGGGAAGAGATGGGGTGGTACTATTCTTAAGCCGGTACCACACGGCAGGGTCAGCTAGTCGATGATAAAATATATACCTGACACTGGGGTTTAACGCCGTAGAAAATTGAATAGGCGTTATTAAACCAGAACACTGTACCTCTGTGTCAAATTAAAAAAACAATTAGCATTTGTCATTCTTCTTTTTCTGTGCTTTCCTACAAGCACTCACGTTTTTATTTTACCTATATGTACTTTAATGGCACAAAGATTAGTTATTATCAAATTTACATACGTACGTTTACGCAATCTAGTACACGAACCCAAACATAATGGAGACACGCTTTGACTTACTACTGACCGATTCTAGCTATATGTGTGTTCTCAGACACGAACCCAAAGATAATAGAATGTGTGTTCTGAGACACGAACCTATAAAAATGATGACATTGTCAAGATGTGCTTTTGTTAGTCAGTCGCATACTTACCCATTATTCTTTCTCCTATTACATGGTCTGTCAGATCCTATGATACAAATAACCGCTTCAGTAATAAATCTAAGATTGTCGTACACCGCCATCTGGTTCACAAGACTTTGTTTTCCGTTATTTGGTTATAGATCGCCGATAAATAATAGCCATGTCGAAGTTTCGTCGCAAAAAGCCAATCCTATTTGGATGATATAAAGCACTTTGTAGTGTGGTTTTACTTTGAGAACTGTGCATAACTTTTGTAATTGTTATTCGTGCAGTTTCTTGTTTCTTTCGAATTCCTACTTTGTGTAACGTCGTACAGCTAATAAGTCTTATAGTAAAAGAGATATTTAAATCTTTTATCCATCGTAATTAGCAGGAAGAAACTCTGATATTTTCAATTTGTGAATCTGAATTTTCGCGCTGCAGACTTGGCTTGAATAAAGAGATGTTGGTTTACAAAATCTTCAATGGAAAGGGTTCATAGATATTGTTTTTCGGACTATAACCACCGGATGAATTTCAATACTGTACATGTTTTTAAAGATCTGTCGAATGATGCGCCACACGTTGATGTTTGCTCAAAAAAAAAAAAGTTTCAGCTTCTGTTACATGTATAAAAATAAAAAAAATCTTTATTTTTATTAATTAGCTATCAAACTAAGTAGCAGCTACTACAAGACACCTTTTTACCAAATTTAAGTGTAGTCTTTTAGTAAAATGACAGACGAAGCTATAGGGGTTTCGTTTTTGCCATTTTGGCTACGGAACCCTAAAAAATGGCACCTGCAACGCTTATGATGTTGCAGACGTCCATGGTAGCGGTAATCACTTAAGTACTATAAGATGTTTAGCTTTTTCGTTTGTTCCCCATCTCTTAAAATATAAAGAATATTTGGAAATGTTAAGCTATTTTATTTAGCTGCCTACTCCAACAGTATTTTTAAAGAAAAACATGCAGATACTTATGTAGTAAATTACTTGAGTATAGTACCGACCTACAGAGGGTACGAATGTATTTAAATTCAGTGCTTTGAGGTCGATACAGGCCACCCACTTGTTTTTTTATGTCGCCATTGTTGGCGTAGCACAGGCAGCTTGGTTCAGCATCAATATTTAATTTCAAGTGTTGTGTAACTTTATGTTGAACCCTGTTTTGGTGGTATAAATGACAAAAATAGGTTTGGGAAGTGGACTTTAGTTAATTTGTTGAACAAAGATAGTTTTGTTATTAAGGTTTGTTGGTAAAATTTTCTTGTTTCTAACGTGATTATGGCAGCATTTAATTTGACAAAATTTTAATAATTTGTTTTGATTTAAATACGTTTGGTGGTAAAATATTTCTAGTCTAGTAGCAATATTCATGCTGATTAGAGCGATGAAATAGACATATGATGACCGCTAAAGTCATTAAAATTTCGAGGAAAAATCACATTGGGATATTGGGATAAAAACTTTTTAGAACGCCACGATTTTATACGTGATGACAGTTTTTTTTTTGTAATGGCTACGATGCCGATGTCGACAATTCTGCCAATGTCAGATGTGCGATGGAGTAACGTAAATTTTGAAGAATTTTTATCGTTGCACGTGATGACGTCTTATAAATCGATGGCCGGCTACACTCACGAAAAATTGTGACGACACCGCTTACATTATTGACAGGTTGCTAAGCAACGCGAATGGCGATTACGCTTGCTGATAGGCTGAAGTATTGCGACCGTCGGGTCCACTAAAGCTGTCACAGGCATGATTGTTTATTACAATAAAATTATCATCCGTAAACCGACTTTACAGAAACCATTTTTTAAAATTAGATAACTAGCAATGTGGGATTGTGGTCCTATATTACTAGCAATCCTGTTTGTGCCGTTCACTATTTGACACTAGTAGCTGAGGTAAGTAGGTAAGGTGACAAGTGAAGTCGCTCTGACATTCGACGTTCGATAACAACGTCCACAGATATACATTTTTTCTTTTATTTATATCTGTATGCCAGAAACTTCCTATAAGGAGTGGGATTCGATCCCGCAACCTCACGATTGCGAGACCGATGCCTTATTGCTACCGCAGCTTCTTTTTTTTGGTCTTTTTTATGTTTTGGATAGCAGTAGGGTACAAGAGCCCTATGTTGCAGGGGACTTTACAAATATACAAGTCGCCGACACAGTACACCCAGACAACAATTTGTGGATCACACAAAGTGGAGTCCCGTGTGAGAATCGAACCCACGATCTCCCACCGCGCCCAGAGGCAGTCAGATTTAAATAGTTTATATTCTTTTGGTTTCAGTAATAATAATAATAATAATAATAATAATAATAATATTTATTAAGAAAAACTTTAACACACAAAAAACATACAATGGCAGTAAATATATAATAACATCTAATTAATAACATCTTAGGACAACCCACACTCGGTCATCTGATCCCAAAATAGGCAGAGCCTGTACTATGGCAACCAGACAACTGACAAACATATGTATGTATATTATATATTTATAAATATATATATATATATATATATATATATATATATATATATATATATATATATATATATATTATAAATTAATTACACCCAGACACAGAATAAACTATTGTGCTGCTCAGAATCGAACCCACAACCTGATGATATTGAGCTGTATTTTAAGTTACAAATAGTAAGTGAGCCTAATCAATTACAAGTTAGCCATTTGAAGTCAGGGGGTTGCCTGTTCGTAACTTGTCCGGTTGCGAAACAGGTGGCTTCGGGTACGCAACCCCGACTTCCCGAGCCGCCAATCACTGCACTCCCAACCATCCCTGCACATTGGTGTCCACTGTCCTCCCTTTCCTTTCCTACTACTTGTGGTAGCATCTAGCGACCGGGTAGGTACCACAGCTTGGCTTATTTTGATCGTATAGCAAATATGCGTTCCGACCAAAGAGCTAAGTAGCCGATATCCCTCCCTTCTTCCAACTATCCCTTCCACATGAGCTGTCGGGTCGCATTGAGGTTCGGAACAGGCGGTGTAGGAGTTCTCGCGGATCCGTAGGGCGTGACGGGTTGACGGGGGGTTCAGGGAGACCCGGTGGGAATGGTTACCGTCGGCCACCTGCCGGTCAGTAGGGGACCCGAACCCGGGAATATCCCACCTGGGAGGCTGTCCCGCCAACCGGCGAAAATCCCACATACTGCTGCCGAGCCGGGAGGGAGACCGGAGTGGATCCCGTTAGTGGTATGCGGGGGGGCACCGGGGGCCCTTCCGTGCCCCGCGTCAGCCCTTCATACAACTCGCGGACCAGCCGGGACTTACGCCCCGCCCCCTTATCTGAATATCACTGTGGCCCCATACCTCATATAACCCCTTCCCGATATATATCTCTCTCTAAATGATGCCACGATTAAGAAAAAAGAGAAGGCTTTACACGGCGGACACCCTATCCACATTTAAAATGGATTTTTGCAATGTCAGGGGTCTTCATAGCAACCTTGACGCTGTACACCACCACCTTGAGACAGCGCGGCCTGCTTTGCTCTTTTTAACGGAGACGCAGATATGTGCCCCGGATGACATCTCGTACCTTAAATACCCCGGCTACGAATTGGAGCAGACATTCCTTCGGAAAGCCGGGGTGTGCGTGTTCATACGGAGCGATATATGCTGTCGCCGCCTTCGGGGCCTCGAACATGTAGATCTGTCCATTTTATGGCTTCGCGTAGACCATGGGGGACTTACCCGTATCTACGCGTGCCTTTACAGATCTCCTTGCAGTGATTCGGGGTCGACTCTACTATTTGAGAACGTCAAAAGGGGAATTGACCAAATGTTGGAGCAGTGCCCATCCGCAGAGGTGGTGGTCCTCGGTGACTTTAACGCTCATCATAAAGAGTGGTTGGCATCGAGGACCACCGATCTCCCAGGTAGGACCACTTTCAACCTGGCCTTGGCCTATGGTCTCTCACAACTAGTAATACAGCCCACCCGTATTCCAGACGTTGAGAGCCACAAAGCCTCCTTGTTGGACCTTCTGCTGACAACACATCCACGCGGATACAGGACGGTCGTCGATGCTCCACTTGGATCTTCCGACCACTGCCTTATCCGCACTGAAGCCCCCATTGCGCGACCCGTCCGCTCTCCAGCGAATGGTTCCCGCAGAGTCTGGCGATATGAGTCAGCAGATTGGGATGGACTCCGCGAATTTTTCGCGTCCTACCCTTGGAGGCGGCTTTGCTTCTCCACAGAGGATCCCGACGCTTGTGCGGACTGCATCACGGATACGGTGCTTCAGGGAATGGAACTATTCATTCCCAATGCCCGAATTCCCGTTGGCGGTCGTAGTCGCCCCTGGTTCAACCAGGCTTGTCGAGTGACCGCGCGCCTGAAACAGTCTGCGTACTTAGCCTGGAACGATGCCAGGAATCGTAAGGATCTGACCGTGAATGTTGAGAAACGTAAGTTCAACGCCGCCTCCAGAGCCAACAAGAAGGCTATTGCTATAGCAAAGGCAGATCACATTGCCAGAATTGGCGAGCGACTTCGAAGGCATCCCTCTGGGAGTCGTGCATTCTGGTCGCTCGCCAAAGCTGCACAAGATAACTTTTGCCAGTCCAACCTCCCACCACTGCGCAATTTCGATGGCAGTCTGGCCCACAGTGCTAAGGAGAAAGCCGATCTCTTGGGCCGACTCTTCGCCTCTAACTCGACTTTGGATGATAGAGGAGCCACACCACCTTCCATCCCAAAGTGTAAGAGCTCCATGCCAGAAATACGCATCACGCAACGTGCGGTTAGGCAGGAGCTCAGGCTCCTTGATACCCAGAAATCGAGCGGGCCGGACGGCATCCCTGCAGTGGTACTTAAGACGTGCGCCCCTGAGTTGACCCCCGTTCTGACGCGCCTCTACCGCCTCTCATATAAAACCGGAAGGGTTCCATCTTCGTGGAAGGTCGCCAATGTCCACCCTATTCCCAAAAAGGGTGACCGGTCAGACCCGTCAAATTACAGGCCGATAGCGATAACATCCTTGTTATCAAAAGTGATGGAGAGAGTTCTCAACACCAGACTCTTGCGGTATCTTGAGGAGCACCAGCTGATAAGCGACCGCCAGTACGGCTTCCGTTACGGTCGCTCAGCTGGTGATCTCCTTGTGTACCTCACGCACCGCTGGGCTGAAGCCTTGGAAGGCAAGGGCGAGGTTCTTGCTGTCAGCCTCGACATCGCTAAGGCGTTTGACAGGGTCTGGCACAAGGCCCTTCTTTCGAAGCTTCCTTCTTATGGAATCCCCGAGGGGCTCTGCAGATGGATCGCTAGCTTTCTGGACAATCGGAGCATTATGGTCGTCGTTGACGGTGCTTGTTCCAGTCTGAAATCCATTAATGCTGGCGTTCCACAAGGTTCGGTGCTCTCCCCAACACTGTTCATTCTGCATATCAATGATTTGCTGTCCATAGAGAACATACATTGCTATGCGGATGACAGCACGGGTGATGCGCGATATACCAGCCAACAGAACGTCCCTCGGAGCATTGTTCAGGAGAGACGGTTGCAACTTGTGTCAGAAGTCGAGGACTCTCTGGGGCGGGTCTCCGAATGGGGTGAAAGGAACCTGGTTCGATTCAACCCCACAAAGACACAAGTATGCGCGTTCACTGCGAAGAAAGACCCATTTGTCCTAGTGCCACAGTTCCAAGGAGTTACACTCCGAGTCACCGAGAGTATTGGGATCCTCGGTGTCGAAATCTCCAGCAAAGTCCAGTTTGGGAGTCATTTGGAAAGTAAAGCCAAATTGGCGAGCAAAAAGGTGGATGTCCTCAACAGAACGAAGCGTTACTTCTCGCCGGCACAGCGACTTGTGCTCTATAAAGCGCAGGTTCGACCGCACGTGGAGTACTGCTCTCATCTCTGGGCGGGTGCCCCCAAATACTTGCTCGATCCATTTGACTCCCTCCAAAGGCGAGCTGTTCGGATCGTTGATGACCCCAATCTCACGGACAGACTGGAGTCTTTACAGCAGAGGCGTGACTTTGGTGCACTTTGCGTACTCTACCGTCTGTTCAACGGGGAGTGCTCTGAGGAACTGTTTGACATGGTGCCACCGTCACCTTTCTACCACCGCACCACTCGACATCGTAGTAGGGTTCATCCATTCCACCTGGAAACAATACGGTCCTGTACGGATCGATTCCGGCGTTCTTTTCTTCCACGTACGTGTAGACTCTGGAATGAACTACCTGCTGCGGTGTTTCCCGAGCGCTACGACATGTCTTTCTTCAAACGAGGTTTAAAGAGAGTTTTCACTTCACGGTAGGCAGCGGCTTGGGTGTGTCCCTGACATTCCTGTAGTCCATGAGCGGCGGTTACCGCTTACCATCAGGTGGGCCGTTGGCTCGTCTGCCAACCATAGGCAATAAAAAAAAAAAAAAAAAAAAAAAATATCCTGACTAGATTAAATATAAACCTGTGTTTCTATTAAAAAAACACTTAATATATATATATATATTTTTTAATATATAAACATCTATCTACTTTCACAAACAGTAAAGAAAATGAACAAAATAAAATGTCATATTTATACGTATACCTAATATTACAAAAAAGTACAATATAATTTTAAAATTAGCACTTTATTGTCTGTGTATGCTCAATATAGTTGCTCTTAATATGTGATAATAATATTATGTACAATTTATTGCATAATGTAGCGTTTATAAAGAAACATAAGAAATATTTCACATCGTTTGAATAGGCAAAAATTTACGTTACGAATAAGTATGTCACTTACAAGGTTAGTCATATTTGCGCTTACAAAATTAATGTCAGATATAGATAATTTTAATGAATATAATATAGACTAGTGAATACAAACTACAATAATTTACAAACTAGCAAAATATAAAGATGTTTAAAACAAATGTTAATGCAGCGTTATGCGGTTTCATAGTTAATTGAATTAATATATTTATCCTCTGCGTGTTTACGTGCTGGACAGTTTGCATCCCCAGTTTGATGGTCACATTTTCGTTTGAAACGTTTGCACGTCGCACAATTCGGAGGAGAGTCTCTTTTACTACATTCCTTAGAGGAATGACCCAGATTTCCGCAGTGGTTACAAGTCGGGCTGGATTCTCGGCAGAACTTGGCTGCGTGTCCAAACTGCTGGCAATTAAAACACCTGGTGACTATTGTGAAGTCTCTAACAGGGCATGACGTCCAATTTATAAAAATACGTCCTTGATTGATGAGCGCTTTTCGAATATTGGCAGGAACTTCTAATATATAATTACAGGTCAAGGAGTTTTTCTTACCAGATTTGTGACTCAATCTGATAGTCTTCAAAAAGCACTCGTGTGTTTCAGTTGGAAACTTCTCAGCAATGTTTTGTTCGTATAAACAATCATAAACATCTTTTTCACTGAGGGCTACAGGTACACCTATGATAGCGATCCTAGGGCGGCGTTTTGTTGGTTCTTCTACAGTCAGGCCGGAACAAGCTAATTTCTCTGACTTCTTTAACTTTTCAATATCTCCTTTACACTCGGTACTAATAAGAACGCCTCCATTCCTTACTTTCTTCAGGCCACGAATGCGTAGTTTTAGTTCCTCGGGTGAAATAATTTTTTGCACGAGAGATTTAGTGTCATCACTCGTTTTCGTCTTATCGTTGGGATATATAGCCACAGAGCTCCAGTTATTGGGACGAATAAAGCTATCGGCACCATTTTTTACCATGTCAGCAAAAGAATTATTTTGTACTGGATTTATCTTATTTTCAATGACTTCTTTAAACTGCTGAAGAGAGTTTTCTACTTCGAGCTGTTCCTCTAGGTGCTGAATGGTCGCATGCGCTTGCATAGTCTTTTGTTTTAGCGCCTGATATAGAACAGCCATCTGGGATGTCCCACTCGTGACTTTGCGACAAAGATTAGTGACTCGGAGCTTCTGGTCCGAGTTCATTTTTCCCTCGGAGACTATAGAACACACTTCGTTCAGAAGGGTGTCAATGGACCCCATCCATCTCTGGATCTCCGAAGTAGGTACTACTTCCGTGGGCAGAGTTTGCTTGTCGTCTCGAGAGTGACCTTGACGAGTTGGCGTCGGCGGGTGGCTGCCCATTGCTGTTTGGTTACGTCCAAACGGGCTAAATTCCTGGTTAGACATCACTAACACAAAAACACAATTTTAGCTATAATGGTTACGATATTTCATAATTGCTGTATATGTAAATAGTAGATAATCATTGGCGACACACTTAATTTCACTAACGCCGCGGTTTAGTTTCAATTAAATAAACGTAAACTTAATTATTTAAAAATATTGCATTGCTAACAAAGACACGTCTGTCGCGAATGAAGAATATAACTGTGTGTAATGAACAAGTCCGTCGAATTACTTCCCTTAAATAAAGTAAATAATAGAATGACTGTGTGAAACAAAAGTGTAATCTCTGTTAAAAGTGCGGGTAGTCGGGGACAAAAGTTTTATTGTATTTGTGCCCGCAACTTGGGACGTAGATAGATTGTGTGAGAGTAGATAAATTACAAGATTAACGTTACTTTATCTATTATTCTATTAATTTGTTTTGGAGAAGAATTCCTTGCGGGATGTTAAATATATGAGTGGTATACCGACTTGACCAGTTTGTTTATATTTATACAGCTTTAAAAAAAGTGTTTTTCATTTTCATTCATTTTTAAGCTATTGCATACCTAGCTTCTATCGCGGGCCTTGAGCGCGGGGACCGAATCCAGAAATTCCGTAACGAAAAAACCTCACGCTCCCCACTCCGACGGGCACAGCGGTGATACTTTTTACTTTTGCCATCTATCAATGAATAGCAGAACTTTTAATGTTTTTTTTTTAATTTAAAAAAAAAAACTTTATTAAAAACTAAAAAAAAAAAAAAATTTAATTGCTTTTTTTAAATTTAAAAATAAAAAATTTTTTTTAAAGAAAAAAAAAATCAATCATTGTTTTTTTATAATTAAAAAAAACACTTAAAAATATATATATATTTTTTTAATTGCTTAAGTTGATAAAAATACTATGCAATAGCTTTACCGCGGCAGTCCCCGAGTGCCAGACATTTTTTTTATTTCATCGTAACTAAATGCTAGATAGATTTATATGGCTAGATAATCTGGTGGGTGCACCCGTATATGCTTTAACTTAACTGAAATACCGTTATCATAATTATAAAACAGATAACCTATTTTTAAAAATTAAGGCGGCTCCCGCACTGGGATACAAGATCTGTGTCGCGGGGGACTTCACAAACATGCAAGTCACAGACACACAAATGTAATGACAGAAAATAGGTAAGTATAATATGTAAAAAACACAACAAGGTTTCCTCTTACACAACAAAACACATGTATTAAGCGTCTTCCAGACGGTTGGAAACAAACGTACAAACTAAGGTGACCTAGCTTGTTTCCAACAGTGTAGAAACCAAGTAACAAGTAATTTGGTTTACAACAGCCGTCTAAACTGTTGGAAACAATCAAGGCACCTTGGCGGGGACTCTTGTTTCCAATCGTCTGGAACATGCTTTAATGCGATCATACATTATAGATAGGTCTAGGACTGCCATTGTGGCGCGTTTGCGAGTGTATCCGACTGCTATCCAAGAGGTCGAGGGTTCGATCCCCACCCAGGATAAATCTTTGTGTGATGAGCACGATGGTTTATTCTGTGTCTGGGTGTTATGTATGTATTTAGAAATATATAAGAATGTTTATCAGTTGTCTGGTTTCCATAGCACAAGCTTAGCTTAGTTTGTTATCAGATTGCGTTGTGTGAGTTGTCCCAAGATATTATTATTATTATAGGTATTTATCTACCTACCTTTACACTCAGTCCGCTTGTAACGGCTGGTGCAGAAACTAACGATAATACATAATTGCATAGACTTTACTAGAACCCTTCCTATTTTTTTAAGTTAACTAGCAATCCTGTTAACCCCTCTACTATTGCGTTTCAAATGAGTTGATAACTGTCAAGATGACATTTTGATTCAACTTCATTGTATGACGTAAGGGCAGCAATAAAATGGTTCGTAAAAAGTTGTCATTAGTATTACACAGAAGTACCTACCTATACTAATGAACTATACATAAGCACTGTATTTTACTATTTATTATTATAGATATGTTTCTGACTGAAAGCCCACAAAAGAAAATTCTTATATTTTGCCCATTTACTTATTTCTCTTTGGTGTTTATTCAATAATAAAGAATACTAATAATATTATAATAAAGAAAAATGTTAGGTACATAGTTCAAAGAAAATAAATATTACGTCCGTTCCATTACCATACACATACGTACTTTACCTGATTTGGGAGTTTTTGTTGCTAGCGGTACAATTTTGACAAGTACAGACTGAAGTTGTCGCGTTCGCGATTATCTTCTCATTTGGAACCAAAGATAATGTGTGTTCTGAGTTTGAAACGCACAGTAGCTAAGTTCAAAGGCGAGTGTAATCACGTCGTCGGTAGTATAATGGGTAGGATTCGATCGAACCCCGGACCTCACGATTACGAGAACAATGCCTTAGCCATTAGGCTGCTGTTGCTTTTCCGACGCTTATTGACTGAAACCAATCGTGACATTTTAAATAATTAAAAGCAAGCCAAACCTATAACAAACATCACCCTTAACTACGAAACATTTTTACAAAAGCGTTTAGAATTTCGTTATCTATGTTTTTGAAAGTTTAATATTAGCCAATTCCAATATTGCGAGCTTGCATATTACATATGAATGAAAATGTACTGTAGGCAATAGAATCTAAGTCTAAAATTCATATAGTGCATGCCTTGCAGGCAATATTGTTAGTGGATTGACAGGTCAGCCCGGGAATTTAATATACCACACAACGGGGGTCAGTTTTGTGCATAAACTTTGCTGCCTTGTCTCTGTTTAGTATTTTAAATTTAGTTAGACGGGTAGGTATTTGATAAACTTACTTATGTTTATTAATTTTCGAAAGAATAAATATTATAAATTTTGAAAGCAGCCATTGCTGGTACTTTACAACAATTCAAATTCATTATTGCATACAAGAAAAAAAATACAAACAAACAAATAGTACAAAACAAAGTAATTATGTACAAAGGCGAGCTTAACTCAAAATTGAGTTTTCTATTAGCAAACCTTTGAGCTCTAGAGTAGAAAGATATGAAAGTAATCGGAAGTGTAACAATAAAAAAATCTTTATATATATATATATATATATATATATATATATATATATATATATATTTCTTGTGTGCGTGTGTATGTCACTGAACTCCTCCTCGAGTTGAAGGGGATTCGAGGATGGTTTAGATTCACAATCGATTTACAAAAAAAAAGAGTCGAGACGAAGTTCGCCGGGACAGCTAGTATATATATATATATAAATTAAACCATATGTATAAATAAACATTAAGTATACATACTTACATACACAAACGTATGTTATTTCAATATCATATAATATACCTAAATAAATACATATCATAAATACTAGATAATACAAACACTTAGGTACATATTAATATTACATAAATAAAATATTATAATACATACTTAATTAGATAGAGTTAAAAAAATCTTTGGTGCAATATAATAGTTCTATGACGATTATGACTCGAAATAAACGATTTTGAAGATACTGTCATATATTGATGGTCGACTGGTTGAGTGAATAATAATACACTATTTTTGCAGAATTTAAAACTTATTTTAGTGTTTTTACATCAACCGGTAGTCTAACTCCTCCAGTTAAGGTCAAAGGCTTGTGTTAGGAGTGAGTTCACGTCGGTAGTATAATGGGTAGGGTTCGAACCCGTGACCTCACGATTGCGAGACCGATGCCTTAGCCATTAGGCTACCGCCGCTTGGCAAAACGGAGCCCTTATAGTTTCGCTATGTCCGTCTGTCTGTCCCAGGTTAGCTCAGAGACGCTTAGTACTAGTAAGCTGTAATTTGGCATGGATATACATATTACTTACGCCTTCTTGATTTTTTTTTGTACATCCCCTAGGTTACATCTAATATGAATATATTATATGTAATTTTTTTTCACCTGCCCCATTGTACGGGGTATCTTTAAATAGGCCTTTTAGAAATATTCAGGGGTTGTAAATATAATTTTTTGATCCGTTTGCGAAATATTAAGCCTTAAAGTGAACAATTATGTAAAAATCAAGTGTTTTCCCGTCCCTGCTAGTTAAATGTTTATTTTTGGAGATCTGAAAAAAACAGGTTTTTTTAAGACGACTCCCGCAATGGGGTACAGCCGACCTAGTGAGAGATAACAAAATTTTCGCACAAATTCCATAGAAAATTATTTAAATAACGTTGCAGGTAGTATGAAGCAAAAAACAACAAAAAAACCCACTTCTTTTAGGCCCGCACTATTGTGCTAGGCAGCTACGGAACCCTATATTGTGCGTGGCCCGACATGCACTTGCCTGTGAACATGATATTTACCCTCATTATCTATTCATTGCTGCTATCTAAAGGGTTCATTTGGGATATTCGACAAACCATGTAAAAGCATTTTGTACTGCCTCCTGGGAATATTTTTATACCACGTAGAAAACTGTCCAAATCACGAAAAAAAAGGTAGTCAGTTAGAACCAGTAGTAAACGAAATTCATAAATTTACGTATTCTTAAATTAAATAAGTTTACGAGCAATATTTTATTTAATTTCCGATAATTACAAAGAGTCCGAGCCTATAGATGATTTTCGGTAACGAGTGGATTGAATTACTTCATGTATAATAACACCTCATTCTTCATCGAAACTTCGTTTTCCTGAATAAGAAGGTCTCCAGGTCTGGCAAGTACGGAGGTTGACGAATGGTTTCTAACTGCAACTCCTGTAGAGCTATATCTAACAGTTTCTCGTGCAGTCTTGTGTTATCAAGGAGTAATAATGGTGAAAATCTATTTACGAGTCAGGGCTCTTTCAATGCCAGTTTCGCCATCATTGTTCGAAGTTAGGCTCAGTAAACCATGCAACCATGGATCAAAATTACCTTGTACCTACCAACTTGTACTACCCATATTAAGCCATTAAATGATTTGATTTGATTAAACTGTGAGGTTTAAATAATTTTTGACAATAGTATAAGTTATAGTTTTCTTTATTTTCTTTTCTCTATTAGTTAAATATTTCTCTACAACTATTTCTAAGAATAACATTTCAGTTAAGGTAATTTATTATTTGTAATTAGATCATAATGTTTGTATCACCTTCATGGGAATTCAAAAAAAAGATAAAAAGGCGGTACCAGGGGTTCGGAGAGGAAAAAAAATGTGTGGCACTCGGGGACTGCCGCGGTAAAGCTATTGCATAGCATTTTTTATCAACTTATGCAATTATAATTATTTGTTTATGCAGTTTTTTTTTTCTTTTCATTACATTTCGGAGCAGCTCGTCTCCTTCCTACAGTCGTACCATATACATATACGTTAAGAGAACGCTCGGCCGAACTACATAAACTACACGGCGGAGTGGGGGTGTTAGGTTTTATTTTCGTTACGGAATTTCTTGATTCGGTCGCCGCGCACAAAGCCCCGCGATAAAAGCTATGCAATAGCTTAAAAATGGTGGTCAATTAAGTTGGACTGTGAAAATGTATTATGTCGATTAGACAATTAAACAAGAGAGAACATATCTGTACTTAATGTAATATTTATGAAACTGTATCAAATTTAGTTTATCATAAGACGAAGATAAAGATAATTCAATGAAAGAGAAAATATTTGTACCTGGTTGGTGTATTATTTGTGGAGCTGTTTACACATCTGCTATAGTGAATAACACAATGGAGAGACCACCAAACAGTTCATTACCTTTTCATTAGTAAACTTTGCTTTAGGGCACTGTTGCGGCGTTTGACCTGGGGTCAGCCATTGCATTTTTCGCTTATGGTTATGGTAAAGAATCCACTTTTCACCACATGTTACAATTCAATCCAATACTCCTTCATTTCTATACCGATTCAACAAGGCAACGCAAGTTTCAACGCGCGTTTCTTTCTGCTAATCAGTCAAACTATGAGGCATCAATTTTTCATACTTTTTTATGTTATTGATTTGCTGCAAATGAGTCAATATTGTAGATAAGGTAATGATAAACCATGCCGCTTATCAGGAATAAGGTAGTTAAACTCGGATCGGCATCCACAATCCCCCTTAATTCTGGGCGGTCTTCTACTTGGTTCGTTCTTCAAGTCGAAGTTTCCATTAGGAAAACGCACAGTGCGTTCATTAGCAGTCCTCTCCATACGCAGCATTGATATTGCGAGCCGTTTCTGTCTAGTTAGTTGAGCGATGGAACTCTTATTCGAAAATTATTTGGATTTACAAAGTATCCATCTTTCCCGTCTAACATAAATAAAAAAAAAACGAAAATTGAATGTTGCACTTTTAAATGTTGATAAACTTTCGCGATTTGTACACATTATAAAATTATAAATACTAGGGGTCTTAATCGCGTGAATAATTTAAGGTAAAATACCTTGTACCGTATTGCAACAGCCGTGGTACACGGGTAGACTGATACTGACTGAGAGTCTACCCGTGACCACGGCCGTTGCAATACGGTTGAAACGTCGGGCAATAAACAAGGTATTTTAGAATTTTAAAATGTTACACGTTTTTTTTAAAAGAAAAACCACTTGTAAAAAAAGTTTCACTCGAAAATCTCACACCATGAAGGTTTAATGTCTTACATAGGCTGCCAACCCACTATTGCCTCCAAGGTCTGCCTGTGCCTAGGCACCGCTAGCACCGATCTGGGCACTGTTTTGTAGGTATGTTATGGGAAAAAAGGATAGTAGCAGGGCAGGGTCCGCACGAACACTTGTGTTGCTACTTCATCATCATCAGCCTATCGCAGTCCACTGCTGGACATAGGCCTCTCCAATTGCACGCCACTTTGTTCTATTTTCGGCTTCTCGCATCCAGCTCCTGCCAGCCGTTTTGCGTATATCATCACTCCACCTGGCTTGAGGGCGTCCTACACTACGTTTGCCAAGCCGCGGTCTCCACTCAAGAACTCGTTTACCCCAACGGTTGTCGGTTCTTCGGCTAATATGGCCAGCCCACTGCCACTTCAACTTGCTAATCCGGTGGGCTATGTCGATAACTTTGGTTCTCTCCCGGATCACCTCATTTCTGATTTTGTCCCTAAGAGAAACTCCGAGCATAGCCCGTTCCATAGCCCGCTGAGCGACTTTGAACTTGTGGACCAGCCGTACCGTCAGTGTCCACGTTTCGGCTCCGTATGTCATGACGGGTAGGACGCACTGATTAAAGACTTTAGTCTTTAGACATTGTGGGATCGACGATGAGAAGACTTGACGTAGCTTACCAAACGCTGCCCAACCCAACCGAATTCTACTGTTCACCTCGTCCTCGAAGTTGTTTCTACCTAACTGCAATGACTGCCCGAGGTACACATATTTTTGAACAACTTCGAGAACGGCGCCGTGCACCGCTGTCGGTTCCGGTAGTACATGTTCATTGAACATGACCTTGGTTTTATCCAAGTTCATCCGTAGGCCGATGCGTACAGAGGAGTCAGCCAGGTCATTCAGCATCCGTTGCAGGTCCTGCAGCGTTTCCGCCATGATGACAATGTCATCTGCAAATCGCAAGTGAGAGATGTATTCACCATTGACGTTGATGCCCCGCCCTTTCCAGTGCAGCGTCTTGAACATATCCTCCATTGCATTTGTGAACAGTTTCGGGGAAATAACGTCCCCTTGCCTCACTCCTCGATGCAATGGTATAGGTTTTGTTTGCTGATTCTGTACTTGGACGGACATGGTGGCGGCTTCGTAGAGACATCTCATCACTTGGATATATCGCCAATCTACTTGGCATCGCTGCAGAGACTCCAGAACGGACCAGATTTCAATCGAGTTAAAGGCCTTCTCATAGTCCACGAATGCTAGACACAGGGGCTGATTATACTCTTGGGTCTTTTGTATAATCTGCCGCACTGTGTGGATGTGGTCTATGCTGCCATATCCGCTCCGAAATCCAGCCTGTTCCGGTGGTTGGAATTCGTCAAGTCTTCGCGCAAGGCGGTTCGTGATGACTCTTGAAAACAGCTTATAGACGTGGCTTAGAAGAGAAATAGGTCGGTAGTTCTTCAGCCGGGTCTTATCTCCTTTTTTGAAGAACAAGACGACTACACTTCTACTCCACGCCTCCGGAGTTCTCCCTTCAAATAGGACAGCATTAAAAAGCTTTTGGAGCTCCCTCAGTAGGGGTTTACCTTCAGCTTTTAACAGCTCTGTTGTAACGCCATCCTCTCCAGGGGCTTTTCCATTTTTCAGCTGTTTAAGAGCCAGCAATCGTGCTGGCTCTTAAACAGCTGAAAAATGTCAAGCTGAAGATTCGTCAATGTTGACTTCTGGCAGGTCTTCGGTGTAGTGGCGTGTTAGAGTGGCTCTAGGATCCTCATCTTCTGGATCAGGTCGAGATGCATGCGAAGCGTATAGCCGGCCATAGAAGCCTTCCACTTCGGAGAGGACTGCCGGCCTCGAAGAAACGACTTCTCCACTTGCTGTGGTTAACTTCGTCAGGTGGCTTCTTCCAAGAGATTGTACGAACACTTTTGACCCCCGGTTCTGCTCGATCGCTCTTTTAATCAAAAGAGTGTTGGAGCACCGAAGGTCGTGTCGTATAAGCCTGTTGATCTCTTGGTTTAGAGCGCGCTTTTCCGACGAAGTGACGGGTGGGTTTTCACGTCGTTCCTTCATTAGCCCTAAAGTCTTTTCAGAAAGCTTTGACTTCTTGCCCTTACGCTGCATTTCACAAAATCTCGTACCTTCTTCCCTGAGTATCCGAACCACATTTACGAGCTTCTGGTTTACGTCTGTTGTGGTTTCCATGGCAGCAAATCGGTTATCCAGGTTTGACTGGAACGCTTCGGATCCTATCATGGTTTGGAGCAAAGTAGGTCGGAGCCTGGACCTCATCAGACGGGCACGTTCCGCCTTGAAGTCGATATTCAGAGAGCCTCGGACAAGTCGGTGATCACTACCGGTATTAAACCTGTTGATCACGGTGACGTCTCTGAATATATGCTTTTTGTCCGTCATGATGAAGTCGATCTCGTTTTTCGTCATAGTGTCGGGGCTTTGCCACGTCCACTTCCTTTGGGGCCGTTTCTTGAAAAAGGAGTTCATCAAGAAGAGCCCCTCCCGTTCAAGGAAGTTGACTAGCATTTGCCCCCTATGATTTCTGCTTCCAAATCCATGGGATCCTACTACCAATTCGCTGCAATTTTGTACTCCCACTTTAGCGTTGAAGTCCCCCATAACAACGTTGTAGTGGGTCTTAGTGGTGGAGTGGAGGGCCCTCGATATGTCATCGAACATATCCTCCACTTCGTCGTCTGGATGTGCCGAGGTCGGTGCGTACACTTGCACTACCTTGAGGCTATACCTCTCGGTGAGCTTAATGATAAGGTACGCTACCCTGTTCGACACGCTAGACATTTCCACAACGTTGTCAGAAAGGGACTTATTTACCAGAAACCCAACACCACCTTGGGATTTTTGGTCTCCCTCGCGGAAGTACATAAGGTGGCCTGACTCGAGGGTTATGGTGTCCTCTCCCTCTCTTCGGACTTCACTTAACCCGAGGATGTTGTGCCAGATGCGAGTCTAGCCGTAGCGTGCGTCCGTTATACGTCGCCAGGGTCAGTCGGTTGTGGTGGCCTTCCGTAGCCCGGAGATTCTTAGCACCCCCCGCCACGCCGTTACCGTGGACGCCACCATGTCCAGGAATAGCGTGACTGCCGGGAACTGGGGGCCGTGGCCTTAGTGCTTTGTGCATTTGGGGTAATGCCCATAATCGCCACGCTGGGCAGGCGGGTTGGCGATCGCGGGGCGTAGCTCTCGCATCAGTGACGCTGCTGCCCGTCACTGACCTATTACTTCAGCTACGCCTTAAATTGGGATGGTTATACCGCCACCAGCCGGTCGCCAGAGCCTCGTTCGTTGTACAGCAGGATGTACCGCGTGCAGGTGAGGTTGGCTTGGAGCGAAAGATGGTGATGCGCCCCCTTACATCCCTGTTGCTACGTGTTGCTACACCACTACCAAAGAATATTATCTATTACTATGTACATACAGTGACAGCACTGTAGGTACGTAGTAATAGATAATATTCCTCTCGTTCTGATGTTGTAGAGATATTTTGGTGACGGTGACACGCCAGCTGTATTGTCACTTGCATTTGGCTACAGAATGACATCTTTACGTTAAACGTAAGTCACACTTTATTAATACAATAATTGCGTTTTTGAAAGATAGAAAAAAAAAATTGAAATCCAGATCCAGAAATCGAAGCCGAGACTTCCGTATGCCAAACCGGGGCCGGAATAAAGTAATTGGCAAGAAAAAATACTATAGTAAGTCACACTTGTAGACCATTATGTGAACTAGTACCTACAAGTGTAGCACTCACAGCACTCATGCTACTTAACAACAAGTGTAAGGACGCGTTACGGAGTAATGTTAATGCATCACTGTGTTTCGGTTTAAGGGCACTGTAGCCAGTGTAGCTACAGGGCATATGAGATTTTTACATTTGGTAGTATAAAAAAACTGGCCAAGTGGTGCGAGTCGGATTCGCGCACGAAGGATTCCGATCTATAAAAACGAGCAAATAAAATCATGTCTGTTGTATGGGAGCCCCACTTATATATTTGTTTTATTTTAATTTATTTTTAAAGTGAATATATGACTAAATATTCTGTGAATATTTTAAGCGTCTACCTGTTGCTGTTATCAAAATCGAGCAAAACGAGCAAAAAAATCATGTTTGTTGTATTGGAGCCCCCCTAAATTATTTATTTTATTCTGTTTTTAGTATTTGTTGTTATATCGGCAACTTGTGAAAATTTCAACTGTCATATCCCAGTTCATTAGATACAGCCTGGTGATAGACGGACAGACAGACAGACAGACGGACAGACAGACAGACACAGACAGCTGTCCGTCCGACAGCGGAGTCTTACTTTTACCCTTTGGGTACGGAACGTCAGAAAATGACACAGTGCTCGTACCCGTACCCAGAATTATTTAGAGCGCTGTCATTAGTCAATTACTATAATAAGAAAACGCACCCTTCCTTAAGGCACAACATCATTAAACTTATATGAAAATAATATTATTTTTTATTTTCCTAGGGACACATGCCTCTCTCTCTCTCTCTCTCTCTCTCTCTGAGAGGGTAGAGAGGGTAAGGGAACGGGACTTCCACAAAGGTTTACTGTAACTCATTTTAAAGTGCTAATAGTCTTAACATTTGAACGCTCCCGAATAAATGCTAATACAAAATTGGCACAGAAAAAAAATATCTAATAATATATAAAATTCTCGTGTCACAGTTTTCGTTGCCATACTCCTCCGAAACGGCTTGACCGATTTTGATGAAATTTTGTGTGCATATTGGGTAGGTCTGAGAATCGGACAACATCTATTTTTCATCCCCCTAAGAGTTTGTTTGTTTGTTTGAACGCGATAATCTCAGGAACTACTGGGCTGCACTGAAAAAATATTTTACTGTTGGATAGCCGATTTATTGAGAAAGGCTATAGGCTATATAACATCACGCTACGACCTATAGGAGCTGAGCAGCAATGGTAAATGTTGCAAAAACGGGGAAAATTTACGCAGACGAAGTTGCGCGGGTCAGCTTATCCGGTATCTATGAGAATCGGCCAACATCTATTTTTCATACCCCTAAGAGTTTGTTTGTTTGTTTGAATGCGATAATCTCAGGAACTACTGGGCTGCACTGAAAAAATATTTTATTGTTGGATAGCCCATTTATCGAGGAAGGCTATAGGTTATAATATCACGCTACGACCAATAGGAGCGGAGCAGCAATGAAAAATGTTGTAAAAAAAGAAAAAAAAAAAAAAAATTACGCAGACGAAGTTGCGCGGGTCAGCTAGTGTATCTATAAAAATATCTATTACCTGATTTTTTATTGGCTTTATTTTTTTAGAATTCTGTATCCAAAATGGCAAAAACGGAACCCTTATGCTTTCGTCCTGTCCGTATGTAACATGCATTTTACTCAAACACCACACATTTAATATGGATGAAACACCATATTTTTTTTAATTGGGGGTGAGGGGGGGGGGGGGGGCATTTGGGCACTCCATACATGTAACAGAAGCTGAAAAAAATATTTTGAGCATTCATCTACGTGTGGCACATCATTCGACAAATCGTTCATTATTTTAGAAACATTTTGAGGTTTCTATTATATATACACTTAATCTAACCTTTTTTGATTAAGTGTATATTTTCGGCTGTAAATAATCAGCTAAATAATCAGCAATAGCTCAGAAAGTTGCAAAATTGTGCCAAAAATGGTCAAATGGTTTAAAAACCCTTATGAATTATTATAATCTGAATCTCGGAAACGTCTCCAAAAATGTTGATGAAATTTAGTACGCAGAGGGTTTCGGAGGCTATAAATGGATCTAGCTAGGTTTCATTTTTAGAAAACGTGTTTAAAAAAAAAATCGGACATCCAGATACATACCTACATATCACATAAGTATTTTGTTATTAACATAAATATTTCGATTAAAATATTTTCGAAGCAAAACAGTAAACATACCAGATTATAATGGTTAACCTCGTGTAACGATGTTACTTTAATGAGATATCCAATTAAGTATCGTACCAACCAACCTGTAGCGCGGCAGTTTAATTATTTATTTTACACAACTGCAATGCTATAAAATATAAGGAAGCTGAACCTTGGAGCAAATGTTCGCAAACAAAATAATTCTGTAGAAAAGCGCTTTCCGCCACTAAAATACACGCTACTTTCGAAGCAATAAATTGCCTATTGTCCCCCAATATGAGATCAGGGTGAACGCCTTGTAGGACCACCAACAATACTAAGAACGCAGGACACGTGGAAAATTAATTTCGACAAAAAATCGGGTCGGGACTTGACAAAAAAATCTAGACGGGATTTAATACGGACTGTACTTAACGGTAAGGCAATGTACCGTTAAGTACAGTCCGTATTAGAATGCTCACAACAAAAATAATCTTGACTGGATCCATTGCCTTACCGTTAAGTACAGTCCATATTGGTAATGCTCACAAAAAAAAAATCTTGACTGGATCCATTGCCTTACCGTGAAGCACAGGCCGTATTAGTAACGCTCACAACAAACAAATCTAGACTGGATCCATTGCCCTACTGTGAAGCACAGTCCGTATTAGTAACACTTACAACAAAAAAATCTAGACTGGATCCATTGCCCTACTGTGAAGCACAGTCCGTATTAGTAACACTTACAACAAAAAAATCTAGACTGGATCCATTGCCCTACTGTGAAGCACAGTCCGTATTAGTAACACTTACAACAAAAAAATCTAGACTGGATCCAGTGCCCTACTGTGAAGCACAGTCCGTATTAGTAACACTTACAACAAAAAAATCTAGACTGGATCCATTGCCCTACTGTGAAGCACAGTCCGTATTAGTAACACTTACAACAAAAAAATCTAGACTGGATCCAGTGCCCTACTGTGAAGCACAGTCCGTATTAGTAACACTTACAACAAAAAAATCTAGACTGGATCCATTGCCCTACTGTGAAGCACAGTCCGTATTAGTAACACTTACAACAAAAAAATCTAGACTGGATCCATTGCCCTACTGTGAAGCACAGTCCGTATTAGTAACACTTACAACAAAAAAATCTAGATTGGATCCATTGCCCTACTGTGAAGCACTGTCCGTATTAGTAACACTTACAACAAAAAAATCTAGACTGGATCCATTGCCCTACTGTGAAGCACAGTCCGTATTAGTAACACTTACAACAAAAAAATCTAGACTGGATCCATTGCCCTACTGTGAAGCACAGTCCGTATTAGTAACACTTACAACAAAAAAATCTAGACTGGATCCATTGCCCTACTGTGAAGCACAGTCCGTATTAGTAACACTTACAACAAAAAAATCTAGACTGGATCCATTGCCCTACTGTGAAGCACAGTCCGTATTAGTAACACTTACAACAAAAAAATCTAGACTGGATCCATTGCCCTACTGTGAAGCACAGTCCGTATTAGTAACACTTACAACAAAAAAATCTAGACTGGATCCATTGCCCTACTGTGAAGCACAGTCCGTATTAGTAATACTTACAACAAAAAAATCTAGACTGGATCCATTGCCTGACCGTGAAGCACAGTCCCTATTAGTAACACTCACAACAAACAAATCTAGACTGGATTCATTGCCTTAGCGTTAAGCACAGTCCGTATTAGTAATGCTTACAACAAAAATAATCTTGACTGTATCCATTGCCTTACCGTGAAGCACAGGCCGTATTAGTAATACTCACAACAAAAATAATCATGACTGTATCCATTGCCTTACCGTGAAGCACAGGCCGTATTAGTAATACTCACAACAAAAATAATCTTGACTGTATCCATTGCCTTACCGTGAAGCACAGGCCGTATTAGTAATACTCACAACAAAAATAATCTTGACTGTATCCATTGCCTTACCGTGAAGCACAGGCCGTATTAGTAATACTCACAACAAAAATAATCATGACTGTATCCATTGCCTTACCGTGAAGCACAGGCCGTATTAGTAATACTCACAACAAAAATAATCTTGACTGTATCCATTGCCTTACCGTGAATCACAGCCCGTATTAGTAATACTCACAACAAAAAAATCTTGACTGGATCCATTGCATTACCGTGATGCACAGTTCGTATTAGTAATGCTCACAACAAAATAAAAATCTAGACTGGATGCATTGCCTTACCGTGAAGCACAGTCCTTATTAGTAATGCTCACAACAAAAATAATCTTGACTGTATCCATTGCCTTACCGTTAAGCACAGTCCGTATTAGTAATGCTCACAATAAAAATAATCTTGACTGGATCCTTTGCCTTACCATTAAGCACAGTCCGTATTAGTAACACTCACAACAAAAAAATCTAGACTGGATGCATAGCCTTACCGTGAAGCACAGTCCTTATTAGTAATGCTCACAACAAAAATAATCTTGACTGTATCCATTGCCTTACCGTTAAGCACAGTCCGTATTAGTAATACTCACAACAAAAATAATCTAGACTGGATCCATTGCCTTACCGTGAAGCACAGTCCGTATTAATAATGCCCACAACAAAAAAATCTTGACTTAGTAATGCATGTATGTAATGTATTAGTAATGCTCCTAAATATTGACTTAACGATAAAAAATTCTAAATCCAAATGTATTCATTCTTTTCTTAACATCTTTCTTCAAGATGTTATAAGTGCGTTACGTAAGAAACCGAAGAAAAAGTACGGAATGAAAAGAGTTTAATTAGCTATAATTACATTTCTGAAATATCTAAACCATATCATTGTTAAAGTTTTGTATTTATCAGAAATAGCTGACCCGCGCAACTTTGTTTGCGTCATTTTCACCCGTATTTGCAACATTTTTCATTGGCGTCTAAGCGTGATGTTATATAGCCTAATAACATCACGCTTAGACGTCGACGACACTCACATTTAACGTGGCTTTCTGTTGGTAAAACAAACTTTTTCAAAATCGGTTCAGTAGATCCAGAGATTACAACCTCACAAACTCACAAACTTTACCTCTTTATAATATTAGTATAGATTTGGATAAATTTAGTACATACATATTGTATTTTAAAACTCAGTAGACCCATACCTAGAGCTTAGACAAGTTAATAAAAACATATAGTGTTCATTTATAATGTACCTATTTATAGGAAAATCCCCAAATTAATAGCATTATGGTGTAACTAAGCTCGATCGCTCACATTGGCGGAACGGCTCGGAAATGAGCTATTCGGTGGCGGAGCCCTGTAGGAAATTGTAGGCTTTACTGGCCGCCCCCTCAATCGATGCGGTCTGACCTGCACTCTGATTACAATGAGTTCTCCGTCAGCGGTCGGGTGGAGTTTTATTGTAAATCTCTCGACTGGAAATAGGGTGACTGTCTTTTATTTTGCTGTTTTGATTAACTGCCTGCAATCCTTTGTGACCAGACCAAATTAACTACGGTTCATTATATCTTTGTGCAGAATTCAACCTTAAGCTTCCGGCTTCTGCTTCCCGCGCAACTTCGTTTGCGTCATTTTTCTTCGTTTTTGCAACATTTTTCTTTTATGACACTCACAAATAACGTGGCTTGTTATTGCTAAAATATTTTTTATAATCGATTCAGTAGATCTACAGATTACCTGTTTATAATATTAGTAGGTATAGATAATACCAAGTCAAATACAAAAGACGGATGTAGTACCTAAAGATTCATTTCAAGATTATCTTATTTCCGAATACCTACTCAAAGTATAACCTATATAATTTTGATTAAAAGAACTATATATATAATAGGTTATACTTTGAGTAGGTATTCGGAAATAAGATAATATTGAAATGTATATTAGTGACATTTATGTTGGTACCTAATAGTTGTACTTTTTAATTTTGATTTAATTTTAATTGATTTTATTATACCTACCCTAATTTTTTATTAGTATTTTAATGTAATTTTTTAAATATTGTATATTTAAAAAATTACATTAAAATACTAATAAAAAATTAGGGTATTTTAATGTAATTTTTTAAATATACAATATTTAAAAAATTACATTAAAATACTAATAAAAAATTAGGGTAGGTATAATAAAATCAATTAAAATTAAATCAAAATTAAAAAGTACAACTATTAGGTACCAACATAAATGTCACTAATATACATTTCAAGATTATCTTATTTCCGAATACCTACTCAAAGTATAACCTATATAATTTTGATTAAAAGAACGCCTAGTCAAATTTAATTGACAGTAAGCGGCTTCTTACTGTTATGAACATTCAGCCGATTTAGAATCTTGCTACCAACAAGTTTACGCGTGACTGAAGTAATGCAGACTGCTAATGTGTAGGCGTTCTTAAACGGAGTCCTCTATGCATGTATGTCCTTATTTTAATCCCCGACGAATAAGACTACTACTTTTTAATATTGATTTAATTTTGATTGATTTTATTATTCTTTTATTTTTTATTATTATTATTATAATGCAATTTTTAAATAGAGTAGGTATGCCTAAATTACAGGAAATCGCTGATCTGATTTAATATTTTGTATTGAAATGTATATTAGTGACATTTATGTTGGTACCTAATAGTTGTACTTTTTAATTTTGATTTAATTTTAATTGATTTTATTATACCTACCCTAATTTTTTATTAGTATTTTAATGTAATTTTTTAAATATTGTATGTCCAAATGGCGGGATATAGCTAAGCTAATTTAATATTTTGGTAACATCCTCTGTACCTATGTTTCACAATAAAATGGATTGATTGATGAATTGTACCAACCCACCTTAATCTACGAAGTACTTAAAGCATTTCTTTAAATTTTATTACGTATTTACATACCTAATGTACGAATATTCTTTGAGAAATTGAATAAAATCCTTCCCTTGGGGAAGAAGGAGATCGCAAGGGCTTAATAAGGATTTGACGATTTGAATTTATGATTGGTGAAATAAAAGGTCTCTTTTGTTCTTACCTTTTGACTTGTAAATAAAGGTATTTATATCTTACTTTTATACTTAATTACAGTCTAAAAGAATTGTTTTTAGTATTGTAGGTATATTAGCTGTGTTGTGCTAACATTTAAACTTTCGCATTGTATGATTATAACTATTTATTACACGGGAATTAACGCGCATTATTTACCTTAAGATTGCTTGACGTTTCGACCAGGTTGCACCAGCCGTGGTCACAAGTGAATTTTAAGGTAAACAATGCGCATTAATTCCAGTATAATAAATAAGTAGTTATAAGCTGTGTTGTGCTTTCACCTGCCACATGATACAGCATTTTCTGTTACTTGTTTATTTATTTATTTACTTGGAATAACTAACAGTTACACACTAGAAAAACAAAAAAAAAATATAAAAACTAACTGGGTAAGTTAGTTTTTTTGATTTTCTAGCGCAAGTTTCTCTGCGTAAGTTTCCCATTTTTTGCAATAATCTTCATTGCTGCTTCGCTCCTATTGGCCGTAGCGTGATGTTATATGGCTTATATCCTTCCTCGATAAATGGGCTATCTAACAGTAAGATATTATTTTAATTCGGACCTGAGTTTATCGCGTTCAAGCAAACAAACAAACTCTTCAGCTTTATAATATTAGTATGGATGTACAAAACACGAAATCGACTGATTTCGTGTCAGGGTCAATAGCCACTAGACCAACAGGCCAGTTGAAATTTGAATAATCTCTTTTGTCTTGTTCACCTTAATATCGGGATTATAATAAAAATTGAAAATTAAAGAAACCTCAATTTCCTATGCGATTACATCGGATTACAGTTTTAGGTACCTAGTAGTTAACTTCATTGGGTCAGCTTTTCTAAACTAACTAATGAATTTTCATCAATATTAGTAAGTATTTTATTACTTATGTATTTGTATTTCAATTTACAATTTATTACTAATGACAATTTTAGTACTAATTGACATTATCAGTCTGAAAAAATCTTTTAGATATATATCGCACTTGAAGGCTCGCAAACCTCAATTTTTAACGAGTGGTAACAATAACGCCCTTATACTCTTCCACTTGGAAAGTTTTCTTTTGTGTCGAAACACATTTGGAGAAATTCAAAAGATATTTACGTATAAAAAACTCATATTAAAGTACGTAACGGCCTTAGGTTACATATAACATTAAGACCCCGGTCGGAGTTACGACTTGTCGCATCTATTATGCTGTTTGTGAAAAATTGCGACACGGGAATGAAAATAAATGTTACTACCTCAGAGTGCCTAAAAGGAGTAATAAATTCTATTGAATTTACAAAGCAAGTAAATGTTTCAAGATTCTTATGACATAATCTTTGTAATTTTCTAAAAGAACAGGCACATGTTGTAAACTACGAAATGAAATTAAAAGTGGGTAGTTATTGTACCGACCACTGATCAGACTCTAGACCCTGGCTTCGTACTGACTTTTTTTTGTATTCTACAAACTCTAAAATATGTTTTAAACAAGCTTTTAAGTGTAGGAAATGACGGTTAGAAAATGGTAGTACTTTTTTTAACCACCATTTTCTACACTTAAAAGCTTGTTTTAAATATATTTCAAGACGAACCAATCAAGCCCAAACTCGATGGGTTTATCTGGTTTAATTCAGAAGTTCTTATAGCCACCTTCCCACTCCATCATCGATTCTAATCATGCAGCACTAATGTACTGACCAAAACAAAACAAATGAGCCCAAACTCGAAAGGTTAACTTATTTAAAGGGTCTTTCAACAAAGACGGGTCGATGTTAAAATTGAATAAAACTAGATGTGTGTGAGATATTAACGAAATTTATTTTTTATTTGAAAGGCCCGTTTATGCCATTATGCATGAAATATGACATCGTTCAAATGTCCGCCGCGGCTTCGCATGGTGGCACAAATCCGAGAGGTCCAATTTTTAATGACTCTGCTGCATAGATCCGGCTGAATCTGAGCGATGGCCTGCGTTATGTTGGATGCATTGCTATCTGGTGAACTTCATGTGGGTTGTGGTCATCCCACATACGGCAATTTTGCTTATTAACAAAACCATTCATCCAAAAATGTGCCTCGTCGCTAAAGATTATTTTTTGGCCAAAATCGGGGTCCTCTTCCAAGCGTTCCGACGCCCATTCAGCGAACACACGGCGTTGTCTATGGTCATTAACTTTGAGCTCCTGGGTCAGTTGGATCTTGTATGGATGCAGACCCAAGTCCCGACGCAAAATTCTCCAAGTTGAAGTCTGCGAAAGGCCGAGTTCTTGTGCACGGCGAGAAATCGACTGCTTCGGAGTCTCCTGAACACTCTCACGTACAGCGGCGATGTTCTCGGCCGATCTGGCGTTCCTTTGACGTAAAGGTGTTGGTTGGTTGTTTACCGAACCGGTCGTCTTGAATTTAGTCACCAATCGTTGGAGAGTAGACTTTGAAGGGCCACCGCGTCTGCCGTAAAATGGGCGCAATGCGCGCAACGTTTTCACTAACGAACACTCATTTTGATAATAAAGTTTTATCATTTGCACATGCTGCTCAACCGTGTAACTTGCCATGGTGATTTGGCATCAGTGACTGAATAAGAAAAAACAGATTTGACAGATGCCGCCAAATCAAAATGGCCGCCACAGATTATTAATATCGACCCGTTAAAAAGTTCCTGTGGCTGTTTTCCGGCTCTATCATCAGAACAGCTCCATGGCGCCACATTATTGTATTGTCACGAAAGATACATAAGTAGGTACACCAAATTTAAACCCAATCGGACGTCGGGAAGTGGTTCTAATTTAGTCTCCAAGATTCGTACCGAACATAAAAACATTACATGTTAAAAAATAGCTTGTAATTTACGGCTCTATCATCAGAACAGCTTCGTGGTATCTTATTATTGTATTGTCAGCAAAGACACATATGTACACTAAATTTAAGCCCAATCGGACACTGGGAATTGGTTCTAATTTAGCTTCCAATATTCGTGTCAAACACATAAACATTTCAAGTTATATATATATATGCTCGTAAAAATAATATATTCATGTATCATTTATCCTTTTAGAAGTTCTCTAAAATGGTATTGAAAACCATCAAAATCCGAACGAAGGAGATTGACTAGGTATTAGTTGACAACTAGGTATTTGAACGGTAAATATTTCCTTATTTAAGAAGCACAAAATAATCGATTTTCTCCTCCAAAAGAAAAAAATTGTATCTAAAATATGAGATATTAGAAATGCGGTTAGAAAGTCGTCGAGCTACACCAGCCCTTCGACCCGCTGTCGAGGCAACCTTTTTGCATGAGTTATGGAAGGTACAAACAGTCCCGTTACGTCAGAGATCAGACCATACTGTGCACATTACACGGCCCGATTGATGCCCACAATACTCAGATGGGATCATCTCTGGACAAATATTAGGACATGATGAAAAGGTTTTGTAAAACCCAAGCTTATTTAGCGGCGGTTGTTTTGTTCTTAAAGGATAATATGCTGTCTTGATACAATTTCTGTTTTTAGGGTTCCGTAGCCGAAATGACAAGTTTCGTTCTTGTTATTTTTGGCTACATACACAACCTTAAAATTTCGACAGTAAGTCAGTCTGTCTGCCCATCAGTAAGTCTTTATTTTACTCTAAAACTACACAATGAATATTGATGAAATTTGGTGAAAAGATGTCGTGCCGTAGCCGCTACTTAGTATGATAGCTAAATAATAATAATAATAAGTTTTTTAGGAGAGGGGGGGGGCACTCCATATAATGTTCATAATTTTTGTCAGCAAACATCAATGTGTGGCACATCATTCGACAGGTCTTATAAAAATATTTTAAGGTTACCAATATACTTTTTAGATTAAGATTAATATTTTTGGAAATAATCGCTTCGAAAGTTGTCCATAAATTGTGTTTTCCTCCCCTTATCTTTTGAACCATGTCACCAAAAAATAGGAAAAAATTACAAAGATAATAATAAAAACTTTAAACTAATATTATTTTCGACATGATCGGATATACCGTCATTGAGTTATTGCCGAAAAACTGCGTTTCTCAACAAATGGGCGTAAGTGGCATGAACATACGCTCTTCTGCTGGTGTGCACTACACCTTAATTTGTAATAACGGCTCCGGAACCCTAATGAAACGGAATGCTCAGTAGCATGGTCCGACATGGTCTTTCCCGGTATATGTTTGGTATCTAAGGCTGATGCAGTTTTCGACTTAGGGGGAAGGGACGAGCAGCTAGCAAGATTGGGTTTTTGTATATGTATGTACTTATGTGGGTCAAGTAAGGACCGGTCCACGGTCTGGCCTATGGACCAAGGGCTATACTGCTAGGGGAGTCATGAACCCCACTACCTTCTGGATCCGTCCCAGGTACCTATAGTGACTTGTACCTGAAGTCTTGGGTTCGATACCTGGGTCTGGACTTCGAATTATGCTGTTTCAAAAATGCTTATATTGTATTAACAAAGTAATTAGCAAGAAATACCTATAAAAATTACTATAACTTGATTACAGGTAAACTAAGTAATACACAGTAACCTCATAAATGACATAAAAATATTTTTATATTTTGTAAACAGGAGGTTAGACAAGATACATTCGTTCCGTGGCGAATTCGATAACGCCGTACTAATCGTTCGCAAAAAAATAAAAAAATGTCTATGGTCTCCACCGCAAACGTCAAATTCGATACTATAATTCTTTTCCATTAACGACATCGCTTTTCGAGTGTGACTTTGTCTAGACCCTCTGTGACATATTGTTGTTTACGGCAGAAAATGTCAAATCACGCCCGACTATCTAACTGTTGGTATCACTGTGATTGTGACAGACGTCCAGACGTTGACAAAGGTTTACATAAAGTGAGCTTGTTTTCAACATGATTTATGATCTTATTTGATTCGTTATACAATTTAAACGATGTCGCTTTCTTTGGTAAAGATAAGAAATCGTTTATTTTGATAGCACCCCAAAACTTGGGGACAACAGATCGCGTTTATTTTTGATTTGTTGTTTATTATTATCTGACCTGCGCAACTTCGTCTGCGTAAATTTTCCCCTTTTTGCAACATTTTTGATTGCTGCTCCGCTCATATTGGTCTTAGCGTGATATTATATTTATATTTATATTGTAAAGCTGAAGAGTTTGTTTGTTTGAACGCGGTAATCTCAGGAACTACTTGTCCGAATTAAAAAAAAATCTTTTTCTGTTGAGTAGCCCATTTATCGAAGAAGGTTATAGGCTATATAACATCACGCTACAACCAATAGGAGCGGAGCAGCAATGAAAAATGTTGCAAAAACGGGGAAAATTTACGCATACGAAGTTGCGCGGGTCAGTTAGTACCTTCCTCGATAAATGGGCTATTCAACAGTAAAATATTTTTTCAATTCGTAACAGTAGTTCCTGAGATTATCGCGTTCAAACAAACAAACTTTTCAGCTTTATAAAATTAGTATAGATATATGAATATTTATTGACTGTAAGAAAAATAGCGATTTGTTACTTCGTCGCTCTTAGTATGGGCTAAGAGGTATTCAATCTCTACCATTCGGAATACAAAATATATTTTTTAATGTGATTGAAGTAATACATATACATATAATCCGACCCAAAACACTCCGCCCTTGAATCTAAAGCGGCCCAAACGTCAGCCCTGAGGCACCCCTTCTATCGCATTATACAAAAAGCAACGACGCCAAAATAGCATAATATTTAAAAGGAAAACTCCAAATAGGCATTACCTTTTCCACGATCGTTCGATGTGGCCCGAACAAACCGAATACGACTGAGTCCGGACATCCGGCGCTTTTAACAATAAAGATTTGCACCACGATACAAAGAAAATAGTAAACCAACTGGAATTATCAGAAATGAACAATTTAAAGATAGCTAAAATAAGAAATATTGTTTTTGGTAGGAACGTTAGAACCATTGCAAAGTTACTAAAGGTATGTAAACAAGAAATGTACTAAAATGGTAAGTGTTTATAATATCAATGAGTGCACGAAATGTGCAAACAGTGCTAACCAAGCTAAAATAAAACGAAACTAACTAACTAAACTCAAAAATTGACGAATAAGCGATGTGATGTATCGCCGGTACAGTAGTAAGGTGAACTTTTTAACAGGTAGGTATTCAGATTTGGTACTTACAGATGGCGCATAGGGACAAACGAGGTATCTGCGGATTTGTCTCGGCAAATGCAACACAATGAGATCAACAGACGGATCGGAGTCCGAAGAAATTTTTTGGGTAACAACGAAAAACGTGTTTTTTCGACAATTTCTACCAATGTCTACGAACTCGATCTGTTTAATTCTAGTCAGTTTTTAACAGAACCCTAACCCAATCGTGGTTCCGTTCTCAAATTGCATAGTAGTTTTTATTTTTTTTTGTTTATTTATTTTAGTCTGATGTTTTAAAATTGTTTAATATTTATTTCATCTTAAAATTGTATAACTTCTATGACTAGCTCATTTGTTACTGAACTGCGAAAACTTGTAAATGGTAATTAGTATCTATTTGTGTATACTTTGTTGCATTTACTGTGTGTATACTTTGTTGCATTTACTGTGTGTTTTATAAACAACTAAATAAAATATTGGTTCTATCGTCATTTTATATTGTTTGATATTTTCTACGTCTTTTAAAGCATCTATAACTCACTAGCTGACCCGCGCAAGTTCGTCTGCGTAAATTTTCACCGTTTTTGCAACATTTCTTATTGCTGCTCCGCTCCTTTTTTCTCCACTATTTAATGGATATTTTTATACATATAAACCTTCCTCTTCAATCACTCTATCTATTAAAAAAAACCGTATCAAAATCCGTTGCGTAGTTTTAAAGATTTAAGCATACATAGGGATATAGGGACAGAGAAAGCGACTTTGTTTTATACTATGTAGTGATTAAGATCACGTACCTATGTAAAAAATCAAGTGTACAGTCAAGTTAAACTTCTGCGAATCTTGGTAACTCGTTAATGTCTCTCTCTTCAGCCTTAGGGGAGAATTTGGGATCAAACGTACCCTGACGGTGTGTTATAAAGAATGACAAATAAATTGTTCCCGTGACGCGGTACGTTTGAAAAGAAATGAGAGGCGGTATTTTGTAGTTTCCCGATTCTTTTTGAACATTTAGGAGGTAGAACGGTTTGACTAAATTCTTTAGCTGTTGTTAGATTTTCGAGATTGTTGCAAAGCTATTTTTGTGTATAATATTAACATCGTACTTAGTGTAGAAATAAAAACCCGGCAAGAGCATGTCGGACCATGTTCAGTGTAGAGTTCCGCAGTCTTGAATAATTGCATATGCAGAAGAGCGTATGTTCATGGAACTTACGCCTTTTTGTTGAAAAACGCAGTTTTTAGGCAATAACTCAATGAAGGTATATCCGATCATGTCCGAAATAATTTTAATTTAAAGTATTTATTAAACGCTAACTTTTTGATATTTTTCATATTTTTTGTGCACACGGTTCAAAACTTAAGGAGGGAGACACAATTTAGGCAACTTTCGGAGCGATTATTTCCAAAAATATTCACTCAATAAAAAAATAAAAAATAGAAACCTTAAAATATTTTTAAAAGACCTGCCGAATGATGTACCTCAGGTTGATGTTTGCTAAAAAAACAGCTTCTGATTCAGAAGCCGATTTTTTTTTCACCGCCACCTAAAAATATTTATTTTTATTATTTAGCTAACAAACTAAGTAGCGGCTACTAAAAGACACCTTTTCACTAAATTTCATCAATATTCATTAAGTAGTCTTTAAGTAAAATGCCTGTAACATACAGACATGACAAAACTATAAGGGTACCGTTTTTGCCATTTTGGCTACGGAACCCTAAAAATAGAAAATTGTAAGTTTTATGTAAGTTTATGAACTCAATAATGCAGGACCCAAAAGTGACGCAAATTATTTAGAAAAAAAAACAAACATTATTTCAAATGAATTAATTATTTTTAATGTTACACAGCTACGTGTTATTTAGAAAAATACGTAGAATCCGGTTCTTTATAAAACTTTCGTCTTTAGTAGCACTATTGTCTAACTCCATGGGACTGCAAGGCATTTTTTCTTTCAGTAGTTATATTAACTAGTTGACCCGCGCAACTTCGTCTGCATAAATTTCCCCCGTTTTTGCAACATTTTTTCTTGCTGCTCCACTCCTATTGGTTGTAGCGTGATGTTATATAACCTATTAATATAAAATATTTTTTCAATTCGGACCAGTAGTTCCTGGGATTACCGCGTTCAAACAAACAAACTCTTCAGCTTTATAATATTAGCATAGATTTACGCTAAAGCACTATAAATTAATCTAGTTTCAACTTATTTTATTCTGATGTATGACGGTTTTATTGAAATTGTTTGGTTGTAAGTGGACGCTTGTATTCTATAACACGCTATAGTCAAAGTCACGATACCTGAGTGGATTATAGCGGCTGTCAGATTAAATAACAATCTCATTAACAAGCGACAAGGGAGCGTCCGAATTGGGCTACTAGAGAAGTAGATACACCATACAACACATAGGCGACGCTGTGTGTTGGTCTTTACAATATCATTATATTGATTTTCCTTTCATACCCGTTTTACATCCAAGGAATAATTTGATTAAGTATAGTAAAATGCAATTATAGTATTTATAAGGTAATTGGCAAGAAATGCCTATAAACATTACTATAATATTCGGCCTGCGACATCATAATTTGTTAAAATGCTCTCTGTAACGAAGCAATAACAAAAGCCGTGATAGTTCTCTAACTACCGGCTAGATGGCGCATGCGAGGGCCCAACTCGCAAGCATGAAATGATAGAGAAATTTGAGGTCTAGTAATATAGTCCAGATAGGTGGTTCGACCCCGGTTTGGCTTACGGAAGTCTCGGGTTCGATTCCTGGGCCTGGACTTAAATTTTTTTATCTTTCAAAATGCAATTATTGTATTTATAAGTTTATGAAGTTTATATTTTCATTTCTATTCTATATTAATATTATAAAGCTGTAGAGTTTGTTTTTTTGTTTGTTTAAACGCGATGATCTCAAGAACTACTGAATCACACTGAAAAAATCTTTTCGTGTTGGATAGCCTTTAAATAGATAGTAGCCTAGTAATAGATAGAAAGGTTTTAGGTTAAATAACATTACGCTTTATAACCCATAGGAGCGGAACAGTAACGAAAAAAGTTGCAAAAAATATTCCTTTTGAGAGCTTCCGTTGCCTGCGCTGTGTAAATGGTTAAAGTTACACAACAATAATGTATGATTTGTTCCTCTTGAAAAGTTCTAAAAAAAATGTACACTACAGCAAATGCCTATCTTTTAAGGTTGACCCACTATTACCTTTTTTATGGTTATCAAAATTTAAAAAAATAAAAAGGGTTCTAATAAACATGGTATTAACTCAAATAAATACGTTATTCATCTATACTAATATTAGAAAGTTGAAGAGTTTGTTTAAACGCGGCAATCTCAGGAACTACGGGTCCGAATTGAAAAAAAATTTTTTGTTGGGTAGCCCATTTATCGAGGAAGGCTATAGGCTATACATCACGCTACGACCAATAGGAGCGAAACAGCAATAAGAAATATAGCAAAAACGGGGAAAAGTTACGCAGACAAAGTTGCGCGGGACAACTATAAATAACACCTTGAGAGAAGCCCCAGGCATAAGCTAGTCTGTTCATAACTGCAGCTAATCTACGTCTTATAAATAATATAAGAATATTAGTGGGTAATATAAGTTCCTAATGACCTATAATGCATATATTTTTTATAATTATGACCTATAAAGTTTTGTGTACGGCTGGGTGTCATGGTGACCAGGTAATTGCGCTCCTTCGTTCCACCGCATCGATTTTCACAAGTGGTCACTGACCGAATGCAGTGTTTTCTTTCCGTAGTTTTAACTATGTGTTACTTAAGAATTGATTGGCTCCCGCGGGTGTTCTGCGATATAGATAAAGCGAGCTGAGAATAAAATGTGAAATTTTACAATTTTGTCCGTTAGGATATTTTGATATACTAAATTATAATATAGATTATTTATTTATTTATTTATTAAGCACACCAACAGCATAATTACACACATAACTTATATAAACAATATTTTTGTACATCAGTTTATGTAACTATACAAATTACAGGTATGCATGACACACTTAATTATCTAAATTAAGGCTAATGGACAAATTCTAATTCTAAAAAATATTAAAAATAACTAAGTACTTTTTAATAAGTTTTATTGATAGCTATGTATCAGGAAGTGTCTGTATGATGGGAATTTCATTGAAAATATATCAATGGTGTTGTTTGCTACAATAGACATCTCATTATACAACCGCGCCTTACGTGTCAGAGGACTATTGAAAGTAATATTCATAGAAGAGATTGGTATGTCAAATATACGTTTGTACCGCATAGTCTTTTGGCTAAATCTAAAATTAAAATAATTAATAAGCGATGCATCCATTGAACCGTTGATAATACGATGAAGAGTCAATAAGTCACTGATATCGCGCCTATCTTTTAAGCTTAATATTTTGAAATATAATAATCTATCTTTATAGTCAGTGATTGACTTACGGATACCATTTTTTATGCGAGTTTGAATAGATTCTACGCTGTTTATATGTATTGAGTATAACGGAGACCATTATTGAAGTATCTACTAAACTTACAAATGTTATTGGGCATATAAACGGACCATTTTTACGGCAATTGGTGGCGGCACTATTGGCAACTAATTGCTCGGCCAATAATGGCAATATGTCTTCAATTGTATAGCGCATGATCCAGTCTCCTAAACGGGCTGCACAACCTGGCAACAATAAAATAGAGTGCGACAGAAACAACAACAAAATTGGCCAGGCAATATTGCGAAAAATACATCGCTCAGCGATCGTCCGGCAACCATCAAATCAATATTGGAGAGTACTGCCATGTTGCCGGCCACAGCATTGCCGCCACAAATTGACGTAAAAAATGGCCCGTTTAGATGCCCCTTTAAGTTACAATTTAACTGCGTATGTAGGTAATATTATTTATTGGTGATAAGTTATGTACATGTATTGTAATAATTTATCTATATATGTATTTATTATCTGTTTTTGCAAAATAGGGGTAAATAAAAAAATAGGGGTTGATCGTAGAAGGGTGAAAATTCAGGGTTGTATGTATTTTTGAATCCGGTATCATAAAAAAATTAAAATTTACCTAAAAATTTAAAAAAAAATTATTAGCGGTTAAACCCTTAAAATTTATGGGGATGAAAAATAGATGTTGTTTGATTCTCAGACCTACCCAATATGAACACAAAATTTCATGAGAATCGGTCGAGCCGTTTCGGAAGAGTTAAATTACAAACACCGCGACACGATAATTGTATATATTAGATATATAAAAATGAATCCCTTTTTCACTTGGTCACGAGATATCTATAGAACGACTTAACCGATTTCATTCTTTTTTTTTTTTTTAGTTTTCTAATACTTTGTAGAAGGTACTTATTTAAAAAAAAAAACATGGCGGTACGAAGTTCGCCGGGAGAGCTAGTGCCTAATAAAATAGTGGCCCTATTGAAGAAGAAAAGAAACATTTATTTTGATAAATTGCTTGTAGGTAGGTATATAAAAGCCATATCATGTATTAAAAATTGTCCCCGTTTTTGCAATATTTTACATCGCTGCTCCGCTCCTTTTGGTCGTAGCGTGATGTTATATAGCCTATAGCCTTCCTCGATAAATGGGCTACCCAACAGAAAAAATATTTTTCAATTCGGATCTTCATCAATATTTTTTCTATTCAGTCCAGTAGTTTCTGAGATAATAGCGTTCAAACAAACAAACTCTTCAGCTTTATAATATTTGTATTAAGTTATTTGTAGCTACACACTAGCGACTTAATTGTGCGCTAGCGTCATGGCATAGTCGGACTGAAGCTGGAGTAGTATTTCAGGAAGGTTGTCAATTAAGGTTGTCAATTGTACCCATAAATACACCCACATCTGTCGTTCCATATCTACGTATTTACGTAAGAAGAGTCAGGTTTACATCTCTAAAGTCAAAGTCTAAGTACTTTATTCACTTACAAAATGCAACGCTTATGAACGTTAGACAAAAAATTCGAACAAGATAATTCTACATTTAATGCTATGTTCGCAAAAGTAAAGCCCTAAGAAAAGAACTTGGCAATAAAAACTAATAGCCACTTTTTATAAATGCCAATTTTTACAATATATTTCTATATATACAGTTAGGACAGTAAGGAGCTTGAGCCTTGATGAGCTCTAAATGACTATTCCAATTAGATATTTGTCCATATAATAAAAATATTTTAATGATATAAACCATACTTGTTAGGCAGTAGGTATTACGTGTGCATTACTATGCAAATTCTGAACTATTGTTCGTTCATAGGTCAGCACTGATGTCAGGGCTAACAATTACACACTAATATTTATGCTACGTATTACACGTGATCGCGTGCATCTGTATTTTGAGATACAGAGGGTACTGTCGGCAGCATAAGTTGGTACTAAATTACCCTCAGAAATCATCATTAGGTATTTGACTGTCAAATCAATCGATAACAATAAATTATTTTACACTTACCAAATAATAATATGCCTTTAAATGATCTTAAAAATATATATTTGAGCATAATTTAATATGTTTTAGTATTTATAATCATCAAAATAAATGCTAAAAGTAAATGATTTGAAACCAGAACATAATGACGTCACAATGTTAAATTGCATACAAATCTTTACAGAACGAATCGTTTTGATATTTTATAAAAAAGATACTAATTTGACTTGACATTCAAATACTCAATTATATGTCGTATATTCCGGCATATTAACAGCAAATTGATATAAAAAGTTTTGATATTTGAGACTAGACAACTATCTAGGTCACTTTCCAGTGAAAAAGTATAAACGGCTAACTGGATAAAACAGTTTTGATATTTGATTTGATATTTGAAATATCAAGGTGTTATTATGTGTACCTTCTTCAGTAATAGTGTAGTGAGGTGTATGCATACATCGATGCATTTTCTATTCCCTTGTGACGTTAGTGAACATACACGTAGAAGTTTTAGATGCCTCAAGCTCATTAGTCGAATTGTGCTGAGCTCATAATATGTATGTACTTTCATGCTGCTTTTTCTTTTTCTCCAAACTTTTAAGAAATTGGCTGTAATCTAAATTTTCCAACAGCGAACGTTAGTCTTTGGAATTAGGTACACTTATGTTTTTTATAGGACACTGTTCTCGGTAGATAACACTGATCATTCACAAAAAAACGTATCTTTTGACCTTTGCGTTTCGTTTTTGCGTTTTCCTATTTTTAGCGGCTGAATTTTGTTCAGAACTAAAAATAGCAGGTCATTGAGCCAATTGCGGCCTTTTTTTGTCATAATTCCCTAATATTAGTGACAAGTAGCAATACTAAATTATTATATTTAAAAAAATGGCGTATCTGCTACATAGGTCATTACTTTATTGTGCTGACCGTACTTAATTTGGCATTAGGGTCGATTGCTGAAGATTTCACTGACCTTGACAAGTATCTAAATACAAACAATTTTATAACTAGTTCAACAGAATTTTATAAAATACGTTTACAGCAATAATTATAATTTATGAACTCAATCATCCTAGCCAATCATTATTTTTTGGTAAAGTCCTTACGGAAGAAATAGGCAGCAGTGTTTTGACGTTTCAGAAAATTAGAACTGATTATATTTGGTAGTCAAGAGACTGTCAAATCCTCAACTCTAATCAGTTTCTGTTTTCTGAAGCATCAAAACAATACACTCGATATCAATTCCATTTTTTTGTACAATAAATTGTCGCCATTATAGGGATATTAAGTTGCAGTTTTGACTGGGCTAATATGGGTCTTGTTCAGGAACGTGACCTGTGTCTCGTCCTGAATACTTCTTATGCGCTTTTATTGAAGCACATCTTGCAGAATTCTGCGTTTCAATCGGCGCCTTAAAGGCTGATTGTTAATTAAATAATAGGTGATTTATGTATTATTAGGTAGGTACTCTTGAGCCTAATGGTTAAGGCATCGTGCTCGCAATTTTGAGTTCGTGGGTTAGAACCCTACCCATTATAGGGGAGAGTGGTCACCATTCGTACGCGGGGCACATTCATACAGTTAGTATAACAGACAAACTAAACGGCACACAAGCGCGCATTTGCTTGTGTGCATAGACATACCGGCCGCCATGTTGCTAAGCAGAGTGTCGCGCCAGTCGCACCACGGTGCATCGGCTGACAAGACGTAACGTGTTTTCGCGCGCGGTGAGTAAATTTTTTACGTAAATTCAATTCGCAATTGTAAGTAGAATTATTATGTTTTTGACAAAATAGTGTTGATTAATATTAATGTTAACATTGATTATTTTGAGCTTTAATTGTTATATTTCTCAAATTAAATTAGAATTTGTATAAAGTAGTATTTTAATTTTGTGCAAGGCATGGGGTGCATTCGGACAGCAAAACAGGGGGCACATTCGTACGCGTACGAATGGTCCCCTTTAGATTTTATTAACCACCAGAACATCACAATAACATTTTTCTTTTTATGAAGTATTCTAATTCTAACAAATCGATATATTTTATAAAGTAAGCCTTATAACTAATATTTTATTGCAGAATCATGGTACGAAAATATAAAAAAAGGGTACGCGTACCCAAGAGGTTGATGAAGAGTCCATGAAATTAGCTAATTAAATGACGTAATTCAAGGACGGCTGTCATATAGAAAAGCCGCGTTGCAATATAACATCAAGACATCGACGTTGGAAAGCAGAGTCAAGAAATTCAAAGATGACTCTAACACCGATGAACCCTCACGAACATTTCATTCCAAGTTCACTAGTCTACAGGTCTTCTCCTTGGAAGAAGAGACACGTTTGAATGACTACATTATTAATTGCTGCAAAATGCATTATAGCCTAACAACAAGGAGAAGAAGTCATTAGACCTTATCCTAAAGCTGAAACTAAAAAAACAATAAAAGAAGAAAACCGGGTAAATCCCGTATATATACAGATACACCTGAAAAAACTGAATTAGAAGAGAGACATAGACAGAAAGAATTGAAAAAAATAGAACAGGAAAGGAAAGCCAGAGCCAAAGCAGTGAAACGTAGTTTGAAAGAACTTAGTTCAAGACAAAAGAAAAAGAAAGCTAAGCAAATAAAAAGTGATGAAGATTCAGAGGCATCTGAAGGATCGGAATTTAGCTTGCGGGAGAGTTCAACATCTCCAATCGGTTTTGAAACGGACGAAGAGACTAATGATTGCAGTAGCGATAATAATTTAAATGTGACACCAAATAAAATCAAAGATAATTGTTTTGTTTTGGTAAAGTTTGAAAAAAAGACTTCTGTTGTTTACTACGTCGGAAAAGTTCTTAGTCATTATTCGCGTACGGAGCTGAAAGTATCTTATCTTCGGAAGAAACCGGGATCATGATGGTCATTCTTTTTTCCTGATATAGAAGACATAGACACTCTGTATATCAGCGATGTCGTCATGATCCTACCTGATCCACAACCACGAGCGGGCTGTACAGCTAGAATGGCTAGACTTTTTACTTTTGCAGTTGATTTAAATAATTATACTGTGCAATAACTTCTAAAGTAACAACCAAATATGTATGATTATTGACTTTAAGTTTAAATTGTCAAAGACTGTGCAACATACTCATAAAAAATGATTGCAAAGAAATCATTAAGACTGATTGTTAAGCTAAGAATTATCAATATGTAAACTGTGGATAAACAATTTAATTTTTTGTTATGTTTCTATAGAAACATTTATCGACTATGAGTCAAGTCAAATATTTTAAGTTAATTCTTTAATAAATAAATATTTTTGTAATAATTAATAAAAATTTAACGACTTTAATAGGCTTTTTAATTACCCTGTACGAATCTACCCCATGGCGTATGAAAGTACCCCACCTACTGTACGAACGTACCCCGTACGTGGGGTACGTTCGTACAAATGTCTTATTGTAGAAAAATTACTATCACTCTTAAACCTTTTGACATAATAGTTTCGGATTTTTTTGTAACAAACTACAATATATTTGTTACGCTTAGGTATATAAACTAGATAAATTCAACAATCCATCATAAATTAAAAAAATAAAATATAAAAAGCGTACGAATGGTGACCACTTTCCCCTACTACCGACGACGTGAACCCACTTTATTTTGTGAAAAAAATCCTGACGAAAGCTTCCACCGTCCGAGGAAGACGGCGGACGTAGTTTGAACTCGACGCTACCCCTCCCAAGGTGGACAATGCTGGAAGGTGTGCTGCGCGGAGTCCTCACCGCAGTCGCAGTGGTGGCAGCCAGGACTCGGTTCCCTTCTAGTACAAGCCATTGAGCTTAGCTGGAGGAGTTAAGAGGATTGCTGGTAATATGGGACCCACAAATCTTTAAAGAAAAAAAATACAATTAAGTTATTAATATTTATAAATAGGTTAAATTTTGTATGAAATATAAAATATAAGTATTTAAGGTCATTTGGATTGCCAATATAAATAAATAATATTATCCTCATTATCTGCTTTTAACCACAACATTAAAACATTAGTAATTCATGAACTGAAATGTTTTTATTAACATTAAAATAGAGGTTGTTCGATCAATGGTCGCCATTATGGTAGATACAATCAGTTATGTTGTTTTAAAAGTAGGTCTACTATATACGAGTATCAATGAAAAACGACGAAAATAATATGAACCAGTTTAAAAACCCACAGGCTAATTTTGCTTCCGTTGATGGCATTTTTGTTGCTGTTGATGGCATTTTTGTTGCTGTTGGTTATAATTTTGTTAATGTTGATGACAATTTTGTTGCAGTTTATGACTATATTAATGCTATTGATAGCAGTTTTGTTGTTATTGAATACAATTTTGTTACTGTTAGTTGATAGTTTTGTAGACATTGGTAAGATTTTTGTGCTCTAGAGTGGCTAATGTATGTGTTCAAAGTTTTTTAGGGAGCGAATCATGGTAAGGCATAAAGCATAAGGTCACTTGGGGGGTCCAACCTTAGAAACAGGTTGAGAAGCTGCTCTGCTGTGCCGACTATGACGAGCTACTCTTGCATATAATCTATACTAATATTATAAAGCTAAAGAGTTTGTTTGTTTGTTTGAAATTATTTTGCTGTTGGGCTACCTAACAGCAAAATAATTTCAAACAAACATTTTGTCATTTATGGAGGAAGGCTATATAGGCTATATAACATTATACGCGTCCTTCCAAATTAGGAGTTAAAATTGTATTATTACTGAATTTCTCTTTTCGGCACTGTAGGTTAATTGTAAAGAGCCACATATTCATAAGTATTATAACTGTACATAACTGTTTGTTGCCAGAAAAATTATCACGCTACAACCAATAGAAGTGGAGCAGCAATAAAAATGTTGCAAAACCGGGAAAAATTGACGCATACGAAGTTGCGCGGGACAGCTTGTACACAACAAAGCGGTAGTTCACTTTATGTACGATTATTTATAGGCTGTGTCAGTGTTCAGCAATTATTAAATACTTGAAAGATGACTCAGAGGAAATATATAACGTTGTTTTGTTCACAGACAGGTGGGCGTCAAATGTAAAACATTCTACCTTCTTAGTACGAAATCAATCAGCCTGTATCAGTCCACTGCTGGCCATAGGCCTCTCCTGATTTACACTACAACACCTGATGATATAATCTATAATATGTAGGTTCTACTGAGGAGACCCGTGCCCAGCAGTGGGACATCATATGGATTGATACTGCAATATTGGTACTACGTATGGTAATCTAATCAAAGCTTATTTCTGCCAGTTCCAAGTATTTATCATACTTAATTCGATAATTGGGTATTTGACTACTATCAAAATAAAATATTTTTAAGCTATTGCATAGCTTCTATCGCGGGCGAGGCATAGTCATGTCACCAGCTGAGGGTCTCATGGCGATGCCCCATCCCCCGCATCTGTCCGATGCTGGGGTTGGCGAATGGCCTAGGGAGTAGCGCAGGTTGCAAAGATCCCCTAGGCAAGGCCGGTGGACTATCCTTCCAGAGGTTGCCGCCCGTTATTGGCCTATTTCCCTAAGAAATCGGCAGAAACAGAAACCTCCGGCCAAATCCCCCCCTCCACTTTATTTATCTACGTACAATGGTATGCAGTGTATAATAACAAGTACTTAAGTAATAGATTACACTATCAATATTTATTTAATTAATTCAATAACACTATACAAACACACCACAGGCACACACATATCAATATATATATACACACCATATAACACCTCACGCACAACACACACTCACCCACCACACACACTCTTACACCAAACCAAACTGACCACCGCATCCTACCACACTGACAACGGGCAAACAGTGTGCGCACTTTCAAATTCAGACTATCACTACTTTTTGGACCGCCCTTCAAAATTCTAAAACACAAACATGGAAGCACAACCCAATAAGAAACTACCCCAGGAGGGTACCACTGCTCCAAGCAGTGGAGAATCCCTCACCGAAGTCCCCTCGACCTCGGTCTGCCCCTCGTATTCTGGGGGGGGCAAGTTGTGCCCTAAGCCAGGCTCATCCCTGGATCTCTCTGGCCTAGCCGAGGCCATAAAATATACTGGCAACACAGTCACGCCGTCAACCACGAACATGACATGGCAAGTGGCGACACACAAGCGCCCCTGCAAAAAACAACCAACTACAGGGCAGCGCAATCATAAAGGTAGATGGGAGAGAGGTGCCGAAGCGCCTTACAGACATGCGCATCGCAACCACACCACCTCACACACCACACCCAAACCCACATCCTCAAAAGCAGCGGTGAAGTTTTCTGGAGCAGCGGCAACGCCACTCGAGCCTTCACCGATCAAAACAAACCGTGAGATGACAAAGGGGACCGCCGCGACCAGTTCGCAGCGCGACCCTGTCACGTCCACCCCTGCTGCACCGGCAACGGCGCAAAGGGAGGAGACGAAACACCATCATCCACGACCTCCACTAGACACGACACACACACACCGGCGGAGACGGCCGAGCAGACCGAAACACTACCACGGTCGACGGAACGCAAGCGGCCACACCGCTCCAACTACAGAGCGGCCCGGTGATAGTGGACCGCCCACTGTGCGGGTAACGTCCAAGCGGCAACGCATGGACGAGACCCAGTCACCGAGGGGAGAGCCGAAGCGCCCGAGGACCGATAGGAGGCAACACCGGACTGCCAGCTACGCCGACGCCACACAACAACACCTACGAGTGGCGATAACAACAAGTCCGTCACAAGACTTAACATCCGAACAAGCGATATCGCTAACGGAAGCCATTGACGACAAAGTCTCAGAGGCAGTCGAAACACCAGCCAGCAACACTCCTCCGGCCTTCCGCGGCCGCCCCGTCCTCTTAGAGGGAGTTCTAGCGTTGTGGTGCGAGGACAACAACGCGCTCGACTGGCTGAAGGAAAACGTGGGCTCGATGCCATCGCCCATCCCCAACACGACCCTGACCATCATCCAGCAGTCAGACATCAAGAAGAAGCTGAGAGCAGGACTTCTTCTATACAGCCATATCACGGAGTCAATAAGGATGCAGAACTTCATCAGCAGGCAAAACCCGTGGTATAAAGTCAACACCTGGTCGTGCTATGACATGACAGTGGATGACCAAAAGGAGGCACCTATGTCACGGACAAAGGTCGTGCACATGATCCTGGGCATCCCGGAAGACCAGAAGCAAGACATCCTGAAACGAGACCGCCGAGTGGCCCATCTCTCTGGATGTAGCTACATCCGCTTCTTCACTGATGAATCGAAGCCGGCGGCCGAGGACACAACATCAGCGCTAACAACGGGGAAAACAGTTGAGCCATCAGCTCCTGTGCCCACCCTCTCGGCCCCCTCTAAAGGACCAACAGAGAAGGTAGCAATTCCCCTAAAACTAGGTAAGGAAGGGACCAGTGACGAAGATGACGTCCTGCGCTCCCCCTAACTTAATAGCAGTAATCCAAACAAACCTCCAGCACAAGCAGATCGCGGCGGCCACACTACGCAGAGTGCTGGAGGTAAACCACAAGACCGTCGCCCTGATCCAGGAGCCCTGGATCAGGAACAATAAAGTCTGCGGTCTCAACAACATTGGTGGTAAGCTATTTCTAGACGCAACTGTGGAAAGACCTAGAACCTGTATTTACATGCCTAAAACCATAACAACAACCATGCTTAACCAATTCTGTTCTAGAGACCTTACTACGGTAAAAATACTCACAGAAGAACAATCAACATTAGTACTCGCATCAGCTTACATGCCCAGCGACGGCGAAATTCCCTCAAAGGAACTAGTCGACCTGGTACAGCACTGCGAGGCTAACAACTGGAACCTGATCATCTCCGCAGACTGCAATGCACACCATCATCTGTGGGGAAGTAAGGATACAAACAAAAGAGGTGAGTCACTAATTGAATTCCTCTTCAAAACAAAGGAACGAAACCCACCTTTGTAAGCTCGAGGTACCAAACAATAATAGATATCACTTTGGCGACATGTTCGGCCGTGGACCTCATAGAAGGATGGCACGTATCTAATGAACCATCGCTGGCGGACCACTGTCGAATATGTTTTCAACTTAATCTAAAACTGCCAAATCCTGTCCCATTCCGCAATCCCCGCAAAACAAATGTGACAAGATATATCAACCTCACTAACATAGCGTTGAACGAATCACAAACAGTAGACGCAACACTTAACACCGAAAATATTGAAATAAGCACCCAATCTCTAACAAGGTCACTAGTGGAAAGCTACGAAAAAGCATGCCCTATCTATAGTGACACAAGACACGAAGAAAAGCTCGTGGTGGGGATCGGAGCTCAAACGTCTACGTCACAAACTCAGGACACTGTTCAATAGAGCGAAGAACACCAGAAGGACAACAGACTGGGATAATTACAAACAGGCACAACTGCACTACAAAAAACGAACCAGATATCGTAGAACCGAATCCTGGAGAAACTTTTGCAGTAGCATCAACACAACTAACCAGGCCGTCAGGGCCAAAAAGATACTATCAAAAAGCTGTCCAGAACTTCTGGGCTGCCTTAAGAAAGATGATGGAACATACACCAAGTCCGATGAGGAAACCAGTGTAATGCTACTCAAAACGCACTTCCCCGGATGCATACTAGATAAAGAACAAAGATGGCCATATAAACCCCACACCCAACCAAGCTCCTTAGAATGGGAAGATGCTGATAGAGTAGTAACAACGGTGAAAATCGAATGGGCCATAAGCAGCTTTGAACCATACAAATCACCGGGACCAAATGGCATATTCCCGGCACTGCTGCAATGGCAAATCAGCAAGGTGACAAAAATTCTGTCACCAATATACAAAGCATGTATCGCATACAAATACATACCAAAACAGTGGAGGGAAGCAAAAGTAGTCTTTCTGCCAAAACCAGGCAAAGACGACTACACTGAAGCGAAATTCTTCAGACCCATAAGTCTAACCTCCTTCCTGTTAAAAACACTCGAGAGACTAGTGGACAGACATATAAGGGATATTGGGGGCACCCCCAACAACATGCCTACAGAAAAGGCAGATCCACGGAGTCGGCACTGCACCTAGTAGTTCACAAGATAGAAACAGCTATCACAAACAAGGCATCAACACTAGCCGCCTTCATTGACATTGAAGGAGCTTTTGATAAAACCATGCACAAGAGCATAAATCACGCCCTACAGAAATTTAATGTGGAACCAGTCATAAGAAACTGGATCACAGAACTGATAAGCAACAGGGCAGTTCAGGTAACGGTGAATTCCACCATAAGAGCCAAGGTAACAAAGGGGTGCCCACAAGGAGGAGTCCTGTCACCGTTACTATGGAACATAGTCGTGGACAGTCTGATAAGAAGACTGAACGCAAGAGGCTACACAACCATTGGCTATGCAGACGACCTAGCCATATTAATAAATGGGACTGCAGAAAATGTACTTTGCAAGGTACTTCGTTCCGCCCTTGAACTAGTAGAAGAATGGTGCGCTGAACACGAGCTCTCAGTAAACCCGAAGAAGACGGAACTGGTCCTCTTCACAAACAAAAGGAAATTACCGGAGCTACAATTACCTAAATTCTTCAAAAGCGAACTTACCCTAGCTACACAAGTTAAATACTTGGGTGTCATCCTAGACAACAAGCTCAATTGGGCGAGTCACTTAGAAACAAAACTGAAAAAGGCCTGCATAACCTTCTGGCAGTGTAAAAGATTGATTGGTAAAAAATGGGGCCTCAATCCCCGGATTACACTATGGTTATATGGTGCAGTTATCAGACCAACAATAACATACGGTTCAGTAGTGTGGTGGCCCAGAACACAACTGATCACCACGAGAAACAAACTCCAGAGCCTACAGCGCCTGGCCAGCATTGCGGCAACCGGATGTATGAGGACCACCCCATCAGCAGCACTAGAATGCCTCTTAAACCTGAAACCACTACACCTGGTCATTCAGGAAGAGGCAATGGCAGCGGCCCTCAGACTTTCAAACAAACTATGGAAAAAAGACAACAGACCAACACACATGAAAATTTTATCGGGCATCACTAAAGAGAAACCTCTTCTTGATGCCCCAGTGGATAAAATACCACAACAATATATTTTTAACCGAGGATACAGAATCCAACTGATGCCAGAAGCGAAAGACAGCTCAGGCACAAACACGGTAAGAATATACACAGACGGGTCCAAAACCGTTAAGGGAACCGGAGCCGGTGTGTTCTCGGACGACCTCAACATAAGATTGTCAACATCTTTAGACAAAAGGAACACAATATTCCAGGCCGAATGTATTGGAATCACCAGAGCGGCCCAAGCGGTTGCGGCAAGAGACATCAAGGGTCTCAACATAAAAATTGTCTCGGATAGTGCCTCTGTACTCCTAGCACTACAAAACCGAACAATCAATTCAGCCCTTGTCATGGACTGTCACATGGCCCTTCAGGAGATCACTGGACCCAACACAGTGACCCTGCAATGGATCAAAGGGCACAGCAACTCAATAGGCAACGACGCAGCAGATGAACTGGCAAGGCAGGGATCTAATTTAATCACATACGGACCAGAACCACTACTGCCCCTGCCCACTTCTCAAATAAAATCATGGCTGCAAGAAAAAACTGAGACTACCCACCAAGCAGAATGGAACAACACCGATGACTGCAGACACACGAAAGAGGCGATTCCAATGATGTCCAAAAGACTCACTCGCAATCTCATCAGGCTGACCAGGGACAAGTTGCGAAAAACCATAGGCATTATCACAGGCCACTGTCCCCTAAACAAGCATCTTTTCAGGATAGGGGTGACGGACAGTCCCCTCTGTAGAGGATGTATGAAGGCAGAAGAAACACCAATACACGTGCTCACGGAGTGTGGCAGTGTAACAGAACAACGGGCACGACTCCTATAGGCCGACCGCTTAACTCGTATATCGCCTGCGCGGTGAGAAGGGAGCGCGGGGTGATGTTAACGGGTGGGTGAGCGGGGTGCGCGGGACAGAGAACTCACGTTCTCTGTCCCGCGCACCCCGCTCACCCACCCGTTAACATCATTAACATCACCCCGCGCTCCCTTCTCACCGCGCAGGCGATATACGAGTTAAGCGGTCGGCCTATAGCATCACCAACATCCCTTCAGGAAGCCTGCAGCAATTTGGGCAAGCTGCTGGCGTTTTGGGAGTGCACCGGTTGGCTGGAGTGACAGAAAGATAAGTAGAACACGCACAATGGCCCAATTGGGAGGCTAAGTGCGGTTTTCTTGTTCGCCCAGGTAAAACTAACTAACTAAGCTTCTATCGCGGGCCTTGAGCGCGGGGACCGAATCCAGAAATTCCGTAACGAAAAAACCTCACGCTTCCCACTCCGACGGGCACAGCGGTCATACTTTTTAGTTTTGCCATCTATCGATGAATAGCAGAACTTTTAATGACTTTTTTAAATTAAAAAAAAATATATATATGTATTTATGAAAAAAAAAAAATTAAAAAAAAAATTTTTTTTTTTTAATTCTTTTTTTTTGTAATTTAAAATTAATGAAAAAAAAATAAAAACATTGTTTTTTATAATGAAAAAATTTTTTTTTTTTTTAAATATCTACTTAATTTGATAAAAATGCTATGCAATAGCTTTACCGCGGCAGTCCCCGAGTGCCACACATTTTTTTAATAACCATATAAAAATATGTCATAAAGTATTCTGAAAAAATATATTCATCTATTAATTTAACGTTTTTATTAATTTTTAATCATAAAGAAAAACACTAAACGTTACGTCATATGCTAGCATTCCATACATATTTGTACGGAGCGGGTCGTTTTTGACGTTTCTTAAAAAGAGGTTGATTTGACTTCAGTCAAATACCCTATTGTCATGTCGATCTGTCACGTCTTTATCTACATATCTATGTTAGAACTTTTCTTTTTAAACACGCCTCAAGTAAAAACAAATAAACCGATGTAAATACTTTAAGTTTGTAGACACCTTTATTATTGGGTGTAATCTACGTTAATTTATTCTGGTATAGAACTGGTTTAGAATTACACCTAGTAATGTAGGTACAAGGTTATGAGCGCATCTTGATGCTGTACCTACTGTTGTTGTAGGTATCTCATTATACCTATAACGATATTTTTGATATCTGTTCATTTATGCCAAATCTTGGAAAATCCCAATTCAAACAATACTAAAATTGCTTAGCAAACATTCAATCTTTAATACTCTTGTCAATGGTTGCTTTGTTATTAAACATTTCACATAGGTACATTTCGGCTTTAGGTATATATTGTGACCAGAGCTTGTAGCGGTGAGGCTGTGAGAGTGCATACGACAGTTGCGCAAGAGATCGTGAGTTTGATTCCCTCACGGGATACCTACCACTTTGGGTGATCTACAAATTTTTGATCCGAGTCTGGGTGTACTTTGTGTCGGTGATTTGTATGTTTGTAAAGTCCTCCGCGACACAGGGCTTGTACCCTACAGCGTGAGTTGTCTAATTATAACAAGAGCTGTGTGCAGTGATCTACTGTTATTATGCTGATCAAGCTATAAAAGGCCGTCTCGGATAAAAGGACAGAGAGGACATCAATAAAACACCGAACATGATCCTACATCCCCAGCTTCTACAGTGACTTCTGAAGGACGCCAAGTCACATTCACGCCTAGGTCAACTAGAATTCAGGGGCATGCCCTAATTGTGTCTAATTTGATTTAAAAATCCTCATCTATTTTCCAACATTGACTCTTTAATTTCATCTTGTAACAGACAGATTGTAATTACGAGTGGAACACGCTTTTCAACTGATTGAGGTTTCAAATTACATTTTAGGTTAGTTTCCATTTTGATTAATGTTTCCAATTTAATAAACCTAATCGCCTTACCTATGTCGGTACTTTATATTCGCACTAGTACGTGAATCTACAAATCCATACTCCATACTAATATTATAAATGTGAAAGTAACTTTGTCTGTCTGTCTGTTACGCTTTCACGCTCAAACAGCTAAACCGATTTAGATAAAATTTATCGACCGGTCCCGGGAAAGGACGTAGGATAGTTTTTATCGCAATAACCGACATCCACGCGGGCGGAGTCGCGGGCGAAAGCTAGTAGAGAATAAATGTACCAAGTTTCTGCATCATTTGCAGTTTTCCAAGCAGTGTCAGTTTTTAGGGTTCCGTAGCCAAAATGGCAAAAACGGAACCGTTATAGTTTCATCATGTCCGTCTGTCTGTTTGTCTGTCCGTCCATATGTCACAGCCATTTATACTACAACATACTCAAAGACTACACAGTGAATATTTATTAAACTTGGTGAACAGGTGTCTTGTGGTAGCTGCTACTAAGTTTGATAGCTAAATAATAAAAAATAAAAAATTAGAGGGGGTGGGGTACTTTATACATGTAACAGAGGCTGAAAAATTTTTTTTCAGCCTCTTCTCGAAACATGAACAAATCTTTGTACGCATATGTGGGACCCCGGTTACAGATACATACCCTATGTTCTATATTTGTAACCCTTTTAGGGTTTCGTATCCTATTACTAAACCTATATCGTCCGCCTGCCTGTTTTTGTTTGACCCTTACGAGCTCAATTATTTGAACCGTGTTACGTACCTAACTGGCAATAATTTTCATAGATTAATGTTAACGTTCTTTATTAATTATGAATTTTATAGCAAATAATAGCTTCGAGATGTTTTTAACCAAGCCAAGGACTGTTATAAATTAGTTTTAAATTTATATCTGTGTAAGTATATTTCTGTAATTTATAAAGTTTAAACGAATCTAAAAGCGGCGGTAGTGTAATGGCCAAAGCATCGGACTCGCAATCGTGAGATCGCTGGTTCAAATCCTACCGACGTGAACCCACTCCTAACACAAGTCACTGAGCTTAGTTGGAGGGGTTTTTTTTTGGGGACTGTGATTGTGGGACCACAATCCCACATTGCCAGTTTGTGTTTTTGTTGCCATTGCATAGGCGTAGATGGATTCCAGTTTAATAATCGCGATGGTGTTTAGCCTTATTTGACGAAAATTTGTTTAGTCATTTTTAAGATAATCTTTTTATTTGATGTGTCGAAATGAGTGTGTTTTTTGAATTTGCCTCCATAATCATAATGAATTAGCAGATGTTTTAACTAACGAATGTTTTGTATTTGTTTTCATTCTATTTTCAAAATAGAATATAAGAAGATGCTGTTAAAACTACGTTAGTATATCCTATGTCTATGATTAATTGATTTTGAACTAGCGGACGCCTCGCGGCCCCCGTAGTTCCCGTTTTCGTGGGAATACAGGGATAAAAAATAGCATATGTCACCCGGGGTTAGTGTAGCTTCACAACGATGAAAGAATTTTTCAAATCCGTCCAGTAATTTCGGAGCCTATTCAATACAAACAAACAATCAAATATTTCCTCTTTATAATATTATAGTATAGATATATATAGATAAGGGGGCTAGTCTTCAGTGCAGCAGCTTCTTACCATCGTTGTGTAGCGTCTGTCCGTCCGTATGTCACAGGCATTTTACTAAAAGACTACTCAATGAATATTGTGTGTCAATGTGTCTTGTAGCAGCCGCTAATTAGTTTAACAGGTAAATAATAAAAATAAATATTTTTAGGGGGGCACTCCATACATTTTTTTTCAGCAAACATCAACGTATGGTACATTCGTAAAGATTTCTAATTATTTTTTTTAATTGAGTGAATATTTTTGGAAATTATCGCTACGAAAGTTGCATAAATGATGTCCGTATGAATGTGAAAGTATTTTTTAATATTTCTTGGTGATACCAACCAAGAAATATTAAAAAATACTTTCAACAAAAATTATTTCGGACATCATCGGATACACCGTCATTCAGTTATAACCGAAAAACTGAATTTCTCAACAAAAGGCCAAGTGCCATGAACATACGCGCTGCAAAACCCTGCACTTTTTAATTTTTTTCTTAAATACGGCTCCCGCTGTAGGTTACAAGCCCTAAGTCGTGGGGGACTTTACAAACATATAAGTCACGGACACAAAGTACACCCAGACCCGGAGCAACAATTTTGTGGGTCACACAGAGTGGTGTCCCGTGTGGGAATCAAACCCACGACCTCTTGCGGAGCAGTCGGATACACTCCCACCGCGCCACAGAGGCAGTCGAGTACACTGAGCATGGTCCGACATGCTCTTAGGCAGTTTTTTTATTTTTGTTATCATCAGTGAATTTTTTGTCCGGCTTTACCCGCCAGGTTCGTCACTGGCCGTGTAATGTGCGCAGTTCCATACATGCTCATACTGATAGACAGGCCAACCAAACTATCAGCATCTGTGGGGGTTTCTCTCTCTATCTTAGTTTGAATACAAAGAAAACAAATAGACATCATCTCCACTAGTTATTTTTCCACAATCTATTACATAACCATTCATAAAACGCAGATGAACACTTGTGCTTAAACGCCATAAGACTACTATACACATGAATAACTTGCATAATTGCTGCTATGTTACTTAAATAACGTATCATTTCCACTTAACATAGTACTTGGGAAAATTGCCCGCATATTATTAACCTTAGTAATTAAGCAATAGAGTTGAAAGTGTTTAGTGTTTACTGTGTTAGGAGATGAGACGTTTTGTGTTTGAGCGGGTTTTAGTTCGTGATCGTACTGCATTGCAGAGCTCGAGGTGACCTTCAAACACTCACGCGCACTTGGTACAGACGTTTACAAAAGCTGTATTGGATGTTTTAGAAAATTGGATATTAGGTATTTCGCCCGTTTCGCATACGGTGGAAGGCTATCTTTTAGTGCTTAAATTATAATTTACTTACAAGTTATCAGAGTAAGTTTTTTTTTTTATAGAAGTCAACTCCTGGGTCAACTTCTTATTCACGATCTTTATTTCACTGTCGTGACAAGCCCGTGTGAATTGGCACATGCGTGGTGCGCTCCAAGATGTCCGCCGCGTTGATGCATTTCTAAACGCAGCTCTCTATTTACCATTACAACAAGATTTTAAGAGTTCGCACGGGCTTGCCGCGGACACGGAAAAAAGAACGCGAATAAGGACCCTGCACCAAGGTGCAGGTCCTGTGTCGCGGGGGACTTCACATATACACAAACACAAAGTGCACCTAGACTCAATACAACAATTTGTGGATCACACAAAGTGGTGTCCCGTGTGGGAATCGAACCTAGGACCTCTGGCTTAGCAGTCAGGGTCACCAACCACTCGAAGACGAGACCAACAACATACATATACATACATATCAACCCATATGATGGCCCACTGCTGGGCACGGGTCTCCCCAGTAGAACCTATAAGTATATAGATCCTGGGGGTAATTGCCATAATCGCCACGCTTGGCGAGCGGGTTGGCGATCGCAGTAAGGCTTTAAATACGCAGAGGATGCTGCAGCCCGTCCTCCGGGGTGAAATCCCTTAGTCGCCTTGACGACACCCACGGGTAGAGATGGGGTGGTACTATTCTTAAGCCGGCACCACACGGCTCTCAATAATTTTTACATTCAATATGACTGTGCTTTTACTAACTGCACCCTTAAAGTTAAGTACGTATGTATGTATGTATGTACGTCTTTTAAGAATGTATGTAGGTATATCTACAATGATATATTCAGAAAAACATTATACAGTACGATCAACGTAACTTGACCGGATTGAAGTTAGGTTTTTATCACTTTCGCGCATGTCATAGAGATGCGACCCTAAAATTACTAACGAAAACGATTAATTATGTTTAATCGATAAAAAATACTAACAACATTTTAATTCAAAAGTATAAAAACACTATTTAAATGAGTTCATAAAAGTTTAAATTTAGAACAGTTACAATAAATACTAAAGAAACTTTGAAAATCAATTGTTTTACGAATATAATCCCAAAAAAAACATGAGTTAGTAATACTAATTATGACAATGTGATGCGTAATCGCATCTCTAATTCTCTTGGTTTAGTTACCGCCCCCGCCCCCGCTTCCTGTCACCATTTACTTCCAAAAAATGCATCTGCGCAACCACTTGTCGCCTACTTCAGTCCGGCCTAGTTACGTTGATCGTACTGTAGTTTTACAGACTAGTAATTAGATAGACACGTAGATGACTTCATGTAGTCATAAATCGTAGATCGTTCTAATTTTGTGGACTTTGTCGATGATTATGTTTTTATATGACTGGCGGATGTTTTTATATGTCTGGCGGATGTTTTGATTCCTGAATAGATTAATAGTTAGTGCATTCCTCCACCCGTGATCACGTCAATATTCTCATTACAATTAGATGTTTTTTTTTCGGATTTTCACACGCAATGTGGACCTGATTTATTTGTTTATTTATTAGGAAAACAAACGAATACAATGAATATTACAAATTACAAAACATAGTAATATTGAATCAAAGAACAGTTTCGACAGAATATAAATCAGACATTTACAGTAACAACATGATTAGTTTATACAGTGATGATAAGAAAATAAATAAAGATAACACAATTAATAAAAATAATAAAATTACTAAAATACCTGAGAAAATTTATCAGTCAAATCCAACGAGACATATTATTTGAATTTCGGGAGAGGAAGGTGAAAAATATGAAGTAGGTATGTTATTACTATCATTTGATAAAAGTTGATTATAAAATCGACATCTTCTTTTAATAGTAACTTTTTTAAGAAAAAATATCCGGCAACAAGGAAAAAAAAATCAAGTATATCACGAATGAATATTTCGCTGACTCACTCCTATGTTTTAGTCTATACCTATCTCTGGTGTTCTATAAGCTAGAACAACGTTTAATCCCCAAAACCTTCTCAGAAATATATGCAGTTAAATAGCAAACCTCATCCAAATCGGATTACTATCTTTCGAGAAAAGCGCGAACATACATACATATAGGTCAAACGTAAAGTATTTTTACCATAATTCGTTTTAGCTTTATTTATGTGGAAGAAAGACTTCTTCCGTGGAAGTAAATGTGGATATGCAACGCATATTTTACTAAGAAGATAAGGGGAATCCATTAAGACGCTGACAACAGCTACTGAACTTCGATGTTTCACTATTTTAGCCACGCCCACTATTTCTCCGATGTCCTAGTGCCATTGATAAAGGACGGTAAAAACAGCGAACTACCAACACAAGGACGCGGTCAATAATAAACAATAAACCAATAGATGGCGCTTTATTTTTTGTTCTATAGGAAGAACTAGAAAGAAATTAGACAGGGCGATTAAAATAAACAATAAATATTTTCTATAAGTTTGTATTTTTAATTATTTCAGGAGACTTTATTTGCTATGAAATTCAAAACAATGTAAAAGAAAGAAAAATAAAACTCGAAAATATATTAGCGACATTTTAAATATTTTCGCATAATTATAATTTATTTGCTCTCGGATATTTGCCGGAACAAACAGACAGACAGACAGACAAAAAAAAAACTGTATTTTTGTTATCAGTAATTATTATGGATATATGTTATCCATAATAATTAATATATATGCATAAAACTATTATTTTGATATTACAAACAGACTCTTCAATTTTATTTATTTGCACAGATAGTTAATAATTTATATTATTTTTTATTAATAATATTATTATTTATTTGACATAAGGTAAATTTAGAGCTGAAGAAAATTCTTCCAAGTTTGAAGTCCTCCGAAAATTGATAACATACCTGCTACAGCACAATAATTAACTGGTAAATAATTTTCGTCACTGGAATCACTTTTAATGATAAATTTTAAATTGCACATCCTACACAAAAGAGTGAACTTCGACAAGAATCCATTTATGTTTTCTCCTACCAAATTAATGTGTTTTAAATTACAACCCAAGGGTTTAGGGGTAAGGGCGAGAAATATTCTGAAGATTTAAAAATAAATGCGATAAGTTTATTCGTAATAATAATATTTATAAGGATTTTTTGTTGTGCAGGGTGACTTGTAGCAGTCTAAAAAAAATAATACTTAAAGCTTACCTATGCGTTAGTAACTAAATACTAACTGCCAGATTTTATCTTCGACAACCTGTTCAAAATAATAATATTTACCTCAAGTTTAGGAATATTATCGGTGGATTCAACTGTCTTACCTTTGCCGATACTTCAAACCAGTGATGGAAAAAAACTATGACTCACAATAACATAAGAAGTATAAGAACGATCATGAGGAAGTTTCATATCACTTGGGCATCATCTTTACCTGGTAACATTTTCTAGAGGAATTATAACATCACTTTCTAATGTAACTGCAACAGCCACATTTCCTAATCTGTACAAAATATTTATTACATTTAAACTTAGAAAAACTTTCTTCAGCACTAATCTTACCTATTATGTCTAACTAGCTGTAGACTAGCTGTGGACGTAGCCTAAGTTACTCCTTACATCATTAGCTGTCTGACAGTGAGTCCTGTCAATCTCCGTACAGCCGTTTTGGAGATTTGTCGAAACAAACACACAGACAGACAGCCAGATAAAAAAAAAACTGTATTTTTGTTTTAAGTACTATGCGTACTTTCATAGCATTTAGTAAAAAACTGCTATTTTGACATTAGGAACAGACACTTCAGTATGTATAGATCGCCATATATAGGTAAAAAATACTAAAACCTACACAACTATTTGTATGGAAAGGGCAAGAAACAATGGATAAAGCTACAAGTATTTTAGGAGTATTTTCCTATTAGGCCAGTTCTAAGATAGTCGTAGGTCTATGCAAATGTGATAGTTTATCATTATACTTGTTTGTAACTATCTTTCTAAAATGTAAAGGGGATCCTCTTTGTCCATGTGGCGATTCTTTTTGTGTAATGTATTAATGTAATATAAATAATAAAATTATTATCTATATTAGTAGATATGTAGGTACTTATTACAAACTTATTGGTGAAAAACTTTCCGAAGTTTCACCTGCTTCTGAACTATTCGCCAAACGTCTCTTTTTACTGAAAAGATAAAAGAAAATATTAAAAATAAATACAAAAATTGAACAGGCGAACCTAGGTTTCGAACTCGATACTTGATATTCTGAACCAACGCAGATACCGCTTGACCAAACGAGCTTCACAGTTGCAGATGAATTTTCGCTATACGTTGTACAAAACAGCTTAGTGTAGCTTTTTGGTTTGGTTACGATTTCACTTCTGTTCGTGCAATATTTTGTCAATATGAAAAATATAATACTTACTTTACTACTTCCATGAGATGTTTTTGTTTGTTGGTATAGAAGCGCTTTTTGCTGGCCTCCGACATTTTTGTTTGTTTCCCAATTATAGTAACAAATATTTTTAAACTTAGAACTAAATATATTTAAATTTAACAACTTAGATAGTATAAATTAATAGTATATTTATTAAACTTATATTCTTTACCAAAGTCTATAATTTTTCAAACAACAAACAAAATATGAAGTGAATGGATGGCGAGGCAAAGCGACATACGTCCGTCTAGCTGCGCGTCTCTGCGATCACTGTCAGATTGCATATAAAAGAAAGAGAAGCGCGATCACGCAGCGCTCGTAACTAATTATAAACCATAAAACAATTAATTACTTGAAAATAAGTCGAGTAGTCGAAAATAAAAAACAACCAGATTCTGTATTATAACATGATACGTTATTGTTAATTATTTTACCAACGTACGTTGTTAAGTAATACAGATATTTTTGTTAGAAGATCATTTTAAGAGGTTAGTTTGTATTTTTTTTTTATCGAGAAAATAATTCAAATTCGTGTTTTGAATACAACAGGGTTCTTAGAAATATGTTCAAGATTAACATATATTTTTTCTGCCGTCACAAACTACGTAGATTTGGCTAAAAAATTGTTTAGGATAAGCCTATTTGGCTGTTGTCAGCGCCTTAAATTCCTAATTATTTTGAAAATAAATAAATATCTCTCTGTAATATATCCCTGAAAATAGAATAAAGGGCAGAATATTAAGCCGCATTCTCAAATTGTGTAATCAAAGAGCACGTTCCACAACTTCAGCCTAATTTAAACTTTTCATAA